>OX276397.1:9561618-10811618 GCA_946251805.1 Cybosia mesomella
TCTTTCAAAGGTTTCAGGAATTATTGTCGCCATTGCAGACACCAATAATGTTACAACGGTGAGCCTCGGTTCGACGTGGTGGTGGTGCGGCAGAGAAAAGAGGAGCTAAACCGCTTGGTTCTTGATTGAATTGTTTGCACCGTGTTATTTCACGCCCCGCTTAAAGGTCCCGGGACTGTAGGAAGAAGGAAACACGTGAAACGATTGCCTTTATTGAGAAATTTATACTAATATAATAAAGAGAGAGGCCGAATTTTGTGAGTTCGTTTATGTTGGGTGCAATCTTTGGATCCACTACAGTTATTGTAAAAATATTTTACCCTTTGAAAGGTAAAGGCACATTATCCCCGATGGACATACATATAGCCTATTGCATTTGCAGCTATAAAAACGACATAAAAGGGAAAAATATAACAGCATGACACCTGACACAACATGGCGCCTGAGTCGCCTGCGACGCGCGGCGAGCATGTTGCGGCCTCGGCGGGCCGGGAGAGTTCTAAATCTCTGCCGGGAAGGTCTCCGTACCTGATTATCTGGATATCCGAAGGGATTTCCGCACGAAACAAAAAGAAACAAAAAAAAACGGAGACCTTCGCACTGTGGACACACACGCATTATTTGATGCAATACCATGAACCAGGAAAATGATCAAATATTTTATAATTTCACATTAGCTTTAAGAATATAAAAAAGGAAACAAAAAGTACCCAATTTGATTTTTTAAACAGCAGGAAGGAAGTGGTTGCAAATCCATGTCAGAAAATCGCGGAAGTTAAGCACTGTCTCCATGTTCGTGTAAATTGCCGCCTGAGGCGTTACCGGTAACTGACAGACACTCAATGACATCGTCTTCTGATTAGTGACATTGAAACATTTATAACATTTATGATAAATATTATTTAGTTTCTACAGTGACTTAATTGTTTGTTAAGATTTATGGTATAAAGGAAACCGAAGTCAACATATTGCATATTTTGTTGGTTGTTTTATTAAAAGTTTTAGAGCTATGGAGACCTGTAAATATATTAAGCTACTTTATTTTCTCACTGTACATATGTTAAAACTTTTGTGCTTACTATATATAATTGGTTGTCAACAAAACATCCGGCGATACGACGACAGATGAAGGTTGCCCAGTCTGTATTAACATGCAAATCATGTTTTGATTTTCGCAATTAATCTCTTTCATCAATCAAATTTAATTTAAATTAACTAAAGGTAAACAACTGACAAGAAAGAAGTCTTTACTTTCAATTATGTTGCTCCGTTCGTCTTCCTTGAGACTGGTATCGGAACAAAATTCATCAGCATCATTGTTACCATTATATCTGATAGAACAGTGTATTTTCAGAGAGTATCACCTGTTTGCTTGAATGAACACATTATTGTTCTGAGTTCCGATGTCCATTGTATCTATAAACGGTGTATTTGTATTGTTTGTGACTGGATTGTTGCAACAGTGGTTTGAAAGTAAAAAAGAAACTGTTTTTTCATTCATTTCTGCTCTTTGCTTTGTTCATTGTGAGAAATTATGTACATTTTGAAACCTAAATAGTGTATTTTGCTAAAAACATTAATGACCCTCTTTCCTTCAGCCTACCAGCTACCTTCCTTCAGCTTACCATCAGGCGTGGTGAAGTCAAATTGACGTGTCCTAAATATTAAAAAAAATATTTAAAATATATTATATAGATACTGTATAATTTAAAAATCGGTTGTCTGTAAAGTCGTTTTACTGACGATAGTTGAACGTGACAACGTCATATAAACGTGAGGTAACGCCGCATACGTAATGTGATAACGCCGCATACGTTTTTCTTTTTTAACGTGCGGAAATCCCTTCGGATACCCCCCCGCCGGCCAGCGGGGGTGGTTATGTCGTGTCTCGACTAAAACCGCACGGTGTCCTAACCAAACGCCGCATACGTCATGTTTTTTCGTGCGTGCAGCCGGCTCCATCGATTTATAAGACGTTGTCACGTCAAAACATCACAGGATTGAGTACAAGTGGGTCGTTACAAAAAATCCCTTTGGTTACATTTTTTCATGATATTGTTATGCTGATGGTTGGGCCGCAATTAGATAAAAGTTGGAATTGACATACCGACTACCAACTAGTCGGTCACTACGCTATAAGTTTGAAGCTTCCAAAATATTGTCGAAGACATAAGATTAACCAGGAAGCAATAGATAATTTTCGAAACTTTGTTAAAGACTAGAAAATGCTACGCTGGACGTAAATTACGTGCGGAAATCCCTTCGGATACCCCCCCGCCGCCCAGCGGAGGTGGTTATGTCGGGCATGAACCGACTAAAACCGCACGGTGTCCTCCCCAAGAGTCCGTTGCCGGGCACCCCGGGTAAGCCCTCGAAAGGATAACCCCAGGGTTACCGGCGGACTTTGGCCGCCACCGCGGCCTCGCCTGGTGGGGTCGGGTTTTATCCCGCGTCGGTGAGTTGGCAGGCGTGTAAGGGCACACACGACACGCCTCCGCCACGGCCTGTTTCTATAAGGACGGCGAGTCGGCCAACTGCCGTCCTCAGGCCCCGATCATGGAGATCGGTAGTCCCGGGCGTAGGTGAGCCTGCGGCGTCCTCGCCGCAGACTGCGAAACTCGAGGGGCGGGGTTCTCTCCCGCTCCATCTCCACCGTCTCTTTCGCGCGCACTACCTGCTCGCAGTAAGAGGCGGCGGCGTGCCACTAGCTCCCGTCGGAGACCACGGCCCTCACCATGGTCTCCAACGAGAGAACGTCCACGCCCAGGACCGCAACAAGATCCCGGCGTAAACTCGCCCACGCAGGGCACTCCACCAACGTGTGGAGCGCCGTGTCTTCGCCAGATAATAAAACGTCTAACATAGTCTAAACAAGATAGCAAAAATTATGACTTTAAAAACCAAACCAAATTCGTTATTCCAAAGTACATCAGGACATAAAAACTTATGCGAATCAAGGGAATCTCCTATTCGAAGCACAGCGACCAAACGGATCAAGAGGACTGGAAAACGAATAAAAGATACCTATAATTCACTTTTTGCTAGTAGGAGTATCGATGAGATGACTTTTATGAGTCGACATACTTACGCATGTCATAACCTCAATCGCGAAGTGCACATGTTAAGAATGAAATGCATCGTCTACCATTTTAACAGTCTGTGTCGCATCTACTGCTGCTAACAGAATCATTTTGCGCCCTTGGATGCGTGATCGCTTTAGTGACGTCAATTGACCTACTTATCGAAAAACTCTTCGCGAAAACACTACTACGGTAGGTATATATGTAACTTATAAAATGGTGATTCCGGATATCTCTAATTTGGACTATACTTTGGACTGGCCTGATTTGACATACCGTTTTTTGAGAGCAAGGCTGATCTTCGCTAGCTCTTTCCGCGTTCACAGGCTCTATCCTGAAAATCTGGCTGTTCAATGAATGTAAATATAGAAACTGGAAGTTTTGAATTATGGAAACGCTTATGGTTATGAAATCATAAGCGTTACTTAGTGATAAATGAAGAATTTTGATTTTAAGCACTGTCTTTGTCGATCCAGTTTATTCCCTGAAGTAAGCATGACTGTTCCACCCAAATAAACCTTCTGTTCTATCTCTCCAGTTGTCAATTTTTAATTATTGAGACCACCCGACTCCGAAAGGAAAGCTGGCGCCAGAGCTTCGTCCGTCCAATGAACACTGGTTTACAATGTAATATTCTTCACAATTTTCTATAAATTGCAATATGTCAATTTCATGTTTATTGAAATTGGTATTTGGCATAAATGCCATGCATCAGCTATACTTAACGTACTCACGTACTTAATTCGGGTCATAAATATTATAATAAATTATTTTGTCTGTATCCGAGCGTGCCTTACACCTCAATTCTATAGAAATCAAACAACAAGAACAATTTTAAGTAGCTTCAATACTCTACTGGTATACATTTAATAATCATATTTCTTTGTATAAAACCCCATTATATATTTACGATTTCCTTATGGCTTAAATAATGGGTTCACCGTGGAGAGTACTTTATTCCGACAATAAGGTTATTGACAAAGCTGTTTTATTATCGTCTCCTGTGAATATTGCCTGTGCTTTTGAGATCAAAGTCTTAATTTACCAAATATTTTTAAATATAAGTCAACGGTTGAAGCAAATGATAATGGATAGCGTTATTTGGAGCTAGAAAAAATGTTATCTTATGCTATACAGTATAGCCTCGTGCAATATCCTGGACTACGGAAGTTGCGATATCACCCTATTTTTTCTATGCAGAAAGTGAACGTGGACTACATTATGTATACCTTTGTTCCTTCGTATATCTCTTATTATGTTAGGTATCAGATTGGTTTATTTTTCTAGATTATATTAGAGCCAGTGAATGAAGTCTGGTACAGCTGAATATCCTGTAATCCTATCCACACCTGTCCATTGATGACTCTGACGATATTTGACTAGCATACCCTCTACTGGGAATCATTTGCTTTTATTTTCTTCCTCGCAGTCTTAAAGTGGCCGTTGGTTCAAAAGTACTGCAAGTAGTGCTGCATTTCGCTCTTCAATTTTTTGATACAAGGCTACCATAAATTTAGTATTCAAAATCTGTTTATAAGGCCCCCTATAAATTTAAACCGAATACTGTATTTATCAAATTCCGCGGCACATCAATCTATGCCAAGTACTTATGTCAAGACACCGTTGCCACTGTAATTTATAGTTCAATTTCTCAAGTTAGGTGACCACTTCAAGCTGTTCTTCACTAATTATCAACCGTGATCGAAATTCGAGTATATTTAAGTTGAGAATAGAATTCAAAAACAATTTCCCTTTAATTCTCTCTAGAGTTTTGAAGACCCTTTAAGAGAGAACTCGTAATTTCAGAAATATTTAAGATGAATTTATTCGTTGTGAGTCAATGTTCTTTTGCCAGTTTGATAAAGAAAAGATTTTTAAATAAACCTACTAATTCTATAACAATTATGGCAACGAGTACAGTACGCAAATAGCAATGAGTGATAAGTTATTTATGAGAAGGAATCATTCACGGATAGGACGCAAATAGCTACAAATAGTTACAAATGGCCCCACGTTGGGTGCCATTTGTAACATTGGTAGTTAATTTATAACGTAGATAGTTGATTTATAAGTTAATTAAAGGTTATATAAAGGTTTGATTAATAAAATTAAACATGATACAGTTTTACCTTTCATATATTGAATACCAAAAGTATGTATTAATATAACAAAAGTGGTCTCAGGGAGGAGTACGCACAGCTAAGTTAAATTTAAAAGGGTGAAAGAAGGTGAAGAAACGTGAAGGTGAAAGACGTGAAGAACAACCCGCGGCAGCCAGGAGTCAGCACTTAGCTTGGCATGTATCCACCCGGCGTGTCGCGCCGGCACCGACCGCAGCTCGACTCATCTCGGCGGATCTGAAAGGAGAAGGAAAGACATATTGAATGCCATCAATCTCCAGTATAAACATTATGGAGAAGGAAAGCTTCAGTATGTGATGATATACTGCTAGTGCAGGCTGGGCATACCGAAGGCGTAAGAAAGGTGGCAAGCTACCCCAGGCACGTGATTCTTATGGTCATTATTGCAAAAATAGGCAGGTCACAGCCTTTGCAAGTAGCAGGAACAGATGCAGGAAACAGATAAACAAGGAAGGATAGTTCACTATGCGGTCACTGACCGCGTGGCCGCACATGTTATTGTCCTTTTGACAAGCATGAAAGAGGGAAAGCATGCCTTGCGTATAAGCTACACAATTAAAACGACTACAGAGCTGTAGTGCAATGCAATGCAAAAACATTCCATATAATTCCAATACATGGATGAATTGTGGCAAGCCTCGTTCACGTAAAAAACGAGACTATGCCTGGAGTAGCTTAGCATAGCAGTGGGAACCTGACGTGGCACCATTGGTGAAGATGACAACGAGGCCACGGGGAATATCCCTGGCGGGCAATTGGTACCACGTCACCTTTCTACACTAATGAGCACTCTGTAATAAAACGATTAGCACACATAATGTATAAATTGTTGAATTCTCACCAACGGCTCAGTACCAGGGCTAGCCTGTGCTTGTGGAAGCGATGCAGAAAATTAGGGGTTCGCAAAACCGCTGCACTCACATTTATAACCTTAGCTGACAGCTACTTAGTGGGGGTTCATAGATAATATGCCACAACCGATAGAGTTCACCACAGCTAACCATAGACAGAGTCAATGAAAGAATACAGATAATATTAGTAGACTATGAACCGATATCAAACGAAAGAATCGACTACATATTCCGCCAATATCACTTAATAGAACAATGTGCATTGTTAAAACATCTTTGAAGAAATTTTCGTGTACAAGCTATATCGAATTACATTTCTAATCATAAGTAAAAAATCCACTATTGACACTTTAAGAATACGCACGTTTGAAGATTTGGACATATCTATGAAAACATCTAAATTATAGAAGTTTCTGTAATGTAGAACTAACAACATTGATTGGACAGTACCTACTTCCTTTTATAATATTATCAGGAAGATTACATACATATTCGAATTCTTGGAACAAATTCTTGCTCATGCCAAATGGCTCTTCTTATGTACGTATCATTACGTTTTACCGAGGCATCAATCGTGATGTTCTGTTCTGTTTCTGTTAGGCAACGTGAAATAATAATAAAACAACATGAATCTTTAAATTAGAAATGATATACTATATGTTGTTACTGATCCTATTTCCATTATTCACCTACAAAAACTACTAGTAAGTTACCAAATAATTTATCTGTTCATTTCAGAAACTTCTCGCCTACATTCGGACGTAAGCACGATTGATAGGCACTGAGTATTTTCCCTCCGCGGAATAAAAAAGTTTTCTTTTGAATAATGTAGAAGAAATTGTCTTTGAATTACTAAATATGCGTGAACTTTGGTATTTCTTATTTGGATGATGTAATTATTGATGAAAAAGTTGGCACGTTGAATACATTTTCAAATTTCAAAGTAAAAGTTACCGTAAACAATATTATATTGGCCTTGGAGGAACTAGGGCCTCGACTGGCGGCGCTCTTTAGCGCATGCCTCGAAAGGGGCCAGTTTCCAAAGGCTTGGAAGACGGGGAAACTGGTCCTTATCCGGAAGGCGGGGCTGCCGGCGGATCAGCCATCCGGTTACCGGCCGATCGTGTTGCTCGACGAGGTGTGCAAGCTCTTTGAGCGGATTATTGCAAAGCGCCTCGTCGAGCATCTCACGAACGTGGGGCCAGATCTGGCGGACAACCAGTTCGGTTTCCGCCGGGGGCGCTCCACCGTGGAAGCGATCATGCGCGTTAGGTGCCTGGCGGAGGAAGTAGTCTCGCGGGGTGGGGTGGTGGTGGCGGTGTCTCTCGACATCGCCAACGCCTCCAACACCCTACCCTGGAGCTGCGTTAGGGAAGCGCTCGCGTATCACGGAGTGACTCCTCACCTCCGCCGCATCGTCGAGGCATACCTATCCGAGAGGGCCATAGTTTACCCGAGCTGGCTAGGGCCAGGGCGGCGAGAAGTGTCGTGCGGTGTTCCGCAGGGGTCGGTCTTAGGGCCACTCCTGTGGAACATCGAATACGATTGGGTGCTGCGCGGTTCGTTGCTCGAGGGTGCCGTTATGGCGCGGGGAGCAACGCACCGAAGCGCGGCACTAAAGGCCACGGCAGGGGTTGCTCAAGTCGTGGGTCGAATACGGCGGCTGGGACTCGAGGTGGCTCTCCACAAATCCGAGGCTATGTGTTTCCACGGGCCTCGGAGGGGGGCACCTGCGGGAACCAGCATAACCGTAGGGGGTGTAAGCATCGCCATCGAGCCCAAGATGAAGTACCTTGGGCTCGTACTCGATAGCCGATGGGACTTCGGACCTCATCTCCGAAGTCTGGTCCCGAAACTGAGGGGGGCTGCGGCCGCGCTATCGCGGCTGATGCCCAACGTTTAGGGACCCAACGCCCCCACTAGGAGACTGTACCTGGGGATCGTGCGAAGCATGGCCCTGTACGGGGCCCCAGTATGGGTAGAGACTCTGGCGGCCCGCAACGTGGCTGTATTAAACAGCCCGTTAAAAGCGATGGCCGTCAGAGTCATCAGGGGGTATCGCACGATCTCCGTCGAGGCGGCGTGTCTCCTAGCCGGGACCCCTCCATGGGACCTGGAAGCGAGAGCCCTTGCGCTGCTGTACCAGTGGCGCAAGGAGGCGCTGGAGCGAGGCCATAAGCCGGAGCCCCGAGAAATCAGGGCTCAGCGGTCCCAGCTCCACCGGGAACTCATGGAGACATGGAGGGTGTGACTTGAGCACCCAAGGTGGGGGGAATTCACCGTTGCGGCGGTGAGACCGATAATGAAGGAGTGGTTGGAGAGGGACCATGGGGACCTCTCCTACCGGATGTGCCAGATGGTTACCGGACACGGGTGTTTCGGTAAGTATCTGTGGCGCATCCACCGGGAGACAACGCCGCAATGCCAGCACTGCGAGGATCCTGGCGAAGACACGGTGCTCCACACGGTGGTGGAGTGCCCTGCGTGGGCGAGTCAACGCCGGTATATTGTTGCGGTTCTGGGCGTGGACGTTCTCTCGTTGGAGACCATGGTGAGGGGCGTGGTCTCCGACGGGAGCAAGTGGCCCGCCGCTGCTTCTTTCTGCGAGCAGGTAATGCGCGCGAAAGAGACGGCGGAGAGGGAGTGGGAGAGAACACTGCCCCCCGAGTTTCGCAGTCTGCGGCGAGGACGCCGCAGACTCATTTACGCCCGGGACTACCGACCTGCATGATCCCCGATCTAGAGTCTAAGGACGGCAGTTGGCTGACTCGCCGTCCTTACAGAAGCAGGCCGTGGCGGAGGCGTGTCGTGTGTGCCCTACACACGCCTGCCAACTCACCGAAGCGGGATAAAACCCGACCCCACTAGGCGAGGCCGCGGTGGCGGCCGAAGTCCGCCGGCAACCCTGGGGTTATCCTTTCGAGGGCTTACCCGGGGTGCCTGGCAACGGACACTTGGCGAGGACACCGTGCGGTTTTTGTCGAGACACGACATAAGCACCCCCGCTGGCCGGCGGGGGGGTATCCGGCATTCCAGGCCGAGCGTGGGTCCTAGCTCTAGTCGACGACGCTCTCGAGCCCCGACTGAGAGGGCTTCTCAGCGCATGTTTGGAGCGGGGCCAGTTTCCGAAATTGTGGAAGACGGGGAAACTGGTCCTCATCCGAAAGGAGGGGGGCCCGGCGAACTCACCGTCCGCCTACCGGCCCATAGTGTTGCTCGACGAGGTGTGCAAGCTCTTTGAAAGAGTAATGCGAAGCGCCTCGTCAAGCACCTCTCAAGAGTGGGGCCGGACCTGGCGGATGGCCAATATGGCTTCCGCCAGAGGCGCTCCACCGTGGATGTCATCATGCGCGTGAGGGATCTGGCGGAGGATGCAGTAGCCCGGGGTGAGGTGATGTTGACTAGCGCCCCTCCCCCAAACCGGGGCAAGACGGGGACACCGTGGTTCCCAAACCCGAGGGGGCCATCTCGAAACCGGAGATGGCCCAGGGTCAGTCGGGGTGCGAGGGATATGCTCTATGGGCAACCTTACACCCCGGCGTCTGTAAACCCGAGATGGCGTGCGGTTTTAGTCGGTTCAAGCCCGACATAACCGCCCCCGCTGGCTGGCGGGGGGTATCCGAAGGGATTTCCGCACGGAAAAAAAAAAAAAAAAAAAGGTGTGGGTTCACGTCAGTGGCACACTAAGTGGAGTTCGAATGCTTGGCCATCTCCATTATCTGCACTTTCGGTCTCACATACCGTATGCGGATATGTGTTTCAATATTTACCGCGGGTGTGGAAGGTTAAGAAAATATGATTCAGAAAAATTTAGGACACATGTATATAATACATACATATAGTCGCTCCTTTTTCCCATTGGGGTAGGCAGAGAAAACATCTTTCCACTTTATCTTGGCATACGCCTTTCGCTTCTTCCACTTTCATAATTATTTTCATACATGCACTCCGGTTACGGGTATTTCTGACCTAATTAATACATTGTTATAATTATGGATTGGAGCGGCGATAGCCCAGTGGCGTACGTAACGGACTGCTGCGACGAGGTCTCGAGTTCGATTCCCAGTCACCCCGGGCACACACCTCTGACTTTTCGTAGTTATGTGTGCATTAATAAATGTTAATTATCGCTCGCTTAATAATGTGCCCGGTAGATGGCAATAGGCTCGCCCCCTATTACATAGGGACCTTAACATTACTGGCGAATCGTGGGTGTGTAATACACCTCTGCCTACCCCTTCGGGAATACAGGCGTGAAGTTATATTATGTTATGTTATGTATAATTATGTACGACAATTCAATTATCAATTTTACTGAATCAAGGGTTATATAAACTTAATTAGTGTCAGTAGCTTAATGGTTAAGGAGTCGGCCTTATGGTCGAGAGGTTCCGGGTTCGAATCCTGGCCATTGCACAACTGATATGAACACAAGCACACACCTCACACAAGCAATTTGGCTAAGCTAGATGGATTAAATAACTAGTAATTTCAGTTACTAGTACTCTTGAAAAAATCCGTTCCCGCAGGGGGAACGCACAGGTAGATTTCGTGAAGCAATTAATATTATTTTATATAGAGAACTACGGACTTTAAACAGTTTAATTTTATTTTCTCGAAAACGGTAACTTTTAGTGAAAAACTTTTCAGACATTTATTTTAGACTTAAAAATGGCCTACCGATTAAAAATGTTTCCGACTGCAAGAATGTTCACCGGTTAGAAGTTATGATTTTTTTCCCGAAAAATTTTGGTTTTTCCCCCCTCCACTTTTAGTTAAAGTTTTAATCTTATAGGTTTATAATTAAAAGTTGTTGGTATTCATGTATACTATGGGATAAAATTAGAACGGTTCAAATATCTTTCATGGAACGTGCAATTTTGAGGAAAAACTGATTCCACAAAAAGTGAGGACCTACCGTTCCCTTAGGCCGGATTCCACCCGTTCACGAACTTAAACTAAGTTTACACCCAAGCAATTTTTGACCGCAGTTTGAAAGCGATCGGGGCAAAAATGCGACCGTGAGAGTGTCGCAAATTTTGAGACGTGGCACCATACATACATATATATATAGTATAAACTTTTTGACCGGGGGTCATTTCGGACTCAGGGGGTCATAACTAGACCTCCTTTGAAGAATTTTTTTATAAATTCGACAGTAGTCAAGAAACCAATAGGTAGATCGATTTCATCGAAAACTACCTAAAAACTAATATAATTAATTAAAAGTTGCTGTATATTAACGGTTACAGTTGAAGAAAACTAGTTGAAGAGTTGAGGAGAACTGTCTTTACGTTTCTTCTTCAGCATTTTAACTTTGAGAATGTGGATACGTACTTTTAGTTTCAAGAGCATGATATGTTAAGGGGGTGTTTGGAATAATATATCCTAAAATAGCAAAAGTTAATAGAATATTTAATTATAATATGGTTAATTACAAATTGATGTAAGTAAGATTTGACATCGCGGTAGAGCACTTGACTGCAAATATCTTTATGCATGAATATATTAAAAAATATCTAAGTACCTTTTTTTTTTTTCGTGCGGAAATCCCTTCGGATACCCCCCCCGCGTGCCAGCGGGGGCGGCTATGTCGGGCTTGAACCGACTAAAACCGCACGCCGTCTCGGGTTTACATACGCCGGGGTGTAAGTTTGCCCATAGAGCATATCCCTCGCACCCCGACTGACCCTGGGCCATCTCCGGTTTCGAGATGGCCCCCTCGGGAATATGTAAGTACCTACCTACTAGTAATCTAAATAAACGAAAACAAACAATTTATTTAGATTACTAATACTCTTAAAAAAAGTCAATACAAATAGTCTAACCTAGTTCTTTAATATCTAAGTACCTACTTTTGTTTTTTTCATGTTAAAGAACTAGGTTAGACTATTTGTATTGACTTTTTTTAAGAGTATTAGTAAATTGTTTGTTTTCGTTTAATAGAAAATCTGAAAATATTAACCCTTTACTGTATTCCCTCTAACCTCTCCAGCTAAGCTAATTGGCTTGTGATAAGAGTGGGCTCACGTCGGAGGAAGACGTCAGAATTCGAACCCGAGACCTCCCGAGCGTACGAGGCCTCCCGAGCGTAAGGCCGACTCCTTAACCAATAAGCTACCGACGATTCAACTCTTCTTTGGGTCTGAATAGTGCTGTATAAACTATGCTACACCTGGCAATTTATCAAATGTTTCAGTAGATTTATAATTGTTTCTGTACTGGTCGTATATAGTCATTATTGCAGAGAGAATATTCACGTTTAATTTTAAGTTTTTAATACAAAAAAAAACAATCATAATTAACTTTGTTGTCCCAGACTTCGATAAGTCATTAAAGCGCTCGTGTTACTCGTGGTGGAGAGATTCATAACTCAAAGACCGTAACTCGGTCAAAGCGGTCGCATCAAACTTTCTCGTAGTAACTAGAGTCTGCAATATTTTAGGTCTACAAAGGTAGCTGAAAGTGGAATAGTATGAGAATACTAATTTGAACAAGTCAACTACTTCAAAACTGAGATAACGTAAGGCCGAATAATGAAATCTATATGAATAGTGTGTAACCCTGGAGTCAGTAAGAACACTAAACCTATTAATAGGTACCTAAACCTACATGGAATCTACTTTTTCAAACCTCTATAGAAATTAGATAAAACTTGCAAAAGTGATTACCGGTATATAATCGGCTTGTTTAGAAGATCCAGCGGCATAGCCACATAATATTTTTCCACGTACATGTTTCAAGAAAAACTCCAGCAACAAAATTAACTGCTAACAACACGTTATTGCCCCCAAGACGTACATACATGCGTTCAGCACTGCAGTACAAACTGTAGCAACATACATTACAATGAAGAAAAACACAAAAAAAAACCGCTTTATAGAAATATCAAGCGAGTTTAACAAAACCACGTTGGATATGTGGGCTTTTTGTTATTGTAGAATCACATAAATGACAACACAACAAAACTTTGATTAAAACTTTACGTATGTTCCGAAGTTGAATGAGAAAATTTCATATGAACTTAACATATTTGCTTAACTTGGTTATATTCATAACGCGGGTCTGTAATTCGAATGCGTGAGGTGAACTGTTTATTTAACGAGAAAACTACGCTGTGCTTTGCGTTGACTTTGTAGTGTCAGAAAAATATTGAATGACCTGAACTTACTTGTGCTTAAGTTTTATACATGGTCCGAAAAGCTAGTCTACATGAAATCGCCTCTATAAATGTCGCACGATTGTTTTATTTATTCCTGATATCACTGAAATAGAATTGGTTACAACAGTTTACGGTTTTTAAACTATTAAAATAGCAAAAGCATCATGATGATATACCCCACATTTACGTATTATTACAAAATATCATTAATTTTATTTTTAAACCACTCAGGTGGCAGACAATCTCACGGCCCACCTTATAGGAAGCGGTTACCGTGGCCTATGGACGTGTGCAACACCAGGGGCGGGCGTGTCGTGTGTGCCTTACACACGCCTGCCAACTCACCGAAGCGGGATAGAACCCGACCTGGCGGCCAAAGTCCGCTGGCAACCCTGGGGTTATCCTTTCGAGGGCTTACCCGGGGTGGCCGGTAACGGACACTTGGGGAGCACACCGTGCGGTTTTAGTCGATACACGACATAACCACCCCCGCTGGCCGGCGGGGGGTATACGAAGGGATTTCTGCACGATAAAAAAAAAAAAAAGGGCGTCACACTCGCGCTGCCGAACCTGAAATCACTCGCGCTGCCGAACCTGAAATCATTATTTTACTTTCAGATTTGTACAATGGGGTAGCACTTTAATACAAATTCTTCTGTACCAAATGTTCACAAATCAGGGACATAGAATAACAATATTGTTGGCACACTGAAAAGTGTCTGAGTATTACAAATTCCAGGTTTATAAACAATGAGTTGCAGTCGTGGGAGCTCTTACAAAGTTCAAACGAAGTAGACTCTTGCAGAATGTACTTACCAATCAATGAATTGAATTTCACCGTAGTTGAATCTGTTCCACCGAGCGTTACCTTTGAGTTATGCATAAAGCAACTGAAATAAAAAAAGGAAAATTTTGTTTAAAATGGGAAAGATGGTTTTAAGTGTTAATTAAAAATCATGCAGTGTAATTTTACTGTGCACATGGAAAACATTACCCATCTATTACCTATGTACCTTTCTTTTTTTTTTCGTGCGGGGTATCCCTTTGAATACCCCGGCCAGCGGGGGCGGTTATGTCGGGCTTGAACCGACTAAAACCGCACGCCGTCTCGGGTCTACAGACGCCGGGTTGTAAGGTTGCCCATAGAGCATATCCCTCACACCCCGACTGACCCTGGGCCATCTCCGGTTTCGAGATGGCCCCCTCGGGTTTGGGAACCACGGTATCCCCGTCTTGCCCCGGTTTGGGGGAGGGGCACTAGTCGCCCCACCGTCCCGGCCTGCTTCTTCTGGGGTGACAGGTGGCCTCACCTGCCACCCCCCTATTACCTATGTACCTATAGGGAAACCGCTAATTATTGTAACTGATGGTAGATGGGGAAATCAAAAACACAACAGTCCACACATTATAACATATCCGTTTATTTGCCCCATTTTAAGATTTCCTAGAAACCTTGTACGGACATGATCCTTTGGGAAAAACCTGTCTGAAGTTTAAGAATTGGAAAAATACTTGATACGGAGAATAGAATTGGTTTATAGTGTCATATATCGTTTTAGTTTTTCCTCTTCACTTGTTTTCCTTTGAGAGCAAGTAGAATCTTTAGGAGCACCAATAAGATAACACTTGAGCTCCAAACCATTTCGTCGACATGAAACGTTACGGGTGTATCGTGGATATAAATGGTTTTAGCTGTTCAATATCTTACTAGTTCAATAAACTACTCAATAAATCTATAAATCTTTGCGTATTGTTCTTAAAATCTTTATTTGTTTTCACTGTTACTTATATACATATAGATCTTACTTACTATTCATAATTGCATTTATATGTGAATGTTAGTTACTCAATCACGACGGAACGCATCTAAATGCAATTTGGCACAGAAATAGGTTAAAGTTTAGAATAGCATATGAGCTACTTTTTATCCCGGAAATATGATTTTTAGGTTGCGGAGCCATAGGTATGCAGTATAATATATAGTTTATAATATATATAGTATTTTGGCATATATTTAGTATGTAATGTATCAAATTGATCATACTACAATAAGTTTAAATCAGAAAGTCAAGAACGGGACTTGAACCTGCGACCAGACCCATTCTAGGAGGAATACTTCAACCAACTGAGCCTCCTGAACACATCCTGAAAAGCCGATCTCTTCTACAAAAATCTTAAAGCGACGATGGTATTTCGTATAAAAATAAATCAAAAGCATGTAAAACCGGTGGTTTTGTTTGTTTAATAAGCAGACCCAAATGTCGGCTGTTTGTTCATCCAGAGGGAAAAAGGTATATCTAACCGTTATCAATGTGCATAAACTCATGCCATACCAGACATGTCATTCACATGTTGCTTGTTATAACGTATTCTGGTGACCAAATTCACCGGCCGAAATAGGAAAATAGTACTCATTCAATACATGAAAGTAAAGTTAAGTCAATAAAATCATTTAAGTCAATAATTTAAGTCAATGGGTCTGCCTCGAAATAGGGGAGAATAAGTTGGGTAGTTCTATATTTTTATATTAGCATTCTAAGAGTCGTTACATAATCTCATAAAATATCTTTTCCTCGTCTTTACATAAGGTCAAAGGTCATGAATTTTTGTAAACAAATATTTCGCTTCCTATGGTTCCTAATTTTGAAACCAAACATTTTTTATACGCTCAGTATTTTTTGCGACAGAGCGCGCAGCGGGCTCAACAATCAGTCAAACGTGACATAATACAAGTTCAACCGTGAGTCACAATGAATCAATATCGAAATCCTTTCCGGAGCGCTATTGCTTTCTTACCTATGTCTTTATACTCCTAATTTTCCCATATTGTTAATTCCAAGGAACTCGTTGACGGTTGAGGGCAGGTGATTATTATATGGATTATGTTCGGTGCAAACTAAACAAACAAAACTACATCCTATCGATGTAGTTTTTTTTTGTTTAGTTTCATCATCGAAACGGCCTCGCGTAAACTCAGAGTCCTGAACAAAGTGAGATGGTTTTTCACACCGGAGCAGCGGTGTCCTTTATGTAAAACACAAATTCGTTCTGGCGTCGAATACTGGTCTCATCTCTGTGACAGTACGTACCAGATGCTCTCAACAGGTTGCAGCGACGTGCGTTACGCATTATTGGGAGTCCCTCCAATACCATTGAAACATTGCAGTTACGTAACGATATTGCCTGTTGGGCAGTATTTTACCGCCACTACCATAGCGTGTGTTCTGATGAGATCTTCCAGTTAGTCCCACCCTCACCTGTTTTAAACAGGATAACACGCGCAAGGCTGGGGTATCACCCTAATTCTACAAACAATTCCATCAAGAACCAAGCGGTTCAGCAAGTCTTTTCTTTGTCGCACCATCAAGACTAGGAATTCTTTTCCAGCACACGTGTTTCCTTCTTCCTACGGTCCCGGGTCTTTTAAGCGAAGCATGAAAAATCATTTGATGAGGCCGTTACCCTGGGGGCCACCATCGGTGTCTGTAATGGTCACTCTTATTCCTGAGACTTTACTATTAGCTTACCATCAGGCGAGGTAAAGTCATATTGACGTGACCATTATAAAAAAAAAACAGTCTCTTTTTCAACCAAACGGAATGACACAGAATAATAAAAAAAAAAATGCAAAATATATTCATATGATATGACTGTACTACCCCGTAAGAGGCATGAATTTAAGTATGAACATATCTGTAGATATCTATAGCGAGCTATATCTCTTAGCAAGTTTCAGAACAATTTTGGCGCAGGGACAAAATATTTTTGTAGGTAAAACCTGAAAATATTTTTACCACACTATTGCCACCAATTAAATCTAGTTACTACCATCATCAAACTTCATAGGCATTATTCATAGTGACATTCGTATATAAAAATAAACATGCTTGTTACTTTTTCCATACATTAATTGTTGAATTTCTTTTCGTTTCATGTTTGCTTTTTAAATAATCAGTACTATTATATGCCTTGCTAACTACCATAACATTTAACATTTTTTCAATAATCGTCTATCTATCATAAACCTATGTTTATTTAAAAGGTGACCTCACTAACTCAAAATGTACTATCCTAGATACTGAAAATAATTTATAAGCTCGAAATATTAGAAGCAAAGCAATGAACATTTAGCACATCATCGAGCGGCGATAGCCTAGTGGTGTACGTAGCGGACTGCTGAGATGAGGTCTCGAGTTCGATCACCAGTCGTCCCGGGCACACACCTCTGACTTTTCGTAGTTATGTGTGCATTAATAAATGTTAATTATCGCTCGCTTAATAATGTGCCCGGTAGACGGCAATAGGCTCGCCCCCTATTACATTGGGACCTTAACATAACTGGCGAATCGTGGGTGTGTAATACACTTCTGCCTACCCCTTCGGGGATACAGGCGTGAAGTTATGTGTGTGTATGTATGTGTATAATAACCATAATCAGCTAAGACGCTTGAACTGAAATATAATTAAAGGGATCGGATCTGTTAAAACAGCGCATAATTTAACCTTCCGTTAAGTGGGCGAACTCGTTGATCTTCCACGTTTCAATTTACTAAGGATTACTATGTAAGTGTGTACATACCACAATGCAATGACACGTTTACACTATTCCAATCTTAACTTATCCAAAACCATTTCATCAGATTGATAAATGGTTAAGGGTCTCGGTAAATTGGTTATACATGTTACCAATGAGTTTCTAACAGATTCTGTTTTGATAATGAATTCTAAGATGTGAATATAGGCATCAATCCATTCAATGCCAAACTGAGTAGACAGCTAAAGGATATAAATATGCGCTTAACTTACTCTCTTTCGATAGAATAGTACAGTAATCTTTTTTTATTTTGATCAAGTTGAATACTACCCATTTACTTTTCCCAAGTCGTGAAATGAATCCGTGGGGTTGGGTCTCGAGGTGGCTCTGCATCAAACTGAGGCCCTGTTCTTTCATGCGCGCAACGTGAGGGATCCAGTCTCATAGTATCATAGTAGAAGGAACTCCCATCGGCATCAAGCCCCCAAATGAAATATTTGGGACTCGTGCTCGACCGCTGACGCTCTGGCGCGGCTGCTGCGCAAGATGAGGGGGCTCGGTGAGCCCTGCAGGAGACTCTACGGGGGGATCGTGCGGTCCATGGCCCTATATAGGCGCTCAATCTGAGTGGAAGCCCTGAAGGCCAGAAATGTGTGGATGCTGCGCGCACCGTTGAGGCGGCGAGTGTCCTTGCCCGAAATCCACCATGGGACCTGAAGGCGTCCTTTCGCAACTATATCGATGGCAAAAGTAGGCGCGGGAGCAAGGATGGAACCCTAAGCCTTGAGAAATTGAGGCGTGGTAGGTTCTAAGGCGGCCCCTTACGCCGAACGAGAGCAATCCCACTCCGAGGGGGTAGCCTTGTTTACGGCGAGGGGTTCGAGTCTGACACCCCCCACCCGTGCTGGCCGGGGGGGGGGGGATTGGGGAGATTTTCGTATGAACAACGAATTATTTGCCCACCCAGAAATTGCTGTGATGGTTCAACTTTGCAGCTCCTTTTAGTTTCTGAGTAGGATGACGGCTTAGTCGGTTAGATGCCTAATCGGTAATCATAAAACTAAACAAATATATTATTATATAAATATTTTCTCCCATGCAGACCCGAAGGAGTCTTGGTCTAATCTGGACGTGGTTACGGATTGACTTGACCAAAAGAATTTCAGACCATGTCCGCCGTTTCTTTACTGTCCTTTTACTACAACATGAAAGTCGTTGGAGCCGTTTCCGAGATTCAGATTATATAAATAAATATATATATAAGTATATAGAAACATATACCAGAATTACTCGCTTAAATGTATTAGATGGAGATGTATCGCAAACATCTGCTCCACGTATCCAACTCCAAGTTAATGTTTTCACATATTCAATTGAATTTAACGGCATAAAATGCTGATTGTCAACGTTATACATAGAGGTGACAAGAACATAAAAACAAGTTACACAATTTTATTGTACCATTACAAAGACACGAGTACGTCTACGAGTTAATCGAATAGAAAAGTTTGAATTTGTTAATAAAGCCTCAGCATCTGGTATTCACGTCTTTGGGAATTTATATTTTATTATGAAATTGGGAGCCGTTCAAAAGTTTTCAAATAACTTACTTGGTCCCCCGTTTAAATTTCAGGTAAGTAAAGGACAAGATCTCAATCAAACTTGCTCGCTTCAAGCTCAAAGTTGGCCAAACAACGGAGCAACTTATGTAAAAATTTGCCTTAGGTGGAAAGGTGGTTAATTGTGTGTGACTAATGTCTCGTGCTGTTACTTTTGACATATTTTTACATTTTTATTTATTTTTACATAAACATGAAAAAAAAGCGCCATTATATCACGTAATTTCTACTAATGGTAAACTACTTATAAACACATAATAGTATTAATTATACTTAAGTAAATGAATGATATTGTTTAGTTAAGTTATACGCTTGAATGTGTATGTATGCTCTCGTGTGAAATGTAGTTCACACTGTCATTGTCTAGTTTGTGTTTTTTTTCTTCTATATAGTCGATTTTCTTTGAAATTATTAATAGGTGGGTTGAAAAACTACAGTAGAGACATTCAGGGTCGATACGTAAAGGTTATATGTCATCGTGAGTTCGCAATATTTATATGGATTTTATGAAACAAGTGATTGATGCTTCTTCTGACGTTTTTCTAGCCCTGATTTTTTTTATCGGAAGTTGTGAGTATGTTATGGTACTGAATGAACGTTTGTGCATTTACATTTATATTGAAGTTACACTCGTATAATGAATATATAAAACAAATGAACCATAACACTGTGATAATAATATAAATCATGAATTTCTTGTTTAATTGTAGGTATATGATTGGTTCAAGCCCGACATAACCACCCCAGCTGATGGCGGGGGGGTATCCGAAGAGATTTCCGCACAAAAAATAAAAAAAAGGTATATGATTTTAGCACTATTGTAAGTTTCGTACATTTTTACCATTATATAGTATATAAATATTACATTTATGTTTAGATACTTATGTTGCTAAAAGGCTGCAGTCACAGATTCCAATGCCCAAACCATTGAAAGACCCAAATTGCGTAATAAATACTTATATATTCCTAAGCAATAGCACAGTAACCCTTTCCCTTGTAAACTTTTACGAGCTGAGTAGATAATCAATTGATACACTTTGTATTTCAACACACAGCGTTTATAGGATGCCCGGGAGCTGGGTAATCAAAATATTTACAAGGACTTTTCTGTGTATTTTGGGTGTCTTTTCACGTTAGGTATAATGATAGAACTTTTATTAATTTATTTAAACTAGAAAGAACGGGTAGACCTTGTCCCGATATAGAACAACTTTAAGGTTTTTTATGTTTCAACAATAGCATCACCTATCGGGTCGAAATTCTTTGGATACCTTGTCCTAATAATTACCTACTAAAATAACAAGAAGAAACCATTCGAAAAAACATCTGTGGTGATTGATTTTTATTTATTAAATTTACTATATTGACAGGGTTGTCACTATGGTAATACTGACAGATGATTTTATACACACGTTATTTTCATAAAATATTAGTATTTGGAAAAGTGACACTCTGTCCTGCCGTGATTTCATAGTATCATGATGTATACAGGGTGGGAATGTTAAGTGGGTCCAGACGACTATTCTTTGACTCCATACTCAATGTTTTTGTGCACTCGCACCAATTCAGCATTTCGCTGGTAGGCTCTTAGCGACAAATATTCCGAGTAGGTACGTAATCAAGCCTCGTTGGTCGGCTTGAGCAAGATTAATTAAAGCATACAGCATCAATCATTGGGCGGATTCCGTATCGTGGCAGACGATTTCATCAGTTCACTTTGTAAGGTTCCTTAGATTGTTTCTACTGTATTATGTACGTACTAGGAGAAGTTGCTATGACGTTTGAATGTGCGACCGACTGATAGACGACATATTCCTGCTCCTATGATATTTCTTAGCAAGATTATAAAGAAGATTATAGTAAAGAGATAATGTGAGAAATACAACGTGTATACTATTATTTTCCAGACTGTCACGAGCTTCGTGTCACTACCGTCTCAGCGGCAGGACATTAGAAACTGATTCAGAACTGGGACTGAGTTCTGAATAAGTTTTGTTTGTTATATATATATATATATAAATATATATATTTTAGCCAAAAAGCCCAGCTAAACAATATCATGATATAAATACAAAATAAATAGCACGACACTAAGATATTTATAGACATTTTTTGTGTGTGTTTCAATATTATAGCTGATGAGCTGAATGTAGTTTATGGTTTTCCCTTCAAGAGTGACGAATTTCCCAAATAAACTTTCCACACCCAAATATTTTTTTATGGGGTAAAATATTGAAAAACGTAACCCACCATCAAAAACAGTATTTATAATACCGAATATATTTATTATATAATTGAAAATTAGTTTGTAAAATTGCATAAGAAAGAATCAGCACTCCGAACGGAATTACACTCATTAATGAGCAACTTGAAGCCGTCCTGAACTTATAGAAATTTATATCTACACTAGCTGACCCGGCGAACTTTGTTCCGCCTTAGAGGCAATATATGAGCAGACTTTTGACTTTATCAAGGTAAATTTTTTAATTGGATCATCATCATCATTATCATCATCATATCAGCCGTAGAAAGTCCACTGCTGAACATAGGCCTCCCCCATCGACTTCCATTTCGACCGGTCTGTAGTGGCCTGCATCCACCTGGGATGCAATATCAGGTTTATTAGCTACAATAGTTCTATCAGTGATGATAGATCGATCCCAGTACAACGTGATGTGCCCATTGGTTGGGATCATCGGGATCCTTGGAATGAGAACTTCGAATTTTCTTTTGAGTATCGTCGCGTAAATCACATTGTTCATCAATTTCCTTACCACCAAACGCGTTCCGTTGCACAGTTTTGGTTGGTTTATGTTTCGAAGCATGATTACTACGGAACTAACCTTTAATCGGAAATTGTGCGGTGGTAAGCCCGGTACTGGATGTTTAAAAATTCAATTAGATGCTTCCAATGCACGTTTATGCGCTATTGTGCATAATCGTCCCAGATGATGATTTTTGATGCTGATAAAACTTTGGCCATTGCAGAGTGTTTTGCAATATTACATGTTGGTTCTTCAATAGGTTGAAGATTTAACGGTTAAATCCAATTTTAATGCTGAATGAAGCCGTACGGCATCCTTCTAACAGTGTGGCTGCTGCGACGTACAAAGGTAGTCCGCGACATATGCATGAATATGCGCAAGATGCAATGACATATGTACGTCATTACGGTCAGTCAGATCTTTTTATTACTTTTACCTGTAATCCAAAATGGATAGAACTTGTTCAATTGCTGCTTCCCGGACAATGTTCACATTTCATGTCTTTTTTTTATCTTCATAAAAAGTATCCTATGTCCTTCTCCTGCTTCTAAGATACCTCAGTTCAGCCGTTCTTGAGTTATAAATGGTGTAAATAACACGACTTTCTTTTATATATATAATAATAATATAGATATAGATTTGATTCAGATGACGTAAGGTCATTTTTAGGAAATTTCAAAACAATGTGTAACTTGTAACCTTTTTAAATAGTACTAGCTTTATATAACAACTAGCTATTACCCGCGGCTCCGCCTGCGTGAAATACTGATCCCGTTCCCGCAATCCATGAAAATATATTCCAGGTATAAGAAGCATATGTCCGATTCCATACTAAAATCTATCTCTGCGTCAAATTTCATCCAGATCTATTCTGTAGTTTATGCGTGACAGGATAATAAACATCCATACTAACTTTCACGTTTATATTATAAGTGTGATGTGATAAAATAATTTTCTTAAAATGTTAAGAGCAAAAAAAAATTATTTTTGTTGTCTATGCTAACCCTCTAACCATTCATAGGTACGACATTATGATTGATTAGTAAAGTTGTGAAAGCTTGCTTTTACCTAAAGTGCTACGTCGTAGCCAAAGGATAGGCCTCTTGGCTACGACGTAGCACTTTAAGTAAAAAGCAAGCTTGTACTACTGTACTACGACGCCTTACCAGAGCTTTAAAATATATTTTTTTGACCTACCGGTTTTTCTGGAAACAATGTCAAGTCATATAGAAGAAACTGCACTAATTATATCCTATCCTGCTACCTATTAATATTATAAAAAGTGAAAGTACATATTCAATTAAAATGTTTAAGCAATTTGTATGCTTACTTTTCCTATAGATACAGATCGGAAAAAGAGAACATCTAGGACGGGACCTGAACCTGCGATCAGGTCCCGTCCTAGATGTTCTCTTTTTCCGATCTGTATCTATAAATGAAAGTATGTTAGGATAAATAGATGTATGTTTGTTACTATGTTACTAAATATTTAGTATAGAGATAAATTATTATCTAGATTACTATGTAAGTTACTTAATATCAGTGGAATAAGTTCCTGTGCATCGTGTGACCGGGATTAGCAGATCACGAGATAAGTTATTTATATCATAATATCAGTCACGAGCTTTTTCTTATTAATAAAACGATTATATTATCTTCTATTTTAATTATTTGCATTTGATGTTTATTAATTCGCCTACAGAACGGTATGAATCTAAGAGAAAATGAAAGGGGAATGAGTTATAAATCTGATAATAAACCTATTGTTTGTCTTTGTCTACACCGCGAATGGAATTAAGCTTATTGAATAAAGTGAAGCTTATTGTGCAAATGTCTGTCATAATATTCGTTGTTTGTTCATGGATTTTGATTGAAAATCGCGGTGCGATCTTCTAGATAGTTTAACAAGAAACCCTCATAGTTATGTACGAAAATAATAATGACGTCCGCAGGCTCATAAACAAATTTAAAATTGGACATGAAGTGCCTTGGTCAATTTATTGTCCTAAGACTTTACATCAATAAATGATAAGTGGTTGCCAGACTAATTGTTTTATGTGAAAGGTCATTTAACCATTATTTGAAGATTACCGACTTAGCATTATGAACGACTAACAATTATCTGTAAAAAGCAGTTTAACGATTTTAAACTCTCTTTCAGCGATCATTGTGTAATATTAAATGTTTTTCTTAATAACTTGAAGTAGACGAAATCAACATAATAATGTTTTTTTTTTATATTTAGGACACGTCAATTTGACTTCACCTCGCCTGATGGTAAGCTGAAGGTAAAGTCTCTGGAAAGAGGGTCACCATTACATACTCGTACCATGTTAACAATGGTGGCACTCAGCTTGACGGCCTCATCAGAAGAGGATTGTCGTCGCAGCACCGCGTGACACCCACCGGTCCCACTAGTGCTGCGACCACAATCCCCCTGCCCGGCTATGCACTTGCTGACCCCTGAACGCAATTAAACCGAAATTGGATAACTATGGAGGGTTTTTCGCAATCGTGCACGGTGGTACCTACACGGCCTAATTTTGTGACAAATTTGTGTCATCAAATTTCTACCACCAGAGGAGCAATCAAGAAGGAAAGGAAATGAGCATTCTCTTGAAGTCGCATACCCTTCATAACATTTTGGGCCTGACTCCAACACTAGGAATATATGATTGCAGGGTATCGAAAGATAATTTTTAATATCTTTTTCATAACAGTTAATTATGCCCTTTCAAAGATAATGAGGTGAGTATTTACTGCACTTATCGAGAATGTTGTATGACAGCAACTATGCACACACTATTCACTATGCAGACACCAACAATTTACTAGACTAGAATACTCATATATACACACAACAAACGCAAATACATTCGTACGTACACCAACACACGCATATACCTACAAATCCTGTGCATTTTTAGGCTTGGCAAAACACGAAACCCTTATAGATTCGACATGTGTCTGTCTGTCCGTCCGTATGTCACAGCCACTTCTTTCCGAAACTATAAGAACTATGCTGTTGAAACTTGGTAAGTAGATGTATTCTGTGAACCGCATTAAGATTTTCACCCAAAAATTGAAAAAAATTTTTGGGGTTCCCCATACTTAGAACTGAACTTACTATGCTTTAAAGGTCAGGTAAAAAAGTAATTCGCGCAATGTTACCTAATTTGTTATATGATTTTGATGATTTGTATCAGAAAGTAGTTAAAAGATAGCAACTATTTTACAAAGTTTACTATAAAAATCAGCAGATGTGATGTGATGTGAGTCCAGAAAGTCTAACACGTAGGCTTTTTTTAACCAATTTCAAAAAGGAGGAGATTCTATGTTCGTCTGTATCTGTTTCATTTCTTTTTTTTTATTTATTTATGTTCATCGTTATTTCCGTTCCGTAGTCCAGTAGTCTAGATTTAATCAGACCACATATAGAACATTATTTCTAAATTCAAATGAAATACCTAGTTTAGAGAGATGAGCAACAGAATTGACGCCATTTTATGAATTCAATAGCAAATTAAAGATTTATTTACCTTGATACTTTTGACAAAACACGAAGAAATAGGAGCTTCGCAATGTGGGGCACCGTATACCTGCATCATTCACTAAGTTAGCAAGTTAACCTCACCAGTAAGCTGGTACTCCTACTGATTGACGGACGAGGCTCTGGTGCAGGTTTTCCTCTCGGGGTGGGAAGATCAGACGGCAGTCACTCCCATAAAAGCCGTATAAGCCAAATTAAAAAAAAGAGCTAAATTAGGAATAAGCGATCCCCGGATTCCAAGTTGGCAGTCTGGGATGCAACCGGGGACAAACTTAAGATGTTGAGTTACATTCACTAAAATGGGAGAAATAAACTACTTTCATTTTTTTTCTGTTTTCCCTTGAAACGAATAAAAATCTCTCTACGACGGAAATCTAGTTGGATTACTAAAGGTATTAGATTGTGTTGCAAACGAAAGAGAGTAATGCTTTGGAAATATAGATGTTCCCCGATTAGTAATAATAAACACATACTTAATCAATATTCGAGTCGCTTAAGAAAAATTATTCGCTTGACTCAGCATTCGCGGAACACTTATAACGTAAATACAGCTAAAAATAAAATGAAAGCTACTTGGGACATCATAAATAGAAATAAACTACAATACCCAAAAGTTGACTTGCCTAACAGTTTAATAGTTGATAGAAAGGAAGTAAATGACCCACAAATAATTGCCCAAATTTTTAATGACTACCTTATAGACAGCATAGAAAGTAAAAATTGTGACATAAATCCTACTGTATATGAAAATATAGATAGAAATCCAAAATCGATATTCATGAGGCCAACATCTCCCTCTGAAATCCTTAGCATAATAAATTCTTTAAACAATACCAATAGCTATGGTTTTGATGGTATTATTACAAAAATAATTAAAATAGTAGCAGTACTGATCGCACCACCGTTAAGCCATATTATAAATCTGTGTATTGAACATGGTTACTTTCCTGAAAGGCTAAAAATTACTACCATAAAGCCTGTATATAAAAAAGGTGATCAACAAACTGTTAGCAACTACAGGCCAATAGCACTAATCCCTATCTTTGCAAAAATTATTGAGAAGATTATTCATAGTAGACTTTACTCCTTTTTTGAAAATAACAATATATTTACTAAGGAACAATATGGATTTAGAAAAGGTAAGTCCATAAATATGGCAGTATTTGACGTTATGAGTAAAATAATTAGTAATGTTGACACTAAAACGCCGGTTGCTGCTGTTCTAATGGACATGACCAAAGCTTTTGATCATGTGGACCACAGTATACTACTTCTTAAATTGGAAAGATACGGAATTCGGGGAAATGTACTTGATCTTATGAAATCATACCTGACCAATCGTACTCAGATGACATGTATCAGTAGATTGTGTAAAGAATCTATAACAGAGACTACATTTACATCGCAGACTAGGAAGATGCCTTGTTCCGTTCCCCATCCATATTGGGCCCGCTATTATTCATTGTGTACATTAACGATATGCCCAAATATTCAAATCATCAGATGGTTTTGTTTGCTGATGACAGTACTCTTATATGTACAGGACAAAACCTCAACAGTTATCAAGGCGAAATAAACAACTCTCTGAATGGTATAATTCAATGGCTGATTAGGAACAATTTACAAATTAATTTGAGTAAGACAAAAATTATACAGTTCAACCAAAAAACTAATACCCCTAAAATTTGTGTACAATATGGAAGTACAACCATAGCCGATACTGATAATGCTAAGTTTCTAGGCCTATATATCGATAGTAAACTGACATGGAAATTACACATAGAAACCCTCTGTAAAAAGCTAAGACAATATGCATATGCTTTGTATCAACTATCAAAAACAGCGAACCGCTTCACGGTCTTGACTGCCTATAACGCATACGTGGCTAACAATATAAGATATGGCATTATTTTTTGGGGCAATTCCACAGACCGAGATGACGTTTTCTTGGCCCAAAAAAGATGTGTGCGAGCTTTTTGTAAACTCCGTCCGACAGATAGCTGTAGGCCATATTTTGTAGAACTAAATTTACTGACATTCCCCTGTATGTATATCTACGAAGTAGCAGTAATTGTAAAAAGCAATTTTGATTGTTATGAGACGCTTCAATCTAAGCGGCACTCTGGCACTATTTGTATACCGAGACACAAAACTGCATTGTGTGCAAAAAGTATTATTGTCATGGGTCCAAAGATCTATAACGCTGTACCGGGGTCTATAAGGAGCGAAAAGCAAATAATTACATTTAAGAAATGCCTGTATAAATTCTTAGTTCAAAAGTGTTATTACTCCGTTATGGACTTTCTTAATGACAAATCTAAGTGACATAAAGAAAGTGTGATTAAAAAGTATAGAATGTTCGTTTGACTCAATTGTTTACCTGGGATGGCAATTTAATTATACCCACTTTTAAATATTATTATGGAATGTTGTAAAATCTATTGACATTTTATTTTGTGCAATTGTACTTATTTTATGCTATTATTATGCTATTATAATCGATATTAAAATTGTATTGACCTAGGTACTGACATTAATATTGACTGAATAATTTGATTGACGTGATAAATTGACTAAGATAGAATCTATTGACATTTTGTTATATTGTGCCTAATTGTTACTGTATGATTATGTTACTCTTACTAATTAATAATATTTAAATTTCATATCGTTAAAAATATTGGACAGTAGAATACTGCATGGAACTGCTATTAGGTACTATTTTTTAATTAATGATATTTGCATGCCGCTTTGGCGGTCGAGTATGGTGATACTATTATTATAATGTACGACATCGTGTAAACCCATATTTCGCAAAATAAATGATTTGATTTGATTTGATTTGATTTGATTCATAAAACAGAAACCGACTTCAATAACTAAAATTACCTACTGAAAAGGGTTAAAAAACTGAATTACAGATTTAATTATAAAGTTAAAAACATGTTAGATTTTTCTGTTTATGTCGGTGCCTATCCGAAACACAAATCATAAAGCATCACAAATTCAATATGATCATCAACCCGTATTGCGATTTGGAGACCTCAAACACGCTTACTCATTTTATCGTTTGCCCAGGGAGAGTCATGTTGTGGTGGAAGTGGACGAACCCTATTTACCTAATTCCTATTTGGCTTGGCACCGAATTCGACAGAATAGTCTTACGTGTTTTTTATCTTTAGAATGAAATCGTCAATTCAATTATTTTACACTTTTCAGTGCCTTTTTGGTTATTGAAGTCAGTTAATTTGTTTTATTAAATTAGTTTATATCCCGGAATAAAACATAGTGCAGTAAATTAAGGACAAAAATATCTATACTGAAATTTCATCCAGGGCCATTCAGCCGTTTTGGTGTTATTGAGTAATCCACCTATCCAAAGTTTCGCATATATATCTAATAGTAGTAAGATGAATGTCCCATAATTAATATAATTAAAAAAAATGTTAAATCTGAATATCGAAAGTTTGAAAGAAAATAATTACTATTTCCATTTTTTTATATTGAACACTAAAACTCGTCAACAACCACTAAACAAAAGAAATCAGTTACCAGAGAAAAAAGGTCCGACCTATTTTGTATTCATATTTATTTAAAAACAAATTAAGAATTATTTATTTTTGTACCACACTGCCTTGATTGATTTCTATAACATTATTTATACAGAGGTTGTCTAGAAGTCATCGCCGAGACAGTAAGACCGCCAATTGTCCTATCCATGTAGTTACTTTCAAAATAATATATGATGTGTATATTGACAGCCTAAAGTAAGAAGGTGCTCATAGAAATGGTATAAAGCGGAACTTTATTTTAATCTTGAGCTGCTTAATTGACAAAGTGCCCAAATGTAAGCCCTACAAAAACCGCAACCTCCTCCTTCTTACTAAATACTAAATACTTACACTCACATTCATCACAAATCACACAATTTAATGTAAAGTGGTTTAAAAGTTATCAGTCAGAGTTGAGGCTTAGCTGAATGGGCTCTTGTATCAAATCATATGCAACTCTTCATTCTACAGGGACGGCTGACCCACCCACTTTTTCACTATCCCTCCACACACTCTTATGCTTTACATGAAAGACATATGAATAACTCAAGTAATCAAAAACGTTGGTCACTCTGACCTTGGCAGAACATTTATTGAAAGCAGGCGATGTTGCTATATTAGCTGTACCTACTTAGTTTAGTGTTGTTGTTGATTAATTTATGTCTAAAAATATAAGTACATTAGTCAATGAAATGTTCCTCGGATTCTTTATCTTCAATGTAAAGTGAAGTTTATTTTAATTACTTAAAATATGGTAATAATTAACAAAACAAAATTCCCATTTAATTTTCCTCTCCGCTCTATTTAAATTTGTTTAGTTCTAATCCTCCTCAATTTATTACATCGTCGTGATAGGTTTGCTTCATGTTTTTACTGTATTTTAAGCATCCGAATTGGTATTTTAAAATACTGTGTGAACTTTCACATTTCAAGATTTGAGTTGTAATTATACACCATATTCAACGGTTCAACCTTGAACCGTTAAGACTATTTCAAGACTTGACTAGGAAAGGGTTCTGAATCCAAGCTTTAAGTAAATGCTTTTAACTTTGTAAACTTAATTTAACCAAATATTTGCGAGACGTGATGTTAAAACAATTCGTTTATGTTTAAACAATTAATGGAATCTTAACGTAATTCAATTTACATCACACGAGCACAACAATTCAAGAACCGTCCAACTGAACAGTATACGAAAGTTCAACAAATAATTTACTCGATATTGTTGGTCACAGAAGACATAACATTTTGAAACTTTTGAAGAAATAAACGGATACCGGTGACACCAAAATCAGCTAGATGTGAATTTCTATGCTGCCTTCTTCGGCCAAAAAATATTAGTAAAAAACGTACTTACAAGCTGTAGATTCCAGTAATGTACTGTCTATTGAGTGATCCTGAATTTGAACAAGTAATTTCGTTATGCCATGACTTTCGTTAAACTTACCTAGATTTACTTCCGTAAAAAGTATTTCTGTTAAGAAATCTTTCCAAATATTGTTTTAAAGAACAAACTTCCTCGTTCATTTTTACGATGTTACAAGGTTTTATTTAACAAAATTCGGCTGTATTCAAACATATTCAAAATTTCTCAACGTTAACGATGTTAGGAAAAAGTACCTTAAACAGATATTCGGATTAATTTTTGAAAGTGTTTGTTAGCTTCCCTGTCTGTCCAGGTGATTATAAAACCTTACGAGTCAAAATTGACTCAACTTTGATTTTGATAAAGCTGATATTTTGCATACTGTGTAAATCCGAGTACAATATAATATACACGTGAGGGCTGCTAATTGAGTACAAGGTGACCTCAGGAGCTTTGTAATAAAACGATGCAACTACATTGATCTTGGCTTCGTTCGTTCTGGTAGGATAATTTTTTTGAATGAGTAATATCTCATCGTATATTTTTTTTTTTTAAAGAATATTAGTAACCGAAATTACTAATATTCCCCCTAACCCCTCCAGCTAAGCTAAAATTGCTTGTGTTAGGAGTGGGTTCACGTCGGTAGTGTAATGGCCAGGATTCGAACCCGGGACCTCTCGATCGTACAGTCGACTCCTTAACCACTAAGGTTCTGAGGTTGTTTCTATTGGCTTTGTAAAGTTAATTGTGTAAAATATTGTCTATTGAATACACATTGCATTCTTTTCGTGGCTGCAGTTTCTAATAACGATCACCCTCTAATTAATAGTTATTTATGCAACTGTGGTATAATGAGGGGTATTAAAACATGAATGTGGGTTTATGACACGAAGCGAAGCTGAGTGTGATAATAGTATCACATGAGTGTTTTAATACCTAATTATACAGTTGCATACAAGACTTTATCTACACCCATGATAAACTAATAATACATCTTCAGAGAATGATGTTACTGCCCTTTGATATTTTCCAATTCATGAAATCTTGGTACGCCTTTTCATACTGTTTTCTAGATTTTTCCGCTAGTAATTTGTTAGAAATGTCGTTTACTGCAATTGAAATGTCTGGAGGTGTGTTATCAAAACTTAAATCGCTCCTTTTCGTAAGTAAACAAAACAATTTGCAAAAATAATAGCGAAGAAAAATAGCGGGAATTCGAATTCGAACGAATAAGCTTTAATTTTTTTTTACGGCGCGCCGCCGCTGTGGTAGTGCAATACAACGCGCGTGAATGGCAGTTCTTTTTTGAAACTCATATGCAGATTCCACGCATCGGGCGGTAAGAATTTGGCTGTCTGATGAGTAACCCTTTGCGCGGAAGACATTGAAAAAGTAAAAGGAGTGTTATTATGAAATTTCATACAACATTATAACACCCGTTCGGATGATATTATGGTTATTAGGACATTGGATGTATTAATGTTGGCAATAAGCTAACTGTTTCAGAATCTTTTATAGAGGATTTAAAGCATGGGTGTAGATAAAAAGTATTATACAGTTATGGGAACCTAATCTTCCGGGACTTACATTAAAGAACAGTTACTGGTAGTTGGCACACTAAAAAGTCCGAGAACTGGTCTAACTACAGTACTTCGATATCACCAATGGGTTCTGGAGGTTAGTCAATGGGCAGTCGCTTCACGGAAAGTATCGAATTTCGGCCGCTTCGTAGTGAGACTGAAAAGGCCGACTCCAACTTAGTTAGGAAAAGGCTCGGAGAATGATGAATGGTCTCGTATTTAGTCAGCTTTCGCTTTAAGTCAAAAGTATGGTAAATTTTTCATACGCTCATTTTTATTTACCAGTCACCTTTTTGAGTAGCATCACTGTTTGCAAAAACTCAGCGCAGACGATTCACCAACATACGAAAAAACAGAAAACGCAAATATTCATTAACATTGAAATCAAGGTTAAAGGGCTTAGTTAAAGGGTTAATGGCTGTACAGGAATTTAATTAGCAAACCAACTTTGTTTACTACTTGAATTATTATATTAGCCATAAAACATACCTAACCTTACCATCAAGAAGCTCAACTGGCCATGTTATTTCCAAATAATTGGTCGGGTTATACAAATAATTATTGTATACTTAGTTGAATATGATAAAATAACTAGAAATCACAAGAAACGTATATAGGATACTAAGTCACAGTTGAACGAATTTTATGTTAATAGAAATTAATTCTTAGTTCACTGCTAATACTCGTATATGGAATATTTAGATAGTAGTTATCGGTATTTTCTTCTTGTAAAAGTATTTTCTAGACATTTCTACATCCGTACTTTACTTTGTGCCGAAAGAAAATATTTCCATAATATTATTTATGATCGACGTAAATGTAAAAAAAAATGTAATTTTCTGGATAAAAATAAATTAAGCCAAAATAATTGCTGATTACTGGATTCATTCCAAAAAAATTCAAGCTTAGATATGATTATAGTAATAAATTATATTCTAGGAAATGTTACACAGCTCTATCTAGACCCTAAACTAAGCAGAGCTGGTCAAATGGGTTCATTTGGAATGCGGTCTGAGATATTTAGATATTTTTTTTGGATATAAATACATATTGAAACAATGCAAATATACATATTGGCTACGAGCGGGAATCGAACCTGCGATCTCTTACTTAGCAGTCGAACGCTCTACATCTACGCCACAGAGGTCGTTATAATAATAGAGATATTATTATTTCAAACCCCATGTTTACGTGATATTTGTTTTAAAATGCCTCTTTATATCGCTTCGGAAATCATTTCTATTTATCACCGTGAGTAAGCTATCTGTAATTACATTTCCATTCTTAATGACGTGGTAGAATGCACGTAATGTTTAATGTTTATCTACAGGTAGAAACGGTGACTAAAATTTCCAACATTTTTTAAATGTAAACCTCGCCTGAAATTTATGACAAGAATTTCTTTCCCATATTAGAGTAGTTGTTATTGCCGAGCATTAAAAAGGAGATTAAATTCAAATTAAGACTTTAAAATACAATAGAATTTACAATGCAATAAAAATAAACCCAATAACAATAAAATAAGCGTGTCTTATACCTATACCGACCATTAATCTAAATATGTGTATAAGATATATTGGATCGTCACTGCACCACAAGTCATTTCCACCTAATCTAAAATAATCCTATAATTTTACATATACGTGTAAACTAAACATAACTGGCGAATCGTGGGTCTGTAATACACCTCTGCCTACCCCTTCGGGGATACAGGCGTGAAGTTATGTTATGTTATGTTACTACCGAAGTTATAAATTCAAGAAGCTATCAAATATCAAATTCTTGTGCAAAGCTACGGCACCTATTCGGAAAATATAAGGGTGATTTTATGTCGACCCTAAGTGCCTTTTGACCGTCATTTTCTTTTTCAATCCAAAGAACATGCCCCAAAGGTCGATGAGTCCACCTGCGACCCACGCATGCTCCAATCAAAACGTTCTAATATTATTTCTGTCCCTTTATTTGGCAATACATTATGGATAGCCGTGCCAAGAGAAGCTTATATTTAACTCTAAATTGAGAAAATTGAATTCGGTGCTTTTTTAAATTGATTTGTCTCAGAATAATAAATGTAGATACGATTGGGATCATTTAAATTTAACGATGTTATAAATATCACTTAGTTCATATTCCCTAGGCACACATTTATAGTAAATGTTTAAAATAATGATGGTTATTTTTTATCGGCGATGGTCGGGAGCTATAGTGTATATAAAGAGGGGCTTATGTCCAGCAGTGGACTGCAATAAACTAATTATCTCCACCTTAGACTCTATTTAAAATAAATATTTGTTTTTATTAAACTTAGACTGGCCTAACAAATAGTGGTCAAATGCAATTATGTACACAATTAATTTATACATAAACATGTTGGATAAAATCAACATGCATTTAGAAAACTACACTTGGTTTGAAATGTAACCCAGCGACCAGGTAAGTTTTGACCAAAAATATTTTTCATTTTTGACTAATTAGTCCTTGTCATCAGAAACTTTGAGTAAAGTAAAGATTTCAGTAAACATCAACTTTGATTAAAATTTTATTGAAAAGTTCCTCTCGGGATTGGGGAGCCAGTCGCTTCTTAAAAGGCACGATAAACCAAACCAAATAGAGGTAGGACAGCGGACCGAGAGCTCCAACGAGACAGCTTTGGCTATAACCAAGATTGGCGTTTGAATGATGATGGTGATGTGCTTCAATTACTAAACTTCTGTACACAATATTCATGATTCTAGAATTTTAGAGACTTCGGCCAAAATTAAAGTAGAAGGCAAACTTTACATACTTAACAATATTCGTTGGTTCAAAAATCTATTCGAAATACTTGTAGAGCAGCAATAATGGCAGAGAATTTTTTTTTTATCATTAATTTTAACATTGCTTGCGAGTTGGATGTACTAGGTACTGGAAAATATTCAAAAAAATTGCGTTTTAATGATTTAACTGTAGCGAGTGTACGTGTGTAATATAAATTTTAATCAACTACTCCTGTTCTATTGAATTGAAATTGTACATAGCTGGTTTAACGAGTGCGTCGGTAGATATTAGAACCACAAAAACCCTGACGTGCTAGAGCGTGTTAAATTTATTTTGAAAAATACTATTAATTCAAGAGGTGACCAGCCTGATGTCGGCGTTAGAAAGCGGTCATAGAAATAAGTAGTTCTTTTACTTTTCTGTTCTTTACGAAGAATACTAGCACCGAAATTACGAGGACTCCTGTTAACTCCTCCACGCAAGCTAAATTTTTGCTTGTGTTAGGAGTGGAAGTAGTGTAATGACCAGGATTCGAACCTGGGTCCTCTCGATCGACCACTAAGCTACCGACGCTACACATATAAATTTATAACCTTTTCTTCTGCCCGGTATCTCTATTACCATTTCCAAAACGTTGTTGTATTCTCAAAAGAGATATTATACTACTCTAATTATTACCTTATCAATTCGTTAATAAAGTCACTTTGCTAATTAGTAGGTTGAGTCAAGAACGAAGACGCTATAGACACATCAATACTTTGCTAATTAGGCAAGGCTATACCCCGGCTTTTATGTGCAGTTTGAATTTGCTACTATCATTAGATTCTATACTGTCTTTTCACGGAAACGTAAAGAACTGGAAGGGCCAGAATTGAATATGAAGTTATATCAGCTGTTTGAAGCTGAAGACAAATCCAAGCTTTTCTCGACACTAATACCCTAGATTGACTGTGCAAGTACTTACTTAGTTAATTTTGCTGAATGCGTAGGATTTGTGAAACGGCGCGAGGCGTTAACAGCTCTTCTTTTCTATTTTTCACTATTTCTCTCATCTCCATTCGCAAACTAGAAACAGGAGGATACTCCTGTTTCTAGTTTGCGAATAGCACAGTGAGTACTTAGCATTACTCTTTTTCATTGAAACAACTATTATTCATTGAACTTTTAGGAAATGTTCGTCACATCGTCCAAATACTGATAAATTGAACACCGAATAAAATGTTATTCCAACAGAAGTAAATCGCCTAAATAGTTTCTACAAAAATTTCCTTAATAAATACCAGCAATACGTCTGCTAGATACATTGATAACTTATAGACAGTTCATAATCATCATAATGCATATCACTGAAGGAAACAAAGAAAAATGCACGCAAATCTAAATAAATCCCTACCATCATGCAACTCAAGGAATACCTAAGACTGCTGACATTAAGACATTTCATGTACAAAAAGTCTAATTAGAAAAGCTATCATGATGAATGAATCAGTTTGTGATGATAATATGACATAGCGTGATAAAGATACTGCTATAGATACTGATATAGACACTACCGTTTCTTTCTTATTCTTTTATTTCGTGCGGTAATCCCCCTCGCAGGCCAGCGGGGATGGTTATGTCGGGCTTGATCCGACTAAAACCGCACGCCGTCTCGGGTCTTCAGATGCCGGGGTGTAAGGTGGCGCATAAGGTAGTTCTTTCGCACCCCGACTGACCTAGGGCCATCTCCGGTTTCGAGATGGCCCCCTCGGGTTTGGGAACCATGGTGTCCCCATCTTGCCGCGAAAAGGGGGGAGGGGACTAATCACCCTGCCGTATCGCCCTACTTCTGTTGGGGTGACAGGTGGCCTCACCTGCCACCCCCAGGCCTGCACTCATGGAGGATGGAGGTCGATGAGTGACATCCGGCGTCTGAGTCGCCTACGACGCGCAGCGAGCATGTGCGGACTTGGCGGGCCGGGAGAGTTCTGCATCTCTCGCGGGCACGCTCCGCCATCTCCTTCTTGAGCATTACTTGCTCGCAGAAATGGCGATGGTGGCCCACGCGCTCGTGCTTTGCACCATTGCCGCAATCATGCTTCCGAGCGAGAGGACTCCCACCACGATGGCCGCCACGAGGTCACGCCTTGGCAGCTCCCACGCCGGGCAGTCTGCCAGCGCGTACAGCCCCGAGTCCTTGCTCGCGTTGCAGTGATGGCACTCTGACGTTGGCTACTTCATGGCAGGTGGTCCCCGAAGCGGAGATCACCTGCGTCAGTCGGTACGAGAGGCTTCCGTGTCTTGCCAATCCTCCATGATGGGCCTTACCGCCGCTATTTCAGCGTGCCCTGATACTGACGTATCTATAGCTCAACGAAATTGTTAAGCCATCAGTATACTTATCCTTCCTATAGATTTAGATCGGAAAAAGAGAGAATATCTAGGACGTGACATGAACCCGTGACCAGTCCCTTACAGGGGTAATGCTCTGACAAACTGAGCTACCTAGACACGTCCCAGATATTCAAATCTCTCCGATAGATTATATACGTCTCGGGGCGATGCTGGAGCCATCTACCGTAATTCTTGCGAACTACGGAAACAATGAATGATGATACTCTCATTTTTAAACGTTGTTTTTTTTTACTCCGCCTAATTATTCAATGAAATTTTTAAGCAATCACTATATATAAGCTTTCCTATAGATTTAGATTTGAAAAAGAGGGAACATCTAGGACGTCCTAGGTGATCTTTCATTGTCTGATCTAAATATGTCGGAAAGTACTTATAGCTGTTTTACGCAAATTCTTATATATAGGTAATATTATTTTAATTCAATGTGGCATACACAACCTTAAGCCTGCAATTAATCACGAATGAAATATCGGCCACTATGATTTTGAATTTTATCCGTTTAACCAATTTACTGAAAGACCGTTTCGCAACGACGACATCCCAAATCAAGTAATCCAACATAACGTTTGATCATCCATTTCAATACTTGCTAATCTTTCAGAATTCAATATAGCCGAAATGCTCTAAATTGGGTTATGTTAAGACCTTTCGCAATACAATTATTTTATACCGATACACCAGAGATGATTGTACCAAATGGGCGTAGCAAATTGTTATTTTGTAACAGAATAATTGTATTAAGGCAGCTCAAGGGTGTGCCGATAGGGAACTTATATAGCAAAAATTTGCTTTTTTTCGCTATAAATATCTTGATAAAGTCAGATACTAGGGTGTCCTATCGAAGACTTTCTCTTAGTCTTCAATAACATAGAAAAGATAGGATTATAATATTTTATGGTTCTTTTTTCGGTATTACGGGTTAAAATATTTTATAATATAATCATGGTAATAACACATAGAATCAGATACAAATTTTGTATACTTATTCTATTTTTGATTTTAACTAATTAGAAGGTTCTTACAGGGTCGGCAGCGCGAGTGCGACGCCCCTAGTGTTGCACACGTCCATAATCCACGGTAACCGCTTCCCATCAGGTGGGCCGTGAGCTTGTCTGCCAATTGAGTGGTATAAAAAAAGTAATAATTTTCATTGTAATTTTATTCTAAAACGTTGTCATGTGGGACAACTGTAATAGAGTAATAACGTATATAATTTTGCTGATGCTGATGGGACTACGGATTCCATTTCCGAAGTCTGGTCCCTAAATTGAAGGTGGTTGCGCCTGCGCTGTCGCGGCTGAAGCCCAACATTAAAGGACCCAACGCTCCCAATAGGAGGCTGTACCTGCGGATCGTACGAAGCTGGGCCCTGTACGAGGCCCCTGTGTGAGTGCAACGTCTGGGGGCCCGCAATGTGGCTGTTTTGCATAGCCCGTTGAAAAATCTGGCCGTCAGAGTAATAAGAGGATGACGCACGATCTCCGTCGAGGCGGCATGTATCCTAGCCGGGACCCCACCATGGAACCTGGAAGCGAGGGCCCTTATGTCATTGTATTAATGGCGCAAGGAGGCGCTGAAGCAGGGCCACAGGCTAGGATCACGAAATATCGAGACCCATTGGTCTCAGCTCCGCCAGGAACTCATGGACACATGAAAGGTGCAACTTGAGCAATCGAGGTGGTAAGAAACCACCATCACGGTGGTGACACTGGTCATGGGGGAGTGGTTGGAGAGTCACCACGTTGACCTCTCCTACCGGATGTCACAGGTGGTCACCGGACACGGGAGACAATGTCGCAGTGCCAGCGCAGCGAGAATTCCGGCGAAGACACGGAGCTCCACACATTGGTGAAGAGCCCCACGTGAGCGAGTCAACGCCGGGATTTCGTTGCGGTTCTGGACGTATAAGTTCTCTCGTTGGAGACCATGGTGAGAGCTGAGCGGGAGAGAACCATGCCTCCCGAGTACCGTAGCCTGCAGCGAGGGCGCCGCAGGCTTGTCTACGCCCAGGACTACCCACCTCCATGATCGGGATCGTAGTGGGTTGCGGAGGCACAGTGAAGTCCAAACCGGTGAAATCTGAGATGGGGGTAGCTCAAGGGTCTCTCAAATATTTTATTCTCATTGCTCCTGAATGATTTGCCGGACGCAGTAAGGGACGCTGACGTATTTATGTATGCAGACGATGTAGCAGCGATGGTTACAGCCGTCTCAGTGGATCTTTGACAGCATAAATTAAATAACACCGCTAATCAACTGTATCGATGGTTTAGGGGGAACGGTCTTGTACTCAACCTGACAAAAACACATTTTATAAATTTTGATTTGTCAGGTCGTCCTATGAAGCCACTTATAGTATCGGCGGATGGGCTAAACATTGCGCAAGCCGAGACGGTGACGTTTCTTGGGTTCGAAATTGACAGTTGCTTAAAGTGGGAGACCCATATTGACAAAGTCTGCAACAAGGTAGGAAGTGCATACTTTGCACTTAGGCGAGAGCTATGGGGACGCGCTGCTGAGAGCGTGCGTTCTGTATGCAGAAGCGCGCCGTGCGAGCTATCGTAGGAATTCCGCAGGACCATACGGCGAAACCATACTTTGACCAGCTGGGAATTCTCACCCTGCCTTCAATAGTTATATATCAGGTCGCGATATACTTGAGAATGAACCTTGGACAGTATCCAAAGCATAGTGACGTACACTCATATCACACTCGAAATCGTGAAAACTTAAAAACGGCGACTATCAGACTCATGTTATGGGACCCAGAGTATACAATAAGTTACCGGCCAATGTAACTTGTGCTCCCAGCATCGGGTCCTTCAAAGTCAGATTGAAGAAATGGCTTATCGAGCAGGCATTTTATTCGTTTGACGAACTGCTAGCAGTGAAATATACTTAGATATTAAGGTAATGACTTCCAGAACGGTATCTACCTATTTGAATTATTTAATTAATGGTTGATGTGTATTTTTAATTTTATTTATATAATTTAGCTGACATTTTGAATTCTGACTTACCTATAGAAATTGACAAATCAAACGGACTTATTATTGTATTATATATTTAATGCCGGTATGCTTAACAGATAAGTAAGTATTGTAATTTTTGACGTGTAATATTCTTATGAATAAATGAGTTATGAGTTAAGGACGGCAGTCGGCCGACTCACTATCCTTACCGAAGCAGGCTAAGACGAAGGCGTGTCGTGTGTGCCCTAAACACGCTTATCAGCTCCCCAAAGCGGGATCACACTCGACTCGAAGGCGAGGCCTCGATGGATAACTCTGGTGCTATCCTTTCGAGGGCGCACCCTGGTTGTCCGGCAATGGACACTTATCATCTCATCGTTGGCACCGATGGGGTGGAGCCCGAGGGTGTTTCCACACGCAAAAAAAAGTAGGTATATCGGGGCAAGACGGGGACACCGTGGTTCCATCTCGAAACCGGGGATGGCCCAGGGTCAGTCGGGGTGCGAGGGATATGCTCTATGGGCAACCTTACACCTCGGCGTCTGTAGACCCGAGACGGCCGGCGTGCGGTTTTAAAGGTATGGTGGGTACAATATAAGCCAAATTAGATGTAGTCACATCTAGTCTCATTCAATTTCTTTGATAGTTCCAGTTTGATTGATGATGTGGCCTATCAAGCGGCCTGATGCCGGATCATGGCATTAATGATTGATTATCGCTAGAAATGTCCGAGCTTCCTGACTACCTTTGAGCGTTTGTGTTTACCTCTTTAATTGAACGATAGAGACAGGTATTTTTCTTGTTTTTATATTCATAATCTTATCGTTAGTGTGGATATTTAGGTTCATATAACTTTTGAGCTACTTGATCATTACCATTTAGACATTTTCCTACTTAATTCCTTAATAATAACGAAGTTAGAAATGGTCCCCGGATAGTTTGAGAAGAAAAGAAATGAAGCCAAAAATTTAGGTAGTTACGTTTTATTATGCATAATACTATCACTTCCTTGTGAAAAAGTATAGTTCACACATCTATTAAACTTTCTTAGTAGTTATCTTTATTACTATATTTCGTACACTGTTGCCTGCAACTTCGTCCGCGTTAAGTTTGGAACAGATATCTTTCATGAAATTCGAAGTATCCCTACCGGGGGATACCTCAGCAGGGATATATGGAACACAGCTTTGTACTAAAAGTGGATATTAAACTTATAAAGCTTTCCATCTCCAGTTTCGAGATGGCGCCCTCGGATTTGGAAACCACGGTGATCCCATCTCGTCCTCGGAAAGATGGGGGGGGGGGGGTGACCCTCGATCCTCATATTCCTAGGTAACAGCTACGATTGTAAGTGTCAAGTGATTATTTACATCTAAAGAGATCCGACCAAAATCAGTAAGAAAGTCAAGACTCAAATTTACTTTAATCCATAATAGATTTCCGCCATACTTTGATATTAATTATCATTATATTTGATATAATACGAGTATAGATTTTATTATGTGCCAACTACATAATCGGGTAAACAAAACTTTCCTTTTTTCATTTTCCAGTTATGAAAATTACTTACTTGTTTTCAGGCATACAATACTGTATTACGAAGGAAAAACACGCATGTGTTTCTCATGAGTGAAGGTAACACAAGATTCGGAGGAGACTTCTAGCAACGAATCGAAATAGAACATGCCGCACTAGTGTGCTGTGAGTCCAGTAACTCTCGTTTTCTTTTATTATTACGCCCCCAGAGGGGCCATATTGATGATGATGATGATGATGATGATGATGATGATGATCATCATCATCATCATCATCATTTGATCTTAGAAATTTTACCTTAGCAACAAAACATAAATATGAGTAGTAGCTGTTACAGTTCTGGTACAGGATAGGTAATTCTATGTGAGAAGTTCTTGAAGCACATTTTTTCAGCAGCCTCTTTCTTTTTTTTTATGGTAATCCATTCGGATTTTTTCCCATCTTTAGCAGCACCATTTTTGAGTAATGTTTTAATATTTTATAGCCTTCCCAAATAGTAGCTAATAATACAGAGATGCCAATGCTAATTTAATAGGACCATAACCTGTAGCGTACTCGGGTTTTAATGAAACCAACGGAGTCACTAACAAAATTTATTTAAAAAAAAACAAGGTACGAGCGAAAGTCGTGGGTGGTAAGGACCCGTCAATTTTGCTCTGGCAGCGGTAGTGGCTCCCAATTCGACTTCGACGGAATGCTCATATTCTTGCCATGCTTTATAGTATTCTCTTTAATCCCACTTCTCCCTGTTATTAAAAAGAACGTTTCGTGTTCCTCAATGACACACATTTAAAATCCTTGAGGTCGTCAGAATCATTGGTATTGGCAGTACCTAGGCATTCTACGATTTTTTATGATAAATCGTTCACTGTACAGGCGGTACGGTTATGGAATGCACTGCCATTATCGATTAGACGGGCACAATCACTGGCCATCTTCAAAACGATGGTGAAAGAGCACTACCTGGGCCTATAGTCTCCCCAATTCCTTTTTTTTCTTTTTGCGTTATGTGCTGTCTAACTTTCGTACGAGATATAAAAATAATTTATGTGTAGGTTTAGTATATATATAAATTTTGTATGTCTATATGAATAATTTATATTACCTACAATTATGTTCGATTATATGTCTGTTTATGTATCATTGTATGCTTATTTTTAGGTATATGTACCTAGTACATTGCAATCATATGTGTTTGTAATCTAGTCTGTTACATTATATGACTACGTTACTCCTCTATCTTTTCCTATTACACCAATAACTACCCAATATACGATTTAGCTCATTTAAAATTCATGTCCATCCAAAGGTTGCCTGTAAGATATTGCTTTTAGCGATAAGGCCGCCATTTGTACAAGTATTGTTTAAGTTTCCATATATGTATATTCTGATTGGTGTACAATAAAGTTTATATCTATCTATCTATCTATCTTCCCGGGCGCGATGCGACGATAGCAGCTCCGCTGGTCGGCTGCGTGGAAGGTCGTTGATGGAGCTGGTGATGTGGACCCGGGGCTGGACCGCGTAGCAGTAGGTACTCAGTGGGTAAGGGCCGGCAGGATTCTAAATCCAAATCTTGGACCCTAGAACAATGGTACCGGTCAAGCGATGTCCTAAATATAGCTCCGATGCAACACTGATGATGTCAGATGGTGATAATGATGACTTGCGTAAAGCGCTTGGGAAGTTTGACATGTAGCAGGTGCAGTGCAGTGTAGCAATCAGAGCGGGTTATGGATAGCGGTGTTCATTATTCCAGGCAAAACAAAATGGTGGTGAATGACTTTTTTTTTTTAAATAGCATCGATTCATAATAATATTCACTATGGGATGCAAAATCATCATAGCATAATAAAGCACAATATTTACAATTATACGTAAGCGCTGCAAAATGTAGAATTCGATTACATGTACAATAGGTAGGTACTACAATATAATCAGCGTTTCCTAACAATGTTAAAAATATGTTCAACACTTACCCAATCCGGGGTTAAAATTCCAATTTGGATTATACAGTTGATTAATATTATTACCACCGACTAGGCAGGCAGATTACTTTTGCAAAATCACTAATTCTAGATAATTGCTAGAACAATCCACAATGACGTGTGGACGTGGTTAGCTTTGCGGAGCGGAGCAGTACTATCAAGGGTAGATATTAGCAGTAGGTACGTGCAGCCGGGGGTGTGTGTTGGGTAACCTCCTCGAGTGTCGCTCCGATTCCGATCCCGCTGCAGTCCGGGGGGAACGGAATCGGAGCGGCCGGTACACCCTGGGCGGCGGTCAATGGCTTCCCCTTCACCCCTTCATAGGGTTGGTATTGATCGTCGGCCAATACCCAACGTGGCGGGAACACATCGCTCTCCGTACTCCTCTGCTTTCAGAGGAGACAGGATGAGCGATGCTGTTAGTGGTGAGATGGCCCAGGGTCAGCCGGGGTGCGAGGGATATGCTCTATGGGTAACCTTACACCCCGGCGTCTGAAGACCCGAGACGGCGTGCGGTTTTAGTCGGTGCAAGCCCGACATAACCGCCCCCGCTAGCCGGCGGGGGGGTATCCGAAGGGATTTCCGCACGATCAAAAAAAAAAAAAAAGGTACGTGCAGCCGCTAAGTGACTTTTTCGCAGACTGAGATGGCCTGCGGTCATTCAAATTTCAATGTCGCCCGGGCTCGTGACGTAGAATCATACGATCTAGGAGGCGGGGCGACGCGAACAATAGAACCAGTTGGCCCGGTACAGTCAGGCATATAAATCAATGGAATAATTGCATTGAGTTTGAGATTTTATTGTTTTTTTAGTTTTAATGTTTTTATTTAATTAGTATTAATTGTAAATATTGTTTAGGCTATTTAAATTATTTTAGTGTAGGTTTTGTTAGAAGTTTATTATTATTAATTATAAGGTTTTTTATAGATAAATATTTATTTTACACTAAGTAACGTGTATTTACGTTACATTACCCCCTCGGGCACGGAAAGGATTTTATCCTAAAATAAAATCCGCTACAAATGCGCTTACGTATTTGTTTTCTCATTCATACGTCATCTATCATATTAAAATATTCATACGTCACGCAATTAAACAACAGCTGTATATATTTTATAATCACACAGCCGCCACCTAGTACATTATAAGCAAGGGTATTGTTTCAATGAACGAATAACCTAACAAATACAGTAATGGTAGAATATTGATAGGGTAAGTAACTAATAGTTTGCAAAGTAGTGTAATTTTTTTTAATGTAAGTTAAAGTAAGTGTCTGTTTTAATTATTGAAAATTTTTAAATCTTTAATATGCCAAGTTCCAATATTCTTTCCTTGCATATTTTCCAAGTCATAAACAAGAGGTGACTTTTTACCTATAATTTTACATTTTATATATTTTGGAGCCAATTTTTTACTAAAGTATTTATCTTTATCGCTAATGACATAAGTGCGCTTCATTACAAAATCTCCCACCTGAAATTCCGCCGATTTACGACGCAAATTATAATGTGAGGTATTTTTGACATGGGCGTGCCATAGTTGTTTTTGAATTACGTCAAAGATACTTGATAGACATCCTAAGTTTTCGGCATAAATATCCCTAGGCAGAAAGAAAATCTCAGATCCTAAGTCATTATCAATGTAATGAGTGCCGCATAGGACAAGTTCACGACCATATACTAGGAATGCAGGAGTGTAACCAGTAGCTTCATTTACAGAACTATTTATCGCGAATTGAACTTTGGGAATAAAAGTGTCATATGTTCTATGGTCATTTTCCACGAATGTTGAAATGCAAGTCATTATAGTCCTATTATACCTCTCCACGGTATTGATCTGTGGCGTATACTTTGGCGTGTAAAAAACATTCGGTACGTTATATTTTTTAAAGAAATTATCTGTTGTACTGCTAATAAACTGAGTGGCATTGTCCATTAACACGGTTTGTGGCACGCCGTGAACTAAAAATACCTGATTTTCCAACAACTTTACGACAGCATCAGCTGTAGGCCTTCTAATAGGGAAAATAAGGCAAAATTTCGAAAAACAACAGGTGATTACCAATATATAACTATTTTGTGCACGACTAACTTGAAGAGGACCTACGAGATCGACCGAAATCATTTAGAATGGACGAGAGCATTGCTTGGGACGACCCATTTCTCCTAAAGTTTTATGATTTTGCTGCTTGTATTCGAGACATTTAATAAATTTTTTTAAATTTAATAGAACCTACGTATTTGACTACGTCATTATGCATACCTGGCCAAAAATAACGGAGGGCCAAACGTACAACTTATAAGAGTTGGCCGTGTAAATAGCGCTGACAGGAACGGCTCTTGAAAGAGCATCAGGGATAACGTTATCTACGCCGCGCCGGTGTTTAATCTCGAAGTCGAAAGCGGACAAACGAACGCCCCATCGTGGTAATCTACCGGTGGGGTTACTTAGGGAAAGGAACCATTTTAAGGCACTGTGATCGGTATAGACAGTGAAACGTCTCCCGTTCTCCAAATAACACCTCCAGTGCTCGATAGCGGTGATGACAGCCAATGTCTCGCATTCTGTGATGCTGTAGTTCTTCTCGGCGGCAGACAAAGACCTGCTCATGTAAGCGATAGGATGCTCCTTGCCATTAACTGTCTGTGTCAACATGCCACCAACACCATAGTTTGAGGCATCTGTATGTACCTCAAAAGGCAGGTTATAATTTGGACATGAGAGAACAGGTGCTGAAATTAAGGCCTCTTTAAGATTCTGAAAGGCAGAATCGGCTTCTGGCGTCCATTTAAAGGGTGGAGTACCTTTTTTATTGGAAGTCAACTTATTTAGAGGACCAGCTACGGTACTAAAGTTGGGGACAAAGCGACGATACCAGGTTGCAGTACCAAGGAAGCGTTTGAGGTCCTTTCGACAAGAAGGTGTCGGATAATTGAGGATCGCCTCGACTTTTTCTGGATCGGTACGTAGTCCATTGCTATCCACAACGTAGCAGAGATATTTAAGTTGGCTTTTAAAAAATTTACATTTCTCAAGATTAACAGTTAGGTTTGCGTGTTTAAGTTTATCTAGTACACGTAACAAGAGAGAAACATGACTGTTAAAGTCTTGGGAAATGACGATGACGTCATCCAAATAACAGAACACCTGTAGGTCAAAATCTCTAAATAAAGATCAAAGAGTCGTTGTTGTGTTGCAGGTGCGTTAGTGAGACCAAATGCGGTTCTTTTGAAACGAAGACTGCCTCGGCCAGGAACGTAAAAAGCGGTTTTATCCCTGTCCTTCTCTTCTATAGGGATCTGCCAGAAAGCTTTAGACAAATCGATACTGGACAGATAGCGAGCATCGCGAAGATTGTCAAGTATTTCTGAGACGTACGGCAAGCTATAGGCGTCACGCTTAGTGATAGAATTTAATTTGCGGCTATCGAGACAAAAACGCGGCTGTCCATTCTTCTTTGTAACGAGAAGAACTGGGGAAGACCAAGCACTTTCACAGGGCTCGACGACGTCCAAAGACAACATTTCGTCAACCTGTTCGACCAGAATCCGTTGTTTTTCCGGCGACATCCGGTAATAACGTTGACGAATAGGTTGTGCGTCGCCAGTGTCGATGCTGTGCGTTATAAGGCTGGTTTCTCCCAACCCCTTTCGCTCATACGAAATATCTTTGAACTGCTCGATGACATTATCTGCTAACCGACGTTCTACCTCATTTAAATTGTCATAACCATGTAAGTGCCTACCTGACTCTTCGTTAATTAATGTTTTTTGGGCTTCTATAATCTCAATACTATTTAAATACTTAGGACAAATTCCAAAGTCACGCCAGAAATCAACACCCAGAATAAGATTGGAAGTAACAGATGGGATTACAAAACGTTTTATTACGTGGAATCGGTTATCAAACTTGATAGGCAAGAAGATAAAACCGATGCTCTGCAAAAATTGACCTCCTGCGGCTTGGACCGTCGTGCTGTTATCAGAGTGCATCAAATGACCACGTTCTATTAGATATGAATGAGCATTATTACCAATAATTGTTATTGCAGATCCTGAGTCCAAAAGACCAGCGATTTGAAAGCCATTTACATCCACAGAAACATAAGGCCTAGTGTCCTTTTCTGGCATTTTATGCAGAATTTTGTCAATCCTAAACGTTCTAAAGAAATTTCTAATAGTTTTAATCCACGAATTCCAATCCTCTTTATCAAATTTACTGCTACTTGGATTGGCACAATTCTGATCGCTTAGTTTTTTGAATTAGAAGATCTATTTTTGGAACAATCAGGACACTGTGGTGTTTTAACGTCTTTACGACCACACACGAAACAAAATATTGCATCTTTGTTTGCTGTACACTGACGTAAATTGTGACTGTCTACACGGCAACGAGGACAGAAACGCTTTCTTTCAACCTTAGTGTTAGTATTGATAGCATCTAAACTTTCAGATCCTTCACTTTTATTATTATTGTTACTTTTATTATTGTCATTATTGTTGTTGTTGTTCTTGTAATATGTTTTATTTGGTTTGTTTCTATTTTGATTATTATAATTTTGTTTTTGGAAAAAATTGTTTTGTGTTTTGAAAGTTGTATTGCCGGTGTATGCAAATTCAGGAGCTAAAGTGTCAGCAGAGGGCTTAGCTGGCTCATGAAAGTGAGCGAGGCGAGCTTGGAAATTCTCATAATTACGGCAAATGGACTTTAAGGTCTCTATGTCTTTAACCTCAGGAACGGCAGCTAAAGTGCTAGTATAAACAGGCCTGATGTTATGTAGAATTATTTCCAATCTCTCCTCCTCAGACAATGGTTTTGAGAGACGAGAGAACATGCCCGTCATTATGGCAAGATAAATGGTAATATTCTCGGATTCGCCTTGCGTACGTGACCGAATTTCAGAAATAAGTCTGTAGTCATAATCCGCCTGATCAAAATCCTTTCTCAACAAGACAACTAAATCATTCCACGTTTTAATGTCGTCTTTGATACTTCTGTACCAATGAAGTGCACCTCCGGTAAAAATTTCGGTACCATAAGCTAAAAGTTTCGAGTCCTCCATACTTCTCGCTTTGCAAAATTCAGAAACACGTTGAATAAATGTGCGCACGCAAGATTTGCCATCGAATTTAATTTTCGTGATTTCATTTGAAATTCCGCGCTCACAAGTAACTTTAATATTTAAAGGACTAGATGTTTCTGGTTCGGGAGTTTGTAAATCAAGAAAATCCACGACATTATCTTTAATAGAGTTATATTTAAGATAGTACTCTTTGAATTTTGCGGCAAATGAATTACGGATTGATTTATTTTTATCATCGTCAGTTTGTATACGCTTAAGACGATGATAGAGGTGATGTAATAAATTTGGAGTGCGCAGCAATGTGTTTTTATCCGGCAAGTCTTCACAATCTAGGACCAAGGAAATTTTTGTCATAACCGTATTGATACCTATTAGATCATTTTCGGCAGTAAAACTACTAGTCAGAACATCGTCCGAAGGGAAAAGTACAGCTAATTTAGATATTTGCTTACGTAATTCCTGGACTGTACCAGCCGGAGTTTCGCCTCTAATGCCTACTTCACACTCTAGCTCTGCCTTGTTCAGTGATAAAAATTTAATATTATACGCCATTATAGAGAATGATGTGAAATAATTGGAAATAATAGGCTTGGGTAAGTGTAGAAGTAAACTATTAAATTCTAACTAAAACTAAACTACTGATGGACTAAGAACTCAGCTCTGTTACAATAAGCGTTACAAGTTACTACGTCCAAGTTGTATACTAAAAAAAATACTACGATACTTACCGCAAGGACAAAAAATACAGAACCAAGCAGAAGAATAAGAAAAGAAAAAACAATCTAAACAGAAAAGAAATAAATTGTGGCTAATTTGCACATATTACAATTTATAATTAATTTATGTTGCTGACTGTACGTCGTAACAAATTGTAAGAAATAATGTTACAATTTTTTTTTATTAAATATTAATTTATGTTGGCGACTGCACTTTACGTAGCAAGTATGGAATCACAAAATTCTATTTATGTTTTTAGTGCAGAAAAGGTACGTGCAAATTTGCCAAATCAACAAAATAAAACAAGGAACGTATCACAAAAATAAAAAAAACACAAACACATACACACTAACTACCAAAGCAAAAATGACCTTGTTTAAACCACGTTGGCGCCACTGTAGCGTACTCGGGTTTTAATGAAACCAACGGAGTCACTAACAAAATTTATTTTAAAAAAAACAAGGTACGAGCGAAAGTCGTGGGGGGTAAGGACCCGTCAATTTTGCTCTGGCAGCGGTACTTCCCGGGCGCGATGCGACGATAGCAGCTATATGAATAATTTATATTACCTACAATTATGTTCGATTATATATGTCTGTTTATGTATCATTGTATGCTTATTTTTAGGTATATGTACCTAGTACATTGCAATCATATGTGTTTGTAATCTAGTCTGTTACATTATATGACTACGTTACTCCTCTATCTTTTCCTATTACACCAATAACTACCCAATATACGATTTAGCTCATTTAAAATTCATGTCCATCCAAAGGTTGCCTGTAAGATATTGCTTTTAGCGATAAGGCCGCCATTTGTACAAGTATTGTTTAAGTTTCCATATATGTATATTCTGATTGGTGTACAATAAAGTTTATATCTATCTATCTATCTATCTTCCCGGGCGCGATGCGACGATAGCAGCTCCGCTGGTCGGCTGCGTGGAAGGTCGTTGATGGAGCTGGTGATGTGGACCCGGGGCTGGACCGCGTAGCAGTAGGTACTCAGTGGGTAAGGGCCGGCAGGATTCTAAATCCAAATCTTGGACCCTAGAACAATGGTACCGGTCAAGCGATGTCCTAAATATAGCTCCGATGCAACACTGATGATGTCAGATGGTGATAATGATGACTTGCGTAAAGCGCTTGGGAAGTTTGACATGTAGCAGGTGCAGTGCAGTGTAGCAATCAGAGCGGGTTATGGATAGCGGTGTTCATTATTCCAGGCAAAACAAAATGGTGGTGAATGACTTTTTTTTTTTAAATAGCATCGATTCATAATAATATTCACTATGGGATGCAAAATCATCATAGCATAATAAAGCACAATATTTACAATTATACGTAAGCGCTGCAAAATGTAGAATTCGATTACATGTACAATAGGTAGGTACTACAATATAATCAGCGTTTCCTAACAATGTTAAAAATATGTTCAACACTTACCCAATCCGGGGTTAAAATTCCAATTTGGATTATACAGTTGATTAATATTATTACCACCGACTAGGCAGGCAGATTACTTTTGCAAAATCACTAATTCTAGATAATTGCTAGAACAATCCACAATGACGTGTGGACGTGGTTAGCTTTGCGGAGCGGAGCAGTACTATCAAGGGTAGATATTAGCAGTAGGTACGTGCAGCCGCTAAGTGACTTTTTCGCAGACTGAGATGGCCTGCGGTCATTCAAATTTCAATGTCGCCCGGGCTCGTGACGTAGAATCATACGATCTAGGAGGCGGGGCGACGCGAACAATAGAACCAGTTGGCCCGGTATAGTCAGGCATATAAATCAATGGAATAATTGCATTGAGTTTGAGATTTTATTGTTTTTTTAGTTTTAATGTTTTTATTTAATTAGTATTAATTGTAAATATTGTTTAGGCTATTTAAATTATTTTAGTGTAGGTTTTGTTAGAAGTTTATTATTATTAATTATAAGGTTTTTTATAGATAAATATTTATTTTACACTAAGTAACGTGTATTTACGTTACAAACCAGGACATAATTTAAACCATTATGCTGCAAATAGTTTAGAACGACTGTTTGACCATAGTCCGCAGCATAGTGAAGAGGTATTCTTCCATCAATCAGGGCATTAACATTTTATTATTTTCTAAAAATTTCCTTTACTTGATCTCTGTCTCCATTTTTGATTCCCCAAACTAAATCGCTCATGATTACCTGCTAACTTTCTAAATCTGCTAAGTTATTTTTTTTTTATAAATTCCGGAATCGAAAAAATGGTTTAGTTACATCGAAAGATAGATAGATAATGGAATGGTGGCCAAAATCTGAAGTGAGCTTGTGGTGGTGGTATATGATGGCTCTGTAGGCATACTATCTCTCATTATTCACCGATATAACGACTTCAACATGCCCTTAGCAAGATAGTACCCTGTTTGGTTTTTTTTTAAATCTTCACCAGGTGGTACCTCCCCACGGCTGGTGAAGTAGCTGTCTGGATTTAACCTACAAAGCCGACCGACGAATCGACTAAAACCACACGATATTCTATAGTCTAAAGAGGAATTCCCCAGATAGACTATGACCACCAGTTATAACGTAAGATGGTGCCTGGCAGGTTCCATACGAAAAAGAAAGATATTTTCTAGGAGAATTTCTTAATATTGTTTTGATAACACATCTGGGTCACGTGATAGTGCAGCGTAAATACAAACTATTTCTCACTCATATCGACAAATAATAGCCCACTAAAGCCCTTACCAAAAACTACTAAAGTAATATCAATATATCATTGGAACAGAACTCAATAGGCCCAATAATGGAACAATATTACTCACAATAAGGAGAGAAATTCGTGGATTTTTTTTCGTATAAATGTCAGATATCCATACCTTAACTAAAATAAACAACGGGACGGGCCATCTCGATGGAACCGAAAGCAGTAGGTAGTGACCGTACCATGAAACCGATAACAATAAATAATGATTCAGGGGTATTGATCTTGACGGGTAAGGTTGGCTTTAAAATTGGTAGTATGCAGATGGAATAATATGTTACTTCGAGAACTTTTCACTGGCTTTTATTAAAGTAGTAATAGTGATATGAATAAAATCAGCTTACGCTAGCACTTGTAACCGTGAGGCTAAGGGGTTCGAACCCCGCCCTCTACACTACAGGCATGAATAGTCACCATCGGTATTAGCTTAACACATTCCAAGTTACCGAACACCTTATAGCTCTAACAAATAATAATAAATCACCATATTTCTTTATTTGTTTCAATGTAAAGATCGCCGCATCGCAGATATGCGACATGGCTCTCCTGAACCATTCGGCCTCTGCGTCGACATCGGCAGGCCTGGCCGGTGACGAAATCCAGGCCTGCACAATGGATGCCTCCAGTAGAGCCTCCCGATCCAGGCGTCTGAGCGCCCAACGTGGATCCGGGGGGTTCGCTATAGTCGGCGGTAGGTTAGGTGGAGGGGAGACGTTGAACCGAATGTACCTGTGGTCCGACGACGTCTCCTCCTCCTCCACCACGCGCCAACCCTGGACGCGGTGGGCGAGAGCAGGGGTCGCGAATGCAACATCCACGACCGAACTGAGCCCCCGCCGCTCCCAGGTGGCGACACTCCCCCGGTTGACCGGTGGGGCTTAACCGGATTTCTCCAGCTCTCACCTGATCACGGGGGCAGCCGCCCACCTCCACGACGGCGGAGGTAATTTCGCAAACCTGCGCATTTGTTGGGTCTGGTGACTCGGACGGCTTCCGAGTCCAGCGACTCCCTAAGCCTGGCCGCAAGGGCATCAGCTTTGGGGCCGCTGGTGGCGCCGGAGACCTCGAGTAGGCGAGCTCCAGTGCGAGTCATCTTGCACCGGATCCCCCCCTCAATCTCGAGGGCCTTGAGGTCCACTGAGGCTTTCACCTGCCTCAGGACCTGTGCGTACCCCACGCCCTTCTCCACACCCTCCGTCGTCACCGTCAGGACGACGGCTGTGGAGCGTGGGGCGCGGAGCCTCTTCGGCGCCTTCGTCGCAGCGGCTTTTGCCGCCTTCGTAGCCGCCTTTTTGGCGGCTTTTTTCGCCTTCTTTGCGGCTCCCGCTACCACCCACCCCTCTCCTCTGGAGGAATGTTCGGGTGCAGCGGGAGCGGTAGTTCTGGCCCATTGTACCCCTTAATTTATTAGTTTTCGTATAATGTATGGAAATCTGCCGAACTTTTTTACATTTATGATTACTGCTCCACTCCGTTGAGTAGTACCGTAATAATATATAGGCTATGACACTCACTAATAATGTGGCTTTCTATTGGTAAAAGATTTTTTTAAATTGGTTCAATAGATTCAGACTACCCCCTACTTTTACGTCTGTGTACTATTCTTTCCACCATCCAATTTTTGTAATATTTTTATTGTGTATGGATAAATATCAAATAAATAAATAAATACAACCTCACAACCTCTTAAACTTTACCTCTTTATAATATTAGTATAGAAGTATAGATTAACATTAAATAAATTATTTATATAATAAAGTAAATATGGAAATAAAATTATCTCGATACGAATCTGAATATTATGATTAAAATGTAATCGATTTTTAACATACTTGATTTAATCGATTGCAAAAACACTACAAATAAGTTACTAGTGAACAAAATACCTACCTACCACTCAATTTATTTACGTACAATTATGTATACGTAATTTATATTGGCCAGCACTATCAATTACCCGAGTAATTTGGTACTCAGACAAGTCAATTTCAAAGTATTGCATCATTAGTTACGCGTTACTAAACACATCACTTAAATTATTCATTTGGATAATAACAAATGGATCTCAATATTCTGAATGTCTGGCTGAGTTTGTTACAATGTGCCACATTTAACCGATTTTCAAGACATATAATGATAAAATGGTTTTTTTCATATAAATGAATACAATGTGAACATATAACGGTTCAGAAGCTTTCTGGGTAGTGTTAGTATACGAGTGGATCGAAGAGGGGTTTTATCAAATTCCGTATCGAAGCTTGTGAGAGTAGTACTATGGAGAACCGATAGATAGTGCTATTATAAAATTGTTTGGATAGTTTCTTAAAAAAAAGACAAATAAATTAACAAATCCGTATTATTGGTGGAGGAGTTACGTAAGTTTATCTGTTAGATAGAAATATATATAATAAAAATTGTCGTAAAAAGGATCGAATATGGGTATTGTCAAAATTAAAACGGAAAACGAGTTGGGATTACGAGATAAATAGTTATTTAAAAATCAAACGGCTATTTTTCAGGTTCTTCTTTAATTAATTTGTCATTTAAATAATACCATGTGCAGAAAAAGGTTATAATCTGATTGTGAATAAACGAGGTATATTCATACCATTACTATTTAAGTCGTTGCTATGGGTTGGGATTTGTAAGGAAGAGACTATATAACGGAAGCGCTTATCTAAAAATATTTTTTTGGAATCGGCATTAGGTGGGAATGAGATTCTCTTTAGGGAGTCTATTAGGTACTTCTGACTACACTGAGCCAGTTAACCGATAACTGGGACACAATAACAATACATATAGTCTCATAGAAGCTCGACAGCAGCACTAGTTTTTTACGTACGGAAATCCCTTCCGATACCCCTCCGCCGCCGGCCGGCAGGAGCGGTTATGTCGTGCATCGACTAAAACGGTGTCCTGCCCAAGTGTTCATTGCCGGGCACCCCGGGTAAGCCCTCGAAATGATAACCCCAGGGTTACCGGCGGACTTTGGCCGCCACCGTGGCCTCGCCTGGTGGGGTCGAGTTTTATCCCGCGTCGGTGAGTTATTTAAAGTGGGAGGAGCATACAAACTCGCTTGAATAGCTTTACTTCCTGATTTTAATAATTTTTTGAAGGGTCGCGCTTTATAGTCTTTATAACGAAATAAATCATAGCGTGTCGCTTCTTACCCGAATTCATTCAACTAAGTCACTGGTCAAAGCATCAAATGATTTACTGTCTACATCGCTTATTGACGTTATTAATCCGAAAATCATGCACACCGCAAGACACACCGTTAGGTGCCTGTTAAATAGTGGAAAACAGTTACATAATACAAGCTTAGTCCGCTACACCCGAGCTTTGTGATATACGCATTTAATCTAAATATGATAAGACTATTATATGGAATATAGTTATTGCCTAATAATTATTTTTTCGTACTGCATCATCCTACACTCGAACCATCTAGCGAGTCGACCAAAACTCACGTTGTCCTTAACGGCAGTGCCGCCACCACGTCTGGCTATTAAATACATGATGTCTAGATGGTTTGGCCATGTATACAAGTCTCACTTCTCAATATTTAATTTTATTTAATTTAAATAAATACTCTAGGACAATTTACACAAACTAAGCAGTGCTTGTCATATGGGTTCTAGAATGCGGATAAACATTCTTAAATACTTTTTTTTGTAGTGTTGTCTTTTTTTTGGTCAGTGGTGCCCGTATCTCCCTGATTCTGTAGGACTCTAGGAATACTGGTATAAAAACTATAACGCTAGATTCGAAAATATGGTGATAATACCCTAACACAATTACGTTATTCTGATCCAATCTACCCTACTTGTTTCTGGAAAATTAATCTTCTATTATGTATTACATTCATATATTCAAACTGCAACTCGATCCCATGCCCGCTCCACTAAATTATATTTAATGCCCTTGAACAAGGATCTTTCATCATGTCAAGATATCTCATACTTATCGGGCACATTATCGAGATCAATATAGTGTCCCTGGTATAGTAGACAATAATATTAGGGTCAAACGCCCAAAGCAATTGAATGAACGCAGCTATATTTGAACGTAGAGGGATATCAAAATAATAAAAGTGAATAAAGTAAAATGTATTACTATAAGATATTCTATGCAAATATTAGTTGTTTAATTATTTTTATTGATACCACAATAACACAAAAGCCTAAGTAAACATTCTATACTTTGACGCGCGAAACTGGATGCTGACGACCAGCGCCACGCTGGGCGTAAAGTGGCAACATTGCTATTCCGTAAAGTCCCCGAATACCCACGCTTTAAACTTATGTTTCATTTGCAAGGAAATAGGCAAAGCTTTTATTATTATTCAATAAAACTAAGATTTGCACTTGCAAGAGCTGTCAACATGAAAAAAAAGGAAATTCCTTCGTTGATTAAACCTTGGCTGCGGGCATCGTACGATGGCCGGCTAGCTTGAAGCAAGGGTTGGCTGGAAGCTGTGCTATGGGTCCAAAAATTACCACATTACATCAGGATTAATTGATGTAATAATTATGTAATGCGGGGGTATTCGACGACTATAGGTATTTTTGGCATAGTAAAGTTGCCACTTTACGCCACAGCGAGGCACTTGGGGTCCGCGTCCAGTGTTTTGCGTCAATTTACAGAAAAACAACGAAATAAAACTATTCTTAACGGATTCTATCGCGGTTTATTTGATGTTATTTTATATTTTACATTGAACCCGACGTTTCGGTTGCTTTTCAGCAGCCATGGTCACGGGTAGATTAAAGATGGGTATTGTCTTGAAGTTGGAAGTGAAAGTTATCTCAAAGTACCCGAACTATGTTGAATTATTGGTGTTACTATTTACGCAGAATGAGCTCACAGTGTCATGAAGTCTTGTTGTATTTTGTTTTTTCTTGGAATTAATTAAGTGAATGACTGGGTCCCAAGCTGGTGGTACATTCCAACCATCTTCTCTATTAAAATTAGGATGTTTTTTAATTTCAATAGCTTCTCCGAGCATCCTAGGTAGGAATCGATTTTCTTTGGCGAGTATCTGTGGTTTATCAAATCTTAAGTAATGTTTGGTCCCCTGTTGCACGTGTTCACATACAGCAGACATTTTTGAGCGTTGGTGTTTTATGTCAGCTATGTGTTCTTTGACGCGAGTACCAATGCTTCGCTTGGTTTGACCAATATAAGAGAGCCCACAGTCACAATCTATTTTATAGACCCCTGCATCTTGTAGAGGCAATTGGCACTTGACAGATGGTAAAAATTGACATATCTTCGTTGGCGGCTTGTAGTATGTGTTAATTGAAGCTCGCTTCAAGATGTAGCCAATCTTGTCAGTGACCCCTCGTATGTATGGTAGGACTGCAGGCTGGCGCTCGACAGTGGCTGGCTTTTCTCGGGATCTGTGACTGATGCGCGGTTGTTTGAGCTTGTTGTCATATAGAACTTGTTTGACATGTTGTAGCTCAGCGTCCAGGTGTTTCTTGTCACAGATCCCACGGGCTCTCTGAAACAAAGACATTCCCACGGTAGCTAACTGTTTAGGATGGTGTTGAGATTCACCGTTTAAGTACCTATCAGTATGGGACTTTTTCCTATACACAGTGTGGCTCAAAGTATTATTAGAGTTTCTGATTACAAGAACATCTAGGAAAGCTAATGAATTATTTGCCTCTAATTCCATAGTGAATTTTATGTTGTTATTAATGGAATTAAGGTGTGTTAAAAATGTATTTATACTATCTGTTGGTAGTATTGTGAAGGTGTCATCTACATACCGTTTATAAAATCTAGGTGTAATGGCAGCCGTCTGCATAGCTCGCGCCTCGAAGGCCTCCATATATATGTCAGCAAGGACAGGCGATACTGGGGAGCCCATTGCCACGCCATCGATTTGTATGTAGAACTTGTTATCCCACAACAGGTAGCCAGTCCGTTAAGAATAGTTTTATTTCAATGTGTAACATTCGCGTAAACTTCCGACAATATCATGTAAAACAACGAAAGTTAACTTAAGGTGGTGTTGTAGTATCAATACTGTTATTTAGATAGAAGATCCTTTAGTTGCTTATAATAATATTATAATATTGTAATATAGCTATCAAAAAGTCGCTCCCGTAAAAGCTTGTATGAACTAAACTATGAAAAAAAGCAATAGAAGAGTGGATCCCGAGCGCCAAGCTGCAAGATCTTGATCGGGCTCTGCCTGCGTGGAATACTGAAATACTTGTTAAGTTTCCTTTGACATTTTCTTAATTTTTCTCACATAAGAACTCTTTACAAAGTATTAAAAACGAAAAAAAAAGGTGAATAAAATAGGTGCAGTAGTTTTTCAGGTTATGGCGTGACCAAACATGGATTCATTTTTGTAAATATAGGTGTATTATTCTTCTTTTTTATGGTTCCCTAAATTAGTGCTGAGCGAATGATGGTTACTTATCATTATAACTACACTTATCTTAAGGTGATGGTCCGTGAGGAAGGATGTTTTTTGTGTGGTGTGGGGGAGCCTTCGTTGTCTTGGGGCACTCTTTCTGGAGGTGCCTATCCCCGCATCCGCTGCATAGGTCACTGGGTTACGAGCAGAACTTCCGCGTATGACTGTAACCCAGGCAGCGGGTGCATTGGATTAAGGGCGATTGGTCCTCCACAGAGACTCTTTGGAGGCCTACGTGGAGTTTTCTCGCTTCAATCGCCGAAACAGACCGCGGTGAAACTCCACACGACGTCGCCGCGGCCGCCGGCCCTGGAGGACCCCCACGCCCAGACCAGGCGTTGAAGTCCCCCATGACCAGCACGTGACCTGAAATCACTTGCCGCATCAAGGTCTCCAGTCGAAGGATGAAGTCCCCGAAATCGCTCAACCTCCGGTTGGACGGCAGCGACATCTCCCGGACCCTTGTCTCTTGGCGACAAGGGGGGAAATGAAGCGCCGAGGAGGCGGCGATTGCCACGTTTCCATCGCACGAACCGACCCAATTCGGGCGGCTCGGAACGATACATGGATCCGCGGCTACGGCAAGGCCTATTGACCACTGGAGGATGCTGCACCCGTGATCCATTAATGGATCTCGACTACAACATCCTCCTCCATTTGCGACAGCGACGTCGGCGATACGGCGCTAGAAGCGGCCGCGGTCGAACAACCGGCCCACAGTTTTGGCATAGAAGCCGAGGTGCGGGGTTGTCTACAACCCTCATGGCCCAGCAAGTGGTTAGCGGTCAGCTTGCCCGCGGCACATGCCGGACAGTGAGGGGGGCGGAGCACTCCACCGCCTTGTGCCCGAGTTGACCGCAGCGGAAAAATAATCCGCTGCAGTCAAAGCAGCTGGTGCATTTAACACGAGCGTGCCCGGCCGCCATGCACTTATAGCACCTCATGGGCCGGCTCTCCAGGGCCGTGACCCTGGCTGAGATCCAGCCCACGAGGAGCCTGCTGGCATCGGCCAAAACTTTCACCGAGGCGACCGGACAGCTCACCCACACTGCACCAACGCCTCTGGGACCGGGGCGGATAGTGCCGACCTTGATTTGGTCTGGGCTGCACTTAGTAGCCGAAGCTATGGCCTCCCGGACGTCGTCGGCAGTCGTGAAGTCCGCCAGACCCGAAATGCGCACCTCGGCGCATTTGGTCAGCCTGGCGATCTTCATGCCTTCCACCCCACTGAACAAACCCCGCAGCTTCTCAGCCACGACGTCGGCTCTCCTGCCGCCTTCTGCCCCCGGGTACTCGAGAATTCAAGCCCCCGTACGGGCGAGGCGCGTCCGGGCACCTACGCCTCCGAGATCGGAGACGTCGATGCCCTGTTTGGCCCTCTGGAGAACCTGGCCGTAGCTGAGGCCACGCTCCACCGCCTCTGGCGCCACCGTGATCACCACGGCGGCGGATTTGGGGGCGTGAGCTTTCTCGGCTTCTTGCCGTCCGTTTGAGGGGCTGCGGCCACCTTTGCCGTAGCCTTCTTGCCTCCCCTCTTCCTCTGGCTCACTGTCTGCCAGCCCTCGCTGTCCGGCTGAGCGGAAGTCGAGGGGACGGGAGCCGAGGAGGCAGGTGTAAGTGCCACGGGAGGGGGGGCACGTCTAGCCTTGACTGGGGCCCGTGAGGGCGCCTGCACCGGTCGTAGGGGTGGGAAATCCACCCTTGGGCCGGCTGCTGTGGGACCCGTAGGCCGCACAGGCGACGCACTTTGGCCCTGAGGCCAGCGCGCAGTGGCCGCGACCGAGGGCGACGGCTCTGCCTGCACCCGCCTCATTGCCGCCATCGTAAGGCGGCGGGGCTCAGGAGGCAGCCTCACCTCCAACGACTGCAGCTTCGCGTCGAGGTTAAAGCCGACGCTCAGCATCACCTCCCTCATAAACTCCTGCGAGAGCAGGCTCGAGGGAGGTACCACGGAGGGTGATGACGTTGGGGCCACCTCTTCTGGCTCCGCCGCTGGCACCTCTTCGTGCGCAGCAGCCATTGCCGCGGCAGACGGAGGAACCGGCGCCAACGAAGCCTTCGATAGGCGACGAATCTCCGCCTGCATTTGCTGCATCTCCTCTTGGAGGGTTGCCAGCTCAGCGGCTTGGCGCTTGTTGGCGACTAAGAGCCGCCGTTTCTCGTCTGAAACAATGCGGTCTGAGAGGGCCTGCACCATCTCCTTCAGCCCGGAGGCTGCCAACTTAAGGGCCTTTTGATAGGTACCCTTCAGGATCGTGGATTTGGAGGCACATCAAGTATGATAGCCACGCTCTTCAGGGACCTATCCATTAGCTCCGCTGCCGAGTGTGGGTTTCCGTCCGCACTCGAGACGAGTTCAGCAGATAGCTGCTCCACCCGCTCGAGCACGGCCTGATCCTCATCTGCACGCCGACGTTCCAGATCCGCCTTGCGGGTGGAGGCGAGACCGCCGTTCTACTTTAAATTTGAATCAATTGACCGATGGGCGGTTCATCAACTTGACGACGTAATAACGTGTTAATTTTTATTCGTATATTTCTTACCTTACTTATTTCGTCTACAAATATTGACCACTGGTGAATCTAATGTTAGTGAATCATCCATTATTTCAATCAACCGTAGCTCAATAGACCGTAGTTGAAATGACCGTAGGTGAGTTGACCTTTAGATATTTCGTCCATTAATTATTACAAACATTTGTGAAACGACCGTAGGTATTTCAAACTTATTTTGAAAACAGTTATAACAACTTATTGTTACAACGATCGTCGATATCTCGGAAACTACTGATCGAATCTTCTAGAAATTAAAACGCATTGTTAATGTCGAAGTACTCTATCGATCCGTTTAGAAAAATCCAGAAAAGTCAATAAGAAATCACAAGCCTTTTTTTAATGCCTATACCTACTTTACCTACAAATAGCGATAACAAGGGCATTCACCTCTATCGTCGGCACGACTGTGTAGGTACTTGCGTTCTCGAACGCTCTAGTGCCTTATCTCTAGATGATTCCGGAATATTCTACCCCGCTATAAAAGGACGCCCGGCTATCGACACGAGGCAGTTAATTTTCGATAGCGAAAGTGAACACATCTTACCGAAGTGAACCAAGAGAGTTATACCTTTTTTTTTTTTTTTTTTTTATCGTGCGGAAATCCCTTCGGATACCCCCCCGCCGGCCAGCGGGGGCGGTTATGTCGGGCTTGCATCGACTAAAACCGCACGCCGTCTCGGGTCTTCAGACGCCGGGGTGTAAGGTTACCCATAGAGCATATCCCTCGCACCCCGGCTGACCCTGGGCCATCTCACCACTAACAGCATCGCATATCCTGTCTCCTCTGAAAGCAGAGGAGTACGGAGAGCGATGTGTTCCCGCCACGTTGGGTATTGGCCGACGATCAATGCCAACCCTATGAAGGGGTGAAGGGGAAGCCATTGACCGCCACCCAGGGTGTACCGGCCGCTCCGATTCCGTTCCCCCCGGACTGCAGCGGGATCGGAATCGGAGCGACACTCGAGGAGGTTACCCAACACACACCCCGATTACCCAACACACACCCCAAGAGAGTTAAACCTGCGACTTAAGCAACTGCTGTGGACTACTGTGAACTGCTGAGCGACTTGAACTGTTGAAGAGTACTGTGTGTGCTAGTTATTTAGTTGTCTAGTTTGTGGTGAGCGAATAAACCTCTTTGTTGTGTAAACGGCATTTAATTTGTACCCCGCGCACGTAACAACTGGTGTCAGAAGTGCGATGCCGTTATTACCACGTAAAGACGAAGGGCGTACTCCACGGACCAGACGTCAAGTGGAAATGGATGCTGCACGTCAACGGAGCCTTGAAGAGGAAGGGCGTCAGGCCGATCCTGCTATCTCTGCGGTAACTACGGCAGCACCAGATGGAACCTCGTCCGATATCAACATGATGACGCTATTGGCTTCTATACAGCAGATGATGCAGGCCAACCAAGAGGCTAGTCGACAGACGATGCAAGCCTCCTTGCAAGAAATGCAGGCCAACCAAGAGGCTAGTCAACAGACGATGCAGGCCTCCATGCAAGAGATGCAGGGCTTCATTCAAGAGATTCAGGCCAACCAGGGAACTGTCATGGGTAAAATCGATGCAGGCATCCATGCACTGGGAGATAAAGTGAAGAACCTCGAAGACGGCTTGCAAATGCTCAGTAAGGAAGTGGCTTCGAAGACTGGGACCATTGACGACTGCTTGCAAATACTGAGTAAGGAAGTGGCTTTGAAGACTGGGTCCATGGACGGCCGCTTACAAGAGCTTGAAAAAGAGATTGTCAGGCTAAAAACCTGCGGACCTGTTGCCGCGACCTCACCATCATCAGCGAAGTTCGACCTACCACACTTCGATGGAACCTCCTCGTGGACAGCCTTCAAGTACCAATTTGAGATATTGGTAAAAACTAAAGCCTGGAGCAACGAGGAGTCTTTTATGGCCTTGACACTTGCATTACGAGGAGATGCTTTAGTAATACTGGAAAACCTGCCACCTGAAGGAAGGACACTGGAGTCTCTGATGGAAGCGTTAGACACACGCTACGGTGACAGGCACCTGGAGAAGGTCTACCGAGCGAAGCTATGGGAGAGGAAACAGAAAGCTGGTGAAAGCCTCCAGGAATGGGCTGTAGCGGTTGAAAGGCTCGTACGTCGAGCCTACTCATCGACACCCGTGATGATCGAGCCCACTGTACTGGAGGCCTTCCTAAACGGTATACGGGATGCAGAAGTGAGAACTAGTGTACAGTTGTGTCACCACCAGACCTTAAAAGAAGCACTGGCTTATGCCCTTGAGGTGGAAACCGTACGGCAGAACGCCGGGATAAGTAAGGTCAGGGAAGTCAAGGAGGTAGTTGCAGAGGCGAGGAAGCCGCGGTATGTCCCAACGGGCTATTCCTGTAGAAGAAGGGGCCATAGCCAGTTAGAGTGCCCTTGGAGGAAACGGACTAGGGTCACGGACTCCTGGACCCAAGTGGAACATGGAGTCAGGGAGGTCAAGGAAGTAGTTGCAGAGGAGAGGAAACGGTGGTATGTCCCAACGTGTTATTCCTGTAGAGGAAGGGGCCATATCCAGTTAGAGTGTCCTTCGAGGAAACGGAGAAGGGTCACGGACTCCTGGACACAAGTGGATCAAGAAGTTCCGTTAAAACTAAATGTCGCCAGGGCCACGGGGCGGCCGCTGGCTGGTCGATATGAGGCCCCAACCATCACTATAACTCAAGTTGGCAATGCTGATGCTTTGTCGCGAAGGCCGTGTGTCGAAGATTGCAAGCATTGTCAGAGGAACGAAGCCCGAGAAGAGATTAAAGTCATAAAGGTGAATGGACTTGACGACGAATGGAGTGGAAGCAGTATAAAGAAGGCGCAAGAAGATGATGATGATCTACAACCTATACTGCACTGGAAACAACTTGGAAGCAAACCCCGATGGAGTGATGTATCTGCTTACAGTTCAACTACCAAAAGCTATTGGGCCCAGTAGGACAGCTTAGCTCTGGTAGAAGATGTCCTGTATAGGAAATGGGAGTCTAACGATGGTAAGGAAGTAACCATGCAAGTAGTGGTACCACGAAGCAAGGTGGCCCCACTCTTACGGCACATCCACGATGGTGTTTCTGGCGGGCATCTCGGAGTCAAGAAAACACTGGTTAAAGTGCGACAGCGGTTTTACTGGCTTCGTTGTCGGGAAGATGTCGAGGATTGGTGCCGTAAATGCACTGCATGTGCTTTGGTTAAAGGACCGCCGACAAGAAGCAAAGGAAAATTGAAGCTGTACAACGTTGGAGCACCGTGGGAACGTATCGCGTTTGATGTTGCTGGACCTTTTTCAACGACTGATGAGGGTAACAAATACATCATAGTAGTGCAAGACTACTTCACTAAGTGGCCGGAAGTATTTGCAACACCCAACCAGGAAGCAGTCACTGTAGCCAAGAAACTGGTTCAGGAAGTGGTCAGTCGATACGGCGCACCTATGGAGATCCACTCCGACCAAGGACGAAACTTCGAGTCTGCTCTGTTTCAAGAAATGTGCAAACTCCTCGGTATAAACAAGACCCGTACAACTCCAGCGCACCCGCAGTCAGACGGAATGGTCGAGAGGTTTAACCAGACGTTGGAAAATCACTTGGCTAAAGTTGTCGACGAACACCAAAAAGATTGGGACCAGTACATCCCACTGTTCCTGATGTCCTATCGATCTGCGGTGTATGACAGTACGGGACACACTCAAGCTAAAGTCAATTTTGGTCGAGAGATAAGGCTACCAGTGGATGCAATAACCGGCACGCCACCCGATAGTTCTAAGCCCGTGACGGACTACGTGAGTGAACTTCAAAACCGGCTGGACGAGGTGCACAGAATGGTACGGGAAAACAATTTGAAGACAGGTATAAGGATGAAAACCCGGTACGATAGAAATGCAAACACCAACGGTTTTGAAGAAGGAACCCTGGTATGGTTTCTCAATCCGCTACGCAGAAAGGGAAAATCTCCGAAACTTCAAGCTCGCTGGGAAGGACCCTATACGGTTGTTGCAAGAATCAATGACATCACCTACCGCATTAAGAAGGGGCTTAGGGGAAAACCAAAGGTAGTTCATGTGGATAGGTTGACGCGATATCATGGAACAAATGATGCTCGGGACGAGCATGATTAAGAGGGGGGTAATGTTACAACGATCGTCGATATCTCGGAAACTACTGATCGAATCTTCTAGAAATTAAAACGCATTGTTAATGTTGAAGTACTCTATCGATCCGTTTAGAAAAATCCAGAAAAGTCAATAAGAAATCACAAGCCTTTTTTTAATGCCTATACCTACTTTACCTACAAATAGCGATAACAAGGGCATTCACCTCTATCGTCGGCACGACTGTGTAGGTACTTGCGTTCTCGAACGCTCTAGTGCCTTATCTCTAGATGATTCCGGAATATTCTACCCCGCTATTAAAGGACGCCCGGCTATCGACACGAGGCAGTTAATTTTCGAAAGCGAAAGTGAACACATCTTACTGAAGTGAACCAAGAGAGTTATACCTGCGACTTAAGCAACTGCTGTGGACTACTGTGAACTGCTGAGCGACTTGAACTGTTGAAGAGTACTGTGTGTGCTAGTTATTTAGTTGTCTAGTTTGTGGTGAGCGAATAAACCTCTTTGTTGTGTAAACGGCATTTAATTTGTACCCCGCGCACGTAACATTATATATTATATAACCAAGTATGTTAAGCAAAAGTAATGTAATGGGCCGGGATCGATGTCGCAGAACATGATTATACTGTTCAAATTTATGGTGTATTAGAAAGAGGACTCGAAACCGGCGTGAAGTATGCAAGTATAGAAGCAGCTGGCAGATTGCTGTCTCTGCGTACCCCGGTAGGAAATATACATGAGTATATGTACGAGTATGTATGCATGTGTAGATCCCACAAGATTCAGCTTGAATATAAAATTTAGAAACCACAAGTATTGGGAAAAAATATTGCCAATAAAACCAATATGAACCTAGAGATTGAATCTATCGAGAATGGTATCGTTGGTGGGTCAATTCATAAAATGTGCTACACTACAAGTAGCGACTCCTGAATTTAGAATGTTTTAATTCAATTTATTAACGAATAAATGTATACGAAGCCTTATTTCTATAATAATTTAGCTGAAATATTATTAAAGTAGATGTGATATTTCAGCCATTTATAATAAATAGTTGTACTTAAACGCGATTCGTTAACCTTACTTTAGCTTCAATATTATTCAATATGACAGATACAGTTGTTAACCTTGTCACTTACCCTCTAAAGAACGAAGTGTTCACTGTGACCAGAATGTATTGTTGATTTAATTTCATTGTTATTCTATTTATGTCGCTTTTGTTGCAGCTTTACTCATGGCACAATTTTAATAAGTTGAATGTATATGAGGCAATACCAAGGACTATTGTAGGCTTTCCACTCGCAGTCAGGAGGTCAGACCACAATCGCCAAACCCGATCCCAGGCTCCAAGGTGCAAGATTTGAATGCGACTAGGACTGGTGCTCGGATGAAGAAGACAGTTCAAATAAAGTATTATTATAGGTAATATCAAGCCTCATTTTTTGGCAAAATATAGCTCCTGTACTTTAGAAAAGAATAAGGGGAATATTCTTACAACTGGAAACCCCACTAAACATTATTATATTTTACTCGTCGACTATTGTAATTTTAATTTAATCTCTTGCAACATTTTAGATTTAATTTTCAAACTAACTACATACTTTAAACGCAAACTTATAAAGATGGCGTCCCTTTTGTATATAAATATAGTGACTAGCTCACAGTTAATTTGTCTACTTAAATAGTGACAATGAGTTGAATAGAGTTGAATTTGGTTGCCATATAGGCAGGCAATCGGATTACAGTCACGTAGAAGTCAACTACTATAAGAATGTTGATTCCTTTTTCAATAGGAGCACAGCTTAAATTTTATAGTGATGATGTTTTAATGGAAGTTTCAGTGTTTGAACGAACAGCCATGAAGAATTTGAAAATAGTTTTATAGAACTTTCCGTGCTTGCTCATGAGGTTGCATCAACTCTTTGCAGATTTATTAATATGTATTCGATCGTATAAGCATTGTAACAAAGAATAGAAAAGAATTGATAGTAAAGCAATCAGTTGCAGCCTACTGCTGGACATAGATCTCTGAAGTCGCACGGTATTACAGCGTCATGATATCAGTTATTACTCCATTTAGAATGTATCAACTTTTCATAAAGTACACTACAACAGTAGGGATCATAGACGCTTATAGCACTAGTAAAGTAAAATTTGAAACTAGAGACGCCCTTTATTATATAGAAAGACGAGTAAGATAAAGCGGCCCTTATTTATTACTGTATTGGAAGACATCCTCCGCAAAATAGGCTTAATATAATTATTGGGCTTAGTTTACTGGTTGTTTTTAGGAAATGAAATGAAATGAAATGAAATGAAATGAAATGAAATGAAATGAAATGAAATGAAATGAAATGAAATGAAATTTATTTGCTTGAAGTATGGTACATACATAGAAATGTGATGGTAGAATATTATAATTTGGTTCCACATACTGCGCCGGATTGACGAGCAATATACCCGACATGCAAATTTGTACATTGCTGTCTGACAATAATTGACAGCATTAACAATCCGCTTCATCTGATACATTTAAGAGTTGACACTTTTTATAACAATGTTTACAATACATATCACTATCACATCGGGGACCCCAACGAAGTATATGTATCATTCATGGTTTAATAAATTCATTCACATCATAAAAACATTTTTCAATGAGCCACTTATATAATTTCGACTTGAATTGTCGTGTAGGCAACTCTCTTATACACTTAGGTAAATGATTGTAGATCTTTATAGTCATAACAAAGCAATTCTTGTGACATAGGGCTGTATTTCGGGTTGGAAGAATCAACCTTGATGGATCACTGTTTTTTACTCTAGAGTTAATCTCTTCACTAAATGTTTTAAATAGAGAGCCATGATCACGCACGAAGCAACCTATCTGATAGATATACATACACGTCAATGTCAGCACTTTAAGTTTCCTAAAGAGATGTTTGCATGATGTAAGTGGACTCACGCCACAGATAGCCCTTATACATTTCTTTTGTATTAAGAATGCTGCGTTTACATTGGTGGAATTTCCCCAGAGAATAAGACCATACCTCAGAACCGAGGCGACATATCCGTAATATGCAGTAATAGCTGTCTTCTGGCCTGAGACACGTCTAAGTTTCTTAAGTGCAAAGACAAATCGATTAAGTTTTTTACATGTTCTAGCGACATGTGCTTTCCAGTTACAGTGGTTATCAATTGTTATACCCAAAAAAATTGTATCATTTACGGATTCTATTATTTCATTATGACATGTCAATTTATAGTTATTAGTATTATTATTATTGTAATTGGTAAATTGAATATATTTTGTCTTTGATATATTTGCATGGAGATTATTATTTTCCAACCATTTTAAAATAGATTCTATTTCTTTATTAAGTATGTCCTCATAATTATCCTTTGTATCATTATTAGAAATTATAATTGAAATATCATCAGCAAACAAGATGCACTGATGCACAGTAATGGATGGGAGGTCATTAATGTATAACAAGAACAACAATGGTCCTAAAATGCTACCCTGTGGTACACCAGACTTATTTACGCGATGTTTGGATCTATACGATGTGCATACAAGTGCTTCGTTTAAACTTTTCATTTCCACAAACTGTTTCCTATTGTCAAGATAGCTCCTTAACCAGTCCAAGGCCGGACCTCTGATGCCATATGTTTCACATTTTTTTATTAATAAGCTATGGTCCACAAAGTCAAAGGCCTTGGTCATATCGAAAAATACAACAGACACAGGCACTCGCTTATCAATAGAATCTACCACTTTTTGGACTAATTTGTATGCTGCTAGAGTAGTTGACTTTTTTTTCTGAAAACCATGTTGCTCCTTGCTAATCATATTAAATTTATCTAGAAAATCACTTATACGTTTATGCATTACTTTCTCGAATACTTTTGCAATGATAGGTATGAGTGTAATGGGCCGATAGTTGTTAATATCTTGTTTACTTTTCTTTTTATGTAATGGCTTAACTAAAGATAGCTTGAGTCTATCCGGAAAGATTCCTTCGGTAAGTGATAAATTTAATAGATATTTCAATACGGGATAGACTAGACTCACGCATTGTTTTAGTATGTGTGTGGAGATGCCATCATAGCCAACGGATTTTGTGTTATTTAAAGAAAATATAGTTTGTATCACTTCTACATCCGTTACTGGTTTCAGAAACAGACTACTACTGTTATTTTGTGCATTTGCAAAGTTAACACCACTTAGCTGTTTATTTTCTTTATTTGTTGAGTCTACAAAAAAATTATTAAATGTTTCGGCCATTATTTGTGGATCCTTAATGATGCCGCTATTGATTTCGATTTCGTCTATACTATCTTGGAATAGAGTGCAATCAACCTTGTCCTTAATGACGTTCCATGTTGCCTTGCATTTATTTTTAGATTTATTAATGTATTTATAATTTATATTTGATTTTGCTCTCACTATACATCTTTTTAATATTGCTCTGTATTTCTGATAATTAGCCTTATTTTGAGATGTTTTATGTTTATAATAACGGTATCGCAGTTCTCTTTTCATTTTTGTAGACTTTCTGATGCCCTGTGTTATCCATTTGGCTGGGCCCAGATTACTACGGACTTTGCATCTCTCTATGGGGAAGCATAAGTTATATAACAGGCAAAATGTATCATGAAAGTCATTGAAAGCTATATTCAAATTACTTTCACATGTAACATTAGACCAAGATAAACCCGATAAATGGTCCATGAATTTTTGAATGTTCTCTGGACTATATATCCTTTTTTTAATGTACCAATATTCTAAGCGTCGAGGTTTTTTGCAAACAGGAAACGTTATTGTCTGACCAGTATCATGATCAGACAGATGTAGTTCATGTATACAGCCCTTTACATCCTCAAAGTTACTAGCTATGTGATCTATACAGCTTTTTTGTCGGGTAGGGTCAGTGATATGCAATTTAAGCCCATAGTTTACAATAATGTCATTATAGTGTGTAATTGAAACTCCCGTCTTCAGTGTGTTTATATTAAAATCACCCGCGATGATAATTTTCTTCTTGTTTTTATTCAATAGCTTATGTAATATAATATCAAGTCTATTCAAAAAAATTTTAATGTCACTGTCAGGGGTTCTATATATACACAACACAATACAATCAATTGATGGAATAAATATACCACAGACCTCAAACACGCTATCTGTAGAGTAACGATTGCAAATGTCTAAAACCTGGCATTCAATTGCTTTTTTCACAAGAATACACACACCTCCTCGTTTCTTACATAATCTATTGTAGGAACTAGCCAATACAAATCCTTTAAAATATATATTAGCCTGACTACCCGATTGCACAAATGTTTCCGATAGGCAGATAATATCCAATTCTATATTTGCCCGAACAAAACCATCCACACATATCTCCAAATTGTCTAACTTATTCAGTAAGCCTGCGATATTCTGATGGAAGACAGTTAGGGTTTGAGATTCAGCGCTATCAACGAAAAACGAACAGTTTTTACTAGCTGTTACGCAGGGGCTCCTGTGCTTAACAATGGGAAAATAGTACGGGATTGTGCCCTTTTTTGCCTGAGATGTGGCCCTCGAATTTAGTTCTGTAACCAAGCGTTTATTATCTAGTTTCTTAAAATAATATAAAATAGATCCCTTGTTATGAGCTACGTCATTGTTCCTATTATGCAATACATTCTGATGTATACTAGTTTTATTCAATAAACTACAGCGATTTATATTAAGATATTTCCTATTGTAGTAGCGTGAATCAATTATGCAATTAATCCCCCTACACAAACATGTCAGGTACTGAGTATGTGTTAGACATTGTGATTGAGGTATATTTAAAAATACACAATTATTCAGCTCACTGCACAATACCTTCAAGCTATTATTCAGTTTATTTTCGTTGATATACCTATTTTTAATAACACGAATGATGATGATGTTACACCTCTCTAAGCTTTTCAACGCTCCCGAGAGTTCATGAAGTAGTCGCGTGGGGTTAGAGTCATTTTCCCCTACGCACAGGACGATATAATCGTTGTTGGTAAAGTCCACGATAAAGCTTGATTTGAGGACTTCCTCCGCTAACGCATGCGGTTTTATCCAGGCAGTAACGTCATATTGCTCATAATCTATGTTTTCTCGTCGTGTTTCTATCAATTTCCTTGACAATCCGACAAGTTGCTGACTACCCAAAATCAGTAAACGTGGTTTGGCTTTGCTAACACAGTTTTGTTGGAGTGTCTCCTCGAGCTGTCAACCAGAGAGGTCGTGTTGTTGTTGTTCCTACAAACTTTATTCTTTATAATTAATAAACCAGTGCGATACGGCTAACTTAGTGCTCAGTGGGCGTTAATAGGTCAGTGTAACCACTGTCAGTGAACATTTACTACCTAATAGGTGAAACTAAAGTGATCGAAACCTAATAACAAAGCCAGTTTCTACATTTGATCTGTCCAGGTACCCACAATAATTTTTGTATCGAGCGCCTGCTATAAATATAACGCAATCCGCTTGATGTTTAATCTTTAAACGCCTGGACAACTAGTTGTGGCAACACACATATATAAATAAATAGACCCTCACACAGTATTTGCTTGTGAAATCTTTCCATAGTCGAGGCAGCCTTCAGTCATTTAAGATGCCATTAAATAGGTCACCTCCTCTCACACCGATAGCTTCTTCAACGCTTACTGCACCACTGTTAACTACGTTGCATCACAGTTCGTCAGTGCCTAATATTGTGAATGAAGAGCGTGAAAAACGTCCCGAATATGATTTTCCCACCATTATACAACGTAATAAACGTAAATGTCTTCAGTTAGATACCAATCAGGACAATCAAATATCCGTCTTTATATCTGACATGAAAACCATGTTCCTTGAATTTAAGGAACAACAGGAGAAAAAGATGGAGAAGATTTATAAGTCTATCGAGGAGATTAAATCCCAAAATTCGAATATCCAATCTACGGTTACTTTCTTATCGCAGAATTATGATACACTAAAAAATGAAATTACACAATTAGAGACACAACTTGAGATGGAGAAGAAAACTAATTTGCAACACCTAAAAACCTTGGAAGACAACCTGGAAAAATTGGAAAAGGGTGCTAGATCTTCGTGCGTGGAGATAAGAAATATTCCTACCAAATTGCAGGAGTCTAAGGAATCTCTGGTGGAATTGGTTACCAAGATAGGTTCTACTATAAATGCTCCAGTAAAATGCCATGAAGTGAAGGACGTCTTTCGCACTGGGTCTAATGATGTAAACAACAGACCGATCATTGTGGAGTTTACTACTAATCTCCTTAAAGAAAAATTTATTAAGATGCATAGAAAATATAAAAAAGTAAACAGTTTGTCAACTGAGCACCTGAAAATAAGCGGACCTTCTAAACCCGTCTTTGTATCTGAAAATCTAACTCCGAAGATGAAAAGACTATTTTTCTTAGCCAGGGACTTCGCAAGTAGTAATCAATATCGTTACTGTTGGATCACCAATGGCAAAATATATCTTCGTGAGAAGCAGGGAGCTCCTCACATACTGATTAAAAACGAGTCGGACTTTCCCAAGAAGTGACTAGCTTATGGTTATAGATTTTTCATTGTTGTAATGGTTTACTTGTCAGTTAATTTTAAGCTAATAACGTACACACCTACCGTACCACCCACATTGCATTGCCTCAAATTCTCACACCGTAAAACACATCAACTCTCACACAACACATCAACACAATTCTCACACCACAAATTATCACAATACTCTCTCAATTCATCAGCTCAACTCCCACTCATTCACACATATAAGTACTCCCCATGGAGGATATGTTTTGTTCAAATCACTACCCTCAGCAACAAATCGTTATCAAAGCTTGCACCAACCTTGAAGCAACCACAGTACTTTGCGCCCGTTCTTTTGAGACATCTCACATTTTTACACAGCTGTCCAAGTAAGGAGCGTTATGATTTGAACCGTGATTTCTTATATTGGTATTTTGTTAACTTATATTTTGCAAAATGGATGACAACGCTATGATTTCAAATGACATCGAACAATTAACGGTTTCAGATTCCTATAATTGTGAGCCCGAAAAATGTGTCGCATACTTAAAGAATACTATAAATGGTTTAAATATTTTTCATGTCAATATTCGTAGTATCGGAAACACACGCAATTTCACTAACCTTCAGCTTCTACTACATAGAATTAAATTACAATTTCATGTTATTGTTTTAACGGAGTGCTGGTTGTCCAAATGTCCCCACCTTCCTACCATACCCGGTTTTGAATCTTTCCAGTCAAATTATAATAACCAAAATGAAGGAGTAGTGGTATTTCTAAGGTTGGATGTTCGTTTCATTGTAGAGAGGCCAGTGGTTGCTGACTCGAACTGCCTCATAGTTAAACTACGCAATGATGTTGCACTAGTGGCATTATATCGGTCACCGTCCTTTAATAATTCACAAAACTTCATTTACAGCCTGGATTCTACTTTGAACTCCCTAAGAACTTTCAAGACTATAGTTTTAATCGGCGATATTAATATAAGTATAACTCCAGGGAATTGTGATCCAGACGCTGATTTCTATCTTGACATACTCGCGAGACATGGCATGCTTCCGGGCCATCTCTTTCCTACTCGAGAGGACCGGTGTATCGATCACGCTGCCATCAAAACTGGGAAACCAGCGGTCACCTTGGTATTGGACTCCTTTATTACAGACCATGCTCCTCTAATAGTCTCTTGTGATTTTAACCCCAGCACTTCTAAATCAGCTATCCAAACTCGGAGAATCGATATAGAGGCTTGCGTGCAGGCTCTTGAGAAAACGGACTTTTCACCAATTTTCCGATGTGATGATGCAACCAAGGCCGCTACGGAACTCATCAACACAATTGGAGCCATAGTTAAGGAAAATACACGTAGTTCTTGTGTTCCAAGTAAACACAAAATCTTAAAACCTTGGGTTACGCCTGGTGTCCTACGGTGTATTCGTAATCGGGACAATCTATACAGAAAAACCAAAAACACTTCCTGTAGCGAAATTCAAAAAGTTACCTACTTGCGTTACAGGAATTATTGTAACAATTTAACAAAGACATTAAAGCGCGAATATGAGCGTGTGGAATTTGGAAAATATCGAAATAACCTGAAAGCTACCTGGAATTTAATTAAACAAATTTCTAACATCCAGAAGAAATCAACGTCAGCAGATGAGCTGCTCACCCTATCTGATATCCCTTCTGACTCAGTTGATGCTGTAAACCACTTCTTTGCCAACGTTGGGAAAAATTTAGCTTCTAAAATATCTTCAGAGCTCATTCAATACTCTGAAGTCCCCAGCTCTAATGTCACAAATCCCCCTCTTGACTCCATGGGAGTCTTCACAACGAATGGTGAGGAAATCGAGCGCCTTATACTTGGTCTGAAATTAAATAGTGCAGTGGGGTGGGACGGTATCTCTGCCATTCTTGTTAAGGCTTCCAGACACGTTCTAATTCCCGTTATTTGTCATGTTTTTAACCTTATAATGACTTCCGGTGTGTTTCCATCTGTGTTTAAAAGGGCTTTAGTCCATCCAATATACAAGAGTGGGGACAGGGATAGTGTCGACAACTATAGACCGATTTCTGTCCTAAGTACTCTATCCAAGTTACTGGAAAAAATCTTAAACAATCGTCTTCTTAATTATTTAAATAAACATAAAATTCTTGCCGACAACCAATATGGTTTTAGGCGTAGCAAAAGTACCGAAGATGCCGTATTGGACTTAACCAATACTGTTGCTACAAATCTTAATAATAAGTTAAAAACCATAGGTATATTCCTCGATCTTTCAAAAGCTTTTGACACTGTCTCTGTTCCACTCTTACTGACGAAACTTGAACGAATGGGCATTAGAGGGCTACCTTTAAAAATCTTTAAAAGTTACCTAACCGGTCGTACCCAAAGCGTTACCATTGGTAACTATACTAGTGGAGAAGAATGCATAAGCTACGGCGTTCCTCAGGGCAGCGTGCTTGGGCCTTCACTGTTCCTGATTTACATCAACGATCTTTGCAAGCTGCCCTTGCATAACGCTAAAATTATTACCTACGCAGATGACACGGTGATACTGGTTCATGGCAAAAGCTGGGAAGTTGCACACTCACATGCGGTATCAGCTCTTCAATCAACTATGAACTGGCTAAATAAAAATCTTCTCACTCTCAATTTAGATAAGACAAAATTTATTACTTTCTCCCCAAAAATTACATCACAACCACCGTCTTCCTTTACATTAACTGCCCACAAATGCACAGGAGTTACTGGCCCTAACTGTGCTTGTGTTAATATTGTGCGCACTAATTTTATTAAATACCTTGGTGTCTTTGTCGATAGTATGTTGACCTGGAATTATCAGGTTGAATCCTTGGTGCCAAGAGTTCGAAAATTAATATTCGTGTTCAAAAAAATAAGGGCAGCAGCCGACCTACCTACTTTAAAAATGGTTTACTACGCTCTCGCCCATTCTATAATAACTTATTGTGTTACTGCGTGGGGTGGGTCGCCAAAGTCCCAAATACTATCCTTGGAGCGGGCACAGCGGGCCGTTCTGAAGGTCATGACACGCAAGCCTATTCGTTTCCCCACTGGTGGATTATATGCTTTGTGTAAGGTTCCTACCGTGAGACACTCATTTCTATTGAATACCATACTGCGCAAGCACAGTGAACTATCGTTTGATGCTGAATTCACCACAAAAACACGGAGGTCAGACAGAGTCTGTCGAATGAGATTGGTTAGACTTGCAGTCCTCAAACGCCAATATCATTTTGTTAGCCCCCTTCTATACAATCGAGTTAACAAAATCCTAAATGTATATCCGCTTACATTGAGGGCTTGCAGGCTGGTCACCGATAAATGGCTGCATACTCTTACCTACGAAGAGCTGGAAATTGTGGCTCAACCATATTTATTTAAATAGGTCTTACTCTACTCCTCCAAATTTCTTCACTACCTCACAAGTCACACACTCTTACAGACAATCTCAATCACATTAACATATCACATAACACACGGCATCACCTACACACCTGAAACACACATACACACACACTAACATAATATAGAATATTAAGTGTTTTGTTATATTTAAATATCTAATCAATTTCTACATATTTCTACATATTTTTTAAAATATATAAATGTGTTTTAAAATGTGTATAATAATATTAATACTTTAGATAATATGTTATAAATGGAACTCGGTTGCCCCAGACTGGCCAGGAGGTGGCTTTAGTGTCTGCGACACAGTTCTAAACTAATGCAGACACTATCACACTATGTCTTATCATTCTTGTTATTTTTTGGTTCCAATAAAGATTATATTTAAAAAAAAAAAAAAAAAAAAAAAAAAAGTAGATTTTCCTATAGTAGCATTATCTTTTAGGGGTCGGATGATCAGGGTTTGTGATGTATTGGGGACTAGTGGGTCTGCCGAAGATAAGTTTTCCTCTTCAGATAAACCAAGATCCGTGATACTTGTGTTTAGCATTGGTTGTTGGGTGTCTATATTCTCCGCAAAATAGGCTTAATATAATTATTGGGCTTAGTTTTGTGGTTGTTTTTAGGGTGTCTAGAATACTGGCCAACATGAGGGGGCCCGATGACTCCTGCAGGAGACTCTACGCGGGGATCGTGCGGTCCATGGCCCTGTATGGGTGCCCAATATGGGCGGAGGCCCTGAAGGCCGGAAGTGTGCGGATGCTGCGCGCTCCGCAGCGAGTGATGGCCATCAGGGTCATCCGCTGGTACCGCACGATCTGCTTCGAGGCGGCGAGTCTCCTTGCCGGAACTTCGCCATGGGACCTGGAGGCGAGAGCCCTTTCGCAACTGTACCAGTGGCGAAAAGAGGCGCGGGAGAAGGGACCGAGCATCGAGAAATCGAGGCCGTGCAGTCCCAGCTCCGCCAGGCCATCGTGGTGGAGTGGAAGGAACGAATTGGGCGACCAAGCGCAGGGCACGCCGCAATAGCGGCGCTAAGTCCCATCATGGAGGATTGGCTAGAGACGCGACACGGAAGCCTCTCGTACCGACTGACGCAGGTGATCTCTGGGAAGAGGTGCTTCGGGGACCACCTGCATCGGATCAGGAAGGAGCCAACGCCTGAGTGTCATCACTGCGACGCGAGCGAGGACTCAGAGCTGCACACGCTGGCGGACTGCCCGGCGTGGGAGGCGCCGAGGCGTGACCTCGTGGCAGCCATCGGGGTGGGAGTCCTCTCGCTCGGCAGCATGATTGCGGCAATGGTGCTGAGCGCGAGCGCGTGGGCCGCCGCCACCTCCTTCTGCTAGCATGTAATGCGTATGTATGCTCTATGGGCAACCTTACACCCCGGCGTATTAAGACCCGAGACGGCGTGCGGTTTTAGTCGGTTCAAGCCCGACATAACCGCCCCCGCTGGTCGGCGGGGGGGTATCCGAAGGGATTTCCGCACGAAAAAAAAAAGTTAGTCTAGAATACTGATGACGTTGTTATATTACTACCAGCTTAGCATTTCGAGATGATGACCAGAGTAGACGAATTTTTCAGTTAAAACTACAATAATTTTAAAATATAACAGGATTCTTTATTTCTGCGAGACATCCTAAAAAGGTTACGTTCTACTATTTTCATTATGGAATTTTAGTGTTATTACATTTTAATCATTACAGTGGTAAAGATTATGAAAAGTAAGTTTTAAAGCGGCGCGCACCCACCGGCTCCGTAAGGCGCGCCGGCGAGGTTTGACGGAGGCAAATCTGCTGCAATCAGTTATTTTCACCATCAACTTGTAGACACTCAACACTAAACGACAGATGTCAAAATGGACTTCTAAGATTATTTCAACTGTAGTAATCATTTTTGATGACCTCGTTATCGATACATGTTAGAAGGAGGCAGCTCTTTTATCGAACCATAAATTCATTAATATTATTCATATTAATATATATTCATTTAGAAAGAGTTTTTATGAGTTCGACTTGGGTATAAAACAATCGTTGCGGGAGCGCCCATTTTGCCGCCTGAAAAAAGTATTAAAGAATCTTTTGTCAAGCAGTAACAAAGTGCGTGCCTATAACGAGTGGGTCATCCCAGTGTTAACCTGCTCCTTTGGCATACCCAGATGGACTCATACTGAGCTGGATGTCCTTGGAGTCCGTACACTGCTTTCTTCATAATGAATGTACAATCGTGGCTTTTCAGTAATGAGGTTGTATATCTCACGGAACTGTGGGGGACGGGAAATTTTAAACTTAGTAACTTAACTTTTTTGTAATCTTAGTTACACTTCCGCGAAATATGCAACCTTAGAGAATATTTTCTCAATGTTGATGTGGATGTGCATCGGGATGTAGTGGCAGTGGCCCACGGACTTATCTCGCTCAGTCTGGCGAAAAAGAACTGGGGCAAACCTACAATACTCAGCATTAATGATCGCAAGTAGGCATGGAAAAGCAAAGAGCTGTATGGACTTTTTTATCGGGCCTTATATGGGCCCGATGTAGATTTAACAGCATCTGTATCCTGGTTACGATTTGGCGATCTCTTACGGTTTTATCTGTGCAATAACTAATGCAGTTTTTTATTACGAACAACTATCGGAAACATGTCCTGAAGGGCACGGTTGGCAATTCTCGGGCATGTCACCGTCCCTGAGAATCTCTCAGGCACATTTTTTCTAGCTGATCTCGTTTCGCCAACGGTGTGTATTTGCATAGACACAACCAAGTGACCAGGATTGTTCATCAGCAACTTGCTCTTAAATATAACCTTGTAAATTTAAAGGTGTCTTATTACAGGTATGTGCCCGACCCAGTTCTTGACGATGGTCGTATCACATTGTACTGGGATCGATCTGTCATCACTGACAGGACATTGTAGCCAATAAGTCCGATATAGTGGGGATAGATCGATTAGAGCGCCGCACAATAATTGTCTAATTCTATCACCATCCCGCATGATAAGAATCTTGGGGAAGTCGAAAAAGATAAACAATTAAAATATTTGGACTTGACTCACGAGGTTGTTGACATGTGGGATGTGGAGTCTGTAGTTATTGTTCCGATAGTCGTATCGGTTCACTATCACGTATCAATATCTCAAGAGGCTCGCGTTAGGTACTTAGGTCAAGGGCTTGATGCAGAAGGCAGTACTTCTCGACACGGAGCCCTAACCACCGGTAGCTTGGTCCCGTACCCGAAACCGGTGGGCCACTATTTTCTTTATTTTTAAATGTATTTTTTTTATTGAAATGAAAATTAAATGATAATATTTTTTTTTCTCAAATATAACATTATAAACAAACAATACGATTATAATTAAGAATCTGGTGGGGTGAAGCCCGTGGAGGCACGTTAAAAAAAAGGTATTGAAAGAATACGTGATTATCTGAAGTATTGATTGACCTGGGCTACTTGAGATACATTTTATGTTAAATTTCGGAGTTGTAGGCAATACATGATGTAAATTGATACAGGTACCGAGGATTCACCTCTTCAATTCTTATCAATTTTATTGTAGCCTTTTCTTACGTATAGGTAAAGTCACCCTTTTTATTTTTTCGTGCGGAAATCCCTTCGGATACCCCCCCCCCCCCCCCGCCGGGCATCGGGGGCGGTTATGTCGGGCTTGAACCGACTAAAACCACACGCCGTCTGGGGTCTTAATACGCCGGGGTGTAAGGTTACCCATAGAGCATATCCCTCGCACCCCGACTGACCCTGGGCCATCTCCGGTTTCGAGATGGCCCCTTTACTTGCTCTCCACTGTGCCATCTGCTAATCAGAGGGACACGTGGAAAGCTTCCGAACAGCCCTCAACAGGGCCGTCCTCGCCTCGGTCGGAGTTGGCCGTAGGCAGCAGCGTCTCTCCCGCCCTAGGAGAGAGGCGCTGCTGTCTCCGTTGCCCAGGGTGCACCGCGTGGAGGTCCCCAACCAAGCACCCCAGGTAAAGTCACCCTTAAGAGTATTTTGAATAATACATATCCTTTGAAGATTATCTAATGAACGAATTTATAATATAAAATTAATAGAATTAATATACATATATAAGAATTATTTAATGAACGTTGTAAATATGTGAGTGTTCAGCAACTTTTGAAGTTACGGGATAGTTTTATTTTATATTGAACATATTTTATACGAGGAACGTAGTCGGCGATTACATAGCTACAGAGGCAATAACAAAGTTTCTAACAACATAGAAATAGTTTAATCCAACTTATTTGAATATTTTTGAAACCCTTAGAGCAGGTGTTTAATTGAAATTCTATATTTTTTTTTTTTTTTTTATATTTAGTCCGTCCAATTGACTGTACCCCGCCTGATGGTAAGCTGAGGTAAAGTCCAAAAATAATCCTTTTTAGGGTTTCGTTGCCAAATGGCAAAAAACGATGTGAAGAGTGTATGTGTGGGTGTGTATATGGGTGAGGGTGTGTTTTGTGCACAAATATAGACTTATTATACGTGTGAAAGGACTTGAAAGTAGAATGAGGTTAAAGGTTAGGGTTAAAAAAAAGAAGGCTTCAAGTCAAGCCTTCTTTTTTTAGGGTTCCGTTGCCAAATGGCAAAAAAACGGAACCCATATAGATTCGTCATGTCTGTCTGTCTGTCCGTCCGTATGTCACAGCCACTTTTTTCCGAAACTATAAGAACTATGCTGTTGAAACTTGGTAAGTAGATGTATTCTGTGAACCGCATTAAGATTTTCACACAAAATTAGAAAAAAAAACAAGAAATTTTGGCGGTCCCCATACTTACAACTGAAACTATTTTTTTTTTTTCATGAAACCCATACGTGTGTGGTATCTATGGATAGGTCTTCAAAAATGATATTGAGGTTTCGAAGATAATTTTTTTCTAAACTGAATATTCAGCGCGAAAGACACCTCCAAAGGTGTAAAATGTGTGTCGTCGTCCCCCTCCCCCCTGTAACTTCTAAATTATGAGAATGATAAAACTAAAAAATATATATGATGTACATTACCATGTAAGCTTCCACCGAAATTTGGTTTGAACGAGATCTAGTAAGTAGTTTTTTTTTAATACGTCATAAATCGTAAACCGCCATTTACCTTTCTTTCAATCAACTCAAACATAAAAATTATAAAAAGAATATTATTATGTTACTTGCTGCTACGGACTTAATGGCTGCTTTTTAAAACATAGATTGATTATTGAAGGAGGATATAATAAGTTAAGGCGATGCACGGTGTTTTAGGAGAGCCATTTTTCGGACGTAACGTTTTTATTAAATAATCTGAATTAAATAAGCATTTAAATGATAGATTTCCAATCCCCGTTTAGACCGCATGTTTAGTTTTTGCAAAAAAAAAAACCAAAGTTCTTAGTATTTTATACTCGAAAATTAGAAAAAAATAAATTCAAGCCAAAGTAAGTACAATTCGTAATAATGATGTTAGAAGCATTAATAGAGAATTTGATACTGCATATTTTAAAATTAATTTGAACAACGTAACATTATCAGTTCCGGATATATACAAGGTTTTAGGTTTTCAGTTTTTCTTATTTTTCTCGAAAATTCCATCGTTTTGGGTTCAGTTATCTGCATTGAAGCAATCCTCTTTGCTTCTTCTACACACCATATGAATTTCACATCCCAAAGCCATGGAATCTTGGAGCTACAATTTTTTAAAGATTCATCCGGATTTTTCATCAATCGGGTTGTCACTCGTTCAGATAAAAGTTTATATCCGGATCTGGACTGGTAGTTCTTTTAACGTACATATCCCAGGAACCAGTTGTTTTATTATTACAGACACGTAAAAAGCAAAAAATATCGAAGTTATATGCTGTTTTATGAATAGACCGATATTCTTAGCAATCCATGGATTCTCCTTGCGGCTGCCGGGTCCATTGAGTTGCTGAGTTGGGAACTCGGGACAGTGCCTGGGACTTGCGACCCAAGTGTAGGTTTAGAAGGGGCCCCTTTTGTTGATGTACATCAACACTCACCTTCACTATCCAAGTTCCCCTCCCTGCCTAACCAAATTTGATACGAACCTACTAGTGCCGCTTTAGACATTCGTCCTAGTAATGAGCTTATTGTAGCTCTCGATAGGCCTAGATCTTTAAGTAGGTTATAGAGAGATTTTGCTGGTATACCTCTCGCTCCCACTTCCACTGCATACAAATTAACCACGTAACCGTTTTTGATTAATACGTTTGTGAGATCATAGTATTTATTTTTCTTTATTGTGTGGTCCTTCGGTATATTTGTTGTACCGTAAATAAGTATAATCTATGTATATTTTTATTCCGTAAAAGTGCAATACTAATAACATAAGCTGGGAGTACCTGAACTGTGGGTATTTATTCACCTTTGCCTTTTCCCCCTTTACCTCGGGGGTAAAGGCGTGATGGTATACTGTATGTATCTTATAGTTAGGGATTAATATATGTGCCTCAACTAATAATTAAATATCATTAGTATACCATCTAAATTTGTTTTGCAATATGTTTAGTATATACGAGTAAATGTCATACAATATACAATACAATACAAATAGTAACAAGCAAATCAAGCGACCATAGAAACATAGTAACTACGCCACTCGATAGGAGCCTTCAACAGATAGCATACATTATTCTGTTCGTTTTAATTACATAATCTTTAAAAATAATACATACTTACAGTAACATTACATCCGGTTAGAAAAGTGGCAACCCTAGCAAAAATAATTAATTTGACATATCTTCTAGATTCCATGGAATTGGGATATGAAATTTACGTGGTGGGCTGGCAATATAATTAGAATATTTTTAGTATAAATAACTTTTCCCAAAATCGGTGGAGTTTTCGAGAAAAGTGAAAAAAACTAAAAGTCATAAAAAGCGTATAAATCTGTATCTAACAAAGCTACGACTTTTATTTTGGTGCCCAAAGGGGCCTTACCGGGTGTGCTTTCAATGAACTGAACATGGTTAATAAGTATCATGGTTAGTTTAGGAGTAATATTATTTTGTAATAATATCCGGATGAAAAAATGACCGTTTTCAAGATTTTTTTTCTCGAAAACTAGACGTGCTAGCGAAATGGAGACACAATATCTTGCATTATAATGATCAAGTCTATAGGGTTTTGCAAGAAAAATGCGATGTCCGAAAAATGGCTCTCCTAAAACACCGTGCGATGGGGTAAAGCCCGAGGGGTTTCCACACGTAAAAAAAAGGGTTCATAATGATAGTATAGACTGCAATGTTGTCAATTGGATCACTCTTCATTAATACCATCATCCTAGCAGGATGCTTTCATGATTCTCTGAACTACGGAGCTATCTGAACCCGTTCTGGATTGGTTGAAGTTCTCGCCTTAACACATCTAATTTAACGTAGAAGCTATCTACAAATAGATACCTCCTTCATTTTTACCCGACTGCGCTAGAAAGAGGGTTATGTTTTCGGCGAGTATGTATATATAATTGTTTGGCACGCTCTGCAACCTGAACTTCTCGTAGGATTTTAGCTTGAGAGGTATCATTGGATTCGTATTTACTGTGAGTGCTACTGGGTTTATCAAAATAAAAATATAAAACACAATGGCGAATTTTTGGCGCTAAAATGTATATTTTAAAAAAAATATTTTCACTCAAACTTATCGAGTAGGCTATTGAAATAAAGAGCTTTCATAATTAAAAAGTATACAATTAAATTAAAAAATCAAAAGGCTGTCGGATTTTTTTTTGATTTAATTAAATATATATATATTTTTAATCAGTTTAATAAAATTTGACGTTATCTATCTCTACCAGTAAACAGAAATGAAAAGATTTCAGGAATTCATTATTCAGTGTCGTAGAATCTTGTCAAGGAATTTATTAAAATACTTTTGATTGAAATGTTTTATAGTTTCCAGTTTTCAGTTAAAGTGATCGCAATTAAAGTTTATGAAAAACTTTTACGATTTTACAGTCAGTAAACAGTAGGTATGGAATAGTATGGCCGTATGTATTATAAATAAATAAATAAATATAAATATTCTACGACATTCTACACAGCGCTTTCTAGACCCAAAGTAAGCATAGTTTAACTAGCTTGTGTTATGGGTTCCAGAATGCGGATAAACATACTTATATACTTTTTTTTTGTAAATACATACGTATTATACATAGAAACACCCAGACCAATGCAAATAGACATATTCATGCATACAAATATTTGCACTGAGCGGGAATCGAACCCGCGCCCCCTGTATAGCAGTCGAATACACTACCGCTACGCCACAGAGGCTGTCAAAATATATATATAAGATATATAAGAAATTATAAATAGGTAATCAATCAATCTTTTCTCGCTTTTTGATTTCTTTTGATTGCAAACCTAGTAATGAAGAAATTGCAAGTTTCAACTGAACACCAGCTTGCGGTACAATTTTATTATTTGTTTGCTTACCTACCTTTGCATCTAAATATTATAATCTATAATGGCTTGAAAATGATAGCCAGCTGTCGTAAAAGTTATTATTTTAATACGTTATAAATTTTGGGGATGGCTATAATCTCATAAACTTACGGTAATGAAGGGTAGTATCTAGGACATCCATAAAACAGTACTTAAATTCACTATATAACAGACTTTATGGCTTCATAAGAAGATCTTAAATCATTAACACAATGTTAAGTGTATGAGATTATGTAGTAAGTTTCATTGGTTATTTGATGTTCTGGAAAATGCTTTACTTTTAAGGAGATTTCATTTTCGTCATCATCACCATCATCTTAATTTAGTTATTCTTGGTTGCATTCGACTGTTTCACCTCGGTACCCGGATTGCGGCAATGGTGCGGTGCGCGAGCGCGTGGGCCGCCACCACCTCCTTCTGCGAGCATGTGATGCTCGCGAAGGAGAGGGCGGAGCGCGCCCGGGAGAGGTTCAGAACTCTCCCGGCCCGCCGAGCCCGCAACAAGCTCGCCGCGCGTCGCAGGCGACTCAGGCGCCGGAGGTCGCTCAACGACCTCCGTCCTCCATGAGCGCAGGCCTGGGGGTGGCAGGTGAGGCCGCCTGTCACCCCAGCAGAAGCAGGCCGGGACGGTGGGGCGACTAGCGCCCCTCCCCCAAACCGGGGCAAGACGGGGACACCGTGGTTCCCAAACCCGAGGGGGCCATCTCGAAACCGGAGATGGCCCAGGGTCAGTCGGGGTGCGAGGGATATGCTCTATGGGCAACCTTACACCCCGGCGTCTGTAGACCCGGGACGGCGTGCGGTTTTAGTCGGTTCAAGCCCGACAGAACCGCCCCCGCTGGCCGGCGGGGGGGTATCCGAAGGGATTTCCGTACGAAACAAAAAAAAAAAGGTACCCGGAGTTCGCTTACTCTTTCTTCTCATTTTGAGTTAGCTTCTTATCTAAACTTTTATCGAAGGGACTGCCATCTGACCTCTCAACCCTGAGAGGAACCCGTGCTATGGAATCTGGTTCGTTAAACAGCGGGTGCACCGGGCCGGTTGGCTTGGGAACCTATGATCTTGGGACGCCAATATCAAGGCCCGAGAAACCATTCACTCCCTTTATTTTCCTGTAATATTAAAATATAATTTATATTTGCTTAATTTACGGATTCTATCGCGATTTATTTGATGTTATTTTATATTTTACATTGATCCCGACGTTTCGGTTGCTTTTCAGCACCCATGGTTAAGGGGAGTCTCCCAAATAACATCAAATAATTCGTGATAGAATCCGTTAAAAATAGTTTTATTTCAATGTGTGACATTTGAGTAAACTTCCGACAATATCCTAATTTATATTTGCTTAATTTATTTTGTCTAATATTTAGATTAATGTCTTATTGTTTTTGGAGTCACTTTATTCGAAGTAACGAATTTTTTTTTTAAACTTGGACCTGAAGATCTTTTAAGATCTATCCACATACATCAGGGCCGTGGACGGGCCGCCTATCGTCAGGGACTCAAAAAGTATAGTTATGTAAATTTTATATGAACTCGTTCGCACACGTCCGTGTCTAGGCTGGTGACGGGACTTGTTTGCTTGGTCTTAGCACGGACACGGTCCTGATGTGTGTGGATATTCTTTCATCTCGATTTTAGCTTTTCCATTGATAGACTGCGGTAGTGGCTCCCATCCAAATACTCGTAGGTGTTGAGATTCAGAAACAATACTGACCTCAAGTTAGTCTTCTTATTCCTGCGAAAAACCAGTTATGATGTTACTTGTGACTGATAATACATATATTGCGAGAAGTAATGCGTACCTAATTCATAACACAAAATATAATTAGTCACACCCCATTTTTTTCTCTGTTTAAATATTACCATAAAACATCGAAAACTCTATTAACCCATTCAAAGCCCCATCTAAATCAAATTAAGTCGTACAAACATCGATGATTTATGATATTTTTCTCTGGTATACTCTTCAATGACAATTTTATTTACACAGTTATCCTCATTGGAATGTTTTTACCTCTATATTTTAGCAGCAAATTGAGAATCATCTTCCTTGTTCGTGTTCAATTCATTTTACAGTCGTATTAACTCATTCATCTCATCTAATTTTCATACCACTAAGGGCACACAGCCCACCTGATGGGAAGCATTTGCCGTGTCCTATGGACGTGTGCAACACCAGGGGCATTACATTCGCGCCACCGAAGCTTCTAATGCCCTTCTTGAAGAACCCCATATTGTACTTTCACTTCACGAGCTGCAATAGTAATATACAATATTCTACGACATACTACCTTAAATAGCTTGTAATAGTGCTTTTAAAATGAGTATGAACTTACTTAGATACATTTTTTTTGTAAATAATAAATATTCTAAGACATTCTACATCACACTATCTATACCCAATGTAAGCATAGCCTAACTAACTTGTGTCATGGGTTACAGAACGCGGATAAACATGCTAACACACATAGAAATATCCAGGTCAATGTTAATAGACATATCTATGCATAGGCTGATATAACGGGCAATAGCAACGAAAAGTTACAATATGGTTCAGCGAGAAACAAATCATGAAAAGGCTTTGCAAATCATCTCATTCGAAAGAGGTAGAAAATCAGGGTCAAAAAATAAACATCAATTAGTTGTACAGCGAATCTTAAATTTTGTTATCTGATTAATAAGGAATGAAATATTATGTACATTACAGCGATTTTTCATGGAGAATATAAGGACATGTACCTTTTTTTTTAATTTGGTGCGGAAATCCCTTCGGATACCCCCCCGCCGGCCAGCGGGGGTAGTTATGTCGGGCTTGAACCGACTAAAACCGCACGCCGTCTCGGGTCTCAAGACGCCGGGGTGTAAGGTTGCCCATAGAGCATATCCCTCGCACCCCGACTGACCCTGGGCCATCTCCGGTTTCGAGATGGCCCCCTCGGGAAGGACATGTACCTTTTTTTTTTTTTTTTTTTTTTTTTTATTATAATATCCATGTCTTTCACAAAATGTTTTTCGCATTCGAGAATAGAACTCATTTCATTCGTATTACTTATAATGAAGTGTGAGTTAATGAGAAAGTAACAGAGACAACATTTTCAGACACCATGTTAATAAAATTCCTTATTTAACAATGAAAGGGAAATATTGTTTAGAATAACTTTCAATTATAATAATTAAGTATTAGTACAACATGAGAATCTTAAGTGCCACAGGGTAGAGAAAGGGAGCACCGACAAGACAAAAAACGATTATAGAGGGAAGACTATAAAGGACAATGCCCATGTCAGTATGGAAATCGGTTGCACACTTTTTTTTGCTATGTCACATAAGTATAAACTGCATTAAAAAGCCTGCATTAAGTATTATCTGAAATATAATTGCATATTGTAACAGAACTTGGGGTTATTGAGAAATTAAATGATTATAACGAGAAAAACAACAACAACAATTAAATATTGTGACACTGACTGTTGAACTTACGTTTGAGTTTTCTTTTGGAATGTTTAAAGACAGGAATACCATGTATAAATTAAGAGAAAACTACCATTGAAACATACATTTTTTTACAACTAACTGATTATCACTAATAACATAACATAACATAACATAATTTCACGCCTGTATCCCCGAAGGGGTAGGCAGAGGTATATTACACACCCACGATTCGCCAGTTATGTTTAGGTCTCAATGTAATAGGGGGCGAGCCTATTGCCATCTACCGGCACATTACTAAGCGAGCGATAATCAACATTTTTAATACACACATAACTACGAAAAGTCAGAGGTGTGTGCCCGGGGCGACTGTGGATCGAACTCGAGAACTCGTCTCGGCAGTCGGTTACGTACACCACTAGGCTATCGCTATCACTAATAAACTACGAATACATACACGAAATATTAAGATTACATAACTGCAATATATTTCAATATCAGATTGCGAATTATTATCACGTATTATTATTTAACCATTCTATTTTAAAAAGATTGGTATATTTGCATACCACCACCAATGGTTTATTTTATATAATGGTAACAATTAAATTAAAATAGAAACGATTATTCATTCAAGTTTTATATCTTTATAATTTAAATTCAAACCCCAAGTTCTATAGAAGCGATTTAGGGATGAAAAGTCATACTATAATCAATATTATTTTTTAACCTTTGAAATATTGACGCGAACGTCTAAAAGCGCAACCCAGAATGGGCATTCTCCTTTAACTGTCAACAGATTACCTATATAAATAGACAATTATTTCAACAGTTACAAATATTTTTTTTTAATCAACTTTTAAAACTTTCCAGCTCTTAAAAAGTATATCAAAGGAAATATACTCGTAACATTTTAAGAACAAAATACCAAATTACATTATAATTATGAAACTCTCAAGTACCAACATTTTCAACTATACAATCGAACAAACCCACGTTTATATCAAACATTGAACTCTGAGGTTCCTTAATTATACGTTTGACCGATTCTGATTTTCTTAATATACTCAATAAGGAAAGTTATATTACTTTTGTTCCATTTCATCTCGATCCCTGATTAGCTAGGTATCCAGACGTATAATCGGCATTTTGTGAATTCTCTCTTATCGCCAAGTTTTCTGTATTTGACTTTTCGAATTAGAATAAATATTGGTCGACAGACGTTACAATTACGATGGTCGAAGATCCCACTGTCGCCAAAACTCACTTTTTGTTACTAGGATAAATATATGGGATGAAGCAGTGTAGGTATGTACCTTGAGTATGTTGTCCCGGCGGCCATTTGTATGTTATCAGGTAAAAATAGTACGCAACTCACTTAAATTTGCAGTGCTGATTTTTACGTATGTGTTAGAAAATATTGTTAAAATTCATTATGAACATTTCCAACATCATTCCGTCGGCTTTTTATAAACTTTTACCGGAACCCTGGAAGCTCCCAAAAAGTATTTTGTTGAAAATTAGACTTTTCCTTAAGTTTGCCGTATGTTATCGCTTCTCAGAATTCGTTCCTTAATAGCGGCACTATCGAATGATGTAATAATACAGGAATCGCTTATTTTCAATATAAACGGGTTTGATTCCTGGCTAGGAATATGGATTTTAGAAATTCAATGATGCTGCTTTAGTTTTCATCAAACTCAGGCCCTCCTGGCGAAGACACGGCGCTCCTGGCGAAGACACGGTGCTCCACAAGCGAAGCACGGTGTTGGTGGAGTGCCCTGCGTGGGCGAGTCAACGCCGGGATCTCGTTGCGGTCCTGGGCGTGGACGTTCTCTCGTTGGAGACCATGGTGAGGGCCGTGGTCTCGGACTGGAGCAAGTGGCACGCCGCCGCCTCTTTCTGCGAGCAGGTAATGCTCGCGAAAGAGACGGCGGAGAGGGAGCGGGAGAGAACCCTGCCCCTCGAGTTTCGCAGTCTGCGGCGAGGAGGCCGCAGACTCATCTACGCCCGGGACTACCGACCTCCATGATCGGGGCCTGAGGACGGCAGTTGGCCGACTTGCCGTCCTTACAGAAGCAGGCCGTGGCGGAGGCGTGTCGTGTGTGCCCTACACACGCCTGCCAACTCACCGAAGCGGGATAGAACCCGACCCCACCAGGCGAGGCCGCGATGTCGGCCAAAGTCCGGCGGCAACCTTGCGGTTATACTTTCGAGGGCTTACCCGGGGTGCCCGGCAACGGACACTTGGGGAGGACACCGTGCGGTTTTAGTCGATACACGACATAAACAAACCCGCTGGCCAGCGGGGGGGTATCTGAAGGGATTTCCGCATGTAAAAAAAAAAGAACTCAGGCCCTTTGAGTACTTTTCGCTATTCCTCAAATATGGACTGTCATGGGTTGAAATACCGCCTTGGATGCTCCTGGTTGATATCACCTGGGTAAATGAAGTGGAATTGAAATATTAGGTGATTTATTTTTTTTGCATAAAATCACTTAATAAGTGCAAAGAGAGGGCGCTACTGTGCCACCGTTCACATCGGCTCTGTGTTTGAAAAAGTTTTTAAAATATTAGAAGTGTATAAAATGAACTAAATAGTACGAAAATGTGTAAATAACAATGTAATTAATCATAATCAAATAAAAATAAAAGTGATAAGTGCATTACAGTTGGTGAAAATACAAAAGTGAAAAAATACTAACGAAACCTATTCAAACTAAACTGAAGTTGTTTTTTCAATAAACAATAACTTCTGAATTATAACCATAAAAAAGAACAACACCCAGTAACTACATAAGTATCCAATAAATAAAATGAAATCGTGGAGATCATACAGTGAAAAAAGTGATTTACAAAAAACAATGTACACTCAAAATTGTTGAATCATTCCATACTGTACCAAAACATAAGTGCCGTCTATAAAATATTGCATCGCACTGTTACAAGTGGAGGTATACGAAAAAAAAGAAGAAATTATTGATCACCACTAGAAAAAACTAACATTGGCTCAGAGCAAGTGAACCAATAATAATATAAGTACGTGTCCGATCCTGATTTTAGAGTGACGGATCAAATCCTAGTGTGGATACGGAAGGACTTTTTGAGGGTTATTTAACGACTTATAACCAAAGTTGGGTCACTATAAGTCTTATGAAAGTAAACTTCGTGTAATCTAACAAAAAATTAAAATTAATTAATTTTAAACCTCACTGAACCAGGTATGAAGAACATAACATTCCGTAAAGCGCGCAGGTATTCTGATGTAAGTTGTTCAAGTAACGACAATTCTCTCGATGAATATACTGAATATATGGAAAGCATGTATAGTAGACTTCCTGATCTCGACAAGGTACAACAACAAGAGCAGATCATACAGTTAAAAACACAAGTAGAATAACTAAAAATCGAGCTGAGTAGTGCACATCAAGAAATCGAATCACTATCTCTTGCAAATATGACCCTTAGGAAACAAAACGAGAATTTGAATAAAACAAATGACTTATACAAAACAGTAACTAGCAGCCCCACACAATGGCCTAAGAATAAGACACCTGTCAAGAAGGGACAAAAGAATAAATATACACAGGCAGGTACATCACAGAACACACAAGTAAATTCTAATCAAAAAAATAATGCTCGTTCGCTGGAAAGGCCTGCAAATGGCACATGTAGCATCCTGAAAAACACTATTAATGTACAACTACAAAAATGAAGAACAAATTATGCATTATAAGCAGCAAAAAAACAAACAGGATACTATTTCTAGCAATGGAAACCTTCCCGACGTTCCAAACATGTCACTATCTGAAACCAAACTGCGGTATTAAGAACCTATTGAGAGACATAAACGTGAAACTTGCGGACTACACAATGAGTGACTATTGCCTTATTTTTATCGGTGATGATGATTTACGTAGAAGTAATAATTATTTTGATTTGGTGATAGATATAAGAGATGTATTGCAAAAAGTACAACATACCAATATTATTATTTGCTTGCCAACTAATAGACATAGTAAATATTTTACCATGTATAATGGGAGAGTTGAAATCTTCAACAATCTGCTATATCTTGACATCTACACATATAATTACGCATTATTATTTGATTCAAATCTTAATCTGTCTTGTGACTACAGTATGTTCAAAAAGAATGGCTTACTTAATAATAATGGTATGAAAAATATATTCCTAAATCTGAAAAGTATTCCATGCATAGAAAATGACCAAATTATATGTAACACGCATTCGAATGATATAATTGAAGAAGCTGACCAGTTATTTCGTGCATAACAAACTCTGTATATTACATCAAAATATTAATGGACTTATAGGTAAGTCGAATTTACTTAGCGTACATTTCAATGCGCCTAAAACAATATCGACGTGCTATGTATCACCGAGCACAGAATGATAGAAGGTGATGAGCAGTATTTGAGGATACCTAATTATAATCTGGCATCTTTATACATTAGAGAAAATAGATATGGAGGCTCATGCCTTCATATCAATTCATGCTCATCAAAATATTTTAGTAACTGAACAATATGGATTCAGGAAAAATAAAAATATTAATATGGCCATATATAACTTTCTCAAACCTGTCATGTTTGGTCTAGATAATAGACAGCCAACGATGGGCATGTTTATGGATATGTCCAAAGCGTTTGACTATGTAAGGCACGATTTATTATTAGATAAACTATATCGCTATGGTGTAAGGGGAAATGCCTACAACCTTCTGAAATCATATTTGTCAAACAGAAAACAAGTGGTGCAAATATCTGATATATGTCTAAAAACCAAAACTGAAAATATACATCAGTCAGACTCAAGAACTGTTAACTTTGGTGTTCCGCAGGGTAGTGTGTTTGGACCATTGCTTTTTATAGCATATATCAATGATCTACCTAAAACTACGACATACAATATGACCTTATTTGCTGACGATACTACTATTCTTTATACTAATAAAAACATGACATCACTCCAAATTGACATCAATAATTCAATAAATTCAATTATGCAATGGCTAGAGGTAAATAATTTAAACATTAATATTAGCAAAACAAAAATATTAAACTTCAAACAAAGAAGGATTGACCCAAATATAAATATAAATTGTAAAGGTCAAACAATCACAGAAGACAATATAACTAAATTCTTAGGACTAAAGATTGATAATCAAATGAACTGGAGCGCCCACATAGAGTATGTCTGCAACAGGGTCCATCAGTATGCTTTTGGGCTTTATAATTTAAAAATATAGCATCCATCCCAACAATAATAACAGCATACCACGCAATGGTCACCTCAACTCTACGATATAGAATTATATTTTAGGGAAATGCCACTGACTGGTTACGTGTCTCTAAAGCACAGAAACGTTGTATCAGAGCCATATTCAGTATTGAACGAACAGATTCATGTAGGTCATATTTCCAAAATTATAACTTGCTAACTCTGCCTTGTATATACGAGTATATATTAGAATGTGCCATATTTACAAAAAAACATTTGGAACAGTTTGAAAAAAAGGACAAGGATTCGCTACACTAAGGAGGTTAAAGATCTGCCAAACATAAACCTCTTTAAAAAAAGGTTGCAACAATTCCTGATCCATAAGTGCTATTATTCACTGCGTGAATATTTAGAGGACAAATGTTGCGAGGTCCAATGAGATTATTTAAAATATATTCGTAGACATTATTAATTGTTGAAATTATTAATGAGACTGTTAAAAACTTGATATTGTTAATTAATAATTTTGATATTTTGACATTATTAATTAGGTACATACTATGACGTTATTCAATACGTATTATTATTAATTTGACATTGGTTTGAAAATATTGTTAAGACAACAGTTATAATAAGTTTTCTTTAAATTTCATTGTTGCATGCTAACATATAATTTTCCAAATTTGTCCACCTTTCAGAGGTAAGGCGGAGTACTCATATATATAATTATATAAACCAACTCTATGTACCTGTCTTATGCGAATAAAATGATTTGATTTGATTTGATTTTTTTATTCCTAATGAAAGAATAAAAAAGTGTCCAGTATCTACATTGTTAATCGTCATGTAATCAGAAAAACTAATTAAGTACAAACTAATTCATTGCCTGATCTGAAACTATGATCATTTTCGCCTGCTGATTATGATCAGCCTGTTAATTTTAGTAATAAGTATATGAAAAAAATTAATAAAAAAATTAAACTAACTTCAAAAACCACTAAAAATAAACACTGAAAAAAAGTAAAATAACTGAGTTACAGATTTAATTTAAAAGACAAAAATACGTGTAAGACTTTTCTGTTGAAGTCATTGTATGCCCAAAAACAACGTTAAAATTCAATGTCTTTCGAGACATCTGATTCTCGTTTCGGTTGTGTTGCTGAAAACGTGTAATTCAGTTATTTTACTTTTTTCAGTGCCTGTTTTTAGTGGTTTTTAGCGTCAGTTTTTTTAAATTAAAATTTTACTTACTTCTCCCTTTTTAGTGAACGTTACTTAATTCATATGGCAAACCAATAAAGCAAACCTAATGTTGAAAAAAGTTATAAAATCGGTTTATAAACGATGGATATACGAGTATATACCGAACATATATACTGAACTGCGAATCGATTAAAGGAATATAGGCATGATGTGCTTGAACAATGCCTAGATATATGATAATAATAATAATAATCTTTATTTCCCAGAATATGGTCGGTTACAGGTGTTGGGGTTATTTATTAGGTACAGCATATTCTGCCACTTGTGGCGTGCAAATCTTAAATATTGAACACATAATTTATAATACTAAGAAGTCTTACATCTTTGACATGCAATAAATCTACGCGGTTGGATTTAACGACATAGGGCTAATTCTAATTCGTCAAAATTGTAATTTAATTTATTAATATTATATTGTAGGATCAAGGAATTATCAGAATACTCTAATGTCAAAATATGTATTGTTACTCGAATGTCTAAAAGATAGAATTTAACATAACATAACTTCACGTCTGTATCCCCGAAGGGGTAGGCAGAGGTGTATTATACACCCACGATTCGCCAGTTATGTTGAGGTCCCAATGTAATAGGGGGCGAGACTATTGCCAATATAATATATAGATAGAATTTATACATTTAAAAATTTACATAACATAACATAACATAAACTCACGCCTATATCCCCGAAGGGGTAGGCAGAGGTGCTAGCACCCACGTTTCGCCAGTTTATGTTTTAGGTCCCAATGTAATAGGTGGCGAGCCTATTGCCATTAACCGGGCACTTATAAACCTCCGATAAATACACACATAACTTCGAAAAGCATCGAAAAATCATTGGTGTGTGCCATGGTAATACCTGGGATCGAACCCGAGACCTCGTCTTAGCAGTCCTTTACCCATACCACTAGGCTACCGCGATTATTCTCTTCTCTCGGTCTTCTAAATATTCATTTATACGGTAATAGTTTTTATCACATAGAATTTTACGAAGCTCGTTGCGGAACAAGCTTATAGGTAATTTTTTGAGACTACCAGGTAGGTGATTATATATTTTTATACACATGCAGTATACATTATTTCGGAACATTTCCAGATTTATTTTTGGTATCTGGAGTCGGTCTTTGTGCCTTGTTCGGCTGTTCGCCGAGTCTCCCATCTTTTTAAACAATGTGGAATGTTTTTTCACAAAAATGCAGATTTTCAATAGATACAGGCCTGGTAAAGAGAGAATTTTGCATTGCCTAAATAAAGGCTTACAGCTGTCGGTAGGAAGCATTCCGCATATTGCTCGGATGCATTTCTTTTGAGCCTTGAACACTTTCTCAACTTCTAAGAAATTACCCCATATCATAGACCGTAGCGAAGTATTGAGTCTACATACGCATGATATGCAACAATCGCTGCCTCAGTGCTTACAGTTTGTGATGTCCTGTAACGGGAAATGGCCCTTAAGGCTATCTTCGACACTAGCTTGGCTATGATCGTCTAAACCTAACTAAACATAAAACTAAACTGTGAAAATAAATTCCTAACCGATTTATTTTAGATAACGTACGCCGTGATTATTCTCCTCACTGAATTAATTTAACCTTCGGTTTATATTATATATTAACTAATGTTCTAATCTTTTGAGTTTTGTTGAAATAAAATGAACTCTATCTGCTTAAAATCTAGTTTCTATATACGATATTGATTTAAATGTCAAGTTATCATTTACGGTCGTAGATTGTATCTACCAGGTAACTGAGGTTTTCTGGATCCAGATTATATGATAATGGCCTGTATTTTTTTATATTTCATATGTTTTGTCGTGAGCTCATATATATTTTTTTGGTGGTTGATATTAAATCAACATATTTTCTCCTCCTCTCTCTCAAGAGTAATTTAATTCTGTTATCAGTACCTCCACTAACGCTAAACGTATAATAGTATTCTTCTCTTTTTTTATATTAGTATTCACTAATTAATACCATTACAAGTTCAACCGACCCGTCGTAAATCGCCTCACATATCTAGGTTTGCCTGCATTCCAATGTAGGTTTCGTTTGAGACTGGTATAAATACTGATTTAACATGAGTTCATCTGTTTTAGCTTGTAAATATAATTTATGGATTTCAGGCAGACCCCAGAAATGCTACACACTGATAACTTGCTCAAACTGAAAACCCAAATGGTACCAGGAGCTAAAATTGTATTTAAATTATCTATTAAGTGATCTGATTGTAACACATATATTTATTTATTGCTGTATTCGACTAAAATACTCCCTCTCGTTAGAAAACTGTGTGCAAATAATTATATTTCAGATGTCTCTGAATGAACCTACTAAAACCACACGCCGTCTCTTATGTGTTCTTTGCACTTTACAAGTCGAATATTAATTGAGTTCACTAACGACCATCTCTTTGTATTACTGATACTATTTCCACGTGTTACTCGATATATTGCAAATGTTAGATGAATAATCAGCCACTTAGATAATTTACTCTAATATATTACTCGTCAACTTCTGCCCACTCAAATCAATGTTCTATAACTGATAACGGAATAATTATTTATACTTGCTCTAATTCTCGAATGATGTATTCAGCCGTGTTATAATGCACTTATTTATTTGATTACAGTGCCTAGATAAAATGTTATAATGATAATGATATTTCACGTAATCATTCAAATCACTTCCAAACGTAATTTTATATAAATTCAGACCACAGTTCTTTATCTTGCTATTCAAATCAATATACTATAAAATAGTAGAAATTTACCAGAAACCTTCAATTATATTATTTAGTAATATATTTAAAGTTATATAACAAACTATCACGATTTATTCAGACAATGTTCTGGAACTATTTTCGATATATCTATTTTTAATTATTGAATAACGTATTTATCCACAACTTTACTATAAAATTCACGGTTACTTTAATTAAAACACAATGGTTTTGCTGTTGGATTGATTAAGTTATTTATGATAATTATCGTGTAAACAAAGATTTAACGCGATATAATTTACGTAACACTTCACTTCGGTTAGTTATCACTTAAATAAACGTATTTAGTATGATGTTACCTACGAGTCCTATTAATCCGCCTCGACAGATTAACCTAAATAATTCTAGACTCAAATGGCCCAATGTTTACCTTCGGTCTACTATCCCGTACCAAAGATAGCAGGTGTGTTTGATTTGACATGTGTGTTTGTGTGCGAATTGTGTGTAGGGGAGTAACAATGCGAACTAAACTAAGGAAAAGGAATGGAATAGCTTGCGAAAACCCCTAAAACTATTCCACGGATCCTAGATTATAGGAAATAGGTGTTTGAAACGCTTCCGAAATCAGACTCAATCCCAGAATTTAAGGCTTGTTACCTAAAAGTTCTTTTTTTGCCACGTTTCAGGAATTTGGGTTTTATTGAGAAAGGTATTTATAAAATATAGGAATCTTTAGATATTCAATCCAAAGAGCGTTATCATTTGTCACTGTCTAGTATGCACAACTCGTCAAAAGAATCACCAATTATATTAGCATAACACAGCCAACAAAATTACCAACTATTTTAACAGAGCGTGTGCACTTCAACCAGCTACAATGAAAAACTGTCCCGTGTCCCCGTTTGAAATCAGTTTTTATATTCCACTGACTTCCCGCTTGCTGCGTCCAAATGACGTCACACGCCGCTTCGTCACTTGGGTATCAGGTAGTATTTTTTTATGAGAAATGACCCACGCATTGGATCTTTAGCCAAACATTATAACTTTTTGTATTTAAAATAGCGTGCCAATATTATTTTAAAACAAACATCTTAACCAGTTCAAATTAAGCATATTTTAATTATATACACACCATTAACCTTAAATTACCATCCTTCCATGCAACATGCCACGCTTAACACTTAACTCTCAATCTACGTAATACAAACTCATTGTCAGGCAAAGCATAGCGACATTCAATCGTGCAAAATTTGGTAAACGCGTCCGTTTACTAACCAACAGTCTCGTATCAAAGCTTGACAAAGAAATCAAATTACATCTTATTTGGTTCTTAAAACCCTTTATAAATTATTTTAATACGCATTAACCAATGAGATAATGTAGACGTCCATAGAGTTCATTTTGCAATAATTAACACGTGTCAATATTCCTTTATTTCAAATACGTCGTGAAGACGAATCATTTTTTTATGTTGTATGAATGGTATTTGTATTATTAACAGATGTGAGGTAAAAATTCTCAGCGTTGTTTCGCCATCGTGGTGATATAAATAATACCATTTCAGTCCTTCTTAAAACATAAACAAACTGGTCAATTTTACTGAGAACTTTCTCAATGTGAGGTTTCCAGTTACAAAATTTATCGACTGCAATACCTAAAAATACGCAACTGTTACTATTATTTAGGGTTTCATCTTTGTGCATTATTTCAAGGTTAGATAGCAGCAATCATGGTTGATTTCCTGGCATTTATTGAAGAGTTCTGTTGTCTATCACCGAAACTTATCATCAGGTCTTCATGAAATTTAAATGGAACCACCTGACCACCCTTTGAAACCAAAAATATTTTTGTAAATCGATTCAGGGATCTTCGAGTAATCGGAGAACATACCTTTTTTTTTTTTTTTTTATCGTGCGGAAATCCCTTCGGATACCCCCCCGCCGGCCAGCGGGGGCGGTTATGTCGGGCTTGCACCGACTAAAACTGCACGCCGTCTCGGGTCTTCAGACGCCGGGGTGTAAGGTTACCCATAGAGCATATCCCTCGCACCCCGGCTGACCCTGGGCCATCTCACCACTAACAGCATCGCTCATCCTGTCTCCTCTGAAAGCAGAGGAGTACGGAGAGCGATGTGTTCCCGCCACGTTGGGTATTGGCCGACGATCAATGCCAACCCTATGAAGGGGTGAAGGGGAAGCCATTGACCGCCGCCCAGGGTGTACCGGCCGCTCCGATTCCGTTCCCCCCGGACTGCAGCGGGATCGGAATCGGAGCGACACTCGAGGAGGTTACCCAACACACACCCCCGGAGAACATACCTAAAAGAATTTTTAAATAGGATTCCGACGTTTTGAGAACCTTCTTCCTTTCGTAAGTCGATTAAAAAAGAGTACATTTCTGTTATTGCGAGCGTTTGTAAACAACTGTAACGAATAATAGAACACTAGTAATTGAAATTTCGTCTTGGCAGGGGCACCACTGTGCCCACAGATAACTAATATAAATAAATAAATATTCTTCTTAAATATAAATAAGCATTCAATACAACGCTATCTAGACCCCAATTAAGCATTGCTTAACTAGTTTGTGTTATGGGTTCTAGACTGCGGATTAGCATACTCAAATGCATTTTTTTTAGTATATACATACATATTATACATAAAAACACCCAGACCAATGCAAATAGACATATTCATGGATACAAATATTTGCGCGAGCGGGAATCGAACCCTTGATTTCCGACGTGGTAGTCAAACGCTCTACCACCACGCCACGGCCGCTAATCCCTCTAGCTGGTAGTATAATGACCGGGATTCAAACCCGCGACCTTTGGATCGGAAATCCGAAATATTTTTTGACATTAATATGAGCATATACATGGAAATGCAATGAAATAAATAATGATAGTTCAAATAACTTCGAAAATAACGGCGCTATTCACCCAGCCGTCCCGGCCTGCTTCTGCTGGGGTGATAGGCGGCCTCACCTGCCACCCCCAGGTCTGCGCTCATGGAGGACGGAGGTCGTTAAGCGACCTCCGGCGCCTGAGTCACCTGCGACGCGGGGCGACCATGTTGCGGGTTCGGCGGGCTGGGAGAGTTCTAAATCTCTTCCGGGCGCGCTCCGCCATCTCCATCTCCTTCTCGAGCATTATTACATGCTCGCAGGAGGAGGTGGCGGTGGCCCACGAGCTCGCGTTCCGATCCATTGCCGCAATCATGCTGCCGAGCGAGAGGACTCACACCCCGATGGCTGCCACGAGGTCACGCGTCGGCACCTCTCACGCCGGGCAGCCCACCAGCGTGTGCACCACCGAGTCCTCGCTCGCGTCGCAGTGATGGCATTCAAGCGTTGGCTCCTTCCTGATCCGATGCAGATGGTGCCCGAAGCTCACCTTACCGGATGTCACCCGCGTCGGTCGGTACGCGAGGCTTCCGTGTCGCCTCTTTAGCCAATCCTCCATGATGGGCCTTACTGTCGCTATTGCAGCATGCCCTACTTCGAAAGTATCTAGTTAATAGTTATTATTTCGAATGAAAACAGAGAGAACTATATATTACCAATTTAGTGTTCTAAGTATATTGTCTCGACCACAACTAACAAAAGCTCACAGAGTACGTGTCAGCTCTAACTGGAAGCCCCAACTATTGTGTGGCTTATTATATGGACTTAGTTTTGCAATAACTAATTCTGTGGATTCGTGACTACGTTGATGACTTTGCACTTTCATTCTGTTTCTAGTATGTGGCAGTAAATTAGATAGAACGTGAAAATTACTTTTATTCATTTGTAAATCACCTTGCTGCTCGGGCTGTGTAGAACGTATAGTGTATCTCAACACATTAAGACTCATTTATCAGGGTATTTTAGGCACAGCATTTAAGACATATTGTCTTAAATGCCCCACTGAGTCTGAGGGACGTCCAGACAGACACGGAAACTATAGGTACTTACGCAGCTGGCATCTAAACCTACTTCTAATAAGAATTTTAATGTAATTGGAGTGTAAGCAGTAGTAGTAGGAATACTTCTTAAAGAAACCGAGTACCTGCAGAAATAACAGAGAAAAAAATAATGATTTATAAGTCAATATTTTCTTGTGTTATACCTGTTGCTTGCGATTTATCTTTGTATCAATAAAAATGGTGGTTATAACTGAAATGAATAATAAATCACATGTCACGTATGACTGCTATGTATTCAATATTCATAAAACAAATATATAGGAAAAAAATAATTATCTATCCCGAGAGAAAGAAGCAAAGAGGAATATAATAGTATCTCCAGGACCTTGAATTTTAATCAAGTATGTCTCAAGACTATATACAATTGCTTAAGCTTTTGATTAAAACAAAAATATTCATATTGATGCACACTTAAGTTAAACTCGTCTGGCTGCCGAACCATAAAAAACAGACACGTCACAAATGAAATATCTTCACGACTGCTCGCTCCAACACGTAGCAGATCGTAAACTGTAAATGAAAGAGCCTATTGCACGTCTGCGTTGTATAACTTGATATCAGAGAAGGATTTCCAATCGACATTCTTTCTTGTTCTCTCAGATAAGTATCTTACACTGTAAGCTAGAGAGCTGAGAGTATTGTAATCCTTTTTGTACAGTGGAGGCTGAAGAATTAAAACACTGATAGCAAAACCTCGTCTCAATGTAAGACCACGAAATAAACCAATTCATGTAACCTCATTACCCTAAAATAAGTAAAAATAAGTAAGCTCAACACTTAAAAATAAGATATGCTTATCATTTGTGGTGTGCAAAACAGAATATTGTATTGTATTATTTGGTAAATACTCAATCCATAAGAAAAACTGATAAGGTCTTTTGATCAGAGAAAACTGATGTACGGTAATGCGATAGTATGTGAATTACGTTCACGAAAAATAACATTAATAATCAAGGAAGAGTAAGAAATAACCATAAAAAGAATTCAAGTACATCTTACGCTAAATAAAAACTGCTGCCTAATTACATAATGGGTACACTCAAAGATCATTATGAAGTCGATTAGGTTTAAACTCACGTTCTTGTTGCGCAAGTCACTGCTTAAAGACAATCTTCGTACATTTTGGCATTACGTGGTCATGGAACAGTTTTTTTGTGAAGATTTCTGATTCAAAGTAAATCCGAAAGTTTTTGTAACGTTGGTTGTATAAATTGCTACCACATACCGTTTACAGAATATTATTATTATATATACTACTATCCAATGACAGATGCATGCAAAATCCAAAGTAAAACGCAATATACTACTGTCAAAAAAGTACCGGGTACCGAGTCAATAAAATTTAAAGTTATTCAAATTCATCCAATTTTTGGGGATTTTCTTTAGAAAAGCCCTATTGCTATGGAGTTGTCGTCGACGTCGTCGTCGTTGCCAATTTTCTGTCACGGTTTTGGGTATGAAGGAGATGAGCTATCGAGTTGCTGTTTTCGGTAATAGATTCGTGCTGGGGTGAACCATTGCAAGATAAAAAAAAATCGCAAAAAAAAAAAACGCAAAATCGAAAATCCCTTGTATTCGGCTGAGCTCGTCTCAGGAATTCAACTTGTTTTGTATCACCTTTAAAGAGGCCCCGTCAAAATAATTCTCATATGCCAATGAAAGACTCAATCATCAACATCATTATTAAACGTTTTTTTTTTAATCGTCTTGAATTCTCACCGCGAATTTTTACCCAACTGTGCCAGAAGGAAGGTTATATTTTTCGAGAGTATGTATGTATGTATATATAATTGATTGGCACGCTCTGCAGCCTGAACGGCTCGATGGATTTTAGCTTGACAGGTGTCGTTAGATTTATATTTACTACAAGAGTGGTACTGGGTATATCGAAATAAAAAGCGCTAAAATGTATGTTGTTAAACAAATATTCTCATTCAAACATATCGAGTAGAGTATAAAAATGAAGCGCTTTAAAGGCTGTTTTCAAAAATATTTATATATATCATAACTAAAAAGTATACAATAGTATTATTAAAGAAAAAATCAAAAATTCATGCAGGGGGGCTGCTTGTTTCGGTCTTTTTAGGGCAGTCGGGTTTTTTGATTATTTAACAAATAATTCGACTGAAAACTGGTGCCTCGGAGTAGTAATATGGGTTTTGGCAAAAGAAAAAGTCGACCGGAGCCATATTAGAGAAATAGGGTAGCTGTTCGATAAGATTGAGTCGAGTTTTGACCAGAAATTCGTTCACAATGATAGCGTTGCGAGATGGTGCGTTTTCGCGGTGCAAAACTCACACATTTTCTTTTCACAAGTCTGCCCTTTTTCGACTAATTACCTATCTCTAACGCCATATAATGCTCAGATAATACTTTTAATTTACTGCCTCACCTGACGGAAATTCCGAGTGCACGACCTCGCATATACATACACTGAAGCCACTGAAGTAGATACGAATCTACTTCAGTGGCAGACAATGATGACTGACTAGAGTGAGGCAAATCTCCACACATAGGCAGCTATTTTTGACAAAATTGGTTCACTATAAACCGCGCTTTATTATTTTCTGCGCTTTGACTCAAAAAATTCTTAGTCGGAATTCAAAATATAACAAGGATGCAAAATATCGAACATAAACATTCATCCATTGTGAAAATGGCGTATATTAAACAAACTAAATGACCGGTGACGCTCAAACACCGCATGTACATAGAAGACAGTTGTGTTCGCTTAGTGAAAAAAATATCTTCTACAATCCCTTTAAGCGGAGTTTCAAAATGATCAAATACCGGTACTTTCTTGACAGATACGTACTGTAACAGTAAACATAGTCAGATCATTCCTAACAATTTCACCGACATATTTTTACATTTTCTTATTTCAACATGTGCCGTCACATATAATAGGTACTGACGGTGTCCTCATTTTGTAAGCAAACCGAAGCGCCACGTCGTGTTAAAATATCTTTTCGTAGAGAAATATTTCAACGAAATTCAATAAGGAACTCCGACAACAAAATTGTATATCATGAAATGTAAAAACTTGATGACATTCACGGTACCAGAGAATAATAGAAGTAGAGCATTCGACTGCTATGTCAAAGGTCGCGGATTTGATTTCTGTTCAGTACCAATATTTGTATGCATGAATATATCTATTTGCAAGTGTCTGGGTGTATGACATCTATATAAATTACAAAAAAATGTAGCTAATAATATAATATACTACTAATAATGTAGCTAATAATATAATAATAATATCATTAGTCTAGAACGCATATGATGAATATGCTTCATTTGAGTTTAGATAGCACTGTGAATTTTACCCTAAAATATCATACATTATAAATTAATTTGATAACATATTTCACTACTACGCAGTAATTTTCTTCGAACAACCTCTACATGAGTATTTATTCATGCTGCATAATGTTTTATTCGCTATATTGGAATTTTGAAGCTCTTTTTATAATGATCACGTCAATATGACTTCATCTTGCCTAATGGTAAACTTAAGATGAAGTCTTAGAAATGGGGATCACCATTACAGACAGACATGATGCCAACAAGTTGCTATAATTGCTCTCTTCTTTAGAGTGTTAGCTATATAACGTACATCGTACAATGATCGTACGTTAAGCACCTAACGCCATCTATCCTCCCTTGCACGAACTACATTTACAGAAAGAATACATGTAAGCTAGTTAATACTGAAATATAGATAAAATTTAAATTGTAACTTAATAAATACGTTATGTACATATTTACACACATTGTCATTAGTTTAAAATACAGCGAATAGAATTGTTTCCTTTTTAAAGTTTTGTTGAACGGGGGCTACAGGGCTACAGGTTGTGGAATATTTTACAAATAAATTGCAGTTTTATTTTTACGATTTGATAGTTTTATCAAACAGTGTTTTTATCTTTCAGAAAAATCTATTCTGCCGTACTAAATACGTGGCTGGCCTATAACATCGTCGTTAACTAATATCCGTTCGCTGAAAGAGACAAATGCTGCTGATACAGAAAAAAAATCCCAAAAACTTTGGAAAGTTGGTACGAAGGAAGTCATAAGTCTAGGCCGCTTGCAACGCCCATGATTCGAAGTAAACATGTTTGGAAACAATACAAAAGAAAGCTACAGGAAAACTTGCAAGAATTTCTTTCTTCGCATGAAGTTCTAATAATTTTTGAGTCCCTCTTAAATTTCTTCCCCGCGTATTTTGGCACAGTATTAAATAAACACGGTGATTGGCTCATCAAGATATATTGCATGGCACCAAAAGAGGTGGTATCCCGAAAAATTAACTATAAAAATGTTAATAGATTTCTGTTGTTCGATTCGCCGCAAAACAATATAAGTCTATAAATTACAAAAAGTTTATAAATAGAATGCAAAATATTAAGTATTAAAACTAGTCATTAGATTTTTGAATGATTGTTGATGTCCTCTGTGACGATTGCCTTCCCCGTATTTGTATGCATGAATACCTACGTATATTTACATTGTTCTGGGTGTTTCTATGTATAATATGTATCTATGTATTTCCAAAAATAAAACTAAGTCTAACCGCATAAATTCTGGAACCCATAACACAAGCTAGATAAGCAATGCTTACTCTATGTCTACATAGCGCTAAAAATATTATTTATGTTTTTGATGTCTAGAATGTTGTATATTATTATCCTTGTCATAAATTCTGCAGCTTTGAGACTCATAAAGCAGTACTATGAGTCAATTGGCGTAGTATACAACGTCTTGATTACACCAACGTTATCACAAACTGGACATGGAACCTTTTTACGACCTACGACGGAGGCTAATGTTCGTGCTGGACATTTACAGGCTATTAATGATGATGAATGGGTCTAAAAAGTTTAGAGCATCTCTAAGTGCATACGAGGATAACACTGTATAAAATTCAGTGCTTGAGAAGTGAATTATTGGTGCTAATTCTGTTGTAAATGTCACTAAACTAATTGTTCTCTAAGATTTTCTAATTTTAGTTTAGAGATCCCAATTATGCTATTCTGTTGTTCCGTTGAATTAAATTTAGACATAATTATGACAGCACTAAATTCGACTTAGACATTACTAAAATTATTCGGGAGAGTGTTTACATTACATAAAAATTAAGAATGAATGATAAAGAGCGAAAAAAAAGAAAATATAATATTTGAATTTTTTCAGCTTTTTAAATGCCTATAAATGTTTGTTTACTCATTATGTACGACAATTAGCAAATAAGGGATTATTTTTCTCATTATAAAACCAATAAATACAGTTTAACAAGATTTTTACACATGGCAACCAATTTCTAAGCTCTTTATTATAAATTGTTATAATCTGTGCTATGGTCAATATGTGCAGCTGAGTTTGTTTACATGTTTTGGAATGAAACCTTCATCCAGTCGTAAGTCGTCCAAAGCATTTAATAAGTGAAGAGCTCCAGCTCTAGGGAGCCTAAAAAGTTTTTGGAACTTTTCCTCTGCCATCTCAAAAGGATTGGTATGGTCCCTTAATTGTTCCAAGCGTACTCTTTCTTGATAGTTTCTAAAATGAAGAATGTAATGATATTTTGACGTAGCACTAGGTACATACCTTTCCGCTGAAATAGCAAGAGCTAAAATCACGAAATCGTTATTCATTTTAAGATTATGATCGCAGGTAGATTGTTAAATAAAAAACCTTTTATAATTTTCCCACAAACGAATCTGCAGGACATATAAATTAAGTAAATAAAACGCACTCTACTTCAAAGCACTAACATGCACTTTTAGTAATCATGTATTTAGATGACCTCTAATATTAGTTTGACGTTTCTAATTTTAGGCCGTTTTTGAGTCTAAAATCGAACAACAGAATAACAAATGAGCGAATTCGGACTAAGTTGAGTAACTAAACTAATTTCGATTTTGTCAAACTAAAATAAGTTTAGTCCTACGTTTTCAGAATGCGAAACGTCGTTTGATAGTACTACACTAAATTTTAGTGATTTTTAGTCTAGTTTAGAGAGTTTTGCAACAACAGAATTAGCACCATTATCTAATAGCTGCTGCCCGCCACGCCGCCCGCGTTGAATTCTGGAAAAGGTACAGTATAGGCAAAGAAAAAAATCTAAAATAATTATTATAATTAATATATATACGACCTCTGTGGCGTAGCGGTAGAGCATTCGACTGCTAAGTTACAGGTCGCGGGTTCGATTCCCGCTCATTGCAATATATATATATTTGCATTGGTCTGGGTGTTTCTCTATGTATAACATGTATTTATTTACAAAAGAAAAGTATCTAAGTATGTTTATCCGCTTTCTAGAACCCATATGACCAGCTCTGCTTAGTTTGGGTCTAGATGGCGCTATATATATATATATATATATGGTAGATAGTAACATATTATGAGCCATACGTTCACCTTACGAACCACCTACTAACAGGAAAATCTGCTACGCACATTCTCAGTTTATCGAGACTTATATAACGGCATTTTTGTAATACGCTACTCTCATGTAAGTTATGAATCGACACGTGTTATTTATTTATAGGAGTCACATGTGCCCATAAGCTGCTTCTGCCATATTATTAAGAACCTTTCCGAACTTAGGCCATAAATAGAAATGATTTCACAAACTTTTCGTTTTTAAGTATGTAATTAAGTTAGACGATAGAACAGAAGTGTTTTCTTTTTTCTAGCTGATCCGGCAAACTTCGTTCCGCCTTAGAATTCATTTATGTTCGTTACCTTATTCGCTGAAGTTATTTCGTGAATGTCTCATATTTTTAATTATCCTAATTGCTAGTATTGGCACAGTATCCCGAGGGGGCCATCTCCAAGCCGTCGATGGCCCAAAGTCAACCGGAGTGCGAGGGAATTGCCTCATTCGGCCACCTTATTAGAGACCCGAGACGGCTTGCGGTTTTGGTCAGTTTAGGGTAACAGTAGATTTCCGCAAAAAAAACCACTAACAATCAATTGAATGAAAATCTTCAGAGTATTTAAATAAACACCATATCCTACTACCACAAGGTTAAAATTTAGACATTTTAAAAATAAATTATTTTCTAAGGCAATTTTTCCACCTTATTAAATGCAGAATATTCTTGAAAGATGTTGGAAAACATTGTTCTTAAGTTAGGTTCGCTGTAGTATTTTCGTAACATTGCCATTTTGGTGAGGTCGTCGACAAAGTTTGAGAGAAGGCTTACGACTTTGTAGCTGCGGACGTGGTGCGAATGGTGAAAGAAGGGCTTCAAAAATAAATGAGCTCTTGTATCTGTTAGAGGCTATCATAAATTTCTACGTACTATGGACACGTACTTAGTTATTTCTAAAAAGCACAACAGATTACTGACAGACAACAAAATACTATAAATTTTAGCACATTGAGTTTAAATTTTTTCAAATCTTTATTTTAGACTAGCTGTCGCTCACGGTTCCGCGGAGTAGAGTTTGAAGCTTGAGCTACCGGCGATGACTTCAATCATATGACATTGACCAGTTTATCCAGGGATCTATGTGTATATTTAACTATTTAGTAGGTATATAGTGATTCAGTACGTTTATTGTATTACAAAATTGAGATTGTGGTAGATTCGTAAAATGTCACACTTACTTTATATATTATAAATATTCGGGAAATGTGATTGTGTAGTTGGTACACTCAGTATCTCTGTCTGTACCCAGCCTAGTTTAAGTTGCTCATGTTTGTATAGAAGATGTAAAAGATCATGAAGGGAAATATATGTAAAGAAACTTTTTTAGACTTAGATTTTAGACTCCTTAGGATCAACTGATTTGTATATGTGAATCATAATCCTCCTCCTCGCGTCGTGCTCCTCATTACTGAGGGTCGTGATTCCCCCATTTAGAACTAGGTTTTTCTTTTACGATGCTTCTCCAGCTGGTCCTATCTTTGGCGTCGTGGAGTGCATCATGCAGCTTGGTGTTCAGCGCTGAGCGGATTTGGTCAGACCATCTAGTTGAGCTACGGCCTCTCGGCCGTTTGCCATCGACCTTGCCAGTAACCATGAGCTGTTCCAGGTTATGTCCATCTTTTCGGGCGATGTGACCAAAGAACTCCAGGATCCTTCGCAAACATACAGTGGAAAGCCTAACTTTAACGTTGAGTTCTTTTAAAATAGATGCATTTGTACGGAAAGCAGTCCACGGGATTTGAAGCATCTTCCTCCAGCACCACATCTCGAAAGCATCAATGCGATTACGATCGGCCTTTTTCAACGTCCATGTTTCCGAACCGTAGCTGAAGATGGAGAACACGAGAGAGTTAACTAACTTCATCTTCGTCTTCCGAGATATATTACGGTCTTTCCAGATTCTCTGCAATTGAGACATTGCGCTTTTGGCCATACCGATACGCCTCCTGACTTCCTTTTCACAAGAGCCTGTGTTGCTGATGGTAGCTCCCAGGTAAATGAAATCATCCACTTTTTCCAGAGGTAGGGCGTCGGACATCTGAAGCGAATTATTTCGATCCACCACCATAAGCTTCGTTTTGGAATGGTTGATTTTGAGACCAAGCTCCATGCTTATCCTTTCCATTCTGTCGAGGAGGCTAACCATTTCAGATTCGTTCGCAGCCAGAAGCGTTGTGTCGTCTGCGTAACGGAGATTTGTTATTTTGGTACCACCTATGGTGACACCTCCTTCCCAGTTTTCGAAGGTTCGCCTTATTATGTATTCCCCGTAGACGTGAAATAGAATGGGGGATAAAATGCAACCCTGTCTTACACCTTTTCCAAAATTGAATGGCTCCGATATCGTCCTTTCGACCTTCACAACGCCTTGATTTTTCCGGTAGAGTGATTGTAATAACGCAACTAGATGTTTAGGTACTCCGAGCTCTTCTAATACCTTCCAGAGGGCTGACCAGATGACACAGTCAAAGGCTTTGCTGTAGTCGATGAAACATAGTATGACAGGAGTGTTGAACTCGTAGGACTTTTCGATCAGTTGGCGAATATTAAGTATTTGCTCGCGAGTCCCCTTGCCTTTAACAAAGCCGGCCTGCTCCTGAGGTATTTGCCAGTCCAGGAAATAACGCATCCTGTTGTTAATTATATGTAATAAAACTTTGCTGGCATGCGATGTTAAGGCTAGTGTTCTATAATTATCGCATTTTGATGTTGAGCCTTTTTTGTGTAAAGGCAGAATGACTGATTTTGCCCAGTCGTCGGGCCATTCACCAGTGCGCCAGATTGTGTCACATATTTTATGAATTGCGTTTGCTCCCGACGTGCCCATTGCCTTTATGATTTCAGCTGTTAATTGATCCGGCCCTGGTGCTTTCCTGTCTTTTAGTGCAGCAATCGCAGCTGTGACTTCAGAGAGTAGTATAGAAGGCTCTAGGGTTATATTGTCCCACGTCGTTAGAAAATGGGGTGGCATATTGTCGTGGGGGTTTTCATAGAGCTTCTCACAATACTTGCGCCATCTTTCTGTTACTGCGTCCAGATCTTGAAAGTCGAACTCAATTCTCGTCTTCTATTGCCCAGGTTTTAGGTTTATACTGCTTCGAGAGGAGCTTTACTTTTTTGAAAAGATCTGAGCTTTGTATTTCGAGCGCATGATCTTCAATCTCCTGACAGATGTTCTCAATAAAGTTGTTTTTATCATGGCGACATAATAACTGTATGATTCTGCTTAGCTCTGAGTACCTAATAATCATAATAGGTCAGGTTGAAAACCAGCGGTAGATAGCTGTAAATGCTAAACCTGATTCTTTTCCGCTGACGCATGAGGGTACACAAATAAATGAATTGTATGTACGCTTTTAATAAAAAAATTGTAAATTTATACCTTGTACGTCGAAGAATAAAATGTTTTTTTCTTTCTTTGACCATTGCCGCCAAGACATAAAAATGCAAGGCAATAAATAAAATATTATACAAATGAATTAAGCAAACTGTAGGTGACTGTCAATGACTGTCACTGATAGTTTTATGTAAATAGGTAGAAGAACGTGAATCAGGTAAAATTAAATTTTCTCACAATATATATATTTTACTTCAAAATATATTAACAAAATCTTTTTTGAAATATATCATATAAAAATAAGTTCTGACAAACAAGTCATCTTAGACAACTCAACTTAGACAAAAACAGCCGCAATCTTAGTAAAATAAAGCAGAATTCGTGACACGTACCGATTTCTATTGGTATAAGTAATCCTTGGTGGGATTTACATGCATACTAAGGAAACAAATGTGGCCTATAACAATAAATCACCACCCTAACGACATAGAGTACAAACGGACCGTGTTTTGAGCGAATTGCTATATAAGCAAACGTTTAGCACTTTAACAATTTCAAGAAAAAGGGAGAAAATATAAAAGAAATAATAAGTTCGCATGTTTTGTTTCCGCTGAAGTTTTTCTGTTTCTGATTCTGAATGAATGCTTTAGCATTCTGAAATCAAGTTACCTTTTAGCACGTACTGTTTTTGTATTATGAAGTGTGATAACCCAAAGACAAATGTGGTGAGAACTATGTTACTAGTACTTCGATGCGATGACTTTACCGTGGTAAATTGAACTTCTATGTAAGGCCAAAAACAAAAATACCTCTACAGATTCTACTGATGGAATTTCACATTTGAATTTGGATCCACCTGTTTAGTTATGTTTATCTACAATACAGAAAATCATGGTTACCAATACTTATTATTTGTTTATATATGTATAGTATTTGAAATTATTCAAATGAACACTTCATTTGAATAAAATACTATACATATATAAACAAAGTGTTTACCAAGTGACGGCACAAAAAATAAAGGTAAACTAAGACTTTATTGCTTCTATGCGGAGCTTTGGAGGTTCTAGTTTTTGCATCAAATATGCCTCAAGTTTATCTGGTGGTTATTTTTCCAGTTGCGCTGCTGCAACTGGAAACTACTGGGTTAATTATGATTATGTTGTAGATATGCGAACTATTAAGCAAATATTTTTCTTACCATAATGGACATCATGAGGGATATTGATTGGTAAGCGAATTGGAATTGAGTTTTACAAAATAGTTTTCATTTAGTTCCTAAACATCTATATTGCTTTTGGAAGTGATGAAATTTTGCTAATAATAACAGGTTAGGTTAAAGTCCCAGCAAGTAGCATTTAGCACTTTTTTTTTATGCAGTATAGATTATGTATAATTTATAGTTATTTTATGTACTGTTATTATTATTTTGTTATACACTGAAATAAAACATTTTCATTTATAACTAGCTGACCCGACAGACTTCGTACTGCCTCAATCGATAACAACTTCCATATTTATTTACCTTTTAAACCTTCTCTGGACCGCCACAAATAATTCAAGACCAAAATTAGCCAAATCGGTCCAACCGTTCTCGAGTTTTAGCGAGACTAACGAACAGCAATTCATTTTTATATATAAAGATTGTAGGAGTAAAAGAATACATACACATGTTGTTTGACTTCGTTATCAGTAGGCTCTAAAAACTGTCTCGCTTAAAATATTCTTACTTTTTATTTTCAAAATGTCTTTACTAGGAATGAACTAATATATAAAGTTCAATTTCAAGCAAAATGTCATGCTACAGAACCGTTGCATATTATGACCATGCATCTATGGGTGCACTAGAAGTAAATAATTTCTCCGAACAAAATAAACAAGCAGTTTAAGCAGTCAAACTGTAATTAATGATCTTGCTACTAGCATTGAAATTAAACTATTTTTAACAGATTCTATCGCGATTGATTTGATGTTTTTTATTATTTACATTGGACCCGATGTTTCAGTTGCTTTTCAGTAGCCATGGTTACGGAGAGACTGAAGATAATGGTTGTCTTAAAGTTAGAACTGTAAGTTATCTCAGAGTACATGAACTATGCTGTATATGAGAATCCGTTATCAATAGTTCTATTTCAATGCCTGACATTCGCGTAAACGTCCGACAATATCTTGCTAGCGTTTAAATTTTGAACCATCTAGAAAACAGTTACATATAAGAGTTTTTTAGAGTTACAATTCACAAATAAGAATAACAATATAGGTGTAAGATATTAAGATGGCTCCTGCGACATCAATTCAAGTTTCATAATAAAAATTACACGCAGATCATAAACGTGTCCAACAAACACATGAAAATATTTTTCCTAGAAACTAGCAATTCAAAGACAAATATTGTTCAAACCCATTTGTAATAGAACTCGTAACAGTGACAAAAATGCGCATAAATTGCCACTAGCCGCTAACCCACTGCGAGGATGCCAATAAACCATTCTCGCAGTTCACTTTTGTTGCTTGGACAGAATGTCAAACAGCTAATATAGAATGTTTACTTAGTTTCTTTCTTTCATTCACTGTCTTTGTATTATTCGTACACATAATTTGAATGCTGTGGATAATATAATGATAACCTACGAGAAAGGCAGATACTGCAATGTTTGTAGTGTAATGACCGGATTCGTTATTCTATAAAAGGCTTGTGATGAGCTAAAGTAGAAGGAGTTATGATAGGTGCTAAAAACACTTGTTATGAACAAAAATACGCTTTTATTCTGCTTATCTCTATCAAAAATTTTGCGTTTGTAAAATTAAATATTTTTCAAGATTTTAGTCTACCACTTTGTAGGTGCATCTCGGAATAAGCTGCATGTAGACGGACACACGGACACATGAATTGATAGATAGACAAACCGACTAAAAGACGGACAGTTGGACAGACACACATCCATTCGAACAGACACACAGAAATCTGAAACTTTAAGGGTTCCACGGAATCTTAAAAACTAGTACAACCCATTCTTGTTAGTACTGAAATCAAAATAAACCTCTACTTATTATATTCCTATACTTATCTACTTTAAAGGAAAATCTCTTCATTTATTCTGGTCTTTAAAAGTACTTTCAAGGACTACAACATCGGATTAAAAGTTGAGCAATTACGAGTATAACTTTTACCATATTGAAAATGAAAAGAATTTCATTCTCATATTTTTTATCAGCTTTCATAAGGAAATTTTGCTTGTATGTGCCAATACAGTACTTTTATCTAGTCTATATCAATACACCTAATCCATCACTCGCGTGTATTAGCGTTCCGAAGCCGAAGATCTGTGACGAAACAGCCATCAAATGTAGCCAAGGCCTTTCAATTAGAAGCAGAACAGCCCTATCCTTCATAAGTTTCATACAACACACTCGGGAAGAGAAAAATGACTATTATAATCTACTTCAGCGAGACCTAGACGGAATTATTTATTAAGTACACTTTCTACAAATTCTTGAGGTGTATGGGGCCCCACCGAGATCTTCGAGGCACAAGCCAACCTGTTCTATGCAGGCTTTCCTCTCGGGGTTGGGAGGTTAGACGCTTCCGAAAAAGTAAAATAAACCTAATCAAAAAGAGAAAAGAGAGCGCTAAGTACGCTCTCCTTTCTCTCGGCTTCAAAGTGCAAGCTTTGGGTGCAATCGGGACGGGTGCTCAGATGAAGGACTTGCTACAAATTTTGGAAGGTTATCTGAATACTTGGTCATGTTTATTGCTGTATTGCGATTCTTATAGTTTTTCCTTTAATATTAGACATATTAGACTAACATTTCACAATATCAATATTTAACATTCATAACATTCTAATTTCTTCTCTCCCCTTTCACCCTCTTCTGCAAGTCCACACGCAGGTGACGCCTCTGACACTGTAACCATCTGACGTACTTATAGTACTTATAGGCCACAGTAACCATCTGACTTCTAAACAGAAAAAACAGCATATAATAACCTCTGGCAGGCATAATTGTATGCCTGGCCAGAAGGTTAAACTTTTTGTTTATAAATCAGAAAAACGAAACTGTGTAAAACTATTAGAATAAGAATTTTTGTATTAGCGATAAGTAAAATAAGTGTACATTAGCATAAATAGCAATGAATGAACCTAAGAAAAACTAAACTGTGTAAAACTATTGGAATAAGAATTTCTGTACTAGCGATAAGAAAAACAAGTGTACATTAGCAGAAATAACAGTAAAATGTAACAGATTACACAGTAAATAAGATAGTAATAGTAAACAGTAATAAAGAAATAGAGTAGTTGTAAGAAAAGTTATGAAAATAACGAAAACAATAAAAATATAGTCCCCCTACCCTACCCCATATCCCAATAGTATGAAAGGAATGGAATGAAAGTACGAGAGGAATAAAAGCGAGAACTGGTATGGTAATAGAGGACAGGAATGAAAGCGAGATTTACATTAAGTTAAGATTAGATAAAGAAGAAGTTAACCCTGAGTGGGGTTTTCCTAAAGAAAAGTTGATAGATAAGACTAGGTAATATATATTGTTTGAGCGTAGGCTTTGGCCATGCCAAAGATGCTAGTATTAAAAAAAAAAAAAACCATATGACTTCAAGTGGACTGGTACTTAAATACTTATACTTACGATTTTCTCTCTCCAGGGAAGACAGAGGCAACAACTAGCCATCTGCTTTTGTCTTTATACGTCTCACGAGCTTCTTCTACCATCATTAAACCTTTCACGTAAACCCACAGGATTCAAGTGTTCCTGACCTGCCATTTTTTCAATACATTTTTCATACCAATACATTTATTTGCCCTTAAAGCAACATTTTGGCTATTATCTCAAGAATAGTTAATTGTAAAAAAAATATAGTCTTCAATCATCAATCATACACACATACATAACCTAAAAAAATAATTTGTTTTGCTTTAGCAGCAACTCATACCCGTATCACTCTGTTCAAGGCAGAACGGCTGGGTATACGATCACTCTTAGTGATTAAAAGATTATTAAAACCCAATTAAAATACTGGATGAGTACCTAGTGTTTTAATACCCACCAGCATGGAGATGAACTTAAATCTAAGCTTATTCGTAGCCACAAAACGTATGCTTTGCGGGAACAATCGAACCAGCTCTTATTGCGTCTGCAATCTACATTTTCTAAACCCAGCTTTCATTTAATCCACTTTTACGACTTGTAGAATGGTGAGCTATTTAAGATAAGCATAGAATACTGGCATTTCCTCGGAAATATGTTTATTTAAAGTTTTCACTCACTGCAATTTGTACACTGTACTGTTAAAGTCTTCTTATTCAGATCATAATTAGATAATAATTTAGGTTAAGTCAGAGGTCGATTGTGGTTCCATACCCGCTCAGTGCCAAATAAAAATAAAAAATTTGAATGGCTCTAGAAATGTTAATTTATAACTGATCTTTTAAACCTAGGACTTCATCATTATTTTTGTTTGATTTATTTATCAATCAACTGGTGGTAGAAATTTGATGACACAATTTGTCACAAAATTCGGCTGGGTGTACCCATCGTGCACGATTGCGAAAATCCCTCCATAGTAATCCAATTTCGGTTTGATTGCGTTCAGGGGTCAGCAAGTGCATGGGGATTGTGGTCGCAGCACTAGTGGGACCGGTGGGTGTCATGCGGTGCTGCGACGACAATCCTCTTTTGATGAGGCCATCAAGCTGAGTGCCACCATTGTTAACATGGTACGTGTATGTAAACGTGACCCTCTTTCCTGAGACTTAACCTTCTGCTTACCATCAGGCGAGGTGAAGCCAAATTGACGTGTCCTAAATATTTAAAAAATAACTGATTCACTGGAATAAGAGTAGAAACGACTACAATTATTTACTGATTTAATAATTAATAATATTAATAGTAATAGGTATACTGTCATATGAAACAAGTGTATCCCCGTAACACCATTGATGGCTTAATGGTGAAGAAGATATATTAAGAATCTTTTTAATGTCTACATGTGTAAACAAATAATTGTACCTACTTCTGTCGTATAGCGAAATTGCTTGATTCAATCAAGAATCTACCCTAAATTAAACAAGGGCTTACGGTGTCCTCTAACCACGTGGTAAGACACTAACCTATTACTCGGTTAGCTAATCCTGTGTAAATTAGGTCTGTCTGAAGGTAATGTTTATCTCATGAGACTTGATTCATCCAGTTCAAGGTACATAAAGTATCTATACAATTTGGTAGACTTACTTCGGCATACAGAAGAATTAGTTGCGCGAATTGTTACGATATACTACTTAGCGCTATCTAGACCCAATGTAAGCATAGCTTAAAACTATCTTGTCTTATGGGTACTAGATTGCGGATAAGCATACTTGAATACATACATATTTTACATAGAAACACCCAGACCAATGTCAATTGACCTTTTCATGCATTTGCACTGAGCGGGAGACAGTAGTGCATTTGAATTAGCAGTCAAACGCACTACCACAGAGGTAGTAAGGAAGAAGATAGAGTGACAACCTTAAAATGGTAGCTGCGATGGCATAGATGCGGAAGGCAGAGAACTTGGTGTTGCGGCACTCACTGAGAGATTATATCCAGCAGTGAATTAAGTCCACTAAATCGAGAACTACTAGTTTTTCAAATACCGCCAGTAAATGAAGCTATAATTAATATCACTCTTAAAGAACTGCTGAAGGAACTACTATAAGCAATCGTACCTAGTAACTAACCTAAAACTACTCATTCAGATCAGATAGCAAAATTAAACTACTTATTTAATAAATTAATTTATAAGAATTGCTATCAAGGCGATAACAATTCATATAAATTTCATTTTGATATAAAAGGATATAACAAATTTAATCTGACAAATGTACTCAAAATGAATCTTACCTACTTTTCCAAATGAAATGAATACAGCGTTACCATCATCGTATAAAAAGGTCTATGTGTTTATCAGGAATCAGGAGCCTAATGAAAAAATATTGAAGAGGCTGAGCCGAGACCCGGGCCACTAATATTTTAATAAGGTACAGTCCACCTTATTAAAATACTAGCGGCCCGGGTCTCGGCTTAGCCTCTTCGTGTCGTGTCAAAATTTAAGCCCAATCGATACAGAACTTTTGGAGTTTTTGAAGTGTAGATACACAAACCAATTGAACATTTTTATACATAACTTATCTTGCCATTGTTTTTATCTAATAGGTGAAACAGGTAGGAAACCAGCCTAGCTGATAATATTTTATCATAATTATAGTACTTACTTTTAACCTGCAAAAAGAAATAACATTCTGATGAATATTCATACCATAGTTTATTAGCGCCATCTAGCGACATTCAAGTGAACTAATCCGACCTGTGTAGCCGTAATAAAGTTTCATCGCACGACTGACTTTATGTAGATTGTTGTCCGTCCCAAGAAACAGGAAGGAAACTACAGCATTTTTTCTTATTTCTTATTTATTGTGATTTATGGTTGCGTTCGAGTCCTTAGTAAAAAGAGCTTCATTAGTTGCAAGGATACTATTTCCTTATTAATGAGAAGAAAAAAAAGGAACTTCCTCATCAATTACTTTAACAATTTTAAAATGATTTATTTTCACGTTACGTGTTATCTTTAACAAATATTAAAAGAATTTGTTCACACACACGTTCATTACCGACCTGGAGGAAACTTGTCCAATAAATTAATAATAACGAAATTATTCCTCACACTATTCTTCGCATAATCAATGAGATTTATTAAATAGATTGTGACAGAAACTAACGTTTAACTATTGATACGACGCTCAAGTTGTGAGCTTTCAGGATTACAGTTGTAAAACTATGTAAATCGAGGCTCAGAACCCAAGTCAGTCCCAAAACTAAATCAAATTCTTACCCTCATAAAAATATGATGTTAATAAAACTTTTTAATCAATATTCATTTTTAAAGCCTTTAATAACTTATATCTTATGTTATTTTACCTTTTATAGATTATTTTGTTTGATCAATCAAAAGCTAAAATAGTAGCAGGGATAACAAAATTCACGTAACATATTTGGTTAAACTGATTAAAGTACATAAAATTGCGCTACCAGAATAAAAGTGAGTTTCCATTTAAGTTTAACTTCTAATATCGTTTTAGGAAACGCGTAAACATACTTAGACGTCTTTTACTTTATACCAAGGTGAAGACACTCCTTACCGCTTAGCTCAGATAGGAGAGAAAGAACATAAGTAATTTGGAACTCCCGTTAATAGCAGGTAGCTAGGTATCCGGAGGCGCGGGAGCAGGGATGGAACCCCGAGCCTCGAGAAATCGAGGCCGTGCAGTCCCAGCTCCGCCAGGCCATCGTGGTGGAGTGGAAGGAACGACTTGGGCAACCAAGCGCAGGGCACGCCGCAATAGCGGCGGTAAGGCCCATCATGGAGGATTGGCTGGAGAGGCGACACGGAAGCCTCTCCTACCGACTGACGCAGGTGATCTCAGGGAAGGGGTGCTTCGGGGACCACCTGCATCGGATCAGGAAGGAGCCAACGCCTGAGTGTCATCACTGCGACGCGAGCGAGGACTCAGGGCTGCACACGCTGGCGGACTGCCCGGCGTGGGAGGCGCCGAGGCGTGACCTCGTAGCAGCCATCGGGGTGGGAGTCCTCTCGCTCGGCAGCATGATTGCGGCAATGGTGCGGAGCGCGAGCGCGTGGGCCGCCGCCGCCTCCTTCTGCGAGCATGTAATGCTCGCGAAGGAGGTGGCGGAGCGCGCCCGGGAGAGACTTAGAACTCTCCCGGTCCGCCGAGCCCGCAACTTGCTCGCCGCGCGTCGCAGGCAACTCAGGCGCCGGAGGTCGCTTAACGACCTCCGTCCTCCATGAGCGCAGGCCTGGGGGTGGCGGGTGAGGCCACCTGTCACCCCAGCAGAAGCAGGCCGGGACGGTGGGGCGACAAGCGCCCCTCCCCCAAACCGGGGCAAGACGGGGACACCGTGGTTCCCAAACCCGAGGGGGCCATCTCGAAACCGGAGATGGCCCAGGGTCAGTCGGGGTGCGAGGGATATGCTCTATGGGCAACCTTACACCCCGGCGTCTGTAGACCCGAGACGGCGTGCGGTTTTAGTCGGTTCAAGCCCGACATAACCGCCCCCGCTGGCACGCGGGGGGGTATCCGAAGGGATTTCCGCACGAAAAAAAAAAAAAAAAAAAAAAAGGTATCCGGAGGGATTTCCAAACGAAAAAAAAAAAAAAAAGTAGGTGTAGTTAGTAGTTAGTTTAGTACCTAATTATCTAAAATTTTATCTCCTCAAATTGAGGGCTATTGAATTGACATCGATCATAATCAGTAGTGTGACAAACGAGAAAAAAATTACCGTTTGTCATACTGGTGTGATAATGTGGTGTGACTACCAGTCGGTAGGCATAAATCTTCCGTCCAAAAATATAATTTAGAGAGTTTGATTCTTTAACTGTAACTGCCATGAGATTTAAATGCGTTGCATAAATAAAACAACCTTATTCGATATTAAATCAAAATTATTATATGTTCCCCTTAAGTTATTTACCCGAAATGCTTTAATTTATTATTGTAATCTATTTTTTGTTTTTCATATGCATAACTTAGTCGCTATTCGGCCTGCCATTATCCCTCTCCCCTATTTAACTTCTTGAGTGATAGCCACCAAAATCTCCCCTTGATTTCCATGAATAATGACATCAACCACGCGACCATTACATCGCATTTTAACAAGAAAAAATATCGCATAACTGCGGTTAATGACTCACCCATTATTTTTGTTGTACATCTTTGTGGGGGTGCTGTCAAATAAAACACAGATTTTCCACATTTTTATTTTAAAAAGTTATAAAAGGATTTACATTATACTAAATGTGGGACGAAATTTTAAAAATTAAGCATTTTGGTTTATACAAATAGTTTTATCTATATTTAGACATTGTAGAGGGTAATAAAATATAATATATGACTAATAACAGATGGGTTTGAATTCTAAACTTGAAATACGAATGTGCTGAATAGATGATATACAAAGGTAGATAAGGTAAGTGATTCCCTAACGAGCGTGACAGATATACCGAATATGTAAAGAGTAAGAGTATTTCAGAGTAATTGAGAACTTTAAATGCATCATTCAAATATTCATTTAACATGACAAAAATAAACTCACCCATAGTTTTTAACCGTTCAACGATATAACACTCATTTATTTACAAAAAACTTAACTTCTCAAGTTTTAAAATTCGTTGTAAACTTATTTTAGATTACACTAGAAACAGTAGGTTCTGGAGACATCGTGTCTGCCTCCATCGTCTTGATGTCAGCCATAGTAATAATTATTGGAGGGCGCACCTAAACTCCTAGGACTAGTCATAACATGTGGCTCCATTTCTTCCTCGTTACTCCTACTTCTTGTAAATCTTGGTACCATAACCTGATCTCTCGCATGGGAAGGCACATAATCTACGTTACCATACATATTAGGTTCTACAGTAGAAGGATATATTGTACATAAAGGTTTCATAGCTCGTAGTGTTCCTCTACTGCCAGGAATGTTTTTGTATAGGATCATATCTGGATGAAGAGGATCGTGAAACGTTCCCGAGATATGACTTATATCTGCATCATTGTCAATGTCAGAAAAGGCATCGCTATAAACATTGGGCGCTTCAGTGGTGTACATGTCAACGTTTTTCGAGTTTTCATGATTCCTTTTACTTAGATAACACCTAACACCAATGATAATTCCAATAACAGAGACGAAGGCTAATATTCCGATCCCCACGTACAACAGAAGCGTCGAAGTATACCGATGTGGCTCTGTAAGATAAATAAGAAACAACGCTATCATAAAACATATTAATGAACATGCAGTTTCAATTATTTACTGCTTTAGTTTGAGTATGAAATAGAACAAATATTTATACAGTTTAGCTAATTCAGAATTATTTTCTATTGTAAGTTTAAAAGTTATATTGCCGTATTATGTGCGTTTATGGGGTCCCACCTGGATATTTTGGGCCCAGAAAAACCTCACCTACAAGCTACCTGCTGATTGATGGACGAGGCTCTGGTGCAGGCTTTCCTCTCGGCGTTGGGAGATCAGATGGCAGTCGCTCCCATAATTGCCGTATAAGCCAAACAAAAAGCGACCAAGTGCGAGTCGGACTCGCCCATGAAGGGTTCCGTAGCAGCAAGTAACATAATAATGTTCTTTTTTTAATTTTTATATTTGGGTTGATTGAATGAAAGGTAAATTGCGGTTTACGATTTATGACGTATTAAAAAAATCTACTTACTAGATCTCGTTCAAATCAAATTTCGGTGGAAGTTTACATGGTAATGTACGTCATATATTTTTTTTAGTTTTATGTCTCTCTAGTTCTTATAGTTTCGGAAAAAGTGACTGTGACATACGGACGGACAGACAGACAGACATGACGAATCTATAAGGGTTCCGTTTTTTGCCATTTGGCAACGGAACCCTAAAAAGGCTGAGAAAGAGTCAGCGGACCCCGGGCTCTGAAGTGAACGGTAGCAACCAGGAACAACGCTAATATGATGATGATTACCGTATAATAAATGTGATAAATAAATACCTGGTATACGTTCAGTTATTGCCACAGTATTTTGAATTTCATGTACAGTTGTTTCTTCGATATTGCGGTGTGTGGGAGGTGGGTTGTCCTCTAGAGGTGGTAGCTGTGCCTGATCAGTATTAAGCTCTCTGTACTTCTCCCCTTCTTCTTCTATCAACATAATTTTAATTTAAAGTAACAATACAACTTCATATTTCCATTAGGTATATACCTTTATATATCTTACCTGATTCGTCGAAATACCCCTCATTATAATTAAATGTACCACTTGTTTCATCTCTCTCAGGTGCACTCTCGTATTTTTCTGAGAGAATGCCAAATGGAACTGAAATAAAAATATCTTTAATTTCATACACATTCAATTATTTTATGCCGAATAAGTTTAATTAATAAAAAATTAGATATTGAGAATGCTATTAGAATATGTATCACTTAATAAAAAAAAATAAAAAAAAAAAAAATACTCAAGAGAGATACATTTCACGTAACTTAAACACTTTAATCTGAAACAGTAAATGTGATGGTGACATTAATGTGGTCACATCTTCATACTTTGCAACGAACAATGGAGCAAAGAGCAAAGTTCCAAGGTAAAATAGAGAGATTTGTATTGTTGAAAGTTACAAAATGCACAGGAATGGCGTAGTTGGAAACTTGAATTAGTTGTATAATAACAGGGACGTGTCTTGACGTTGGTTGTTTTTTTTTCTACATCCATGCCGTATTATGCTTAACTTGCATACATTAAGAAATACAACTGCAGATATTCATGCATACAAGTATTTGAATAGAGCGGGAAATTATCGTTGCTTACGAATCGAATGCTTACCATTACACCAAACAGGTTGTCTATAAATAATTAATTTTTTTTTGGAAGCTTCCTAGGTACTAGGAGATAATTTTTGTATAGCTGGAACTTTACAAACATGCCATTGTCGGACACAAAATGCATACAGAATTTCGAAACATCCCACACGTGGAACCTAAAACCCTCAGTACAATAGCACTTGAGCGATGTAACCATTACTACGCCATCGTGCATTCTAAGTTTTACTTATTCAGACTTCAAAAAATTAAGAATTTTATGTGATTTAAGCTCAATAAAATATGACTGCTTTCACCTTGTTACTTTGTCCCCATTAGATCTCAGTTAACTCATCAATTCAAGATTACTCAAATCTTCCATTATATGACCCACGTATATTATATTAGTAAATTGCATAACAAGTGCTTCAAAACGTATCTTAAAATGCCGAAAAAGCCTTGGATGTGAATATTCTAAATGTAACAATAGGTGCCATCTAGCGAGATTGGTAAGAATCACTCTGAACAGTACGTCGTATTTTGTAATTGTGTGCATGACAATTTTCCAATTCAGTTACAAAAATATGTCCAATTCAGTTATAAAAATATGAACTAGATGGTTTGACTGCATAATTTGATGTTATTTTCATACATTAGCAATATCTACAAACTAGTCTTCAAAGAAAATGACATGATAACTTACCACAAGCATATACAACTTTAAGATAAGGTTTTGCGTCTAATGGACACGAAGAATTAAAAGTTCTGTTATTAGCAGCAAGATAACAGCGACGTTTCCCGAGGCAATGTTGAATAACAGTCTTCACCGCAAGTGGAGCTGAGCAGGCTACAAAAAAAAGGATTACTTATTTTTTAATTTGTATGCGATGTTGATAATTATGATCGCAATGATTTTATTGATACTCAGATAGCAGAAACTATTGTATCTGACAACAATTTGTAACGTTATAGATTTGAAGATTTAAATTTTAGAAAGTTTTACTATAATCTTTAATACTTTAGTTATATATAGTGCACAAAAAATAAACATCCCTAAATTAAATGTAAAATCAATAAACGCCACTAAATTCAGGCTATAAAATCAGCTGTTATCATCTGACAATTCGCTTTTTGCTTCAATCTTTCGACGGAGGTCAGCACCTCGGTGCGTGGGCTTCGGTTTTGCGTATCTGGGTAAGATTTGAGATCCACTTTCCATCTTCCTTCCACAGGTGAGAAATTCCCAGCGTTGCAGCTTATTGCCAGCATTACTGCATGGTCTGATTATTGTTAATTGTTTGATTGTTATGTATTATTTTAGTGTCAAAGGTCGTTACGTGGGCGAATGCTTCCGATGCAACGCATGCCTTCTTTGTTATTTCCTTTATGTAGCTTCTAGGTATGCTGCACTCTGTCTAGGAAGGCTCCGCTCACCTGCATTACAGCGGGTACTAGGACATGGTGTTCTGGTAACGAACTGACCCGCATTCTTTCGTTTTCAGGGTTCTCTCCGCGGGCTTCGTGCCAGCATTATGGTTCGCGAGGCACAATCGCGGAAGACCTGAGCACGTGCACCAACTCACCATGCACCGTGCCATCGACTAAGTGCTTTACTTTTAATTTTTATTTACTCACTTCCCTGAGACCTAACCTATTTATATTTTTTTACGAAATTTATTTACAATATTATACAGATTGTAATATTCAATGTAAAACAATATTTTTATTAATCTCCTGTACTATAGTTAGACCTATAATAATTATATATTTTTACAGACTTCTCGCAGTCACAAATCATATTTAACTTTCAATTTAAAATTCAATTTAGAATTTTAACTGCTTTCAACGTAGCAATAACTTAAATAATTCTTATTTAAAAATAAAAGCTTGTCTTTTGCTAACACTGTTCTCATACTGATTTTTTTTTTAAACTGTGTAATGATTTTTCGTTCAAGTAAAATTGAACCAAATTACTATTTTTGGGAAAAACATCTTATTTCTTATTTTGATCAAATGGTGCCACAGCAACGACGCGGCGTTGCTTTTACATACTAAAAAGGTAACTAAATTGAGTATTGATGAAATAAATCTTATAAATTATATTAGAAAGTACTTGAATGAAACAATAGTTGTTTTAACCCTTCATTAGTATTCCGTTGTCAAATGGCAAGAAACGGAACCCTTATGTCTGTCTATCCGCCCGTATGTCACAGCCACTTTTTTCCGAAACCATAAGAACTATGTTGCTGTTGCTGCTATGCTGTTGAAACTTGGTGAGTAGATGTATTCTGTGAACCGCATTGAGATTTTCACACAAAAATAGAAAAAGAAAAAAAAAATTTGGGGGTTTCCCCATTAAGGGACTGAAACCCAAAAATATAGTTTTCATCATATCCATACATGTGGGTATCTATGGATAGGTTTACAAAAATGATATATATGAGGTTTCTAATATCATTTTTTTCTAAACTGAATAGTTTGCGCGAGAGACACTTCCATAATGGTAAAATGTGCAAGTACTTCTAAAATAAGAGAATGACAAAACTAAGAAAAATATATGATGTACATTACCATGTAAACTTCCACCAGAAAATTGGTTAGAACGAGATCTAGTAAGTAGCTTTTAATACGTCATAAATCGTAAATCGTAATTTACATTTCCTTCAATCAACTCAAATATAAAAATTTAAAAAATCATTCTTATATTACTTGCTGCTACGGAACCCTTCATGGGCGAGTCTGACTCGCACTTGGCCGCTTTTTTTTAATGTTAGATAAAACATGTAAATTCAACCACAAATTATCGCAATATAATATTACCTTCTTAATTTACTATTTTCATAGTAGCGGCATAATTTTATTTTATCTCTATCTATACCTACCTTTTATCTATATATACCTTGTATCTCTATCTATAAGAAAAATAGAATGACAGTCTATTATAAAATATATAAGTTCGTGTTTTGTTTGAATATGTCCATACAAGTATCCGGTCGAAAATTTATTACTCACATGTCACCTACATTTCCAAGCTATTCGTTGTTTTTACAGGAAAAAGAAACTAATTCACGGAGCATTTCATACCGCCCCACATCGGCGTACAAAAAACACTCATTCCTTTTTTAAGGGTGCTGCACCCGTTCTGTTTATTTATTTGTCAGAAGTAAATGTTATAAAATGCTGACTTACGCATGAACACAATACCTATGTCATGAATGTACAACGATGTACTGAACGTGCCTTACATGTAGTGGACACACCTTTGTATATTAACACAATTTTAATAGTAATTAGCGAGTATATGCCGCTGACACGCAACAGTTTTCTTTGAAAATATATTTATACATTAGCTCTCCGTTATTAAAACGTAGTAAGTAACCTAGTTAGATTTATGAATGAATATTAATTGATAACGAATAGAGTTATTCAATAATTCTATAAACTTACTTGATACTAAAACGTAATGAATGTGATAACAATTTTTCTGTGTTTTGTTATATTTTAATGGCTTAGGGCGGCTGATATTTGATTTTACTGCAGTCTTTATTTTATGACAAAAGTTATTGAATAGGTACTTTCATAGATACTGACTAAAATAATTCACTTGGTTCATATAAAATCTCTGTTTTTTGGCGCTAGAAGAACTGCGTTGAGATACTTACGTTTTGTGCTTTTTATGTTGCGATTACTAATTTCTTCAACAACAATGACATAAATCTAAAGTAGGTAAGTAAGAAGTATTCATTCAACGTATAAAAAGTGATTAAATACCGTTGGTTTGTTAGTTTACCTTCCAAAAACGTGGCCTCATTTAGTTTTTGTCTCCTAAATTACTGCAGACTTCAGACTACTTTCTTCAGCCGTATTTTTTGTTCCGATTATATTCACTGCTACCTCTAAATAGTCTAATACTCTCGCAGGTTGTTGAAGGACATTACGAAGCATTTTCCGTAGGTAAATTCACAATGGAAGAAGAAATTGAAACTGGGGGCTTGGGACCGTGTTCGATTAAGAACCCTTACCTACTGAGTACTTTTTATCGCAAAGTCTTGCTTACCTGTACACAGTTTTGAAAAGAAAACGTCTTAGGACTTTAAATCGTGACATTTTAGTAAGAGTACATAATATAATCAAAAGACTTAGTTTTTTTTTCATATCTAAACACAATTTATTATACCTATAGTATGCATATAAATGTAGTTGATGTATACAAAAGTATTGGTAGACCTGAAAATAGAACGCACCTGAGGTGGTATTTCGACACATCGAACTATGTGTGACCCGGCTGTGATCGATGTCGCACTAGTAAATATTGCATAGAAAGTATTTGGAGTGTCTACCAAAAAGATTTCTAAAAAGTAGGTTGTTGAGCGAGCGTGGTTGCACGCAAAACAGCGTAAATTGATTACCACGGGATATGGGACCAATAAACTGAATTAAAAATCTTTAATAACTAGATATTACTTATTCACCCATATGATAAATAAATATTAAATAATTGATAAATTTCTTATTGTTACAACTCACTTTCACTTGTTACTCCTGGTGCCTGGCACCTGGTAGCTTCGAACTTCGTTCTGCCATACTGAGCGTCGAAAATAGCAATCCTGGAGTAAGGATTACAGCTGAGCGTAATAGCTTCACCTTCACACACATTTCGACTTCGGAATTCGTCTGTGGAATATTAAATAAATGAGAAATTACTGATGAAACTGTTTAGCTTATAGCGCAAGGCGATAAGGTTCTATCCCATAGGTAGGGTCGCACCCGTTTAAGTCAACTGTAATTATCCATAACTATTCATTACAAGAATACAATATAAGTAAAATCGGATGAAATTATCACTGTTTGATTGATTTGATTGATTTCATATTTTCAACCTACTTTTTTTACATAATTATACAAAAATTTCATCAATTTCTGGATCTTAAGTCGTAAAAAGTGTGATTTTTATGCTACAAAGTGACCGTTTTATTCATTCTCACCATACGTCACAAAACTAGGCTAATCAATAAAAATTACCATTCTATTATTGTTCAAGAACCGGATACAAGTTTTAATAACGATAATAGAATATCGCTTTACCACTAATTAGTTTCGATAAAGTCCGCTATGTCATTTTCACCCTTTGTTTTAACTGTTCAAGCAAACTAAACACAACCCTTCCACGTCCATTAGTATGTTATATGAAACCAATACGATAAAAGCACTGGTTTGAGTGTTCGTTTATCAATTAGAGTGTCCAAGTATTTTACTGCCAGGAACTTATAAGTTTTATTAATGATTTCGATAGGTGAGCGTTCAAGCGGTCATTTCCGTGACGCTGTGAATCTAAGTATTTTAAATGCAATGTCATGACATCCATTAAGGTAAAATGAAAACTGGTATTTGGAGGGCACAGAATTACATCGTAAAACTACACACTTCGCAAACAAATTTCACGAATTAGTAGGTAGATTTGTAACATTTATTGTAAATGACGTTGGAAGCTACAATTGTGTCTTATCATGTTTATTTGATTTGATAATAGTATTTTTTTAAATATTTACATGCCGATTATTTAAGAACGACTTTTTTTTATAAAAGTAACAAAGAACTTACGTAATAGGAAATAGTTATGCGTATAGGAATATTATACCATGCATGTTAAAGTTTGTATAAAATACGTCAAATAAATTTATTCAAATTCAAATTTATTCAGTATAACTTAAGATAAACATTGGAAATAGATATAGGCTAAAATTATCAAGTTAACAAGCAAGATAGCATCTGTAGCTGAACTAGGACAAGCCTGTATCTCGGCTAACAGCGCCCATCCCCTCAGAAAAAATTACAGTCTGTTAAATAGCCGTAGCCAAAGGTTAATCCAAAACAATCGGATCATGAAGTAAAATACATCAAAGGCTTTTTTTTTTAACAAATTATTACTATGCATGCGATATGACATGAATATGAGTGTTCATGTGTGTGTGTTCGTGAGTGTGTGTGTGTGTGTGTGTAAATGTGACATGGTATGGATGTATGTATGCATGTGTAAGGGAGACTGTGTGTGTCTGTGCACCTGAAATGTGTATGTAGGAAGTGAGAATGTGTGTATGTGTGGGAATATTTGAGTTACGATGACTATCTAAGTGAAAGAATGATACCGAAATCAACCAATATGCAAAATAAAAACATATATGTTCTACGTTGCGTTAAAGTATGAGACGAGCTTCGTATCTAAATATACATAAAGCTGCCACCGCTAATAGTAACAAGTTTTTAATTCGCTGTGCAAATCTACCCTACGGTCTGCAACAAAAAGGAATAAAAATCTATTAGCGACTAAACACTCGCTTGCAGTTAATGTGTATGCCGCACCTATGAATCACACCTGTACACTCCCCTACCCCCGGTCATTCACCTCTACAGGTATTTATTAACCAGGCATAAATCACTTCAGTACACTGCCATGAGCTCGTAAAAGTTACATCACGCGATCATCGAATCTGTTATCCCCTTTTTTGTATTTGGAAGGGAGATAATCGGATTTCTGTCGGTCTATAAATGAGCGAACCACTTTCCGTAATGGATATATTATTTAATGTATGCACTACGATTGAAGTTTCAAAACTCATTTCATTTTTATTGAAAGCGTTGAATGTTACAGTTTGAGGGGAATTTATTTAATCGATTTTGTTTTAGAACTGTAATAATGTCATTCATTTCGATAGTATTGAAATCCCACCATTTCGTTGCCTAAAAAGTCTACCATTCTGTTGTAATTTTACAAAAAGGTCTATTGGTTCGAAATAAAATGCATCTCAAGTTTATTTAAAATGTTTATGATAATATAATTATGCCTAATATATATTTCATGTAACCCATGTACATTTTTAGTAAATATAGAAAAATAATCGGAAGCCTAATTATTTTTTGTTAATACGCTGTTTAGCCAATGTAAGTAAATTTTTTATTATCTACTGTATATAAGTAACATGACTAGTGAAAACTGGTGATTACTGATTTTAAATGTAAAATTAACTTTGACCAATCAAAATTGTATTTAGAAACCGAGTTTATCCTCAGAGGTATACAGAGAAATCTATTTTCTCAGTCTACGTCCTCAGATATGATAGTTATTATTTTTTATTATGCTTTGAAAAAGTATATTTCAATTACTCCGTAGTAAAAAATGATTTTGAATGAAATAGATTGACTCACGGAATTACGACTGTATTGTTTAGGTGGGTCTTGGAGGTGTTAAAGCACCATTTAAAAATAAATGGTTGAAATGTTACCTCATATTAATATTATATCACGTTATATAATGCCCCTTCAGTACTATGGCTAGCAATAGATAGAGTGCTGCTTGAAAAGCAAATGGTATCACTACCAGAAATGCCAAATAAAGTGCGAAGTGGAAGAGTAAAAACCGGGAAACGGACCCTGAGCTACTTTAAAGCCTCAGATGTAACCAGGACAATGATGCTCATAAGATGGGGGCTTATCATTCTCCGAACACAAAGAAGAAAGAAAAGAAGAAGAAGAAACACATAACAGACACTAAATCCACCACCTTCTCTGATTCATGAACCACTCACTACTTTAAACCAAACCATGTCCAAAATGTTGTTGAACGACCTAAAGACATCCTAAAATAATCTAGAGTAAGCCATCATATTATGAGAAATTAAATAAACCTACATTTCCTTACGCTGCCTAAAATGTCTACCATGTTGCTTCCGAAAAGAATACTTAAAAGCGCCTGTGACATCCGTTAAAAACATGTTCGTAATTAATTTTCTCCGTGTTTTAAAAAATGAACGTAGATTTAATCTGTAAAGCAAACTCATTAATTTTAGAAGTGCTCGTTAGGATATATCGCGGTCTGTGCAGAATAATTACGGTATCACTAAATGGAGGGGAATTGGAATTACGTAGTAATAGATAGGCGATACTCAATTAATTCAAACCACTGACAGTCTGATTAATAGCAAAGAATATCGATCATAATTCTCGGTAGGTTTCTACCACGGATATCATGAAATAAAATATAGTATACTCGTAAAGAAAATTGTTCTGTGTTTATCAGTGTTGATACATTAATGTGTTGTAGAATAGATTATTATTTATATTAAAATCATCACAATAAAACGTTTTTTAAATTTAAACGAAGTTTTTCAAATCGTCGAACGTCATCGAAAGCAATTTTGTGCTAAAAATATTAAATTGAGCAGAATATTTAGTGGTATAAACTATTTCAAATTAAATATTGCTTACATTATTTTGTACTGTGACCAATAACCCAAAGTTTTGTATAGATCACATGACTGTATTATATTTTGCTGAATCTTTAAGCTCATTGATCAATGAAGAACTTTTGAATAGACCTTTTTTTAAGTTTAAATGTCTTAAAAATGCTTTTTTTTTAACATGCCGAAAAAACCCTTCGAACCCTACCCCCCCGCCGGCCAGCAGGGGTGGTTATGTCGTGCATCGACTAAAACCGTACGGTGTCCTGCCCAAGTGTCCATTGCCGGGCACCCCGGGTAAGCCCTCGAAAGGATAACCCCAGGGTTACCGGCGGACCTTGGCCACCAGAGCGACCTCGCATGGTGGGGTCGGGTTTAATCCCGCGTCGGTTAGTAGGCAGACGTGTTAAAGTCAACCACCTTTAAATTCATTTGGCTGCCAAAATTCTAATAAACGCTAAATCAGACATTGATAGCCACAGTATCAGACATATCAGAATCCTCACCTACCAAATTAATTGAAAAAACCATGTATAGTGAGTGTGCCAAAAATGTACGATGAAATAGTCACCTTAGTGCCAAAGGTACACAAATAATGACGTTGTATTTCTAGAGATACAGTTTGTGGTACATGAGGGTTCTGGTGTGAGTGGAAATTCCAGAATCCCCCTTGAAGGCGAACGGTACTAAATACCATTATAATTGAAATTCTAAAAACCTGTTAAATTAGTGATCAAAAACCGCCGTATGCCAAGAATGGCACAAGAATTCGAGAGATTTAAAGGTACATTGAAACTACCATGAAATATACATCCGTAAATTCGGATTTGCATGAAACACGAACGAGAGACGTAGCATTTAGGTAGGTAAGTTTTAGGCTGAACGAAGCGTCACGTGTCGTCTTCGGGCCCAATTGCGGGTTAAATGCGTTTTATGGTACCCATTGACCGAAACTTCGGGCCGCAACTTCGGATATTCGTTTCTGATAGGACTACTGATATCTGACGAACGCTTTTCCTTTCAACGTGTACTTGATATCAAAAGTTGGATGAAATAATTTTTTTTTTGAATGTACATAATCTCGTCCTACCCGGTTTAGTAGAAAAGTTTAAAAAAAATGATTTTGGTGTGAGTAACATCGCAATACCTATAGCAACCATTCACTTGACACTAATGCCCTCGCAATACGAAGATTTATTTTCGTTCACTGGGTACAATCCCGCATCCCGAAAAACATCCTGGTACTCTAATATTTTACACAACCGTGATAATCTGTTTTTTTTTTTGTATATATTTATGTTTTGTTTTTCTTTCTTCGTTAGTTATTAGTAGCAGATATAGAGTTATTATGAACCACGTACTAGAAAAAAACAGACGATTTTCAATTTTATTGCATCTTCTATTACTAATAATAAAGCTGTAGATCTTATTAAATTAGTTGTATATTTTCAGAGATTAGCGAAATCTCCCAAACTACATTTGCGATTTAATTTTTTTTTAAATTTGATAGCCCTTGTCGCTCACAATTTTATAGTTTGGTTCATCCAGCCTGTTACCTAACCATATTATACATATATTAATAGAACTCTTCCTTCCAATCCAACTTTCCGGACTAGTGGTTCCGGCGCTTCTGGGTTAGGTTAGGTTAGAACTGTGACCCCAACAGAGCACTAGTCCGAAAAGGTGGATTTCGATAGCAAGCTAGTAGCTTTTTGGTGGCTTTGTAGTTAAATAGTGAAAAAGCCATGTCGAAACATCGTAGACAAAACGACCTGACGGCGAATATTCCATAATTGACAAGTCCTGTCGTCGAAACAAACAAATGCGAACCATTCTGTCGACGAAACATCCTTACGTGACACGTTCTATCGACGAATCTCGCAAAAACGAAACGTCCTGTCGGTGATCAGTCGAAAGGAGAAATGACTGTCGGAGAACGCTTGCAGATTTAGAAAGTATATGTACTTTTTTCAATTGTCGAACACTGTCCAACTATCATACTTTCGAACATTGGCTGCACTATATTCCCTGTCTCGCTTACACAATATTGTTTCAGTTAATTATCTGTAGACTAATACATTCAGAAAAAAATCTTAGCCAAACGAAGCAAGCTGGAATTTTTCGCGGCCTGGTGTTTCTAAAAACCTTACAATTCTGTATCCTCAAAAGAGTAGTGGAGTTGAATTTACTGCCTTAAATATATACTCACATGGTCGACATTTATAAGTGACCTCGATGTATTTACTTTGCGTCGGACAGGGGTCTATCAGACCCGACCTTGGCACTGTGCTAAATGTGCACTGTGGTTTCTTCTGACATGCTTCTACTACTGTTTGTAGTAAGGAATACTGTAAAAGAAAAAAGGAAGTTAATCATTTGTTTGAATTAAATTGAGTCAGTAGTGTTTTACGTTATAACTGGGTTAAAACCTTCTGACTAATCCTAGCTACCAGTGAATCCTTATTTTAGACAAAGGTGAAAACCGGTAAGCACCAATCCCGTTTGCATCCAAAGCTTGCACTTTGAAGCTCCAAAATCCTCCTCAATTTTTTATTCATCTGACTGACGTCTAACCCCCCAACCCCGAGAGGAAAACTTATACCAGAGCCACGTCCGTCAATTAGTACCTACTGGTTTGCAGATGAGATTGGCGTGGGCCCTGGAGACTATAGTGGGGCCTTATTTATTACTATGATTCATCATCATCATCGCAGCGTTGTGTTCCGATTGCCCTCGAGGCCTATGTACACCTCGGAGCCACTATCCTGCTTTTCCTTCTCTACTACACACGATCTTGGACTTCATCTTAGAATCATCCCTTGCAATGTCAAACCAGCAGTTCATGGATCTCCCCTTCCTATTTATTGTTAAGATTTTCGCACAAATATTAGCACAGAATGTTGAATGTTAAAATTTATAATAAACAATTTGAATATAATCTTATTACATAGGTACTACATAATCCAAGATCGTAGCAAGTGGAAAGATGTTGTCTCTGCCTACCCCTATGGGAAAAAGGCGTGACTATATGTATGTATGTATGTATGTACTACATAATCTTAGGCTACTTAAAGAGTAGGTAATGCCGCTATAGTGTAAAATAGGATCTAATCTTCCTTATTGAAGCCATTATTCTTTTTTATGTCAATGGATGAGAAACGGTATTGTAACCCACCTTAGTGTTAAATGGTTAATATATTCTGTAGCCTTTCACAATTTCGCTATTATAGTATAGATAAGGTTTGATGAATGGATATCTTTTAGCTTTCAATGTACAAAGACAAATATAGCTAGACCTCAAGATACTTTGGGTTCATTCTGCATAAATAGTAACACCAATACACAATACACTTCAAGATATGAGGCGAAGGAAATAAGATTTTATACAATTAAATTTGTAGAATGTTACCAATTACCAAAGCCAAAGTGGTTGAAGATTCTTTTAGACCTCAATAAAGCAACTAAAGTCAAACATATGTTATGCCTTCTTGTCTCAGTGTTAAGAATCTCTGCATTTATTAATTTAAAGGTTCAATTATAATGGATATCTAAATAATAATGCTTCTAAAAAGTTAACTGGTATTTTAATAGTTTTGCTCAATAATGATACAACACCACGGTCGTTGAACGCCTTGCAATTAGGTGTGCTCTCTACTTTTTAATTCGATTTTGCAACGATTTTTTAAAATTATATTACAGTAGTACTACATGCCTTTTTTTTTTTTTTTTTATCGTGCGGAAATCCCTTCGGATACCCCCCCCGCCTGCCAGCGGGGGCGGTTATGTCGGGCTTGAACCGACTAAAACCGCAAGCCGTCTCGGGTCTACAGACGCCGGGGTGTAAGGTTACCCATAGAGCATATCCCTCGCACTCCGACTGACCCTGGGACATTCGCAGTATCCCCTCTGATAAGAGCAGAGGGGTACCTGGAGCGACCCCCCCCACTCGCGGGCCTTGCAGGCCCTCCATACCCCGACCCCCTCGTGCAATGGGGTCAGCTGGCCCTGAACAGGGCCGGTTGGTCAGACTCTTGGCCGTTGACGTTGACGAAAGCTACTCCAGAGGAGCAATCAATGATGCGTCATCGCCCACTTTGCCCAGGGTGCACCAAACTTGGAGGTGATCCAACCAGTCGCACCCCCTTCAATTAGTACCTACTGGTTTGCAGATGAGATTGACGTGGGCCCTGGAGAGCATAGTGGGGCCTTATTTATTACTATGATTCATCATCATCATCGCAGCGTTGTGTCCCGATTGCCTCCGAGGCCTATGTACACCTCGGAGCCACTATCCTGCTTTTCCTTCTCTACTACACACCATCTTGGACTTCATCTTAGGATCATCCCTTGCAATGTCAAACCAGCAGTTCATGGATCTGCCCTTCCTATTTATTGGTAAGATTTTCGCACAAATATTAGCACAGAATGTTGAATGTTAAAATTTATAATAAACAATTTGAATATAATCTTATTACATAGGTACTACATAATCCAAGATCGTAGCAAGTGGAAAGATGTTGTCTTGCCTACCCCTATGGGAAAAAGGCGTTACTATATGTATATATGTATGTATGTACTACATAATCTTAGGCTACTTAAAGAGTAGGTAACGCCGCTATAGTGTAAAAGAGGATCTAATCTTCCTTATTGAAGCCATTATTCTTTTTTATGTCAATGGATGAGAAACGGTATTGTAACCCACCTTAGTGTTAAATGGTTAATATATTCTGTAGCCTTTCACAATTTCGCTATTATAGTATAGATAAGGTTTGATGAATGGATATCTTTTAGCTTTCAATATACAAAGACAAATATAGCTAGACCTCAAGATACTTTGGGTTCATTCTGCATAAATAGTAACACCAATACACAATACACTTCAAGATATGAGGCGAAGGAAATAAGATTTTATACAATTAAATTTGTAGAATGTTACCAATTACCAAAGCCAAAGTGGTTGAAGATTCTTTTAGACCTCAATAAAGCAACTAAAGTCAAACATATGTTATGCTTTCTTGTCTCAGTGTTAAGAATCTCTGCATTTATTAATTTAAAGGTTCAATTATAATGGATATCTAAATAACAATGCTTCTAAAAAGTTACCTGGTATTTTAATAGTTTTGCTCAATAATGATACAACACCACGCTCGTTGAACGCCTTGCAATTAGGTGTGCTCTCTACTTTTTAATTCGATTTTGCAACGATTTTTTTAAATTATATTACAGTAGTACTACATGCCTAGCTCATAATTTTTGACGGCCGCTGTGGCGTAGTATATTTGTATGCATGCATATGTCTATTTACATTGGTCTGCGTATTTCTATGTATAATATGTATGCATATACAAAAAAAAATGTATGTTTATCCGCAATCTGAAACCCATAACACAAGCTAGTTGAACTATGCTCACTTTGAGTCTAGAAAGCGCTGTGTAGAATGTCGTAGAATAAATAATAGAATATGTAATTAATGAGATATTTTATCATCGTAATAGTTTATTGGTGCTAGCCCATATAACTAATGGTATCCAGGTATATCCAGAAAAATATATTGTGTTGTCTCTTTTTGAGTTGAGTCAAAAAGAAGTAAGCCATAGCTACGTTCATTTTGAAATTTATACTTTTGCTGTGATAACAATCTAAACTTTTAAATGCCAGTCATGTTATCTTGTTAACAGCAAAGGAGGCACGTTTTATGGCTCAAATAATCAAATTATATGAATAAAGTTTCACAACAAAATTTCGTAGGCCGTGAAAGAGTTTTACGTGTTAATCAAGTGAATGTGTTACATGATTTTGTCAGAACGATTTCTTGTCGGATTAATTTAGAAAAGAACGTTCATCTTGACTCAAGCCCAAGCTCGAGAGAAAAGCAGCGCTAGAGATTTATCCATCAATGAGCAGGTGTACCAGCGTAGATGAAGTTGGCTGGGGCCCCGAATATCCTAGTGTGGCCCTATACCTGTAGTCCGGACCTTCCACCTTGTAAAATCTAATCATTATAGCCGGAAAATAATGGTAAACTACTAAGTATTCATTTTATGAATCCAGAAAAGATTATATCGACTTTGCAAACTGCCGTAAAAGCCTTTGTGTGAAGAATTTAGTTCATACTATTACATACTTTACACATTGAATTTATCGTATGAACGAGTTTATAGATATAGCGACGAATACTTCGAAAAGTAATAAAATAGTTTAAATATTTATGTAAACTTTATCAGTTCAAATAATACATACTTTTATTGTCACCCACGTACTTAAATAAATTTTACTATTTTAAAATAGCAAAGTTGAGATAATTTCAACTTTAGATCTTTTATTAAGTGAACATCTTTATAAGAATATACCAGATATTTTATATTTATAAGAAAATCTGTTTCTTTTTTGTCGAAGTTTTCTAAAAATAAAACCTAGCTAGATAGATTCATCGCCCCCGAAACCCACTGCATATTAAATTACATGAAAATCGTAGGAGCCGTTTCCGAGATTCAGGTACGATTCCGAGTTACGAGATATCTATATAAAAATGAATCGCCGAAATGTATTTTTTTAATTATTAGTCTTGTTTGATCTTAGGGGTTTTTATTCCCCGATACGGAAGCCTCTCGTACCGACTGACGCAGGTGATCTCTGGGAAGGGGAGCTTCGGGGACCATCTGCATCGGAACAGGAAAGAGCCAACGCCTGAGTGTCATCACTGCGACGCGAGCGAGGACTCAGGACTGCACACTGCCCGGCGTGGGAGGCGCCGAGGCGTGACCTCGTGGCAGCCATCGGGGTGGGAGTCCTCTCGCTCGGCAGCATGATTGCGGCAATGTTGCGGAGCGCGAGTACGTGGGCCGCCGCCACCTCCTTCTGCGAGCATGTAATGCTCGCGAAGGAGATGGCGGAGCGCGCCCGGGAGAGATTTAGAACTCTCCCGGCCCGCCGAGCCCGCAACATGCTCGCCGCACGTCGCAGGGGTCTCAGGCACCGGGGTCGCTTAACGACCTCCGTCCTCCATGAGCGCAGGCCTGGGGGTGGCGGGTGAGGCCGCCTGTCACCCCAGCAGAAGCAGGCCGGGACTAGCGCCCCTTCCCCAAACCGGGGCAAGACGTGGACACCGTGGTTCAAAAGAAAGTCACTGCGGGGGCTCCTTGAACATCCGACATAGGTCTCTAACCATTTCGGATGTTGGGTGTGCTAGGATGCTTTGTATGATACCTACGTTATTTTTATTAATATCAAATTTTCCCATCAGTGTCACTCTTTCCCTTTGAGCGTGGGTACATTTCATCTATACATGTTGAAAATCTTCGACTACTCCACACGAAGTACAGTTAGAAGTGACATATTTTTTCATCATGTATGCAACCTTGTTTGATGTAATATGCCTAGACCTAAGTATTAATAATATTTCAACCGTATTTCTATTTATTTTACAGTTTAGGAACCATGGTATACGAATAGGCTCAGGGTGTATAGATTTGTAACAGAGATCCCTCTTTAGATATTTCATTAAAATTTGTTTTCTAGTTATTGTGATTTACATGTTTCAATTTAAATATAGTTTCGGAATAATCAGGTAAAATATGAGTCGCCGTTCCTTCGTTACATCCCAATCTTGTTAACCTATCCGCCACTTCGTTACCATGTATTCCTATGTGCTTTGTTCCTGTAAATAGAATATATTATTTTTTCAATTATTTCATAGGCTATCGATGTACCTTCGTAAGCTCAGAGGCGCATCGAGCCACGTGTTGCAAAGTACTCTTGCTGTCTGAAAATATCGCAGTGTTATCCCAGTTCTCTTTTATTACGACAATGTCTCTGAAATTAAAGCGAGTTCCGCAGATATAATGGATGCATTAGACTTAATATTAAAGCTTATTCCATGGTTAACCGACATGACAGAATGCAACCCCCAAGGACTGGTTTTGTTTAGAATCATCCGTGAAAATTTTTGTGCCATTCAGAATATATTTCATTCGGATCTTCTATAATCTCATATTTTAGATTGTTACGTTCATAATGAGCCTTTGCTTTTGTAACATTTTTCCAGTTTATTTTAAATATGGCATTAACGTGACACCCATGTGTTAAGCTTGAAAATATATAGAGGTGATATAGAATTCACCACAATAAATTGTTTTTTTTTTCATTTTCGAAAGAAGAATTTAGGAAAGCCTAAGGGTAAGGTGCTATTATTGCAGCGGGGGGAAGCCATATATATAGATATATATACATATATATACAAGAATTGCTTGTTTAATGATATTAGATTAGATCTCCTTCGAGGCGGCGAGTCTTCTTACCGGAACTCCGCCATGGGTCCTGGAGGCGAGAGCCCTTTCGCAACTGTACCAGTGTTGAAAGGAGGCGCGGGAGCAGGGATGGAACCCCGAGCCGCAACATGCTCGCCGCGCGTCGCTGGCAACTCAGGCGCCGGAGGTCGCTTAACGACCTCCATCCTTCATGAGCGTAGGCTTAGGGGTGGCAGGTGAGGCCGCCTGTCACCCCAGCAGAAGCAGGCCGGGATGGTGGGACGACTAGCGCCCCTCCCGCAAACTGGGTCAAGACGGGGACACTGTGGTTCCCAAACCTGAGGGGCCATCTCGAAACCGGAGATGGCCCAGGGTCAGTCGGGGTGCGAGGGATATGCTCTATGGGCAACTTTACACCCCGGCGTCTGTAGACCCGAGACGGCGTACGGTTTTAGTCGGTTCAAGCCCGACATAACCGACCCCGCTGGCCGGCAGGGGGGTACCCGAGGGGATTTCCGCACGAAAAAAAAAGAAAAAAAAAGGTATTAGATTAGATATTTTACGACATTCTATACAGCGCTATTTGTTCGAAACTAAACTAAATGTTACTGTTTTAAGGGTGGTAGAGTTATAAAAATTGTTGTTTTTATTTAAACCTGTTGAAATGTCATAGTGTTGTACAGTCAGCGTCAATAGTAGCTGATCAAAAACTGAGTTCCAAAAGTATTGACTCTATAATTTTTTTTAATAACCTGACTTACTTCTTTTTAATATTAATCACTCGCGTTAAGGTTTCAAAATAATCAAAAAAACTATTTTCAAAATAAGCTGATTCAATTTTTTTTCTATACTCATAACTATATTGTGTTTTTAAAGTGACTGATATTTAATTGAATCAAAATAGTCAGACAAAAGGGGAAGTGGTATTATTCAATTATTAGCAGCAGTGTCGGCAGCTCGAGTGTGATGCCCCTGGTGTTGTACATGTCTATAGGCCACGGTAACCACTTTCCATCAGGTAGGCCGTGCGCTTGACTGCCATCTAAGTGGTATAAAAAAGTGCTATTCTCTAACTTTTTACTAGTCGACGAGCCCGCAGCAATCGACCAATCACATCATAGAACAAGGTTGTGCTCGCCGACGATTCTATGATGGGATTGGTCGATTGCCCTACGACGAGCCAGCAGCGCTGTGTCCGTCGACGAGTGAAAGTTAGAGAATAGCACTGCTGTTCGATGTAGTGGGACCACGGGCCCTTAATGGATTAATCACATATTTGACAATTAAAAAAAAAAAAAGTAATTAATTTTCGCAACCGATGCTTTATTGTAAAAAAAAACAAACTTTAAAATTAACATACCTACCACTTATCTACTAAAAACGTTTACATTGTAGCTAAAAAAAAAATTTACACTTGCATACTTGCATATAATTAAAGTTGAGGTTTTCAATGGACACGGCGCTCCACACGTTGGTGGAGTGCCCTGCGTGGGCGAGTCAACGCCGGGATCTCGTTGCGGTCCTGGGCGTGGACGTTTTCTCGTTGGAGACCATGGTGAGGGCCATGGTCTCCGACGGGAGTAAGTGGCACGCCGCCGCCTCTTTCTGCGAGCAGGTAATGCTCGCGAAAGAGACGGCCTCCGTGGCGTGGCGGTATTGAAAGCGGCCGCTACGCAGGAGGCGCGGGTTCGATCCCCGCTCAGTGCAAATATTTGTATGCATGAATATGAGTATTTGCATTGGTCTGGTCGTGCCTCGGAGATCACGTTAAGATGTCGGTCTTGGTTGCCATACAAATATGTATGACAGTCGTTATAGGGGAAATGGGTGAAATGGCCCCACATAGAAGGGCTGATCACCCGTCTGGTCAAACGGCGTCCCAACTGGAAGTATATAAGAGACGGCGGAGAGGGAGCGGGAGAGAACCCTGCCCCCCGAGTTTCGCAGTCTGCGGCGAGGACGCCGCAGACTCATCTACGCTGGGACTACCGACCTCCATGATCGGGGCCTGAGGACGGCAGTTGGCCGACTCGCCGTCCTTACAGAAGCAGGCCGTGGCGGAGGCGTGTCGTGTGTGCCCTACACACGCCTGCCAACTCACCGAAGCGGGATAAAACCCGACCCCACCAGGCGAGGCTGCGGTGGCGGCCAAAGTCGAGGGCTTACCCGGGGTGCCCGGCAACGGACACTTGGGGAGGACACCGTGCGGTTTTAGTCGAGACACGACATAACCACCCCCGCTGGCCAGCGGAGGGGTATCCGAAGGGATTTCCACACGTAAAAAAAAAAAAGTTTTCAATGGCGGTTTTAGAATCGGGTATGGCCTCCTGCATTATCTATAATACACTGAAGACGTTCCCGCATGGACATGACCATGTTCTGACATGTATACATTTCTCTATAGTGTTCCCATAACTCGAATACATGATTACAAATAGCGGTTGCAGTGCGAGGAGTTGACAGATCCCAGTTTTGTCCCATCAATCCCCACATGTTTTCAATTGGATTTATGTCCGGAGATTTAGGTGGAAATGGCAAAGCAATAATTTCGTAGTTGTGCTCTCTAAACCATGCTCTGGTCAATCTTGCAGTATGTACGGGTGAATTGTCGTGAACAAAATTAAACGGATCGATGCCTGGATAACAATTTCTAACAGTTGGTATCAAAACGTCTTCCATAATATCAACGTAACCTTGAGCATTCAATCGTCCACCAATTTCTATTAATTCTCCAGGCCCAGCAGACGACATTCAGCCCCAAAATCCAAGGTTTATTCTGCCGCTTGCATGAACATTGACAATATTTCTTTCAAAATACCTTGTGTTATTAATTCGCCACAAGGTGACCCTTCCACTTTCATCTGATGTAAAAGTTTTTTCATCACTGAATATGACATTCTCGAAATTGAAGTCTAGATAGTCTCGTGCAAATCTCAATCGTTCTTCCTTGTGTATTGCAGTCAGAGCAAGCTTCCTGGCCGGTTTGCGGTGATGTACTCCTGCTTTATGCAATACACGTCGGACTGTTGACCGTGATATATTAAACTCAGTAGCCAAGTTTGCGACTGGAGTGAACCAATTGTATCTTGTCCTTCTAACAATTTCGTTACGTGTAGAAGCAGATGTAACAGTCGGTCGTCCTGTTTTTCGAATTTGATTAACATGTCCTTCGCTGTCCCATCTATTGATCCAAAGAGTAACGATATTTCGAGCAACACCAACACGTCTTGCGATGTCACCAATTGGTAAGCCATCTTCATGAAGCGTTACTATACGATGTCTTTCATGATCTGATAGATAATGCGACATATCGATGATAAAGGAATTAAGGAAATTTACTAATTTGTACATAGTGCTATTTAATCAAATTATGACTTCCTAGAAATATATAGGTGCCTAACCTACTTAGGAATAATCAGTAATAGATTATATTCAGTTCAGTTCTTGGTTTATATAGCCACTTCAAGTGACAATTCTTGACAATGCCATAAAACAAAAGGCAGAACACAATATTTAAATCAAAATATACATCAGCATTCTAAAAAGATTTATGTTCGACGAAAGTTTTATTCTTAATTCAGGTACTTTTGAAACTTTTTATAGAACCATTGTGTGAAAAACTTTTGAAAATTTCTGATAATGCTTTACTTTTGATGGATAGTTTTTTTTGCATTATGAAAATATTAATGTACCAAACACTTTTGCGACGCGATTTTGTCAGACTATTGTGATATATCTTGCAATGCATTTCTTTTGGACAATTCAGATACTACGCTACTATTGATGTTGACTGTACATAAAGTCACAACTCTCTCCAATTGGGGTTGCAGAGACAACATTTTTTCACTTGCTACGATCCTGTCGTATACCTTTATTTGGCCATCTGACCTTCACAAGCCATTGGCGATATCAAAGTTGTCGGACTTTTTAGGGCTCGAACTGTCCGTAACGACTGCCATAGATGTTCGTATGGCAAACGGGACCGACGACTTAACGTGCTCTCCGAGGCATAGAGGGATCTCAATGTGTTAAGAATGGTCATCCAACCTAAGACTGCCTTGGCTAACTGTTGCTTAACTTTGCAATGTGTACTCGGTTACCACTTAGCCACGAATAGAATCATTAGGTATAAGAGCAAATTTATTTAGGACCACAACTGAATTAAGGGTTTAGATATATTTAATTCGATTACCCTACTAACCAGTCATTATGGTCATTTACATTACTCCGTCACAATCACAACGGCTCACAGTCCAATTACGTAACGCAACATTTGTTCTCCATGCGTGTATCGTCCAAATGCAAGCTGACACTATACATTAGGTAATTAGGATTCAGCCAGCGGCTAATATAAATGTATTACAGTGTCAATGAGTAGTAGCCAGGAACCAACATCGAAGGCTAATGTAGAATCTAATGGATATTGTTTTACGTGATTTACAACTTTTGAGAAGGTTTTAACATTGTAAACTAACTGTGACATTCGTAACTTAGTAATTAAATCACGCCTCTTTCCCATTAAGGTTTGTAGAGATGACATTTTTCCTTCCACTTTCATAATTATATTGATTTCATACATACTATTAGATTTTCTCCCTTAAAATCCTAAAATGTCCTTAAACTGGTTGACATACGTACGCCTACGGCGACCTTTACCGGATTGCCCATTTACCCTCACTCATAAATCTATTTCATCAATCTGTTTAAGTCGGTAATACATTTTAACACCTGAACATTGCTTACATAATCAAGAGTGTGGTGGAGTCCCAAGTACCACGGGTGTGACCACAGTGTTAAGCTTATACCGTAGCGGCTGTACTTCAATTTCGCAGTAGCCCAAACGAGTAATAATATAATAAGTATTGCTACAGCACCGCCTGAGCCAATGATTTATATCTTCCTTGCTTACAATAGGTTAGATGGTTGTCAAATATAATCAGAAATTGTCCACCGCGCCTAAGATTTCGAAATTCATTATTACCCTCAGTATTCTTAACTGTACCCACTGCAGCAGTAACACCTCATCGTCGTTATCTTAGCATTGTTCCCAGCCACGTTGCGGGATAAAACCCGACCCCACCAGGCGAGGCCGCGGTGGAGGCCAAAGTCCGCCGGTAACCCTGGGGTTATCCTTTCGAGGGCTTACCCGGGGTGCCCGGCAATGGACACTTGGGAAGGACACCGTGTGGTTTTAGTCGGTCCGATTCTGACACGTCCACCCGTCGTCGGCACCAATGGGGTGAAGCCCGTGGGGGTTTCACACGCTAAAACAAAAGCATTGTTCCCAATTGCATCCGACGCCTTGGAGTCCGAGGTCGGCTTACTTGTTCTCTTCCTTTTGGTTTGACCAAAACCGTATACTTTAATGGCAGCGTACCACCTGACCTCCCAACCCGAGGAGGAGACGGCGCCAGAGCTTCGACTGCCAATCAGCAAATATGTACCTTGCAAATGAGGTTGGCTTGGACCCAGGAGATTTTGGTGAGACCCCAAAAACACTCACATTCATCTCATTTCGTTATATCTTCCCTGCTTACAATGGGGTAGTCGATTATCAAGGGAAATCAGACCTTATCCACCGCAACTAAGTTTTCTAAAACTAAGAATCCTCAATCACCCTGCCTTAGTGCGTCTTAACTTTAAATACTGCAGCAGTAACAACTCTCTTAAAATAAGAAAAGAGGTGTTGCCAGTTTCGTTTCTCAGTCTACAGCACCCCAGCTACTACATCCAACTCGCCATATAGAACACCGCATCTCTAGCACAGTACGTCATTACTCCAGCACTCTACTTCTACTAGCTCTTCACCCCAACAGGTAACCACTCTATTACTCCTTTTTCTGTATTATTAAGGATTAGCAAATATTCGTTAGATAAAAAATATATATGGGACACTCCGTATTATTAACTACATTTATTACTTATGTAGATACAGTAAAACGAGAAAAACGCTTGAGTGTCTACTAATTAGATTAATATAATATTTCTATTATGTATTTCACTGTGAGGCTGTAAGTGGACCCTCATATTTATTGCTTTGCTGTTATTAACTTTCGGGGAAAATTTCTTTTCTGGAGAAGTATATTGCGTTTTCGTATTATTTGATACTACTACGCGCACCTTACTTATTAGGCGTATACTGTGGTTTAGGAATGCATAAATTATCAGAAATATTAGTCGCTCATAGGGGTAAAAAGAAGGAGAAGAAGAACTGGAAAACGAGAAGAGACAAGGCTTTCGGTAGTCTCATTATCCGGACGGATATAGCATACTGCTAATTAACGTCTGAAATATTTACACTTTTGCTTCAAATATTTGTATTATTCATCTGAGAATATGCAAGCCTCTGCCATTTAGAAACATAGCTGTACCACATAAATTAAATATAATAAAAAAAATATATATAAAAAAAAATTGTTTTCAAGGTGGTCAAATAGCCAAACATTTTCTTATTAATCGATTAGATATTTGAGTGTCAATGTTATCAATTTTAGGTAGATTTCGATGAAATCGATCTACCTATTGGTTTCTTGACTACTGTCGAATTTTAAAAAAATTTCTTCATTGGAGGTCTAGTTATGACCCCTGAGTCCGAAATGACCACTGGTCAAAAAGTTTATATTTATATATATATGTATGTATGGTTCCACTACCCAAAATTTGCGGCACTCTCACGGTCGCATTTTTGCCCCGATCGCTTTCAAACTGCGGTCAAAAATAGCTTGGGTGTAAACTTAGTTTAAGTTCGTGAACGGGTGGAATCCGGCCTAAGGGGACGGTAGGGCCTCACTTTTTGTGAAATCAGTTTTTCCTCAAAATTTCACGTTCCATGAAAGATATTCGAACCGTTCTAATTTTATCCCATAGTATACATGAATACCAACAACTTTTAATTACAAACCTATAAGATTAAAACTTTAACTAAAAGTGGAGGGGGGAAAAACCAAAATTTTTCGGGAAAAAAATCATAACTTCTAATCGGTGAACATTCTTGGTGTCGGAAACATTTTTAATCGATAGGCCATTTTTAAGTCTAAAATAAATGTCTGAAAAGTTTTTCGCTAAAAGTTACCGTTTTCGAGAAAAAAAAATTAAACTGTTTAAAGTCCATAGTTCTCTATATAAAATAATATTAATTGCTTCACGAAATCTACCTGTGCGTTCCCCCTGCGGGAACGGATTTTTTTTGTTAATGTAGCGACCCAATTTACATTTGTAGTATTAGTATACGGCACGCTATGATGCCCGTTTTGACACTTTAAAATAGTGATGTCAAATGTCAATTTAAAATAGAAAAAAACCGAATCAAATGCGAGTCACATCTATAGTTCTTGGATATTTAATTTGGAATTTTGACAGATATAAATGCCAAGTTGTATCGTAAATTAATACACTGCACCTCACTATTGACATTAAAGAACAGAAAACTCCTTCGAACTTAGTATTTATTTTTACGAAAATTCATGAGCGGGCAAACGTCAAAACGGCCGTCATAGCGTGTAGGTACCGCTAGTATAGTAACAGTTTAACAATAGATCAACGAAAAACATTCGAACAGTGAAAATATAAATGAAAGCTAGCAACTGATGTTGAAGACCGTCTCTTTAGTCTAGTTCTGTAAGTTGTTGATTATGCTGCGTACGTTTTTTCGATTTCTAAGCAAAGGATTACTGGGTTGTTCTGCTAGGCAATTCCCAGTACCGGAAAATAAGCCCGGTAGACGGCAATAAGCTCGCACCGTATCATCCAAAACTAAAATATGTAGGTTGTAAAATGTGAGTGTAAATTATACCCCTGCCTTCCTCTTCAAAAATTCACAGACATATTGTAAGATTTAAGGTTTATAATATACGTTCCTAGGATAAATAAACATCGATCCGGCTTAAAAGAATTCTGCACTCTATAGGTATTAGCAATTTGAAATTCGTTTTGTATGTTGATACGTCCAAACACAACATTTATTTGTATATAAATATTTGCATTGGTCTGGGTTCTTATATAACTATAGTATTTATTATAGAATTCATATTATTATTTTTCCTGCGTAACAAGAACCAATAGGCTCACAATCGAGCACATTGCAAATAAAGAAATTACAAGAAATTACAACAATTGTAGAAATGATAGTAAGCTCAGGGAAGTCAGTGTCGCATACCCGTAACTGCGACTTGCCTGTTGTCGAAAAGGCCAAGTCCGAGAATTTCTACACATGTTAGTAAACTGATCATGTATCACTATCTACATCGTAAGAACAATAATTGATGTTTTATACCTACTTCTGTTGATTTGGGTCATTAGGCCACAGCAGACGTCATACTTTTTGTTGATCTGATAAATCGCTTGTCATAACTATTCGTAATTTGTTGGTTGCTACTACAAAAATCATTATTATACCATAAACTTGAATATAACTTTTCTTTGCGACATTAATACAAGCGATTGTTATATTTATTGAACCATTTTAATATTGCACGACACAGAATACTGATACCTAATGCAAAACAATTAACTTTATGTTAATTGTTATAATGTGAATATGCAATAAAAGAATGCAATAAAAGAAATGAATCGCAACAAGTCACCCGGGTGCGATCTCATTCGTATGTCCGACTTAAAACTGATAGTCAATAAAGTGAGTCCGGTGTTAGCTAAGCTGGTAAACTTGTCTGTATTGTACGGTAAATTTCCGAACCAATTAAAAGAATCAATTGTCCGCCCAATCTATAAAAAAGGTGACCGTAAAAATGTTTCCAATTACAGACCAATAGCCATTTTATCAAGTGTCGACAAAATAATGGAGAAATGTTTAGTTAGTCAATTAAATGAGTATCTAGTAAAGAATAAAATTTTGCATAGTAGCCAACATGGTTTTATAAAAGGTAGCAGTACAAATACGCTAATGTCGAAATTAACTGACGAAATTAAAAACTACCTGGAAGAGAAGAAAATAGTAATTTTAATATTCTTTGATAACAAAAAAGCATTCGACACTTTAGAAACTAACACCCTTCTATGCGCAATGGAGGAGTGCGGTGTGGAAAAACCACTGAATCAATGGTTTAGTGACTATCTCACAACGCGTTCCTACCGCGTGAAGGTGAGCAATACATACAGTGACAAGATAATGGTTAACTGCGGGGTAGCTCAGGGATCTGGATGTGGACCTATCAGCTACCTGATGCACGTAAACAGCCAGTGCAACGTGCTGCAACACTGCACAGCATACATGTATGCAGATGACTTGTGTGTGTTACGAGCTGGCACCGACATCACCGACATAAGTAGATTGGTTCAACAAGACATAGACTCGGTCGTGAAATAGTTCCACGACAATGGGATTGTACTAAACACAGAAAAAACCAAATTACTTGTAATACATTCACCCTACTTACAACTCCCCTCCACACAACCTTTACTGTACACACATGAATTTTCATGCTTTCATAATAAATTATTAAACTGTAACTGTAAACCTATTAAAATAACTAACTCTGTAAATTACCTTGGCATGAAAATCGACAGTAAATTTTCATGGCATCATCATATAGAAAATATTTGTGATAAGCTTATAATACTATTAAGTAAATTTTATCACCTTAGTTATAAGGTTCCTATCAGTACACTAAGATGTATATATATGTCACTGGTGGATTCAATAATCAGTTATGCCCTCGATTGTTACGGTCTTACATTTAAATCATACATCGAAAAACTAGAAGCAATTCAAATCAGGTTTATAAAATTAGCTCATTAGCAAAAAGGTTATAGAAAAATATAAGAATGATTACAATAAATTATATAAAATTTGTAAAATCTTACCAGTTACATCAAAACACAAGTACCTACTTTTAGTCAATAATCATGGCAATCGAGAGACTAACCTAACGAAAGTAACTAATGAATACAACACTCGCTCGATGACCACCGGCAGATATATTGTTCCAAGAATACACAATTATTACGGTGATAGAATATTGAAAAAACGAATACCTTATTATCTGAATAGTCTGCCGTTGGACATTAGAGAAGAACCAGACAAATTAGTGTTTAAGAAAAAACTTAAAAGATATTTTTAGATTTATTAGAATGATTGGGTACATTCCGTTATCATAACGATAGCGGTTTGTTGTCATTATAATTATGTAAGTGTATTTAAACAATCGCGATTTGTATTATATTATATTAGAGAATTGTACGGAGACTAGATCCCCCAGTCAAACCATCAACTCGGTTTTGGGGGACAAAGAATGTAGCACATGTACAAATATAATTTAATAAATAAATTTAAAAGAAAATAAAAAAAATACCATTGACAGGTATTTATGATAGGGAAGCAACAAGGGCCATAAAATATATGGATTTTTAAGCAATGTATGCTCGTAACAATGCATATGGTGAAGTGGTGCTGAGGGTGCAGTACCTGAAGAATTCCTCAACAATTACTTCCTCGAATTGGGAAATACAATAATTTGTTAAAACCGATGTGCAGTTCATTTTAGCCATTGTAACTTAGATAAATTACAAACCTAATCAACTAAAAGCGAGACATGATAATTTTTAAATAACCTTAATTTACTTAAACAGAGTGCATTGGGTCCTCTACCAAAATCTTTGGGTATAAAGGACTCCACCAGGATGTTCGGGGCCCAAGCCAACTTTATATCGAAGCTCAGCCATCTTGTGTTTAACAACTACTCACCTGCATGGCATTAGGGCGTTTACAATTTTTACTGTCTTCAGTTTGTTTAGTAATTAACACGGGACAACCTTGTTTCTCGGAGGCTTTTCCATACTGGGCCACAAGTATACTGATCATTGCACTTTTAGGACATGTCAGGGAAACGATTTCATCATCACATACTTGTCGGTGTATAATCTTCAGTGTGTCCAGTAGGAGACCTGTAGAAGAAAACTTTGATTAATATGAATAGTCAAGTTAAAACCAAGACATCACAATTGGTGTAATAACCACAAACAGTGAGCGTAATTTATAAATATTTTAGTATGAATCCGATCAGAATGTTGGTTATATAAGTAAGTAGCTATCGGCAGTCGCGCTCGTAAAAGCGGATAAACCAATAAAAATAATAGGTGGTGCCTTTGACGCAGCCGGGAAATCGCTAAGATATTTTACGAAGTAAAGAAAGAAAGAAAAACATTTAATTCAGGACACGCATCTAGACCGAAAGAACGCATAGCTTAATTAGTTTTTTGTGAAAACCTATATTATATACAACAACAGTATGTGCATGTACATACAAATATTTACACTAAGCGGTCATTCAAACGCTCTACCGCTTCACCACAAAGGTTGCTAATATCCAAAATAAAGTGAATATCTATGATAGTATCATAGTATATCATTTCTACCTTCGTTTTAACTAGATTATGTCACGCGGCTTCCAAAATAATGTAATCTCATGAATACCGACAGTCAGCTCGTTAAGCTTCTATTACAATATGTAACAATAGCTATGTTCACAAATCAACGACCAAGAATCACATTTGTTCTATACACAACAGAAACGGGTCCCTACCAACCCCAAGCCAAACACCTTCGACAGATTTGTACCTTGATAACAACAAATTCGAAATATGATTAACTAAAACAATATTGATCCGTCTTTTTCTGCAACTTAATACAATCATCATCAGTATAATCTCAGCGATTTTACCGATTGCATCCGAAGCTTTCATCTCGGGGGGCCCGGGATCCTTTCACTTCTTCTTCGCCTTTTAATTTGGTTTATACAGTTGTCATGGGAATAGCTGCCGTCTAACCACCCAACCTTGACACGAAAACCTGCGCCAGAGCCTTGTCCATCAATCAGTAGGTGTTCCGACTTACAGTTGAGGTTGGCTCAGCCCCGTAGGCTTGGTGGAACCCTTACATAAACATAATAACTTAATATAATATCATGTTACATAATGTTCATCAAAGTAGTACAATAAGATAAGTACACGTGGACTATTGTACACATGTCAGTAATCAACGAATTCGTGAACATAACACAGCAAATACAAGCAACGTCTCAACAACCTGATTACGTCACATTCTTGTCTGGTCCTGCCATCGAGAAGTGTAATGACATACATTTTGTCAAGATTAACTTTGGCAACTTTTTCGTAGCTGACAGTTGAACTTTTCGTGTTTGTAACTCCAGTCTTATAATATTAAGTGGATATTTTCACAATACTGGAAACTTTTCTAGTATTACTATTGCTTTACTGACATTTTACAAAGTAAACCGAGCTTGTTGAAAGTAATGAATGAATGCTTCAAAAGTTCCTGTAGCAATCAGTCTTGAACGTTCAATTAAGAACTTAGTTCCAAGATGTTTTGTATTGAATGTGTTGATCGTGTACTACGCTATTCAAATATTAAGAGAGTTTAATATTTAACTTTATTTACTTATAGTCACCGTTAATGAAATATTGTTAACTTGTCAAATATTTATACAGTTTAATTCGAGAAATGTTTAACTGATTTTTATCACAAAATGAGTTATGGACTTCATTGAATTTGGTGTGAAATTCTCGGTCTTATAGCATCTTTAATAATACTGGTATTGGTCCTTGTTTATCTGACACAAAATTTATATTTAAACAGTCCTTAAACAGTAAGAAATTACCTAGTTTCTAGAATGCGGATCTTTTTGGTCATTCTACAAATTAATTAATAAATACAAAATAACATTTCTTTCTCACTATAATATTTGCCGGAATAACCATTGATATGTTTTTAAAAAGCTCAACAGATGAATAGTATGCAATACATAAATAAGTCAAAAAACGGAAGTAAGGCAACGTGGACTTTGATCAAAAACAGCACAAGCAATATGACATTGCAATCGGAAATAGAGTAAATAGAAAATAATGATGAACTATATGACAACGCTGACAAAATATGTGAGCTATTTAATGACTATTACATAAATCTAACCAATAATGAAATATTAAATAAAGGTAACAATCATTTAATAAAATTAACTAAAATCCATGAAAATCCTAAAACTATATTCTTGGATCCGGTAGACGAAGTGGATATATGCAAAATAATACAATCCTTAAATAATACGAACTCGACAGGTTACGACGACTTAAACACCAAGGTTATAAAAAAATGCGCAACAAGCTTGGTCTCTCCCTTAACTTAGATAGTTAATCTCTCTCTATGTCAAGGTTCTTTTCCAAATTTATTGAAAAAGTCGGTCGTAAAGCCCCTCTATAAAAAAGGATCAAAAACAGATATGAATAATTACCGTCCGATTACACTCATCCCAATACTGTCAAAAATTTTTGAGAAAGTTATGCATTCCACAATAGAAAGATTTTTAACATCATGCAATATTTTCAAGGAGGAACAATTCGGCTTTAGAAAAAATTGCTCTACTAGTTTAGCATGCTTTTCGTTGGTCAAACAAATAACAGAAAATCTGAACACCAAGTCTTATGTTGGTTGTGTGTTTGTAGACATGACAAAGGCATTTTACTTTGTCTGCCATAAAACGCTTCTATCTAAACTCTCCTCTTACGGCATACGTGGTAATGCCAATGATTGCATCAGGAGCTACTTAGAAGACAGACAACAATGCGTTGAAATAACCCGAACCTGCCAATCTGAACAGAAAACTTTCAGATCAAATTTCAGAACTAATAATTCAGGTACCCCGCAAGGCAGTATATTAGCCCCTTTACTCTTCCTCATCTATATAAATGACCTTCCTGATGCAATCAGAAATGACTGTATCGTTTTCGCGGACGATACAACACTATTAATAAAAAGTATAAATAAAGCTACCCTGGGAAGAGACATCACTAACGCGCTAGATAGTGCTATTGACTGGTTGCTACAAAATAATTTAAAAATAAACATGACAAAGACCAACATAATACAGTTTCAAGCATCTAACACACAGACAAACAACATTGATATCTACTACAAAAACAGCCTACTTCCTACTGTAAATGAATGTGTATTTCTAGGTATAACTATAGACAAACACTGCAACTGGAAAGCACATATTGAAAGAATCTGTACAAAATTGGACCGTTTTGTCTATACACTAAAGCGAGTCAGAGAGACAGTTAATTTAGATACGGCGAGGGTTGCCTACCATGCCTATGTGTCATCGGTCCTTAGATACGGCATTATCATATGGGGTAACTCAACAGATATAGATAGAGCTTTTAAAATACAAAAAAAAATCATTAGAGCAGTATGCGGGGCCTCTTTCTTAGATAGTTGTAAGCCGTTATTTAAAAACCTCAAAGTACTACCACTACCCTGCTTGTATATCTTTGAAATATGTATCTACGTAAAAAAATATCCCCATCTATTTGAGAAGCTTGGTGATTATGCGAATAGCCGGACGAGACATAAAAACCGGTTACACTTGCCTCCAATTAATCTGTATTATTTAGAAAAAATGTTTACTGTATGTGTATAAGAATATTTAATAACCTTCCACAAAGTATGACCAACCTACGTATGACATTATTTAACAAACAATTATTTGACATATTATTAAACAAAATGTATTACCATATTAATGATTTTTTGGACGATAGAATAACAGATAACAATATTTCTTGGTGTAGGTAACTAATTACAACAAAATATGACATAAATTATAAATTTGCGCGCCGTATGTGGCAGAATATGTAGGAAAAAAAAAATTATAACATCTATTGTACCATATTCTGGCAAATACATTATTTGATGTGATTTGATTTTAAATTAATTTATCAGTCATCATCAATTAGCTTATTGCAGTCCACTGCTGGACATAACCCTCTCACAATGTGTGCCATAGCACCCAATCCCCTGCTTCCCATATTCGATAATACGAGTAATTTATCTATCGGTTTTATAATGTTCCAGAGGGTTTCAAATGTGATCTGTGGATTTTCCTTTCAGAGTGAAAGCAAAATAAATTTACTTTATTTCGTACGAATATCGCTTTAACTTTAAAAATGTGTACAATACGTAATGATAATGTAATGTAATATGTAATGCAATATGTAATATAATGATGTTTGAAATTTCAAACAAAGAATGCTTACAACACAGATGTTATGCAAATGTGTATGAAAAAATATTTTCGGAAAAATACAACACAACATAATTCTCAATTCCATACTGAATAAAGGCACAGAAGGCCCAATAAATATTTAGTGTTTCGACGCATTTATTTAGGCAGACTGAATTGACAAGCCTCCCAAGTTTTTGTTTCGCCGATTTTAGAAAAACAGACAATTTACAGTGAATAATAGTATTTTTGTCGTCGCTATATAGGTGCGCTATTTTCTTTCCGAAATATCTTAATATATGTATACATACTATCGGCATTTTCAATTCTAAACATATATGCTTTCTGTGACTACAAAGTACTTATCACGTTTTCTCTAGTTAAGCCAATCTCGTGCCAATCTCAACATATTTATTTTTAGAACCCTTGAAAAGGTAAAGATGAAAGCACCCTTATCGTTGAAGACCTTCGAAATTAGGTACAATGACGGTGCTTTTTCCTTAAACCTTTGTATGTAAATTATGTAACCCACAATGTGCCTTTCCGAAAGTATCGTACTCATTCTGAAGTTAGTAAAGAAGATAATTTGTCAACTAGGCAAAGCCAAACTCAAATTATATGTTGATTACTTTTATCTTTTAGTCTGCGTAAGACGTTTATTTTAAAGAAATAGGTTTTCTATACTCAACTAACTCTACACTAGATTTGAATACGCAATAGTCTCATTCTGGTGTGAATATGCTGCCAACTCAGTTATCTGAATCTGTTGTGGGTTCCAGTCCTATCCCTTTTTGACATTTACGATTTAAATTTATAGACAAAGTTAGTATAATAACGAATGACACAGTTGCGATACTGAAATTCTGTAGTTAGATCAGTATATCGTACTTTTTAGGCATCCAACTACCCGTAAAATGCTAGATGATCGTATGGTAACCAGTACCGATGGTTAAGCACATCGCTATGTTTACACATACATCCAATCACGCCTGTATATTCCCGAGGGGGTAAACAGAGGCCTATTATACCCTACACGAATTGTACTTAAGGGCATACATACCTTCTAAACACGTAAGGCGCTCACAAGATATGGAGAGACATGTGGATTTATTACGTACTAGCTGACCCGACAGACGTTGTCCTGTTGAATTTGGTATAGTTATAAAAAAGCGGCCAAGTGCGAGTCGGACTCGCCTATTAAGGGTTCCGTAGCAGCAAGTAACATAATAATGTTTTTTTTTTTAAATTTTATATTTGAGTCGAATGAAAGGTAAATTGCAGTTTACGATTTATGACGTATTAAAAAAAAACTACTTATTAGATCTCGTTCAAACCAATTATCGTTGGATGTTTACATGGTAATGTACATCATATATTTTTTTTAGTTTTATCATTCTATTTATTTTAGAAGTTACAGTGGGGGGGGGGACACATTTTACCACTTTGGAAGTATCTCTCGCGCAAACTATTCAGTTTAGAGAAAAATTATATTAAAAACCTCAATATAATTTTTAAAGACCTATCCATAGATACGTCACACGTACGGGTTGGATGAAAAAACAAAAATTAAGTTTCAGTTCTAAGTATGGGGGCCAAAATTTTTTGTTTTTTTCAATTTCTTTGTGAAAATCATAATGCGGTTCACAGAATACATCTACTTACCATGTTTCAACAGCACAGTTCTTATAGTTTCGGAAAAAAGTGGCTGTGACATACAGACGGACAGACAGACAGACATGACGAATCTATAAGGGTTCCGTTTTTTGCCATTTGGCAACGTAACCCTAAAAACACGCATTTTTTCTAGTGCTTTATGATATGTAAAATGTTATGTTGGTATTCTGATTTGGGAACAGGCAACATACAACTTGCTACGTGACTTTTCAAATACGTCAAGACAGGTATGTCAAACGTCATATGGTTAAATTATAAAAATTAATATAGTTTGTATAGGATTTCCTAAATTTTCTACTTTTCCACGTAACTTTCTTAACTTTTTCTTTCACATGATCCTTCTCGTTACAAAAATAAAAAATAAACACAACTAAAATGAATTGGCGAAATCCGTCCAGCAGTTCACGCCTGATGAAATTATTATTCATTTTTATAAATATATACTAGCTGTGCCCGCGAAACTGTGGGTGGTATCCCTAAAAATATGGCCTGCTGAAGTAATTACCTAAATATTTTAGCTCCTATTTATGCGTAGACTTGAACAAGATAAGATTTATTTATAAAAATAGAGAGATGCAATAATTTATAATTTTAAAGTAAAATATATACATCCTAAAAAAGAGCATGTACAAAGTAAAAAGTTTAGGTGTCAAAGAATTCCTCCCCATCGATGTCGACTGGTAACGTGCCCAAAAGGCTGGCGGCGTTGCCACGTTGGATGGTAATGCCAATTCTTTGCGCAAAGAACAGGCCAGCCCTTTGGTCACGCGAAGCGTTGACCAGTCCCTTAGCTATTTCTTTGTAAAGCGACAACTCGGGCTCCACGAACCAAGTGTTTCGACCCCAAACAAAATTTCAACAAAATTATTATATTTGCACCGTTTGAGGGTCTTCGCAGATGCCACAGTACAAGCGCAGCCCGTCGTACTTGAAAGATGAGAAGGCGTGAGGGTGTCGACACAAATTGTGCCCCACCTCAAAGGCCTACCCAACTTCCAAGGCACCAAAGACATACCGTCTGGTCTCTTGCCATCCTCGCGAACCAAACCAGCAGGTTCAAGCACGGCTGGAACACCGGCGGTGACAAGAACCCCGCGGATAATATCGTTTAGGTGTGCATGACGTGACATGCGTCCTGCGCTCCTGCCGCATGATAGGCCCTGATACCCAAGGCTGTCGACTGCTTCACTACAGTGACAGAAACCACAGTGACACAAACGAAGACAAGCTGCAATTCTGAATGTCGTATCGTCCAACATAGTGCCTATGTTGGGCGATGGAAGAGTATGCAGCCAGACACCAGACTCCCATTCCCCCACAGCCAAAAGGCGAGCGCGCTTTGCAATATTATAAGATGTATTAATTAAATGTTGCCATGTCATGTTGCAAAGCGGCCTGTCCCATTGTCTCTGGGAGAAAAGATTGGTGGGCAATTCAATATTTGGGCAAGCCATTTTCCAAGCATTTATAGTTTCGAATTTGCCTGGCACTTCAGAATTAACCAATGTGGGTATTAGAATTTTGCTGTTTAGTTCTTCTGTGCCATGAATCGAATATAGAAAGGTTGGTAAACTGACAACTGTCAATGTCTTTAACCGACTTCAAAGGAGGTTCACTGTTTGTCAGATATGTTTGTATGTATGTTTGTTCGCGATTTTTTCGCGTTTGGCTTAACCGTTTGATACGATTTTCAGAAAAGTATTTGTTATATTCCAGAGAGGGTTTTAATATACTTGGCTGACTTAAAAAAAGGAGATTTGTTTGGCCGTGATTTCGTGTTTGGGTGAACCGATTTTAATGCGGTTTTCAGAATAGTATTTTTTATATTCTTGAACCCGGGGGTCGCTCCCCTATTCCTTTTTTATGTATTGGTTTATATTGGTTTTAGGGAAGCAACTGCCATCTGACCATTAACCTCGAGGAAAACCTGCGTAAGAGCCTTGTCCGTGAATAAGCCAGTGTTTCAAGTGAAGTTGTCTTGACCCCGAAGATTTTTGTGGGGTGGAGTTACTCCATAATAATACAGAATCATATAATGTACATAGAATTTAAACTAGGAATTCAGTGCAGGGTGCGACTGAAATAAATTGAGCTGAGCGAGCAGGACTCTTACTTTAAAACAAGACATCTTACTACGGTCGCGCGCTTAGCTAAAGCTCGTGAAACTGTTTTTCGGTGATTATTCCTCAATGGTACATCGGACATGAACCATCTCGTTTCAAAACACTCCTCAGTGTCCACACTATCACCGTGGTAAATTTGGTCAAGATCGCACGAGTAGTTCCCTACATATAAGTTCAGCCACCAACAAACGACTATGCCGCGTATAAGAGCTTCGCTCGCTCAGCTCAATAAATAATAATCACCCGTACTTTTCCACTAATGTTTATTAAATTACACCTAACTAGTCTCACCGCAAGGCATTCTCAAAGGCTCTATATTTTGATACTTACTAGGCATAATGAAATTCTACATTTAATGTTCATTATGCTTAGTAACTGTCATATAAAACCTTTGTGAATGCCGTGGGGCGTAACCGTTTAGGCGTAATTTAATGAATATTAGTGTAAAAGTACATACAGGTGATTAATTATTTCAATATGTGTAGCAAGTTCCACTAAGTGCCATCATTCAACAATATAAATAGTACATATAAATTATCTGGGCTGCATTATAAATTATCCGCTCTCTGTTACGTACGCCACTGGGCTAAGCGGCGATAGCCCAGTGGTGTACGTAACAGACTGCGGAGACGAGGTCTCGAGTTCGATCGCCAGTCTCCCCGTACACACACCTCTGACTTTTCGTAGTTATGTGTGCATTAATAAATATTAATTATCGCTCGCTTAATAATGTGCCCGGTAGATGGCAATAGGCTCGCCCCCTATTAAATTGGGACCTTAACGAATCGTGGGTGTGTAATACACCTCTGCCTACCCCTTCGGGGATACAGGCGTGAAGTTATGTTATGTTATGTTTATGTAATTATCTCGATGGTAATATTAAAAAACTAGTTAAATACACTTAAGAATACAACAAAATTATAAAGTTTAATTCGCAGGTTGTCAACATTCAAACCGCATGGCTGTAGACGTCACCAGACTTGGCTACGTCTTGAATGTTAAAACTTGAAAGTTTAAGTATATATTATACTAACAACTTACACTTACCTCCTTGGAGAAGTTTGTAAGCTTTCTAGAAAGTTCGTCACTCTAAATCATGATTAATAGACTGAAATGAGCCTCTTTATATGTCATTAATTATTTACTTACTCCATTCCAAAAGATATCTGATTTTTTTAAATTTTAGGGATCCGTAATTCATAATAAAAAAGTACACTTATGTGATCACTGCTTTATTCATCTGTCTGTCAGTCCGCCTGTCTACCTATATGTCTGTCTGTTAATCTGTTTGTCCCTCTGTCTTCTAAGTCAGCGCAATCAAAACCAACCATAGCGATGGTTAATTACACATTCGTTAATTGATCGCGACCTTTGTCGATGTATAAATAGGTAGGTATAACAGGTTTCCTATAGCAACGTTAATGTTATCCCTCAATCCAGTTTTGTACGGAACCCTCAATGAGCGAATCCGACTCGCACTTGACGGGTTTTATTTTCATAGCATTCACTCTTTGTCGAATATAGAATTCTAAAAATATTATTATTAATATTTTAACTGGAACCAAAGTTACTTGTTGGAATAACTCTTAACTTAATGTGAAACTACTAAGTAAAATTAACATAACTTCTACACGGTTGAGGACTTTTGATATAATGAAGAGTGAATCAACGTAACGCAATACATTTCTCCGGTAAGAAGTTCAAGTTTTCATACCTAAGTTAGCTGTTTTATAACACAGAAAGAGAAAGAAAGAAAGAATGATTTTTTTTTAATTCCATTCGGTTACACATACATAGCACAAATCACATAAAAACAAAAACAGAGAAAACTAAAAATAAAGAAAAAATAAAAAAATTCTAACAGAATTAATTTTCAAAAATTAGACACACACACAAAGTTGGTAACTTAGTGGGTAAATAATGGGTAGTGGGATTTAGACGTCCTAGGTTCGAATCCTGGCCATTACATTATCGACGTTTACCCACTACTAAGCAATTATAGCTGAAGGGGTTATCGGGAATACTAGTAATTTCGGTTACTAGTAGTCTTTTTTTTAAATCTGACTACAATTTTGACCAGGATTATTAATTTATAATGCACAGATGAATACTAAACTGAAGAGTATGAGTCAAAACCGATAAACAAGTACCGTAAAACCAGCAAAGCTGTACACAAACTTTACTTATTCGATTATAACCAAAACTCAAACATCTTAATATGAAAATATACTGTCAAGCCTTTTTTTTGTGTGGAAGCCCTTACGGGTTTCACCCTAATTGTGCATAGCAGTGAGGTGGGTTATGCCAGAATCGATTTAAAGCAATAGGTTTTCTCTTTAGTATCAGTAAAAAAATACATATCAATACACTCTCAGTTCAGTTTTCTTAAGTCTATTTTAACTGAGGTTTCAGTTTGACTTAACTTCTTTCTCGTAGTATTTAGTAGTTGATTTTATAAACCAATCCTGCTATATAAACAAACTTACTAAGGTCAACATTTTGTTTAACTAAAATGCTTTTAAAACCAAACCAAAAGAAAAAACCTCTTAGAAGACGAATCCAGGACTAACAAAAGAAGCAAAATAATTTTCTACTAAGAGAACTATTCAAAACTACTATTGGTTACTCCGCTGGGAAATTAGAGTGCCTACTCTGAGACCTTAGAAATATTTGTTTGGCAATCAAATTGTGTAGAGCGTCAGTAATAGTAAATGAAAATAATCACGAACGAAAATCATGACAAACTCTATTAGGTTTTAGTTGCTCTTATAAACTGAAACTGTCAAAAATATTATTCGCTAACAAACGGAAACGTACGCTTCTTAACTTAACGCCATCTATCAATTCATTAGTGAACTTCTATCATACCGTACCCTTGGAATCAAAGACACTGAAACCTTTAAAAAATATGTACTCTAATAAAGGTTTATTTTCAAAATTCCATGCGAGTTTGTATAAAACCTGGCCACATACATCGGCCTGAAATAAAAGTTACGAAAAGTTATGACCTCACTTTGTGGGTAATATGATGAAATTCTGAATATAAAGTAAAGTATCTGTGGGAATCGGTAAACCTCCTGAGACTGCAATGCCAGATATTGATTTGGGCGACCTTAACACGCATTTCTCACGCCCGCCTATTTATCTAAACTCAAACATCAAAAATTTGACGCTACAGTCTCTTTTGAGTTTGCCGACTCTGCAGATACCTGCCTTCGATCTGAGTCCTGTCACAGACACTGACGTGCAAAAGTCCCTACTCTCTATCTCCTCTTCGGCTGTTGGAAATGACAATATCTGCTCAAGGATGATTACCCCGCTTCTTCCCATTATCCTGCCTGTACTCACACACATCTTCAATTACTCCCTATATTCTTCTATATTTCCTGATTCGTGGAAGCTTGCCTATATAATTCCTCTACCCAAAACGTCTAATCCCACAATGGCATCTCATTTCCGTCCAATATCTATTCTACCTTTTCTTTCAAAAGTACTTGAGCATATTGTTCACCGACAGCTATCCTATTTCTTACTCACTAACAATCTTCTAAGCTCTTACCAGTCTGGTTTTCGCCCTGGCCATAGTACAACAACAGCACTCCTCAAAGTGACTGATGACATCCTTAGCAATGGAAAATAAACAACTTACTCTTCTAGTTTTATTAGACTTGAGTCGTGCTTTCAATTCTGTAGACTTTGACATTCTTCTCGGCATACTCAAATCTATTAACTTCTCAGCTACTACTATCGCTTGGTTCGATTCCTATCTTCGGGGACGCTCGCAGTATGTCAGGGTAGACGAATCCTCGTCAGAGTGGTGTGATTTAACCGCGGGCGTACCCCAGGGTGGTGTCCTTTCTCCTCTTCTGTTCTCGATCTTTATTAATTCTGCCACTAAACTTATTTCTTCTCGTTTCCATCTCTATGCAGACGACCTGCAGATATATCGTCATTTTGTGACAGCCGATATTGAGTCTGCTGTTGCTGAAATGAATAGGGATTTATGTCGTGTCAGCGAATGGGCTAAGTCTTTTGGCATCCTTATCAACCCAGCCAAATCCCAAGCTATGATTATTGGCAGTAGGAACATGCGCGGTAGGCTCACTGACTCATCTGTTGGACCAGTATTATTGGACGGCATACAAATACCTTTGTCTGGCTCAGTGAAAAATCTTGGAGTTTATATGGACTCCAATCTTTCCTGGTATACTCAATTTACTGAAGTTAGTAAAAAGGTACGGTATGCTTTCCACTCCTTGAAATGTCTCCAAAGCTTTTTGCCCTTTAAAACCAAAATTTATTTAGCTCAGACCCTCATACTGCCTATCATCGATTATGCTGACGCCTGCTACTTGGATGCCAATGAGGAACTGCTGGATAAGCTTGAGCGGCTGCAAAACCTATGCATTCGCTTCATATTCAATTTAAAGAAATATGACCATGTCTCCTCCTATCGCAAAGAACTCAAGTGGCTCCCAATCCGTCTCCGCAGGAACACTCGGATACTGTGCCTTCTATTTAATATTCTTCACAATCCTTCAGCCCCCTCCTACCTAAGGGAACGATTTTCCTTTGCCCGTTCTCCCGATGCACCATGCAGATCCCACCTACGTTCAACACTCAAATTCCCTTCCCATAAAACCAACTTCTACTCATTTTCCTTTTCTGTCCATGCAGTGAGACTGTGGAACTCGCTTCCACCTGATATCAGAGACTGTAACTCAATTAATAGTTTTAAACTCAAACTTCGTCAACACTATCTGTCCTCTATCTATGATTGACTCCATAATATAATCTTTAATGATCTTGTATACCAACATAAAGCAATGCATGTATTTATTTTATATTATATATATTTATATACATTATATATATATATATATATATATATAAATATATATATCTACATATACTTATATATACCTATACTGTCTCTCGTCTTCCCCACACACTGTTCACTTATTTTCTTCTATTCAAACTCTCCTCTCGCAGGTCTGCTGGAAGAGATTTCTTTGAGAAATAAGCAGAGCCTCTGTACTACTTTTTCCATTTTAGTATTTTTATATCTGATTGTGTGTGTACATAAATAAATAAATAAAAATAAAAAATAAAAATAAAACTTATCACCGAATGCTTTAATTCATCATCATCACATCAGCGTGGTTCCCGGTCGTATTCGACTGCTTACTCCGTCTCCTTTTTTACATGGGACTTATGCGCCATTTATGGGAGTGACCGTCGTCTGTCCTTGAGAACTGAACCTTGATAGAAAAGCCTACGGTGCCTACCAAGTACCCTAGGAAGGACCACTATGCATTATGGGTCCAAAATGACTGTGTTATTTTATGTAATTTCCTTTTGCTCATTCCTATTATTCAAGGGAACTTATGGGAGTATACTGTCCCACTTATCTAATATTTGCGGTATTTACCTAAACCAAAATATTAATATAATACAGAGACAATATCTAAATCTTGTTATATCTGAAGTAAACCGTTGATCCCGTTTGTCATAAGGTTGACTTATTACCATTTACACAGTAACCCCAAGGTACAATTTCTGTCATCTAAGGGTACTGTTAATTCAACAAATTGATAGCTCCAGCAGTTGACTAACAAAATGATCTGCTTTGTCCTGTAGAAACCAGTCCATATTTAATGAAAATATTTACATTGTGCGATACAAAGTAATATTTTGTGTAATAACGATTCGTAAAGCAATATCTTATTAGTAAAGTCCGTAAGAAAATAATATTATGTGGAAATAAAAAGTTAGGATCACCCTGTTTAATAATTACAATGATTTATTACCTACTTATTGCACTTGCAAGTATCAACTAATATACTAACCATGAAGAAATGAAATCGAATAATTAACAATTTGACTGCCAACTCCGCATATGTAGGGCACTGCCTTGATCATCTGCAGACCACGCCAGTTGAATTTCTATTGGTCAAAGTGCAGCCGGCACTGAGGGAAAGCGATATGTGTTTTGTGGCCTTTTTTTATCACTTCTGATACCTCCTCGCCGGTCAGCTGAGGTGGTTATGTCGGACTTGAACGGACTAAAACCGCACGCCCTCTCGGGTCTTAAGTGTAAGGAATATTATAGACATTACCCTCGAACCCCGGCTGACCCAGTGCCATCTCCGGTTTCAAGGTGCCCCCTTCCCCCCTGAGTGCGAGAACCGCGGTGTCCCCGTCTTGCCCCGGAAAAGGGGGGGCGCGCAGTATACCGCCGCCCCGGCCTGCTTCTGCTAGGGTGAGAGGCCTCTCCACCTGTCACCCTCAGGCCTGCGTTCATGGAGGACGGTGGTCGTTGAGCGACCTCCGACGTCTGAGTTGCCTCCGCGCCTCGCGGGCTCTGCGGATCGTGAGAGACTCAGGTCTCTACTCGCTCGCGCTGCAACCCGTTCCGCAGCATCCTTCTAGAGCATTACTTGCTCGCAGAAATAGGTAGCGGCAGCCCTGTGTTTTGGGCTTAACGCACAAGATACGTGATATTATAGAGTGCAAGTGTTGATTTTGGATTGGTGCTTTATTTTATTTTTATTCGATGCTAAAAAGCAGTGAATTTCGCACAATTTGGCGCTTGATGAGAGTGAATTTGTGTCAGGTAAATAATTAATTTATGATATATATTATGAGTAGGAATAGGCATAATTTTATGAAAATAAATAACAATGAATAGTGCAATCGTCATTATATATATTAATTATTTCCATTATTTAGATTTATAATTTGATTTCTTATGTGACAATCGTGAAATTTTTCATGAAAATTGTTTATTTTTGTAATGTTTTACATTTATGTTTGATTTATTATTTTGAAAAAAAAAATTAATGTTGATTGTCGCTCGCTTAGTACGTACGTAGGCACGTATCGAAATTGTTGACGGAAATCTTCTATTATTATACTTGTAAATTATTTTGATGACCTCTGGGGTGTCGCGTTAGAGCGTTCGTCTACTGAGTCAGAGGTCGCGGGTTCGATTCCCGCTCAGTAAAAATATTTGTATGCATAAATATGTGTATTTGCATTGGTCTGGGTGTTTCTATGTATAATATGTATGCATGATTTACAAAAAAAGACAAATGTCTAAGTATTTGATCCGCATTCTTGAATTCATAACACAAGCTAGTTAAGTTATCCTTACTTTGGGTCTATATAGCGTTGTGTAAAATGTCCTAGAATATTAAAAGTATTATTTATTTAAAAAAATCTATGATTTCAAATCACTCAGTCAGCCAGTTACCATAATCAAATAATAAATAATAATAACTACAAGTGGCGTTTATGAAGATATATTTTTAGATCGCGTTTAAGGACAATTGGTTTATATTAAATCAAACCCTATGACGAAATTTTAACACTAAACATGAAGTTTCCGCGAATATACACTTTTTTTGACTGATTCTATCGCGATTTATGTTTTTTTTTTATTATTTACAAATATATATAGTGTAGGACGCCCTCCGGCCAGGTGGGATGACGATCTGCGAAAGACTGCGGGCAGATGCTGGATGCGGCAAGCTGAAGACAGGGCGCTATGGCGCTCATTAGGGGAGATCTATGTCCAGCAGTGGACTAGAATAGGTTGATGATGATGATGATGATGATGATATATAAATAAATAAATAAATTACATAATACCATATACAGTACAATAGACATGCATACAATATTCTATTATTTACAATGAGCGTGATCACTGTAACTTGATTTTGATCGCTCAAAGATAACTACAAATTTCTTTTAATCTTCAAAATAATTTAGTGCTGTAGTAATTAGTTTAGTTACAGTGATTACTAGAGATACGTACTGTCTTTGACTCCATTAGACATGCGGTGTTCGTAATTAACCCCTGATTACCCTATTAATTGAGGTCCTGCCTCACGACACCACACACCAGTGTGCGCACATCAATTTGCGTCCTGTGCGCTCAGACTCAGACTTCAACTCCAATATGCAAGCCTGAATATTTGATTCTCATTGGAATACATAATGAAATGTATTTAAACATTATGTGAAGTTTTTTATTCAGTCGATGAATAATCTTAAGACGTGGTCAAAATTATTCCTGTTTTTAGGGTTCCGTTGCCAAATGGCAAAAAACGGAACCCTTATAGATTCGTCATGTCTGTGTGTCTGTCCGTCCGTATGTCACAGCCACTTTTTTCCGAAACTACAAGAACTATGATATTGAAACTTGGTAAGTAGATGTATTCTGTGAACCGCATTAAGATTATCACACAAAATTAGAAAAAAAAACCTAAATTTTGGGGGTTCCCATTTAGAACTGAAACTCAAAAATTATATTTTCGTCAGACCCATACGTGTGTGGTATCTATGGATAGGTCTTCAAAAATGATATTGAGGGTTCTAATATCTTTTTTTCTAAACTGAATAGTTTGCGCGGGAGACACTTCCAAAGTGGTAAAATGTGCCCCCCCCCCTGTAACTTCTAAAATAAGAGAATGATAAAACTAAAAAAAAATATATGATATACATTACCATGTAAACTTCGACCAAAAATTGGTTTGAACGAGATCTAGTAAGTAGTTTTTTTTAATACGTCATTAATCGTAAACCACTGTTTACCTTTCATGCAATCAACTCAAATATAAAAATTAAAAAGAAAACATTATTATGTTACTTGCTGCTACGGAACCCTTAATGGGCGAGTCCGACTCGCACTTGGCCGCTTTTTTATTTATGATCTAATGTCATATATATTAACTGTATTCATATAAGTGGCTTGAATAAATCAATCCTTCGTTCAACAACTCAACTTTTACGTTCTTTTGCGGTGGAAGTGGGAGCGAGAGGCATACCAGCAAACTCTCTCTATAACCTACCTAAAGATCTAGGCCTATCGAGACCTACAATATACTCATTACTAGGACGAATGTCTAAAGCGGCACTAGTAGGTTCGCATCAAATTTGGTTAGGCAGGGAGGGGAACTTGGGTAGTGAAGTGAGTGTTGATGTACAGCAACAAAAGGGGCCCCTTCTAAACCTACACTTGGGTCGCAAGTCCCAAGCACTGTCCCGAGTTCAAAACTCAGCAATGCGATGGACCCGGCACCCGCACTGAGAATCCATGGATTGCTAAGAATATCGGTCTCTATCAAGTCATTTGATAAATGTTATTTGTTAAAACAAATGGCACAATGAACAAAACAGATAAAATATCTTCGTTCATATTATCTTCACATTAAATTAGATTTTATATTTATTTTGCTAGTTACGTACTTATGATGTACCATTAATTGTATAATTGTAATTTATTTTATTTTTGTTATCAAATCGTCAGAATTAAGGAAGCAATTTAATAAGGATTTTTAATTTCACTGGATAAAGACGGAAGACGAGACAGGGGAGTGCAGGGCCCTAACTACCGTTTCTTACCCTTAGCAGTTTCGTTACTCAAGGATCTATTGGCAAAATTAACGTCTAGTTAGTGAATTACCTTCTATTCATAAACGAATAGGAGTATTTACGTCACTCTTATAAAACGTCCAGGCCATACATTTTGCTAAGGTATAGGATTTATGAAGAACTTAAGACTAGAATTCATGCATAATACCATACGCTATGATGAGTTTAAGAGTGTTAGGTCAAGGCGTGTAAAGTTAGCAGCTTGGCTCTTCATAGGATCTAATACCTTCCTGCTCGGAGGAGTTGTTAGCTCCCTGTTCCCAGCGCGAGCGGTGGAACATGTTCCACCACAGATGACTCCGCCTCCGTCGCCAATGGTGCTCGACGTGGATGACGACGACGTGCCCGAGGTCACTTGGGTTGAACTAGAGCTGGCGGTGAGAAGGCTGAGAGCCAAACGCACCGCCCCGGAACCCGACGGCATTCCAGGCCGAGCGTGGGTCCTAGCTCTAGTCGACGACGCTCTCGAGCCCCGACTGAGAGGGCTTCTCAGCGCATGTTTGGAGAGGGGCCAGTTTCCGAAATTGTGGAAGACGGGAAAACTGGTCCTCATCCGAAAGGAGGGGCGCCCGGCGGACTCGCCATCCGCTTACCGGCCCATAGTGTTACTCGACGAGGTGTGCAAGCTCATTGAAAGAGTAATTGCGAAGCGCCTCGTCGAGCACCTCTCAAGAGTGGGGCCGTACCTAGCGGATGGCCAATGTGGCTTCCGCCAGAGGCGCTCCACCGAGGATGCTATCATGCGCGTGAGGGCTCTGGCGGAGGATGCAGTAGCCCGGGGTGAGGTGATGCTGGCGGTTTCCCTGGACATCGCCAACGCGTTCAACACCTTGCCCTGGGGTTGCATTAGGGAGGCGCTCGTGTAGTGCCTCTCTACCTCCGCCGCATAGTTGGGGCGTATTTGACGAAGAGAGCCGTCTTCTACCCAACCGTGACCGGTCTCGGCCGGCGTGAGGACATAGCAAACGCTCTGCCCAATATGAGGGGGCCCGATGTCACCTGCAGAAGACTCTACGGGGGGATCGTGCGGTCCATGGCCCTATTTGGGTGACCAATATGGGCGGAGGCCCTGAAGGCCGGAAGTGTGCGGATGCTGCGCGCTCCGCAGCGGGTGATGGCCATCAGGGTCATCCGCGGGTACCGCACGATCTCCTTCGAGGCGGCGAGTCTCCTTGCCGGAACTCCGCCATGGGACCTGGAGGCGAGAGCCCTTTCGCAACTGTACCAGTGGCGAAAGGAGGCGCGGGAGCAGGGACGGATCCCCCAGCCTCGAGAAATTGAGGCCGTGCAGTCTCAGCTCAGCCAGGCCATCGTGGTGGAGTGGAAGAAACGACTTGGGCGACCAAGCGCAGGGCACGCCGCAATAGCGGCGGTAAGACCCATCATGGAGGATTGGCTAGAGAGGCGACACGGAAGCCTCTCGTACCGACTGACACAGGTGATCTCTGGGTAGGGGAGCTTCGGGGACCACCTGCATCGGATCAGGAAAGAGCCAACGCCTGATTGTCATCACTGGCGGACTGCCCGGCGTGGGAGGCGCCGAGGCGTGACCTCGTGGCAGCCATCCGGGTGGGAGTTTTCTCGCTCGGCAGCATGATTGCGGCAATGGTGCGGAGCGCGAGCGCGTGGGCCGCCGCTCCCGGCGCCCGGGAGAGGTTTAGAACTCTCCCGGCCCGCCGAGCCCGCAACATGCTCGCCGCGCGTCGCAGGCGACTCAGGCACCGGAGGTCGCTTAACGACCTCCGTCCTCCATGAGCGCAGGCCTGGGGGTGGCAGGTGAGGCCGCCTGTCACCCCAGCAGAAGCAGGCCGGGACGGTGGGGCAACTGGCGCCCCTCCCCCAAACCGGGGCAAGACGGGGACACCGTGGTTCCCAAACCCGTGGGGGCCATCTCGAATCCGGAGATGGCTCAGGGTCAGTCGGGGTGTGAGGGATATGCTCTATGGGCAACCTTACACCCCGGCGGGTATCTGAAGGGATTTCCGCACGAAAAAAAAAAAACTTAGTAAAATACAAAAACTAGCATAATAGATATCCGAATCATTGTTCATCGCTAAAAGCATACGTGTAAACTGCTTTAGTTCGTGTTGTCGTTGCTCAAGCTGACACTCGTTTAATAGCAACGTGAGGGCTTAAACGACATACGCGGTATACTTAAAGCTCTTAAAACTAAAAGGATTAGGCTACTAATTTATTGCTTCAAAATGTATTAAATTTACAGTCACGTTACTTGCAATGAACATTACATTACATCCTCAAAAATGTAGTAAAGATTCATTAGTAGTGACTTCAACAAAATGGGTTTACTAAGAATACTCTCATGGACTATACCAGCGTCGAAAAGGGAGTAGTACTTATATAAAGTTTTTATTTACGAACTTAACTTTGAAGATAACGTTGTCAATGATATTGAGTTCTTGAGATTTCATTTGTTTTTCTTCAGTAACGATTGATTTCATAAAAGTATTGTGTCTTTGGAGTACTTTTCACTTAAATATTTTTGTTAGCAGACTTCTATTGTTAGCTATTGTGTAAAATATATAATTCTTATCGTTTAATCTCAGTGTAGCTGAAACCCCAAAACTTATAACTTAAATTAAAAGTGGTTATACCTACAGAAAGTGGCCCGAAGTTGGAAGTTCAAAAATTCATTGTTTCTTCATAACGTCAAACGTTTTCAACAATTAGAGAATTAATAATTAATCGTTACATATTTTTACTCTATATACTCTATATCGACTTATTAATAAATGATTTAAGTAAAATGTTTATTGTGAGACGTAAACATAAAATTATATAGGCTGGATCAATTATTAGAGGCATAATAGAGGCAATTTTCAGGCCATCTTTAGATTAACCCGGCGGTTGATCTTATAAGATTTGATCATCTGATTCCTACACCTCGGAACCCGAGGTCCGCTTTCCTGCTTTTCCTTCTCCACTTCGCACGATCACATTATTACATTCATGATAGTGAGAACATTGGCACGCATATCATCCCTTACGAAGTCAAACCAGCACCTCTTATATTTTCCCTATCGGGCTACAGATAATTAATACTACTATTGTCCTATTGTAGCCACAGGGCAAACACCTAGTTCCATTTCTGTTACTAAAATTTGTTAATCTAATAATATTATAGCTCCTTTCTCCATGAATATGATTATAAAGAACTTGGTATCTAGTTTCGTAAGATTATTGTAATTTTATTAAAATATCACGCACTAAGTCTCGTAAACCAGGAATCAAATGTAATAAGTTTTGCGTATCAACTCATTTATGCTCATTGTTAATATCAATCACAGGACTGTTAATTTTAACAGTAACTATGGCAATACAGAATACTATAAATCGCTAAAATAAAACAATATTGAGGTTTCTATAGCTGTCTAACTTCGCTAAATATATCGCTAACAAATTCTTGTATTAATAAAATGTTAAAGATTTGAAAAACATCTTAGTTTGCCCGAGCAAAATTACATAAAGTTAAGAAATACTCAAACAAGCTACCGTAATTATTTTGATCACAGGACTCTTTTGCTAGGTTCGAATGACCGAAATAGATCAAAAAGAAATTGAGTCATATAAAAAGGAAAAAATACACTTTGAGCAAAGTACAAACCCATCCACCGTTATTGAGAGACAAAGTGGAAAGTATTAGATAGATTTGTAAATGGAATACTTTTATATTATTGTAGCCATCGATGGCAGAGAAAGGTAGGTCACACTTTTCTTTCTTTCTTTGAATGCCTTTTCGAAAGGGTGTGCGTTTGTCGTACGATAATTTTATGATATAACAAATGATGATAACAAAACGACATTTTTTTCCTTCGTAGAATAATGTCTATAATATTTATTATGCGAAAGTATAAAAGCAAATATCACAATATAAGCAAATATAACAAAAGTATCACTTTTGTTTTATAGTTTACCTGTCAACTGGGTTGCTTTCAGGCCAATGTAAATATAATATATATGCCTACAAATAAATTATTATAGCCGCGGTAGCCTAGTGGTATGGGTAATTGACTGCTGAGACGATATCTCGGGTTCGATCCCAGGTCTTACCATGGCACACACCAATGACTTTTCGATGCTTTTCGAAGTTATGTGTGTATTTATCGCAGGCTTATAAGTGCCCGGTTAATTGCAATAGGCTCGCCACCTATTACATTGGGACCTAAACATAAACTGGCGAAATGTGGGTGCTAGCACCTCTGCCTACCCCTTCGGGGATATAGGCGTGAGTTTATGAGTTTATGTTACAAATAAATATTTGTAGGTATATATTGCCGCTCAGTCAAATGACTGAACGGCAAACGAACCCACAACCTCTGACTCGAACGCTCAAGTCGCCTTATATATGTAGATTGTATATGGAGCACAGATGAGGGGGGTTGGATATGGACCATGTTAATCGCAAGTGTAACCTCAATTCTAACGTGCTACACATAAATGAACAAAAACATAATTAACTTATTTTCTGTATATCAAATAGTAATAATGTAATATTTGTAGGTCATGGGACTTTCAGAACTGGGACCTTAGTCACGAACGCTACCTTGTAATAAATATTAAATTATTTGAACCTATTATGCCACTATGCGAACCTTTTCACGATTTATAATATATGTTTTTTTTGTAGATTTTTTTTACTGGGCAGTTGTTTGTTCATTTATGATATTCGAGAATAAATTGTTTCGATAAATGAAATAGATCGTTATCTATTTTAAATTTCACTAGCATATTACTTATTACTACTAAGAGTATGGGATAAGAGAAGAAAAGGGAAAATACATTGGAATCGTATGTTATATGTTCGACAACGACTATGTTGATCTATATTGTGTGGATTGCCTGAAAAAAAACATTGTCGGGGTGCGAGGGATATGCTCTATGGGCAACCTTACACCCCGGCGTCTGCAGACCCGAGACGGCGTGCGGTTTTAGTCGGTTCAAGCCCGACATAACCGCCCTCGCTGGCCGGCGGGGGGTATCCGAGGGGATTTCCGCACGAAAAAAAAAAAAAAGGTACTTGCGTTATGGGGTGCGACTGGTCGGATCACCTCCAAGTTTGGTGCGCCCTGGGCGGCGTGGGCGGTGACGCGTCATTGATTGCTCCTCTGGAGTGGCTGGCGTCGGCGTCGGCGGCCGGGAGTCTGACCAGCCGGCCCTTTTCGGGGCCGGCTGGCCCCGTTGCGCGGGGGAGTCGGGGTATGGCGGGCCTGCAAGGCCCGCGGGTAGCGAGGTCGCTCCAGGTACCCCTCTGCTGTTATCAGAGGGGACACTGCGAATGGCCCAGGGTCAATCGGAGTGCGAGGGATATGCTCTATGGGTAACCTTACACCCAGGCGTCTGTAGACCCGAGACGGCGTGCGGTTTTAGTCGGTTCAAGCCCGACATAACCGCCCCCGCTGACCGACGGGGGGTATCCGAAGGGATTTCCGCACAAAAAAAAAAAGGTACTTGCGTTGTACCCGAGGGGGGCATCTCGAAACCTGAGATGGCCCAGGGTCAGTCGGGGTGCGAGGGATATGCCCTACGGGTAACCTTACACCCCGGCGTCTGTAGACCCGAGACGGCGTGCGGTTTTAGTCGGTTCAAGCCCGACATAACCGCCCACGTTGGCCGGCGGGGGGGGGGGTATCCGAAAGGATTTCCGCACGAAACAAAAAAAAAAGTACTTGCATTGTTGGTATAGATTGATAACGTACATTTTACTGGTACAACCTTACTGGTACCTCAATACTCTACATAATGTAAATGTAAAAAAAATGTAAACTAGTCTGCTAGGTATCATATATCATCTAGAAAACCCTCTTACTACTAGTGTGCTATAATTAACTTCTGTATATCTAATCTAAAATCACATTAAGCGTAAATGCAAGCTTATTATCCCCTCCACCAATCGTCAGAAAATGACGAATAAATGATAAGGCGTGTATAGTGTGAGCTCATTCAAAGTTCGCAAAATTGCAGGCATTGTTCTAGTCGCTGTCATGTCACTGTTAATCGAGGCCGGTCTATAGTTCTATAATTAAAAATGAACTAGCTAACCTCTACATTTTAGCCTGCAATCTCGAATAGCGTTATTGGTATAAATTGTACGTTAAGTAAGTAAATTCACGTTAGGTTAATGGGAAAGCCTTTTTTTATAAGAGTTATTTTGTCAAATTCTGTGTCGATATCAGGTTTTAAAGGCGGGCTTCTAACTTTTATAAGACATCGTACAATTTTTATAAAGTAAAATCTCTTTGGGTTTGAATGCAGCGTTTAATATAATGTTACCTTAGAAGTCGTGAGTTCGAGTCCCGCTTAGTGAACTTTTTAATTATACTTACATTAATATGTCTAGTTATATTGGTCCCATGTTTCTAAGTATGTTTATATATTCCGTATCTCATATTATGAGCTAGTTAAATTATATTCACTTTGGACTGCCATATTATTTATTTTTGCATATATAAATTATTAAAATTCATTTCGCCAGCAATCATGCAGGATAAGCCATCGTTTTGAAAATCATCGGATAATTCTCACTCTAAGAAGCTAATGAAAAGAGTTTATCCTTAAGCGTGAGAAGCTGAATGGAAATATTTTGAAGAGAAGAGAGCTCACTGCAAGAAGAAACAAAAATGAGCCTGAGGAACAGATAAAAATAACCACAAATAACATGCAAGAGCGACATACTAGTGAAAAATGAGAGCACACCCTTAAAACCTTTTACCATAATATAAATTTATGGCTAGTGTCTTTAAATAAAGAGCGGGCTTCTAACTTTTATAATACATCGTTCAAATTCTATAAAGTAAAATCTCTTTGGGTTTGAATGCAGCGGTTAATATAATGTTACCTTAGAAGTCGTGAGTTCGAGTCCCGCTTAGTGAAAAGTTTTTAATTATAATTACATTTATATGTCTAGTTATATTGGTCCCATGTCTCTAAGTGTCTTTATATATTCCGTATCTCATATTATGAGCTAGTTAAATTATATTAATAATAATATAATAATAAATGTCTATTTGACTTAAGTACACATTTTAGACAGATGGTTACAACTCTAAAATCAAACAGAAAGGACACTGAACATACTGAAACTGTATTCCATACTAGGCTAATGCCTGTATTATGGAAGACAGCAGTCAGACATAGAAATGCGGTATATAAAATAAAATATTACGGACGAGTGAGGTGAGAACGTACTACACCACAGCTTTGCCGTTAATAATATGTACCCATTATAATAACTATACAACAAAGTATACTTCAATATAACAAGTTACACCATAATACATCGTACCATAACACATCATATTTCCTGAAACAGATCTATGGTTTAGTATAACTTATTTATTTATTTAGCATAATTTAAGCATACATACTACATTGCATTATCTCTTAATACTACTTTAGGTTTTTTAAATTTCTTGAATTTTGTTTTTTTTTTTTTTTTTTTTAATTTCGTTTATATATTATAGAATGCGAGAAAAATAGGGGTGAGTGTGTATGTGTATGTGTGAGCGTGTGTGTGAAGGTGTATGTGTAAGGTGTTTGGTTGTATGTTAGTGTGTGTCTCTGTCGTGCTCGTATATGTAAATGTGTTTGAAGAGCTCTAGGTAGACCTACAGCTCTTAACATAATACATTAGTTTAGTGATGCAAATAATGATTTTATTCAGTGTATTTGAGTAAATCCTCTGTCATATGATCGTGCCGATTCAAGTATGAGATATTTAGTTTTTTGTTCAGTAAGTTATATATTTTGGAACTTACACTATAGAATTGACGTCTAGCAAAGGACGTTTTGCAGCGACTGCTTGGAAAAATATATTTCTTGCTTCGCCTATTGGGATCGGTAGTAGGCCGGGATTTGTGCCTTCTCAGAGCTATTTGATGAACATAAATTTGACGAACTGTTAGGACTTTTATGTCTGAATAAAGACTAAGAGTAGGATATCTGTAAGGCTTTTTTGATAGAACTTTTAGTACAGCTCTTTGTGCACGCTCAAGGCTGATTAGATAAGACTTAGCTGCTCCTCCCCATGCAGAAATGCTGTACTGAATTACGGACTGCCCAAGCGCCAGATATACCAGTTTTAGTTTCTCTGGAGGGGTAATGTCACGAAGTGATTTAAACAAGTAGATCAGGCGTCTTACACGTGTTGTCATTAGTGCAATATGTTTGTCCCACCTAAGCCTACTATCTATCATCACGCCTAAATACTTGATAGAGTCTGCTCTGGTAGTTTCATTGCAGGTGCATGAATGTGGCGTTGTGCAGGTGTGTGCTTTTAGTGTGAAGTTTTGAGGCGGATCACCAACCTTTGTGATTGAAAAGGGGACAGTTTGTTTTTGTCAGATTCAGTGTAAGCAAATTTCTGTTCAACCAGTGCATCACTATGGATAGGGAGCGTTCCGCTCTCTCCCTTACAACCTGCCAATTGGGTCCCGTAACCAAGATAGCCGTATCGTCAGCGTAGGTGAAGATGTCAGTGTTTGGTAAGGAGAGTGTACATAGGTCGTTAATATAGAGCTGAAATAGAGTTGGGCCCAATATGCTCCCCTGTGGGACGCCATAATTAACTGTAGTCTCCTCACTTACGTGACAGTCTATTTTCACTGATTGTTTCCGATTGGTCAGGTAGTCTACGAAGATCTGAAGTGGTATGCCTCGAACACCGATCTTTTCTAACTTTTCTAAGAGGATAGGGACAGAGACTGTGTCGAAGGCTCTAGAAAGATCCAAGAATATACACAAGCAGTTGGTTCTATTGTCAAGACTTTTGCTGATTTTTGTAGTGAGGTCCAATACAGCATTCTCGGTCGAGACACCCGTACGGAAGCCATATTGATTCTGTGCTAAGAGGTTGTATTTGTGGAGGAACCGTTGAAGTGCATTATTCAGTATCCTCTCCAAAATCTTTGATAGTGAGCTTAACACTGCAATAGGTCTATAGTTGGTAACACAGTTCCTGTCCCCACTCTTGTAGACTGGGTGTATTATTGACTTTTTAAAAATGGCCGGGAAAACCCCATTTGTTAGGGCTAGGTTGCATATATGGGTTATTGGGGGGAGCAATGCTTCTCTTGAAAACCTCAAGACCCGAGACGGGATACTATCCCACCCTACGGCACAATCGAGGCGAAGTTGTAGAATTATGGTTTCGACTTCAGTTTCAGATACTTCTGTGATGGAGATGGAGTTGGGGGGGCTTTGATGACTGTTTTTGTGTGCCAGATCTGCTGCCAAAGATAGGGGGCGAGGGTTGGCAGAAAGTATCTTATCAGCTAAGTGCTGTCCAAGTTCACCGAAATATTTAGACACATGGTTCACTGAGGTCAACGGATTTGGATGGGTTTGCAGCAATTCCACGGGTGAAGTATGTACTTTTCCTGTGTTTGTGATGGTTTTGATGGCTTTCCATAAAGCCTTTGTATTGTTTCATGCTTTATCTATTTCAGCTTTTTCATATTCGGTTTTTAGTTTGCGAAGTAATCCATTGCAGAAATTTCTGTATCTTGTGTAAGTTATTTTTAGAGTGATACTGTCTGGCTTTTTTTTAGATTTCATGTGTAGTCTATCTCGGTTTCTAATGCAGCGAAGTAAGCCTGCTGTCATCCACGGCTTAAGGATTTTATTTTTTCTTGTTATTCGGATTGAGTTGGTATGCCTGTGTACGTCAGCATAGACAAAAAGTTGTCTGCTGCTAGATTCGTATCTTGGCAAGATAAAATATGAGAAAAGTCTGTATTTTCCAATTCTGCCTTGATTTGAATATAGTCGGTGGGTAGACCTGGTGTATATTTGTTGGCGTTTTTTTATTTGTTTGTCAATGACCAGGACTAATGGCAGATGGTCCGTAAGGGATGATTGTAACAAGAGAGTCGTGGTTGGTAGGACTGAGTTTGTTAGTATATGGTCCACACATTTTTGACTTGCTCTTGTGGGACTATTGTGAGTAGGCAAGAGGCCATGGGTTGCGTTGAAAGTGAGATATTCCTCTGTGTATGGATTGGTACTGTTTGTACTAATGTCGATATTTATATCCCCAACGAGGAACAGGCTTCTAGACGTGGTATTGGTGAACACTTGGTTTAAGCTATCGATAAAGTTATCAAAGTTGTTTTTTGTCTTCAATGATGGAGAGCGGTAAATTGCCACGATACTAATATCATCAATTTTACAGACCAGGCAAGATCCGTCTTTGAAAAGTGGTTCGCTTATTGTGTACGTGATACTTGTGTGTATATAGATGGCTACCCCATCATTCTGATTTATTGGGGATTTGGTGTAGTGAACTGCATATCCGTCCAGATGGGGATAATTGACGACTTTACTTAGCCAGCACTCCGTTAGTACTATAACATCATACTTTAATTTAGTTTGCAGGAGCAACATGCGAAGTCCATCAAAATTTTTATAAATGCTACAGATGTTTATGTGAAGTAAGTTGATTTTGGGGTTATTATTTCTTAAGTAGTTAGTGCAGTGTTCCGGCTTATAGATGTAGGAGTTTGAAAAGTTAGTTGAATCTAGTTCAACATTGATGTCCATTAAATTAGCCATTTTTTAAACAATAATACAATACGAGAGAATTTAAAATCAAAAACGAAAACGAACTTGATTTTTTGGGATATATTTGTGTTAAAGGTGATAAATCATATGACTCGAGTGATATTGTGTGAGTTTTGGAATGCTTGTTTATTTTGGCAAAAGTAAATTTGAATGGGGAGTAAAAGTTGTGGGTGAGTGGTCTAAGTGCTAGTGGATTGTATGAGAGAGGGTAATAAGTGTGTGTGTATTGATACAATATTAATTTTGTTTCAGGTGAGTGCTTATAACTAGAAGAATGAGATATGCGAAGAATCATTATAAGTTTTACAGTTTTTATGAAAAGCAATTGGTATGAGCTACATGCATAATATTCTTTTTTAATTTTGTAAAAGTAGGCTAGTCACTTTCTTTTTCCTAAGTCTATTAAACATTTTTCAGAAGAGATTAGAATCTGGTTTTCACCTTGGACCTTACGTAAGAAAATATTACCATTTGTTGTCCAGCAGAAGCGGTAGGAGTGTTGTTTGGCGAATTCTCGTGCCAAATCAAATAGTTTTTTCATGCTAGCTGGGAGGTGATCGGCGACGTATATAGGTTGTTTCTTACCGGGGATAGATATTTGTTGTGTGTTCAGTTTTTCTTCTGTAATTATTGTTTTGTTGTTAAAATTTCGGACTGATGATATTGTATCCATTTTCATTTGGACGGTTTGAAATTCCGCGACAATAGGGCGATTTGATCCAGTTTTTCCTGGTATGCGGTAAACATCCCGGAGGTCAGATGGAGAGATATTTATTCCAGTGGTTTGTCCGATTTTGCATACAATGGATGTTAAGTGGGCGCTGGTTTCCTTCTCTGTCTGAGGTATATTTCTTATTTCAATGCTGGACGATCGCGACTTTATTTGCAGGTCATGAACTTTTCTTTCTAATGTTTCAACGCACCTGCGCTGTTCCGAATTTACTTTGTACATACTGTCTAGGCCAGTTTTAATTTCCTCGTACTGCTTGTTTATGAACGACATAGAAAGTACAACCTCATCGTTAGATTTTTGAAATTGTACTGTTTGTTTTTTCAGTTCCAATATATCGTTAGATAATTTCGTAATGAGTGTTCTGATTTTTGCAAATCTCATTCAGTTTAAAATCGAAATCTATCTTCCATTCATTTAGCATACCCAAGAGCGCTTCCCGGAGTCCTTTACTGTCTTCTGACCCGTCAGGCGAGTGTGGATCCGTGCGTGGTCGTTTATTTCTGGTCGTATTCGCGAAGGTAGTGTCAGACAATGAGTTCAACAGATCCGAATCTGATTGTGTATGTTGTAAGACAGTTGTAGGGGTTGAAGGGGTTTTCGGCGGTGTACGTTTAAGTGGCATTGCAGAAACGTATGCGAATTTGATAAAAAATATATTAGATCTAACAGCACCACCGCTATATTGACTGTGACGGTCCGTCCCTTTTGGGGAGGTTTCTTGAATGTGATTTCCTGTTTGTGCTGGTTGGCGTTTATATAATTATTGTAGAAACAATTTATTGCCGATATATTTAAGAGTATTTGTAAATAAAATTCCACTATAAAAGTAATTAATTTGTTTTGTTAGGGTCTTCGTTCTTACTTACATTTGGGTCATAGTTATTACTCAAGCCAGAAATTTTCAACTGCTCCAAAAGCCAAAAAGCTCGGTGCCAAAGCCGTTTCGTTATGATTTCCGAACGGATTTGACAGCCGCTTCAATTACTTATCAGCTGATCGTGTGATCTTATTGGGTAATTTCTGTAAGTGCTTATGCGCAATTTTCAATATATCTATGTGTTAGTGCTGTTTTGAATCCAAAAATCGTTAGAAGATTACCTTATATATGGTATAATGTGATGGAAATTGCCGATTTTCCCTTCAATAATGGCCGCAAAACATCACTCCAGGTATTGGTTGCACACTTCCTACACGATGTATAGGTTATGGGTAGAAAAACTTAGTAAAACGATTTATTTTTAACACTGCTTCGGCAAGGACTTGTTTATGAATCGCGCTCACACACTTTCACTTTGGACTGCCATATTTATTTATTTTGCCAGCAATCATGCAGGATAAGTCATCGTTTTGAAAATCATCAGATAACTCTCACTCTAAGAAGCTAATGAAATGAGTTTAACCTTAAGCGTGAGAAGCTGAATGGAAATATTTTGAAGAGAAGAGAGCTCACTGCAAGAAGAAACAAAATTGAGCCTGAGGAACAGATAAAAATAACCACAAATAACATGCAAGAGCGACATACTAGTGAAAAATGAGAGCACACCCTTAAAACCTTCTACCATAATATAAAGTTATGGCTAGTGTCTTTAAATAAAGACATGTTTTCTTCAGGACCCCCATCATTATCCTATTAGATCTTGAGATCCTGTAAACTGTGTTTCCTTTTGTTTCTTATAAACACCATAATGAGTCTACGATTATTACAAGTTCGCTATAGTTCTATATATAGTTCTTTGTACGTTATCACTCTGTACAAAAATGTACGAGAGAACAAAGCCGTCTGTCTTATCTATAGGGTACTGTACAAACACCTTTTATTCGTATTATCTGGTCGACTATTGTTTCACACAATTTCCCTTAGCGTCGGCGTCATATGTGACGAGATCCTCTTTTGTTCTTCGATCCTAATGTGGGTGGCATTGTGTAGTTTTCTTTTTAAAAAGGCTTTTTCTTTAAATACGCCTCAATGATGTTTCTTTTTTTAAATCAAAGCTAAAGTAATTGTCTACTGAAGTGTTAAGAGATAGGAACTTTTTGGGTACATGAAAATACATGACACCAGTATTATATCTTTTCGTAACAAACCGGAAAACCAGATCAAACTTCATATCGTCACGGTTTACTCCATTAAAAACATACTAAAAGTTTATTATGAGCCATTAATGACTTAAAATAAAACTATTTTTAACAGATTGTTTTGTGATTTATTTGATGTTATTATATTATTTATACTGATTACGGGGAGTTTTCTTTCAATGTGTCAATTTCCAAAAATATAATTAAAGACTTTTGCTGCAATATAGGTACTATCTTAATTTCTGAATTCAGTGATGCTTCTGAATTATATAAAGTTATCAGCTAGAACCAAGCTGATAACTTTATATTCTAGTATCAATAATGTTACGTCCAATTTTCAATCACCGTGCAAACCGTCTAGATACGACTTGCTGAAAAAACTATATTCCGTTTTCATTAAGAACATTTTTGTTCACTAGTCTTTGCTGAGATTTTATTATAATGGTCACGTCAATATGACTTCATCTCACTAGATAGTTAGCTAAAGGTGAAATCTGAGAAATGAGGGTCACCATAACAGACACCAATTATGCTACAATGGTGGCCCTAAGCTAGACGGCCTCATCAGATGTTTTTTCATGCCCCACTTAAAAGACCCGGGACTATAGAAAGAAGGAAACACGTATACTGGTAAATAAATAATATAATAAAACTAAAAATTGTACAATTTAACTACAGTAAACTAGAAACAACACTACTAATAACTTAACTAAGTTACAGACAACAAAGTTAATCCCAACTTAGTACTAGTACGTAATAAGTTAACCGACAATAGTTACTTAACCAACAGAATATATAGGGCAATGAAACCGTAAAATTAACACAATACTTCCATTTTACTGCATCACTCAGGAATAAACTGCTCGGAAATAATTACAGAAGCGTATTTACGGAAATTACAGTTATAAACTTGCATGTCAAGACTCATTTATATTTATATTCCAGTTAAACGACAGCGTAAAAGTACAAGTTATAAACTTAATATTGTTTAAGTAAACACTAGGTTGTATAGTAACTACTTACGGTAAACAATATTTCAGGCTTTCAGTGAACTGGACAATGTCATTGGTTGACCTAAAAGTGTTTAGTGTAGCATCCATTACAGTCTGATGGACAATAACCAATAATCGACTACATAGTTGTATTTACCATGAATCGTATGTGATGTAGCTTAGTAGGAAAAACATCGATTTGTTTTTTAAAATACTGTATGTCAAAGTTCAAAAAAGTACGCAAAAGGAATAAATTAAACTTTAAATAAACCTAACAGGAACTGTCGCATTATTTTACATAAAGGTGTATCCATGATATCTATATCTTAATTCAAAACAACAACAAACTATGTATAACGGCTAATTTTCCAATAATGTCTCAAAGCAGTAACAGTTGATAAAGTAACAATAGTGGTAGAGTACTAAATGTATTTTCTTTCTTTCTTTTTCTCAATCAATTTAATAATTTAAGGAGTTAATTTTAGTTAAGTCTGGGGTGACTCCTCCACCGAATCGTACCTGTAGCAAAGGTTGGCCATTGCCATTCAAAGAGGTAATGCGGCCAGTGTGATGGGCACTTTAGCACCAGGTACAGGTTTTGTGGGGTGTGTGTTGGGTAACCTCCTCGAGTGTCGCTCCGATTCCGATCCCGCTGCAGTCCGGGGGGAACGGAATATGAGCGGCCGGTACACCCTGGGCGGCGGTCAATGGCTTCCCCTTCACCCCTTCATAGGGTTGGCATTGATCGTCGGCCAATACCCAACGTGGCGGGAACACATCGCTCTCCGTACTCCTCTGCTTTCAGAGGAGACAGGATGAGCGATGCTGTTAGTGGTGAGATGGCCCAGGGTCAGCCGGGGTGCGAGGGATATGCTCTATGGGTAACCTTACACCCCGGCGTCTGAAGACCCGAGACGGCCAGCGGTTTTAGTCGGTGCAAGCCCGACATAACCGCCCCCGCTGGCCGGCAGGGGGGTATCCGAAGGGATTTCCGCACGATAAAAAAAAAAAAAAAAAATGTACAGGTTTTGTTTTTGTTTTCTTATTATTTTTTATTACTAAAAACAAACATTATGTACATATATACAAATAAAAATAGCAACAAAAAACCACGAAGGTTCATACCTGTGCTATAAAACCTCGAAAGGTTTATATAGTATATGGGCGGGTTCATGATAAGACAAACATAAATGATTTATGTTATTTGTTCTTTCTATACTCACATTATAATATATGTTGAAATTATTCAAAATTGTATGTCAATACATTTAATTCATATAAGTATTTATTTATTTTATTTATTTATTTATCCATACTTTCATCATCATACCCAATGTCATAGTGTAGGAACATTACATAATATGATTATATGTAGGTCCATAACCATTACTTATGTATCTATGTCTATAACTGTACATCTTACGAATATTTCCGGCCTTAAACCCAAAATAAAATCACCTGATGAATATTTACGTATCCATTTTATTGGAATGAAAAAGTTTACCTCTCAAATGGAATCGAGGTCTATTGAAATGAAAATACTCATATCCCACCTTTTGTTCGGTCAATGTTTATTTATTCAACACAATGGACATTAGACATATTTATTTGTTTGTAGAGTATAATATTATATTTGTATTGTCTTATGTAGGTAAATATTTGCATAAAACAATGCTATGAATATAATAAAACGCGAAAACTGAACTATTTAAATAAATATTGCCACCCTTGCGTGAAAATTTACACTTTGTTGTTTGTTTCAAAAACAAGGTGCTTCAATATGACTTTACCCTGTATTTAGCTGTAAGTGATGCTTGAAGAAGAAGGTCTCCATTATAGATTCTAACAGTCATCACTGCTAAAATCTTAGTCTTCAGCATGAGTCCCTGCTTAAAGGATCCGGAATTGTAGGAAAACGGAATCGCGTGTGTTTGTAATGAATGTCAAATCTTTAATTATGATGCAGCAAAGAAACGGGGTGTTGAACCGTTTTGTTTAAGGTGGAATCGTTTGCTCTGTAAGGAGGTAACACCTATGTCATGCTCATTTTGTTCTAAATAGGAAAAAAAGGTTGGGTTAGGTTAGGTTAGGCAGGCTTTATGAACACCTTCTTCAACACGGCTAGTAGAATGGCATAGTAATTAGTAGGCAACGGCTCACGGATAAGAAGTAATAATAATAACTTGCGAACGCCTGCAAAGCAGCGAAGAAACTCGCACATCGCTACTTGTAGACAGGAAGATGACGGAAAACTGAAGAACAAGCCAAAATACAAAAGAGAGGCATGGTCTTCCGCGGGCTCTTGTGGATAAGTGGGTGTTAACTGAAAGAATGATACCTATCTGATCAAGATCAATATGAAAACCCAATTGATTGTACTGTCCATAGGTCAGAAAGAACAGGTAAATGTCTTATTTTCGAAAAATAGCTTTTTATCTCTAAAAATATTGGGATTCGCATAAATACATTTCTTAGATTGGAGTCAACCCTGGGGTTATCCTTTCGAGGGCTTACCCGGGGTGCCCGTCAATGGACACTTGGGCAGGACACCATACGGTTTTAGTCAATGCAGGACATAACCGCCTCCGCTGGGCGGCGGGGGGGTATCCGAAGAGATTTCCGCACGTAAAAAAAAGTGTAAGACTCTGTAACCCCAATACCATAGAGATTTGAATGATATAATTAATAATGAGGTAGTTACACATCCAAAGAGCTTATAGTGCTCCATAGAGGTTCTGTACATGTTGCAAATATGGTCCCTCATGGGAGTAATGCTGTAACTTATGAGTATTTGCCTGAATATAAGCTGGATTGAAGCTAATATCTTCTGACTTAACACAAAACGGGCTTTGAGGATTACCGATAATCTCAAACTAACAAATGGTATTGAACCTCTTAATCCTATGACAGATTTTATTATTTTTCCTCTTATGTCTGATTTCTCCATTTAAATATAAGTACAAATCACAAAAGTTCAGCAACTCATAGTAAGTATACATCATCATCATCATCATGTCAGCGTTAGTCCCGGTCACATTCGAGGCTTTCCGGCTCTTTTTTCTTCATTTCGCAGTAAGTATACCATAGTCCATTGAAATGTTACAAATTTGGACGCAAATTTATTTTTGGGACATGTGTCAAAACAAACACATGTGACAAAATTTCTATAAACAATTGCTTTTTTGCTCTATAACTTTATTTTAATGAATTTTACAAAAAAATATACCTCAGACCAATCTTGTAGATGGTCTTTTGATGATTTTTTTCTTTCATTTAAAACGCTGTTCAGATTCATGAACATAAATATGTTCATGAATCTTTCTGCCTACAAATGTAGGCAAAGCGATTTGCTACAAATTATATCTTCGAGAATTTTTTGTAGCACGCATAGTTTCCGAGATTTCGCGAAAAAGGTGTTTGCACCCCTTTTCCAAGATGGCGGCCGGAGGATAAGGGCTACAACCCCACAAATTTGGGGTTTAGCTTCTCCTCCCCCCCCCCCCCACACATATCCCAAAAATAAAATCGGGTCCTCTGAAAATGTAAAGTTCATGTAACATTTCAATGGACTACTTGATATGTTTGATTGATTTAGACCAGAAATCTTATTTGTCATTTTAAATCAAAATTTGAAATTGGTATCCTTAAGATACCAAGATAAAAGTAGGGTAACAGATAAAAACCTTAAGAGTTTAATTATATTGCAATCTAGTTGAATTATATGACCTTCTAGTAACTTTAGTTTGCCAATGATTAGAACTGTGCTGGTTACGTTAGTACTCGTACAGATTGCTTCGTTCGACGCTATTGTCATAAACGCTAAGCACAGCTTCAACCAACTTCTTAACCTTTTTACGTGACGCTTCGTGGTCGTGATAAAAACTTTAGCAGTTAAGGATTTATTGCATCGCATTGATGTTCTGACTACCTCGTTGGTTAAGACCAACGAGACCTTGGTCTTGGGTGTGATTTGAGGATGCAAGAAAAAGTGTTCTCAGAAAGCTACTCGTTAGACACCAATCATTTAGACTATATTTATATCTTTATCACTTAATGAGTTAAACAAATTAGCCAAACAGTGAGTTAGTTGACTTAATCAATTTCTAGGTTTAAGTGCAAACTGTCAAAATCACAACATAAATTAAGAAGTAACTTGACCTCAATTAAACATTCGTGTGTAATTACGCATAATATTATATTTTTCATTAGAAACTGGTCTACTATTGTAATTATAACATGGGCTGTACAGGGTCTTACCAATTACCTTTGAGCCCCAACCTAACCTCACCAGCTAGTCGGTGCACTTGGGATGAGGATGATGATGAACTGTCGTAACAGAACAATCCTTTTGATAACTTCCTCGGTTCACTGCCATCCAAACATGGGAGACAAACTATAATAGCAAGTGAAACAATAGGCTTGAAGTGTATTTTATCTCCAAAATTGAATTTTTAACCTTTGCTTGTGAATGAACCATGACAACCATAAATTTGCCGGACTAACTTCCGGCCCACATTATTTCACTGAAGAATATATATTCAGTGTAGTACTGTTAGCTGTTCTCTTTTGTTAACATGAGAAGGCTTTCTAAAACTTTCTAGGTCGAAAAATATAAATAAATGTGGAACTTTGATCCAACTAACAGTTTTAAGGTGTAATGGAAGCAGAATTTTGTGTAAGGGACTAGAATTTCAAAGTTTTAAATAGAGGAGAGTACTTAACTACAGTTTTCATTGCGGGTTCGTTTTGCATTTATTATAATGTTATGCATTGCATGCGGCTACTGACTATATTATGTACTAGCTGTGCCCGCGAATTCGTCCGCGTGGATTTCTTTTTTTCATGTTTCCATTTTTTTACAAGTTTTAATTCTTTTGCAATTTATTTTTACGCGATAGCCCAGTGGTGTACGTAACGGATTGCCGAGACGAGGTCTCGAGTTCGATCCGCAGTCGTCCCGTGTACTCACCTCTGACTTTTCGTAGTTATGTGTGTATTACAAATGTTGATTATTGCTCGCTTAGTAATGTGCCCGTTAGATGTCAATGGGGTCGTCCCCTTTTACATTGGGACCTAAACATAACTGGAGAATCGTTGGTGTGTAATACACCTCTGCCTACCCCTTCGGAGATACAGGCGTGAAGTTACGTACGAAGTTACGTATTTTTATAAACAAAAGTAGTCTATCTTACTTTTTATAATATTACCTATATGCCAGCGAAAGTCCCGTCAAAATTAGCCATTCCAGAGATTACCCAATTCAAACACAAATACAGACAGACGGAAACAAATTGCTTTTTAGGGTTCCGTTGCCAAATGGCAAAAAACGGAACCCTTATAGATTCGTCATGTCTGTCTGTCCGTCCATATGTCATAGCCACTTTTCTCCGAAACTATAAGAACTATGCTGTTGAAACTTCGTTAGTAGATGTATTCTGTGAACCGCATTAAGATTTTCACAAAAATAGAAAAAAAAAACATTAAATTTTGGGGGTTCCCCATATCTAGAACTGAAACTCAAAATTTTTTTTCGTTAAGCCTATACGTGTGGGGTATCAATGGATAGGTCTTCAAAAATGATATTGAGGTTTCTAATATCATTTTTTTCTAAACTGAACAATTTGCGCGAGAGACACTTCCAAAGTGGTAAAATGTGTCCCCCCCCCCTGTAACTTCTAAAATAAGAGAGTGATAAAACTAAAAAAATATATGATGTACATTACCATGTAAACTTCCACCGATAATTGGTTTAAACCAGATCTAGTGAGTAGTTTTTTTTTTAATACGTCTTAAATCGTAAACTACATTTTTTTTTATATTTAGGGCACGTCAATTTGACTTCACCTCGCCTGATGGTAAGCTGAAGGTAAAGTCTCAGGCAAGAGGGTCACCATTACATACACGTACCATGTTAACAATGGTGGCACTCAGCTTGACGGCCTCATCAGAAGAGGATTGTCGTCGCAGCACCGCGTGACACCCACCGGTCCCACTAGTGCTGCGACCACAATCCCCCTGCCCGGCTATGCACTTGCTGAGCCCTGAACGCAATCAAACCGAAATTGGATTACTATGGAGGGTTTTTCACAATCGTGCACGGTGGTACCTACCCGACCGAATTTTGTGTCATAAAATTTCTACCACCAGTTTACCTTTAATAATAAATAAATAAATATTGTAGGACATATTACACAGCGCCATCTAGACCCAAACTAAGCAGAGCTTATCATATGGGTTCTAGAATGCGGATAAACATACTTAGATACTTTTTTTTTGTAATTAAATACATATTATACATAGAAACACTCAGACCAATGCAAATATATATATTTGCAATGAGCGGGAATCGAACCCGCGACCTCTGACTTAGCAGTCGAATGCTCTACCGCTACGCCACAGAGGTATTTCACTTAAACAACTCAAATATAAAAAATTTACTTGCTGCTACGGAACCCTTCATGGGCGAGCCCGACTCGCACTTGGCCGATTTTTATTATATGTGTCTGTATACATGGACTCATGAGCATTTATTTAAAACCTGGTATTTTAATATTATAAATAGAATTTCAGTTATTTTCAAAGACAGATTTAAATTAAAAAAATATGAGGTCGCTGCTGGAAATCTACTTTTAAAGAGGCCTTTTGAAACCGAAATTATAACTTATTTAAATAACAGAAAACCAAAGCCAAAAGTATAAGCTCTCTGTTGAAAATCAATTTTTAAAGTCGCGTGTTGAGACACTACCATCGGTAATAGTCCGCTCGCGCGTTCTGAGCCCGCGCGGCAGGCAGTCTGGTCCAACTATTAGGTAATCTGTAATATGACGTTGCAAAAACTAAGAGTGTGAATCAGGGGAGTCTTTCCATGCAATCCGGGCGTGACAGCAGGGAGGCCGTGCAGGTTAGTGGCTGGCAGAATTTAGGTTATTACTTGTTCATAGTTATGAGAATTTGAGGTTTACTTGCAGTGTGTCAATATGGCTGCATATTGCATTTGCTGCCCGTGAATTTGCATAATAGGCTTAGTAACCGTGGAGGAAGCTATGAAGTGTGTGAGGATAGGAGCAGATGACAGGTTTTTGTATCTGCCTACCCCAGAGGGAAAAAGACTTGAGTATATGTATGTGTGCATGTATGTGTGTATGTATTTTAATAAGGGCTTTAAACTATTATAGGTATTTACGTCCAAACAAGACCGTAATTACGCAAAATGAACCATTAAATCAGATTTTATTCACAATTTATGGGTTTCAATTTTTTTTCTAAAATAGCTGATGTTAAACCTTGTAACATTTTTTTACCTATCTGCCAGTGAAAGTCCCGTCAAAGTCGGCCGAACCGTTCCGGATTTCCGGCGGAGAAAATCAGATTTTATTCACATTTTTGTAGGTTATTTTTGTTTTTGCGTAGAACACTAAGTATTTTGTGAGAGAAAGACTGATAAAATTGTGTTTTTGTTATAAGTATCGTGTATACATTCAGATATCTATATATATATATATAGATGAAAAGCACTACCCCCTCTCTTCCCGTGGGTGTCGTAAAAGTCGACTAAGGGAAATCGCCATCAGGAGACGGGCAGCAGCGCCTCCTGAAACACCAGGCCATACTGCGATCGCCAACCCGCCTGCCAAGCGTGGCGATTATGGCAAACGCCCCCAAAATGGCTACACAACCAATAAATCGGCCCCCAGTCCCCGGCAGTCCCGCTATTCCTAGCTACGGTAGCGGCTATGGTAATGGCGGGGCAGGGGGTGCTAAAAATCCCCGGGTAAGATCCGGCTACCAACACCGACGACTCGATCTGGCAACCTACAACACGCGCACACTGAGGCTCGACGCGAAGCTCGTAGAGTTGGAAGAGGCAGTTAGTAAGTTACACTGGGATATCATTGGATTATCTGAAGTCCGAAAAGAGGGTGAGGACTCGATAATCCTGCAATCCGGTAACTTATTATACCACCGGGAGGGCGACCAACAGTCCCTAGGTGGTGTCGGGTTCATCATCCACAAATCCCTCGTTAACAACGTGGTTACCATCGGGAGTGTGTTGAGCAGGGTAGCGTACGTGATACTCAGAATATCGAAACGATATTCGCTGAATGTCATCCAGGTTTACGCTCCGACCTCGACACACGACGATGTCGAAGTGGAGGCTATGTATGAGGAGATCTCTAAAGCCATGCATAGCCATAAAACCCACTACACGGTTGTGATGGGGGATTTCAATGCAAAGTTGGGGCAACGTTGCGGTGATGAGTTGAAAGTGGGGCAATTTGGATATGGGCAACGGAATGAAAGGGGCCAAATGCTGGCAGACTTCATGGAGAGGGAGAACCTCTACATGATGAACTCCTTCTTTAAGAAGCCCGTAAGCCGCATATGGGCCTGGATTAGTCCGGACGGTAAAATCAAAAACGAGATCGATTTTATCATGTCGACGAAGAAGCACATGTTCAATGATGTCAGTGTGATCAACGCTGTTAAGGAGTTAAGGAGTGGATTGAGTATCACGTCCCTCACATTGTTTACACTACACACTATTTTATTATAAGTATCTACAGAGACCGTAATCTTAGCAATCCATGGATTCTCCGTGCGGGTGCCGGGTCCATCGCGTTGCTGAGTTGGGAACTCGGGACAGTGCCTGGGACTTGCGACGCAAGTGTAGGTTTAGAAGGGGCCCCTTTTGTTGATGTACATCAACACTCACCTTCACTACCCAAGTTCCCCTCCCTGCCTAACCAAATTTGATACGAACCTACTAGTGCCGCTTTAGACATTCGTCCTAGTAATGAGCTTATTGTAGCTCTCGATAGGCCTAGATCTTTAAGTAGGTTATAGAGAGATTTTGCTGGTATACCTCTCGCTCCCACTTCCACTGCATACAAATTAACCACGTAACCGTTTTTGATTAATTCGTTTGTGAGATCATAGTATTTATTTTTCTTTATTGTGTGGTCCTTCGGTATATTTGTTTCCCACGGTACAGTAAGTTCCACAAGAACCACATGTTTTAACCTCTTAGAATATAGGAATATGTCAGGTCTAGATGACGAAACCCCAACATCCTCCGGAATTTTATAGTGCTTTTCATAAGTGTCGATTAGGAGAGTCCAATCTGGGGCAGTATCTAAGATTGAATAAGGTTTGTTCCTGGGTGTTATGGATGAACCTTCAGACACAAAGTTGATATGACGTCTGTTAGTAGTCAATCCTTTTTGGGCTCTAGCTACTGCCAGACTCATTGCTTCACGTATGATGATAAGCACCTTATCGTGGCGGCGTGAGTAATGGCCTCTATCGAGAAGCACCCTACATCCTACTAATATGTGTCTAGCCGTCCCTATTGCCTCACCACAAGTATAACATTGTTTTTCTGTGGCCTTCCCCCACCTTACCAGATTACTCTGGTCTGGGAGGGTCATCTGAAAGGAGTTAAGATAAAATTTTAACAGGGCCGGCGACCAGTCATAGATCAAGGTGCGCCACTTTAAGGCCATCGGTATGCAGAACTCTCCCATTGTCAACCATTCATTTTGGATTTCCAAATTCATCGCGTGCACTCGATATTTATCATTTTCGTCTTGTTTTAGAAAGGACTTAAGTATATCCTGGTCCCTTTCTGGCTCTCGTACTCCCAACCCCACTCTGTTTGACTGGGCCCCTATCATAAATCGTTTATGGAATAGAAGTCTAGATTCAAGCTCGGACGCGTTATTATCTTTCGGGAGTGCCCTGATTGTGACATCTTGGGATTTTCCTAAGATGTGGGCTTTGGTAACTCTAAGATGTTTATAGAGCTCCGATGGTTTCTTAAGTTTCATCCCAAAATTATTTTGATCCCTAAATAGAGCAGAGGAATCAGCAGAGTGCGCTAGTCCAAGCCACGATTTTAGCGATTTTATGACAGTTGCAGTTTCGCCAGTAAGGTTTTACCGAATTCATACACCAGAAAAGGCCAAGTCAGACGTGATGTTAAGTAGTTGTCATATATTCAAGCTTTTTTGATATTGTTTAGTGGTATATGATCTATCTTATTTAGGTCATTTATAAACGTATCGACAACTTCATCTAAGGATGGTGTGCGTCCTTTATAGTCTATCTTTCTCCCAAGAAATTTAAATGGCACCGATTCAGCGACTATGGAAACTGGTTTACCCCCAATGAAGAGTCCCGGGTCGTAAGAGGTAAATTTGGTGTCCCGTCTACCCAGACATAGACAGTGACACTTACTGGGCTTCGTCCTCAGTCCATTTGTCCACGAACAGAACTCATCGACTTCCTTTAATAGTTCCTGACATTGTTTTGGATTGCGCGTCAGTATTGCGAGATCGTCAGCAAAAGCTAAGATGGACTCTGAGTATATGTTATTTACTTTAAACCGATAACCCCATTTCTTTTCGTGACGTATTAACTTGGTAATTAAGATATTAATTACTATGTTAAATGCTATTGGTGACAAGCAGCATCCCTGAAACAGTCCCACATTATACTGTAATGGTCCTGTGTGTACTTCTTGGAAGCTTATAGCAAATTTTAGCTGGGAGTAATACGACTCGATTATCTCTATGACCACGGGCGGAAAGTTATACCATTGCAACGCGTATACCATAAGGTAATGTGGAATTGAGCCAAATGCATTTTCTAGGTCTATCCAACATACCGTTATCTGTCTTTCGTTATATTTTACTATAGATTATGTATTTATTTAATATAATTATTCCTAGTCACTACAACTACCCCACTAGTTATTTACTCTAGCTCAACCAGATCCATACCAAGGTTGTCTGGAAGAGATCGCTTTAAGCGATAAGACCGCCCATTGTACATAATTATATTAAATAGCTAAGTTAAGCAATTGTGAAATTTCTTTGTTGGTGTACAATAAAGTATATTCTATTCTATTCTATTAAGACAGGAAGCGATCACCGCATGGTCAGAGGCACATTGAATATCAACGTCAAGCTTGAATGATCGCGACTGATAAAATCCACGCTCCGACCATTACCGGTTCAAATCCAAAACCCCGAGTGCTTTCAGTTCGAGCTCCAAAACCTCTTCGAAGCCCTTGAGAACAGAATAGATGTGGACGATCTATACAACATGGTGGTGGCTACTGTCCGCACGGTTGGGTCTAAGTAATATAAAACCCGCCGTCCCAAATTAAAGAAACTCTCCAGCCAGACTCTCCTACTCATGGATCAGAGACACGAAATGAAGCTACAGAACTCAGCGGATGTCCTTCGTTATCGGCAGCTCAATAGACAGATATCTAAGTCTTTGACGAGTGACCTTCGCCAATTTAATACCGAGCGTATTAAAGAGGCTATTGACCTTAACAAAGGCCTAAAGTGTTCGCGAGAGATCTGTCTATCGGGCAAAGTCAATGGACGAGGCTGAAAACTGAGGAAGGTAGCATCATTTCGTCAACACCTGAAATCCTGAAGGAGATTGAGAGTTTCTATGGACAGCTATATTCCACGCAAACACCTGTTGTAAGCAAGGCTACAGACCCTAGAGCCAAGCTTACCCGACACTATACAGAAGATATCCCGGACGTCAGCTAGTACGAGATTAGAATGACTCTCAAGCAGCTTAAAAACAACAAGGCGGCAGGCGATGACGGAATCACAACAGAGCTTCTGAGAGCGGGCGGAAAGCCGATACTTAAGGTTCCCCAGAAGCTTTTCAACTCATTCATCCTCGAGGGCAAAACGCCAAAGGCATGGGGCAGAAGCGATGTGATGCTGTTTTTCAAGAAGGTTGATAAGACTTTCTTGAAAAACTACAGACCCATCTCGCTTCTGAGCCATATCTATAAGTTATTTGCGAATCGTCTCGCTCGCAGGTTTGACGACTTCCAACCAAAAATATATAGCTATAGTACCATAGACCACATTCATACGCTGCGGCTAGTTATACAAAAGACCGAAGAGTACAACTTGCCACTTTGCTTGGCGTTCGTGGACTATGAGAAAGCCTTCGATTCGATTGAGACCTGGGCGGTGCTGCAGTCTCTCCAAAGGTGCCAAATAGACTACAAGTACATTGAGGTGCTGAGGTACTTATACCAAAACGCCAACATGTCAGTCCGATTACAGAACCAGAGCTCTAATCCTATCCAACTACAGCGAGGTGTGAGACAGTGAGACGTCATCTCTCCGAAACTGTTCACATCTGCGTTGGAGGATATTTTTAAGCTTCTGGACTGGAAAGGATGCGGCATCAACATCAATGGCAAGTTCCTAACACACCTACGGTTTGCCGATGATGTAGTTTTTATGGCTGAGACCTTGAAAGACCTGAACACAATGCTCGAAGATCTTAGTAATGCTTCTCAAAGAGTGGGTCTTAGGATGAACATGGATAAGATGAAAATCATGTCCAATGCCCATGTTGCACCCGCTCCAGTTAATGTTGGGAACATTACACTCGAAGTTGTTGACCACTATGTTTACCTAGGACAGTAGATCCAGTTAGGTAAGTCCAACTTCGAGAAAGAGATCTCTCGTCGAATCCAGCTCGGATGGGCAGCGTTCGGGAAGCTCCTGCATATATTCGCGTCCGAAATACCTCAATGTCTCAAGACGAAAGTCTTTGACCAGTGTGTTGCCAGTTATGACATTTAGAAGCGAGACGTGGCCCTTTACTATGGGTCTCATAAGAAGGCTCAAGGTCACCTAGAGAGCAATGGAGAGAGCGATGCTCGGTATTTACCATAAATATTTGTGGTACATATCAACGTATAAGGATTTTTTCATAGTTTTTAGCAAACTCGGGAGCAAACTGTCACCTGGCGTTAGGTAAATCGCAAATATTATAGTTACTGGAGCTTGTTAGCTGTTCTACAACATATGCATAGTAGAACCGACGTGGTTCGAAAAAAAAGCTTAAATAAACATTGCAAGCTATAAATCAATCTTCAATAGTCACTTTATAATTACTGGTTTTAAAGGTGATACCATTTCTAATGCAGCTTAAAAGCCCTATAAACCATACTAAAAGAAGGAGCAGGAGTAGTTGGAGCCAGGCTTTCAAGATGTAAGCTTCGAATGCCACCGGGAACAACGCTAAGACGATGATAATGATAATAATTATAACTATACAGGAAGCCGACTTAATCTGCAGGAGAAGTTGAGTCAAATCATAAATCAAATCAACATCAAATAAACCGCGATAGAATAAGTTAAAAATAGTTTTATTTCAATGTGTGACATTCGCGTAATCTTCCGACTATATCAAGTTTAACTTAAGGTGTAATTTATAGATTTGGTTAGAGACTAAATCTATAAATAACACCTTAAGTTTATATACCTTTTTTTTTTTTTTTTTTATCGTGCGGAAATCCCTTCGGATACCCCCCCGCGTGCCAGCGGGGGCGGTTATGTCGGGCTTGAACCGACTAAAACCGCACGCCGTCTCGGGTCTACAGACGCCGGGGTGTAAAGTTGCCCATAGAGCATATCCCTCGCACCCCGACTGACCCTGGGCCATCTCCGGATACCTAATATTGAACACAGTCGGACTCGGTTTAATATTGCCAGAGAACCACTGAAGTTCCAGAGTATATCCAAGTAACAAAATCATCCTTGTTATATAATAACACTCCCGGACATTATCCGTTCTGACTACCGGTTCTACATACATATAGTCACGCCTTTTTCCCATTGGGGTAGGCAAAGACAACATCTTTTCAACTTCAACATCAAATTGGCATACGCCTTTCGCTTCTTCCACTTTCATAATTGTTTTCATACATGCACGTCGGTTACGGGTACTTCTGAGCTGGCCTTTATTTAAAACGCCCTCGATCTAATTGGCATACGTACGCCTAGGTCCACCTTTGCCGGGTTGCCCAGTTGCTCCTTTCATCCATCCTCTTTACATAACCGAACCATTTAAGCATCCCTTTTTCTATCTTGGTCACTTCTTCTACCTAACCACAACGTTCCCTTATCACGCTGTTCCTCACTCAGTCTACCAGGGTCACTCCAGCTATACTTCTCAGACAGACATTTCAACAGCATTCAATTTACTTTCATATTCCTTCTGCTACACCCAACATTCACTACCATACATAAGTAGTATGGGGACGAGTACTCCTTATGTACAGCTAGTAATGCCTCTTTTGATACTTTCTGGCTACTCATAAGATTATTCACTTGATTTCCAGCCAAAACTCTTCGCTCAATATCACAGACATACTTTCCATCTCTCGTAATGTTTTCTCGCCAATCGCCGGTCTACGCACGCGCAGGATCGATGCTACCTAATTACCAATAGATAAAAATGGATGTAGGCACAAATCTGAAACTATTTGCATTATTTTTCAGGAAATCAATATGACTCCTCCTTCATCCTATTTTAATTATTTTACTAAAAATCTTATCTTAAAAGTCTTTTGTCAGGTAATAAGGTGCGCGCCTATAACGGTTGGGTCATGCCGGTTTTAATGTACTCCTTCGGCATACACAGGTGGACTCAGACCGAATTAGACACCCTGGATAGGAGAGTCCGAACGCTTCTTACTGCATACCGAATACATCATCCGCGTTCATCTGTGATGAGGTTGTACATATCGCGGAAATGCGGGGGGCGGGGGCTATTTAAATGCCAAATCCCTCGATAACCGTGAGGTATGCAATCTCAGGGAATACTTCCTACACAATGAAGCTGATATTTCATCGTGATGTAATAATGGCTGATAACGGACTTACCCCGCTAGCGTTGGCTAAAGAGAACTGGCGCAAACCTGTGGTACTAAGTACAAGTTACTAAGGCAAGGAGTTGCATGGATGTTTCTATCGGGCTCTCCATGGCCCTGATATAGATTTACCAGTATCTGTGGCTACGCTTGACGAAGTTGTGATGACGAATAACTACCGGAGGTATATTCTAAAGGATGGTACGGTTGACATATGTCGGGCGTGCCACCGTCCTGGAGAATCCCTTAGACATATAATTTCTGATTGTTCTCGTCTTGCCAACGGAGAGTATTTGCATAGACATAACCAAGTAGCCAGGATTGTTCATCAACAGCTTGCTCTAAAATACAACCTTGTGGAATCAGAGGTATCGTACTATCGGCATGTGCCCGACGCACTTCTCGAAAATGGGCACATCACGTTGTACTGGGATCGATCTATCATTACTATATATGTTTATTGTAGCTTATAAACCTTATCGCGCAATAATTATCGATATCACAGTTCCACATGACGAGAATCTTGTGAAAGCCGAAAAAGAAAAACAAATAAAATATTTGGATTTGGCTCACGAGGTTGTCGACAAGTGGAGTTTGGATTCGGCAATTATTGTTCCGATAGTTGTATTTGTTCACGAACTGATTGCCAAGAGCCTCGATCAACATCTCAAGAGGCTCGCGTTAGGCAGTTGACTTGATGCAGAAGGCAGTGCTCCTCGACACGGCACGTATTGTGAGGAGATTCCTCTCTCTGGAGCCCTCACCACCGATAGCTTGGCCCCTGTACCCGATGCTACTATTTTTTATATGTTTAAATATATATTTTTTTTATATATAATGTATTTTAAAATATAATTTATATGTATTTAAAGTTTAATAAAGGAAATAATAATAAGGCAAACCCTCTAGCAATCAAACTCGATTTCTTTTTTATCGTTATATGCAAGGACTTTATGATAAGTACCTCCGAAACACTATCTGTCTCTGTGTCCGTAGGTTTTAAAGCGAGAGCACAGATGTGTAAATATTGTGTATGCTATGCATGTGTTTTTGTGTATGTGTGCCTAGGTATACATAATATATGTACGTGATTGAATATATCGGTCAGCGAATTATAACATACCTGTATCAGTGGTGTTATAATTCATAGTCCCAACTGAGTTGTGTTATTTTGTAACAGCTGTGTTTTATGTATTTAATAAGTACTAACTAAGGCTAGAATAGAAATGTAATGTATTACAACATAATGTAATTAGTTAAGAGGACTAGATGCCGACAAACTGCTCTAGAGTTTGGCAACTGATGTTTAATTCTAAGTATTGTAAATTAATTATTAAGTAAAATACATTTTTTTTATATAAAAAGTTATAGAAGTTGGACGTATGATATGATTTTTTTATAAGCTTGGCGAGGTGTCCCAGTAATAAAGTTCGCACAATTGTCTGAATTGCTCAATAAACCTATCTGACTAACGGTTAGCATAAAGTCAATGTAATGGCAGGATACGTCAATTTCAATGACAATTGGTGCACTGTTAACGATTTTTTGTTTATGTATCACATAGGGAGACACTTTAAAATAGTTTCAGTCTAATGTGTGCTTTTGATGATGCTAGAAAATAATTTACATTTAGAGTTCCATTTTTACTATTGTAGGTAATAAGGCAGTTCCATCTTGTCATATTATGCTCCTTGATAATCCTGATTGCAACCGAGTCAGTTAGAAGAAGAGAGAAGTTAGAAGTTACAATATTCTTACTTGGAGACTATTGCCACTATAAAAATAGTGCTAATAGTTTCAAGTATTCGCGGTATGTACATTTCTAGTCCTAGGTTTATAGTTATCAGCGCATCGACGTGACACGATATCAACATACCAGGGGCGTGGGATCCATATAAGCCCATTCCTTATGGCTTCCTTTGTAACAATTTTTATGCATCTTAGCGACATCTATTGATTCGTCTTAACAAATTAACAATCGTGATATCGATGAGGTCTCTGAATTTTTCGCTTCTGAGCGCGAGATGGCACCTGTAATTTGCCACTCCACTTGAGCGAAAGTCTATTTACATTTTTTTGTAAGGGGTTTAGTATTGTGTCTAGAAATTTCCGATTAGTTCCGGTGCTGACGGATTTCGAGAGGATTCTAGTAATAAGTAAGGGTCAGATGGAAGCCGGATGTGGGGTTAGTTGTTCTGGTAAATTCGGCCTTGTGTGTTATAAATACAGGTCACGAACGTTAGTCTGGACATTTCTTTGATCTGTTATCTGTGGAGTAATTGAGTTTGGTCTGTCAATTCTGCTGCGTGATTTACTGTGAAATTAATCCTTGGTTGGAGAGAGCATCGAGCATTGAGAGCTGTTCGTCACCCTGATTCTGGGAATGCCCAGAATCCTCGTACACCTCCGCGTACACCTCGACACCTGTAAACACCTGAAAATCAGAAAGGCTGGAGACGGGAACCTTGTCAGGAAGAGGCCGGATTCTGTTGCGCTACAATACAACCGGTTCATAGATCGCATCCAAGACCTGCACAGCTCACCTCGGGAACGGACCATCTTTGTCCACAAGGTTACGTATTGACTTTTTTTGTTTTTTTTTACATAACCTTACTTTTTAACATTGTTAAATAAAACTTCAGCCCAACATTTTGCTGCTCCAAAAGGGAGTTTAGGAGTGTATCAAGGTGTGAATAACCTTCTCCTAATAATTATTCCATCATAATTCAGACTAGCATCGTTGCTGCTCAGAAAGTGAGCTCAAGACTGCTTGTATTATCAGATACCTCAAGAAAACCCAACCAAGGACTTATGTATAAATATATTTATTATGTTCTGTATTTAGATTAGCACTGGCGTTCTGTGTTGCTTTTATGTGTATGCAATTTATTGATAATTATATGTATGAAACCTCTAATTTGTTTCATTGAGGGTGTCCCCTTGACATGCACAAATCTAGTTAGTTATTTGTAATTTTATGTATTTATTATCTCTGTGGAAAGGCGCCCTGGGATCATTGAGTTCTTGTTACCATACCGACTGGGTCAGCCGGTGAGTATCCAGGTGAGGAGAACTGGCTACACCTTTTGCAGAAATAGCAGAGATATATAGAATAGAATAGAATAGAAATAAACTTTATTGTACCCCAATCAGAGTATGCGTAGTTACTTGGAATACACAGTCAACCTATGTACAAATGGCGGCCTTATCGCTAAAAGCAATTTCTTACAGGCAACCTGTGGATGGACACGAATTGGAACATTTATGGGTAGTTATTGGTGTGGTTTATAGGAAGATAAAATAAATAAATAAAAATATTGTTCATTCATATAAAATATATATCAATGTCAACTTATAGGGTATATACATATACATGCATAAACATACATAAATAGATAAGATATAAACGATACACAATATGATACTAAGAAGCCAGGTAGTGATCCTCTATCTTTTCAAAGGTGGCCAGAGATTGGGCGCACCTGATGGATAAAGGCAGTGCATTCCACAAGCGTACCGCCTGCACAGTAAAAGATTTATCATAGAAGTTTGTGGAATACTTGGGTACTGCCAATTCTAATGATACTGATGACCTCAAGGACCTTGAATGTGTGTCATTGAGAAACACAAAATGTTCTTTTATGTAACTAGGAGTGAAGGGATTAAAAATAATACTGTAAAGCATGGAAAGAATATGAGCATTCCGGCGAAGTCGAATCGGGAGCCACTTGAGCAAGCTGCGAAACTCGGAAACGTGATCATATTTGCGGAGACCAAATATAAATCTAATACAAAAATTTTGAAGGCAAGATATATATCTACTCTAATAAATAATATACATACTACATTATCTAAAACTCATTATATTTGCAGACCAATAAACTAAACATTAAATTATAACAAACGCCTTCGTTAAAATTTTAGCAATTCTCGACTTATGAAATTATTAAATACCTACCTACCTACTTTTTGCAAAAGGCAGGAGCACGGTCGCAACGTTCAAGCGTAGATAAGAATTGTAAGTAAACGGTCAATGAGGCCTGACTGCCCGAGCCCCAAGTAGGCCGGTAAGTCAAGGGCACGCCGCAATAGCGGCGGTAAGGCCCATCATGGAGGATTGGCTGGAGAGGCGACACGGAAGCCTCTCCTACCGACTGACGCAGGTGATCTCAGGGAAGGGGTGCTTCGGGGACCACCTGCATCGGATCAGGAAGGAGCCAACGCCTGAGTGTCATCACTGCGACGCGAGCGAGGACTCAGGGCTGCACACGCTGGCGGACTGCCCGGCGTGGGAGGCGCCGAGGCGTGACCTCGTGGCAGCCATCGGGGTGGGAGTCCTCTCGCTCGGCAGCATGATTGCGGCAATGGTGCGGAGCGCGAGCGCGTGGGCCGCCGCCGCCTCCTTCTGCGAGCATGTAATGCTCGCGAAGGAGGTGGCGGAGCGCGCCCGGGAGAGACTTAGAACTCTCCCGGTCCGCCGAGCCCGCAACTTGCTCGCCGCGCGTCGCAGGCAACTCAGGCGCCGGAGGTCGCTTAACGACCTCCGTCCTCCATGAGCGCAGGCCTGGGGGTGGCGGGTGAGGCCACCTGTCACCCCAGCAGAAGCAGGCCGGGACGGTGGGGCGACTAGCGCCCCTCCCCCAAACCGGGGCAAGACGGGGACACCGTGGTTCCCAAACCCGAGGGGGCCATCTCGAAACCGGAGATGGCCCAGGGTCAGTCGGGGTGCGAGGGATATGCTCTATGGGCAACCTTACACCCCGGCGTCTGTAGACCCGAGACGGCGTGCGGTTTTAGTCGGTTCAAGCCCGACATAACCGCCCCCGCTGGCACGCGGGGGGGTATCCGAAGGGATTTCCGCACGATAAAAAAAAAAAAAAAAAAAAAAAAGGCCGGTAAGTCAGTTTAAAATATATTTTTTCTCACTCTTTACCATTACTTGAGTATATATTACTGTCCTTATTCCTCTTAAATTTATCGGTTAAATTTCGGGAATGCTTCGCCCATTATATGCCAAGCACCCGCGGAATAGAAAGAGATGGTGGCGTTTATAGTAATATGAAAATAAAGATTTATTATACGTGTATTGATGAAAGAAATAAATCAAACAGATTGACATTCCATTGATTATTCCCGTTGTTCTTGTTAATCTTCTTATTGAAATGTTTTGTTGTTTATGTAATCAGGAGTAGAATATTCCTACAGTTTTTCTGCTGTTAGTTGATAATATTTGATTAGTAATGTACACTAATGTACATAATGAAGTGTAATAGTGATTTGAATATTGGACAAATAGATATGGAGATGTTGTTTAGTCACAAGAAATGTAATTTGTAGGTTATTGTATGACAAAAGTAAGCAAGTAAGAAATTTAGGATTATGGCAGCCTAGATGCGTATAGATCAGAAATGTATTTTTCTAAAATAAAAAGCATATCATAAGTTTAGGTAGTGTAAGATGAATTCTTGATACATTTTCATAATTCTTATTGTGGTAAATATGTCTGTTGCAAGCAGACTAAACTATTTTATTTTGATCGTTTTTAGATTCTACTTCATAGGTATAATCAGAAAATAAATTTTCCTACGTAATAGTTTTGCACAAAATAGGTTAGCAGGTGTGATTTCAGTGTAGGTTCACTATCTTTAGTAGTAACTAGCCTTTGCCCGCGACTCCGCCCTCGTGGAATACTGATCCGGTTCTAGCGAACTACATGAACTTATTTTAGTGGTCCAAAACATCTAGTATAGATTGGTCCACATTTATTAATTTTTTAGCAAAAAGAAACTTTTCAGTATGAAATGCCTCAACAGGCTTTTCAAAAGTCACTAAAAGTTTATCATGCAGTTAGTATGTATATGTAAGACATTCTTCTATACTACAACTTCTACACTATACCATACAATTATTTGTTGATTAGATAAGAACAGTAAAGTGAAGTCAAGAATGTGAGACAACTTATTGAACACTGTCGGCCTCGGTTTAATACTGCCAAAGAACCACTGAAGTTCCAGAGTATTCCCAAGTAACAAAATCATCCGTGTTATATAATAACACTCCCGGACATTATCCTCACGTATTATCCCACGAGATACAAAGGTACTTCTGAATGTTAACATACCGACCGAACGGAATACCTATTTACTTTTAGCGGGGTTTTTATTGCCCCGAAGGGGCTAGCAGACGCAGAGGGCACATTTCAAACGTAAAACGAAATTTTCTTTTAAAAAATGCTAATGTTCTACCTATGTATAGGGTTTGTGTGTAAGCCATTGTTTTTATTAGCTCGTAAATGACCGAAATATGGATGTAGGTCAGTAAACATTGTATATTTTATTGATGGTGAAGTAGAGCTGATGTTGAGACCCTTGGGTGAATCCATAGGAGATCCTAGTGATCACCACACTAAAACAACCTGCCGTGTGCCAAACACCGCGACTTATTGAGAGAACCATCTGAAATACTTTACCTCATCACACTACATCAACCTCCAACAAGTTCTGACTATCGGTTCTTCTAACCCCAACGTCCCATCTATTTAAAATGCTTAGATACTTAGTAGTTAAATTGTAGGCTCTATCATAAAAGTTTACATTCAATCTCTCCAAAGTACGAGGATCGAGCTTCTATTAAAAAATCAATTGAAACGCTTATAAAGTATAAAATATACCATCTTCTTTATCAAAATGGCTCATGAATAAATTCTATAATTAATTAGACTACAGAATAATCGAATTTTAAAAGACTGTTTAATGAAATGTACATTTTTATTCTCGACGATTTTTCAACTTACTTTTACTGGTGATACTTAAAATTATATTATAATGAACCCTCTCGTCACATTGGGATGTAAAAAATCATCTTATCTTATCTATTAAGAACTAGCTGACCCGACAAACTTCCTTCCGCCTTAGTATCAAGTTATGTTGGTTACCTTATCAGCAAAATAAATGGCGTGAATGTCTTATATACCCATATGCACAGTATCCCGAGGAGGCCATCTCAAAGCCGTAGATGGCCCAGGGTCAGCCGGGGTGCGTACACCCCGGCATTAGAGACCCGAGACGACGCAGCGTATGGTTTCGTCGGTTCGAGTCCGACATAACTACCCCCACAGACCGGCGGCGGGGTAACCGCGGGGAGTTCCGAAAAAAAAAACATAAAGGCACACTATAGGCGGAGACAAATCTAAAAAAATAAAAATCATGAAAATCGGTCCGCCCGTTCTCGAGTTGCCTACGGGCATCGCTAACACGAAACGCGACTTTCTTTTATATATATAGATGTATGCTAGGTACTCATACTTAGGGGTGTGTGTTGGGTAACCTCCTCGAGTGTCGCTCCGATTCCGATCCCGCTGCAGTCCGGGGGGAACGGAATCGGAGCGGCCGGTACACCCTGGGCGGCGGTCAATGGCTTCCCCTTCACCCCTTCATAGGGTTGGCATTGATCGTCGGCCAATACCCAACGTGGCGGGAACACATCGCTCTCCGTACTCCTCTGCTTTCAGAGGAGACAGGATGAGCGATGCTGTTAGTGGTGAGATGGCCCAGGGTCAGCCGGGGTGCGAGGGATATGCTCTATGGGTAACCTTACACCCCGGCGTCTGAAGACCCGAGACGGCGTGCGGTTTTAGTCGGTGCAAGCCCGACATAACCGCCCCCGCTGGCAGGCGGGGGGGTATCCGAAGGGATTTCCGCACGATAAAAAAAAAAAAAAAGGTACTCATACTTAGTTAGAGCCCAGGACTCTCTGGTTCATCTTGAATTTTATGGAAGCAACTGCTATCTGACCTCACAACTCCGAGAGGAAAGTGTGCGCCGGAGCCCCATCCGTGAATCAAGTGGTGTAAAAAAAACATTCTTTCTTTCTTTCTTTCTTTTAACTCCGAGAGGAAAGTGTGCGCTGGAGCCCCATCCGTGAATCAACTGGTGTACCGCTAGTGAAGTTGTATTTATTATAACAATTATTTATTTTACACCTTCCTTAGTATTTATTAAAACTATTATTTATTATAAGCTTTTATTACTTTCACCTGTCTCAATTTTGTCATCAAATCTTGCAAATAAATTTGATCCACTTCCCGGTTACCAATTGAGCTGAAATTTTGCATTCAAGGGTAAATTATGATGGCATGGCGCTGATCAGATGATGGAGCTGCAAGGTGGCCATAGGAACTTCGCAATGAAACGACACAACCTCATTGAGTTTGGGCTCTCTTGAATAGTCCTGATGAGTAGTTTATGTTGAAATGGTAACCAGGGTCTGATGATGGAGCTGAAAGGTGGTCATAGGAACTCTGTAATGAAACGACGCAACCCCATCGAGTTTCGACTCGTTTGATTCGTCTTGAAGAATACATGCAATATTATTGAATAAAAGCTTGTTTTCTAAAAAAGCTTTGGTTTTTTACTTTAACTTGTTTCCATATTGACCGTATAATAAACACATTTAAAGGCTGACTGAATTTTCGAAAGCTTTTGTAAAAACCGAAGTCAGCAATATATACCTATAAGGTTTTTAATTATTTTACCGGCCTATTTTGTGAAAATTAGTACCAAGTCCTTAAATTGTTGCTTCTGGTTAATGGTAAATTAAGTGAAACTTATTATATGCCAAAAATATATACTACCAATAAAGAAAACCTTTTAACTAGTGTGAATTTACGAAAATAGATTTCAGCAATATAATACGAGTACATGGGTCCCGGCCATCCCACTGATAAATCAATTAGTCCCCTCTTGAGTTACGTAGGACCCTGATGGATATTCATAGCCAATGCTTTTACTTGAACACAGTACCAAAGTAATGATTATGCGTTATATTAATGTTGAGTATATATTTTTGTGTTTTATTAGCCAGACACACGTTTTATGGAATACTGGCTGCAAGCCCTGGCTACGCCCCACTGCAATCATAGCACCTTACCCGTGGACTTTCCTAAATGTTACTTTCAAAAAAAACCTTGTCTCGACAATAACGGACACAAAAAAAAGAATTATGCAATTTAGTGCAGTCATTCGGAAGTTATGCGCTTACATACATTTCGGCGATTCTTTTTTATTTATATATAAAGATTAAGTAGTTCTTAAGATCATATCTCCCTTTTAATGTATTGTTAAAACTTTTAGTTATGTTATATAACCTAAATAAAAGTTTTACCACCTGATACAACTTTCTACCAGGCAAAAATATTAGAAATCGGTAATATAATCAATACATTAGGTATTCATCTCGTAGTTAATCACAACACTGTTTTTAGTCGACAAATAACTTAAAAGTGGTAAAAATTACCTTTTTTTTTTTTTTTTTTTTTTTTATCGTGCGGAAATCCCTTCGGATACCCCCCCGCCAGCCAGCGGCATTATGCGTTTAAATTTTTCACTTCAAATTTTTTATGATGTATTCCCCCGAGTATGCGAAAGGTGTTAATCACAGCGCAGAAGTAACATAAATTTGAATTACACATCCTTGTGATAAAGTTAATTCTATTACATACATCATAAAAAATTTGAAGTGAAAAATTTAAACGCATAATGCTTTCATACTTTTCATACAACTGACAAAGTTTAATAAAAAGGCTGTCATAAAATCAAAGACTTAATAAGACTCTTATATTATATTGTATACGTGCGAAACGAAATGGCTTTGTACAAATATAAAATCAAGAATGATAAAGAGCACTTTGTGGAGCAAAAATTACTGAGATCTATCAAGATTAAGCAGAAAATATATCTCCACTAGACTACCGACGCTTTTTAGTTCGAGTGCCTACCTATAATAAAATCCAAAAACTATAGTTAGTTATTTTGTAGCCGGTATCAATCCGTCTAAAGTCACACGTGCAACCTATCCCCGGGGAAAACCATTGCCCGCGGAGTGATGTGCCGGTAGGTCACTATTGTTGGTGATGCCTTATCACCAATAATAGCGTTTCTCCATGATACTGTTTGTCAATGCAAATGCAGTAATTCAAAACCACTCTATTTCGGAAGAATTTTAGCCTAAAGTAGCAAGACCTCTAAAAGTGAAAAGAGAAGAGGTTTAACACTTACGCTGTCAACCGAGCAGAGTAAGTTTTGTAGTATTTTATCAGCCGGTTTCAATAATCCATCTATCCTTTACCAGCAGTTAAAATAGCTACCATTAGTATCTATCGGAGATTTTTTCTGTTTCAATAAACAAAGATAAGCAGAAAATGACTTCGATAATATTGAAACCGCAGTTACAGATAGATTAATGTTGACTGTTTATCTGGGATAGCTTCTACCTTTAACTTTAGGTAGCTTATTGAGACTGGCCGTTAGACACAAAGACATAGCGAAATAAATCTCAACTGTCAAAAACATCTTGTTTGTTTTTATTTCATCTTAATTCAAATATCAAGTTTCATGCTTTTACCGAATTTATATTTTGTTTCCTTTTTTCGTAATAAAAATATAATGTCAAGATATAAAGTACAAATAAATATTGTTTTATTTAACGTTAATGGATAGCAAAGAGAACGAATAAGTACCCCATGAAGACGAAAGCTATGCTAATTCAGCGTAAGCTTAAATTATTTATGCGAAATATTTATTTGATTCTCGCTTTGTCCATTAAACTTCCATGGAATCAAATTTTCTTATACTGATTCTATTTGGATGATGTGTTTTGCTTAAATTTGATCCTAGAAAAGTGTATCACCATCATCATATCAGCCGTAGGAAGTCCACTGCTGAACACAGGTCTCCCCCATTGACTTCCATTTTGACCGGTCTGTAGCGGCCTGCATCCACCGAGTCTCTGCGCTCTTAACCAGGTCGTTTGTCCTCCTTGTCTGGTCCCCACCAAAAACCTTTCTGCCCCATCGGCTATCGGTTCTCCGAGCTATGTGCCCTGCCCACTGCCACTTTAGCTTGCTGACTCGCTCTGCTATGTTAGTAACTCTAGTTCGTCTAACCAGTATTATTAAGATTAAAAATATTTTCGCAAGTTATTTATCTGTTTTTTATTTGCACTAAAGGTTTTCAAATCAGCTTATTGCATAAAATTATATATATTTTCGTTATATTGCCATTACATTTTTGAATAAAAGCATGTTTAAAAAAAAGTTTTTGTAGTAATTATTTTATTTTGAACTTTTTAGTAATATCATGTAGCTCCAGAGTGATGCTGAATACCATGTAACCACAAAGAGTTCCCCAAGGTAAAACAAACGAGCCCAAACTCGATAAGTGTATCTTCCTGTGGCCACCTTCCTACGCCATCTTCAGGCCCTAAATACCATAACATAACGCCAGAGTGTTTGTCAATACAAAACAATTGAGCCCAAACTCGATAGGTTTAACTTATTTAGCTTATGAATTCCTTAGGTCAACTTCCTACTCCATTTTCAGACCCTGACTATAATGGAACACCAGAGAGTTTGCTAAGACAAAACAAATGAGTCCAAACTCGACATATTTATCTTGTTTAATTTAGAAGTTCCTGTGGCCACCTTCCTACTCCACCATCAGCCAGCTCCATGGTACCATATTGTTGCATTGTCATCCAAACTAAACGTGTATGCCAAATTTCAGTGCAATCCGGTATGAACAAATGATCGAAAATGGTTTGCAAATTTTAACGGACAACATACTTACATACGAACAGTGAAAGTTAAAAGCTTGTAAAAATAATGTACATTTTCGTCACATTAAAGAAAGTGTATTTGAGATATTTTAGTATGTTTTGAATACTTATATAATAATATGGTTATGTATTCGTTGTTAGCTTCATTTTACACGGATACATTATTTAGGATATAGGGTCAGGTTACCCTATAAAATATTCATCTGCATAGTGTTGATTTTCCTTTGCAAGTCCGTAAATCATTGCCATTTCAGTAATATTAACAACCTTTAATGTTCTTTGTTGATTACCTTACTAGCTTTATTCATGTTCTACTTCTTCATGATATACTAGAAACTGAATTTGTTAACCTCATATTCAAAGCGTTCACAGTATAAAAGTTCTTTGAACTTTTGTATAGTACAAAATATATTTGCGCTTATATTTCGCGCTGGGTGAATGGAAATATTTAATTGAGTGTCAATCATCGTGTTGAATGGTTGACATCCGATTTATCCACGTCACGCTTAAGGCGACCGGTGCACGATGATACTAGAGTCGAATTTTACTGACTTATTAAGATGGTAAAGCTATGCTTATAGAGATGTTATTCTTTAAAAAAAGTGTTATGTCAAGATATTCACCAAGAGTTCTCTTACGTGTCCCCTTTATTAGCAGACCTTACACCCGTAGGTCTGTAGACCCGAGACGGCGTGCGGTTTTAGACGGTTCAAACCCAACATAACCGCCGGGGGGTGTGTGTTGGGTAACCTCCTCGAGTGTCGCTTCGATTCCGATCCCGCTGCAGTCCGGGGAGAACGGAATCGGAGCGGCCGGTACACCCTGGGCGGCGGTCAATGGCTTCCCCTTCACCCCTTCATAGGGTTGGCATTGATCGTCGGCCAATACCCAACGTGGCGGGAACACATCGCTCTCCGTACTCCTCTGCTTTCAGAGGAGACAGGATGAGCGATGCTGTTAGTGGTGAGATGGCCCAGGGTCAGCCGGGGTGCGAGGGATATGCTCTATGGGTAACCTTACACCCCGGCGTCTTAAGACCCGAGACGGCGTGCGGTTTTAGTCGGTGCAAGCCCGACATAACCGCCCCCGCTGGCAGGCGGGGGGGTATCCGAAGGGATTTCCGCACGATAAAAAAAAAAAAAAAAAAAAAAAAAAAAGGGGGTATCCGAGGGGATTTCCGCACGAAAAAAAAGCTATAGTCAAGCACGTGTATTCGTTATCTGTAATTTGTTTAAAGTGGAATTCAGGATCTGGGACGTAACCTTCATTAGGTCAACTCGTAAACCTGACCAGCAACGGATAGGACTTCGGGAAATACCTATAACTAAAGTACAAAAATACAATTTTTTTTTTTTTTTTTATATTTAGGACACGTCAATTTGACTTCACCTCGCCTGATGGTAAGCTGAAGGTAAAGTCTCAGGAAAGAGGGTCACCATTACATACACGTACCATGTTAACAATGGTGGCACTCAGCTTGACGGTCTCATCAGAAGAGGATTGTCACCGCAGCACCGCGTGACACCCACCGGTCCCACTAGTGTTGCGACCACAATCCCCCTGCCCGGCTATGCACTTGCTGACCCCTGAACGCAATCAAACCGAAATTGGATTACTATGGAGGGTTTTTCGCAATCGTGCACGGTGGTACCTACCCGGCCGAATTTTGTGACAAATTTGTGTCATCAAATTTCTACCACCAGTATTCCAAAGATACATATTCTGCTCAATTCAGATCTTTAAGCTCAGTCATTTTTGCTTCACAATGTGCTTGTTTTTCTTATTATAACTTTTTGCTGGTGGTTAATCAATCAAAAACAGCAAACTTGATCTGACATAGTCTATCGTCCGGCCAACCAGCTATAATATGTAAAAGTGCCACTAACTTATTTATCAACATTTCATCAATACAATCAAAGATGAAATGAAAATAGGAAAAAAGGGGAGATATAATAATGAAAATTTCAATATCTACCTGAGTTTGATAATTTTATGTTCATTAGAATATTTTTGAGTGAATTATTACTTACTTCTATGTCAGCTTATATTTATCGTATATTTTTGTCCATCTGGAAATAATCTAAGTTCTCTTTTGCCATGCCTAAGTTCTATTTATTTATGCCCGGTCCTTTGGGTGAGTTACGAGAGACCGAATCCAACTCGTAGAAGCTCTTGGAAAATTTTATTCGAATATCATTCGAACTTGGATATTCACAGGGGGGTCTACATACCAACATGATAGAAATACAGCAATGGCTCACCTTACCTACTTCTTTGAGTGATCCATTACTTGTAAGCTGAGCGACTGGCGGCCTCTCTCTCGGGCTGGTTGATCAAAGCAAGTCGCAGTTTTAAAGAAACATTAGTGTTCTAAGGAGTGCATTTACCACTGGGCAATAAAGATACCTTATTGATCTACACGGCACTACACACGGCAGCGTGTCTACGCAAGTTCAAAGAAAAAGGAAATGACAAAGTGGCCGTGTGTATATTTACACGAACCATTTCGAGCTACTTCTGACCCCTTCACAACTCGAGAACTATTTACTCTACATATATGATATTTAGCACATTTATTAAAATGTATTAAATTGTCTAAAATAGAAAAAAATATAAATATTATAATTTATTAAGTATTATTAAGTATATAATTTATTAAGTGAACAATGTACGTTCTTTTGAGAAATAAATATCTTAAAACCGAATATTGCTTAAATAGTTATTCACACATTAACGTTTAAAAACCGAAATTTTTAAGACTGATTCACTCACTGACTTATAGATCAAAAACTTAACCCACTTCCAAATAACTTAGACACTTTTTTTTACGCGTGGAAACCCTCACGTGCTTCACCCCATCCGTGCCGAAGATGGGGTGGGCGTGTCGTAATCGGACCAAATGGTGTCCTCCCCAAGTGTCCATTGCCGATATTTAGCAAAGTAGACTATGAGGCATATACAAATGAAAAAAATCTGAAAACTGAATATTATTGAAAACTAGCTATTGCCCACGGCTCCGCCCACGCGAAATTTTGATTCCGTTCCCGTAACCCATGGTAACCTATTCTACAGATAAAAAGTAGCTCATGTATGATTCTAGATTATAATCTATCCCTGTACCAAACTTCAGCGGGATTTGTTCAGTCGTTTGACCTTGATTGAATAACAAACATCCACATAGCTTCAAAATCATTCACATTTATAATATTATGTAGAATTAGTTTGAACAAAGAGCTAACAAATTTAACAGAAAACATGTAAGAAAAACTGCAAATGGCAATTCACTATTTGAAATACAATATTTTGAAAGTGTAAGAAAATATGGAAAATGGCACAAAAAATAAATCTTTATTAATTAATAATTAATATAATGGTTAATTAGTATAATTTATATAATAAAAGGATAATGAACTTTTAAAAGAAATAAACGTAAACATAGGAAAATAGAGCAATTTTACAAATAACTATGTATATTAATGATGAAAAAAAGTAATGATATCCCATCAAAAACATAAATATGAAATGAGAGCCAAGTTCAATATTAAGAATATGCGTCGTTGTCGACGTTGTTGTCACCGGCGAAAGAATCCATATGAGTGCAAAGTTCTGTATAGAAAATCGTAACATTCTTGTTGCAAGAACCTTAAAATAAATTCATTCCTATAACAATTTCTGGTTTCATGGTGCTATCACAATATTTTAGACCTAATAGGTAATTTTTTTTCTTAAATTTGCAATTTAAGTTTTTTTTTTTTTTATCTTTATTTATTTCGGGGTTTTGATCCAGTAAGGATATGTCAACCCCATCGTCAATTTAAGAATTTTAAAAAGCAATTTTAAAAATGCAATTATTTCACTTGGGATGTAATACAAGCTCAAAGATTTGATGTGGCTAGTTTCATTTATAGGTTAGGTTAATGTATACAATTAAAATGTAATAAGTGGATATACAAAATATACCATTCATCTTCAAACCATCATCACAGAGACTAACAATCCAATGATAATAACTGTGATAACCTGGATGCAGCAGGTTAAGTGGATGTCTTTTTATTTAATTTCGTAAAGTTTCAAATGTCCTTTACCCTATTAAGTCATTACAGTTTATGTGACCCAGTTCCAGTTGAGGCTTTTTTGCAATCACCCAATGCTTGCATCGGCCTCTGTGGCGTAGCGGTAGTGCATTCGACTGCTACGTCAGGGGGCGCGGGTTCGATTCCCGCTCAGTGCAAATATTTGTATGCATGAATATGTCTATTTGCATTGGTCTGGGTGTTTCTATGTATAATATGTATGTATTTACAAAAAAAAAAAGTATTTAAGTATGTTTATCCGCAGTCTGGAATCCATAACACAAGCTAGTTAAACTATGTTTACTTTGGGTCTAGAATGCGCAGTGTAAAATGTCGTAGAATATTTATTTATTAATATTTATTTATCCATACTCGGCTCACTGCAGAGCATTTATCAGAGGTTAGTTTGACGCTGCATATCTATAATAAAAACGTTTATCAAATTACACGACCAACATTTACCTCTACATAAACGACCGATCAGTTTTAATTTCATATTATAGTCTCAACTAAATCAGAGCCCGGAAGCGATATGGCAATATTTGCAACACGTTCAATATCATTAATATTTAAATCCTGGTAAACTTTGCCCTGTATATATTCACCGACATTGTTTCGTTACTCCAGTCAGTCACGGCATGGAAAGGGCTAAATTCGCGGTCGTCACGTTTTTAATTAATATACGAGTGGGTGAGGCCCTGGATCACGCACATGACCTTTTTGTCCCGCTTATGTGAAATTCATCAATTAATGTTGCTTTAGTGTAGAGGCCACTTTCATTTACGTTTTCGTCATTGTTAGCGAAAATGAATCATATAGTAGTTAAACAAAATTTAAGCAGTTTTAGAAGTATCGGATTAAAGTTATGGACCTAATTTTTGCCATTTGTGTCCAACTCTATTTGGTATTTGTAAATAGAACTTTACGAGTATATGGTATTAGGCACACACTGCTTACTAATAGAAGAATTTATGGGCATGAGAAAAATTTGTTGTATTTTTATAGATACTCTACTTATACTAAGTCATAATTTATTCCGATACTTTATCGTTCGACCGTGTGCATGATTGCTCAGGTTTAGCTTTACGAGAATATTTCTTCTGTATATGGAATCAGAGTAGCTATATTTATTTAGTGTTTTTCTTTTATTAATTTTTTTACCATAAAATATTATCTATACATGAATATTGGGGAATACTGTTGATAATTATGGGAAAAAGAATATGTGGTTTATAACTTTAGTTAAATAAAAGAAATATTTTCGAATAAAAATATATTCTCAGCATTGTCGTATTTCTAATTGAAAATGAATATAATGTTTGTGAAACTGACACAACAATACGATTAGGGATTATTATTATGATTCATAAATTCTCTGAAAAAAGTCACTGTTCCACTAGCACATTTTAAATACACTATACTCTTTTTAAATTTAACCTATTTACTCTGAAGTCCGTTGAAACACATATCGAAACTAGTTGTAGTAGTAAATAATGAAACTTAGAATGAACAGTTGCGAAGTGTAAACGAAGTGAACCGAGAAGTTTCAAAAGCTTAACAACATCAACACAAAAGAGTTCTTGTAAACAAAAGCTTAGTTCATTATTTATTTAATTGTAAATAAAACATGATTCCATGCCTAGGATTTTCTAAGCAGATCATAAAACTGTGTATTATACCGATGATTGAAACGTAAAAAGTTACAAGCGACATCGACTTCTCAAAGAGAAAAGGTCCCAAATGAGATCATAAAATCTTTACAGGAGAGTGATTTTCCTGTTAACGGTCGTTTTCACTTGCTGCCATTTGCTTTTCAATCGTCGATATAATTATTAAAATGATTTGCTGAAAGTCAGATATACCTTCGTATCGCAAGCGTTTCGACACGGTTTCACAGTCTATATAATATGTACTTCACGTGAAAAAAAATACTGCGTAATATTGGTTGTTTCTTATGAAAGTCGTAATAATCTTTTTTATTTCAATTATTTTTACAATGGCAGATTTGAAAATTATTAATATAATGAACTAATTACTAAGAATAATGAAATTAATTTATAAATTAGTATAAACTTACAGATCTATTATCCGTTACTACCAGTTGTGGTTTAACGAAGCAAGATGTTATCGGATTACTAGACATTGCAAAATCTTTGAACATTTATTAGAATCTTAGATGTTTCCGACTTTGAATATATTGTAATAAGATCTTAATTCAAATGAACATCCAAACAGTTGACTTTGGAATTCAACATGGAATTAAACGTCACATATTGTAATTTTCTTCTATAGTACAACATAATTTTAATTATTAATATGGGATTAATAATGTTCACGAACGGAATTTGGAAGTGAGGCTTATCATATTCTAACATAATATTGATAAACACATGTGCTCGGAAGTCCCTACCTCTCCATTTTCTCTTTAGCTACCCTCGCGGATCACAGGTGCGTCAGCATATTATACTAATATCATGAAGAGGAAACCCCGTTTTTGTGGTTTGGGATAACAGCTAATCATGTAGCTTGGCATATTATTATTTTGAATTACTAACAATGAGTTTATATTAGGAATTTTTGTGGCTTACCGTCCCATAGCAACTTGGGTGTGGCACTAGTAAAATAATGTTGATTAGCGAGTAGACATTTCAGTTGGAAATATAAAGTGATAGTAGGTAACTCAGGTACATTGTATGAAACTATCATGGTGACAAAGGTTTCAGTGATCTCTCTCTCAAAATGTTGTGTAAAAACATTAAATTTATTCAGTGTCTTTTTCTAAAATTATCTTTGGATGTGATAAATAAGATGAAATTGCCTATAGGTATGTTATTAGGTCAGGCCAGGACAGGACAGGCGCAATAGCGGCGGTAAGGCCCATCATAGAGGATTGGCTGGAGAGGCGACACGGAAGCCTCTCGTACCGACTGACGCAGGTGGTCTCCAGGAAGGGGTGCTTCGGGGATCACCTGCATCGGATCAGGAAGGAGCCAACGCCTGAGTGTCATCACTGCGACGCGAGCGAGGACTCAGGGCTGCACACGCTGACGGACTGCCCGGCGTGGGAGGCGCCGAGGCGTGACCTCGTGGCAGCCATCGGGGTGGGAGTCCTCTCGCTCGGCAGCATGATTGCGGCAATGGTACGGAGCGCGAGCGCGTGGGCCGCCGCCACCTCCTTCTGCGAGCATGTAATGCTCGCGAAGGAGATGGCGGAGCGCGCCCGGGAGAGACTTAGAACTCTCCCGGACCGCCGAGCCCGCAACTTGCTCGCCGCGCGTCGCAGGCGACTCAGGCGCCGGAGGTCGCTTAACGACCTCCGTCCTCCATGAGCGCAGGCCTGGGGGTGGCGGGTGAGGCCACCTGTCACCCCAGCAGAAGCAGGCCGGGACGGTGGGGCGACTAGCGCCCCTCCCCCAAACCGGGGCAAGACGGGGACACCGTGGTTCCCAAACCCGAATGGCCATCTCGAAACCGGAGATGGCCCAGGGTCAGTCGGGGTGCGAGGGATATGCTCTATGGGCAACCTTACACCCCGGCGTCTGTAGACCCGAGACGGCGTGCGGTTTTAGTCGGTTCAAGCCCGACAGGGATTTCCGCACGATAAAAATAAAAAAAAAAGGTATCTTATTAGGTCGTTACATATGAAATTGCCGTTTTTCTTGAAGAAATTGGAGGAAACCCAATTTTCAGTACTAACATTTTTACATTTTTTTTAGGAATGTGAAATCCAAATTTAATGTTTTTTTTTGTGTATGAATGAAACAACATTAAGCTAACAAACAGCAACTTTTATTACATTTTTGAAAAGTGACAGCTGTTAAGTAATACGAAATTTATCATCAAAACGGATAGCATTTAAGAAGTACTGTTTTTTTTTTTCATTTTTATCCTCTATTTGTTATTTTTTGTTGTTTTTAAATAATATGGCCATTTAAATGTATTTTCGTATGCCTATAGGCGGAGCATAGAAGAGCATATATATTTTTGTTAATGTTACACCTTCATTTACCTATGTTTACGAAATAAACTGATTACTGATTACTGATTACTGATTACTGTTTTTGAAGATCGAATTAATTTATCAAGCGGCCAATAAAAACAAATTTTAATACAGAGTTGTAAAATCTTGAAATCAACTTTCAAACAAAATATAAATAATGGAAATAGCTATTAAATTACAGGAATGACGAACTCATGAATTTGTAAGAAAATTTCGGCCTATTATTTTATTATTTCTCTAGCAAGTATAGTCGTCCCAAGTCACATAATACACCAAAGTACACAAACTACAATATCCCACGTGATAATAATTGAAGCACACCTAAACTACAACATTTTAAACTTTATCGCCGGTGAATAACGTGCACATTACAGAGGTGTGACAAAAAACGAGTAATGGCCTATAAAAGCTGCACGAATTGGCGAGAAAAGCGGAAGATGCGCCACTAATTTGCATGTTACTTACCGTAGAGATTAATGTTCAATTTCCATACTAGTATTATAGCTGCAAAAGTAACCCTGCGTTTCTAAATCTCTAAAAAATTTCACGAGTGCGCAGAGAAGCAAATTACGAGTATGACCGCACTTACCTTCCGGGTTACATCATTAAAAAAAATATTCTACGACATTCTCCACAGCGTTTTCTAGACCTAAAGTAAGCATAGGTTAACTAGCTTAGCTTCTCCTTGCCGGAACTCCACCATGGGACCTGGAGGCGAGAGCCCTTGCAGCCCTTTACAAGTGGCGCAAGGAGGCGCTGGAGCTGGGATGGAATCCTGAGCCTCCAGAAATCGAGGCCCAGAAATCCCAGCTTCGCCAGGCCATCCTGGTGGAGTGGAAGGAACGACTTGGGCAACCAAGTGCAGGGCACGCCGTTGTAGAGGCGGTAAGACCCGTCATGGAGGATTGGCTCGAGAGGCGACACGGAAGCCTCTCGTACCGACTGACGCAGGTGATCTCCGGCAAAGGGAGCTTCGGGGACCACCTGTTTCGGATCCGGAAGGAGCCAACGTCTGAGTGCCACCACTGCGGCGCGAGTGAAGACTCGGGACTGCACACGTTGGCTGAGTGCCCGGCGTGGGAGGTCCCGAGACGAGAACTCCTGGCGGCAACTGGGGTGAGAGTCCTCTCGCTCGGCGCTATGATTGCCGCCATGGTGCAAAGTGCAAGCGCGTGGGCCGCCGCCGCCTCTTTCTGCGAGCAAGTAATGCTCGAGAAGGAGGCGGCGGAGCGAGCTCGGGAGAGATCTAGAACTCTCCCGGCCCGCCGAGCCCGCAACATGCTCGCCGCGCGGCGCAGGCGACTCAGACGCCGGAGGTCGCTCAACGACCTCCGTCCTCCATGAGCGCAGGCCTGGGGGTGACAGATGAGGCCGTCTGTCTCCCCAGCAGAAGCAGGCCGGGGCGGCGGCGCGACGCGCACCCCCCCTTTCCGGGGCAAGGTGGGGACACCGTGGTTCCCACACCCGAAGGGGCCATCTCGAAGCCGTAGATGGCCCAGGGTCAGCCGGGGTGCGAGGGAATTGCCTTATTAGGTCACCTTACACACCGGCACCTGAAGACCCGAGACGGCGTGCGGTTTTAGTCGGTTCAAGCCCGACATAACCACCCCCGCTGGCCGGCGGGGGGGTATCCGAAGGGATTTCCGCACGAAAAAAAAAAAAAAAAAAGGTTAACTAGCTTGTGTTATGGGTTCTAGGATGCGGATAAACATACTTATATACTTTTTTTTGTAAATACATACATATTATACACAGAAACACCCAGATCAACGCAAATAGACCTATTCATGCATACAAATATTTGCACTGAGCGGGAATCGAACCCGCGTCCTCTGTCGTAGCAGTCGAATGCACTACCGCTACGCCACAGAGGCCATCAATTGAGGTTAATTTGCAATTTAAACAATGTAGGAAAAATCTAATTAAATGTTCGATTATCGTTTACCGTCATTATTCATCACATTATCGATGTGTCGAATTAATGTAATTAGATTAAATTAATTATATATCCTACTAATATTATAAACGTGAAACTTTGTGCGGATGTAGGGATGTATGAATCTTTGTTACTCTTTAACACAAAAAAGCAGCCAAGTGCGAGTCGGACTCGCCCATGAAGGGTTCCGTAGCAGCAAGTAACATAATAATGTTTTTTTTTAATTTTTATATTTGAGTTGATTGAATGAAAGGTAAATAACGGTTTACGATTTATGTCGTATTAAAAAAAACTACTTACTGGATCTCGTTCAAACCAATTTTCGGTGGAAGTTTACATGGTAATGTACATCATATATTTTTTTAGTTTTACTCATCTCTTATTTTAGAAGTTACAGGGGGGGGGGGACACATTTTACCACTTTGGAAGTGTCTCTCTTGCAAACTATTCAGTTTAGAAAAAAATGATCTTATAAACCTCAATATCATTTTTGAACACCTATCCATAGATACCACACACGTATAGGTTTGATGAAAAAAAAATTTCTAAGTATGGGGAATCCCCAAAATTTTTCTATTTTTGTGTGAAAATCTTAATGCGGTTCACAGAATACATCTACTTACCAAGTTTCAACAGCATAGTTCTTATAGTTTCGGAGAAAAGTGGCTGTGACATACGGACGGACAGACAGACATGACGAATCTATAAGGGTTCCGTTTTTTGCCATTTGGCAACGGAACCCTAAAAACGGCTGAAAGGATTTGACTGAAATTTGGTACAGGGATAGATAGTATAGAACAACAAATAGGCTAATTTTATCCAGGGAATAGGTTCCCATTTATTGCGGGAACGGGATCAAAATTCCAAGCGGGCGGAAACGCGGGCAACATCTAGTATATTACACTTTATTGTTTGTGATCTGCACAAGACAAATGATCATTACCATCAAGAGACTGACGAGGGCCAAGGCCACCGTCATGTTGTCAGAGCCAACTCCATAGTTACATAAGCTGTGTGAAAATTATCCCTTTCTGACTATTTCGTTATACACTGCTTCCTAAAACGTAGGATGTTTCGCAACATTGTTATATTCCCGAGCAATGTACAGATGGTTGAACTCAACACCGATATCTGATTAGTTAGTACAGTACACGGTTGCTTAGGCTGGCTCCTCTTATTTACTTTTCGTGACACTGTTTAATAGTATGAGCTTTAAATCTATTGTTCATGCTCGGGGTAAAGAAAATGGATGAGGTTAGTATATATTTATAGGATAATCACTTTCCAGTCTTGTTTGTGACTGTTATCTGCCAAATAAATATCTGTAAGCTTCTAAATAAGATAATAAATCTGCTAGCTTCTTTCTTATTTCAAAGAAATTATAGGGTTGATTTTTTGCAATTGCGGGTTCGGACCCAACATGTTGTGTTACTGATGGGAATCTGCTTCCAACACAAGTAATTCAAGTTGGTTGGTGAGCTGAACAAAATAACGTAGTGGATATAACTAGGACGGTTGCGAGCTTGGCAATCAACCCAAACTTAAGCGTAGCGAGATTTGCCTATCCAACAATATGTCAACGTGACCGGTCGACTTTTTCCATTGATTTGGTTTTTCGGTGATTATTCCTCGATGGTACGTCGGACATCAACTTTCGACCCATAGAGACACTCAGCAAACTGAGCTTGATAACCGTGCCAAGTTTGGTCAAGATCGGTCGAGCCGTCTAGGAGGAGTATGGTTTCACGCGAAAACCCGATTTGTGAAGAAAGACGCTTCGCTCGCCTTCGGCTCGCTACGCTTAACAAACTTTATTTAATCGAAAATATAATTTTGAAAATATAGTTGTGAGTTTTTTTATTTTATATTTATTTTCTTAAATAAAACCGAAATTAAATCTTTAATTTTTGTTTCGAAATATCATCATTGACTTCAGAACTTAAGAGAAAAAAGTAAAATTCCATGTCACATTTTCGACATTAATAAAGAACCTACTTGACATTCTGATTCTACAGAAATGGGGTAACATTGAACACTCAAACGTAAATGAATTAAAATATAATTGATCTGTTGTTGAAAATTATTTATAAATAAGAATAAGTATAAATTTACCAATAAAACGATATTGTTGCGTATTAAACAAAGACTGGTCCGTTACGTTAATTGGCAATTCATGAGCATTCAGTATACCAACATGTTAACTTTACATCAAAGCTTTGTTATAAGGCTGCCTTTGCGAGAGGGCAGTTGTCCGCAACTTTATACAACCTATCAATTTCAAAGCAACAGCGCTTTAATCACTCTTGCATGAAGTTTAACAATATCGTTTATGAATTTTCATTGATATTGTTTGAAAATGCCTTATGGTTCAATAAAATTATTAGAGAAAATAAAGAAAGATATTAACTATATGTAAAGTGAAAAAATGTGAAATATATATATATATATATATATATATTGGGCTTTATTTGAAAGCAAAATTGGTATAAATTATACTTAATGTTATTTTTTCTATTGAAAATATAATGATTTAACGTTATATCCATGCTGTATAAAGTTTGGTTGAAAATTATTAGCTAAAATAAAATCTATCAAATAAATTCAGATTCAATAATATAAAAATAATGTGAGGCAAGCACACGTTAATGTCGTGCTGGAGGGGCAAAGGTTGGAATTTGTAAATAGCACTACTTTTCTAGGCATAACACTAGATTAGAGATTGCAATGGGGTAACCATATCACTATTTTGGCCAATAAACTCAGTTCTGCTGCTTATGCTGTCAGACGGATTAGGCAGTTGACAGATGAACCTACTGCTAGGCTGGTATATTTTAGTTACTTTCATAGTCTGATGTCTTATGGAATACTACTTTGGGGGAATGCAGCAGATTTAGAAACTATATTTATACTACAAAAGAGGGCAGTTCGTGCCATTTATTGTTTAGGCAAGAGAGATTCTCTTAGGGAACGATTTAAAAAGACTAATATTTTAACTGTAGCTTGCCAATATATATTCGAGAACATACTGTAAAGTGTACTGTGTCAGGAAAAATATATCCAATTTTACAAAAGTAAGTGACATTACAGACAGAAATCTGCGTAATAAAAATAGACTGTTATCGGCTTAGCAAAGTTAGTGATTCTTTTAGGGGGGAAGGTATTAATTAAAGTTTATAACAAATTGCCTGAATCGGTCCTTGGTATGCCTGACAATAAATTTAAAACCTTTGTTAAGAGCACCTTATGTAAAAAAGCATACTATAGGACAGATGATTATCTTAAAGACAAAAATGTCTGGTTTGAGCATGGTGCAGGCTCCTCCTAAAATGCTAAAATGTTACAACTACAGCATAATATTGTAGTAGGCACGCGACCTTTTTTTACCAATTTTTAACTTTTTTCAATTATTTGAACGTTTAACTTGGGTTAAATTTTATTATAACTTTTTTTTTATATACCTTTATTTATCTTGACACGAGACAAAAATGTACATTCGTCCATATTTAGTCTTAAGAAATCACTATTATAAGCTGACGTCTCGAAAATGCCGCAGTGGAGTTTGTTGCGCCGTTTCTTCTCCACTAGCGCCTAGGAAGCGGTGATAAACTTAGTATTAAGCAGTTTTTGACGACAAAAAGATGTAATTACGTTGCACTATTTTGAAAAATAAAGACTTTGACTTTGAAAATAACCTATGATATTTGATATACTTTTGATATTAGTTTGTTACGAACAATTAAAATAAAAATAAAAATTCATTTACTCGTATTTCTAACTAATCTTCCTAATATTATAAACGCAAAAGTTTTTGAGTATGTATGTATGTATCTTTGTTGCTCTTTCACGCAAAAACGGCTGAAGGGATCTGGCTGAAATTTGGCACAGGAATAGATTATAGTCCGGAATAACACATAGGCTACTTTTTATCCCGGGAATAGGTTCCCATGGGATGCGGAAACGGGATCAGACTTATACGCGTGCGGAGCTGCGGGCAACAGCTAGTTAAATCTATATTTTTGTTACGGCCTGCACTACGTTGTACGTTTCGTGCAAATAAAATTGAGCTGATTTCATGCAGATAATTTGCACAAAATTGTGCAAGGGAATCTATACGATTTGCACGACGTGCGAGCTCCTGCCTGCGTGATACGCACCACGCTGCGCAAGCGTTTAGAGTCAAATTGTGAGAATCTGTTTTTCAAATATGTGATCGTAACACATAATTTTTTTGAGAAACAAGTACAAAATCTTTCTGTCAACTTACCTCATCATTCAATATTAGGTAGGAGGAGTTACGATATAAAAGCATTATCTTGATGATATTGCTTTAGCTTAATAACTGTGGGCCTATCATGACGTGCTAAATTTATTCGTTTTCTGGGTAAAAAAGAATGATGTATAAAATGTATAGCTATTTTTTTTTATACCACTAAGGTGGCAGTCAAGCACACGGCCCACCTGATTTCAATTTCAATTTCAATTTATTGTGTCAAAAGCATGGTTTACAAAGGTAGTATTTGGAAGCTCCTTTTAAGCATCTGATGCCTGTGTTAGGAGCCTGATGGGAAGCGGTTACCGCGGCGAATCGACGTGTGCAACACCAGTGGCGTCACACTCGAGCTGCCGACCCTGTAAAGGAAAGGGGATGGGAAAAGAGTTTGGGAGTGGATGGGAAAGGAGTTTGGGAGGGGATGGGATAGGAGTTTGGGCTCCGGCACTCTCACTCACCAAACGGAACGCAACAGTTCAAATACTGTTACTTGGCGTCGATATTCTGTGAGAGGGTGGTGCTTCCCCGGTCGAGTCGGCCCATTCATGCAACGGCCAAAATGACTGTTGTTTGGCTCTACCCTCTTTTTCGTCTAAAACACGAACGCTTGGGAGGCTCACTGATACAAGTATGTGGTACTGTAATCATCATAATCCCAGCAGCTATCCCGGTTGCCTCCAGCCCGCTATCCGCGCTTCTACCTTTTTTACTCTTTCTACCTGATATGTTTTATCTTGAATTTTAAGGTAGCAACTGCTGTTTGACCCCCCAAATCCGAAAGGAAACTCAATCTGTGCAGGTAAGGCTGTGTAGATAGGAGGATCTTGGTAGAGCGAAGATTTTGAGGAGAATTATCGTCTAGAATAGAACATAGGCTTGTAAGTGAGGTTGGATTGGCTCGAAGATCTTAATGAGGTTCTTCCCATACATCCCTGCCTGGTACTGTAATCAGTTTTAAATGTAGTAATAATAATATATATAATAATAAATTTGTTTATCTCCTCTCCACAAGCCAGAATACAAAATATTTACAATTTTCAAATAAGACTGCTACTTTGCATTTTCTGTGTGGATTGTTGGTACCTGTGATCGGTAACGAAAACCTGAATAACAGGTCACCTGGTTCACACTATAAAATTGAGCTTAATGCTTGATTAAAACAAGTTCTATACAGTTCAGCACGCAAAAAATGCAATCTAGAAATTAAAAGAGATTTTAGAATTATATAAAAATACCAATAGGTTATTTATGAATAAAACAAAAGAGAAAAAGTGTGAGGTTGGTGTGAGTTTGGTTTGCACGTGTGTGCATGAGTGAAATGGGTGTGTGTGTATGAGGGTGGGTATGTGTGTGTTTCAGTGACATCATTTAGCGTTATTATAAAACTTATATTATCATTTATATTTGCTTCTAATGTAAACAAAGTAACTCAGTTAATATTATAATTAAAATATTTCTTAAGATTTGTAGGAAGGCAATATAATCGCTCAATTAACATTCCGAAGATATAAAACGCCTTATCTCATAATTTATTAACTTAGAACAGAACTTGGCACTTTTTATTAGAATGCGTGCTTCATTAACATAATAGAAGAAAAGTTTAATTGAGTTCCAAACTTCAACTCCACTCGAGTTAATGGAACTGAGTATTATGCAAGATCGTAACTCGCATGCCGCCCAATTGAACGCCGCATAGTAGTAAAGACTCGTAGGCGCTCGTAACGCTTCGTAGCAAATGATGTTGTGATTATCCAAACGCTTTTGCTACAAATTACGTAGAAAGGTTCTAATTCAATAGAAGTTGTCTGAGTAATCTCTGCTGTTAAACGTGATGGCATTTACTTGAAGAATGCTATAGTTTCGGTTGCAAAAAAGTTTGGAGAATATAGGCTTGACTTATTCAAACTTTTTTGCTTTTTTATCAATAAATGCACAGTGTCTTCCTCTTCTGCCTCTGAGTGCCGAATAGGATTGCATTCAAAGCTTGTCCTTTGGACCTAGGGGCTACTCCCCTACTACTCCTTGCGATTTGGTTTATTTTGGCTTTTACGGAAAAGACTGCCATTTAACCCCCAATCGCTAATGAAAGCCTGCGCTAGAGCCACGTCTTATCAATCAGTAGATGTACCAGCTTACAGATGAGCTAGGCTTAGGTTCCGGAGATCTAAACCCAGATACCCTCAAACTATTAATCATTACTGATATTCATAATATTTTAATATGTTGTTACTTACGGACATAAAGTTCCGAAAAAAATTGTAAGAAAAAACGAAAGCACCTGGGAAAGCTGGAAAATGAGCGGTGTTATAACACCTGGTAGGATTATGCCCTATTTTATCATGTTATACGGAGTATAATAGGATTGTATATAAAAAAAGAAAATGGAATGCAATGACTTCTATTTATTTTTACTAATTTTATGTTAAATCTGAGTATGATAATAATTAGCTGAAAAACAAGTATTCGGGTGCAAATAAACAACACGCTTCTTACATACAAAAGTAGTTTTCTTTTCACAGAATTTAAAATTGCAGTGCATTGGATGCTACAGTTACGGGGCCATTATCATTCCACTTGTAGATCAGGACGTCCACTGGATTACTTGTACTCAAAAGTAGCTCTCTCAGCCTTTGAATGCATCATTAAATGGCAGTGGGCATTTAGAGGTCCTATTTTTCAATCCAAAGTTCCTGTTGTGTCTAGTTTTCTATTACTAATTATTGATACCAAAGAAAAACAGTTTGCCTTCTTTTAGATAACCGTGACAGTGGTATATTATCCTCATCATCTGAAGAAGACTCACTGTTAACCATCTCAGCCTCGGGTTTTTAGCTGTGAACCTGAAAGATTGTGCAAGGTCATGATGTTTTCGTCATCCAAATCCTCGTCTGTTATGTGTGCATTTTTGGATGGTAAAATAGCGATAGCACTAGGCAAAGTCATATCGTCATTCGCTTTCTCCAATCCCGCTATTATTTTGGTGAGATTCGAAGCTTTCTTTGGCATCTCTGCTGTTAAACGTGATGGCATTTACTTGAAGAATGCTATAGTTTCGGTTGCAAAAAAGTTTGGAGAATATAGGCTTGACTTATTCAAACTTTTTTGCTTTTTTATCAATAAATGCACAGTGTCTTCCTCTTCTGCCTCTGAGTGCCGAATAGGATTGCATTCAAAGCTTGTCCTTTGGACCTAGGGGCTACTCCCCTACTACTCCTTGCGATTTGGTTTATTTTGGCTTTTACGGAAAAGACTGCCATTTAACCCCCAATCGCTAATGAAAGCCTGCGCTAGAGCCACGTCTTATCAATCAGTAGATGTACCAGCTTACAGATGAGCTAGGCTTAGGTTCCGGAGATCTAAACCCAGATACCCTCAAACTATTAATCATTACTGATATTCATAATATTTTAATATGTTGTTACTTACGGACATAAAGTTCCGAAAAAAATTGTAAGAAAAAACGAAAGCACCTGGGAAAGCTGGAAAATGAGCGGTGTTATAACACCTGGTAGGATTATGCCCTATTTTATCATGTTATACGGAGTATAATAGGATTGTATATAAAAAAAGAAAATGGAATGCAATGACTTCTATTTATTTTTACTAATTTTATGTTAAATCTGAGTATGATAATAATTAGCTGAAAAACAAGTATTCGGGTGCAAATAAACAACACGCTTCTTACATACAAAAGTAGTTTTCTTTTCACAGAATTTAAAATTGCAGTGCATTGGATGCTACAGTTACGGGGCCATTATCATTCCACTTGTAGATCAGGACGTCCACTGGATTACTTGTACTCAAAAGTAGCTCTCTCAGCCTTTGAATGCATCATTAAATGGCAGTGGGCATTTAGAGGTCCTATTTTTCAATCCAAAGTTCCTGTTGTGTCTAGTTTTCTATTACTAATTATTGATACCAAAGAAAAACAGTTTGCCTTCTTTTAGATAACCGTGACAGTGGTATATTATCCTCATCATCTGAAGAAGACTCACTGTTAACCATCTCAGCCTCGGGTTTTTAGCTGTGAACCTGAAAGATTGTGCAAGTTCATGATGTTTTCGTCATCCAAATCCTCGTCTGTTATGTGTGCATTTTTGGATGGTAAAATAGCGATAGCACTAGGCAAAGTCATATCGTCATTCGCTTTCTCCAATCCCGCTATTATTTTGGTGAGATTCGAAGCTTTCTTTGGCATCTCTGCTGTTAAACGTGATGGCATTTACTTGAAGAATGCTATAGTTTCGGTTGCAAAAAAGTTTGGAGAATATAGGCTTGACTTATTCAAACTTTTTTGCTTTTTTATCAATAAATGCACAGTGTCTTCCTCTTCTGCCTCTGAGTGCCGAATAGGATTGCATTCAAAGCTTGTCCTTTGGACCTAGGGGCTACTCCCCTACTACTCCTTGCGATTTGGTTTATTTTGGCTTTTACGGAAAAGACTGCCATTTAACCCCCAATCGCTAATGAAAGCCTGCGCTAGAGCCACGTCTTATCAATCAGTAGATGTACCAGCTTACAGATGAGCTAGGCTTAGGTTCCGGAGATCTAAACCCAGATACCCTCAAACTATTAATCATTACTGATATTCATAATATTTTAATATGTTGTTACTTACGGACATAAAGTTCCGAAAAAAATTGTAAGAAAAAACGAAAGCACCTGGGAAAGCTGGAAAATGAGCGGTGTTATAACACCTGGTAGGATTATGCCCTATTTTATCATGTTATACGGAGTATAATAGGATTGTATATAAAAAAAGAAAATGGAATGCAATGACTTCTATTTATTTTTACTAATTTTATGTTAAATCTGAGTATGATAATAATTAGCTGAAAAACAAGTATTCGGGTGCAAATAAACAACACGCTTCTTACATACAAAAGTAGTTTTCTTTTCACAGAATTTAAAATTGCAGTGCATTGGATGCTACAGTTACGGGGCCATTATCATTCCACTTGTAGATCAGGACGTCCACTGGATTACTTGTACTCAAAAGTAGCTCTCTCAGCCTTTGAATGCATCATTAAATGGCAGTGGGCATTTAGAGGTCCTATTTTTCAATCCAAAGTTCCTGTTGTGTCTAGTTTTCTATTACTAATTATTGATACCAAAGAAAAACAGTTTGCCTTCTTTTAGATAACCGTGACAGTGGTATATTATCCTCATCATCTGAAGAAGACTCACTGTTAACCATCTCAGCCTCGGGTTTTTAGCTGTGAACCTGAAAGATTGTGCAAGTTCATGATGTTTTCGTCATCCAAATCCTCGTCTGTTATGTGTGCATTTTTGGATGGTAAAATAGCGATAGCACTAGGCAAAGTCATATCGTCATTCGCTTTCTCCAATCCCGCTATTATTTTGGTGAGATTCGAAGCTTTCTTTGGCATCTCTGCTGTTAAACGTGATGGCATTTACTTGAAGAATGCTATAGTTTCGGTTGCAAAAAAGTTTGGAGAATATAGGCTTGACTTATTCAAACTTTTTTGCTTTTTTATCAATAAATGCACAGTGTCTTCCTCTTCTGCCTCTGAGTGCCGAATAGGATTGCATTCAAAGCTTGTCCTTTGGACCTAGGGGCTACTCCCCTACTACTCCTTGCGATTTGGTTTATTTTGGCTTTTACGGAAAAGACTGCCATTTAACCCCCAATCGCTAATGAAAGCCTGCGCTAGAGCCACGTCTTATCAATCAGTAGATGTACCAGCTTACAGATGAGCTAGGCTTAGGTTCCGGAGATCTAAACCCAGATACCCTCAAACTATTAATCATTACTGATATTCATAATATTTTAATATGTTGTTACTTACGGACATAAAGTTCCGAAAAAAATTGTAAGAAAAAACGAAAGCACCTGGGAAAGCTGGAAAATGAGCGGTGTTATAACACCTGGTAGGATTATGCCCTATTTTATCATGTTATACGGAGTATAATAGGATTGTATATAAAAAAAGAAAATGGAATGCAATGACTTCTATTTATTTTTACTAATTTTATGTTAAATCTGAGTATGATAATAATTAGCTGAAAAACAAGTATTCGGGTGCAAATAAACAACACGCTTCTTACATACAAAAGTAGTTTTCTTTTCACAGAATTTAAAATTGCAGTGCATTGGATGCTACAGTTACGGGGCCATTATCATTCCACTTGTAGATCAGGACGTCCACTGGATTACTTGTACTCAAAAGTAGCTCTCTCAGCCTTTGAATGCATCATTAAATGGCAGTGGGCATTTAGAGGTCCTATTTTTCAATCCAAAGTTCCTGTTGTGTCTAGTTTTCTATTACTAATTATTGATACCAAAGAAAAACAGTTTGCCTTCTTTTAGATAACCGTGACAGTGGTATATTATCCTCATCATCTGAAGAAGACTCACTGTTAACCATCTCAGCCTCGGGTTTTTAGCTGTGAACCTGAAAGATTGTGCAAGGTCATGATGTTTTCGTCATCCAAATCCTCGTCTGTTATGTGTGCATTTTTGGATGGTAAAATAGCGATAGCACTAGGCAAAGTCATATCGTCATTCGCTTTCTCCAATCCCGCTATTATTTTGGTGAGATTCGAAGCTTTCTTTGGCATCTCTGCTGTTAAACGTGATGGCATTTACTTGAAGAATGCTATAGTTTCGGTTGCAAAAAAGTTTGGAGAATATAGGCTTGACTTATTCAAACTTTTTTGCTTTTTTATCAATAAATGCACAGTGTCTTCCTCTTCTGCCTCTGAGTGCCGAATAGGATTGCATTCAAAGCTTGTCCTTTGGACCTAGGGGCTACTCCCCTACTACTCCTTGCGATTTGGTTTATTTTGGCTTTTACGGAAAAGACTGCCATTTAACCCCCAATCGCTAATGAAAGCCTGCGCTAGAGCCACGTCTTATCAATCAGTAGATGTACCAGCTTACAGATGAGCTAGGCTTAGGTTCCGGAGATCTAAACCCAGATACCCTCAAACTATTAATCATTACTGATATTCATAATATTTTAATATGTTGTTACTTACGGACATAAAGTTCCGAAAAAAATTGTAAGAAAAAACGAAAGCACCTGGGAAAGCTGGAAAATGAGCGGTGTTATAACACCTGGTAGGATTATGCCCTATTTTATCATGTTATACGGAGTATAATAGGATTGTATATAAAAAAAGAAAATGGAATGCAATGACTTCTATTTATTTTTACTAATTTTATGTTAAATCTGAGTATGATAATAATTAGCTGAAAAACAAGTATTCGGGTGCAAATAAACAACACGCTTCTTACATACAAAAGTAGTTTTCTTTTCACAGAATTTAAAATTGCAGTGCATTGGATGCTACAGTTACGGGGCCATTATCATTCCACTTGTAGATCAGGACGTCCACTGGATTACTTGTACTCAAAAGTAGCTCTCTCAGCCTTTGAATGCATCATTAAATGGCAGTGGGCATTTAGAGGTCCTATTTTTCAATCCAAAGTTCCTGTTGTGTCTAGTTTTCTATTACTAATTATTGATACCAAAGAAAAACAGTTTGCCTTCTTTTAGATAACCGTGACAGTGGTATATTATCCTCATCATCTGAAGAAGACTCACTGTTAACCATCTCAGCCTCGGGTTTTTAGCTGTGAACCTGAAAGATTGTGCAAGTTCATGATGTTTTCGTCATCCAAATCCTCGTCTGTTATGTGTGCATTTTTGGATGGTAAAATAGCGATAGCACTAGGCAAAGTCATATCGTCATTCGCTTTCTCCAATCCCGCTATTATTTTGGTGAGATTCGAAGCTTTCTTTGGCATCTCTGCTGTTAAACGTGATGGCATTTACTTGAAGAATGCTATAGTTTCGGTTGCAAAAAAGTTTGGAGAATATAGGCTTGACTTATTCAAACTTTTTTGCTTTTTTATCAATAAATGCACAGTGTCTTCCTCTTCTGCCTCTGAGTGCCGAATAGGATTGCATTCAAAGCTTGTCCTTTGGACCTAGGGGCTACTCCCCTACTACTCCTTGCGATTTGGTTTATTTTGGCTTTTACGGAAAAGACTGCCATTTAACCCCCAATCGCTAATGAAAGCCTGCGCTAGAGCCACGTCTTATCAATCAGTAGATGTACCAGCTTACAGATGAGCTAGGCTTAGGTTCCGGAGATCTAAACCCAGATACCCTCAAACTATTAATCATTACTGATATTCATAATATTTTAATATGTTGTTACTTACGGACATAAAGTTCCGAAAAAAATTGTAAGAAAAAACGAAAGCACCTGGGAAAGCTGGAAAATGAGCGGTGTTATAACACCTGGTAGGATTATGCCCTATTTTATCATGTTATACGGAGTATAATAGGATTGTATATAAAAAAAGAAAATGGAATGCAATGACTTCTATTTATTTTTACTAATTTTATGTTAAATCTGAGTATGATAATAATTAGCTGAAAAACAAGTATTCGGGTGCAAATAAACAACACGCTTCTTACATACAAAAGTAGTTTTCTTTTCACAGAATTTAAAATTGCAGTGCATTGGATGCTACAGTTACGGGGCCATTATCATTCCACTTGTAGATCAGGACGTCCACTGGATTACTTGTACTCAAAAGTAGCTCTCTCAGCCTTTGAATGCATCATTAAATGGCAGTGGGCATTTAGAGGTCCTATTTTTCAATCCAAAGTTCCTGTTGTGTCTAGTTTTCTATTACTAATTATTGATACCAAAGAAAAACAGTTTGCCTTCTTTTAGATAACCGTGACAGTGGTATATTATCCTCATCATCTGAAGAAGACTCACTGTTAACCATCTCAGCCTCGGGTTTTTAGCTGTGAACCTGAAAGATTGTGCAAGTTCATGATGTTTTCGTCATCCAAATCCTCGTCTGTTATGTGTGCATTTTTGGATGGTAAAATAGCGATAGCACTAGGCAAAGTCATATCGTCATTCGCTTTCTCCAATCCCGCTATTATTTTGGTGAGATTCGAAGCTTTCTTTGGCAGTAACCTAAAATTAAATAAAAAATGTGATAGACGTAGATATACCGACTATTTCGAGGTCAAAAATATATTATAATATTGCAATGTTTTTTTTTATACCACTCAGGTGGCAGACAAGCTCACGACCCACCTGATGGGAAGCGGTTACCGCGGCCTATGGACGTGCGCAACACCAGGGGCGTCACACTCGCACTGCCGACTCTGTAAAAACCTTCTAATGCCCGTCTTGAAGAACCCCATATTGTAGTCGCTTGGCAAAACCACAGCAGGGAGATCATTCCACAGCCTGAGGGTGCGCGAAATGAAGTGCCTTTCATATCTAACTGTCCGCACCGTTTCCGGTCGCAACGTGTGAGGATGAATTCCCTGTCTGTGGCGAGCGGTGCGATGATAGAATGTGGCCGTGGGCATCATATCATACAATTCTTCTGAACACACCCCGTTATAAGGGCGGTAGAAAACGCACAGGGAGGCGAAATCTCTCCTAAGGTTAAGCGGTTCCACACTGCCTGTAAGTATGGGATGGTCGACGATCCTCAGCGATAGCAGACGATACTATCATTTCATTTTTATTTGGGTGCATAACAGCCGTACTACAAATATAAATATGTCAATAAGATGGCAAAATATATAATTTGTTATCAATAACTCACCTTATTCCAGACATAATGAATCTAAGTAATACTACCGCTATAAAACACACTTTACACAGTAAAATAAGCGTATTTTGTTTATTACAACTGCACCTAAACCAACTTCGATGAGTATTAAATGGGATAACCGCAGAAAATTGATTGTAATATCATATTTTTATTAATATTAAATTCAGGGTAAGTTTATATCTTATATAGTTTATATATGAGCGTTGTTATAACGCCTGGCCGGGTTATCTGAGTTAATGAGGCCACATACACCCAGATAAGTACACAGTGTAAATATTAAAACAATATCGCAATAAATTCATTTCAAAAAAAAATGTTATGATAGTACAGAGAAGCTTGTAAAGCGTCCTAAATTGATTATCTAATAAGAAATTAATTTATATCTATAATACAAACACCTAAATTCAAAAGACAACGCTATAGTCTACAACAGAACAAACAATTATCTATACAAGTATCTAGTTAATAACAGCTAACGATCTAAGATAAACATAAAGATTACATTAACATTAAAGACCTGCTTACTAGTAAACGTTGTATCGGTATATAACATCTTATCTAGCTTAATAGAATACATAAAACTTTTAAATACAGCTAATAAATACGTGCAATAATAGACTTTGCAAATTTTGTTATAGCGTGCATTGTTGCGCAGCATAATATTTATATTTATATATATATATATATATAACTCAACGTTGTTATTATTAAGAAAGAATAGTAAAAAAAAACAAAAATGTTCTATTACCTACTGACCTTTAGTATATAGATACTGATAATCATAATAAGAAAATCTACTAACAAACAAAATCTACTAATCTAACTACATTAATACTTTGACAACAAGTATTATTAACTAAAACGCCATTAGCTACAAGCTGCGGGATGCTCCGGTAATTATGTTAGTAATAAATCTTACACGAACCAAAATTATCAGAGTTGCCACAGGAAGGGAGAGCCAGGAAACCGACGACGAAGAACCAAATACCACACATGTTGCTAATTAATCAAATAGTACAACTGAAATATACATATATAGTTACGAAACTCATTACTTAACCCCAAAGTCCATGTCACTATACACCGACGGATAATCCAGCTAAAGATTGAATTTCGAACACAAAGCTACAAAGAGTTCAGATACGCGAACCATAAAGTAAATGAAAATTGTTATTGTGACACAGCAGGTCCACGTGGCAACCGCGTGACGGGACGTGTCCACGGTAAACAAACGTGTGGCTACACTGACTCCGGACGTTCGACTGACGCGACCCACCGATACAAACGCCCCACGACTATTGGTCACGGCACACGGTGAGCCCATCAATTTCGCCTGACGTTTCAATGAAAACCCTTCCTACTTTTCCCCCGGGTAAAATTAGGAAGAGTCTTGTTATAATTAAAAATGTTTATCGATTGAATCAACCTTATAGAACTTCAAGTATAAAGTTAAAAAGAACTGTTCAATAAGTTTAAGATCCTATCAATTTGTTTCGTTTGTGTAACTTTATAAAAGTAGAAGCTTAATTAGTTTCATTTTAAATGTCTATTTTGTTTCATCGAAATATAAATACAAGTAATTGATAATAAGCTTACAATAAATGCTTTAGTGAGTGTGATAGTTGTAATTAATGCGATCACAATAAATACATGATGTTCACTAATAAATTATTATTCCCGACACGGGGCTACTGCCGTAAATATTAATTTTAGCATGAGCGAAATGTTCCAATATTTCACGTTTGACTCCAAGAAGAAAAATTTACTCAATGAAAATATTCTTTATAGTTGTGGTTTGAACAACCAAATCAATTGAACGTACAAAATACGTGAACTATTGTAATTACAGCTGAACCGAACTGATTAAACCAATAAACAATTGCCAATTATCGAAATATTGCATCTGGTAAACCGAATTAATTCAAGTATAGACTATATTGGTGGAACCACACTTTGCTATATGTTATATGTTATTCGCCTTATATGACCGCATACGAAGAAGTGTGGAGCTCATTTTTTTGATTTTGCTTTATTCGCACGCATAATATATAAGCGCGTCCAAACCGTCCACTTGCACAACAAACAGCGAAGTATGGTTTCGCCATAATGAGTATGGATCATACTATTGTACACTAAAGTCTTCAATTATATTTCAGTAAAAAACGTTAACATGTTATAGACATTAATGTATATCACAAACAATCCTGTTCAAAAAATATCGAAACCTTTTTTCTACATAAAAAAGAAATACCTATTCTTGTTGTATTATTTTACCAAATCCATTAGGTTTACTTTGGGGAGTTCTAAAACACAAGTTGGGTTGGATTGATCGTGAAGTAGTATGAAAGTAAAGTAGACGACGATAAAATGGGACCAACCATCTTTTGTAAAATATATATTGAATAACTATCGATGGGTACTTATTTTATTCGAAAAATAAGTAGGTACCTAAGTACAATATTGTATTTTACTAGCTGTTTCCCGCGGCTCAACCCACGTGGAATTCTATCCCCGTTTCCGCTTCTCATAGGGACCTATTAGGGATATCTAAGGGTAGCCTATGTGTTATTCCACACTATAATCTATCCCTGTACCAAATTTCAGCCAGATCCGTTTAGATGTTTTTGCATGAAAGAGTAATAAACATCTATACATCCATACTTACAAATTTTCACATTTTTAATGTTAGTAGGATGAAATAAACAAAATATAAATCAAAAAAGTTTCATAAACCAATCATAACCTATGAAATATCCTGCAAGAATTCAAAAATAAATAATAAATTCTTTGAACGTATAGAACAATTTTAACCATATTTTTTTAAAGTAACTGTTAGAATATGTACACGTGTTCCGGATAAAATAAACCACAGTTTATATTCACACAGTACTTCTATATGCTACGGTTTTTCCTTCTATGCATGTATCTAATTTGATATAATGATCGAATCGAAAGGTTAAAAATTTTAAACCGGTCTTCGAGCAGAGAACTTGGGACGTTAACAGATCCTACAAACTTGAATGTCTTTGAGGATCCATGGCTACTTTTTATTACTCTGCTTCTCCTGGATATAATTAAAATGTAAACAGTAGTGTAACAGTCAACAGTACCAGTATTGAGTTCTTCATTGCGTCATGTGACCTACTTTGTTACACTGTTCTATGGTCAGTTAGTGGTAAGTTAATGTATAAAGTGCATGTCATTGACATGAGTTTGGTTTAGGTTTAATTTTCATTCTATAACAATTTATTGACACTTACTACCACTTGATATATATTTTACATAGTACTTTATTTAGTAATCTCATTCGATACTATCGTGCTGCAATGTTGGTTGATATAGAGAGAGAGGAATACAAATTAAATATGGCAATCATCGTCCTATCCTTTCCCAACCTAGTTGGAATCGGCTTTTCGATCTAACTTAGCGACCAAACTTCGATATTTACCGTGGAGTGACTGTCATCCGACTTCCACAACCCATTGGCGATATCAGATCTTCTGTATCTAGATCAATTGTCAGACTTTTTAGGCCTTAAAAATACTTAACGACTGCTATAGATGTTCGTATGGCAACCGGGTTTTTTTTGCGGACATCGTCACGATTACCTCTCTATCGGCCAGCGGGGGTTTTTTCGGATACCCCGCCGCCGGCCAGTGGGGGTGGTTATGTCGGGCTTGAACCGACTAAAACCGCACGCTGCCTCGGGTCTTCAGACACCGGGGTGTAGGATGCCCATAGAGCATATCCCTCGCACCCCGACTGACCCTGGGCCATCTCCGGTTCGAGATGGCCCCCTCGGGTTTGGGAACCACGGTGTCCCCGTCTTTCCCGGTTTGGGGGAGGGGCGCTAGTCGCCCCGCCGTGCCGGCCTGCTTTTATGACTCTTTTAAAAACTTATCGGACGGAACTACAAACGACAACCAAGGCGTGAACAAAGGAACTCGAGATGATGGAGCGGAGGTAGTTGGGGGTGAAGAGGAGGTGAGGCGGCGGCCTCACTCGCGGTCGGTTAAGGCTGCCTTCACTAGACCCGCTACTCCGCTACCGATAGGCGGGGAGACGAACGCAGACATTGCGTCTGCGGCGTCGACGGCGGGTACTGACAATGAGTCAGTATCCAGCCGTATGGAGACGGAGGAGGGTCTCCGTCGGAAGCGGCCACGTTCGGGTGGACCGTCCCTTGACCGGAGCAGAAGCTCCGGGCAACGGACGATCTCCTCGAGCGAGGACTATCGGCCGGCCAAAATATTGGGCACCGCGGCGGCTAGAACGTCGAAGCAGCCGATTCACGTCCCTCCACTACCCAGTGGCAGGGACCAAGGCGTCCCCGCGGCAAGGGAACTCCTTGCAGCACTTGCCCACATAACGAACACCATTAAAGGGTCCAAAAATGTGTCGGGCAAAAAGAAGACGGTGGCGGAAAACGTCGCCGTCGCCAGGACAGCACTGAAGGAGCTCCCTGGTAGGAGCGTCTCCGAGGAGGAGGTGAAGCTCAGGGCCCGGGTCACAAGCCTGGAAACTGAGCTGGCCAACTTCTTGGAGCAACAGCGGGTCCTCCGGGAGGAGGTCAGGCAACTGACCCAGATGGTCAGGGGATCCCCGGAGGCCCAGAAGGCCCCAAGAGCCCAGGAGGTGGTGGACCACCCGAGGGCTCTTGCGCCACCAGAGGGGGCGCCTACTTCGGTGCCAAATTCAGCGCCAAAGCCGGCCACAAATTCGGCACCTAAGCCGGCGCTGAAAACAGCACCTAGGCCGGCGCCCAACCGCCGCCTGAGCCTGCGCCTAGTGTGGTGCAGCTCTTGGCGGCCATCGAGAGGCGGCTCGGCGTTTTGGAGGACCGGGCTTACCGTCCCCCACTGGCACGGACTGCGTCTTTCGCGGCTGCTGTCAATGGTAAGCCCGGCCCCGCCCCCGCCATAACCGCCTCTCCCGCTGCACCCGAGCGTTCCTCCAGAGGGGAGGAATGGGTGGTAGCGGGAGCCGCCAAAAAGGCGAAAAAAGCCGCCAAGGAAAGGAAAGAAAGGCGGCTGAGAAGGCGGCAAAAGCCGCTGTGGCAAAGGCGCCGAAGAGGCTCCGCGCCCCACGCTTCACCTCAAGGCCCTCGAGATTGAAGGGGGGCTCCGGTGCAAAACAATTCGCACCGCAGCCCGCCTCCTCGAGGTCTCCGGCGCCACCAGCGGCCCCAAAGCCGACGCCCTAGTGGCCAAGCTGAGGGAGTCGCTGGTTACCGAAGCCGTCCGCGTCACCAGACCCAACAAATGCGCAGGTCTGCGCATTTCGGGTCTGGATGACGCGGCCACGACGGAGGAAATTATCTTCGCCGACATGGAGGCGGGCGGCTGCCCCCGTGATCAGGTGAGAGCCGGAGAAATCCGGTTTAGCCCCACCGGTCACGGCACGGCAGTCATCAACTGCCCCGTCGCAGCGGCGCAAATGATTGCGGACGGACGGAGCCTCCTCGTTGGGGGCTTCCTTAAGGCTCGGGTGCAACTCCTGCAGCCCCGCGAGACCAGGTGCTTTAGGTGCCTGGCCGAGGGGCATGTGGGAGTGCAGTGCACAGCGGGAGACACCGTGGCGGATCTGTGCTTCCGCTGTAGTCAGCCCGGGCACAAGGCCAGTGCTTATGATGCTCCGCCGCGCTGCTACAAATGCGTAGCGGAGGGCAAAACGGCGGAGCACCGGGCGGACAGCAAAACCTGCGCCGCCTCGAGGCCAAAGTCCCGTTCGTCCGCAACGGGTAGCGGGGGTGCCGCTCAGGAGCGGCCACATACACGGCGGGATGCGGAAATGGAAGTCCAATAATGGACACACCAATCCGCATCCTGCAAGCGAACATGAACCACTGCTCCGGTGCTCAGGATCTTCTGTACCAGAGCACCGTGCAGTGGTCTATCAATGTGGTCGTGGTCGCTGAGCCGTATTGGGTCCACCCCGGAAGCCCGGTGGACCTAGACGGCGTAGCAACCGTTTTCGGGGGTTCCGCCGCGGTCACCTCAAGCCTTGCACTCATTGCAAGGGGTAGAGGCTGTGCCGCGGCGGACTATGAGGGCTTGACTGTCGTGGCCGTCTACTTCTCGCCAAGCCTTGACCGGGCAGCGGGGTTGGTTTTGTCAGACTCGGCCCGACCAAACCTCACGCTGTTTCGGGCCTTTAATGCCGGGGTAAATAAGCTGAGAACCTAACCACCATACCTTGATTCTAAGGTAGAACGAAGTTTGTCGGATCAGCTAGTAATGAGATAAATGTTAATAGGTTGAGGTCCATCTAGCAGAACATACATTGTTCGTAATGCTACAGTCTTGAATGAAAAGAATCCAAAACAGACTTATTGAAAATTTAATAACTGTAGGTGAAGCTCGAAAGGTGTGTGCCTAATGACATTGAACTTCCGCTATTGGGGACATTCCTACGGTAAAAGTTAATAGTTTTGAGTAAATAAAGTTCATTGGTATAGTAAAAGGGCAGTTAAATTGAAATCCGTTCTTTTTTTCTCGTTTAATTCATTGACAATTCTAAGTTATGACGTTATACTTCATTATTTCATACAAGTTTCCATATCACTTACTTTTTTTTTTTTTTTTTTTATCGTGCGGAAATCCCTTCGGATGGGGGTATACGAAGGGATTTCCGCCGGCCGGATTGCCGGCCAGCGGGGGCGGTTATGTCGGGCTTGCACCGACTAAAACCGCACGCCGTCTCGGGTCTTCAGACGCCGGGGTGTAAGGTTACCCATAGAGCATATCCCTCGCACCCCGGCTGACCCTGGGCCATCTCACCACTAACAGCATCGCTCATCCTGTCTCCTCTGAAAGCAGAGGAGTACGGAGAGCGATGTGTTCCCGCCACGTTGGGTATTGGCCGACGATCAATGCCAACCCTATGAAGGGGTGAAGGGGAAGCCATTGACCGCCGCCCAGGGTGTACCGGCCGCTCCGATTCCGTTCCCCCCGGACTGCAGCGGGATCGGAATCGGAGCGACACTCGAGGAGGTTACCCAACACACACCCCTCCATATCACTTACCTGATGTTTAATAAAAAGAAAATGATTTGATTTGACAATCATCTACCCTATTCTTATAAAATATATTCTTTATTATTTTAATACATTTTAAACAAGGAAAACTGTAAAGCCTTTCATGAACATTAAATTGTTTATGATTCTAAATTACTTAGCACCCAAGGGAGTAAACTCCCAGATTTTCTCATAACATAATTAGAGCACTCGTAGCCTGACCGCTCGTTTTGTTACTTTACCGTACATTACTCACATCTCAAATTCTAACTGCCGACGCATGGAATTAATCTTGTGAATACACTACGTCTTACCATTACAAAACTATCTAAGCATATTATTTTATTGAAGTAAAAACTTCTTTAGGCGCGTTGAGCAGTTTCCATATGAGCACTTTTTGGGTGAAGAAAAATCATGATTTTTTTTACAACAACGCCCACTTTGTTTTTCGTTGCTGGTAGAGATGGAGGCAGCGAGGGAGGGATGGAGGTAGGTAAGTAGGAAGGGAGTGAATGAGTGAGGGAGGGAGAAATGTTGGGCGTGATGGAGAAAGGGATGAAGGGAGGGCGAGAGTAAGTGAGGGACGGAGGGATGGATGATGACGATTTAAAAATACACGTGATTGGTAAAGTTTTCACTTCTGTCAGCACTCCCGGAGTGCCACTGCCTTTTTCTAGTCCCAATAAACGTTAAAACTATCAAGGAATGTCAAGTTAACAGGAAATATATACAATGGTATAAAGATGTTCAACATGTTTCGCAATGCGATTGGTTACTAACTGAGAATAATGTCTAGGCTCGTTCTCTGTTGAAAGTTAAAACCGATGATATGATAACGATGATATCACTATTTTTTTGTGCGACGTAATTGATTATGATAATGTGTGAATTTTACGAGATCCAAAAGCACTTCTTATATTCCCTGCAAACAATGCTGTAATACGGCTAACACTATGACAGGGGCCCGCAATGCGTACAGTTTCGTGCATATCGCATTTATTTTTCTACTAAATTCGCACATGTTATGTGTACGAAACAGGCATGCATGCAAACGCAGACAGACCGCGCACAGTTGACATAGGTATTTCACAATAAACTTGATAACTTGTTAAGCAAGCCCTCGAGAATATTAGTTTGCCTTGTTTCGGCCCTTTTTGCTGGTACGTATTTATTTTAGTGACGTAATTTCGTTAGTATGAAAGTTTCTGATTGGGGTAGTTAATAATGAAAGCCATAATATGAGACCTTAACAACTTGTGAGTGACCGATATCATAATCAAATTCAATGTAAATAACTAGGAATGAATATAATGAAAATGGTTCTAGAATAAATAATATCAAGATACAGTTTCACAGTTAATAATCCATACCAATATTATAAATGCAAGAGTAACTATGTCTGTTCCGCTTTCACACCTAATCTACTGTACCGGTTTTGATACTAGAGCTTGGGAAAGGACTTAGATGCTAGAATGCAATTTACATGATTAAGTACTTTCAAATTGCATTGCCATTGCAATAAATGACATTCATACTGTATCACTATTTCTCCAAACACAACTAAATGAATAACACGTGCACGACTAAGTCACCTTCATAAGGTGCAAGCAAGTAATGCAAGCAAGCAAGCAAGCATTCAGTAATTGCGGCCTTTGTCGCACGATAACACGAACTAGAATGCTTTACCCACACACATGTTTCTTTCTTCCTACAGTCCTAGGATCTTTAAGCGGAGCGTGAAAAACCGTCTGTCAGGGCTGTCAAACTAAGGGCCACCATTTTAGTAATGGAAGTATTTGGAATGGTTACTCGTACATTTTGGATTTCGCCTTAGCTTACAATCAGGTAGAGTGCACTCAAGTTACGAACCTAATACATAAAAAAGCATACGTCTATCAAATCTCAACACTACCTCCAGTCTTATACTACACTAACTGATGCCCGCAGTCATATCTCCGGCTCTACTTAACCAATGACGGCCTCTGTGGCGTAGCGGTAGTGCATTCGACTGCTACGTCAGGGGGCGCGGGTTCGATTCCCGCTCAGTGCAAATATTTGTATGCATGAATATGTCTATTTGCATTGGTCTGGGTGTTTCTATGTATAATATGTATGTATTTACAAAAAAAAAATGTATATAAGTAGGTATGTTTATCCGCATTCTGGAACCCATAACAAAAGCTAGTTAAACTATGCTTACTTTGGGTCTAGAAAGCGCTGTGTAGAATGTCGTAGAATATTTATTTATTTATTTATTATTTATAATTGCGGTCAAACATACGTCAGACTTTAATTCTGACCAAGACCTTTTTAAATAAAAAGGCATCGAAATCTGTTCGATAGTTTCCGCGGCCATTGCGAACAAACAAACTAAAAGACAATAATAAAAAAAGTGTTTAGAATCGTTCATTTAACATAACCCAAGTATTTTTTTTTTAATATCTCAATGTGCAGACACAACTAATTAACAATTTTATTATAGTACCTTTTTTTTTTTTCGTGCGGAAATCCCTTCGGATACCACCCCGCGTGCCAGCGGGGGCGGTTATGTCGGGCTTGAACCGACTAAAACCGGACGCCGTCTCGGGTCTACAGACGCCGGGGTGTAAGGTTGCCCATAGAGCATATCCCTCGCACCCCGAGTTTATTATAGTACCTAAAGATAGAAGTAAAAGTTTCGTCCAGCAGACCAAAGTAAATATATGCCCGCCCATAGGAAGAACACGTATAAGCAATTTTTCCAGTTCGTCAAAGCGTAATCGATTCTGCTACATATGAACTTGACTTGTTAGTTCAGCTCGTTAATCATCGCCCAGTAACTTTATATGGCGTATAAAAGCTAGCTGTATGTATAACGCAAATTTATAAATAAAATATAAAGTGTCCGTATAGAAAATGTGTGTAGTAGTCCTAGGTGCTAGGAATTTACAAAAATAGACATTCATAAAAAAAGCTTTGTGTATTGTTTGTATATGAAAGAACGAAATATATTTATTTCTATAGCAGGATTAAAAATGGAAGTAGCATCCATTGTTATTTGTTATATTCTGAATATATCATTCGCAAATAATAAAATCGTTATACGACAAAAATGAATTAACATTGAATTATTATTTACCCACAGATGGATCCTAAACCCGCGTGAAATAGTGAAACATATACGTTTGGTGTAGCTACATCATACTGATGATGCAGATGGCTAAACATTGCATGTGCAATTTAGTTTAGCTGTTTGGGTTAATCAGAAATATTTGTAATTTCAGTTCGTATTTCTCTAAACATACAAAATCGTTCGAATTGATTTTAAGTTAGCCATGAATTTTGCAGTGACCAACGTCATGAAATGTCATAGTTTAAATTAAAAAGAAAACAAGGAAAACGTATATCGTCGATCTGGCATATCAGTGCGCGGGAATACGAAGGTTAAGCTTACGAGGGATCAAGTCAGAAATGTAAATAAAAATCATGAAATCCCAATAGTGCATATACAAACAGGGGCCTAATTTCGCCAGATCGTGTTAGCGTTAATCGTACGAAATATACGTTCATACGTCGATAAGTTTATACGTTCATACATATAACATAACAAATTCAAATTCTTCTTGATCTCGTAACATAACGCTCAAAGGGAGCAATAGATTCGAAACATGATACCAAAGTGCGCATAAGATGACAATTTGTACAGTCAGCGTTAATAGTAGCTGATCAAAAACTGAGTTCCAAAAGTATTGACTCTATAATTTTTTTTAATAACCTGACTTACTTCTTTTTAATATTAATCACTCGCGTTAAGGTTTCAAAATAATCAAAAAAACTATTTTCAAAATAAGCTGATTCAATTTTTTTTCAATACTCATAACTATATTGTGTTTTTAAAGTGACTGATATTTAATTGAATCAAAATAGTCAGACAAAAAGGGAAGTGGTATTATTCAAATTAGCAGCAGTGTCGGCAGCTCGAGTGTGATGCCCCTGGTGTTGTACATGTCTATAGGCCACGTTAACCACTTTCCATCAGGTAGGCCGTGCGCTTGACTGCCATCTAAGTGGTATAAAAAAGTGCTATTCTCTAACTTTTTACTAGTCGACGAGCCCGCAGCAATCGACCAATCACATCATAGAACAAGGTTGTGCTCGCCGACGATTCTATGATGGGATTGGTCGATTGCTCTACGACGAGCCAGCAGCGCTGTGTCCGTCGACGAGTGAAAGTTAGAGAATAGCACTGCTGTTCGTTGTAGTACGACCACGGGCCCTTAATGGATTAATCACATATTTGAGAATTAAAAAAAAAGTAATTAATTTTCGCAACCGATGCTTTATTGTAAAAAAAAACATAAATTTTAAAATTAACATACCACTTATCTAGTAAAAAAAGTTTACATTGTAGCTAAAAAATATTTACACTTGCATACTTGCATAATTAAAGTTAAGTTTCAATGGCGTTTTTAGAATCGGGTATGGACTCCTGCATTATCTATAATACACTGAAGACGTTCCCGCATGGACATGACCATGATCTGACATGTATACATTCCTCTATAGTGTTCCCATAACTCGAATACATGATTACAAATAGCGGTTGCAGTGCGAGGAGTTGACGGATCCCAGTTTTGCACCATCAATCCCCACATGTTTTCAATTGGATTTATGTCCGGAGATTTAGGTGGAAATGGCAAAGCAATAATTTCGTCGTTGTGCTCTCTAAACCATGCTCTGGTCAATCTTGCAGTGCGTACGGGTGAATTGTCGTGAACAAAATTAAACGGATCGATGCCTGGATAACAATTTCTAACAGTTGGTATCAAAACGTCTTCTATAATATCAACGTAACCTTGAGCATTCAATCGTCCACCAATTTCTATTAATTCTCCAGGCCCAGCAGACGACATCCAGCCCCAAAATCCAAGGTTTATTCTGCCGCTGGCATGAACATTGACAATATTTGTTTCAAAATACCTTATGTTATTAATTCGCCACAAGGTGACCCTTCCACTTTCATCTGATGTAAAAGTTTTTTCATCACTGAATATGACATTCTCAAAATTGAAGTCTAGATAATCTCGTGCAAATCTCAATCGTTCTTCCTTGTGTATTGCAGTCAGAGCAAGCTTCCTGGCCGGTTTGCGGTGATGTACTCCTGCTTTATGCAATACACGTCGGACTGTTGACCGTGATATATTAAACTCAGTAGCCAAGTTTGCGACTGGAGTGAACCCATTGTATCTTGTCCTTCTAACAATTTCGTTACGTGTAGAAGCAGATGTAACAGTCGGTCGTCCTGTTTTTCGAATTTGATTAACACGTCCTTCGCTTTCCCATCTATTGATCCAAAGAGTAACGGTATTTCGAGCAACACCAACAAGTCTTGCGATGTCACCAATTGGTAAGCCATCTGCATGAAGCGTTACTATACGATGTCTTTCATGATCTGATAGATAATGCGACATATCGATGATAAAGGAATTAAGGAAATTTACTAATTTGTAGTGCTATTTAATCAAATTATGACTTCCTAGAAATATATAGGTGCCTAACCTACTTAGGAATAATCAGTAATAGATTATATTCAGTTCAGTTCTTGGTTTATATAGCCACTTCAAGTGACAATTCTTGACAATGCCATAAAACAAAAGGCAGAACACAATATTTAAATCAAAATATACATCAGCATTCTAAAAAGGTTTATGTTCGACGAAAGTTTTATTCTTAATTCAGGTACTTTTGAAACTTTTTATAGAACCATTGTGTGAAAAACTTTTGAAAATTTCTGATACTGCTTTACTTTTGATGGATAGTTTTTTTTGCATTATGAAAATATTAATGTACCAAACACTTTTGCGACGCGATTTTGTCAGACTATTGTGATATATCTTGCAATGCATTTCTTTTGGACAATTCAGATACTACGCTACTATTGATGTTGACTGTACATTTCGATATACTTGCCACAATTCGTCATTAACAATTTAATCTGTCATTGTTTTGAAAAAAAAAAGCAGACAATGAAGAAAAGCGTATGTCAAGCTGGATACGGTATTTCGATTTCGCGTGTATTAAAATTGACGTTTGTGTCTAGTGAAGTTATCGTAACGGAAGGCTTAGTAACGGAGCAACCAGCTTAGAGCGATGTATTTTTTACCAGGCATATTTATTTAAGAGTAAGATTTAAGCTATCGTCAATTAAATTAGTTTTGGAATTGCCTATATAATAGGGGTTGCGGGTAGAATAGCAGATCTGTCCCCAAAATATAGTCGCCAAACAATATAAAAACAATGTAAATATTATATATTATCAAGTACCTATCTAGTAAATAGGTTTGTATTTATTATAACCGGTTTCTCCTGATAACTGTATCATCGAATCATTAAAAATGATCATTGAAATTCTTCTAATCTATAACCAGCCGTGTCGGGGCGCTCGGTGTCGTAATTTGCGGACGATATTCGACTTATTTTGCGACAGATCTTCCAGTCTTTGTACCAATCTATTTATGTGTGGGGTAATACTTTTATTTTGAGAATAAAATGTTTATTCATGGGATAAACTACGATTGTATTTGGTAATACATACCTGTTGATAATTTATATTTATCTTAGAGTTAAATTTTATTTATCTGAGTTTGATATTATTTCGTGGTGGCAGATGTATTAATAATATACCTACAAATTGATGTCATATGTAAATTTTGCTGAGTAAAAATATAATTCCCTTTATAATATAATGCATGCTTACATGAACGAAAGAAGTGTCATTCAGGTACCATGAAGTCGTCGGGGTGCGAGGGATATGCTCTATGGGCAACCTTATACCCCTGCGTCTGTAGACCCGAGACGGCGTGTGGTTTTAGTCGGTTCAACATACCGACATAACCGCCCCCGCTGGCACGGGGGGGGGGGGGGCGGTATCCGAAGGTATTCCCGAACGAAAAAAAAAAAAAAGGTACCATGAAGTTATTTCGGATTTCGTTCTTTCGGTCGGGACCATAAAGTATGTTCGGGACTGAATCTAAAATATCAAGGAGGTTTTGGTGTACAAAATTTTCTATAAAAAATGAAATCTCTCTTGCAGATCTGCCGCCGCTCCGCCAGATCTTTAGCTATGCCCTTCAATTTGAGCGCCAGACTTCGAATATGTTCTCCGAAGTCCCATCGGCCGTACGAGCCCGAGCCCCAAATATTTAATTTGGGGCTTGATGTCGATGCGAGTGCCTCCTACTATCAAACTGGATGCCTCAAGTGGCTTGCTCCGGGCCCATGAAAGAACGGGGCCTCAGTTTTATGCAGAGGCACCTTGAGACCCAGCCGCCAGATCTACTCCACGACTCGGGCAACCGCAGTCGAGGCCTTAAGGGTCGCTTCGCAGTACGTCGCCCCGCACGCCTTTACGAGCGTGTCGTCCGCGTAGCACGTGACGGCGGCACCATCTGCGAGCTCACCGCGAAGCACCCAGTCCACAGGAGCGGCCCCAGAACCGATCCCTGCGAAACACCGCACGACATCTCATGCCGACCGAAACCGGTCACGGCTGGGTAGATTAGCTCCCTTCAACTAATACGGCCCGACTATGCGGCAAAGGTAGAGAGGCACTTCGTGATACACAAGTGCCTCCCTAATGCAACTCCAGGGCAAGGTGTTGAAGGCGTTGGCGATGTCCAGGGATACCGCCAACATCACCTCACCCCGGCGTTTCATAGTACCTATTGCCCGGAATTTCAGTCTGAGATTGTAGATGTACGTTTCATGGCAGGCCTGCAGTTAGCGCCGGCCCTATAAGCTCGGTGTAGGGAAAAGTGAAACTGGTGCATTGTGAGTGTTGATTTATAGCATTGATGTCTATATTACTGAAGTAATGCCTATAGGTATTTATACATAATCTTTATTTTACTACTATTTTAAATACGGACGTTTGAATGGATAGACGAATATATTTATGGAGGAACAGACACGCGGCATAGCCGTTTGCTGGTGGCTGAACTCCTCCGTAACCACTTGCGCGATCTTGACCAAATTTCAGTTCGATGTACCATTGATTAATAATCACCAAAAACCGTTTTACGAGCGCGCGGCCTTAGCTAAGCCCGCGACCGTTGTAAGATATCTTATTTTCAAGTAAGAGTCCTGCTCGCTCATCTCAATTTATTTCAGTCGGACCCTGCACTGTATTCGTAGTATATATATATATATATATATATATGACCGGTTTCGGTCGGCGTGAGATGTATAAGACTACTAATAAATATAGCATTCCATTTCTCTTACCGATTCACAGTCACCGCCATCAGAGGACCAACTTGGCAAGTACGGTGGGAGACATAACATGAAAATGCTTTTTATCATTATCATCACAGCCTTAGTCCCGGTCGCATGCAAAGCTTGTACTTCGAAACTTGAGGTCCGCTCTCCTCTCCTACCTTATCTTAATTTGGGTTTGCAGGAGCCACTACCGACTGAGCTCCTCACCCCGCGAGGAATAGCCTACGCCAGAACCTCATCCGTCAATCAGCAGGTGTCCTAGCTTACAGGTGAGGTTGAGGCTCCGAAGATCTTGGTGAGGCCCGAAATACGCCTCCTTTTTTCGTGCGGATATTTTCTCCTCTTTTTTTTATACTTAGTGGTATGGCAGACAAGCCTTTACCAAGCGGTTACCTCGGCCTATGGACATGTGCAACACCAGTGGCGTCACACTCGCGCTGCCGACCCTGTAAAGGAAAGGGGATGGGAAAGGAGTTTGGGAGGGGATGGGAAAGGAGTTTGGGAGGGGATGGGAAAGGAGTTTGGGAGGGGATGGGAAAGGAGTTTGGGGTCCGGCACTCTCACTCACCAAACGGAACGCAACAGTTCAAATACTGTTACTTGGCGTCGATATTCTGTGAGAGGGTGGTGCTTCCCCGGTCGAGTCGGCCCATTCATGTAACGGCCAAAATTACTGTTGCTATATATATAACTCTCGGATATGTTAGGCTTGCACCGACTTAAACCACACGCCATCTTGGGTCTTCAGATGCCGGCGTGTAAGGTGGGCCCATAACGTATTTCCCTCGCACCCCGACTGAGCCACGGCTCCGGTTTCGAGATGGCCCCCTCTGGTTTAGGAACCACAGTGTCCCCGAAAATGGTGGGTGCGCACGCGCCGCCGCTCCGGCCTGTTTCTGCTAGGGTGACAGGCGGCTCCACCTGTCACCCCCAGGCCTGCGATCATGGAGGACGGAGGTCGTTAAGCGACCTCCGACGTCTGAGTTGCCTCCGCGTATCGCGGGCTGTGGGGATCGAGAGAGCCCTTACAATACAAATACACCATTAGTGCTGTATAATATGCCCCAGAATAAATACCTTACCAAAAAAAAAACTACCAATGCAACAATTAGAAGTAAGTCATTTAGTTCTGAGTTATGATTACATTGTTTGTTAATAACAAGCGAAGTTAATATAACCATCAAAAATACGAAAAAGTAAATAAATAATAAAAATATCATGTCAACAGTTAACTCAGACCCTGTTAATAATTCCCGATACAATGAACACTGACAATTGTGAATCATAGATTTGTCGTTCGCAATTCTTGAATGAAAATGTTTATTGCCTTATCTGTTATGATAAATTAATTCAAACGCTTCACAGCACTTCTCTTTTGATAATGTCTTGAGAGTAAAATATGATTTAAATTTAAGTTCTAGAGCATTGCCTTTACCAATAAGAATGAGCCGAAGCGACAGGTAGTACCACCCTTTGATTTAATGTCAGCTTCAAATTAGCAACACGCGCCATTTTGATCGATTTGTTTGAGTACCGGTGTTCTTACATCAAATCATTTCATTTCTCCCATTCTCCTCTTTCATCACCTAATCCTCCTACTCTCAATACGCGAACGACTATCATCTAGTAATTTATTATATTTACAACATTCAAATAAAATTACGCACTTATACATTTTTATACTGTTATGGCGGCAAATATTCTTAGAAAAACTGAAGCTTTTAGTAGTGTACCTTACTGTCATAAATGTGAAAATGTGTAATGTTCATGAAGATGGATATTATGTTCCGCTCAGCTGAACAGATTGTATGAAATTTGGCGCGAAGATAAACAAGAATAGCTATTGGGCTACTTTTATGCCAGGAATAGGTTCCTATACCAACATAACAATAAAATAAAATTGGAAATTAGTTGTGTCTGTACATTGGAGATATTAAAAAAAAAATTGGGTTACGTTAAATGATCGATTCTAAATACAATTTTTCCTTTTTAGGGTTCCGTTGCCAAATGGCAAAAAACGGAACCCTCATAGATTCGTCATGTCTGTCTGTCTGTCTGTCCGTTCGTATGTCACAGCCACTTTTTTTCCGAAACTATAAGAACTATGCTGTTGAAATTTGGTAAGTAGATGTATTCTGTGAACCGCATTAAGATTTCACACAAAAATAGAAGAAAAAACAAGAAATTTTCGGGGTTCCCCATACATAGAACTGAAACTCTAAAAATTTTTTTTCATCAAATCCACTATGGATAGGTCTTCAAAAATGATATTGAGGTTTCTAATATCATTTTTTTCTAAACTGAATAGTTTGCGCGAGAGATACTTCCAAAGTGGTAAAATGTGTCCCCCCCCCCCTCCCTGTAACTTTTAAAATAAGAGAATGATAAAACTAAAAAAATATATATGATGTACATTACCATGTAAACTTCCACCGAAATTTGGTTTGAACGATATCTAGTAAGTAGTTTTTTTTAATACGTCATAAATGATAAACCGCAATTTACCGTTCGTTCAATCTACTCACATATAAAAAATTTACTTGCTGCTACGGAACCCTTCATGGGCGAGTCCGACTCGCACTTGGCCGGTTTTTTGAATTCTTGTCTGTTTGTTCTGCGCGATTGATGCAACAACTACTGAACGGATTGTTGTGCGATTTTTTTCTGTTAGAAAGGTCTTGGTCAGACTTACAATCTACCGTATGTCTGATTGTAACTGGTTTAGTAGAACTGAAGATATGACCAAAAAAAACGATAACCGACCTCCGCGCGGACGGAGCGCCAGGTATCAGATCGAATTTATAAAAAAAAATATTTATTGTTTGGTATGTAACAAGTATTTGCGGGTGACATGGTCGCTTCCTTTTTTGAACTAAGCCCTAAATAAACTAAAAGAAAACTAATTGAATATCCAAATATATAATTTGATGAATAAAATTTGGCAATGAATGAAACGCGATCATATACGTATTTATATTCATATGAACAAACACAATAACTTTACCAAAATATCAAAAATCCTAACATGTAACTGTCCCTTATACCTTATCTTTCCAAGACCCACGTCAATGGGTACTTTGCTGTTTAGAGGTGATCCTGAATACACTCCTCAAGTCAAATCTACGGAGTCTTTCCGTTACTGGGCCCTAACGGCGGCTACTCTAAACATCGGTGTAGGGGAGAGTGACGTCATCTTTTATAGAGGGTTGAGAGGGTGAACCCTTACAGTGCGTGTGTTGGAGTTTCGTTACGGATGGGTACTATAATGAATGAAGAATACAATCGAAACAACTTGGTAACAAAACTATAAAAATAAATAAAATTGAAGTGTCTGTTTGTAATATTAAAATAGCAGATTTTCAATTATTGCACACTTATACTTTGATACTTATAACAAAAATACAATTTTTTAAATTTTTATCTGTCTGTTTGAAAGAGGTAATCTCCGGAACGGCTGTGCTGATTTTGACGGGACTTTCACTGGCAGATAGGTAATATTGCAAGGCATAACATGAGCTACTTAAATTATAGAAAAATAATAAAAGATCCGCGCAAAAAAGAAATTGAAGCCCAGATAATTGTGAATAAAATCTGATTTACTCTGTAACGGCTGGGTCGATTTTGACGGGACTTTCACTGGCAGATAGGTAATATTATAATATGAAACATAGGCTAGGCATAGTGCTTTTATTTTAGAAAAAAAATAGGATTTCGGGCAAAAGAACTAAAAAACATCGAAATCCACGCGGGACTTTGTTTTTAAATAAAAATATGTGCTCAGGAAATAAAATATTTTGATTTTGATATTAAGTATACATATAATAAAAACATAACGCAAAAATTGCATTGTGTTCTAGTAGCGATACCGATACTGATAACGCAATTCTTAGAATTTTTGTCTGCAGGATATTATCGATGTTCGAGCATCACTTGAAAACCGAGGAACAGATTGAGCTGAAATTTCTCTCGAAACTACAGAGTTATCTACGTGTAAAAGATTGTTGATTAGAGTCTCATTAACCTTTCATAATTAATATCATCAAGCTATTATATTAGGGTTTTGCACAGAATTATTATTTTTGATTATTATTTAATACATATAAACCTCTATTTCTCTCTAATAAATAATTATAAATATGACGATGAAATAACCTAATACACGTTAGGTTCGAAATTATAGAACTAAACATACCTTGATCTACTCCAAATGTAGTAGTAGCGTATACAATACGTAGTAACAAACCTAGTGTCCGATCTGTGAAGGTGTATATAGGTGTCAATATTAAGTTCTGTTTATTTAATCCTTTTTAGAAAATTTGTTAGGAAAAAATTACCCCACAAACACTGCAAAAAAGTTTAGGTCGATGCGGAAACTTACATGTTAACACAGAAGGGCCACTTTGTTAACAAAACCTCTCTAAAAATAAAACTTATGAGGGCTCTGGCAGCCAGCGAGGAGCGGTGCTGTGGGCCGCCGTTAAATATTATTGGATATCTACTATATAACATAACATAACATAAACTCATGCCTATATCCCCGAAGGGGTAGGCAGAGGTGCTAGCACCCACATTTCGCCAGTTTATTAATTTTTAAGTTTATAACTTCGAAAAGCATCGAAAAGTCATTGGTGTGTGCCATGGTATAACCTGAGATCGAACCTGAGACATCGTTTCAACAGTCCATTACCCATACCACTAGGCTAACGCGGTTTTTTGTCTACTATATGGTTAAGTATGCGCAACTATATGGTTGTCACATTCTTAGATTTGGGAAGATTTTGGGCAATTATGTTCTAGAAAGCGGTTTTTAAAATTCCAATAATATGTTATTTTTAATTTCATATATTGTTATGTATGCTATGTGCCCTTTATTGACAGAACACTAGTTGTGTTAAAGACTGTAAAATAGGTATTTACCTATTGTCCACTGTAGCTCCTGATAAACACTGAACTGATTGTAATGAATGTGGACACCTCATCGAAAATCGATCCATTATCATGCTTTGGGTGCAATAGGCTGCATATTATATTGTATATAATGTTATTTACATTCACATAACAGATGTTAAATCCAAAATGTAGAGCCTCAAAAATATTTTGTTTGGCGAGGTATCAAATGAAAGGGCAGAAAATCCCAAGTTCAAAAATATCAATATTATATAAATACAATTTCAGTAAAGTATAATATTTAGATGACTGGTTTTTTGTCGAGGTTTTCTAAAGATTGATAGACACCTAGCTAGATCGATTAAATATATACAAGAATTGCTAGTTTAAAGGTATTATATTTCAGCGATTCAAAATACTGGCGTCATCTATCAATCGAGAGGTAAGTCTATATTTTCCTATTCTTAAAAAAATTTACTCGTTAACATAACATAACATAACATAAACTCACGCCTTTATCCCCGAAGGGGTAGGCAGAGGTGCTAGCACCCACATTTCGCCAGTTTATGTTTAGGTCCCAATGTAATAGGTGGCGAGCCTATTGCCATTAACCGGGCACTTATAAACCTGCGATAAATACACACATAACTTCGAAAAGCATCGAAAAGTCATTGGTGTGTGCCATGGTGAAACCTGGGATCGAACCCGAGACCTCGTCTCAGCAGTCCATTACCCACTAGGCTCTCTATATATATTATTTAACCTCACTGTAGTCTGTTTACAGTCTTTTAAACTTCATTGTCAATTTAAGAGTATTTATCCACTATAAAAACATAGGTCGAATACTAAAATGATAATTTTTATACAATGAGCAAATAAATAAAAATAATGAAATAAATAAAAATATATTACTTTTAGGTACCCTGCTCGATCCACGGAATCATTTCACTGCCATTCCTACTATAGAGACAAAATTCCAATGTAACAGAGCACTTTCGTTTTATTTTCTTTAGTTCCTCTCTAAAAGTCAACTGAGAAAAAGGGTTAAGTATGTCGTGATGAGCTGGATACTTGTCACTTTGAACCGTATACTACTCCTTTGTCAACGTAATCCGGTATTTTCAGGAGAAAAGAAGGTAAGTAAATGTTAGGTAAAAGTAGTAATTTTAGGGTTTCATGTATCTACTGTGAAGCGAATGGCTTTTTACCGAATTAAACACAAAGAAGGCCATAAGTTATGTAAGTATGTTCTCTATATAATAAGCTAAAGCAACCGAAATGTCGTCGGGATCATTCTAAATAATAAAATAGTACAAAATAAATCGCGATAGAACGCGTTCAAAATAGATTTATTTCAATGTGTAATATTTGCGTAAACTGCTGAAGAATAATGATTGAATTTTTGCCTTTCCTTAAAATATCCTCCATCTGATTGATGTACTTACGCCTAGTTCGACCCTCACGTTGCTAGGTCAAGAGTACCTACTATTAGCGAATATGTACGCAAACAATTTGATGAAACTAGAAGAAGCAAAAGTAATGCCAGAAGTATATGCCACCATTGTTAACATGGTACGTGTATGTAATGGTGACCCTCTTTCCAGAGACTTTACCTTCAGCTTACCATCAGGCGAAGTGAAGTCAAATTGACGTGTCCTAAATATTAAAAAAAAACCAGGATCGTGGCAAGTAGAAACATGTGGTCTCTACCTACTCCAATTAGTAAGAGGCGTGATTGTATGTATGTATATAATACGTTTCTGTTTGGCCCACCCCCAAGCCCACGTCACCTACGAGCTACAACTGCTGATGGATGGATAAGACTCTAGCGCAGGCTTTCCTTTCGGGGTTGTGAACTAACACTAGGATAAGGAAGGAAAAATAAGTTTTTATTTATTGATTATGATTAAATTTCGTTTATTGCCCGTGGTTCACCTGCGTAGTTCACCCGGGTGGACCACGGGCATTTATTTCTTCACATGGTTCAACTGAATGATCACGTGTAAGTACGAACATATAATATAGATTAAAAAAAAATCGGCCAAGTGCGAGTCGGACTCGCCCATGAAGGGTTCCGAAGCAGCAAGTAACATAATAATGCTTTTTTTAAATTTTATATTTGATTCAATTAAATTTTTAAGCATTTTGTAGGCTTACTTTTTTCTAAAGATTTAGATCGGAAAAAGAGAACATCTAGGATATTTATATTTGAGTTGATTGAATGAAAGGTAAATTGCGGTTAACGATTTATGACGTATTAAAAAAACTACTTACTAGATCTCATTTAAACTAATTTTCGGTGGAAGTTAATATGGTTAATGTACATCATATATTTTTTTTAGTTTTATCAATCTTTTAGTTTATAAGTTACAGGGGGGGGGGGGCACATTTTACCACTTTGGAAGTGTCTCTCGCGCAAACTATTCAGTTTAGAGAAAAATGATATTAGAAACCTCAATATTATTTTGAAGACCTATGCATAGATAGGATCCACGTATGGGTCTGAAGAAAAAGAAAATTTCAGTTTCAGTTCTAAGTATGGGGAGCCCCCTAAATTAATTGTTTTTTTTTTCTATTTTTGTTTCAAAATCTTAATGCGGTTCACAAAATACATCTACTTACCAAGTTTCAACAGCATAGTTCAGTTTCGGAAAATAGTGGCTGTGACATACGGACGGACAGACAGACAGACATGACGAATCTATAAGGGTTCCGTATTTGCCATTTGGCAACGGAACCCTAAAAAGAGAAGATATATGTTGAAATGAGACCGTAATCTTAGCAATCCATGGATTCTCCGTGCGGGTGCCGGGTCCATCGCGTTGCTGAGTTGGGAACTCGGGACAGTGCCTGGGACTTGCGACCCAAGTGTAGGTTTAGAAGGGGCCCCTTTTGTTGATGTACATCAACACTCACCTTCACTACCCAAGTTCCCCTCCCTGCCTAACCAAATTTGATACGAACCTACTAGTGCCGCTTTAGACATTCGTCCTAGTAATGAGCTTATTGTAGCTCTCGATAGGCCTAGATCTTTAAGTAGGTTATAGAGAGATTTTGCTGGTATACCTCTCGCTCCCACTTCCACTGCATACAAATTAACCACGTAACCGTTTTTGATTAATTCGTTTGTGAGATCATAGTATTTATTTTTCTTTATTGTGTGGTCCTTCGGTATATTTGTTTCCCACGGTACAGTAAGTTCCACAAGAACCACATGTTTTAATCTCTTAGAATATAGGAATATGTCAGGTCTAGATGACGAAACCCCAACATCCTCCGGAATTTTGTAGTGCTTTTCATACGTGTCGATTAGGAGAGTCCAATCTGGGGCAGTATCTAAGATTGAATAAGGTTTGTTCCTGGGTGTTATGGATGAACCTTCAGACACAAAGTTGATATGACGTCTGTTAGTAGTCAATCCTTTTTGGGCTCTAGCTACTGCCAGACTCATTGCTTCACGTATGATGATAAGCACCTTATCGTGGCGGCGTGAGTAATGGCCTCTATCGAGAAGCACCCTACATCCTACTAATATGTGTCTAGCCGTCCCTATTGCCTCACCACAAGTATAACATTGTTTTTCTGTGGCCTTCCCCCACCTTACCAGATTACTCTGGTCTGGGAGGGTCATCTGAAAGGCGTTAAGATAAAATTTTAACAGGCCGGCGACCAGTCATAGATCAAGGTGCGCCACTTTAAGGCCATCGGTATGCAGAACTCTCCCATTGTCAACCATTCATTTTGGATTTCCAAATTCATCGCGTGCACTCGATATTTATCATTTTCGTCTTGTTTTAGAAAGGACTTAAGTATATCCTGGTCCCTTTCTGGCTCTCGTACTCCCAACCCCACTCTGTTTGACTGGGCCCCTATCATAAATCGTTTATGGAATAGAAGTCTAGATTCAAGCTCGGACGCGTTATTATCTTTCGGGAGTGCCCTGATTGTGACATCTTGGGATTTTCCTAAGATGTGGGCTTTGGTAACTCTAAGATGTTTATAGAGCTCCGATGGTTTCTTAAGTTTCATCCCAAAATTATTTTGATCCCTAAATAGAGCAGAGGAATCAGCAGAGTGCGCTAGTCCAAGCCACGATTTTAGCGATTTTATGACAGTTGCATCTATTTTCGCCAGTAAGGTTTTACCGAATTCATACACCAGAAAAGGCCAAGTCAGACGTGATGTTAAGTAGTTGTCATATATCCAAGCTTTTTTGATATTGTTTAGTGGTATCTGATCTATCTTATTTAGGTCATTTATAAACGTATCGACAACTTCATCTAAGGATGGTGTGCGTCCTTTATAGTCTATCTTTCTCCCAAGAAATTTAAATGGCACCGATTCAGCGACTATGGAAACTGGTTTACCCCCAATGAAGAGTCCCGGGTCGTAAGAGGTAAATTTGGTGTCCCGTCTACCCAGACATAGACAGTGACACTTACTGGGCTTCGTCCTCAGTCCATTTGTCCACGAACAGAACTCATCGACTTCCTTTAATAGTTCCTGACATTGTTTTGGATTGCGCGTCAGTATTGCGAGATCGTCAGCAAAAGCTAAGATGGACTCTGAGTATATGTTATTTACTTTAAACCGATAACCCCATTTCTTTTTAAGATATTAATTACTATGTTAAATGCTATTGGTGACAAGCAGCATCCCTGAAACAGTCCCACATTATACCGTAATGGTCCTGTGTGTACTTCTTGGAAGCTTATAGCAAATTTTAGCTGGGAGTAATACGACTCGATTATCTCTATGACCACGGGCGGAAAGTTATACCATTGCAACGCGTATACCATAAGGTAATGTGGAATTGAGCCAAATGCTACAAGCTAGAATAAAATACGTATTTCATGAAAAGGTTAGAATAATTCTAACAAGTTGTTATTAAAAAAATAACTAATATGAAGCTGCTAACAGTTTTACCTTATGCTGAATGTACACGAAGGGCCAACGTAAGTCAATGTATGTCACAGTATTCTTAAACTATTATCAGAACATTAGACTACCTTATTTGCGTAATTAATCAACGTGATATTTTTTTTTTATAAGAATACTAGTACCCGAAATTACTAGTATTCCCCCTAACCCCTCCAGCTAAGCTAAATTGCTTGTGTTAGGAGTGGGTTCACATCTGTAGTGTAATGCAAGGATTCGAACCTGGGACCTCTAGATCGTAAGGCCGACTCCTTAACCACTAAGCTACCGACGCTATCGATAAACATTATGTGTACAATATTGGTGCATGTACTACCAATATGGGACAGCCGGCTTTGGAAACCGAAAAGTATTAAGTATATCACGTCCAACGAATATTCACTGTAAATCATGTGACAGAGACCAAAATATATGTGAGTATTATCGATGTTCACAATGCGGACGTGGCTGAAATTTCTGATAAGCTTCAAATGAATAAAGAGTTACTTTTGTACTGCGTGATCACACCATCGACAGAAATAAGTAGTGGAAGCTATCGCTACTCAGCTTCACTTGACCGTCCCGTCTGGTGGCATTCGAGACGGTTGTACGATGTTGGTACACAAAATGCAGGCACATTGAGCGCAGACCTGGGGGTGGCAGGTGAGGCCGCCTGTCACCCCAGCAGAAACAGGCCGAGACGGTGGGGCGACTAGCGCCCCTCCCACACACCGTGGTTCCCAAACCCGAGGGAGCCATCTCGAAACCGGAAAAGATGGAATATGAAATCGCATCAGATGTAGACACATTTACAGATACCTCTAGACAGTTTCGATACAGTTCAACTTATAATATCTTCCAACTAACTCGTTCAATGTCATTTGTTTCGAAAGTCCTATAAATCTCTAACGCTAACAAATGTTTCATCCAAAAATGGATAATTTATTTCTTCATAGTGTGAATATTGCATGCTTGATATACACATGACACGGCCGTTATGTCCAATCAGAAATGTTTAGGGAATAAAAGATGAATGTGTTTGCAATTTAACTCTACACTTGGCAAATTTACATGTAAAAAGGTACCGCTATTGTTTGGCATCCGTTAAAATATTTGCAAAAGCCCTTTTGTCAATTTTCATGGAGACAAACATCGAGAGAATCGGGATATGGGTGTTACACTCGTTTAACGCTAACAAAGCGAAAAAGGTGTTCTACAAACATCGTTTACATAGAAATATGTGCGAATAAATAAGTATTTTATTGTACTATATATTGACAAAAAGTTGTATAACAGAACAAAACATTATGACAAACATAAATGGTCACTATGATCGTTAATATCACACATTATGGAATTCAATAGACGTATATCTATTGAGTATTCAGTATCTAACTTTTACTAACTAAGAGATTTAGCCAAGTTACAGTGTCACATACTTGATTTCAAACAGTTTTCCACAAGTTTCATTTATTATTAGCGCTTATTGAAAGTGCTAATACCGAAAGGCAGAACAGCTTATTTGACGTGTACTTTGGTAGTAATTATTTGGATGATTGTGATTTTGGTTGGAAATAGCTATATAGGTAGTTGAATTCATGATGGCCTAAATCAATATTTCACCTTCTTATATGAGGATTCAAATGAATACTAATTTATCTAAAATATACCTATAACCTACATTTAAACGGTTTATCTCATCTACCCAAAATAGCACGGCCCGTTAAACTAACCTAGTATTCACGATGAGAACAAATTGTAAATGATTTACCTAAACGCAATTAAAGAGAGCCTCAGTAGTCATGTTATGCTTTCTTACTTTTATTGTATAGTAAGACAGAGTTATGAAACGAAACTGTTTTTAAGTAATGTTTCACTTTATATTATAATCATATAAATGTACATACTACTTATTATTTGTACTACTTGCAATTTTATTTACAAATAAGCAAGTGCAATTAACATGTTGTATAGAAATAATGCACTTTTATGATTGTCAATAAAGAAATTGATATTATACTTGTTCCACTTATTATTTCGGTAGTAAAATACACATGTTGCTTATTATTTAGATTTCGAAATTAAGCAGTCAGACATGATGTATGAACAAGTAAACAATAGCCGCCCGTCGTCGGTTTCCAGTACTTCAAACAATATAATAATTAATAAGAAAAAGCTTTTTTAAAACAATATATATTCAATAATGTAGTCGCATTAAAACGAAAATAATAATTTTATGCAATAGCTGTGCTGATTTGAAAAGCTTGTATCGCGCATTGCATTTCTCTGTCAACAAAAAAAAAAGCTTGTTTTTAATAGCGTTTTTTTTAAGCAGCGATTACCCAGTGGTGTACATAACGGACTGCCGAGACGAGGTCTCGAGTTCGATCCTCAGTCGCCCAGGGCACACACATCTGACTTTTCGTAGTTATGTATGTATTAAAAATGTTGATTATCGCTCGCTTAGTAATGTGCCCGGTAGATGGCAATAGGCTCGCCCCCTATTACATTGGGACCTAAACATAACTGGCAAATCGTGGGTGTGTAATACAAAAAAATGAGGCCAAACTCAATATGTTTATCTTGTTTAGTTTAGGAGTTCCTATGGCCACCTTCTTACTTCATCTTCAGACCTGGAATACCATAGTATAACACCAGAGTGTTTACCAAGACAAAACAAATGAGTCCAAACTCGTAAGGTTTAACTTATTTAGTTTAGGAGTTCCTTTAGCCACCTTCCTAATTTATCTTCAGACCCTGACTATCATGTAACACCAGAGAGTTCGCTAAGACAAAAAAATGAGGCCAAACTCAATAAGTTTATCTGGTTTAGTTTAGGAGTTCCTATGGCCACCTTCTTACTTCATCTTCAGACCCGGAATAGCATAATATAACACCAGAGTGTTTACCAAGACAAAACAAATGAGTACAAACTCGTAAGGTTTAACTTATTTAATTTAAGAGTTCCTTTAGCCACCTTCCTAATCTATCTTCAGACCCTGACTATCATGTAACACCAGAGAGTTCGCTAAGACAAAAAAATGAGGCCAAACTCAATAGGTTTATCTTGTATAGTTTAGGAGTTCCTATGGCCACCTTCTTACTTCATCTTCAGACCCGGAATAGCATAATATAACACCAGAGTGTTTACCAAGACAAAAACTCGATAGGTTTAACTTATTTAGTTTCGGAGTTCCTTTAGCCACCTTCCTAATCTATATTCAGACCCTGACTATCATGTAACACCAGAGAGTTCGCTAACTGGTAACTAACAAACTGGTGGTAGAAATTTGATGATACAAATTTGTCACAAAATTCGGCCGGGTACCTCCGTGCACGATTGCGAAAAACCCTCTATAGTAATCCAATTTCGGTTTGATTGCGTTCAGGGGTCAGCAGGTGCATAGCTGGGCAGGGAGATTGTGGTCGCAGCACTAGTGGGACCGGTGGGTGTCACGCGGTGCTGCGACGGCAATCCTCTTCTGATGAGGCCGTCAAGCTGAGTGCCACCATTGTTAACATGGTACGTGTATGTAATGGTGACCCTCTTTCCTGAGACTTTACCTTCAGCATACCATCAGGTGAGGTGAAGTCAAATTGACGTGTCCTAAATATAAAAAAAAGACAAAAAAAATGAGGCCAAACTCAATAGTAAAACTAACTCAAGAGTAAACTAATATCTTGTCTAGTTTAGAAGTTCCTGTGGCCACTTTTCTACTCCATACAAACATACAAACCAGTTCCATATTACCATATTATTGTATTGGCATCCAAACTAAACGTGTCTGCTAAATTTCAGCTCAATCGGATGTCAACAAATGGTCGAAAAATATTTTGCAAATTTTGATGGACAACATACATAGGAACAGTGCAAGTTAAATATAAAAAAGTTAATAAAAAGGTTGTTATAAAAAAGCTTGTAAGCGTGGCTCATAAGTTAAAATATCCAGAGCTAATTTTAGATTGATTTCTATACTACCTTGTACTGGTAGACTTAAAAAAATAGGTATTGTATGAATTACAAACACATTTTATTACCCATTCGTAAATAGTAACAACAATGATAAACTGTCCATATAATTGCAACAGTGTTCTGTTCAAAACGAAGAAGTAAATAAATCAGCTGCGTAAGATCCAGATTGCAAAAAAGACGAATTGTATGAAGTTTAGCATTCCGGTCGAAGAAAATTACGACACCAATTTAACTTAAAACAACGAAACCCTCAGTCTAACTAAATTAAGCGTGATTTTCTCTACTTTGGACTACTGTCGTTTCAATATTTGAAAAGCCTACTATAACTTTTGTTAAGGTATCCATTCTTACAGCACATGCGGCTTTTAGATTCAGTCAGGAAGGATATAGAAACTGCCAGATTGGTTTATATTATTTGTTACTTTTACATCACCATATTATTATTTAATAGCCGTACAATAACAACTAAATATATATATGAATTCTTTAGTTCTTACTCTCTCAAGTTATTCACGTTTTAAGGGTTGCTCTCCTCCTATTAAATAATCTCCTCAACCTGCTTGAGGTAAACTGCCTTTCCGTGCTTTGGCTAGGCAAAGCCTCGGTTCGATACTAGAGCGTTATCATATTCCTCAACCTTCAGTAGTCAGTCATTTTCGTACTCATATAAAAAAACATAGAAGTACCTATTAGGTTGCTTTTAAAATTACTGTTTTTAATATTTATTTCTTAGTATATAATTGCAAAAGTATCGTAACATCGCTACGATATTTTAATTAAAATAATTAGAACTTTAATAAAAGTGTGAATAGATAAGAATCTGATTAAAACAAAACTTTTATCCAATTACTATGTTGTTGCGTTGCCGTGTTGATTATTGTGATAGGCCGCCAAAACAGTGACACCAGCTGTCACTTTTAAGTAATATTAATTGTTCTGTCATCGACTTTTTACCGTTTCCGGTCATCGCCTTCTCGTCCCTCTCCTATACACTATTTGGTTGTATGTGTGAGTGATATAGATTACTCTTACGGAAAATTGCGACAGTTCTGCACTAAATGAAAATCGATTCTCCACAAAAATATAGCAATTTAAGCAACTAACTAACTACTGTAGCGTCCGACCTCGTTCGAGCACTACAGTTTGTTTATCTGGCCATCATGTGTCAGAGATTAAAAATAAATTGTTTTAAAATAAAATGTAGAAGAGGAAAACAATTGGCTTGGCGGACAAGTTGGTGACAGCGGGTGACCGGGGGCTCCGGCCTCGACCCGCCGTACGAAGAGAGTTCCAAGTAAAGTAATTGTAGGCTCAATCCTTGAGCAGAATCCGCGACCCTCTTCAGTTCGCTTAAAGTCTAATAAACCCGAGTAAAATCCCCTAAAACTCGATGTAGAAGTTTTATGTGATAAATAAATGCCATTATAAATATAAATACTTGTGTTTATCATTTCATTAACACGAGAAATTGTGACGCTAGACCCCAGACGTCACAGGTGGTGGAGGCGCCTTATCCTCAGGAGTTGGTGGAGCGCCGGTTCACCAATTTGCTGGAGCGCCGGTATCCACAGGATTTGGTAGAAGGGCCAACGTTCTGCAGTTTGCAGTGGATTGATCGATCCCGTACCGTAAGAAGGAAGACGTCGTGTGACATTGGAACGCACTTATCAGTATCGTTTTCATTTATTTGCTTTTATGTGCCTTATTATTACTAGAAGATGGCTGAGACAAAGAGGTGCAATGGCTATGATGGTGGCTTGTTCCAGAGTTTTGCAAGAGATTTCAGTGTTATTTTCGCCATTAATAGGTATCTGCGGGTCAATAGGGCCAATAAGGACCATAAGTTTTAATAGAATTATAATCCATGTAGTTAATAATGTGTTGTGTAATGTGTGTTATTAATATTGTGTTTTTCCTGTTTATTCTATGTTGGTGCGCTGTCGAAGATAATTTTTTTTTTTTATATTCATTACGTCCTAGCGTAGGATTTAGGCAATTATTTTTTCGTCTAATGTTGGGAGTGGAAATCTAAACTTTGTAAATGGGTCAAATCGCTTAGGACATAGTTGCCTGCGATGGTGAAAGTTGGTTTACACCAGACTCATTATGGGGTGAAGTTTTCTTTCTCTTTAATGTTGATTAAAAAGTAATTTAGTAATTCGTAGGCGATGTAAGAGGTTTATAATTACATATGTATGATGTGTAAGGATAAATCACTTTATGTCATCTTTTGTTTATTAGTCAGGTAGGTCGTAAAAGTACATTGTACTATAGGTCCCTTTCGGACAAACATTAAAATGTGTCGGCAAGAGACACCAATATTTGTCATTTAGATAGTCGTGTTGTGGCTTGTTTCTTTTATACGAGGTTTTTGCCAGGCCAAGAATGAAGCAATCTTTTTATTCGGATTTTTCAGTATTTATTACAGTTTAATTGCTATAAATTATAAAGATTGCGTCGTTTTTCTCATTGTAAGAGACAACCGAATTAATGTTTTTTTTTTGTCTGTTCTCGTTTAGTTTAACTAGGGCCTTAGCTTAGAACTGTCACATGAAGTCCATGGGGCGCAGTTGATGTAGCGTTCGACCTTGTTCGAGCACTACAGTTTGTTTACCTGGCCATCATGAGTCAGAGATTAAAAATAAATTGTTTTAAAATAAAATGTAGAAAAGGAAAACAATTGGCTTGGCGGACAAGTTGGTGACAGCGGGTGACCGGGGGCTCGACCCGCCGTACGAAGAGAGTTCCAAGTAAAGTTATTGTAGGCTCAATCCTTGAGCAGAATCCGCGACCCTCTTCAGTTCGCTTAAAGTCTAATAAACCCGCGTAAAATCCCCTAAAACTCGATGTAGAAGTTTTATGTGATAAATAAATGCCATTATAAATATAAATACTTGTGTTTATCATTTCATTAACACGAGGAATTGTGACGCCAGACCCCAGACGTCACACTACCAAGCTATCAAACTAACTATATAACATTTCATTTTTATGAACATAGACCTTGAATCTTTAAAATGTAACGTATATTTTTCACAGAGGGCAAGTACTAAATACATTGGTCGAAACAAAATTCGACGAAATAAAATTTGACTACCTCTGTAGTGTTGCGGTAGAGCATTCGACTGCAAAGGCAGAGGTCACGGGTACGAATCACGCTCATTGCAAATATGTATCCCTCTACGGTGAGGCCCGTAAAAAGTCATAGCCTTGGATTTGTGGCCCTTCACAAACCTTGAGTCCCAGCCACCGTATTCGACCCACGACTTGATCAACACCTGCCGTGGCCTTTAGTGTCACGCATTGGTTGCTCCTCACGCCGTTAGGAGGGTGTCGTCAGCGTAGCACGTAATGCTGACACCTTCGACCAACGGACCGCGCAGCACCCAAACATAGACGATGTTCCATAGGAGCGGCCCTAGTACCGACCCCTGCGGAACACCGCACGATATTTCTCGATGCCCTGGCCCTAGCCTGCTTGGGTAAGCTATGGGAATGTTTTACCATAACAAAAGAAATAATTAAATGTATTTCCTATACAGCAAAATTTTCTTTCACTACGTATTACGTAATTTCCATAATACCTTTCCTTGTCGAATATTCTCATTTTAATTAGGAAAATATCACCGGGTTTCATCCTCATTAAAATAACTTTGGGCGGCTTACTAAAATAATAATACAAACGTTTGGGGAAATCGGCGAATGAGTAATCCTTCGTCTTATTGTACGTGTATTATAAGTAAAACCGTATGTTCGCGTATCATATGGGGCACAATATGCTTATGCAGCACATTATAACAATGGTATGGTAATGATCCAATAATGGTACGTCACAAATTCAAATTAAGTTAAAGTTAAGATCGCCTGCTTTTCGGAAGATGGCTGAAGGCTTTGGGTTGTTTATTAGTCTACATACGAGATATTAACTGACCAGGTAGAGCCATAATCCGTTCAGCAGTACAAAAAAGACTAAGAATTTTGCCAACCTATGACGTTTGGGTACACACCAAAACGAAAGGTTTATCCGGTTGTAATAAAAATCGATACCGTCGTCGATCGCCATTCTAGTAATAATAAATTATTTATTTATGGTGTAGAGTAGAAAATAAGTTTCATGAATACCAAACGCCGACATTACATCGGGGACAATCCTAAATAAACAGGTTCCTTCCTTTGGCAATAACGCACACAGTATTGGTGTAATGACAATTCGCAGGTTAATTCAATAGAAAAAGGGCCCCTTTTATGGGGTAGATAAACAATTAATTAGTACCAGGCTTTTGGCTGGCTAAATGTGTACGCTTTGGAACGGTTAATGAGTGTTGATATTTTTTTTTATTCATTAAATAAGCTTATATTTAGGTCACCTATTCTTTTTTTTTGGTGTACCTACAAACATCCTTGAGAGACAAGCTAACCTCACTTGCAAATTTGATGCACCTACTAAATAACAGAAGAGGCTCTGGTGCAGGCTTTCCTCTCAGGGTTAGGAGGTCAGACGGCAGTCGATCCCGGAAAAGTCTACATACCACTTAAAAATAATACATTTTTAACGTATTCCTTTTTTAACGTATGGAAATCATCACTGGTATCACGCCATCCGCGCTACCTATCAAGTGATCGAATCGAATCAAATTAATTCATTAATTTCACTTATCCATTATCTATATTAGTTTGAAGTATTTTTGGTAGATGGTTCCGACGTTGCCCTCAGACGTAAATATAGAGGAGTATTCCAGCTCTTCAGGACAGGTCCAGGTATCTCAGTTGGTCAGAGTATTGCCCCCAGAAAGAGACTGGTCATGAGTTCAAGTGCTGGCCTGTATTTTGTCTTATTTCCATCTAAAAGACTCATTGATGGATGTGTCGAGGTTGAAAGAAAAAAGTATATATTTAACAAAAGACTCGCAAAAATGGCGTAACACTATAGAAAAGTCAATCTATATTTTGTTTTTATATTTTGTTTCTAACATCTTTCTTTATTCGCCCCGTATACTCTTGTTTATATTTTCCTCAACTTGCTAGCTAACTAGATTTATTAAAAGAATAATAAAATCGTTACAAACATGATGTAGGTAGGTATAATGTTATGATTTATCCCTCTGTCTCAAATTTGTTCAAGAATTATATTATTTCCGGTCATTCTGCAACCGGTATCTTATGATTCACGAAACATTCTATTCATCTCAACAATCTATGCCCGTCTAAAACCTTATATCATCTACAGATTAATAAATAAGATTAAAATTAAGGCTGTTAATGTTAAAAAAGTGCCTACAAGTGGACGGACGCTAATGATAGGATACTTCATCCTATATAATACATCTTGTTTTGATATAAACATAACAATTTATTTTGTAGTTGCATACCAAAATGACGAACACAAGAGCAATATAACAGATCGGAGTGTTCGGAAACTATTCCCATTAAGTAAGTTAGCATATTTTGGTAGTAGCGCCATGCTTCTGTCAGCACGAATAGGCCAGCTCGATTGGAAGTCCTCTAACTTAATAATGCCTTTTTGCAGCGTTATACTACATTTTGTAAGATTTAGGAGCGTCAGAATACTTGCAACCATAATTTTACATTTTTCTTTCCTTTCCTCTTTTCAGGTAGTCTCGCATAGCTATTATATATATGATAACATAACATAAACTCACGCCTATATCCCCGAAGGGGTAGGCAGACGTGCTAGCACCCACATTTCACCAGTTTATGTTTAGGTCCCAATGTAATAGGTGGCGAGCCTATTGCCATTAACCGGGCACTTATAAACCTGCGATAAATACACACATAACTTCGAAAAGCATCGAAAAGTCATTGGTGTGTGCCATGGTTATACCTGGGATCGAACCCGAGACCTTGTCTCAGCAGTCCTTTACCCATACCACTAGGCTACCGCGGTAAATAATAATAATAACGCGGTAATGATAATCTTGATGAAAACCTCCCACAATCTTGATGAGTGTGTTTCTTTGAGGATAATTCACACAAACATAGCACCTAATGGTCTCCCACAAATTGATGAAAATGCAGAAGGTAGATCAAAAATTGAAAGAGTGGTGCTTCTCTGGTGGTGCCGGGCCATGTTTAGAAAAGCTAGTTTTGCTACCTAATATATAGAACATTCAACTGACAGGTAATCAGTTCGGAAGCATTCCAACTATACATAGGTAATATTCGTTATGAATATCGCATATCATTTATCGCATATTTAATTGCATTGAATAACTGAAGAATCAAAGCAGTAAGTCCGTGAACTTAACAGTTCGTGAAGTCCGTGAAAGCTTAACACCTAGGGCATGGAGCGGGAGTGCGGTGGTACTGTTCTTCAAAAAAGGTGATAAGGCCTTGCTAAAGAATTACAGACCCACCTCACTCCTGAGTCATGTCTACAAGCTGTTCTCGAGAGTCGTCACGAATCGTCTTGCGAGCAAGCTCGACGAGTTCCAGCCACCGGAGCAAGCCGGGTTTCGAAAAGGCTACAGTACCGTGGACCACATCCATACTGTTCAGCCGCTGTGTATGGCTTTTGTGGACTACGAGAAAGCCATCTCCATCGAGAGTCCGTGAACTGCTCTACTAGTTAATTCATTCATATGTTTCCTCTTTTATACTTTTATAAAACCCACGTCTCTAATGTTCGTTCGATGAGGTGTTATAGAAACTCAAGCATATCCCTGATGTCAGTGACCGTGGTCACTGATAACCTGACTGGCTTGGTGTGTGGAAATGAAATTATCGAGAACCTACGAAGGAATGAATTCGACTCACGGAACAGACGACGGATAGTGGACAGCATTAAAATCAATTAGCTTGTGGCTGCGGCTAGTGCAACCCGGTCAAAACGTCAGACAGTTCTAAGGTCAGTGTTACAGTTAAAACTATTAATTTATAAAAAGTAATTTTGAGTGAAAAGAAAATTAGTCTTCGTAAAGTGACACGAGCAGCGTTAGTTTCAGTGCAATTTGGAGTTTATCATGTTGACCAGTCAAAATCACTATTAAACCAATGACAAACCAGTGGGCTTACCGCCCAAGTGTCGTCGATATCACAGCCGTCGAAATGTTGCGTTTCAAAATGGCCGTCGACCTTGACGGCCATTTTGTACCGCCCCATTGATAATCGATGCCGGTGCGGCGTAAGAATGAATGAAACGCTGTTTTTGACAGTTAAATAGCTGCCGCCTAAAAAAATCAAATCGACGGCCATTCCGACGCGTCGCTTTGAAGTGTCATTTCGTTGCGGCACCTCTTGAGCTGTCGTTTTGAATATTATTTTCTTTGAAAATAATTTTGGTCTTTCCAATTTTAGCTTGCTTTTTTTAATTATTCTGCTTTCTAGCGACTAATTAAAACATTCTTTAATCTTTACCCTACCTACTTAAACGTTTTTGCTGTGTTGTTTGTTGTTTTCGTATGTTTCAGAAGGAAGGAATAAGCGAAGGAGTTGAACGACGAAATTCCATCGTCGGCAGTCACCCCCATAAAAGCCATAGTAGCCCAGTGGTAGGTGCAATAGGATGACAGAACCCAGTCGCCCCCATAAAAGCCATAGTAGCCCAGTGTTAGGTGCAATAGGAGGGCAGAACCCAGTCGCCCCCATAAAAGCCATAGTAGCCCAGTGTTAGCTACAATAGGAGAGCAGAACCCACTCGTCGGCAGTCACCCCCATAAAAGCCATAGTAGCCCAGTATTAGGTACAATAGGAGGGCAGAACCCAGTCGCCCCCATAAAAGCCATAGTAGCCCAGTATTAGGTACAATAGGAGGGCAGAACCCACTAGGTCCAATAGGAGGGCAGAACCCAGTCGCCCCCATAAAAGCCACGGTAGCCCATTGTTAGATGCAATAGGAGGGCAGAACCCAGTCGCCCCCATAAAAGCCAAAGTAGCCCTGTGTTAGGTGCAATAGGAGGGCAGAACCCAGTCGCCCCCATAAAAGCCATAGTAGCCCAGTGTTAGGTGCAATAGGAGGGCAGAACCCAGTCGCCCCCATAAAAGCCATAGTAGCCCAGTGTTAGGTGCAATAGGAGGGCAGAACCCAGTCGCCCATATAAAAGCCATAGTAGCCCTGTGTTAGGTGCAATAGGACGGCAGAACCCAGTCGCCCCCATAAAAGCCATAGTAGCCCAGTGTTAGGTGCAATAGGAGGGCAGAACCCAGTCGCCCCCATAAAAGCCATAGTAGCCCAGTGTTAGGTGCAATAGGAGGGCAGAACCCAGTCACCCCCATAAAAGCCATAGTAGCCCAGAGTTAGGTGCAATAGGAGGGCAGAACCCAGTCGCCCCCATAAAAGCCATAGTAGCCCAGTGTTAGGTGCAATAGGAGGGCAGAACCCACTCGTCGGCAGTCGCACCCATAAAAGCCATAGTAGCCCAGTGTTAGGTGCAATCGGCATCGTAAATAACCGTCGGAATCGAGTTCAAGTCGACGACACTTGGGCGGTAGGACCCCCTGTTCAGTCAAAAGTACTTTTAACCGATTAAGAGTTTTGACTGTAACGTAAACATTTATTACTGATTGATCTAAAATAATTTTTATGGTCTAAGTAAAATGAGCTTTACTCAAAATGGTTTAATTTATATATTATATAAATTAAACCATTTTAACAAACGATTAAAATGTCTTTGCTTTAAAAACTAAGATTGCCATACGCGCAGAGCTGCGGAAAAGGGCCAGTTACTAAAATATTTACACCATGTTAACATATCTGTTTAGTTAGGACGGACATATAGTTTCTGACTCAGTTCGAATTCAGGTGCCTACATAATCTTCGGTGTTGTTATCACGTGAAAATAGCCAAAGGTGGTCCCACCAATCTGGGTTAAGCTCGGACGGGACCGATTAGTAGAATTTACAACCAAACCGTTGTTGTTGTATTTTTTTTTTTCCACGTAATTCTCATGATGCTCTATGTTGCTTACTTATTAGTAACAACTATGGCCCTCCCCAGTTTCGCGTGTGGTGAAAAAAAATGCATTAATGACAGATCGCAATTTCTTCAGTAATATTATTTATAACTAGCTGCTGCCCGCGGCTCCGCCCACGTACAGGTCGGTTATCGTTTTTTGGTTATATCTCCGGTTCTACTTTAACCTTTAACCAGTGACATATAGTCTCACAAACATCGTGCGTTTTACTAATTCTTATTCTTATTATTTTGTTTTAGTAGTAAAACGACCACGGAAGAAGACAAAAGTGTCCTTGATTGTATAAGACGTGAGTAATACGTATGTTAAGATTGGGCGTAGCCTGTCAGGCTACATGTCACTAGATTCCATATAAAATATAATGATGATTTGTTGTATTATTTTTATATTTCTTTTTGCAAAATGGCAAAAAACAGTAAGAAACGGCAGGCAACGCCCACGAGTCTATTAAAAAGTAAATCAATGCGGGTAGATTGTCTGTCATTTGAAGAGGAATTCCATTCCTAGATGTTAGCAGACCAATCTGATAGTAATAATTGTTCGTAATTTATCCCAAATTGAATAGGTGTCAGAATATTCATTTTTTATTTACGTAGTACCCTTTATGTTATTTTGTTTCTTTCTAGATTAGATTTTAAGTAAAAAGCGTTAAATGTATCATAATGCTGGGACAAGATCTATTAAAATAACAAAATGAGGATTTCAGGCCAATAAGGGTGGAAAAGTTACACTAAGAGTTATTGCTGGGTTTGTTTGCATATTTTATTGTTAAAGCTAATTAAATGTATTTATTTGTTTTATATAACATACCAATGGTTAATTTAAAAAAATATTTAAATGAATTATTCTAACAAAAATTGACTTTGAAAGTAGTGGCTACTACTTGTGTGAGACTACATGAAACTTTAGTGTTATAATTTTTTTACCATGACACTGGTAAAAAGTGAACAAATTGCAATTCAACATAAGGTAGATTTTAAGTCTGACCAAAACCTTTCTAATGAAAAAAAACCGCATCACAATCCGTTCAGTAGTTGTTGCATCCATCGCGAACAAACAGACAAGAATACCAGAATCCTTTATTTAACACAACCCAAGTTTTTTTTTATATATCTGGTGGTATACATTGGTATGTACAGACACAGTTAATTTACAATATTATAAAAGTATACATTAACTACATACTTATGCATTCAACCCATAACCTCAGTTATTTTTAGTACTGTACTAGTACGGTAAACGGTCCATACATGTATGTCTACGTAATGCGCGTGTGCACATTACATTAAATCGCCATGTAAGCCTCCCGAAGGACTGTGACGACATAATATTTAAAGATTTAGATCGGAAAAAGAGAACATCTAGGACGGGACTTGAACCCGCGACCAGTCCCTTACAGGGGGAATGCTCTGACCAACTGAGCCACCTAGACACGTCCCAGATATTCGGAATTCTCCGATACATTAATACGTCTTAAGGCGACGTTGGAGACATCTACCGTAAGTCTTGCGAACTACGGAAACAATGAATAACTTTACAGTCAATTTAAACATTGTTTTTTGATGACTCCGCCTAATTAATTCTATTAAATTTTTAAGCATTTTGTATGCTTACTTTTTTCTAAAGATTTAGATCGGAAAAATCCCATTTTTTTTTTGTATTTTGGAGAATATTAGTAACCGAAATTACTAATATTCCCCCTAAACCCTCCAGCTAAGCTAAATTGCTTGTGTTAGGAGTGGGTTCACGTCGCTAGTGTAATGACCAGGATTCGAACCCGTGACCTCTCGATCGTAGGATCGACTCCTTAACCACTAAGCTACCGACGCTTCATTATCAACATACTTGATTTAAAGTGACGAGAGATATGTTAAGTAAACCGCTTATACTTGAATTGTAAAATGAACAGTAATGCCGAAATCGTCGGTCGAATGACGAAAGGGCGTATCTGGAATTTTCTAAATGTTCAGTAGAGCTGTTTTAATAAAATTGACCGTTTTGCACGATCATAACTTCATACCTAAAACTTCTACGGGAAGCATTGGAACATCATTTAGATCGCCAACTAATTACCTTTAAATGCGTTTATTTGTTATTTGTGTACTTCTACTAGTTGTGGATATATTTAATTTTTTTTAAAAAAAGATTCACTTACGTCCTTTCGTGATCGCTAAGATTTTCATTATTTTAAGATTCGCCCATGCCATATTAACATTAAATAAAAATAAAATATTTTTTATGCAGATAATATTATATTTATTAGTAAACAGTAACAATTAGGTACTTAATACGATAGAAGAAGACAAATGAAAAAAAACCAGGACGTCATAAACAAAATCAATCGTTACAATTATTTATTCATGGGGTAAATTTTTATAGTAAAAAATATGTTCTTGGGCTCTAATTAGTGGTGTGTCCCCACTGCATAATTTTACAAGGTCATCATATTTTTCTTTGGTAATTTTATTGGGCGACTTGTTAAGTTGTTCAACAGTACCTCTTAGCCATTGCATATTTGGTCTCTTTAGTGATATTGACCTGTATTCCCTTTCAGTGTGGCTACATTTGAAAAATATGGTTGTAGGTGTAGTTTTCACTACTCTGAACTCCATGACATCTGTCCATTTAAATGAGTCACCAGTCTGTTCATCCCTTTTCAGCTGTAGTAATTTTAATTTTAGTGAAAGATCTTTAAAATTTTTCAATTCATCGTAGTTCAAGGTTCGGACTATATATGGCTTTTTACGAGCCAAACGTATAATTGGCTCCAATTGACAAGGTACAAAAATGTTTCCAGCTTGTGACATCGCATACGATACAGCACTATGTACGGAATCACCTTCGCTCTGTCCATGAAAGGAACAGAAGTAACGCAAGGATATTTCTTCGACTGATTCACTTTGGTTTATAAAATATAGAAGCATTGCTACCACCACAGAATTCTTGTTCTGGCCTGAACAGCCATCGCAATACAGGAATACTTCTTTCACTCCCTTTCTGTCACAGTCTGTCAAGAAATTAAAAAGACAAGTAGAAATTTCCGATGCACCTCTTTTACTAATTGTCTCATTCCATATGTTGCACACACAATCTTTGGAAGCGAGATCATAAATTGTGAAATTATAATTAGCCAATCGTCTTTTATAAAAAAGTGCACTTTCATTGGATTGTGGTAAGTAAATAACTTGTTGTAAATCGAACGAAGCACAACAAGTCGTCTTATTCTGTATTGCTCTAATCTTACAATCATCTTTCAGTCTACGCACTTCTTGTTTTTCCTCAATATGGGCATCATATTTATCTTGCAGCTTAAGCTTAACTTCACTGGTACCTTCCCTGTATGTATTACATAAACTACATTGGTCCTTTTTGGGTCGATGGAAGGATAAATTCATCGTTTTAAATACATTTCTATAAAGTGTTATACTAACCGGTTGCTTGTATTCTTCCAAAAACATAGAATATATCTTTCTCAATGAAAGGTCAGGGTGAAGATATTCTTTTGCGCTATCTTTCCTGCAGTAGTGGGACTCGACACGTGGAAATCGTTTGATGTGTTCAGTAATAAGTGATCTCAACTGCTTATCCCTGTCGTGGTAAACCATTTGTCTTCCTCCTCGTTTATCTTTTTCCACTATTCCCGTGGTTTGTAATTTTTGCAGAGACGTGCGCAGAGTCTTTTCTGAGATACCCAACGTGTTGAGAAACATTACCTTGCAAATTTTTACTTTTTCTCCTTTAAATGGCAAATAATAACAATATGTACATTTACGCCGAGATTCTGTAGCAGTAGTTTTTCGTCCCGTGAGTTTTTTTTCAACAAATCTCGTTATGTATTCTCTTTGCAAGGTAAGATCTCCTAATTGATAGTAGTCCAGGAATATATTTTCGCGTTCTTCTTCAACAAATTTAAAACAATACATACCTTGCTTAGCGCAGTTTTCTAATTTACATAAAGGACCAACCTTCCTTCCAGGGACGGCTTTTTTCGTGTAAGGTGAAACATATTCTTTGCCTGTGTGCCTCAAAAACTTTGCTTCTTTATATTTGTTTTTTCTGAGCGGTTTTATTGTTTCTCCCTCTTTTTCGGTGCCTTCCATTACAAAGTCTTCAGGTACTAAACTTGCTAAATCGGATTGATGTTCCAAATTAGAAATCTGTCCTAAAATGCTCGGTGATTGGCAAGTATCAGACAAAACTGCAGTTGCGTCAGAATCGTTTGATTCATTAACATTACTTTGGTCGAAATGAAACATGGAGTGCTTGAATTGGTCTGTAATCTTATTATTATGGTCAAGGCAGGACTGTATGCCAGTTAAAGTGTCAAAATGAAAATCACAGAGCAAACAAGAACACTCAAAGCATGTAGTTAAAACGGGATTAGTGCAGTTAGTAAACTCACAACTCTGTTCAGTGTCCAATACATCATCAGGTTTTATTACTGTCATGGTAGATTGTAAAGTTAGATGATTTTCGCAGGTAGGAGAATTGTTGATAAAATGATCATAGCAAAGAAAGCATTCACAGCGATGGCAAATACTAAATACTTCTTCAGTACAAATAGAAAACTCACAGCTTCTCTGATATTCATGGCGTTCATTTTTGTGCAAGTGAACGTTAGAGCATGTATCAAAAACGCAATAGGTTGTATGTTCCAAATGAGGTAAATATGATAAGTCAATGCTGGTGTCATGATTTTCTTGTACTGCTTGAAGTATTTTATGATTAGAACAAGAAGCTTCTTCGTTATAATGTTCTGAGCACAAATAAGAAGTACAATCGATACAAGTAGTTAAAACAGGATTGTGACAGTTTATGTATTCACAGCAGTAAGCTTTACGGTTGTTAGTAGCATAAAAGGAAAGCGGTTCGTCATCTGATGAGGATAATTCTTTTGCTTCGATAACAGTTACTGTACCATACCACCATTTCCGTTCATATAACATTTTTACCTTAGAACCAAGTGTAATCTTTTCAAATTTTCTGACCGGTAACAATTCTTGTATGTTGACGACATTTTGAGTGCCATCTTTCCATGTCACTAATACATCCATAATTTCCAAAAAAGATATTATAGTAGGTATGGTAGTTATCTGAAATAGAGAAAGAAAAATCATTATTGGTAACACATATTGAATGAAAATCTTGTATTTTTTCACTATTTCAATTTGTTTATTATCCTAACCGGTTTCGGCTTTTTGGTCGTCGCAACATTTTACAGTACATTGTTACATACATACATACTCGTTAGTCTCAACATTTTACAGCACATTAGAACTTTTACTCAGTACGTGTAGCAAATTCCACCTAGTACTAACAACCAAAATTTTACCTACATAATAGTACTTAATACATGAAATTATTAACTTACCGTTTGATTTGCACAATTAACACTTAAAACTGATTGTATAACAAGTAATTTATTCACTCTTATTATATTAATTATATTAAAATGAACGCAAACAAACCGCACACTTGCAGAGAAGAGAGTGAATGAGATTCGAACAGGTCATGACACGTTTTGTTTGTTTCACGCCGAATGTGCCTTTTCGTGAAAATATTTTATCGTCTTGATTAGGCGTAACTGATACACTGCCTGTTCGTGATTTTTAAAATTGGAAGAAAAGTAGTTAGGGCTCTTCGTAGTGGCGTATATCTTTAGTTCCGTTAGGATTTTAGTTACGTCTTTTCGTGACATGGTAAAACATGCCCTTAACATTACAATGACAGTAGTAACTCAAAATCGTCGATTTGTTGGATACGCCCCTTCATGATTCGACCGACGAAATGTGCTACATATTTGGCCTGGGATTAAAGGCGTAAAAAAATCAGTTTACAGAGTTTTATTACAGCAGAATTGACATTATTATCAAGATATAATAATGATATAATGTGAATATAGAAAGTTTAACATTTAAAAAGATTCCATTTTAGTTTTCTGTGTTTTCATCACATCTATTTAACTAACACAAACATACACACACATTTTTCGAATTTGGTCATCAAACTGTCTTCCTAGCATGACGTGGCAAAATTGATTTTGTACGCACTAAATTCTCAAACAACTTAAACTGTAAGTTTAAACCACAGACGCGGTCCACTTGACCATAATATAGGCCAAGCGATATGTGGTCTGCCTTTAGCTTACTGTGGATAACCGCAAATCTCGCAAGTTTTCATGAACTTAGGCGATTATCGTATTAAGTTATTTCCTTGTTGTACCGTGAAATTAATTCTGAACTTAAAATTTAACTTAAACGCCTATCGCGTTATAATCTATCAAAACTGTCTGTATGGAATAAAACATTTAAAACAATAAAGAAGGGAATATGTTTTATATCTATAATCTATTTAGGCGTAGATCCCGAGGGTACAAGGTGGATAATAAACTTGTGGCGATACTACATGTATCCAGCGCCATCAAGCTGGACTACTCCGTTTCTACTAATACTACATCGTGCAATTAATGCGCTGACCTAGCCAAGTCGGAGGATCATCTCTTTGCGTCGGAACTATACATCTCGTTTCTCCACAAATCAACAGTTACAAAATAACTTTCAATGAATGCATATGAATATATATACGGTACTTACAAAAACATTTTTTAACGTTTGTCTGTCTGTCCGTCTATCTTTCTGTATATTTGAATTAGGTAATCTCTGGAACGGCTGAGCCGATATGGACAGGACTATCACTGGTAAATAGCTAATATTACAAGTCGTTACATGGGCTGCTTCAATTTTGGAAACAGAATTACGGGACTTTCACTGGTAGATAGCTAATATTATAAGCCATCACATAGACTCCTTGAATTTTGGAAAAATAATTAACGTTCCGCGTAAAAAAAATAAAACGCGCACTTAAGTCCACGCGGGCGAAGTCGTGGGCGCAGCCAGTTAAATAATAAAATTTTATATCTCAATTTTACTGAACTTTGTCTAGACGTTTTAGGATGAAGAAATAACAAACTTATGCACAGATATTAGTATTTTCATAGCTTATGTGCAAGATCGAAAGCTGCAACGGTTTACTGGTGGTAATATATTAAATTTTTACTCGTTTTAGCATTTACCTTAGTATCTCCGCTTCATATAATCTTCTTTTATTAGATCAGCTGCTCTCTCAGCTATCATAATAGTAGGGGCCATGGTGTTACCACTCGTAATCGTTGGCATAACACTTGCATCAACGACACGAAGCCCAGAAACTCCATGCACTCTCAAACGACTGTCCACTACTGATTTTTTTATACTACATCCCATTTTTGCTGTTCCAACTGGATGATAAAGAGTATTTGCTATATTGGGAACTATGCATTTCCAATATTCAGTGCTATTTAATGCATAACTGTCACAGGCTTTTAATTTAATCCTACCCAAAAAAGCAGCAATGGATTTAAAGAACTTAGTGTTAATAATCTTAATAAACAGCTTGATCCCTGCCACAGTTCTATCTAAATCTTTTGAATCACTATAGTTATCATAATAAATTATAGGATACTCATATGGATTACTAGAATTTAACGATATATTTCCTCTGGAGTATGGATGTAAAAGTTGGTGAAAGAATTCAAAAACTGCTTTCTTTTCACCTTGTTTCAATATAGACTTTTCCACAGATTCATTATATTCTGAAGCAAAAGATTTTAATGTATCTGAATTCTTCTTATGTAGCCGAAGAAAGATTTGATAGTCTGGAAATGACTGATCCTGCTTTGCAGAATAAAATGCGACAATGGCGGGAAAACTTTGATATGATAAATACCCTCTACGTTCATACAAGTACCTTAACACTTCAAAGTTTCTAGTTGCTTTGGTCACTTGTTTTGGTCTATCAGCAATTATCATAACAGAAGTACGCGTATGGTCTTGCAAATTTTGCCCAACCATATTTGAATCAACTAATGTTTTTATTTTTTTTACAGTTAGATGTTCTTTAGGTCCTATGCCTGACAACATCAGTAAATGCGGTGTATTTATAGATCCTGCGCTGAGAATTACTTCTTCGGTTGCATAAAGTCTAATTTTTTGGCCATTTTGGTCAACTTCTACGCCAAATACTTTTAAATTTTCGTTTATCAAAACTTTTGACACAAATGCTTTTTTTCCTATCTTCAAGTTATTTCTATTCCGTATTATGGGATTTAGATATGCTACACATGTACTCACTCTTTTTCCTCTACTAACTGTAACTCGTATGGTGCCAGATCCTACATTATTCGCGGTATTTAAATCTTGCACATGTTTGAATCCTGTTTCATCTAAGGCTGCAAGTATGTTGTCGGTTTTATCATAATCTGACACATTATATGTATTCACCGTAAGAGGCCCGTTATGGCCGTAATGTTGGCTGATAGCAGGATTTTGTAATAAAAGTGGGTCTTCTAAACGTTCAGCTTTTTTGAAATAATATTTCGTAATATTAGGATGCCACTCAAGATTTCCTTCGTCATACCAGTTCTGATAGTCATGAGGGTTTCCTTGAACATAAGCCATTATATTGATGCCGCTACTGCCACCTAACATTTTTCCTCTCGACCAAGGTATTCTTTTATTTTTAAGTGCTTGGCTTGTTTTTCCGTTGTCAACTGTCATATAGTTATAATCATATTTTGTCCCGTACATGCTTGATTGAAAATATGGTATCTACAAAAGAATGCAGTAACGAATGAAATTGTTGTGTTTTATAAAACACAATTTCCTTAAACATTATATTTGAAATTAAAACGTTATATTTATTAAATAATAGCTGTCCCCCGCGGCTTCGCCCATGACATACTTCAATCCCCCGTGGCACCTATTTAACCATACCTTCATGCCAGCAATTTATTAGTATTATGTTTCATATGCAGTAATCATTACTGCTCCGCTACCCTGGATTGTAGCGTGATGATATATGGCCCTTCGATAAATAGGCTATCCAACACAAAATTATTTTTTCAATTCGAACCAGTAATTCCTAAGATTAGCACGTTCAACCAAACAAACAAACTCTTCAGCTTTATAGATTAATTTTTTTAGCAAAAACTTTTAGACATCATTTTCGTTAAAAATACAAATATACATTGCTTTCACTTCCTTACATCGCTTTCAATTGGTGGATCTCCACCGGCTTCAAGTACTAGCAGATTCCAATCTTCCACCTCACTTAGCCTATTTGCTAACACACTGCCTGCTGTCCCACCGCCAACGATGATCAAGTCAAAAACCTCACCATCTATAATTTAAAAATAATTTCAGTAAATTAGAGAACCCACATAAAGTAAACCATTAATTCCAAACAAAGATTATTAATGATAACACAAACGTTACTTTTCATGGAACTAATAGCCAATTATATCCGTCGATCTATTTGTCTGATTCATACTTTTAACAAAAATAATGCAAGAGTATTTTATAATTTCTAAAAACAAGTTTCGCTCCAGTAATTAAATAATATTCTTAATTAATAATAAATATAATATTTTATGGCATATTCAAAGGTAAATATTATATAGTGCATAACAAGAAATTTTATCGAAGGGTTCCGTTAGAATGGAATGAATGGAAAAAATACTTATGCCCTAAGACGTCTTTTTTTTTTTTTTTTTACGTGCGGAAATCCCTTCGGATACCCCCCCGCTGGCCAGCGGGGGTGGTTATGTCGTGTCTCGACTAAAACCGCACGGTGTCCTCCCCAAGTGTCCGTTGCCGGGCACCCCCTAAGACGTCTGTTATAATAGTTTGAGTTTAAGATTTTAAAATGATTCTAAATTTCATCGATATGCATTTAGCTATTTAGGTGTAATTAAGTGGCAAATACCACGGTAATGTGCTTATTGCACTATAACGTACATACGTATTATGTTAGTTTACTAATAATTAACTTCTTATTCAATTAACTATTTGTCAATAATTCCTCATTCTTAGCCATAGCACATTCACTGCTGAACTCTCAAAAACTATCAATAAAATAATTTGCCTTAAGACTTTCAAGGCCGGCGTTGCATGTAGAATATGCTGCTTCCGGGCTGTTTGGGCGTGGTCCAACGATCAAGTTGTTTCCCCTTCCAACTGCGCCTATAAATACGCTAGTGACTCGAGCCTCTACATCAGTCGCAGAGAATTCGCCGCCAAGGAGAGTTCTCTGAACTCGTCGGCGCCTGGACCTGAATCACTGAAGATGTCGACCGCAGTGATCGACGAAACGTTTGGAACACAAGTTTCCTATGGACCACGGCCAAACAATCCGGAAGCAGTATTTTCTACAAAATAATTTGCCATTATTTAATAACTTGGAACCTTTTAAAATGACACCTGGAGGCCAATTTTTTGTCTGTACGAGACACGTAGCTGCTGCAAAGAATTTCAATGCTGATGCAAAAGTTTCAGGCGCTGCACCAACGGTTGGAGATACACAAGTCTCATTTCTGCAAAAGCAAAAAAAAAACAATTAGCGTATATATCTTAGATCTCTCAGCAGGAAATCATTATAAGTGAAAAATCGTCGTTTGTAACATATTTCACTTTATTATTTTAAATTATTTATTTTATCACAGAAACGATGAATGCCATGGGCATGGTAGCACTTTCTCGTTATCCATATGAATATACTTCAAAACATCTCTTAATGACAATACAGCTAAGTATAACTAGTGTATATAAGAAGTAAAGATGAGCACGACTTTATCAACATACGTACAATATACCAAAAATTCTAAAATCCTTTAAATACATTTTTATTTATTGTACCGGCGATAGCCCAATGGTGTACGTAACGGACTGCCGAGACGAGGTCTCGAGTTCGATCCTCAGTCGCCCCGGGCACACACCTCTGACTTTTCGTAGTTATGTGTGTATTAAAAATGTTGATTATCGCTCGCTTAGTAATGTGCCCGGTAGATGGCAATAGGCTCGCCCCCTATTACATTGGGACCCTAACATAACTGGCGAATCGTGGGTGTGCAATACACCTCTGCCTACCTCTTCGGGGATACAGGCGTGAAGTTATGTTATGTTATGTTATTTATTGTAACTTACAAACAATGCATGATTTAACCGATAGTTGTGAAAATGAATCTTCAGTACTTTTCTAATTGTTGTAATATTATTGTCTAATTTTCAGTTCTAAATCACCGTCAAGTTCATGTTTGTATGAGAATCGGGTTTCTCCTTTATAAGCATCCACTAATGTTCGTATTGCAAATGAGCTAAAAATTTGAAGATGTCATTCACCTTAAATAACATTAAAAAAAAAACAAAAAGAATACCACTACATAGTTCAAGATACACAATTAATAGAGATCACAATACATGTATCGCTTTCTCTCGTATTATTCACAGCACAGTACCGTATCTTAAAGAAGGAGATCGAAGAGAGCCCTATTCCTCAAGGAATGAGTGACAATAAGCTCCAGTTTAGCGCTATGGAGATTATATTGGAGTGAATTCAAGCAAATATCGCCTGCTTGACTATCGTCTCTAAGTGTGGATCACAATTTTGTACAATATAATCTTCTACAGAAGGTAAGTATGAGTCCCAAATACGTCACAGAGGGTTTAATGCTGAAACGAACATCAGTACACTTATCAAGAAGATTTGCTTTCGACTTCAAGATATTGTTGTTCATTCTTCTTCACATTCACTTTCTAAGAGCAAAATATTAAAAAAGAAAACTAAAACCTACTTACGTGCACATTTCTGATACTTTTCCACAATCGCCTTGAATAATGGTTAACTTGGCAAAATGGTTACCTTTTATAATTGCACTCTTTTATTCGATATCTATAGTCAGTGTACAGGATGAATTTAATTAATAAATAATTTATTTCGGACATTTACCCATTACAATTGCCAGGACATGTCATGATTTACCTTGATAAGGAAGGGCCTCAAGCAAGGCCTGGCCACGTGAAGTGACATTCGTAGGGTGCGATTAGACGTCAATAAATATCGCAAACGAGTATCGTGATCGATTAATATAAGTACAAAACGAAATGTTATTAGTTAAAGACTGAAGAATCCTTAATTTTTCATTCTTAAAGAAGCTTAATATACAAAATGTGTTTATTACCATTGTATCCATCTTCATCTTCACAACAGTAAGTTATCACCTAAAACTTTTAGAAAAGATGTTATGCCCGGGAAGGCCAAGTTATTGTCCAGAGTCCCAGAACCAACACACCTTCTATAGCGCAATTACTATTAACAACAAGTGGGTATGCAAATTTTATACAGTAATGATAATGAAGTCAATGAACCTTTTCCGCGAGACATATAACATTTTGAAAAAAATATATGTGTTTTTTTTTCACGTGGAGCGGGCTTCTCCCACTAGTGACAGTGATGAGGTGGGTATGTCGGAATCGAACTGACTAAAACCACACGGTATCTTTCCCAAGCGTCCAATGCCGGGCACTCCGGGTACACCATTGAAAGGATAACCCTAGGGTTCCCGGCGGACTTTGGCCATCGCGGCCTCGCCTTTGGGGTCGAGTTTGATCCCGCATCGGTGAGTTGGCAGGCATGTGTAGGACACACACACGAAACGCCTCCGTCTTAGCCTGCTTCGGCGAGTCAGCCGACTGCCGTCCTCAGACCCCGAGATAGGAGTCCTGGGCGTAAAGAAGTCGGGGGGCAGGGTTCTCTCCCGCTTCCTCTCTGCCGAATCTTTCGCCAAAGCAGTCACGTTGCGGGCCGTCAGATGTTCCACCCATACAGAGGCTCTGTACAGAGCCATGCTTCCCACGATCCCCAAGTACAGCCTTCTAGTGGAAGCGTTGGGCCCTTCATGTATGGCACCAGCCGCGAGAGCGTGGCCGCAGCCTCCTTCAGTTTAGGGACCAGACTTCGGAGATCAAACCCGATGTCCCATCGGCTATCGAGTACGAGCAGCAGATTCTTCATCGAGATCACGATGCCGATGCTAATGTCCCTTATGGTTATGCTGGATCCCACAGGCGGCTCCCTCCGAAGTCCGTGAAAACACATTGCCTCGGATTTGTGAAGGGTCACCTCGACTCCCAGCCGCCATATTCGACCCACAACTTGAGCAACACCTTTTAGTACCGCGCATCGGAGTATTGCTCCCCGCGCCGTTACTAGAACATGTATCTGTTTAAAATATTCTTATGAGACATCATAATTGTTCGACTGAAGTATTTACAACATATTTTATTCATATCTGATATTATCATATTTAATAAATTCAGATTATATCTGATATAATTACCGATCTAATATTGTTACTTTCTATGCGATTTGGATGATGTTACTCATGTTTGAATAAAAATTGTAATCGAAATAGTAATTTTAATCACAAATGATTAACTAAGAATAAAATAAGAATAATAATAAATAATAATTTATCGCGAGTCATTATCGAACCGATATATTAGATATTTAAGTGTTAATTATTCAGAACAGTCATATACAAGATATCTGAGTATTTATTTTACTTTCATTTCATGCTTTATTGGAAGTCAGAAAAAGTATTGGGTCACTCATAAAACAAGTTAATATTAAGGGCAATTATTTTTAGCTTTATTATTGTTCGTCTAAGTATTTTTCATTGTGACTTTGTTCTTTATAGTAGCATGTTAGCGGTATCCCAGGTAACTCACTTTTTCATGGATATGATATTGATATGATATCGAGAATTCTGTATGAAAAACTTGACATTGGCGTCTTCGCCATTAATAATTTTATAAACATTTATTATATCTTACTTGACATTGGCGAAATTACGGTGATTCTACTGCAGAAGCTATTAATTAAAAGAAGCCTGATATGATATCGGCAAATTGAATGACTTAAAGATAAACTTGAGAATAGTTTTGTGTTGAATTTTATTAACCGGTGGGTTGTGGGCACGGGGTCTGTATTTCACGAAAGCTGACTCGCGGGCAAATAGCTAGTAATAAAAAAAAAAAGTGAGGTTAGGAATAGATCGGCTGGTTAAAGCCATAGAAAACGTATTTATTTATATGTATCTAATACGTTTTAGAGCAATTCTTGTATATTATATAACGATTTTCATGAAATTTGCTTGGCAGTGGGTTTCGGGGCCGATAAATCGATCTAGTTATGTTTAATGTTTACACAAACACACAACGACATAATAAAACCGAGCATACCTCGGTTACCCAGATATCATTATATAAACAGAACCGGTATAATAACCGGTAATATAATAGTAAGTAGGCGAGTCACTATTTACCAGACTGCAGCATAAATTCAACAAAATTATAGTATTTACAATTTTGATGTGACTTTTAACGGGATCCTCTTGAAACGCATAATTAAAGCATAACAATGCTTTGGCTTAACGATTTTATGGCATACTATTTCTTTAGGCATATCCATCATTTAGTCTAATTTATTTTGGTCTAATTTTAAACAGCATAAGCTTTTTAGGTATATTAAATATTATTTATGCGTATAAAAGTTTACAAGATATAAATACCAAGATGGAAAATTAATTCACCCAACACAAACAGTAAAACGAACTGATTATTTGATTTGTTATTACTTTTTTCTAATTTTTAGGTTTTAGGCTTATTGTTATTATAGTTGTTAATATTGTGTATTTAATAAATGTTTTTTTTTTATTTTAATATTTAGGACACGTCAATTTGACTTCACCTCGCCTGATGATAAGCTGAAGGTAAAGTCTCAGGAAAGAGGTTCACCATTACATACACGTACCATGTTAACAATGGTGGCACTCAGCTTGACGGCCTCATCAGAAGAGGATTGTCGTCGCAGCACCGCGTGACACCCACCGGTCGCACTAGTGCTGCGACCACAATCCCCCTGCCCGCTGAACACAATCAAACCGAAATTGGATTACTATGGAGGGTTTTTCGCAATCGTGCACGGTGGTACCTACCCGGCCGAATTTTGTTACAAATTTGTGTCATCAAATTTCTTCCACCAGTAAAACTTTCTTTATTGTATCTTTCTTTCTAAACTTACCTTTTCTCGAAGTAGGTACATGTGGCTCGCGGTTATGACACTGTGCCCATTTGGATATCCCAGGTCAGTCTTAGGATATATACCATTCCTGACATATTGAGCTCTCTCAACAACCAAACAACGTAAAAATCACTACGTAAGGCGCCTATGTTATACTACAATGAAATACGTTAGATTAAACCGCAACAATGTGCCGTGATTTCTATGAATGATTGTTAATATACCAAACTTAGAGTAGCCCGACTCGGATAGGTTAGGTTAGAAGGTAAAAAAAATAACCACGTAGATTAACGTTATTTAACGTCGTTATTTCTTTGAGCTGAGCGTGCGAAGCTCTTAAACCCGGCATAGCCGTTTGTTGGTGGCTGAAAAAAAAAATTACCATGGTGATAGTGTGGATACTGAGGAGTGTTTTGAAGCGAGATGGTTCATGTCCGATGTACCATTGAGGTATAATCACCAAAAAAAAGTTTCACGAGCGCGCGGCATTAGCTAAGCGCGCAACCGTAGTAAGATGTCTTATTTTCAAGTAAGAGTCCTGCTCGCTCAGCTCAATTCATTTCAGTCGCACCCTGCACTGAATTCCTTATAGAAATATTGGCTCCTTCAAGATATTTTTACGGCCTCAGCAGTTTTATGTCGATGGACATTATGCTACAATGTTATTATGCGTTTATAATATTATGCTTTAGTCTTTGGGCATTATGCTTTAATATCATTGTGTTTATAATGTATGCTCTAGCATATTAAGCTTTCAAATCATTTTACTAATAGTAGTTATGATAAAACAAATGATGTCATAAAATTTATACCGAATAAACAAGTAGATACTGTATATGACTATTAAGAATCTGAATTAAAACTTAAGTTCCAACCACATAACTCCATTTTTACCAGGCTAACGCGCGCGTCGTCGGCGCGTCCATAGTTAGGTTATGTATTTGGCTGTGTTGTATGTTTCACTATAGCTTCTAATAAACTGGACTGATTGTAATGAACCTCACCTCACCTCGCCAATCTATTCAGTATTATGCTCTGGGTACAATAGGGGCATTAAATACGAATAACATCAATATAATGGACGTTAGATCCAAAAATGTAGTGCCCCAAAAAAAAAATTTGTGGTCATCGTATCGGGTTGTGCGTGTGTCGACTGACGGGTGAGAAAATTCCGAGTTCAAAAACATAAATATAGTGTAATATTTTTGAGTATACCAAGAGATAAATATAAAATTTTACAGTACATTTTAGCCATTTAAAATACTATCAGCGCCACCTATCGGTGAAGAGCGGCGATTTTATTTGACTTTTTTTTAAATTACTCTTTCACGTCTATATTTTTGACACTGCGGGCAGATGCTGGATGCGGCAAGCTGAAGACTGGGCGCTAAGGCGCTCATTGGGCTCCCCCAACCTATTCTAGTCCACTGCTGGACATAGGTATCCACCTATGTCCAGCAGTGGACTAGAATAGGTTGATGATCATGATATTTTTAAGTTTACCGTAGTCTCGTTATATTTTTAGGGTTCCATTGCCAAATGGCAAAAAACGGAACCCTTATAGATTCCGTCATGTCCGTCTGTCTGTCCGTCCGTATATCACAGTCACTTTTTTCCTAAACTATAAGATCTATGCTGTTGAAACTTGGAAAGTAGATGTATTCTGTGAACCGCATTAAGATTTTCATACAAAAATGGAAAAAAAAACAATAAATATTGGGGGTCCCCTTACTTAGAACTGCAACTCAATTTTTTTTTTACATCAAACCCATACGTGTGTGGTATCTATGGATAGTTTTCAAAAATGATATTGAGGTTTCTAATATCATTTTTTTCTAAACTGAATAGTTTGCGCGAGAGACACTTCCAAAGTGGTACCTAAAATGTGTCCCCCCCCCTGTAACTTCTAAAATAAGAGAATGATAAACCTAAAAAAAATATATGATGTACATTACCATGTAAACTTCCAACGATAATTGGTTTGAACGAGATCTAGTAGTAATCGTAAACTGCAATTTACCTTTCATTCAATCAACTCCAATATAAAAATGAAAAAAAAAAACATTATTATGTTACTTGCTGCTACGGAACCCTCAATGGGCGAGTCCGACTAGCACTTGGCCGCTTTTTTAATCTTTATACTTGTCATGTATCTGATGGGTCACGGATGGTCAGTCAAAAACCATCCTGTCAGCAAAATAAAATAAAAGAATGGCAATCATTATTCATCATTACCATAATAAACCACATAGGGAAGCAACGAAAAATAACACACGGAAAAATTGCAAGCAAAGGGAACTTGAAAAATTTACAGGTCATTTGTCTTATATGCCCGAGTAAAATGATTGATGGAAACGGGGCAAATCTGGGAAGAGTTTCCCTGTCGCCGTCAGATGATGTTTCTTACTGGTGGTAGAAATTTGATGACACAAATTTGTCACAATATTCGGCCGGGTGGGTACCACCGTGCACGATTGCGAAAAACCCTCCATAGTAATCCAACTTCGGTTTGATTGCGTTCAGGGGTCAGCAAGTGCATAGCCGGGCAGGGGGATTGTGGTCGCAGCACTAGTGGGACCGGTGGGGGTCACGCGGTGCTGCGTCGACAATCCTCTTCTGATGAGGCCGTCAAGCTGAGTGCCACCATTATTAACATGGTACGTGTATGTAATGGTGACTCTCTTTCCTGAGACTTTACCTTCAGCTTACCATCAGGCGAGGTAAAGTCAAATTGACGTGACTTAAATATAAAAAAAAAAAAAAAAGATGAGATCAGGTCAATTCAAAAAGGTAGCAGGTTAAACTAGATCATACTATTATTATCCATCGTCGTTAGAGGTCAATTTTTGCATTCTACATCATTAAATAAGTAAGTACTTTTTATGTAAGCATAATACGTAAACAGCAGAGAGATCCGATTCTCTGCACTCCATGGATTCACCGTGCGGTCGCCGGGTCCATAGTGTGGTACAGAGAGGAACACCATTACGGCGACTGGGACTTGCGACCCAGATGTAGGTTTAGGGTGGCCACCTTGTGATGCATCAGCGCTCACCTCCACCGTCAGTAGTGTTCCCCCCCCTACCTATCCAAACTTGGTAAGATCCTAACAATGCCGCTTTTGATATACGTTTTAATAAAGAGCTTACTGAAGCTCTTGGCAATCCGAGGTCTTTAAGTAAGTTGTACAGGGATTTAGCTGGAATTCCCCTTGCTCCTACTTTTACGGCATAGAGTTTAACCACGTAGCCGTTTTTGGTTAACTCGTTAGTCAAATCAAAGTATTTGTTTGTCTTTATAGCGTGGTCTTTAGGTATATTAGTTTCCCACGGTACTGTGAGTTCTACAAGCACTGCACGCTTATGCGATCGTGAAAAAAGGAATATGTCGGGTCTGGATGATGAGGCACAGACATCCTCCGGTATCCTATAGTGCTTCTCATACGTGTCTACGAGTATTGTCCAGTCAACGGCAGCTATCAAAATTGAATTTGGCTTTTGAGGTGATTTCTTTGAGCAGCCTTCCTTTACAAACGCAATGTCATTTCTTTGGTTTGTGGTTAATCCTTTTTTCGCTCTAGCTACCGCCAAACAATATACACAATTTAAATAGTACATACAATATTCATACTTTAAAATTTAAATAAGAAATTACGAATATAAAGAAATCTCGAAACAAGTTTTCAAACAATATTGTGCGGTCGCGTAAGCAAATTGAACAACATGTCTAGTATTTGTACCTTTTTAGGGTTCCGTTGCCAAATGGCAAAAAACGGAACCCTTATAGATTCGTCATGTCTGTCTGTCTGTCCGTCCGTATGTCACACCCACTTTTATCCGAAACTATAAGAACTATGCTGTTGAAACTTGGTAAGTAGATGTATTCTGTGAACCGCATTAAGATTTTCACACAAAATTAGAAAAAAAAACAATAAATTTTGGGGGTCCCCATACTTAGAACTGAAACTCATAATTTTTTTTTTTCATCTAACCCATACGTGTTTGGTAGGGTACGTATTTGAATACCTAAAATTATAATACCTAAAGAAAATAACCTAAGTTCAAAATACCTAAAATCTAAATACCTAATGGTGGGTTGACCTAAATTTAAAATACCGAAAGTTTAAAATGGCTAAGTATTTGAATACCTAAAATTATAATACCTAAAGTTAAATAACCTATGTTCAAAATACCTAAAATCTAAATACCTAATGGTTGTTTGACTTACTTTGTCTGCTGCAATCCTGAAGTTCCAAATCCTTGTATGTGTGGTTATAAAAAAAATAACCACGAAGGCTAATGCGGGAGCTCCGCTCCGCTCCACTCCCGCCTTAGCCTTCTAACCTAACCTATCCGAGTCGGGGTGGGCAGTGTCCCTTTTTTTAAAGCGCTGGATGCGGGCTGCTTTAGATCGGTCATTCTGGAAGTCTATGGGAGAGGCCTATGTTCAGCAGTAGACTGTGTGTGGCTGATATGATGATGAGATATAAATGAAAACACAAGTATGTATGCTTTTTAATTTTTAATAATTAACAATGGGTACCCTCAACAATCATTGTGCGACATAATTTTTTGGTATATCAACCTTTGTTGTTTTAACTTTGGGCATTTTAAACATTAGGTAATTAGTCCAATAGGTATTTCAAATTTAGGTATTAAGTACTTAGGTATTAGTGGTTTAGGTATTTTAAACCATTTGGTATTTAGATTTTAGGTATTTTGAACTTGGGGTGTGTGTTGGATAACCTCCTCGAGTGTCGCTCCGATTCCGATCCCGCTGCAGTCCGGGGGGAACGGAATCGGAGCGGCCGGTACACCCTGGGCGGCGGTCAATGGCTTCCCCTTCACCCCTTCATAGGGTTGGCATTGATCGTCGGCCAATACCCAACGTGGCGGGAACACATCGCTCTCCGTACTCCTCTGCTTTCAGAGGAGACAGGATGAGCGATGCTGTTAGTGGTGAGATGGCCCAGGGTCAGACGGGGTGCGAGGGATATGCTCTATGGGTAACCTTACACCCCGCCGTCTGAAGACCCGAGACGGCGTGCGGTTTTAGTCGGTGCAAGCCCGACATAACCGCCCCCGCTGGCCGGCGGGGGGGTATCCGAAGGGATTTCCGCACGATAAAAAAAAAAAGGTATTTTGAACTTAGGTTATTTAACTTTAGGTATTATAATTTTAGGTATTCAAATGGGTACCCGTTTGGTATCTATGGATAGGTCTTCAAAAATAATATTGAGGTTTCTAATATCATTATTTTCTAATGTCCCCCCCCCCCCTTGTAACTTCTAAAATAAGAGAATGATAAAATTAAAAAATATATACGATGTACATTAGGTACCCATTTGAATACCTAAAATTATAATACCTAAAGTTAAATAACCTAAGTTCAAAATACCTAAAATCTAAATACCAAATGGTTTAAAATACCTAAACCACTAATACCTAAGTACTTAATACCTAAATTTGAAATACCTATTAGACTAATTACCTAATGTTTAAAATAAAACCACACATACAAGGATTTGGAACTTCAGGATTGGAGCAGACAAAGTAAGTCAAACAACCATTAGGTATTTAGATTTTAGGTATTTTGAACTTGGGGTGTGTGTTGGGTAACCTCCTCGAGTGTCGCTCCGATTCCGATCCCGCTGCAGTCCGGGGGGAACGGAATCGGAGCGGCCGGTACACTCTGGGCGGCGGTCAATGGCTTCCCCTTCACCCCTTCATAGGGTTGGCATTGATCGTCGGCCAATACCCAACGTGGCGGGAACACATCGCTCTCCGTACTCCTTTGCTTTCAGAGGAGACAGGATGAGCGATGCTGTTAGTGGTGAGATGGCCCAGGGTCAGAAGGGGTGCGAGGGATATGCTCTATGGGTAACCTTACACCCCGGCGTCTGAAGACCCGAGACGGCGTGCGGTTTTAGTCGGTGCAAGCCCGACATAACCGCCCCCGCTGGCCGGCGGGGGGGTATCCGAAGGGATTTCCGCACGATAAAAAAAAAATAAAAAAAAATAAAAGGTATTTTGAACTTAGGTTATTTAACTATATACTATACCTAAATTATAATTTTAGGTATTCAAATATCATTTTAAACTTTCGGTATTTTAAATTTAGGTCAACCCACCATTAGGTATTTAGATTTTAGGTATTTTGAACTTAGGTTATTTAACTTTAGGTATTATAATTTTAGGTATTCAAATACTTACCCGTACATTATCATGTAAACTTCCACCGAAAATTGGTTTGGACGAGATCTAGTTAGTAGTTTTTTTTAATACATCATAAATCGTAAACTGCAGTTTACCTTTCATTCAATCAATTTAAATACAAAAATTATAAAAAAAAAAACATTATTATGTTACTTGCTACTACCCTTAATAGGCGAGTCCAACTCGCACTTAGCCGCTTTTTTATTTATTTTATTTTTTTCGTGCGGAAAATATTTAAAATATTGTGACATCTGTCTTAGAGAAACTGAATCTAAAAACATACAGAGTTTATAGCGGTGCATATAAGAACTTTATGTTGTTACAATGCATACTCGAACATCATTATTGTAAGCTAGTTCCAACAGTTTCAATGAGAAGTAAAGAAGAACTAACACAAAGAAATTTCGATATAAAGCTCGACTGTGAAGTAAAAAGATACATGGAAGAATACACCTAATAGTTACTGAAGTAGTTGCTGAATGTCTAAAATTGGTTTTAATTTTTTTTATTTATTTAAATTTATTAAAGGTATTGGATCGCCCAGCGCCAACATGGAAGCAAAAAATAAATGACAAGCACCTGATTTAGAGTAAATGATGGGGAATGCAATTTCGACCTAATATTTTATTTGTATATCTGACCATCACAAAATTTTTCAATACTTTCAAAAAGTTAAAAACAAAATCGTGTTTGAAGTTTTCGTTTTCTTTGCGTTAAGCTATTGATATTGGAAAATGCAAACATGGCTTAACAACATCAATTAATTTCGTTCCATAAAATCTCAAAAGAATAATGTTTTCATAAAACAAAAATCATAAAGAGGTTGAAAGTTACTAAGCAAAAGACAAAAGGTTAAATAATGACCGAAACAAAGCCTGTACGTAGGCTGTAAATATGATTATGCCAAGCTACCTTGGCGTAAATGAAATATGAGTGCCTGTACTACTCAAGGTATAAAAGGGTGATGGTAATTAATACATTCATTTAAATTTGTATCGTACCATATTTTGTAAGATCAGGGTTCTTTTGGTGTAATTTTTTACATAAGTGAGTTCAAGCAGAGGTAGACCCAAGAAAAGATTGATGGAATGCGTAAAAGAGGAGATCTAAGGAAAATAACGTGTTACGCCAACCTCAAATAATGGGAAAAGAGCAAGCAGATGATAGACGATTTTTGGAGCTTCTAGGATTATATCCTTGGATGAATAAAATTTGCAATGAGGTCATCAGACAAAGTTAAATTAGCGACATTGATCGCCAAATAAGCAAGTTAAAATGGAATTGAAAAGTAGAAATACATTGGAAGTAAAAGGCGGAGGATAAAAGACTAAGACTAACAGTAAAAATATCGGAATGTTATTAGATGGAAGTTAACTAATCGTAATATTCATAAAACGATGTAATATCTATACGCTGTTAAACTTACATACTTTCTCAGGCAACGTGTATAGACACTAAGGTGCAACTGCCAGGCATCTTGCCCTAAAATGAGACAAGATACCTTGACATGAAGAAATAGTACAGAAATTTGTAAAATGTAAAAAGAAAGGGTAGATAAGTTTTGATAGTCTTTTTATTAGATATTAGACCTAGTCGTAATATCTAAATATATATCTAAATACTGATCTCGTTCCTGTGACCCATAGGAACATTTTCCTGAGATAAAAAGTAGTGGTCCACGCTGTTATATATATTCTCTGTGCCAAATTTCAACCAGATCGGTTCATCGGTAGAACAAAGATCCATCTATACATTCTTCGATCCATACCTATAATTTTACTATACATATAATGTTATTGCATATAATGGTATTGATGATATTCATTGCAATAGCATTATATTATATTATTATATTAAGCTGTCCAATGGGAAAATGCTTTGTGGTGAGAGAAAATTGAATTTATCATTACCTAGTGGATAAAAGCTAAAATAGTAAAATAATTAATAGTAATTATCTGGCTTGAACTCTCTTATTAACTGCATCACGGTTCGACTAACATTAGTTCAGAGGTCGCCAGTTACCTGGGGATCGTGCGACGCATTGTATGCGCGGAAGTCTGATGGCCCGCAGAATGGCTGTTTTGCACAGCCCGTTCAAAACGCTGGCCGTCAGAGTCATAAGGGGATACTGCACGATCTAGGTCGAGGCAGCATGATTCCTAGCCAAAACCCCTTCACGGGACCTGGAAGCGAGGGCCCTCGTGTCTGGAGTTGTCGAAAAAAACTAAATTGTTTTTTGTTCTTTTTAATGGGACTTATCCTAGTTCCATTATTAGGTGTCATAACCAAAAAAAAAACCACCCAATTTAAAACCGCAATGAAAAAATATTTTTAAAGTCGGTTTATAAATGACGGAAATATTGACAATGAACATAAAAAAGAAATATAGATACAGACGAATATAGAACCTACTCCTACTCCTAGTCGGTTAAAAATAGGAACATAACCGTAATAAAGATAATAATTGATTTAACGCTCCTCAAGTATTTTAGTCAGTCTTCATTAGGTCATTTGCTAGTAAAAACCTGGTGGCAAAATTTGACAAAATATATCTGATACAAAGTATTTAAAATAAGTTAGAGTGCTTTCAGGTTATATTCTCTCTTGGATTTTAATTTCTCTATTCCATCTGATTACAAATTCTCTAAAACATTAACTCACCTATATTTCTTTGTCAATAATCTTTGTTCGTATATACCTAACCTAGGAGTTTTAGTTGATTATCTCAATTAAATATAAATTAGTAATAATGTACAACAATTAATCATCTTAGCACACATATTGACTATAAAATATATACTACCTATAATATTGTGTGTGTAATGGGACGCACCCCATTTTATTGAGTGATTTACGGTGTATTTTATTGTCAATATTATTGTGTGTGCGGTTAGCCTTATTAAATGATGAAACGACGAGTACCGTTGCCTCGGCTGCGAATTCAACATCAAAGTCTATAAAAACGTGCTTTTTCATTGTTCACTACTTTTGCCTTTCTCCTCTCCTCCTCCTCTCTCTCCTTTCTCCGTTCTCTTATTGCCTAATTTTTCAGTGGAATTTCATTGTTATGGTCGCATCTCATCGTGAGTACACAATCACCTGACTTCAACTCATTTATCAATGATGTCGCAATTTACATCGGATTGATTAAAGAAGATCGTAGGCAAAATAAATAAATAAATACTCTACGAATTTCTACACTACGCTGTCTAGATCAAAGTCGTATATATATAGTCGTAAATAACTTAACTAGCTTGTGTTATGGGTCCTACCATACGAATAAACATACTAAGATTCATTTTTTATTTGTAAATACATACATATTATACATAGAAACACCCAGACCAATGCAAATAGACATATTCATGCATACGAATATTTGCTCTAAACGGGAATCGAACCCGCGACCTTCTATGGAACAGGCGAACGCTCTACCGCCACGCCACAGAGGTCGCATGGATGATGTTCTTACATTGAATATTCTCTTTGCAACTTCGTATGAGATAAACTGCATGGCATTTAAATTGAATAATGTATAGAACTCAACGATGTCGCTATTCCACTGCAGCACAATTGTTAGAAAGCGCTGTGTAGAATGTCGTAGAATATTTATTTATATTTATTTCTTTATTTCTAGGTGAACCTCTTCCTTTCAGCACAAGAGGATACCAACATCATCAATATCATGTGGTGTTGCATACGTCCATAGGCCACGGTAACCGCTTCCTGATGGGAAGCGGGGCCGTGAGTTTGTCTGTCACCTGAGTGGTATAAAAAAAAATGTTAGCGTTGTTTCCGGTTGCATCTAAGGCTTTCACCTCGGAGCCCGGGGCCCGCTGAGTCCTTCTCCTCCTTTTGGTTTGGCTTATACGACTTTTATGGGAGCAACTGCCATCTGACCTCCTAACCCCGAAAAGAGAAAAGCCTGCACAAGAGCCTCGTCCGTTAATTTTGGTGATGCCCCATACAAAATAGGTAAGTATAACATGTATATGTTTTTGCTTAAGACGCCAAATCTCTTTTCTGGTTTAGAATTTTTTACGCAAATAATAATAAAGAATAAAAAAATCTCCTTAAATGCAACTCACACATTTCCAGTCAAGTAGAATTCAGACACACTTATTTTGGGCAACTCGTTCGTACATGTTGGCTTATTAAATTTACCATATGCTTATGATAGTTTATGAGATTAGTTTGTATAAAACACGGTGCAAATTATAACCACCATACACTCTAGGGATGCAACGCGCTGGTTAATTTATTCGCTCATTCGCTATGGAAAATTAAACATATTGGATTAAAAAATTTCACTTCAATTGAAACTATAAACTGTAATAATCCATTTTCTGTATGTGCATTTCAATTTCAGTTACAAGCAACAAATTTAATGGATATAAAACACATAACTATTACTTAGTCTAGATTACTAGTACTAGAGGAGTATCACGTGTTGACATAAGTGCTACATATAAAATAAATAATATGTATCCGTAGATGTAAATAAGAGGGGATAAGAAACACATAGAATGAAAGTTCCGTAAGTAAAAGATAGCAAAACATGTACCTGAGTCTAAGATTCCCGAAGGGATTTCTGCACGAAAAAAAAAAGGTACATGTTTTGCTATCATAGGAATAGTTTATCTAAATATAATTATGTTTAATACTACGGTACTATTATGTATTCTGTGATAATACTTCATCCTTGAAAACGTTACTGAACTTGCAGAACTTTCATTCTATGTGTTTCTTATCCCCGTCTTATTTACATCTACAGATACATATTATTTATATGTAGCACTTATGTCAACACGACTTATGTCAACACGTGATACTCCTCTAGTACTAGTAGTCTAGACTAAGCAATAGTTATGTGTTTTTACAACCAAACTAATGCAACTGAAGAGTTGTAGTAGTTCAATCAACCGAACTAACCACCGAACCAATGCTACAAAAGAGTAGCAGTTGCAGGAGTTTGATCAACCGGACTCAGGGTACAAGAGGGTGGTACTGATGCTTTAGCACGATCGCTGAAGATGTTACGTGACCTGATCGGCCTAAAAGCATCGGTAAGTGAGCTGGCAAGCCAATACCATCTTATTTAAATATTTTAGCTCAGTGTTATATTTTAAATTAAAAACACCTCGATGGGAAAATTTTGAAGTATTTGATATCACATCTTCGCCCAGTGGCACATATTTACTGATTTATTGATTGATGAATGCGGAAACTGTATTCCACCGTGCGACAAACAACGCTTGGGGCGTAGCTTAACTTCTTTTCATGTGGATTAAAAGAAAAAATCTTAAAGTAAGGAAACTCATTCAATAATATTTCACTTAGATTTTGGCATCCCCAGATTCAATACAAGCAAGTTGCATTTAGATAACAAGATGCGTGTATGGGGCCCCAGTAAGATCTTTGAAGCCAAAACTAACCTTACCTGCAAAGTGGTACACCTGCTTCACGGTCGACCAATTGACGGACGACGCTCTGCCACAGGATTTCCTCTCGAAGGTAGTCGTTCCCGAAAAATAAACGAAATTGAGGAAGGGTAAAACTGAGAAGTTGGAGAGCGGGCTCCAAAATGCTGCAAGCTTTGAATGCAACTCGAATGATAGCATTTGACAACAAGGTGTACTCTTTTGCAAAATATGACGCTAGAGACATTCTCTATCTTGAATTAATTTTAAATACAGACCTTCAAATTAAGTTACATAATTTCAGGAGAAACTTCTACTAAAAAAAATATACTGACCATTAATTTACTTCCCAAATAGTGTTTGTGACAATATTTTTTCTTTATTGTTATCTATTTATTCTTTAAATAAGCTACATAAATTATATTTTAAATACACATAAAGAATTACATATAAATCTATAAAAAATACTAGCGGCCCGGTACGTGCTTCGCTACGTCAAAATGATCCGCGATTTATTGAATTCATTTGTTATAAAAATGTGATAAATGAAGAACCGCTCGACCGATTTTGTGCAAACTTCACATAAACCATCTACTAAATAGTCCGAACAAAGCCTAAACATTTGGTTTGGATAGGTGAGCCCGTTCTTGAGTTATAAAATTACAACGAAAAGTGGCATTAATTTTTATATATATTGATTTGCCGACTCCACCGCGGCATATGGTACCAATAATAGCTGTATAATCTAAATAATGATGATCAGACAATAAGTTGAAAATATGACTCAAGTCAAGGCAATAAAAAAGCTGTTAATCAAATATTTGTTACGCATACTATGATTATTGTTCAAAAAAGGTACATAGTATGTATCGCTGTACAAGTTGTGAGAACAACAATTCAACTGCATTTACTTTTTACCTACTGTTCAAAACAAATAAACGAATATGGATTTGAATAACATTAAGGCGACATGAATTTGTTAGAACATTTTCCGCTGACATTAATTTGTGTGAAAAACTTTAAGCAAGGGTTATGGAACGGAGATAAATCATTGCCTATAACTTTTGTACTTCTAAGAAAGTAAGCATTTTAGATCAAAGGACTTTTTTGCTAACGCTAATGAAAAAACACATTCATTTTAACATACTCCAAAAATGGACAAGGTCTCCACTTAATGTGAACTTGTTTTTCTGACCTTGAGCGGTTTCTGAATTGAGAAATTGAATTTAGTTTTATCTGCGCCTACTTACGCACAGTGCGCATTACGAAATTGTGCGTAAGTAGGCGTCGACGAGTCAACTTAAATTTCAGTGAATGCACTATTCTGTGTAATCTGTAATAAAACTCGAACATATGTTATGTTCGAATGTTGTTTCGAATTGAAAGTTTGTATTTTTATGTTGGTATTTAATATCTATTTGAGTAATAAAATGTACTTATGAGGTTATAATATTTAAATAAACTGCCAGGTGGACAATAGGTAACAACTTATGTCCTGTTTAAGTTATGTACCAGAAATAAGTGGATCAAGTAAGAATTTCAGAAAACCTTTCACAAATAAAGCGCCCATTTTGTGTATCTTGCCGACAGCTGACATCGGCGGTTTCTTATATATATTTAAATGCTTACTTCGAATCCATGCTTATGATAGTGATAGAAGAGAGAAATGAAAGTATCAACAAACAAACATTACAAATCCCATGACGTCCTAACTTCGTTTTCTCATGGGTAAAATAATAAAATACCTTCGTGACAATCGACGATGTCCTACTGCTGGCCCCGTTTTGAACGGTATTACTCTCTTTTGTAACTTATCTTTTATATCTTTACTTTGGATATATAGTTTTATACAAAGTTTAGTTTATATCTCGTACTATCTATTGATTTGACGGCGTCTGTAGCGTAGAAATAGTACATTCGACTGCTACGACAGGGGGCGCGGGTTCGATTCCCGCTCAGTGCAAATATTTGTATGCATTGGTCTGGGTGTTTCTATATGTATGTATTTAGAAAAAAAGTATATAAGTATGTTTATCCGCGTTCTAGAACCCATAACACAAGCTAGTTAAACTATGCTTACTGTGGGTCTAGAAAGCGCTGTGTAGAATGTCGTAGAATATTTATTTGTGGCGATACCACATATACCCAGCGCCATCTAGCGACAACAAGGTGAACTACTTGGATACTACTACATCAATACCAATCCTGAATCCCGAAAGTGAAGTTCGCGCGCTGGTACAGCATATATACAACATCCCAACGACAAACCGTTGGGCCGCGGCCCGCCAGGCGCGATCACCTTGCCTGGTCGGAGGATCCTGGAACGTCACACCCTGTTTCTCCACATATTTATTTATTTATTTACATCTTGAAAGATAGTTTTCATTTGTGTGTGTTGGAGTCAATCACTTTATATCTCTCAAGCCACTGGACCAGAACGATTTAGCTTCATGTACTGATTTTAAATTATTTCGTAAAATATATTCCGTATTGGAACCAAGAATTCGTATTCCATCCATAAACCTGCAGCATATTTACAAATAACATAACAACACACAATTTACTATTAAGAGAAAGCCTAAAATAGACGCCATATGCAAGACTATTTAGAAAACGGTGTTTGCAACCGATTTATACCTAATATTCATATATACATCTATTTTTATGGTTATATCATTAAATGAGGGATAATGTGTTTCATTTTTAAATAATCGGTTTGCTCTTAATTTCAGGATTGTGATTTAAAACACTCGATTTTTGTCTCCTGACATGAAGAAAAAAAATAAAGCATTAGTTACCTAAGCGCTATTCACTATCGTCTGCGGAAGAGAAAACCGAGTAGGTATGCGGTAATACTAATATTCACTTTTTATTTTTTTTTCGTGCGAAAATCCCTTCAGATCCCCGCCGGCCAGCGGGGGCCTGAAGGGATTTTCTTATCTTTCGCAACTAATATTCCCTACCTATGTACTAACTACTCCGCTCTTTTCCGCTTTTGAGAGAAACCCGTACGGTATGTACCCCTACCCACAGCGGCAACGAATACCGCTCAGTACTGAATAGGGCCTTATATAGGCACATTATATTATTAACCGAGTTACAGGAAGTTCCACGCTATAAAATCGATAATATGCTGAAAATAATATTGAATATTACCATTATTTTTGTTCTGTTTTAAATGTAGTTACCTACGTCTTCTCAGAACGTTTTTACCTTTGAGTCTTCTAAATTATATAACCTAATAATTAGTTTTCTTTTAGTACCGACAAATAAACCAATATCATCTCTTTAATTCGACTACCCACAAATGACGCTAATGTCTACTGTAGGTCCAAACAAAGTCTTTGGAATGACCGCGGCGACCTTACAAAAACCACGTAAATAAGGCTCAGACAGCGGTTTGTTTTGAATAGGTCCGCAATTTGTCACAACAAATTATACAGTGGCGTTAGTGAAAAGGACATATTTTTTTATCTGTTACCAAATTTTCCTTGAGTGGGAGGTAGAATGAATTTGATATTAAAAATCGTTACCTCAGATATATAAAAGAAACTGGCCAAGTGCGAGTCGGACTCGCCCACGAAGGGGTTCCGTAGCAGCATGTAATTTTTTTATATTTGAGTTGATTGAATGAAAGGTAAATTGCGGTTTACGATTTATGACGTATTAAAAAAACTACTTACTGGATCTCGTTCAAACCAATTTTCGGTGGAAATTTACATGGTAATGTACATCATATATTTTTGTTAGTTTTATCATTCTCTTATTTTAGAAGTTACACATTTTACCATTTTGGAAGTGTCACTCGCCCAAACTATTCAGTTTTGTAAAAAAATTATATTAGGAACCTCAATATCATTTTTAGAGACCTATACATAGATACCACACACGAATGGGTTTGATGAAGAAAAAAAATTGAGTTTCAGTTCTAAGTATCCCAAAATTTATTGTTTTTTTTCTATTTTTATGTGAAAATCTTAATGCGGTTCACAGAATACATCTACTTACCAAGTTTCAACAACATAGTTCTTACAGTTTCGGATAAAAAGTGGCTGTGACATACGGACGGACACACAGACAGACATGACGAATCTATAAGGGTTCTGTTTTTTGCCATTTGGCAACGGAACCCTAAAAATGCACGGGGTGGCCGGTAAAAGAGGTATGGTACTAATAAACGTGTATAATAATAGGAACCAATGCCCATTGTACTTTCAAAAATACCAAGACAATGTAAACTATGATATAAACATATATACGCATAAACAGAATGTCGATACGAAATGTGAAACTTTCAGTCATTTATTTTATCCTCTAAGAGTTGAATTTATGTTCTTAAAAATAGCAGAGCATTAGAAATTCAGACGCTATAAATAACAAACAACATGTTGTGTGTCAAAAATGTATAAGTATAAATTTATTAAATTAAACTAAATACAGTTAAGTATTTTTCACTTAAAAAGGTTTTGTCTTTCAACATCTTTTGGCTTTTGGAAAACCTAAGGCTTAACATATGTTATACTTTCTCCAAATCTATATAGGTACCTACATATAAATATAGTAGCGTAACAGCGTTTATACTCGTATGCTACAAAAGTCTGATAAGTAGGCTAATATTGATAACGCTAAATACATTTCACTACTACTATTCATAAATTATTATTCTGAACGGCAGTCTGGGTTGAAGACTCCAAACTCCCAACCCTTTTTGCAACTCTCAGTGTGTTCGTGAACATTGCACGAAGTTATAATAGGTTTTTTTCGATATATGTGTAAGTTGGAAACGGTCCCATTTGATGTGTATTCAACGAATCCTTTATAAGCTGATTCTGTAGTAAGAAAAACATTTGGACGTACTAGTAAACTGGTCTAAAAACATTTTTTGGTTAGATTTTTGTTGTAAGGACTAGTATTTGTTCTTTTTGTACACCATTTTACAAAAATAAGCAAGTTGTATTAGTGAAGCATCTATATTGAGTATTAAATATAAACACAGTTTTCTTAACAATGCATGCTGTTTTTGAATTTAGTAAGTGATCAGTTCTGTGCATCTGGTGACTCAGTGGCCCACCGCTTGACCTCCAAGTTGTAATAAGTATCATTTTCGTACTATTCGTCAGGTAATAGTGTCTAAAAGATGGTATTTTACTATTTTTCCAAAGCCGTTACTATAAGCATCTGCATAAGAGCAAGATTGATTAAATTAGTGATAGAAATGTAACCACCAACCCTTTCTATCGTATTTATACTTTTTAAATATCTCCACAGTAGTAACACTAAGCGAATCTGAATCCAACAAATAATAATAATTATAATAAATATTCTACGACATTCTACACAGCGCTTTCTAGACCCAAAGTAAGCATAGTTTAACTAGCTTGTGTTATGGGTTCCAGAATGCGGATAAACATACTTATATACTTTTTTTTTGTAAATATATACATATTATACACATATATATAGCATTATTGAAACGAAACGTAACGTAATAATAACGTGTACGCAGACTTCAACTAATCAAAACTGTTTATTGGCATGTGACGTGGCCTTACATTATACACGTGTCCAATTGGTATCGGTCATAAATTCATCATCATCATCATCATCATCATCAACCTATTCTAGTCCACTGCTGGACATAGATCTCCCCTAATGAGCGCCATAGCGCCCTGTCTTCAGCTTGCCGCATCCAGCATCTGCCCGCAGTCTTTCGCAGATCGTCATCCCACCTGGCCGGAGGGCGTCCTACACTACGTTTGCCGAGTCGCGGTCTCCACTCAAGAACACGTTTACCCCAGCGGTTGTCGGTTCTTCGCGAGATGACCTGTAGAAACGTTAGCCTAGTATATAAACGAGTTGGATAATATTTTACACAGTTTTCAATTTGAGAGATTACTTCGTGACAAAAAGTCAGATGAAAATCAAAACCCTTAATAAATTCAGCATGATTTGTTTCGTAAGTCATGGAGGCTTCGCCTGAATTCACATTCATACGTAGAAAACCAGTCAGACTACTTATCAACGAATGAGTGGTGTGACCAACGGGACTGCACGACATTTTTGGTGCATCGAGGGTATCTTTAACCGCACATCGACCAATATCAAATATAGATTATTTGATATTGGTCATCTTATAAATCGGTCCCTCAATTCTGAGGTTCGTGACGATATACAAGGGTTCTCCATTCGTCACGGTCGCGGGCTAGATGGGATGCTTGCTGGATAGATCCACCTGCTGCCTCCTTTAGGGCATCAGACCAGCGCATTGGTGTTCTGCCTCTCGCCTGTCTGCCTTCCAGTTGACCCACAATGATCAGATTTTCCAGACTGTGATGTGGTGACCGCATTATATGCCCAAAAAAGCTGAAAGCTCTCTGGCGACAGACTGTTGACAGTCGCTTTGTAATTTTGAGCTCATTTAGGATGGAGATGTTGGTTCTAAAGGCGGTCCACGGGATTCTGAGCATTTTTCTCCAACATATTGGTCATAGTGCGTATTATATCCATAAAACATACCTATTTCTATTCCCTTTAATTCGTACCAATTGATGCTGTGTATGGTTCTTTGGAAGATAGCTGAAACATTTCACATATTATAAAGGAAAAATGTACTTCATTAACATTTCCAATAGTTCTCATTAGCATTTTTATATATATTTGAATAGAAAAGTATCATTGATTATTATGTAAAGAAGCGATTTTACAATTATGATATCGTATTAACATCTATAAATCACTGCTACACTTCCATCTTATAGTAATAATTTATGGAGAAGTTTTATATCATTCTATAATCGAGAATGATGTTGATCCTCTCGTGTCGGCGTCGTATCGTTTTTAGATTTAGATTTGGAATATCCAGTTTACTCTTGGTTTATACCTACTTATACCTACCTACTGTAATCAGTTAAAGTTAAAACATTCATTGTTAGTTGATACAAGTACTTGGAAAGAGAAAAGAGTAGTGTAAATAGTAATAAAACAAATCAAATATGTAAAATAAATTGTTGAATCAACGAATTCAAACATCTCCTACCTCCTCCTTTCTGAAATAGATTCAAAATAAGTTTACTCACTTAAAACAAAAACAGTCGTACCAAAGAAGTGAGACGCAAAGTGCTCTACTTTGCGTTATTAACCGACGAAAAAACGGAGGAGTTCTCAAGTTTACGCGTATATTTTACTTATTTTTTTGATAAATCTTTTTTTACTGGAAAGAGTATACCCCGAAGTTGGTCCCATATAAATTTGAAAATTAAAATCCAACCCTAAGGGTAGGAAAACAGGGTATGATTGATTGTTCACTCACTGATTGTAAGGTATGACCACGCATAACTTTTTACAGAGTAGTCCGATTTTGATAATTCTTTTTTTTCTATTGGAAAGAGTATGCCCCGAAGTTGGCCCCATATAAATTTGAAAATAAAAACCCAACCCTAAGGGTAGGAAAACAGGGGATGATTGATTGTTCACTCACTGATTGTAAGGTATGACCACGAAAAAAAAAAGTATGACCACGCATAACTTTCTACAGAGTAGTCTAATTTTATCATAATTCTTTTTTTATTTTAAAGATTATACCCTAAAGTTAGTCCCATATAAAATTTGAAATAAAAATCTAACCCTAATGGTAGGAAAATAGGGGTGATTTATTGTTCACTCACAGATTTTAGTGCTGAGTTGAGTAGTATAAAAAAAAACTCACGATGAATGAGCTTCAGACCTGTCAGTCTCTTTTGTGTAAACCTCTAGTCTCTGCATTTTTGCTAAAGCTCGTTCACCGTGAGGTTTGTGTAATACCTTATTATACCTAAACGACGAGTGCGCTTCGTATCGTGTTGATTTAAACTTTTCTGTGAACGTGTTAATCTAATTCTCTTTTTATTTGCTTCCAACCTTTTTTTTTCTCGTTTTTAGATTCTTCTAAATATCTTTTTCTCATTCGAGCAGCCTTTTTTTGTAGGCCTATATGTTGGTATATAAAGCCTGTTTTTTAAAGTATTTAAAGTAAATGATTAAAGAAGTATTATATGAAAGTCAGTTAATACCATAAGTGAGGTAGGTGCATATTTTAAAAGTAATCAAAAATTAGCATTTAGTAATTAGAGGTTAATCCTCTAATTACTAAATGCTAATTTTTAAGCCACAAAAAAAATATGAAATGAAAACTTTTTAACAAAAAATTAAACCGCCGAAAAAACTGAAAAGCAAAAATAATAAACCTTTTTTATTTAACCCTAATAACTAACTTCTTAAAGTAATGAAACTATACCTAATACATCTACTAACATATCACGACATTCCTTTTCACACTAATTTGATGAATACTAGGTACTCATAAAATAAAAGTTTATAAATGTTATTATTATTTAAACAACCACGTCACTTTATTGAATTCCATTTATTTTTACCGAATCTATGATCACAATGTCCATCAGAAATAGTCAGAATTAAATTGATATATCCTATTACTTAAAAATAATACCAATTCTGTTAAGTCAAGTTAACGCATGTTAGTCCAAAACAAGGTCTATAGGATTTGTTATCAAATTAAGCACATTTAACATTGCTATAGAAAATCAATTTTTAACTTAATTTTTAACGGTTCAGCAACAAAGCTATTACTTTTAAATACAATTTTTCTAACTGGTCGCGGATTTGTTTTGTTAGTCTGTATTGTCAAAATCTTACTCACAAGGCTTGCGAACAAATATATGATACCAATATTTTATTTCAAATGATACGATTAATTATTTTCTGATAGAAAAATATGACAAATATATAAAGACAAGTTCGTGTGTTTAAGTAAATATTATTTCACTAACACCTATGTAAAAACCTAAATAGCAGTCGTCGTGTCGTCTCGTGTAAATATACCTGATGTGGCTGTTTAGAAGATAATCAATATTTAAGTGGAGCGCTTTGTAAGGGTAAAGTAATTATTGTTCAAGCACGTTGAATATGTTCGTAATATAAGCTTTTACGTAATGCTTTGGTGAATCTAATTAATTAACCTAAGATTTTAGATTCTCCCACGTATTAATGTCATTATTACTTGTAAACTAGAACAGATGTTGAGATGTATTTTTGATCATGTTTACATAATATGTTTATTGACATGACCTATTATATATGTTGTTTGAAGAATTGGTATCTTTCTCCGTATGTTCATAAGAATAAAGTAACTATTATTGTAACTGCCGTGTCCACCTATTGATTTGTCCCGTGGAAAAGCTCTTTTCCTATTCTCACGTCCAGAACCCAACTTGCACCAAGTTGAGACCTACTTTTATGTAGTGATCTTTGATTAGGGCCTTTTTTGTTAACGTACTGTAAGCTAACGAGAAATGCGTGGAACAAACACATTAACCCTGCAACAACCTGTAGGGGTAGTTTTACTGGTGGTAGAAATTTGATGACACAAATTTGTCACAAAATTCAGCCGGGTAGGTACCACCGTGCACGATTGCGAAAAACCCTTCATAGTAATCCAATTTCAGTTTGATTGCGTTCAGGGGTCAGCAAGTGCATAGCCGGACAGGGGGATTGTGGTCGCAGCACTAGTGGGACCGGTGGGTGTCACGCGGTGCTGCGACGACAATCCTCTTCTGATGAGGCCGTCAAGCTGTGTGCCACCATTGCTAACATGGTACGTGTATGTAATGGTGACCCTCTTTCCTCAGACTTTACCTTCAGCTTACCATCAGGCGAGGTGAAGTCAAATTGACGTGTCCAATATATAATAAAAAAAAGGGGAACCTCTATTTTACGTCCTTATATTATACAAAGGTAAGCTTCTTCTTCAAGCATTTCTAGTAAGCATATTCATAGACACGATTCAGACATGAGCATAGTCATCATCATCATCGTAGCGTTGTGTCCCGATTGCATCCGAGACTACACCTCGGGGCCCAGGGTCCGCTTTCCTGCTTTTTCTTCTCCACTTCACACGATCTTGATCCATGGTAGTGAGATCATTGGCACGCATGTCCTCCTTTACGACGTCAAGCCAGCCCTTCTTGGGTCTCCCCCTTCTACCGCGGCCCGCTGGAAGTGGCATGGCCATATATTTTTTATCCACGTAACCTTTTTTTTTGCCTGCGACGTGCGGCGAGCATGTTGCGGGCTCGGCGGGCCGGGAGAATTCTAAATCTCTTCCGGGCGTGCTCCACCATCTTGTTTTCGAGCATTACATGTTCGCAGTAGGAGGCGGCGGCGGCCCACGCGTTCGCGCTCCACACCATTGCCGTAATCATGCTGCCGAGTGAGAGGACTCCTACCCCGATGGCTGCCACGAGGTCACGCCTCAGCACCTCGCACGCCGGGCAGTCCATCAGCGTGTGCAGCCCGAGTCCTCGCTCACGTCGCAGTGATGGCACTCAGACGTTGGCTCCTTCCTGATCCGATGCAGTTGGTCCACGAAGCTCCCCTTACCGGAGACCACCTGCGTCAGTCTTACTACATACCTCTTCTCCAACCAACGCACTTTGCACAATTTAGTACATTATAAATTATTAACTGGGAACACTTAACTTTCTTCGCTGTTGCACGTTGCTTGCACTGTTGAATCACAGAACAATTAAATAATACTCTAACGGGAAGAACTACAACTTCATACTTCATTCATGCCAACACATGTCTCGGAGGCACACTAGTGCCTTTCCTTTAAGACATTGGAACTAATCGGCTGTTTTAAATATGTACCTTATTTTTTTTTTTCGTGCGGAAATCACTTCGGATACCCCCCGCGTGCCAGCGGGGGCGGTTATGTCGGGCTTGAACCGACTAAAACCGCACGCCGTCTCGGGTCTACAGACGCCGGGGTGTAAGGTTACCCATAGAGCATATCCCTCGCACCCCGACTGACCCTGGGCCATCTCCGGTTTCGAGATGGCCCCCTCGGGTTTGCGAACCACGGTGTCCCCGTCTTGCCCCGGTTTGGGGGAGGGGCGCTAGTCGCCCCACCGTCCCGGCCTGCTTCTGCTAGGGTGACAGGCGGCCTCACCTGTCACCCCCAGGCCTGCGCTCATGGAGGATTATTAATTTTTTTCATGAATGACCAAATAAAACAAGATTTCAGATTTCAAATCTTTTCTGTATATTAATATATATATAGCTGCTCGTGCTGATTCACTGACTCATTGATCACCTCTCCTGAACAATTTTGTATGAAAAAAATTTTTTTCACTGATGGTTTCGTATAGAGGATAAAAAATCATTCGGAGGAAAAATATGGAGAGAGCTGATGATTGAGGATTTCGGAGACGGGTAAAGAGCACGCTTAAGGTATTGAAGATAGGTTGGGGGTGCTTGAGCAAATGTCACTCGAAACGTCATTCAATTGCCAGTGACCTGAAAAAAAATTCAAAATGGCGAAAAAAAATGGCCGCCATACAAATTTCGTCGGTGTCCATCTCGGAGAGTATAAAAGATGGAAGAGTAGTTTCTTCGCAAAAGACGATCAGGATCCAAAGGTCTACTCGATGAATAGAAAAAAAATTCAAGATGGCGGAATTTATTTTTTTCTATAGAAAATGTATGGCGAATATTAAATAGACTACAAGTTTTGAACTATGCAAGACTTTGATTTATGGTTTCTTTTTAAAATGTTTTTGTGGAAGAACTCAGTCAGAAATATGTAGATAGATGATGATCGAGGGTTTGGAAGATGGGTGAGGAGCACGGCCAGGGTATTAAACATAGGTGAGGGCTGCTCAAACAAAAAATACTTGGAACCTCATCCAATTGGTAGTGAGCTGAAAAAAAATTCAAAATGGAGAAAAAAAGATGGCCGCCATACAAATTTCGTCGGTGTCTATCTCGGAGAGTATAAAAGATAGAAGTGTGGTTTCTTAGCAAAAGATGATCAGGACCTGAAGGTCTACTCAATGAACAGAAACAAAATTCAAGATGGCGGAATTTATTTTTCCATACAAAATATATGGAGAATATTGAAGAGACTCCAAGTTGGGAACTATGCAAGACTTTGATATGGTTCCTTTTCAGAATGTTTTTATGGAAGAACTCTCAGTCAGAAATATGGAGATAGATCATCATCTATCTCCATATTTCTGACTGAGAGTTCTTCAATAACAATCTTCAATACAAAATATAAGGCGAATATTGAAGAGACAATTGTGCAAGACTTTGATATGCTTTTAACCGACTTCCAAAAATGAGGTGGTTCTCAAAACGGCCCGTTTATTTTCAATGTATGTACACCGATTATTTCGAGGTTTCTGGACCGATTTGCAAAGTTTTTTTTAAATAAACAGTAGAAGTTTTTGTCTTGGTCCCATAAAAATTATGGATCCAACTCCTTAATCCTGATGCTGAAAGTTTACTGCCCGCCTAGGCCCTAGGTTATCAAGATTCAGAAAGTGTTCATAGTGAATTAATATTATAGGTACCAAGCAACGACTTCATGGTTAGATTTCAAGTCTCAACTCCTCACCCCTGATAATGCAGGGTACAGCTGCACTCACAAACTATCAATTACCACTCACTCACTGACACAATTGTTCTCCTAGAAGGAGTAATGGGGGATATGGATGATGTGTGGGAAAAATGTAGAGAGAGCTGAGGTGACTATGGGAAAAATCCGAAATGTCAAAAAATTCAAGATGGCGGCCAACATGGTGGTCGTCGCCATCTCTGATGACATGGCAACATGGGTGTCATTTTTGAGTAAATCGAGGCTTCTGATTTTGAATTTTTGTAAAAAAAAGTTGAAAAATCCAAGATGGCGGATCGATTTTTTTACATAACACTCGCGAGCTGCTTGCAGCTCGCGCAACGCGCAAAATACTAGTATATTATATATTTATTGTGTGCGTGTGTATGTCACTGAACTCCTCCTAGACGGCTGGACCGATTTTGATGAAATTTTTTGTGTGAGTTCAAGGGGATTCGAGGATGGTTTAGATTCACAATTTGGTCCACAAAAAATTAGGGTTCCGCGCAAAAGAACTAAAACCATAAAAATCGAAATCCACGCGGACGAAGTCGCGGGCACAGCTAGTATTTTATAAATTATTAAATATTTATTTGCATACTCTTATAGAAGCGCATGCAGTTACCCTAGAATAAATTCCTAAGATTATATATATATAGTTGACTGTCAAGAACTACAAGGTTGTTTCTATGTCTAATGTTTATACAAATACTTAACGTGTCACAAATTCATCTCTTAATCTCCACAAATTAAAAAATGTTGTAAGTATACCCATATTTTGCACATAATGTTGAGTCCCATGTCCATTTCGCACATGAATTAAGTAAAAACACAAGAAAGAGTCTATTTTTAACCGATGAAAAAACGGAGGAAGTTGTCAAGTCGACGCGTATATTTTTTTAATGTATAAGCACGCATAACTTTTTACAGAGTAGTCCGATTTAGAGAATTCATTTTTTATTGGAAAGAGTATACCCCGATGTTGGTCCCATATAAATTTGAAAAGAAAAATCCAATCCTAAGGATAGGAAAACAGGGTATGATTGATTGTTCACTCACTGATTGTAAGGTATGAACACGCATAACTTATTATAGAGTAGTCCGATTTTGATCATTCTTCTTTTATTGTAAAAAGTATACCCCGAATTTGATCCCATATAAATTTGAAAATAAAAACCCTTATGCCTAAACGATGAGTGCGCTGCGTATCACCTTCTTGCTATAGCCTATTGGTTATGTAGCTTCTCATCCTCGACAGTCTTTCCTCGCGTTGATCTAAACTTTAAACATGTTAATCTAATTCTCTTTTTATTTGCTTCCAACCTTTTTTTCTCGTTATTAGATTCTTCTAAATATCTTTTTCTCATTCGAGCAGCGTTTTTTGTAGGCCCTACCCATGTTGGTATATAAAGCCTGTTTTTTTAAGTATTCATATTATACAACAAATAATGGTTAAAGAAGTATTATATGAAAGTTAATAGCTTAAGTTAGGTAGCTAAATATTTTAAAAGTAATCAAAAACTAAGCATGTAGTAAATAGAGGATTATAGCCACAAAAAATTACTTATCTATACCTTGTGGGTAAAATTACGTAGCTATACCTACTTACATTAGTTTACGAACTTAGTTATTAAGGTTAATTAAAAACTCAACTATTTACAGAAATATATACTTAGATATAGTTTCATTACTTTAAGAAGTAAGTTATTAAGATTAAATGAAAAAGGTTTATTATTTTTTGCTTTTCAGTTTTTTTGGCGGTTTAATTTTTTGTTAAAAAGTTTGTATGAAAAATTCAATCTCTATCTCGTATTACTTAGCCGACAATATGCAAAAATCGAGATAATTTGAACACAGGATTTTAATTTACCAAAAGCAACAGATATTCAAATGTGGCAACTTGACCTAAGAGTATATTATAAGATTAGACAAAGTAAACAATTGTTGCTAGCTCAGAAAATAATAAAATATGGTTCTATCTTTCTTTTTAGTAGAGCGCTATAGCGCTTGATACTTTATGACCCCATTGAATTTAGTCGCTTAAAGAGCTGACCAGCCCTGTGTTGAATACTGTTTCGTATGAACCAAGTATATGCTTTTATAGGTAACTATTTCCCATCAAATAATTATGGTTGTATACCCTCCATTAGGCTATATGTCAATTTGGCGCTAGCACAATGTTACTAAGGCAATAATTCCTATAATTCAATTAAATTTTTAAACAATTTATATGCTTACTTTTCGTATAGGTTTAGATTCCTATAATTGCTAACAAACCCTACTATTATAAAAATGAAAACCTAAATATCCGGTTGTGTCTGTTTAATTTCCGTCCTACATTTAGGTACACGTCGTTCATCGAGTGATAGCTTTCAAATTAATTACGTACCTAATGGTATTTTATTCCCTACTTGTGCAAAAACTTAATTTTCAATCCTACTAATGTTATAAAAGTCAAATTTCATGCGTTTGTTATTCTTTCACACTGAAACGCATTACCGAATGTAAGTGAAATTTGAAATCCTCGTTTAATACATAAGTTACCCTTAATACCCAGAAATGAAAAGAAATAAAACAAAAAAATTATGGTAAAGCCACGGGCGCTACTTTTTTTTCGTGCGGAAATCCCCCCTGATGTCCCCCCGCCGGCCAGCAGGGGTCGTTATGTCGGATTCGAACCGACAAAAACCCCGGCTGACCCAGGGCCAATTCAGATTTCGAGATGGACCCTTGGATTTGGGAACCATGGTATCCCCGTCTTAACCCCGGAATGAAGGGGCGCGCAACACGCCCCCACCCCGTCTTGCTTCTGCTAGGGTGACAGGCGGCTCCACCTGTCATACCCAGGCCTACGCACATCGCGGGCTTTGCGGATCGGAAGAGACCTGAGTATCTCCCGGACCAGTTCCGTCGCCTCTTTATAATTAACTTTAGTCTCGTATTTACTTCTTTACCTTCATCACAGTGTAGCCTTTAAAAAGTAGAGTTACCTCAATGTAATATTACTTGTGACATGTTATGGCAGGCTGTAATTACAGTTAATTTCAGCCTTATTAAGTTGCAGTCAACTTAAGGTAATTATTTACAGGTTACATTTACCGGCTATTTAAAATTGGAATAATTTGAAAAAATGTTTAATATGAAAGTTGCCATGTCATTTTTGCCAGATTATTTCGATCGCGTCGCAGCCTGAATCTTTCAGTAGATGTAAAATATTTAAGCAATTTTGACAGTTGATATATTATTTGTCCTAAAAAATTTAACATCATAATTCTTTTCTGTCCTAAGAATTCAATTTGCGTATGTTTGTTATTTACCATAAATGCAGTAGTTAATTCTCGTACTTCACTCACCTAAAAGCTTCAACTACCACAGTTACCATCATTCCAAGTTATATTCAATATCGTTAATCGTTACGTACAAATTTGAACAGCGATATACGAGTTAATATTTTGCAGTCGACAGATATCAAATACTTGTCTAAGCTTGATTGAGATGAGCGCCATAGGCTTAACTGATCGAGTGTACTGATATAAAAATGCCTACTCATTACCCTTGCCTGCGTCACTAAAGCTGAAGCTTGGTCCGACATCGAGTGCCCTCTGATTGTTTGACGTATTCGTGCAGAAATGATTTCGATGGATATTCCATTTATTTTCAGTGCGTAATATTGGTCAGTGGGTTATAAATTGTGATAAATCTCACAACATCTTATTCTAAGGCTGGAGCAGTCCTGTGGCGTGACGTGACTATATTGTCCACGCACTGTTGGTAATGTTCGCGCATAATAAATGGACAGATACATAAAAGAAGAAGCAATGAATGATCTCTAAAGACACGTCAAATATTAAGCAAAAGGACAACTAATTCAATTAAATTTTTAAGCATTTTGTATGCTTACTTTTTTCTAAAGATTTAGATCGGAAGAAGAGAAAATCTAGGACGGGACTTGAACCCGCGACCAGTCCCTTACAGCGTCGCCTTAAGACGTATATGATATATCGGAGAATTTCGAATATCTGGGACGTGTCTAGGTGGCTCAGTTGGTCAGAGCATTCCCCCTGTAAGGGACTGGTCGCGGGTTCAAGTCCCATCCTAGATGTTCTCTTTTTCCGATCTAAATCTTTAGAAAAAAGGACAACTAGCCAATTATTGACAGTTTCGGACTTTAAAAATAATTTAAAAATTTCGTAACGACTGATTATCAACTGTTTTATGGATGATGTTAAATGATATCAAAACGAGTTTCACATCTATGAAGTTCTTGAAAAGTATTCGCTTCACTGGCCTAGTTCGACACCAAAATTAAAACTAAAATTATTATTACAGCAGATACCAGTAAGTACATGTTTGAAATATTCACATACAATTAATTACTTCTAGTTGCTAATCTTAGTGAGAAGTATGAAATATACGAACCTCGAAATAACGGTATCTCTATTCCACGCAGGAAAAACAAAACTACTGATAAGTAGTGTTGTAGATGTACAGAGCGTTTTATATTTACTACTGTGATACTGTGGGCAGAGCCACCACACCCAACCTAAGTGCCAATGTACCTCTGACGTTACCTGCATTTATGGGACCCATTACCGCTTACCATCAGACCGACCATGTGCTACCTTCGTAAAATAAAAATTTAGTTATTTACTAAGAATGTTTACCGAAAACAAAAAACAAGTCATGGAACAATAATTTAGAGGGAAGTTGTTAGCCTAAAAGATAAATGTCTCAGCTAGAAAATATATATTATTATATTAAAAACAGTACATTGTTTTATGTCCAATAACGGAACAATATTACAGAATAACGTTGTGTCAGACAAAGGACTTAAATTATAAGGTACAAGAGCGTGGCGGATTTCTTAGCAGCTGTACAGTTCAGGGTGAGTTTGCGTTTGATTGACACGTTGAACAAGGCCTCACGTCTGCTGAGAATTATACTATATTAGAATACTGCCTTTAACAGGCCAACGTTCCCTTAAAATAAGGACAAATTTCGTTTATATCTCATGACTACTTCTTGTAGATGGACAGGCTGCCACCACCCATAGACTATAGTGGACTTTGGTTAACCTATAGTCACTAGTCATTACTACGAGTATTATGTATTCTGTGCCTACGGGGTCCAGAAATGTTCCACCCTTAGACTATAGTGGACTTTGGTTAACCTATAGTCACTAGTCATTACTACGAGTATTATGTATTCTGTGCCTACGGGGTCCAGGATTGTTCCACTCCAAGCCAATGATTCCCACATGGGTAATACAGTAAATAACTGATATAATATATATATATACATCCATCATATACACTACGTCAACTCCTGTACCGTAATTTTTACGGCAACTCCCATAATACAGTCACTGAAGTCTGCCCTTCTTTTCATTAAAACTCGTAAAGATCGAGTGATTTTAAGGGAGTCCTTATCCACCGAAAGATTTTTAAATAAAGACTGTGTAATCTGGCTTACTTGAAGGAAACAGAAAGACACCTCACGGTGTGCCATTAATCTTGTATGTTGACATTAATAAGGACGTGTCTTCCAATACCTTGAAGGGCTATATTTTCGTATAATACCGTAAAATAGGAACAATATAATTGGCTAATACACGAAAATACAAAGAACCACAAAGGGGGCTTCATAAAACTTGTGTAATGAAACTTATTTGGCAGTCTATTATATTTCATAGGTACCCACTTTGGGTAAGTCGTTACAATAGTATTTTAGTATCGATTCTACACAATAACACGTGTCTTAAACTTAATAAATTCCCATACGTTAATATTGTTTTCGTTTTATAACAAAATGTATTTTGGTAAAGAAGGAAGAGAAAAGAAGGAAAAGAAGGGAGAGAAAGATTATATATATATATATATATATATATATATATATATATATATATATATATATATATAATCTTTCTCTCGGAAACGGCTCCAAAAATTATAGACTAGAGGCGCAATGCATTCTGGTGTTGCAATGTTGAGCTGTAAGTGCACTACATAATTACCTACAGTTCAGGCGCAATTTTTTTTCAATTGAATACCATTGAATTGTTTTTTCGGTGATTATTCCTCCGTTGCTAGACCGAGTTTCAATTTTCTTTTTCTGTTTCCGCAACTATAAGAACTATGCTGTTGAAACTTGGTAAGTAGATGTATTCTGTGAACCGCATTAAGATTTTCGCACAAAAATAGAGAAAAAACAATAAATTTTGGGGGTTCCCCATACTTAGATCTGAAACTCAAAATTTTTTTTTTCATCAAACCCATACTTGTGTGGATAGGTCTCACAAAATGATATTGAGGTTTCTAATATAATTTTTTTCTAAACTGAATAGTTTGCGCGAGAGACACTTCCAAAGTGGTAAAATGGTGTGTAACCCCCCCCCCCCTGTAACTTCTAAAATAAGAAAATGATAAAAAAAAAAAAATTATGTACCATGTAAACTTCCTACGAAAATTGGTTTGAACGAGATCTAGTGACTAGTTTTTTTTTAATACGTCATAAATCGTAAACCGCAATTTACCTTTCATTCAATCAACTCAAATATAAAAATTAAAAAAAAAAACATTATTATGTTACTTACTGCTACAGAACCCTTTATGGGCGAGTCCGACTCGCACTTGGCCGGTTTTTGTTTTTGTACGGACTATCATTCAATGCTTTCTCTTAACAGTTCGGGTAACAGCTTCTATATATTGATTCCACGTAACAAAAAGCAAGTCCATTGCCGTTCACCAACGGCATTTTCGTGGCAAACTTCTTGTGCACTCCTTCTACATATAAATTTTAACTGTGCTAAATGCATACTTGTCCGTCCGCTTAGTAAAAAGGTGAATTAATTAAGAAAGTCGTTTAGATGATATTGTCGGAAGTTTACGCGAATGTCACATGGCTGCTGACAAGAAACCGAAACGTCGGGATCAATGTAAAATATAAACTAACATCAAATAAATCGCGATAGAATCCGTTAAAAATAGTTTTATTTCAAAGTCGTTTAGCCTAAAAGAACTAGCCGACTGACATATGATCTCAGTATACTTCATTTTTGTTGGGCCACACATACAACCAACTTCTCTTTGACAATTTAGTCTATCCGTTCGCCTCGATAATGTTCAGTAGTACCTACATGTAAATATATTGCTGCATGTATAGGTGAGTACATAAGAGCGGACTCTAACGAGGGACCATGTGCATATTGAGCGAGATCCCAAACCCAATTGACGACTGACGACTCTGCGTCTCGCTCGATTAGAGCTGGGCAGAGGAAAATATGTATAGAAGGTTTTATATCGCAGTTGTATGTTAAAAGCTTTGTATTGGATCACAAATATACCTAGTTTATGCACTATATATGTATGTGTACAATTTGGGCGCGCATGTCAATAGTGTCAACATACTGACCCAGTTAAGCAAAAAATGTAAAGTATTCTAAAAATGATTATTTCTCTATAAACCATAGGTTTAATAAAGGAGTATTCATTTTTATACGATAACAACATCATATTTTTCCTTTACACCATACAAAAAGCCATCTAATTAAGCCAAATGCTTGGGTTAGGCGTCACTTCACTTAGTGTATGAGGTGGGTTTATCCAGTCTTATTGTACCACTTCCATTTATAGTAACCTAATCATCTCCTTTTCTATTTTAAAAACCTAGTGTAGTGAATATACCAAAGTGGTCCATAATCATAACATCACGCCTATATCCCCGAAGGGGTAGGCAGAGGTGTATTATACACCCACGATACGCCAGTTATGTTAAGGTTCGGGCACATTATTAAGCGAGCGATAATAGTTAACATTTATTAATGCACACATACCTACGAAAATTTAGTGGTGTGTGCCCGGGGCGACTGGGGATCGTCCGGACGTTGTTTATAGACTGTGTACTGCTACAAATATTTGTATAGACAAAGGTATTTAACAATCTGAAACTACCGGGAGCATAAGTTATTGGATAAGAAATTGAAAGGTGTTGATTTCAATAGCACGCCACTAATTTAATCCCACTTCGAGAAGTCATCGGCGAACTTAGTAATTACAGTTGTAATGGAATAATATTAGAATTGATGATGTCATTGTGTTATTGCTTCGCTTGTATAAAATTTATACTTCTGAAATTTCTAAAATTTGAATTTTTTAAATCTGTATGTGAAAGTCCCGTCGAAATTGGCCCAGTCGTTGTCGGAGACAGAAAGACATACAGACAGACAATTTTTTTAATCCCTGTATTTTAATATTACAAACAGACACTTCAATTTTATTACTTTGTATATAGATCTATATATAACAAAAAATCAAAGCAAAAATTCCGAGGTCCCTGTTAGAATTCTACTTTTAAAGCTGCGTGTTGAAACAACTATAAATAACGAATTTAAATAACAGAAACCCTAAGTAAAAAGAAAGAGCTCGCCTGTTAGAAAGCTAATCTAGTAGTTAGTCCCACTAGTGCTGCGACCACAATCCCCCTGCCCGGCTATGCACTTGCTGACCCCTGAACGCAATCAAACCGAAATTGGATTACTATGGAGGGTTTTTCGCAATCGTGCACGGTGGTACCTACCCGGCCGAATTTTGTGACAAATTTGTGTCATCAAATTTCTACCACCAGTGAAGTAGTAGTAGTAGTAGTAGTAATAGTAGTAAAGTCGCGTGTTAATTCAAAATATTCGCGATAGCCTGCTTTCATGAATAACGGCAAAATTAATCCACGAGATTAACAAAGCAGTTGATATTACCCTAGGTCCAAGTGTTAACCTAAAGAAAATAATTTCTCCCCATGGACCAACTGTTGAGTTGAACTAAATAAATTGCTAAAACAAATTTCCCATAGAATAACTAAAGCTATCAAAATAACTAGGCTAGGCATGAAAGGTTTTAAGTAGATAAGCTATAATAGTATTTTAAGCAGAGTATTGAGTGTGCAATAAAATTGTAAATGAACCTTCTTACCTAAATTATTCGAGTCAGTGTACTCAGTCTCTAAGTCAGATTTGCTAATCTGGTATCAACAAGACTGATAAACAAATAAATAATATGCCTTCTACTCGTATGTTAATGCTACTCAAAACAAAATTAGATCAGAATATTATAGCCGTAACTATTATGAAATTAGTCCTAACCTAGCTTTAGTTGATCTATGGGGTTAAATTTTAGCGACCACGTCGAATTAAACAGTTAGTCCAGTAGGAAAAGAAGCACCAACCAACCAAAATTGGATATAATAATTAACGATGGCCACGGGTAATACCTCTACCTCTTCTGACTATTTACTAAATCACAACAGCTGTAGAGGCAGCGTAAATAACATAGACGATCCTGCACTAACAGTATCATTTATATCATGACCTCGTTATCATTGACGGAGCCTCATTCATCTTAGAAACACAACACGAGGATATTCTAACTAACATTTTGTGTAGGGTGGACGTATTTGATGACTGAAAATTTGTACTCAATAAAAAGTATAACCAAACCATTCTATCGAAATTATTCCATAGAATACTATACCTTCTTAAAGCAACATTGTCCATATTATCTCAGTGCAATTTTAATTACATAATACAGATGTATCATAGGTGCTCGACATGCAAATTGCTGCCAGTGTGGCCTGCTCACTCGTTAGTAACATTTCAACCACACACTGAACAAAAATAACAAGAATATCGAATAAACTCGCTTCCACCTACATTTGTGAAACGTTTGTAAAGTGTATATAAAGTGCATATTTCTCCAGAGTAATAAACTTTATAGTTTAGCAACAACCAACTTACATTTTGAAATCACTTCTGGAGTCCTTCCAAGTTTACCTTTTACTTATGTATTATGTACTATTTAAGATGGGAGTACAGACCTCTCTGATGATAACCAGTTAATAGTGTCTTTAAATGTTTGCAACATCTGAAGTCACTCACGCGTAACGGAACCTTTCCTCGTTCTATAATAGTCCTATTGACTCTTTCACCAGCAGGAACACATCATCACATAAATATAATTATTTGGTTTTATACAGGTACAACATACCCTAGATTTGGACTACAGAATATAAAAAAATGATCTGCTAGAAAGAACAAGCCTAAAAGTAAATTTCAATTGTAGAATATAAGCTTATTTCAAAACATCTTTACAGTATTGTGGCCCTCAAGCGTTCCAATAGTCTCACTACCATGGATGCCCAAGATAGTGCGAAGTGGAGAAGGAATAGCAGGAAAGCAGACCCCGGACTCCGGGGTGTAGGCCTCCGATGGAATAGGGACACAACGCTGAGATGATGAAGATGATGTGAACCTCAATGGATAGCTGTGGGGCACATCCACTTATTTTATATTCCATGATTTGAATAGTAATCCCTATTGTTATACCATAAAGATCATTGTGAGATTTCATATTCAAATTCTTTAAATTCACTGCCAACTGCCAAGTTATTTGTATTTTATATGCCAAATCGATTACACAAATTGGAATGCAAACACATTTCCAACATAGCACTTATTACTAATGAAATCGTGTTCTACTTTTTAAATTACTACCGCTGAATAAAAGTAACTTACAGTAGGTGTTAAATATATCGTGCCATTAACGTCGAAACGTACTCATTTGAGGCCGTCATGGTTCAAGGCATCACGAGACAATCCTGATAATTGGGTAACATTACATTTCACGTACATGAATAAATTACCACTTACGAAAATGAATAGCTCTTTTCATTGTGAAAATAATACGAGGAAATGTGTGCGTTAAAACACTGTTATGCCCCTTGCACACGAGGACTAGCAAAGGTTGTTACAATCCGAACGGATTTGAGGAAATAGGGGAAAAAAATATGCCCACTCAAATCGCAGTTGCTTAACCTGTGCCTGTGCTATGTTTTGCTAGTGCATTCGTAGTTCTTAGGAATCGGGGTTTAATCGGCAAATTCTATTGATACTTTATTATGATTATATGCACTGGCAACTGCTTACCATAAAACATTCCGTATGCTTGTTTCGTTATTTTGTAGTAAAAACAAGAATGGTAGTCGAAATAACCGTCCAGTCCATAAAATAATTCTCTACTGTCGGAGGCATCATCCATTTCCATTGTTACACTAGTATTTCTTTACATTAACTATCTAACATATTGAATTGCTGAAGAGATTACTAAGCTACTGATAATCCAATATCAAAAAGACTGTAGAACACGATATGGATTCGATCATCGAATACTAATTATCCTGTGACTGAAAGATACAGGTAGATAGAGACAAAAACTCATTTCCAAAGAACTTGCTCATAACGTATCAGTCAGTAAATAGACAGTAAAGAAGTTGCTCATGCCGAAATCATAAATATTAATATTATAGTGGATATGTTCAACTTACTTAAACACGTAGGTACATCAAAGTATATGTTGATAATAACCAAGGCCCAAATATGCTAAATCTTCATAAACGAAAATAGATCATGTATAATGGGCTTAAGAGTGCCTCAATTAATTAACAAAATGTACTGATACGAACTACAGTACTGAACGAGACATTTGTCCCATACCTTGTAAGGCGGTTCGAATACTTTAGTTGGAATTAGTGAGACGTTAGATAGGAAAACTTGGGACGGTAATTAGGCGATGCTACAACACAGAGGCTTTAGTTGAGATTTACTAACTTCGATGGCAGGATTTTCGATTGCATAATAGTTTATATAAATTAGTATAAAGATAATTGTACGAAAACATAACGAGGTAATGTAAGATAATGTAGCTTAAAATATATTATAAGTGCTTAAGTGGTACCCAGGGCTCGTGATTAAGTGTTTAAACAATACTAACCACGTCAGTGTTAGAATGGATGACCATTTTTAGGGTTCCTTTGCCAAATGGCAAAAAACGGAACCCTTATAGATTCGTCATGTCTGTCTGTCTGTCCGTCCGTATGTCACAGCGACTTTTTTCAGAAACTATAAGAACTATGCTGTTGAAACTTGGTAAGTAGATGTATTTTGTGAACCGCATTAAGATTTTCACACAAAAATAGAAAAAAAAAAATACATTTTACGAAGTGGTAAAATGTGTGTAACAACCCCCCCCCCCCCCCTGTAACTTCTAAAATAAGAGAATGATAAAACTAAAAAAATATATGATGTACATTACTATGTAAACTTCCACCGAAAATTGGTTTGAACGAGATCTAGTAAGTAGTTTTTTTAATACGTCATATATCGTAAAACGCAATTCACCTTTCATTCAATCATATAGTAAAAATACTACTAGCCGTAACGATTGCCATAAAAGATGGCAATCGTTACGGCTAGGAGTAGCTCTAAAAAGCCCGACCACTTGGTGTAACCATAGAATTTCTATATCGCCAGTAGGTGGTGGAGGTGCGATGGCATTCCGTGAAGTGATTTCACGGAATATATCGTAATTCGGCCGTTTTGTAATTAGACTGAACACAGTACCCAACTTGATGGAAAAAAGGCTTGATGGATGATATTATAGCTTATAAAAAAGGATTGTGTGGTTTTATGAACCACGGTAAAAGTGAAACTTTTTTTCACATTATAGACATTTAACTAAATAACAACATTTACATTAAACGCTGACAAACAACATTCACATTAAACATTGACAAAAACAAACAAAATAGCGTGGAGCACTGGCACAAATGAGTAATAGTCTATACACTACACGGTCAGCTGCTGCGAACTATAGGCGCCGCCATATTGGCCTTGGCTGCTATGACGAGCGCCTTTCACTTTATCCCTCGTCACGCGCCATGCAACACACAGACGAAAAAGTTTGAGACGATGTAATAAAAGTTTCACTGTAATATAAAAAAAAAATATTTCAGTCGGGTTCGCAATATCAATATATAGTTTGTAGTAGTACAATTATTGAGACTATAGTAAGGGTTCAAAAAGGGGTTTGCGTGATTGGTAATGATGCCTTGATATTATAAGCATTTACAAGGTACAGTGGCAGCTTATTATCACGCAAGTAGCACATTTTTTACCGCTTTGCAGTGTAAACAAATGAGACGTCGTAGCGGGAAATTTCGCAGATGTTAAACATTAACACTATTTTGTATAGAAAATATGCATTGAAATGTGGTATGTTAAAATAAACAAACCATATAAAGAATTTGGTATGATCATTCATGGAAGTATTCTGCATAATTAAATATCCACACGGTTTATTATGAAAATATTTTTCCATAAATAATACATTATTCGTTTCACAGAGGATCATGGAAACGAACGCCATGCGCCGTGATGGCATATAAGTCAAAGGATTACCAAATTTTAAGTGCTAATCGCCTCTCAGCACTTAGCATCAAATCAGCGAGGACTGTGCTATCGTTGATGCGATGCCACATTAACTAAATAGTTTAGGTCTAGTGTAGAACTGTGAAGAGATATTCAAAGTCTTATTAAGCAAAGACCAATCTTAACTTGCAGAATTTAAAGTCTATAAACGTTTATAAGCATCATAGAGCTTAGTACTAACAGTATTATTACTTAAAGTACCTGCGATAAAATAGTATAACGAATGTTGTAATATTGTTCCAGATTACAAAAGCTTGTTAGATTTTCAAATTAAGTCGAAATGGGTTCTCTGTTGAATAAATTGCTTCCGATTATGACGTTCGGACTTCATAATAGACTACTGTTGGCTGTGCAACACGATTGAGAATGTATTCATTGTGATTTACCGATTTACCAGTAGGTATATGTTGTTGGGGTGTGTGTTGGGTAACCTCCTCGAGTGTCGCTCCGATTCCGATCCCGCTGCAGTCCGGGGGGAACGGAATCGGAGCGGCCGGTACACCCTGGGCGGCGGTCAATGGCTTCCCCTTCACCCCTTCATAGGGTTGGCATTGATCGTCGGCCAATACCCAACCTGGCGGGAACACATCGCTCTCCGTACTCCTCTGCTTTCAGAGGAGACAGGATGAGCGATGCTGTTAGTGGTGAGATGGCCCAGGGTCAGCCGGGGTGCGAGGGATATGCTCTATGGGTAACCTTACACCCCGGCGTCTGAAGACCCGAGACGGCGTGCGGTTTTAGTCGGTGCAAGCCCGACATAACCGCCCCCGCTGGCCGGCGGGGGGGTATCCGAAGGGATTTCCGCACGATAAAAAAAAAAAAAAAAAATAGGTATATGTTGTTGTTTGGGGTGTGTGTTGGGTAACCTCCTCGAGTGTCGCTCCGATTCCGATCCCGCTGCAGTCCGGGGGGAACGGAATCGGAGCGGCCGTTACACCCTGAGCGGCGGTCAATGGCTTCCCCTTCACCCCTTCATAGGGTTGGCATTGATCGTCGGCCAATACCCAACGTGGCGGGAACACATCGCTCTCCGTACTCCTCTGCTTTCAGAGGAGACAGGATGAGCGATGCTGTTAGTGGTGAGAACGCCCAGGGTCAGCCGGGGTGCGAGGGATATGCTCTATTTCTAACCTTACACCCCGGCGTCTGAAGACCCGAGACGGCGTGTGGTTTTAGTCGGTGCAAGCCCGACATAACCGCCCCCGCTGGCCGGCGGGGGGGTATCCGAAGGGATTTCCGCACGATAAAAAAAAAAAAAAAAAAAGGTATATGTTGTTTATCGTTTGTCATCTATAGCAGAATTTTGTGAGTTTGTTTATATATTTATTATAATCTTCGGAACCACTGCACTTTTTGGAAAAAAAAATGACCATTTGAAAAATATATTTTATCCTTACTGGACATAGACTATAATATTGACTTGAGTTTAAAAAACTCATAAAAGAAGTGAAGCGAGTACGAGTTGAACACGCAGTTTAATATAAAATTATTGAGTGCCAAAAAGTAAAATTATATATACATCATACATACATATACGTTTATTCTAAATAACAGATTTATATTTTTGGGGTTTACGATTACTTGATCAGTGCCATGTTGCCCCAACCCCAAATAATTGTGACAAGGGGAAGCAGACTATAATATTGAACACGTGTTTCTAAGTCACTATAAGTTATTTATCCGTATTGGCGGGAACCGTTAGAAATAAAAGTATCTTTACTACGTCACTTAATAATTTCTTACAAGGTTATTTACAGAACAAATACATATTTTAGAATATCCACGAAGTAGAAAGGTTAGGGCTGTAATACGAGCGTGCCGTTTGGTTTGGAAGAAGACAACTAGCTCTACTATTGGTAGTATTATTGCTGTCTGCTGTGTATCTACACTTTCCTCTCAGCAAATTTGGAAATTAATAAGATCATAAAACTGCAATATTAATATAATTTTAATTGCTTATTTTACTTTGCGATGATACCATACTGAAAGACAATAGTAAATAATTTGATCATGTTTGTTTTTAGTGTATCAAGTAATGTAAGGCTTGAATTTGATTTAAAAAAGATCAACCCACGATAGTCTTGATTCAATTGATGTGCTTTGTCAACTAGATAGGTTCAATTTATCACTCTCGCACCTAACTGGTAACACTCGATGTTGAGGTAGTTGGTTAGATGAGAAGTGGTCATCTAGACAATTACCTGAACATTGAGTGTTACTAATGGACGTAACTTGCAGTTAATAAACTAATAATGTCCCGCAATTCAGTTTTATACGGCATCCTTAGTGTGCGAGTCCGACTCACACAGTTTTTTGAAGTCTTTAGCGGCGTTGTGCACATTTTTTTGTAATGGGTAAAAAAGGTTAAATTCGCGTCAGTAAACACGTGACTTGATCGTAAGACAACAAATATAGAAGCTCTAATTTCACACTGTACTTACAATCTTGGCGGCGCGTTCGTCCAATTGATAATTAAAGCAATTCGTGCAAAATTATTCCCTAACCATTCCGAAATATCAAAAATGCACAACGTTAATATTCAAGTTTTCACTTCTGCCGGCACTCCTGGAGTGCAACCTGTCGTTTTTTTTGTTAAGTCTCATCAGTCATGTAAACAGTAGTGAAAACAGTTTTTCCCCACCATGAGTTCTATTTTACTCAAAAATATCAATAAAATAAAATCTTTCCAAAAAAATCCGTTCCCGCAGGGGGAACGCACAGGTAGATTTCGTGAAGCAATTAATATTATTTTATATAGAGAACTACGGACTTTAAACAGTTTAATTTTTTTTTCTCGAAAACGGTAACTTTTAGCGAAAAACTTTTCAGACATTTATTTTAAACTTAAAAATGGCCCATCGATTAAAAATGTTTCCGACGGCAAGAATGTTCACCGGTTAGAAGTTATGATTTTTTTCCCGAAAAATTTTGGTTTTTCCCTCCTCCACTTTTAGTTAAAGTTTTAATCTTATAGGTTTATAAGTAAAAGTTGTTGGTATTCATGTATACTATGGGATAAAATTAGAACAGTTCGAATATCTTTCATGGAACGTGAAATTTTGAGGAAAAACTGATTTCACAAAAAGTGAGGCCCTACCGTCCCCTTAGGCCGGATTCCACCCGTTCACGAACTTAAACTAAGTTTACACCCAAGCAATTTTTGACCGCAGTTTGAAAGCGATCGGGGCAAAAATGCGACCGTGAGAGTGCCGCAAATTTTGGGAAGTGGAACCATACATACATATATATATAAATATAAACTTTTTGACCCGTGGTCATTTCGGACTCAGGGGGTCATAACTAGACCTCCTATGAAGAAATTTTTTTAAAATTCGACAGTAGTCAAGAAACCAATAGGTAGATCGATTTCATCGAAATCTACCTAAAAAATGGTCAAATTGCGATCAATGGACGAACCCCTGAAAATTTAGTGAATATTAGAGTATAGGTACTTTTATTTTTTTATCTTCAATTTATACAGTAGTCATTACCAATCATGAAGTTTATGTTGTTAAATATGCCACGTTCGACTATTCGTCACCGTATACAACGGAAGGGAATAAAGAGAATCGTTATACTGTGATGGAGAATTCTCGTTCAAATATAATTTGCTACGAAACATAAGACTTATTTAGGTGCTACCAACCAACATTGTAAAGGAGCTGAGAATAATGAGAGACGAAAATTAATAAATGAGATTTTGCACAGTAGGTACAGCACTTTAGGGAGCAATAATGGGGAAAAGAAATAGCTGAGAATTTCAAGTACTAACTTAATATACGAGTATTTGCTCCAAACAAAACGCCAGCCACTCTAAGATTTATTTTTAAAGAATTTGCTATCATCTTTAAAGGCGCGTCTCTAAACACTACATGACAAGGTCTAAACAAATCATATTAGGGTTCCATTGCCAAATGGCAAAAAACGGAACCCTTACAGATTCATCATGTCTGTCTGTCTGTCCGTCCGTATGTCACAGCCACTTTTTTCCGAAACTATAAGAACTATGCTTTTTAAACTTGGTAAGTACCTTTTTTTTTTTTTTTTTTTATCGTGCGGAAATCCCTTCGGATACCCCCCCGCGTGCCAGCGGGGGCGGTTATGTCGGGCTTGAACCGACCAAAACCGCAAGATGTAGTCTGTGAACCGCATTAAGATTTTCACATAAAAATAGAAAGAAAAAACAAAACATTTTGGCGGTTCCCCAGACTTACAACTGAAACTCAAAATATTTTTTTCATCAAACCCGTACTTGTGGGCTATCTATGGATAGGTCTTCAAAAATGATATTGAGGTTTCTAATATCATATTTTTCTAAACTGAATAGTTTGCGCGAGAGACACTTCCAAAATGCTAAAATGTGTCCCCCTCCCCTGTAACTACTAAAATTAGAGAATGATAAAACTAAAAATAATATATGATGTTCATTACCATGTAAACTTCCACCGAAAAAGTGGTTTGAACGAGATCTAGTAAGTAGTTTTTTTTTAATACGTCATAAATCAGAAACCGCAATTTACCTTTCATTCAGTCAACGCAAATATAAAAAAAATTTATTCAGTAAGTGTGTTGAAAAGCGTTTGATCACTCTTTTATATTGATACTAGTAAAAATTATATCTTGCAACAACAATGGATACCGGCGGTAAAACAACTAACATAACATTACGTTTGATGAAAATAACCTCTTAAAGTGCATAGGATGAAAAATGGAAGGAAAAATGTGTGGCACGTAGAAATATATTACGATCTTGCAGGAAACTGAAGAAGAAACCGTGCACTTTCTGCAAGATTATATAATATGTATCGACGGTAATATGTATAAGATACTTAAAAAAACCGGTATAGTGCAAGTCGGACTCGTACACGAAGGGTTCCACAGCATTATCTATACAATGGTTAATTTAATTTGTATTTAATTTAATTTGTATTTATATTACGATCTTGCAGGAAACTGAAGAAGAAACCGTGCACTTCTGCAAGATTATATAATATGTATCGACGGTAATATGTATAAGATACTTAAAAAACCGGCATAGTGCAAGTCGGACTCGTACACGAAGGGTTCCACAGCATTATCTATACAATGGTTAATTTAATTTGTATTTAATTTAAGTATTTATTGTTGAAGTGAATTTACAATTAAATTTTCAATTACTTTTTGAACATTTCAATCGTCTACCTGTTGCCGTTATTAATATCGAGCAAAAACGGCATACAAATCACATTTGTTGTATGGGAGCCCCCCTTAAATATTTATTTTATTCTATTTTTAGTATTTGTTGTTACAGTGGCAACAGAAATACATCATCTGAGAAAATTTTCAAATGTCTAGCCATCCTCACCCTTACCGGCATGCTTCAAAACGAAGGTCTTCGACTAGTGCGTCCTACCACTTATGACTTACGGTGTTACGGAGTTTCTATGAAGGTTAAAATTCGCAATGAGGTCATCCGAAAAAAGAACTAAAGTTATCGACATAGCTCGCAGAATAAGCAAGCTGAAATTTCAATGGGCTGGCCACATCTGTCGAAGGACCGATGGCTATTGGAGCAAACGATTCCTAGAGAGGGGATCGCGAGTCGGCAAATTGAAGGTGGGACGCTCCCCAGCCAGATGGACTGCCGAGAGAATCAGGAGGACATTAGGAAAGGCCTATGTCGAATAGTGGACTGCGGCAGGCTTATTGACTAAGCTATCGCGGTTCATGAGATACAGCGTGGTGACGGGCAGCGGAGTCTTAGTAATACGGTTTTGTGTTACCCTTTGCATAAGGAACCTTAAAAAGATGTGACGACTTTAACCAATATTTGCAATATTATATTATAAAATATTTTTAATGATACATATCTACATATTCGCATGCTTTTCCTAATTGGAGTAGACAAAGGAAACAGCCCGCTATCTGTTTCTGTTCTTTCACACACGAGCTTCCTCTACTGTCATAAACCTTTCATGAACCTGCTGATTTCGAGTGCTTCTGACCTACAATTTTTTCAACACATCATAAACATGGTCTCTGAGTAATGAATTATCTACCCCTAAGAAATTTACATAACGAGTACACGCTTTATTTTAATATAAACTTAAGCTGTTATATAATAATATAATAATTATAATTATTCTACGACATTCTACACAGCGCTTTCTAGACCCAAAGTAAGCATAGTTAACTAGCTTGTGTTATGGGTTCCAGAATGCGGATAAACATACTTATATACTTTTTTTTTTGTAAATACATACATATTATACATAGAAACACCCAGACCAATGCAAATAGACATATTCATGCATACAAATATTTGCACTGAGCGGGAATCGAACCCGCGCCCCCTGTCGTAGCAGTCGAATGCACTACCGCTACGCCACAGAGGCCGTCCTAGAATCATATATAATCATAAAGAACTACGTGATAGATACTAATTTTAGAAATATCGAATCACAGACAATGAAACTAGCAAATAGACAAAATGAAATCTCTACTCGACAAATGAAGTTCTATGAAATCCATATCAACAGTGACTATATATTATAAAAGCGACATAGTTCCAGACAAAAAAATTGGTTGTCTGTAAAGTCGATTTACTGACGATAGTTGAACGTGACAACGTCATAAGAACGCGAGGTAACGCCGCATACGTCATGTGGTAACGCCGCATACGTCGCGGTAACGCCGCATACGTCATGTGGTAACGCCGCATACATCATGTTTATTCGTGCGTGCAGCCGGCTCCATAGATTCATAAGACGTTGTCACGTCAAAAAATATAGTTGGCATTTCAATTTGATTGAAATGGTTGGAATTGTACTAAATATTTCCCAACTAATTTCACTAAAACATTTTATTAAAAATGTCCATCTATCATCGTCAAGAGTCGGACAGTGACCTCACTCATTTCGGTAATGCACTGCAGTATTTGCTAAACTGGCTGAGATGACATTAGTGTTTTATAGGGCCAATGAAACCGCGTAATCTTCTTAAATAACTTGTTTAACGGGCCACGAGCAAAGACCTCCGCCTATGTTTTCGAAGCTTACAGATCTAATTCTTTGCTCAGTTCAATTTACTCTGGTATTGTTATGCCACAGCTTGGTGCCAGATAACCAGAGTCCATTAAATTCTTATCTCATTATTATGATTAGCTGTCGCCGACCACAGCTCCTTAGGGTTTGGTTTTGGTTATGGAACGAAATTACTTTTTTAATTTTTGAAGGAACAATTCTAGAAATTCTTGTTTTAATACAAATTTAAAAAATTATCATGTCCACCCCACTTTTGATTTAATGTGTCTTAGTTATAACCATGTGTCTCATAAATCTTTATATTGAGATTGAAGAAACTTAGAGATCTTTAACATGAAATTTATCTTTCTAGATTCATAAATAGCGGTGATAGCCCGGTGGCGTACGGACTGCTGAGACGAGGTCTCGAGTTCGATCCCCAGTCGCTCCGGGCACATACCTCTGACTTTTCGTAGTTATGTGTTTCGCATTAATAAATGTTAATTATCGCTCGCTTAATAATGTGCCCGGTAGATTACATTGGGACCTTAACATAACTGGCGAATCGTGGGTGTTAATACACCTCTGCCTATCCCTTCGGGGATACAGGCGTGAAGTTATGTTATGTTTTTATGTCATAAATTTTATAATCTTCTCTTTACTACACTCTTTCATAGGCAAAACTATAAATGTTTATTCTTTTGTTGAATTTGATGTTTGTTCCTTTTTTGTATCAGTAAGTTTCCATTTTTTTTTCTAATCCTTTTTTTCTAAATGAGAACGTTTACGACTATACTCGGTTTATGGTTTGCTTTTTGAACGTTTTGCTAAGTACATACCCATTTAAATAGTTAGACGTTTTGCTACAAAGACTATTTTCTACTTAGACGTATTGCTAAATAGATGTTTGAGATAGTTGGACGTTTTTAGGGTTTCGTTGACAAAAAATGGCAAAGACGGAACCCTTATTGATTCGTCATGTCTGTCTGTCTGTCTGTCCGTCCGTATGTCACAGTCACTTTTTTGTATTCTGTGAACCGCATTAAGATTTTCACACAAAATTTGAAAAAAAAAAACAATAAATTTTGGGGGTTCCCCATACTTAGAACTGAAACTCAAAACTTTTTTTTTCATCAATCCAATACGTGTGTGGTATCTATGGATAGGTCTTCAAAAATATTTTTGAGGTTTCTAATATCATTTTTTTATTGACTGAATAGTTTGCGCGAGAGACACTTCCCGAGTGGTTAAATGTGTCCCCCCCCCCCTGTAACTTCTAAAATAAGAGAATGATAAAACTAAAAAATATATGTAATGTACACCATGTAAACTTCCACCGAAAATTGGTTTGAACGAGATCTAGTAAGTAGTTTTTTTTAATACGTCATAAATCGTAAAACGCAATTGACCTTTCATTCAATCAACTTAAATATTAAAAAAATTTAAAAAAAATAAAGTGTTTAAATCGTTAGTTTTAGTGAGAAAATTATAGATTTGTATACATATCTTTAGCCTTCTTATTTAATAGTGTAGACTCTAACTTTCTCTCTAAATTTCTCATTCGTATTTGGAGCTCTCCGACAAGAAACAGTTGTTAAACAATAATTAGGATTCCTAGAGATCCTTAGGGACGAAGATAACGGGTGAGTAAGTGACGACGCCTCTGGTGTTCAAAACCTTTATACCCCTATACTTTGCCTTTATAACCTTTTACTATCAGCCTGACAATGTGCTTGTGGTAATAAATTAAAAAGTGTCATTTAGTACACTTAGATTCGGTACTTACTGAAAAGATGATCGTGACCTTAAAATATAGACTTCTATCTATGTATACCTTTTTTTTTTTTCGTGCGGAAATCCCTTCGGATACCCCCCGCCGGCCTGCGGGGGCGGTTATGTCGGGCTTGAACCGACTAAAACCACACGCTGCCTCGGGTCTACAGACGGGTGTAAGGTTGATAAAATTGTAAATTAGTTGTGTCTGTACTATTGGAGATATTAAAAAAAAAATTCAAACATAATATTTTTCTGGAAATCATGTCTCTTTATTCGCAATGGAGCAAAAACTACTGAACTTATTAAGATGCAGTTTTTTCTTTTAGAAAGGTCTTAGTTAGACTTAAAATCTGCCGTATGTTTGAATCCAATTGGTTAAGTAAAACCGGTGATATGACAAAAATACGATAACCGCCTTACATATTGTCATTTCTTCATTATCTTATCAGTAGTTTCACATAACTGAAGAACCTATCCTCACCGTTGTATACCTATGAAGGGGTAAGCTTTACATTAAGTCCACTTGACTTTGGTAATACATAATAGAGGGCGAGCCTATTGACTTCTGAACAAAAAAAAATCAGTAACACTACACAACCCAGGAATTGAACTCTGGATCACACATAAAGCTTTAACCTCGGAACCTTCAAGTCTCGAGTGAATAGGTTCCTTCTAGGTAAACGTGATCCATCTTAGACCACATCGTCATTTACGACCAGGTGAGATAGAGGTCTTACGTGAGCCTATCATTCATAAGAAAAGAAGAAAAACAAACATCCCAGTATTTTTTTATTTTTTATATTTAGGACACGTCAATTTGAATTCACCTCGCCTGATGGTAAGCTGCAGGTAAAGTCTCAGAAAAGAGGGTCACGATTACATACACGTACTATGTTAACAATGGTGGCACTCAGCTTGACGGCCTCATCAGAAGAGGATTGTCGTCGCAGCACCGCGTGACCCCCACCGGTCCTACTAGTGCTGCGACCAAAATCCCCCTGCCCGACTATGCACTTGCTGACCCCTGAACGCAATCAAATTTTTATCGAACGAGAAATTTCAATTTGATATGCACTCTAAATTTTTAAGAGAGCGCCTGGAGCGTCTGCTTGCAGCTCATTCGGTCACTTTTGATTTTTTTTAATCTTTATTTAAGGAGCTTAGCCACAATACCTCATTCAGTCATTGGTGAGTGTAATGTTGCGGTGGCTTAACTCTTAATAGATTGATCATCATCATCATCATCAACCTATGCTAGTCCACTGCTGGACATAGGTCTCCCCTAATGAGCACCATAGCGCCCTGTCTTCAGTTTGCCACATCCAACATCTGCCCGCAGCCTTTCGCAGATCGTCATCCCACCTGGCCGGAATGCGTCCTACACTACGTTTGCCGAGTCGCGGTCTCCACTCAAGAACACGTTTACCCCAGCGGTTGTCGGTTCTTCGCGAGATACAACAAACTAAATAAAATACTGTTACCCTAATTAAAACACATGAGCGTGTATAGTATAGGATCCAATTTTACCAGGCAACAGAACTGGTAGTCTGGTAGATACACTGCCAATCAACGGACGAGACTCTCGCGCTGGCTTCCCTCTCGGAGTTGGGAGGTCAAACCGCAGTCGCTTCCATAATAGTCAAAATAAGCCAAACAAAAATACAAAGTGGACCCCGAGCTCCGAGGTGAAAGCCTCAGATGCAACAGGGATCATCGCTAAGATGATAATGATAATGAACATGATTAAAACTCAATTAACCGAGATCAATCCTTGTTCAATACCGTTTTCTTTTTTTTCGTGCGGAAATCCCCTCGGATTCCCCTCCGCCGTCCAGCGGGGGCGGTTATGGTGTAACATTAATTCCATATATTAAGCTGTATACTTAGAACATTGTATTTAATTAAGGCGACATAAAATCGGCTACTACGATTGTCTTTCAATAAAAAGATAGCATTTTTTTTAATAATAGCTGATGCCCGCGGCTCCGCCCGCACGGAGGTCGGTCATAGTTTTTTGATGTTATCCCCGGTTCTTCTTAAGGAATTGCAATCAAACATACCGCAGATTTTAAGTTTGACCAAGACCTTTCTTAAAAAAAAAGCGCATCAAAATCCGTTTAGTAGGTTTTGCGCCCAATCAAACAAACAGACACACCGCGGTAGCCTAGTGGTGTGGGTAAAGGACTGCTGAGACGAGGTCTCGGGTTCGATCCCAGGTATTACCATGGCACACACCAATGACTTTTCGATGCTTTTCGAAGTTATGTGTGTATTTATCGCAGGTTTATAAGTGCCCGGTTAATGGCAATAGGCTCGCCACCTATTACATTGGGACCTAAACATAAACTGGCGAAATGTGGGTGCTAGCACCTCTGCCTACCCCTTCGGGGATATAGGCGTGAGTTTATATATGTATATGTATTATGTAAACAAACAGATAAACAGTAAAGAATTCCAAAAAATATATTTCTGTGTTCAGAATCGTTCATTTAATAGTTTTTTTTTTAAATATCTGTAATGTACACAACTAATTAACAATTTTATAATAGTATAGATTCTAAGTTTTTATAGGTTTTACTAGCGGAATGTATTACCTATGTTTCTTGTTAAGTCTTTACGGCTACCGATGCCGCTGTGAATTTCGTCTTTCATTCCATGTTATCTCTGTTTTATTGTACCTACGTGTAGCTTATGCAAAATTCTGTATATATAGTATTTAAAATTTCTTATTATACAAATATAGAAGTATTACAGGAGCATCAAGATATTTTTAATCAAGTAACTTACTTTTGCAATACAGATAGTTTTTAATGTGTTAACAAAACTTAACTTAACTTCACAAAAATAATGCTCCAAGATTACATTCAGGTGCGTTTATAATATCTTTAAAACTTAAGGCTCCATGATATTTAATACGACCATGGTATAAGTTACTATGTACAATATACAAGTACTTATATTCAATGTCCCAGACACTCCAATCAGGTTATACTGGTCGTGGTCACATGGTGACTAGATATAGATAGAGATAGAGATATCGTAACTCCATTGTCGAGTCATTGAGGCTGAAAATATTTCATCCACCTGTACAGTTTTGATCGCTTTTGATACATGTCATTCTGACAGAGCCCGACTTTGTAGGCCAGGTACTATTCTGGCTGGGGTGTGTGTTGGGTAACCTCCTCGAGTGTCGCTCCGATTCCGATCCCGCTGCAGTCCGGGGGGAACGGAATCGGAGCGGCCGGTACACCCTGGGCGGCGGTCAATGGCTTCCCCTTCACCCCTTCATAGGGTTGGCATTGATCGTCGGCCAATACCCAACGTGGCGGGAACACATCGCTCTCCGTACTCCTCTGCTTTCAGAGGAGACAGGATGAGCGATGCTGTTAGTGGTGAGATAGCCCAGGGTCAGCCGGGGTGCGAGGGATATGCTCTATGGGTAACCTTACACCCCGGCGTCTGAAGACCCGAGACGGCGTGCGGTTTTAGTCGGTGCAAGCCCGACATAACCGCCCCCGTTGGCCGGCGGGGGGGTATCCGAAGGGATTTCCGCACGATAAAAAAAAAAAAAAGGTACTATTCTGGCTGACCGGCGGGGGGGCATCCGAAGCGATGTCCGCACGAAAAAAAAAAAGGTACTATTCTGGCTGTCGGGGTGCGAGGGATATGCTGTCGGGGTGCGAGGGATATGCTCTATGGGCAACCTTACACCCCGGCGTCTGTAGACCCTAGACGGCGTGCGGTTTTAGTCGGTTCAAGCCCGCAATAACCACCCCCGCTGGCACGCGGGGGGGTATCCGAAGGGATTTCCGCACGAAAAAAAAAATGAAAAAAAAAGGTACTATTCTGGCTGTGCGAGGGATATGCTCTATGGGCAACCTTAAACCCTGGCGTGTTAAGACCCGAGACGGCGTGCGGTTTTAGTCGGTTCAAGCCCGACATAACCGCCCCTGCTGGCCGGCGAGGGGGTATCCGAAGGGATTTCTGCACGAAAAAAAAAGAAAAAAATTTTTACTATTCTGGCTGTATATTTTTTGAGTTAATAGTAATAGTTTTGTTTTATCATGTGGAAATCTACTCCAGATAAGTGTTTAGTTGACGTTTAGTGAAATCTTGCCTTCTTTTTCTCCTCATGAATGTTCTGCAGCAAATTCGCTGTAATTCCACCCATTTATCCCACTATAAAATTGTAAATTAGTTCTGTCTGTACATTGGAGATATTTAAAAGAAAATCTAGGCTCGCGGGTTTTCCTGATAAACAACTCTAATTTATTGTACATAGTCCTAGTTATGAATTAATATCAATTTGACGTAATTTAATGGGATTCAGACGTAATTTATGTAATTCTAATTATGAATTAATTATTTACAGTATGTCTGTGATTGCTAGTTTGAATTCAATAAATGAAATTGTTGTGTATTTTGAGTTTATGTGTAATCATGTTTGTGTTAATTGATATGTATCTATAGGTAAATTGAAATTGATTAAATGTATGATTCAATGTTATGAGTCTTGTAACTCGAAATTATTGATTATTATTTCCTTTATTAAACTTTACAAACATAAAAATAATATTTTTAAATACATTCTATATATAAAGAAAAAACAATTATATTTAAAAATATAAAAAATAGTTGCCCACCGGCATCGGGTACAGGGACCAAGCTACCGGTGGTTAGGGCTACAGAGAAAGGATCACAATACGTGCTGTGTCGAGGAGCACTGCCTTCTGCATCAAGCTCTTAATCCAACTGCCTAACGTGAGCCTCTTGAGATGTTGATCGAGGCTCTTGGCAATCAGTCCTTGGACTGATACAACTATCGGAACATTATTTGCTGAATCCACATTCCACATATCGACACCCTCGTGAGCCAAATCCAAATATTTTATTTGTTTTTTTTTTCGACTTTCACAAGATTATCGTCATGCAGAATGGTGATTTCACACACACAAGTTTAATATTTAAGTTTTCACTTCTGCCGGCACTCCCGGAGTGCAACCTGTCGTTATTTTTTTCATTCAATCCTTGTCCTGACAATAAGGAACACAAAAAACAAGTTGAATTCCTGAGACGAGCTCAGCCGAATACAAGGGATTTTCGATTTTGCGATTATTTTTTTTTGCGATTTTTTGCGATTTTTTCTTTATCTTGCAATGGTTCACCCCAGCACGAATCTATTACCGAAAACAGCAACTCGATAGCTCATCTCTTTCATACCCAAAACCGTGACAGAAAATTGGCAACGACGACGTCGACGACGACGACATGTCGATAGCAATAGGGCTTTTCTAAAGAAAATCCCTAAAAACCCTAGGTGATGCAGTCGTTTGGAAATTATGCGCGTATATACATTTTGGCGATTCATTTTTATTTATATAGATTTGGCGTGCATTACCTATCCGTATACATGTAACCTGCCATATACGGGTAAGCGTGAGAGAATAAATGAACAATCTATGTGCTTTCGAATGCAAGCTCTTCAATTACATTTATAATAAACCTTATTTCTATGCAATTGCTAGAAATACCTTTTTTTTTTCGTGCGGAAATCCCTTCGGATACCTCCCCGCCGGCCAGCGGGGGCGGTTATGTCGGGCTAGAAATACCTACAGTTGCTGTGTACACGTTTGTAATTAAACCGCCCGATCTATATTCAAAAGCAACAAATGCCTCGCTCGAGTTATATGTGTCAAAGTTACGGACTAGCTACGAGCTACGACCGCTACGCACATGCTACGTTTAACTATCAAGAATATTGCTTAGAGGCTGTATTTCAATTGTATTACAATCCTACAACTTATATTTCACATTCCGCCTCGCACTTCCCATCAAATGTAACTGGGAATATATATTGATTTGCTAAACGCATAAACGACCTTAATCCGATCTCGATGTAGCATAAATACGAGCACTAAAACAGCTTATAGACACAAGAAACAAATTACATATACCAACATAATAACAACATAGCGACACTAAATGCTAAATGCTGTATTCATAACCCTGGCAATGGACACTTGGGCAGGACACCGTGCGGTTTTAGTCGGTTCATGCACGATATAACCGCCCCCGCTGGCCGGCGGCGGGGCCGAAGGGATTTCCGCACGTAAAAAAATAAATAAAAAACCCTTCAATTAGTTTATGTCACCATATTGTCTATATATAATTGTCCCGACTGACTGACAGACTGAATGATTCATCAACGCAGATCCTAAACCGCTGGACCTACAAATTTAAAATTTCGACAGTAGATACTTTTTAATTTTTATGTTGAAGGCATTCACTAATAAAGGATTTAGAAAATTTTGCTTCGAAGGGATGAACGTTTGTATGGAAGTCCGTCATATTCAAATTTAGAAGCTCGAAATTTCATACACCTGCTTCTGGTTACAAATAAATGAACACGTGTATCAACGTTTTCAAAATTTTACTCTTGAGAGGGTGAAATAGGGGTTGAGTGCTTATATGGGAAGTTGGTCACCTTTGAAGATAGAAGCATAAAATTTCATACAAGTACGTAAATGAATATGTGTATCAGCGTTTTTTTGAAAAGCTTACTACTTGGGATAAAATACGCGATTAACGGTTGTATGAAAAGTTCGCTATTTTCGAAGTAAGGAACATGAAAGTTCATATAGCTGCTTCTGGATCAACGTTTTTCAATATTTTGCTACTGAGGGGGTAGAATAAGGGATGAACGGGTGTATCAAAGTCAAGTGTAAGAAGCACGAAATTTGATTTTGAAGCTTCTTATAGCTACAATGTGGCGCTACAATAGCGTTAGAGTTATTTTTTTACGAATTTATTCCCTGGTGAAGCTGGGTCCCTCGCTGCTAGTTATGTATAATTAAGGCTCAGATAAAACGTTTCTTTTTTCATTCATTTTAAGGGTTCCGTAGCCAAATGGCAAAAAACGGAATCCTTATAGATTCGTCTTGTGTGTCTGTCTGTCTGGCCGTCCGTATGTCACAGCCACTTTTTTCTTAAACTATAAGAACTATGCTATTGAAACTTGGTAACTAGATGTATTCTGTGAACCGCATTAAGATTTTCAGACAAAAATAGAAAGAAAACAAGAAATTTAGGGGTTCCATACTTAGCCATAGCAATTAACCCATAGGTCCATAGGTCTTCAAAAATTATATTGAGGTTTCTAATGTCATTTTTTTCTAAACTGAATAGTTTGAACTTAATAGACACTTCCAAAGTGGTAAAATTTGTGTGTGTGTGTCCTGTAACTTCTAAAAGAAGAGAATGATAAAACCAAAAAAAAATACCTATATAATGTACATTACCATGTAAACTTCCACCGAAAATTGGTTTGAACGAGGTCTAGAAAGTAGTTTTTGAATACGTTATAAATCGTAAACCGCAATTTACCTTTAATTCAATAAACTCGAGTATAATAATTTTTAAAAAAACTTTTTTTTACTTGCTGCTACTGAACCCTTCATGGGCGAGTCCGACTCGCACTTGGCCGCTTTTTTATTTTTATTGGTGTCAAACGGAAAAGAATCATCAACATTCAGGCTAGAAGCTAAACCTTACTGTGTTCTGTTTCAACAACTAAGCCATACAATTGACATTTGAATGAGATAATATTCCCATATACGTTTTATAGAAGCTTGCGAATCCAAAGGATTTAGCTTGACATTTTGGTTTTATACAATAGTTCAGCTGTACAAAGCCAGCACCTTTATTTATTACTCAACCAAAACACGGACAAAAAGCGGACCGAACGAAATCTCCATCAATACCCTCATTGTTTTCACGGAACCCGAATACTTACATTTTATTATCACGTACAGTACAGCTATAATGAGGCTGTTATGTAAAAACAGACCCATAAAACACTTCAACTCGTTTTGTTTAGAGCATTCTTCTTAATAAATTATTCAGTCACATCCGGGTGTCTAAAAGCCCTTTTTGCGTTACGCTATTTTTCTTGTGGGGCGTGAAGAGGCCTGTTAACTATTCACCGTGGTGAAGCATAAAGGGTTTAGTAGGGACCTAAGCGGAGCTATGACCTTGAAAGATGATCCCCTCCCCGCCGTATATTTGTTTGGAAACTAAGTTATGCCGCATAAATGTGGAAATGACTGAGAAATACGAGAGGCGAATTTTTCCTTAGGTTTCTGGTGGGGCAAAGAATATATTTATTTTTCAAATAACTGCTGTGAACGTAAGTTAAAATTTTACATTTTGACGTGTTTTTATTATTATAAAATTTAAAACAGGCAAAGTTTTAATATTAACATGAACTTCAACAGGTTTTAGTTATTGAATAATATCATGACAATGGTAACTAAATCTTTCAGTGATATTTTGCAGAATGTCGGTGGTGAACGCTGCCCCTAGAAATCAAAAGCAAATGAAGTTACCACATGACTAAGGGATTCAAATGGACAATTTAGCTCATTATCACAGATATTACGGTATATATATATATATACTTATCCCAGAAAGGTAGTTTTGTAACTGCATGCTGTGGATAAATGAATGTGAAATACAGTTCAACACACTGCAGAATTAGGTTACCTACTTGTATAGTTTAAATATTTACCTTTAAAAATGGACAATCAAATAACACCTTTTAATGAATAACACCTAAACGTTTCATTATTTAAAACAAGGAACTAAATTTAATATTTTTGGTCAGCAAATTTCAAGAAATACTATCCAAGGCGTAGAGTTGATTTAATTTAGAAGTTACTAAGCTATTTCAAATACAAAGCCACGAAACCTGTATAAAACCACTTATTATATTGTTGGTAGTTGAAGTCACTAATTTCTTTAGCCAAAGGCATCGAAAAATATTTCTAGGACAACCTGGCTACTGAAATACAATCGAACTATCGTAATCCGGTGGATTACAATAGTTCGAGTTATCAATTAATAATCGCTTCGTAAATATTTATAGTAGAAGAGGTTCTCAAACTGTATAAGGAGAGGAGATGGACTGTTTTCTCTGCGTGCCCCGGAAGGAGAGAGGCATGAAGACATTTAAGTGTATGTATATATGAATATTTAAAATGCCTGGGCATCGTATAGTCAACACCACGAGTTACTTCATTTAATACATCTGATATTGGTAACCAAAGTCACGCAGAATAAAATATTTTTCATGTCTTGTAGAACAACGATCGATCTCTCCTTCTTTCTCATACGTTCGACGTAAGCGTATATTTACGAATTTATGGCGAATATTTATATGTGGGCGACGTAATAAATCGTCAGATGTGTCTGTAAAACACGGGGGTAATTTATCAGTGTCTTTCCGTGAATACTTTACAATTTTTTGCACAGAAACGCTCCTTCATCCTGGTGTCTAACCAAACTAAGATACCGCCGCTGTTTTGTTACTGATTTTTGAAGATAAAAATGTAAGCACTTTAATTTAGCTTTTTTGGGTTTCGAGCGAAACTGAACTAAAAGATTTTCTCGTTGTAAGCGCTGGCTGTAATTGCTCGCGCTGAAATAGATTAAAAAGGTATAATTATGGCCAGGCTCAAATATCTGCTTGGTTGCTTGGAAAACTGGCTTAAACTATTTAGTATTGTAGCGTAAAAAGGTAATTTATATTATTAACATTGAATAAAATATAACATGCAATTAAAACACTTTTTAGCGTTCTGTAGCCAAATGGCAAAAAACGGAACCCTTATAGATTCGTCATGTCTGTCTGTCTGTCTGTCCGTCCGTATGTCACAGCCACTTTATTCCGAAACTATAAGAAGTATGCTGTTGAAACTTGGTAAATAGATGTATTCTGTGAACCGCATTAAGATTTTCACACAAAATTAGAAAAAAAAAATATGGGGGTTCCCCATACTAAGAACTGATACTCAAAAATTTTTTTTCATCATATCCATACGTCATTTTTTCTAAACTGAACTGAACCACTTCCAAAGTGGTAAAATGTACTCCCTGTAACTTCTTAAATAAGAGAATGATGAAACTAAAAAAAATATAATATATATGATGTTCATTACCATGTAAACTTCCACCGAAAATTGGTTTGAACGAGATCTAGTAAGTAGTTGTTTTTAAGACGTCATAAACCGCAATTTAACTTTCTTTCATTCAACTCAAATTATTATGTTACTTACTGCTACGGAACCCTTGATGGGCGAGTTGGACTTGGCCGGTTTTTTCATGATATTGTCGGAAGTTTAGGCGAATCTCACACATTGAAATAGATTATTTTTTACAGATTCTATTGCTTCTAGACTTAATTAATTCCAAGAAAAATCAACTCATCATCTTCATGATACTCTGAGCTCATTCCGCGTAAATAGTAATACCAACAATTCAACACAGTTCGGGTACTTTGAGATAACTTACACTGCAAACTATAAGACAACCACCATCTTCACTCTCCCCACCGGGTTCAGTGAAAAAATAAAATAAAATCCAATAAATTGCGATAGAGTTCGTTAAAAATAGTTTTATTTCAACTCTTTTTCCTGTATTAGTGTGTAATACACGTTGGAATATCGTAGCCACGTTAATCCGTAAAGCTCGGTTTAATATTGCAAAAGCACACGTCGGACGGAAGCACTTTAACTACATTTGAGCACCAATCTCGGTTGCAACATAAAGCTTACTCTGGAGCCCGGGGTCCGCTCTCCTATTCCTCTATTATTGGATTATCTTGACTTTTACGGGAGACCATACCGATAATGACTTAATACTCGATATCAGTTACTACCTGTAGTGATAATTTCTAACACTTAACTAAACTAAATATCAAAAATTAATACACTCCATCCTTCATCCCTTTATTTATTATTCAAACGGCTTTCAAAAGGATCGTCTACCTTAGATAAATTATAAAATCTCGCTGAAGCGTTTTATGTTGATGAAATGCAAATCACCTGACACTTTCCCAACTCTACACTTGTTATCTTTCTAGAATGCCCGTTAATGTATTCACAGTATTATCTGATCGCTTCAGTATTGTATATAGGCTTCAAGACTGTATTAATTCAATAAAGTTCATTCATACTTAAAGATGATTACTTTAATAACTGAAATTAATAATTTCAAATAAGTATATTCACGTTTACGTTTCAAATATCATGTTAGGAATTATTTAACATTTTATATGAACTTAAGGAGCACTTTGTGTGTACAAAGATTTTTGGAGCCCAAACTGACCAGGCTTGGTTGGGGACCTCCACGCGGTGCACCCTGGGCAACGGAGACAGCAGCACCTCTCTCCTAGGGTGGGAGAGACGCTGCCGCCTACGGCCAACTCCGACCGAGGCGAGGACGGCCCTGTTGAGGGCTGTTCGGAAGCTTTCCACGTGTCCCTCTGATTAGCAGATGGCACAGTGGAGAGCAAGTAAGGTTGCCATCTCGAAACCGGAGATGGCCCAGAGTCAGTCGGGGTACGAGGGATATGCTCTATGGGTAACCTTACACCCCGGCGTCTTAAGACCCGAGACGGCGTGCGGTTTTAGTCGGTTCAAGCCCGGCATAACCGCCCCCGCTGGCCGGCGAGGGGATATCCGAAGGGATGACCGCACGAAAAAAAAAAAAAGGCTGACCACCACATCGGCAAGCTGTACCCTTTTAATTACAGCCTATTAAAAAATTTCATAGAAGCCAGCAAGTGCCCGGTGTACGAAAACAAGCTCATCTTTTACATGGAACACAAAATAATTGATAAAACGTGACGTAGTGTATTTACACCAAGTAGGTACCCAAAAATGGAAGTCCATTAACATTCCACACCAATCCGCATCCTGCAGGCGAACATAAACCACTGCACCGGTGCTCAGGATCTTCTGTACCAGAGCATCGTGGAGTGGTCTATCAATGTGGTCGTGGGTACTGGGTCCACCCCGGAAGCCCGGTGGACCTGGACGGCGTAGCGACTGCGTAGTACTGGAGGACTGGGCCAATACCCGTGGTCTAGAAGTCCTTAACCGGGTGATTGTCGCCACCTAGGAGCGGCGGGGATTCAGTTCGGTCGTGGATGTAGCATTCGCGACCCCTGCTCTCACCCGCCGCGTCCAGGGTTGAGGAGGAAGAGACGTCGTCTATCTATCGCAAAACCCCCGGATCCACGTTGGGCGTTCAGACGCCTAGATCGGAAGGCTCTCCTGGAGCCATCCATTGTGCAGGCCTGGATTCCGTCACCAGACAGGCCTGCCGATGTCGACGCAGAGGCAGAATGGTTCAGGAGAGCAATACATCATATCTGCGATGCGGCGATGCCTAGGACTAAGCCCGGCTCGGCAAAGAAACAGGTGTACTGGTGGTCAGCGGATATGGCTCGCCGCCAGTACACCAGGTTTCGCCGGAGGCGTCGCCGCCCCGATGATGCGGCAGCCCGAGAGGCGGAGCTATATGAGGCGTGCAAGGGGGCCAGGTAGTCCTAAAATAGGCCAAATGGCGGGCCCGCGAATAGCTGCTGGATTCTCTGGAGCAGAACCCATGGGGGCGCCCTCACCTTGCAGTCAGGGGCACAATCCGCCCAAGGGCGCCCCTACTGACCCAGAGCCTCCAGCCGGAGCGGCTCGAGGAGATCGCGGAAGAGCGGAGGAGCATGTCCCTCCGCCTATGGCTCCGCCTCAGGTGCCTGACGCTGATAATAGCGAGAGCGATGTGCCCGAAGTCAGGGAGAGTGAGCTAGGGGTAGCAGTGCTCCGGCTCAAAGCTCGGAAATGCACTGCCTCCAGACATGACGGCATTCGAGGCCGAGCATGGGTCCTGGCCCTTGAGGAACTAGGGCCTAGACTGGTGGCGCTCTTTAGCGCATGTCTCGAAAGGGGTCAGTTTCCAAAGTTGTGGAAGACGCAAGAACTGGTCCTTATCCGGAAGGCGGGGTGGCAGGCGGATTAGCCATCCAGTTACCCGCCGATCGTGTTGCTCGACAAGGTGTGCAAGCTCTTTGAGCAGATTATAGCAGAGCGCCTCGTTGAGCATCTCACGAACGTGGGGCCAGATCTGGCGGACAACCAGATTGGTTTCCGCCAGGGGCACTCCACCGTGGAAGCGATCATGCGCGTTAGACGCCTGGCGGAGGAAGTAGTCTCGCGGGGTGGGGTGGTGGTGGCAGTGTCACTCTATATCGCCAACGCTTTCAACAACCTACCCTGGAAATGCGTTAGGGAGGCGCTCGCGTATCACGGAGTGCCTCCTTACCTCCGCCGCATTGTCGGGGCATACCTATCCGAGAGGGCCATGGTTTACCCGAGCTGGCTGGCCTAGGGCCACTCCTGTGGAACATCGGATACGATTGGGTGCTGCGCGGTTCGTTGCTCGAGGGCGTCAGCATAACATGTTATGCGGTCACTCCTGTGGAACATCGGATACGATTGGGTGCTGCGTGGTTCATTGCTCGAGGGCGTCAGCATAACATGTTATGCTGACGACACCCTCGTGATGGCGCGGGGAGCAATGCACCGAAGCGCGGCACTAAAGGCCACGGCAGGGGTTGCTCAAGTCGTGGGTCGAATACGGTGGCTGGGACTCGAGGTGGCTCCCCACAAATCCGAGGCTATGTGTTTTCACGGGCCTCGGAGGGGGCCACCTGCGGGAACCAGCATAACCGTAGGGGGCATAAGCATCGGCATCGAGCCCACGATGAAGTACCTTGGGCTCGTACTCGATAGCCGATGGGACTATGGACCACATCTCCGAAGCCTGGTCCCGAAACTGAGAGGGGCTGCGGTCGCGCTATCGCGGCTGATGCCCAACGTTAAGTGACCCAACGCCCCTACTAGGAGACTGTACCTGGGGATCGTGCGAAGCATGGCCCTGTACGGGGCCCCCGGATAGGCGGAGACTCTGGCGGCCCGCAACGTGGCTGTTCTAAACAGTCCGTTAAAAGCGATAACCGTCAGAATCATCAGGGAGTATCGCACGATCTCTGTCGAGGTGACATGTCTCCTAGCCGGGACCCCTCCATGGGACCTGAAAGCGAGAGCCCTTGCGTCGTTGTACCAATGGCGCAAGAAAGCGCTGGAGCGGGGCCATAGGTCGGAGCCCCGAGGAATCAGGGCTCAGCGGTCCCAGCTCCGCCGGGAACTCATGGAGACATGGAGAGTGCGACTTAAGCATCCTAGGTAGGGGGAATCCACCATTGCGGCGGTGACCTCTCCTACCGGATGTTCCAGATATTTACTGGACACGGGCGCTTCGGTAAGTATCTATGGCGCATCCACCGGGAGACAGCGCCGCAGTGCCAGCACTGCGAGGATCCTGGCGAAGACACGGCGCTCCACACGTTGGTGGAGTGCCCTGCGTGGGCTAGTCAGCGTCGGGATGTCGTTGCGGTCCTGGGCGTGGACGTTCTCTCGGTGGAGACCATGGTGAGGGCCGTGGTCTCCGACAGGAGCAAGTGGCACGCCGCCGCCTCTTTCTACGAGCAGGTAATGCGCGCGAAAGAGACAGCGAAGAGGGAGCGGGAGAGAACCCTGCCCCCCGAGTTCCGCAGTCTGCGGCGAGGACGCCGCAGACTTGTCTACGCCCGGGACTACCGACCTCCATGATCGGGGCCTGAGGACGGCAGTTGGCCGACTCGCCGTAATTACAGAAGCAGACCGTGGCGGAGGCGTGTCGTTACTCACCGACGCGGGATAAAACCCGACCCCACCAGGCGAGACCGCGATGGCGACCAAAGTCCACCGCTAACCCTCGGGTTATCTTTTCGAGGGCTTACCCGGGGTTCCCGGCAATGGACACTTGGGGAGGACACCGTGTGGTTTTAGTCGGTCCGATTCTGATACGCCCCCATCGTCGGCACCGATGGGTTGAAGCCCGTGGGCGTTTCCACACGCCAAAAAAAAAAGTAGATACCCAATATATATATATGATATAAAACCTACCTTGAATAAATTATTTTATATTCACTAGATAACTAGATGAGTGAGTGACAGCACTAGCACAGACTATAATTATGCCCCAAATATAAACGAATTACTAATTCAATGTTAAAAGGGTTAAAGTTGTACACAGACGGGATACTAACATTATGCGATAATTCTTACAGACGATTATTATGCCCCCGATATACACGTATTACTAATTCAATGTTAAAAGGGTTAAAGTTGTACACAGACAGACGGGATACTAACATTATGCAATAACACAGACTTATTATGCCCCTGATATAAACGAATTACTAATTCAATGTTAAAAGGGTTAAAGTTGTACACAGACGCCTGTCTGTGTACAACTTTAATCACTAGTTTAATCAATGAAATTTTATGTAGCCTTACTAACATTATTTACGTGCCTAATTTTATGAAGCAATTTCTCTATATAACTCGTACTGCAGTTATTTAATTACTTTTCTTGTCTGTTTGATTGATCCAAGAAGAGCCTGAACAGTATTATGGCAGCCGATGCCCTTTATATTGTGTTTTAGTAACATCAACGTTGTAAGTATATACCAATCCAGTAAAAAAGGATTTTCGAGAATTTCACCCCAAAACGGCTTACAATACAAAAATTTACCATGTGAAACCGGACGGACCGCCAGTATTGTATAAATTGGATACATAAATATCGATTCTCGCCAGTGCCTTAAAAACAGAATTATTTTTAAAACGAATCTATTCCTGAATTAGGATTCATTTGCTCTTGTGTCAGGGGGGCTCTACAATTATACAATTAAAGAAAGGAATGAATATCTGGGACGTGTCTAGGTAGCTCAGTTAGTCAAAACAATCCCCCTGGGTTCAAGTCCCGTCCTAGATGTTCTCTTTTTTCGTTCTAAATCTATAGGAAAAGTAAGCGTACTAATTGCTCAAAAATTTCATTGAAATAAAGAAGGTAATTTATACCCTAACTCCGAGCACTTATCCGTGAATCAGACGAATAACTATCGCGTGTTGGAGCCGAGCCCACAATAGGCGAAGCGATGTAATTTGCGAGGTGACGTCATGTCGCACATCTGTGCAGTCATAAATTTTACTTATTTAATTTAATTTATAATTTACGTAATTAACCTATACTACATTTATATAAAGAGATATAAATATATATGGCCTACGAATTTGATTTTACAACGATAGTAACTTCCACATACTCAGAGTACCTTCGAGCTATGTCTAACACTTTGAAACTGAAATAAATAACAATAATAGTTAATTTTCATCAATTCAATTTTAACATGCTCATTTCAGCTTCATTAGTAAGTAACTAACAAAAAATGTATCTAATCAAATGTTGAATTCAATTTTGATCTATTTCTATTGCCGACTCGAAATTATATCGACATTATGTAGTAGTATATTATTACTAATACTTAAAACTTATAGTAATAGTATACAGTATCACTTTTTTTTTAACGTGTGGAAACCCCATGGCTTCACCTCATCGGTGCCAACGATGGGGTGGGCGTGTCGGAATCGGACCGACTAAAACCACATGGTGTCCTCCTCAAGAGTCCATTGCCGGGCACCCCGGGTAAGCCCGCGAAAGGATAACCCCAGGGTTACCGGCGGACTTTGGCCGCCACCGTGGCCTCGCCTGATGGGGTCGGGTTTTATCTAGTGTCGTGTCGTGTGTGTAGGACACACACGACACGCCTCCTTCTTGGTCTGGTTCTGTAAGGACGGCGAGTCGGCCAACTGCCGCAGTCGCCGCAACAGCCCCAGTATCGCTGTTATGAATAAAAGTCACGTAATCTATACCACATCTGAAGTTACACTTGGACTTGTTAATCTCAGAGTCACGTCGTATTAGGTTTATAATTTCAATGTTATTAACATAACGTAAGTTAACTTCACGCCTGTGTCCCCGGGGTGTCACTATGGACACAAATTTTGGCATATTGGCTTTTCCGGGAGCCACACCCGTCTGACCCCCCACCCATGAGAGGAAAGCCTACGCCAGTCTCGTCCGTTGTTTAGTAGGCGCACCCCTAACAGGTGAGGTTGACTTGGGTCTAGAGGATGTTGGTAAGGCCTTCTACACGAGTACACCCATTTATCCCATACAACGCCTGTTATTTATTAGTTCTACAATTATAAAAAGGAATTTGCCCGATTTGTTAACATTTATGCCTATAATTTTCCTCGATAAATGGGCTAACATGAAAATATTTTTTCAAATCCAAGCAGTAACAGTTCCTGAGGTGAACACGTTCAACCAAACAAACTAATTCTTCTGCTTTATAATATTATAAGTATAGATTAGTATTATAATATCAAGGTGACGTTTTCTAAAAATGAAATCTAGCCAGATCGACTTATCGCCCCCGAAAATTTAGTATACAGGGGATACTAAATTTTATGAAAATTGTTGGAACCGTTTCCGAGATTCAGATTATATATGGGAACCTGTGTTACGTTGGACAGTGTGGTATCTAGAACAAACCTAATAAAAATAACTCCCGTTCTTTAAAATAATATTATCTGTGGTACTCTAAGCATCTTTTGTCAACTCTAACGTGTAGTTGAAATGCGCCAGCGCCTCGTGAGTGCAGTAAAAATAAGGAATTTATTATAATTAAATAGTAGTAAAATAAAAGTATTTTTTTGGACTTACATACTTACTTATTTACGATGACGTTATAACTTATATCCACGACCAAGGCGGTGACTCCCGCTCCGGCTCGTTATTGGGGCAAAGGATGGCCATTGCGATTCAACGAGGCAACGCGGCCAGCATCGTGGGCACCTTTGCGCCGGGAACGATACGGGGTGGGTTATTCGACACGACATTAATAGGTTTTGTGTCCAGTTGTATTATTTTAATATTGTATTTTTTGGAATAAAATATGACTTTCAACATGTACAATTAATAATTTTGTTGTATACTTTTTAGTAATGATATATATATTTTTGAAAAACTTATATACTATATTACTTTTTTATTTAAAGTCATATACATTTATAATAAATCTTTAATTCTCAATCTAATCTCAGCATATGCAAGTAACATATAGCATTGATGTTTCAAACTTACCTCAACTTTAAGTGTGTTTATAAAAAAGGTCTCCCCCAATTACCTAACTACACACATTGGCCAATGATCTAGGTACATTGCATTGGGCTAATTAAATTGAAAACATTAAACTTTCTACAGCCTACTGGTGTCTATCTTCATTTAACCCTAGTATTTCCAAAAAAACTGGTACGGTCTAAGTTTCATCAGGTCTGTTGTACCCTGGATAGTTTTCCCTTTTTTTCCTAGCGGTTTTTGTGCGTAGTTAACAAATAAAATCCACAGATTTTATTCGTGATTATATAGTTAAATAACTGATCTTTCAATATATGCCTATTTGACAGGTCTTATTCTACCCATTCATTTTTTTGACATTGCAAATGTAAAACACTGGTCTAAGTTCAACAGGTTCCCATATATAAGAATTACTCGTTTAAAGGTATTAGATTATATCCATCTAACCACCCTCACAAACTTTCACATCTATAATATCAGCAAAATTGACGGCCTCTGTGGCGTAGCGGTAGTGCATTCGACTGCTACGACAGGGGGCGCGGGTTCGATTCCCGCTCAGTGCAACTATTTGTATGAATGAATATGTCTATTTGCATTGGTCTGGGTTTTTCTATGTATAATATGTATGTATTTACAAAAAAAAAGTATATAAGTATATTTATCCGCATTCTGGAACCCATAACACAAGCTAGTTAAACTATGCTTACTTTGGGTCTAGAAAGCGCTGTGTAGAATGTCGTAGAAATTTATTATTTATTTATAAATTTAAATTCTTTGTTTTACAGATATCAAAGTAGGTTTAAATATCGAATGTAATGAAAAAAAAAATTAATTACTACGCCGTACTGATTGTAAGTTACTGTAATTTAATATTCATGATACGCGCTCGTACAGCGTATAATGAGCGAAGTCATTAAGTAACAAATCGGATAACTTAACAAACAATCGGGTGTACTGTAATACCCCATAACTATACGGTTAATGCTTAATCAATATTTTTATATAAAGAAAAGGAAGCTCGTGAAGTATGAATACAGAAGGTCCGTTGTCTCTGCCTACTCTGGAGGGAAAAAGGCGTGACTATATGCATGTAAATATTCCCATACTATCCTACTTACCTACTAATATTATAAATGTGAAGTTACCACTTAAATGGCAGACATGCTCATGGTCCTCCTGATGGGAAGCGAGTAACTTCCCATCTGGAGGACCATGACCATGATCGTGGCCTTTGGACGTATCCAACACCAAGGGCGTCACACTCGCGCTGCCGACTCTCTAAAAACCGTATAATGCGTATGTTTGTTACTCAATCACGCTCCAACGGCTGAACGGATATGGTTTAAATTTGGTACAGTGATAACACATAAGCTACATTTTATCCCTGTAATAGGTTCACATTGGTTGCCGTGATTGGTAAGTAGGTACATTAAAAAAAGTTATTAAATCTCGCTCTCTTTAAGTGTCACTTACATCCTAAAGCTTGGCCGCTAGCGTATTATGTCACAGTTATTCAACGGAGGCAGTGCCGGTTCTTTCCCGGATGTTCCACATCCTTGACTATCTAAACATCGCCTCTTTATTATAACAGAAACTGTACAGTTAAATAATAGGTAAATTATTTAAAATGATCACATATCATACTTAAGTATATCATTCCATATTATCAATGAATGTATGGGACTCCATCAAGATCCTGAGGGCCTACAGCCACACCTACAAAACGGTATATCTGCTCACTGACGGAGTAGGCTCTGGTGCTGGCTTCCCGCTCAAGGTTCGGGAGTCAAACGGCAGTCACTCCCGTGAAAACCAAGATTAACCAAATAAGGGAACAAAAGAATAGGAGAGCGGGCTCCGAGCTTTGAAGTGCAGCTTTGGATGCAACCGGGATTGGCGCTTCGGTGGATTGGAGAGAATTTATTATCTAATACCTGTACACGAGCAATTCTTGTATATATAAGGTGTCATCAATTTTTTTTGTTTCAAATACATATTTTTTCGATACCAAGGCATCTCACCAAATTCAGAGACCTAATTTGGTGACACCTTAAATATGTAAAATCTGAATCTCAGTAACGGCGCCAATGATTTTCACAGTATTTACGTGTCCGTTATGTTAGCGTACACAAGAGCTATATCGAGTTGGTTACTACGCCATTAAACTCTGTGTAAATACTGCCTAATTAGTGTAAAAATAAAAAAAACTCTTCCTCTTTAGTCTAGGAAATAAACACCAATTTCACTGTGTACGCTGGCGTCACGATCAAGCTAGCGTACACATGGCCGTACTCGAAAACGGGTAATTGTAAAGCAACAGAGTTTACACACAATAATAGTGCTCTAATACTTCTCCCACTATGCAAAATTTCATAACGATTGCTCTTGTAGGAACAGAGATATTGAACAAGACTTTTAAATGACATTCGGAGCTGGCGTTATGGCAGCGTACACATAATAGTTCTTATAGAAAGGTAACTTTTCTTTTAATAAATGCTATATGTATAAATAGTGCGTGAAATTCTGCCTCTATTAGTGTAAATGCTTTATGCGAATTCGCAGTGGAATAATTAAAAAATCTATGTTAAGTTCTAGGAACAAATGTATTGAAGTACAGTCGCGAACAAAATGAATTATTAGTGAAATTATAAACAGAGATAAAGCGTTATTTTCTAATATAAGTTAGCATGATGTGTTTTGACATAAATAAAATTAAAATGATTACCTATTTATGTGCTTGACTGTAAAAAGTTGGTTTGCGTGGAATGGAACATTTTCAAATGCTAATGTGAAATAGACTATAATACTTTATGGCATGGCTTTTTTTATGGCAGCTCTCATGGTCGTTCACTTTCAGATTTTACTCTTCAGTTTTAATTCTGTATTTTAAAAAACTTGACAAATCACTTGAGCATATCTGTACCTTTTTTTTTTTTTTTCGTGCCGAAATCCCCTCGGATACCCCCCCGCCGGCCAGCGGGGGCGGTTATGTCGGGCTTGAACCGACTAAAACCGCACGCCGTCTCGGGTCTGCAGACGCCGGGGTGTAAGGTTGCCCATAGAGCATATCCCTCGCACCCCTACTGACCCTGGGCCATCTCCGGTTTCGAGATGGCCCCCTCGGGTTTGGGAACCACGGTGTCCCCGTCTTGCCCCGGTTTGGGAGAGGGGCGCTAGTCGCCCCACCGTCCCGGCCTGCTTCTGCTGGGGTGACAGGCGGCCTCACCTGCCACCCCCAGGCCTGCGCTCATGGAGGACGGAGGTCGTTAAGCGAGCATATCTGTACCTGTACTATGAACAGAAATTAACATGGATTTTTTAATTATTCCACTGCGAATTCGCATAAAGTCAGTTTTAATTCTGTATTTTAAAAAACTTGACAAATCACTTTTGAGCATATCTGTACCTGTACTATGAACAGAAATTAACATGGATTTTTTAATTATTCCACTGCGAATTCGCATAAAGTATTTACACTAATAGAGGCAGAATTTCACGCACTATTTATACATATAGCATTTATTAAAAGAAAAGTTTCCTTTCTATAAGAACTATTATGTGTACGCTGCCATAACGCCAGCTCCGAATGTCATTTAAAAGTCTTGTTCTATATCTCTGTTCCTACAAGAGCAATCGTTATTAAATTTTGAATAGCGGGAGAAGTATTAGAGCACTATTTTTATGTGTAAACTCTGTTGCTTTACAATTAGCCGTTTTCGAGTACGGCCATGTGTACGCTAGCTTGATCGTGACGCCAGCGTACACAGTGAAAATGGTGTTTATTTCCTAGACTAAAGAGGAAGAGTTTTTTTTATTTTTACACTAATTAGGCAGTATTTACACAGAGTTTAATGGCATAGTAACCAACTCGATATAGCTCTTGTGTACGCTAACATAACGGACACGTATTTACAGGGGGTTTCGGGGGCGATAAATCGATCTAGCTAGGTTTAATTTTTAGAAAACGTCGGCAAGAAAATCGAACAAAGCTCGGTCTCCCAGATATTATTGTATTTATATAATCAGGCAGGCAGACAAACTTATAAACATTAGCGTTGATTCTCATAACCATAATTCTAAGTAATACGGTTATTTTGCATCTTAAATGTATAATAAATTCACGATGAAAATAAAAAATTTGGATACTGAAGTTGAGATAGATACTAATATCCTGTGAAGTAATAATAAATAAACCCGCCAAGTGCGAGTCGGACTCGCGCACGAAGGGTTTCGTACCATTAGCAAAAACGAGCAAAAAAACTATGTTTGTTGTATGGGTGCCCCATTAAATATTTATATTATTCTGTTTTTTTAGTATTTGTTGTTATAGCGGCAATAGAAGTACATCATTTGAGAAATTTCAAGTGGCTAGCTATGACGGTTCTTGAGATACAGCCTGGTTATCGCCGTTATTAATATTGAGCAAAAAACGTCAAAAATCACCTTTGTTGTGTGGGAGCCCCCCTTAAATACTTCTTTTGTTTTATTTCTAGTAATTGTTACCTATTATAGCGGAAAACAGAATTACATCAGCTGTGAAAATTCAACTGTCTGGCTATCACCCTTCATGAGATACAGCCTCGTGACAGACGGACGGACGGGCTTCGGAGACTTAATAATAGGGTCCCGTTTTACCCTCTGGGTACGGAACCCTAAAAATTAACCCAAACTACTGCAGTATTATAATTTATGTGGTTATTATTTCCAATTACAATACACCATCAATATACGGTTTCTTAAACATGCGTTGTCACTATGGTACACTATGTAATTATAAAATTCACGCAGTTGCTACAAGTCACGAGTCACAATGTCAATGAAATTAAAACACTCATTAAATGAAAATAAGAATCAATTTCACACAGTGATTCGTGTAGCAAAAATTCGTTCTTGCAAATGTTCTATCGAGTTTTCACTAGCGAATTATGAATAGTCAGGCTAAAGTCTAAAATAATAGTACACTACTTAATCCCAACCGTTTAACCGGTCCTAAAATATATATAACTTGAAAATGAGTAACACGTTTTAACACGAACCTTTCATTGAAACACGTTTCTATTTTGATTAAAAAGGCGTTTTCAAATTAGGTATAATTTATCTGTGTCTTAACTATTTCAATAGTCGGCCGCTTAGTTTTCAATGTTTAATTAAATCAAGAGAGAGTTGTGACTAAGATGTACACGATACTAAGATATATATGGCCTGCAGTCAGGCTATATAATTATATCTTAGTATTTAACTTTTGTACGTACCTATACATTCATATATAGTACTTACGTATTCAAGCTGAGACGGCAATGACGGAATGTGAAACTTTGTTCTCTCTCGCACTCACTGATTAGTGCATGTCCTGTTGCACTCGTTCTTACGTTGAGGAAGGCGTATAAACCTCGCTTAGAGTGACCATTTTAATCACCAGTTGACGTATTTACGTGTTTTTTTATTACCAACTAGTGGGGAGTTGCTGTGAGCTCTGCCACGGCTCCCCGCTTGCGTACGCGCACTACATTTTAGTATATACGAATATCTACTATTAGTTTCTAGTGTTATTTTCTATCTGTACCCTAAGACTTTCTCTCCTTCTTTCTCTTGTGTGTCTGTGTAACTTCTATACCTCTTGTGCTTTTGTGTATACTATTAAACTTTCCCTCTTCCAATGAACAATCTTTTCTTTATTAAATATTACTTCCGCTCAGTGCTTCTACACACTACAGTGGTGACCCCGACGTGATCTGATCACGTACCCTTCGCAGAACATATCAGTAGCATTCCTATCGCCACCATCCTATTCACTTCTTCCGCATGAGCAGTAATTAGGTCATCGCCATCCAGCCGCTTCGGCCTCAACTGAGATACCACAGCATGCAGCGACCGCTGCAGCCTGGTTACCCTACGGCCACATCAGCCTCTAAGGCCACAGAACACTGCACATCTTTCCCGTCTACGTAGCAATCATTGCTTATGGCATATACGGTCCATATAACAAGAGCACATCTCTCCCGTTATGTCGGGCTTGAACCGACTAAAACTGCACGCAGGTTATATATCCCTCGCACCCCGACTGACCCTGGGCCATCTCCGGTTTCGAGATGCCCCTCCCCCCCCCCATGTAATGTACCTACCTTTAAAATGGTAAAAGACTTTTTCCAATAAGTTCAGTGGTTCACCCACAAAGACTCACAAAATTTATAATATTACTATAGATATTTTTGTCGTTGCTGCAAATGCGTGTTACTATTTTAAATATCCTGTAAAGTATACAGTTAAGCCGCTGGAAAAATGATGGTAGCACTGATAAATAATGGAACTACTGTCCATAAGCTCACTTTTCTAATAAACACTTTCACATGTGTTCACGATATAGTGCATACTACATCACACAGCAAAACCAAAATGGTCAAAAACTCAATATCCTGTCGTGAGCATACATCGTACGAGTACTCAAAAACAGCGTGCATGTTTGAAAATAATTGTGACGAATGACCACAGAGACCACAATGAAAGCTTCTTTATTTGATACCAGCCTATATTATGAACCTAAGGATAACCATAGTACGTACAAATTTAAATGTAATATTGGCTCTATATATAATAAACAGGTAACCCTTAAAAGATCGCTCTCTTCTCCGTCTGTCCATGTGTCACCAACGATTTTCTAAGGAACGGGCGGACCTAGGAAGTTGAAATTTATACCAGATATTGAGGTCTATAGTCCACGGCCTTCAGGCGCGAGTCCGACTCGCACTTGGTAGGTTTTTTCATTGTGTAGTGTATGTAGTGTATATTGTTATTTAGTAGCTATTGATGAGCTTTTGTGCTATCAAGCGAACGTTGAACATTTTTGAAAGCAGTTTTATTTACCCGCATGCTACATAATGATGTCCTAAAAGTTTTCAAGATTTATTAAGTTCGAATTTAATTCTTTTACCATATTTTCTGCACATGTTTAATAGACACTAAAATGTTGAATATATTTTTAAGCTAAGCTCTGAGAATTGGCATATTTGAAATTTGTTATGGAGTGAAGATTTTAAAATCTAGCTTAGATTTTAAAATAAAATATCATGGTTGAATTTTTAACACTGGGTGACGACTAGTACTACAAAATAGCGAGCGCATGACATTTATCTGATTTGAGTACTCCCGGCGCAGAGAGACTGCCAACTGGGAAAAAGACAAGCGAGATCCATAGCAGACACAGTTTTACATAATCTGAGCTTATTTTGTATCCGTCACTTTTATATTTGTAAAGTCCCGAAGGTTCGGTGTAAATATCGTCTTAATACGATTCCTTTGTCGCCTTTGTATGAAATATTACCAAGGTTACATATATTAGGCTGCGGTGGCCGATGGATGGGCAGAGTCACGTGAAAGGATCGTAATAGATGACATGCGTGCCAATTTTGCAAGACAAGGAAGCTGAAGATCAGGTGGAATCAAAAAATTTGGTGTTGTGACCGCTATTTCAGATGCTATCGGTTATAAAATGGTGAGTTGTAAATTCACTGTATTTTTTTTTTATATATATTTAGGACACGTCAATTTGTCTTCACCTCGACTGATGGTAAGCTGAAGGTAAAGTCTCAGGAAAGAGGGTCACCATTACATACACGTACCATGTTAACAATGGTGGCACTCAGCTTGACGGCCTCATCAGAAGAGGATTGTCGTCGCAGCACCGCGTGACACCCACCGGTCCCACTAGTACTGCGACCACAATCCCCCTGCCCGGCTATGAACTTGCTGACCCCTGAACGCAATCAAACCGAAATTGGATTACTATGGAGGGTTTTTCGCAATCGTGCACGGTGGTACTGTAGCGTCGGGGGCTGACGCCACAATACCTCGTGTCAACGAAATGATAAAAACACAAGAATTAATAAGCTTCCTATATCGAGTTTAGGGAGGTTTTACACGAATATATTTATATTTAAAACGAACTGTAGGGAATCGCGGATTCTGCTCAAGGATTGAGCATACAATCAGTATACTTGGAACTCCTCTTCGGACGGCGGGTCGAGGCCGGAGCCCCAGGTCGCCCGCTGTCAGCAGCTTGTCCGCCAAGCAATTGTTTTTTCTTCCCTAAACTTAATTCAAATCAAAAACAATTTATTTTTAATCTCTGACACATGATGGCCAGGTAAACGAACTTTAGTGCTCGAACGAGGTCGGAACACTACAGTACCTACCCGGCCGAATTTTGTGACAAAATTGTGTCATCAAATTTCTACCACTAGTAAAAATAAATCAATCGACTATTTTTACTGGTGGTAATCGAACAATATCGATTAATGCTTTTCCACATCTAGCTCTAAAATATTTTGACGAACTAAAGTATATCGAGATTATAGCAAAACAGATATCTAAATGTGTTAAAATACGTGATTAAAGTGTCACGTTGTTTCAAACTTTAATTTCCGCTGTGTGTAGTTCGCGGGCGTTTATATCAGTGGTTACTCACTGTTGAGACTTTGTAATGAGTGAGAATACATTAAGGTTAGTAAGTTTTGATTGAGCAAGGAACGGAGCTTCACACCCAACAGAACGTACTGCATTATAAAATATGCGTCAACATAACGTCTACAGATAGCAAATAAAAAGAAGACGGCAATTTCGCACCTAATATGCACCAGCAGAGCTGTATACGTGTGACAGATTTATTGCAAAGTGAAATAATAAAGCTGCATCCTAACATTGTTATATATTTTCAAACTTATCAGAAAATAACTTATCATTATCTTAGCGGTGTTTCAGATTGCATCCGAGGATTTCACTTTCATCTCCTTCTCCTGCATATAATTATATATATATATATACCCGCCTATTATACATACATATAGGCCGCCTGTCACCCCTAGGCCTGCGCTCATGGAGGACGGAGGTCGTTAAGCGACCTCCGGCGCCTGAGTCGCCTGCGACGCGCGGCGAGAATGTTGCGGGCTCGGCGGGCCGGGAGAGTTCTGAACCTCTCCCGGGCACGCTCCGCCAAATGCTCGCATACCTACTGTCTAAAGGGTTAAGTAGTGTTAAAGCATAACTATTTTGTAAAGACGCTAGGTATTCAGAATATTATTTAATGGCTGTGTTCTATTACTTTAGTTTTGATTATTTATCTTACTATAACTAAAATATAAATGTTTATATTATTTCGATAAGTGGAGGTGTCAAAATTAATATCAAAATAAAGTTGTGTACTCGTACACGCCTTCACGCGAGGTAGTGGTTTCGGTATTTGTCTTTACTTTTTTATTCAGTAGAATGGTACACAACAATACTACTGTTGTGTACCATTCTACTGAATAAAAAAGTTAGTCTATGCAAAGCCACTACGTGAGTTTCATTAACGCTATCGCAGCATTTAATAATCTTAATTTTAAGACAAATAACAATAGTTATTTTTCCATAACGGGTATATGGGGCCCCATTAAGACCTTTACCACAGATTACCTACCTGATTATTGGTACAGATGAATCACTGCCTGAAAATCAACGTACTTGTACGAGTTAGATGTATACTTGTCCACGCGATCGACCGCTGCGTGCAAATATGTATCTTAACAGTCGACCATACGGTTATTATAACGTTGGAGCCGCTTGACCTTTGAGCTACGTACTAGGAAACGTTGTGATGCTAGGGTGATGCTTCTCTCAATAAAAAAAACTAGGTCTGCAAGGCGAATCGCTGCTCGCAATGTTGAGCTGAGTGAGACATCGTGATTTGAATTAAAACAAGTCCAATAGATTTGACCGCTATTACGGAATCAGATTTTGAAAATTTTGAACAGTGATCATTCCTCCGTGGCAAGTCCGATTTTGAAAATTCTTTTTGAAAGTTACAACTCTGGACATACTTTCTGAGCGTGGAAATTTTGGTCACGGTGTCTCGAGCGGTTATTATGTAATTCCATCTGGAATTTTTTTAACGGTGATCATTCCTCTGTGGTAGCATTAATGTTTTCAAAATATATCCATAAACCTTCCTCTTTAATCATGCCAAATTTGGTTCTGATTGGATTAGTAGTTTAGGAGTAGACCTGTGACATAGAAAATCCTGAAGTCTGGAATGAGGAGCTTTCGCTCGACTTCGTCTCACTCAGCTCAATAATTATTCGATAAAATTATAGGTAAACCGGAGATGGCCCAGGGTCAGTCGGGGTGCGAGGGATATGCTCTATGGACAACCTTACACCCCGGCGTCTGTAGACCCGAGACGGCGTGCGGTTTTAGTCGCTTCAAGCCCGACATAACTGCACCCGCTGGCCGGCGGATGTGTATCCGAGGGTATTTCCGCACGAAAAAGAGAAAAAAATAGGTTTGTGGGCATTTCGGACGGTGACAGATGAATTATCTTTACAAGATTGTTAGCGACCGTTCCTCTAACAAAATGGTGACGCACATCACTTTGCTTAGTTCTTTTATAGAACAAGGGCTTTTCTGTCAACTTCTGAGCACCTTGAGAGGTTATCATTATACAAAATGATAACATAATCACAAAAGTGTACAATTTCAGACAATAGTTTTTTAAATAAATAGCCTCTTTACATGCCTTCGCTATCGCCATATATTCGGCTTCTGTGCTTGATAAAGCTACATTCGGCTGCTTCTTACATTCATATGAAATAACGGTTCCTGAGAACAGAAAGAAAAACATGTGCAGGATTTTCTATTCGAAGTATTTGGGGCCCAGCCTGCATCAACAAAACCCATTGCAAAACGGCTTTTGTGGGCAAAACTAGTGTTGGTGGGTAGTAGGTGCAGTTTATCCGCGCGACATTGGCTTTCCACTTTTTTAAATAGGCTAATGTTACTCTTGACAAAATTTACAACCTCATAGATATACAGAGACGGTACAGTCAAAACTTTCAAGTTTCTGAAATGTGGTCTGCAGGTATCTGTTTGTATCAATTTACAGATAGCTCTCACACACTTTATCTGTGCTATTAGTACATGTTCAGTGTAGGCATTACCCCAAAAGATATCACCACACCTCAGAGTAGAGGCGACGTACCCATGATAGGCAGCTAAGACCGCACTCCTATTCGCTATTTTACCCAGCATGTGTAAAGCGTACGAAAACTGGGTTAGTTTCGTACAGACATGTTCAATATGTGTCTTCCAGGACAATTTATACCTAAAACTTTTATTGTTTTTGTTTCATGCACACGGTCTTCTTTATAGTTGATTAAGACTTCATAAATTGTATTTTGTTTTAGTTTAAAATTCATAATTTTTGTTTTGGAAATGTTAATTTTAAGGTTGTTAATATTCAGCCCGTCAATAATTGAAGCAAGACTTGTATTGACGTTGTCTTCTATTTCATATATACTCCCAGAACTAAAGATGATAGTGCTGTCATCTGCAAATAGAGTCATCTGGTGCTCGGTAGCAGCAGGGAGGTCATTAATATAACAGAGGAACAACAATGGTCCCAAGACAGATACTTGAGATACACCATAGGCAACCAATTTTGTGCTGGAGGAGTATGTGATTTCAGTTTTAGTTCTTATATTTACTTGATTTATTTGTGTTATTTGTGTCCGATTTTCTAGAAAAGATTTTATAAGATCAAGTATGTTACCTCTTACACCGTAGCTATAAAGCTTATTCAGTAGTAGTTTATGGTCCACATAATCGAACGCCCTGGTAATATCCATGAACATTGCAACTGCAGGTTTCCTGTTGTCTAGATTGTGGTATATTTTTTGTAAAAAATTAAACACGGCCATATTTATGATTTTATTCTGCCTGAAATCCATTTTTTCATTGCAGAAGATATTATTTTTTTCAAAATAAGTGTAAAGACTGTTGTAAATCACCTTTTCAAAAACTTTAGAAAAGACTGGGATGAGCTATGGGTCTATAGTTAACTATTTCCGTTTTATCCCCTCTTTTGAATACCGGTTTAACTATTGCTAATTTCAAAATGTAGGAAAGATGCCTGTCTGTGTCGAGCTATTTATTCGGTGACTTAATATAGGTGCCACAATATAGTCCACTAATTAAACCACTTTTTTATTTATTTTTTACGTGCGGAAGTCCCTTATGTACTATTAGTATTTTTAATATTTATATATTTTTTATTATCATTATAATATCCTTCGGAGTGGTTGGCAACATAAACATAGATTTATACGATTGCAATTGATTTGCATTCAAACTAGTTTGACAGATGGAACTTGGTTGAACGAATAACAATTATGGAATTGACTCAAATAACTTACACTGTAGGAGATATCTGGTCGTGTTAAGACACTTAAATACATCAAGCTTCCTATCAGTTGTTGATATGGATATGATTCACAAACTTTTCTCTAATTTTAAATTACTTTCAATTTGTGCATCAACCACATTGCAATTTGTCATATTAAACTTGCTTAAAATTTTATCTACATAATTCTCTTGATCTAAGGAAATACAGCCATTTTCCTACATTTTTACTCTCATACCCAATCATTGTTTCATTTGTCCCAGATCCTTAATTAAAAATTTTGATATTACCAAAAATGTAAGCTCACTTGGCATATTATCACTGTTTTGAAAAAATGATCTAAGGAAATACAGCCATTTTCCTACATTTTTACTCTCATACCCAATCATTGTTTTATTTGTCCCAGATCCGTAATTTTAAATTTTGATATTACCAAAAATGTAAGCTCACTTGGCATATTATCACTGTTTGAAAAAATGAAAAAATCATCGACAAAAATTGTTATAAGAATTTGCTCCTTTTTAATTTTTTTGATAAACATGCATAGTTCTAATTTTGACTTTACAAAGTTAGCTTCCAATAATCAACCATTTACTCTTACATTCCAAGCCCTAACGGGTTGTTTCAAGCCATAAATCGCACGTTTCTAAAATTTAACATAATTATCTTTACACTCTACTCGTAAATTAGGTGTATACATTTTCATTTAGATAGCCATTCAAGAATGCTGTAGTTTACATCTATATGGGTAATTTGAAAGTTTAGTTTTACACTCAATGCAAATAAAAGTATTAAAGTTGAGTATCGAAGTACTGGTGAGTATGTATTGTTGTAGTCCTGTCCATGTTTCTGAGTATACCCTTTCGTATCCAGGCTTGCCCTGTATCGAACTTTAGGATCGCTTTCGAACTTTTTCTTAAATAACAACTTGCACTGCACTATCCTATCAGCTTCTCTTCTGTCTGATAGACTCAGGTACATTTTCAATGTCGATGCCCTTGAGTAGCATGAAATTGCTTGTCGCGAACGACCAATCGTCGTAGTTTTCTCGTCCCTTGAGCCTCGGAACGTTTACCAAATAACCTGCCGTCGACATTCTTACAGTTTCGCACGTAAATCAATCACAATTTTACCGAAAATATGTAGGAAATAAGTACTGGGTCCATAATGTAACTCACGTAGTGGGTTTGCATAGACTATCTTTTTTTATGTAGAATATACTGCTCCGGGCTGTTCCGGGCCATGGTCCATAGGAAACTTGTGTGGTGGGATACAAGTTTCCTATGGACCACGGTCAAACAGCCCGGAAGCAGTATATTCTACATACAACACCGGCCGTGAAAGCCTTAAGATTTATATATATATATGACTCTTTTTATTCAGTAGAAAATTGGCAGACAACAGAACTGTACTTAAGAGATGGCGCTAGTAGTATTTCAAATATTTGATTATTATTATTATTTTGATATTAATTTAAACAAGTATAACTTATTTTGCCACAATTTCTCACAACTACCTGCATTTTCCACAAAGGAAAAGTTTTTAATTAATGGAAAAGTTATAAATGAAGTAGTGAGATTCAGTGCAAGTGAGTATCAGGATTCTCATTTGTACTGCACCTAACTTCTAACAAGAGCACTTCATACCAAAAGCAGACAGCATTATTTTATGTTATAGTTGCTGTTACCTACATTTTCAGCAATCACATTTCACCGTGCATCTGTGCTACGAGTGGTATTATACTCGTAAATCTGTTTGATTGTCCGAGACCTAAATATATTCCACAAAGTGCTGAGACTTACGCGGTAAAATATAATTAAGGAATATTATAATAAAATAAATAAAAAAAACTTTTTAAAAACCACGTTTTCCTTCCGAACTAACAAGAAGAAAATAAATTTCTCAATCACTTAAAAACGTGGGGCGGGCGCTTTGAATTTTTTAAATTATTGAATATCTAAGGAAAACGATACATTAAAGGATTAAAGCGCCCGCCCCACATTTTTTAGTGATTGAGAAATTTATTTTCTTCTTGTTAGTTCGGAAGGAAAACGTGGTTTTTAAAAAGTTTTTTTTATTTCTTTTATTTTTATTTCTGATGATTAAATATGAAAATGTAAGGTGGCATTAGCCTACATAAAAATTTCAGAGCTTTAGGGTGATCAGAAGTGGTCGAAAATTAAGTGTCAATTTTTGGCTTCAGAGGGAAAGAAACACAGAAACACAGACACGAAGTGAAACTAAGAAAAACGTGGTAAAAATATAAATTGGTTGCGTCTGTACATTGGAGATATTTAGAAAAAATGCTTGAGTTATGTTAAATGAACGATTCTGAACACAAAAATATTGTTTTTGGAATTCTTGTATGTTTATCTGTTTGTCTGTTTGTTTGCCATGGACGCAAAAACTACTGAACGGATTTTAGAAAGGTCTTGGTTAGACTTAAAATCTGCCGTATGTTAGATTGCAATCCAAAAAACGAGAACCGACCTCCGCGCAGGTGGGGCCGCGGGCATCAGCTAGTTAAGTAATATGATTCAGAATACATGAGTATTGTAAATACTACTGTTCTGTTCTGAAAACATTTTTTTTAACCATTAATAGATATTATCTTATTTGTCAACGTTTCTAATAACGGATAGTTTTTTCTTTTTACAATGGTCGCGTCAATATGAATGACTTCATGAACTGTATTTACGTACCTACTTACCTTCTAAGTATTAAGACTAATGTGTGTACCCTGTCACATCAGTAATGAACTAGCTACAGAGCGAGACGGTTGTTTCATTACTTTGATTACCTACATACTATCTGGCGACGAGGACGGTCTACCCGCGATTATTCCATAAAAATGGCGAGTTTTCTCGGAAATTTAAGTGTTTTCGACTACAAAATTCACGAATGGGACGTTTTTTACGGAAAATTAACGCAGTTTATAAAGTTAAACAGCATCGCAGTCGGAAACCAAAGTGCAGTTTTATTGACGCATTTATCGGACGAATCCTAACGTCTGCTTCGGAATCTCGTGCATCCGAAGAAGCTCGAAGAAATCACCTACAGTGAGCTAGTGGAGGTACTCAACAAACATTTCACGCCAAAAAGGTCGACTTTCGCTGATAGGGCGAAGTTCTACGAAGCGATAAAATCCGAAGGTGAAAGCATCGAGGAATGGGCGGCACGGCTGCGTGGGCTAGCCGTGCATTGCGAATTTGGTTCGGAGCTGGATACGCTTCTCCGAGATCGATTCGTCCTAGGCTTCAGAACAGGACATGAGCGTGACAAACTTTTCGAGCCCGACTCAAAGACTTTGACGCTCGCGCAGGCGTTGGAGGTCGCGCAGCAAGCTTCGTGCGCGCGGCAGGCGCGTGCTGGCGGCGGCAGCGCGGGCGACGTCGTCGTGAAAGAGGAGCCGGTATTGTACGTGCGAGCAGGCGCCACCGGCGCATCGCGCAGCACCGCGGCCGCCGCCGCGCACCAAGCGGCAGCCGGAACGGCTCGCAAAACCAACGACGGCGGCGAATCGCGTTGTTCAATATGTGGTCTACGAAACCACAATGCGGCTAACTGTAGATTTAAGAACTACAAGTGTTTAGTTTGTGGGCAAAAAGGCCACCTAAAAAAGTTGTGTGCGGTTCGGAAATCTAATTTACATAATATCGGCACGGAAGATACGGATTTGTCTCGAGCGGATTGCAGTGAGTGTAAACTGTATAACTTGAGGTATGTGGACTTTAATCCTATAAAAATACGTGTTAGGGTGAATGATGTAGATCTTTGTATGGAACTAGACACCGGGTCAGGAAGCACCGTTATTTCAAAAAAATTATACTCGTTACATTTTGTTGATCAGACTCTGCATAAAAGTAAACTAAAAATGTGTCTTTATAACGGTCATAAAATCACGCCTGTAGGATATTTTAATGCTAGGATAATGTACTCAGATTTATGTGAAGATCTTAAAATATATGTTTTAGAAAACGGTGGTCCGCCGCTATTAGGCCGTGATTTCATGACTAAGTTTAAAATTTATTTTGCTTCCACGATTAACCAAATAACGGGTGGGAATAAGAACAATGAAGAAGTGCAACGGCTATTGAAACAGTACCCAGATGTTTGGAAAGATGAATTGGGATGTTTTAGTAAGTTCGAGATAGATTTTAAATTGAAGGAAAATGCATCACCTAAATTTTTTAAGCCACGTACCGTACCGTTCGCCCTCAAGGACAAAGTTAGTAACGAACTAGATAGGCTGGTCAGTTTAGGTATACTAAAACCGGTTTGTTATTCAGAATACGCCACGCCCATAGTGCCGGTTCTTAAAGAAAATGGCAAGTTAAAAATCGCGGGAGATTTTTCATGTACTTTAAACAAAGACTTGGAAATTGATAAGTACCCCTTACCACGAATAGAAGAAGTTTTTGCCAAAATAGGAGGGGGAGAGCACTATTCTAAATTAGATTTGAGTAATGCCTATAACCAATTTAAGCTATCCAAAGCATCTCAAAAGCTTACTACTATTAATACGCATAAAGGGTTGTTTTCCAATACAAGGCTTGTTTATGGATTGGCTTGTGCTCCTGCCATTTTTCAAAAAGCAATGGAAACCTTGTTAGCAGGTTTAGAGGGAGTAAGCGTATGGTAAGATGATATTTGTATAACCGGGCCCTCAAAACATATACATCTATGTAGGTTAGGAGAAGTTTTACGTAGATTGCAAGAGGTCGGGTTACGTTTGCAAAAAGATAAATGTGTTTTTTTTGAGAAAAGTGTAACTTATCTAGGCTACGTGATAGACTCGAAAGGGTTAAGAACCAGTCCGAGCAAGGTTGAAGCGATTCTGGACGCACCCGCACCCACCGACGTGTTAGGGGTTAAACGGTTTCTAGGAGTAGTTAACTATTATAGAAATTTCATTCCGGGTGCATCAGCACTTTTGAACCCACTACACGAACTGCTCCGTACGGGCGTAGAATGGGTGTGGGGACAGCGCCAGCAGGCAGCGCTCGACAGCGTGAAGCGCGCGCTGGCCGGCGAGCGCGTGCTGGCGCACTTCGACCCGGACGCGCCGCTCGTGTTGACGGTGGACGCGGGCCCGGCCGGCCTGGGCGCTGTGCTGGCGCATATAGATGCGGATGGACGCGAGCGCCCAATAGCGTTCGCCTCGCGGTCGTTGTCTACGAGCGAAAAGAATTATAGCCAAATACAAAAGGAGGCTACGGCTATAATTTTCGGTGTCAAACATTTTCACCAGTACTTGTATGGTCGGCAGGAACCTTTCGTTTTGAGAACGGACCACCGGCCCTTACTATCTATTTTTGGCAAGGGTAGCGGGGTGTCGGTGACGGCCGCCTTGCGACTACAGCGCTATGCGATAATTTTGTCAGCCTATAACTACACGCCGAGGTATATAGACGGGAAAAATAATGAGATTGCTGATTATTTTTCTCGGGCGCCGTTATCGGTTTCCAACGCGAATGATGAACAAGAAGGAAGTTCTAAGTATTTTCTATTCCTTGAACAGAGTATGGAGCCGGTTCTGTTTGACGATATTAAACGGGCGATCGCATCCGACGATGTGTTAAAGACCGTAATAAAATATATGAACAATGGCTGGCCAAGGAAAGTAAACTGCAGTCGTATATCGCCCTATTTTAAATGTAAAGCGGATTTAGAGGTGATAGACGGTTGTTTGTTCCGTGGGCACAGAATAGTAATTCCGTCGGTTTTTAGAGATAGGATGTTGAAAGAGCTTCATTCGGCCCACTTTGGTATCGTGAAAACGAAAAGCGCAGCTCGCAGTAGAATGTGGTGGCCGGGCATAGACGGCGACATTGAGCGCTGGGTCGGGGCGTGCGGCGCGTGCGCCGCCGTGCGCAGCGCGCCGCCCGCCGCGCCCCCCGCGCCCTGGCCGCGCCCCCCCGGGCCCTGGCACCGCATTCACATCGACTACATGTCGATAGGGCAGGCGGTCTACCTGATAGTTGTAGATGCGTTTTCGAAATGGCTGGAATGTGTTTATATGGACCGTGGCATTTCTACATATGCGCTCATTCAGAAGTTAAAAGAATTGTTTTCTAGGTTTGGTGTACCAAATGTTATTGTATCTGATAATGATGTAAAAATAAGTTCTGCTGAGTTTCATTCCTTTTGCCGAGTCAATGGGATTGAGCACCTAACGTCACCAATTTACCACGCTGCTAGCAATGGCCAAGCAGAAAACTCGGTAAAAACATGTAAGAAAATGATAAAATGTATGATTTCAGAGGGAAATTACTGCCAGAAGAATATTGTTGATAAATTATATAGTTTTTTGTTTAATTATAGGAACACAATTCATTGTGCTACTGGTTTTACGCCAGCTAAGCTGATGTTAGGTCGTAATTTAAGATGTAGATTAGATCTCGTTCTCCCAGATGATAAAGTCATGGTTACCAGCAACGATTCTGTAAAATTGAAACCTAACAGATGTTTTCAAGTAGGTGAAACTGTATGCGCTAAGTGGTTTATAGCAAGAAAAAGTATCTGGAGTGTAGGTATTGTAAAGAAGGTAATTGGCACAAGAATGTTTGAAATTTATTTTAGAGACTATGATACTACTGGTAACAGGCATATAGATCAGATGAGAAAATTTATAAGCAGAACTGTAAATAGTAAGGAACTCATGAGTGATAACGGGGATGCGGCCGACACCGGCAGCTCATCCCTGCCGATGTCGAGCGCACCGCCCACATCACATCAGTAATGAACTAGCTACAGAGCGAGACGGTTGTTTCATTACTTTGATTACCTACATACTACTTCACCTCGCCTGATGGTAAGCTAAAGGTAAAGTCTCAGTAATGGAGGTCACTATTACAGGAAATTCATAACATCTAGGAGTTATCTAGTTCTTTTTTGAGAATATTAGTAACCGAAATTACTAGAAATTTAAGTTTAATTGAATAACCGCTTACCATCAGATGCTCCATGGGCTTGTTTGCTACCTTAGTTGTATAAAAAACAAAAACAAAATATTGGTAGTAAGCTTCAAGCTAAATTTTTTTCTTCTATTAATTATAAATAAATAAATATTCTACGACATTCCATTAAGTGCATTCGTCCTCTATTGCGTTCACCTTCTAATTTGGGGACACGGCAGTGCCCCCGCCACGACGAGACAGTGGAGTACAGGGCACTACTTACCTTTTTTTTTTTATCGTGCGGAAATCCCTTCGGATACCCCCCCGCGTGGCAGCGGGGGCGGTTATGTCGGGCTTGAACCGACTAAAACCGCACTCCGTCTCGGGTCTACAGACGCCGGGGTGTAAGGTTGCCCATAGAGCATATCCCTCGCACCCCGACTGACCCTGGGCCATCTCCGGTTACGAGATGGCCCCCTCGGGTTTGGGAACCACGGTGTCCCCGTCTTGCCCCGGTTTGGGGGAGGGGCGCTAGTCGCTCCACCGTCCCGGCCTGCTTCTGCTGGGGTGACAGGTGGCCTCACCCGCCACCCCCAGGCCTGCGCTCATGGAGGACGGAGGTCGTTAAGCGACCTCCGGCGCCTGAGTCGCCTGCGACGCGCGGCGAGCAAGTTGCGGGCTCGGCGGACCGGGAGAGTTCTAAGTCTCTCCCGGGCGCGCTCCGCCACCTCCTTCGCGAGCATTACATGCTCGCAGAAGGAGGCGGCGGCGGCCCACGCGCTCGCGCTCCGCACCATTGCCGCAATCATGCTGCCGAGCGAGAGGACTCCCACCCCGATGGCTGCCACGAGGTCACGCCTCGGCGCCTCCCACGCCGGGCAGTCCGCCAGCGTGTGCAGAGGGCACTACCTACCTTTTGTCTAAGCGTTTCGCCGTATTTTTGTACCCTCACAAATTCGGTCTGGACAGTGCAAAAAAGTCCAAATTCTCTGGATATAATGTCATAAGCGTATTTATTAAACATACCAAGTATCAAATACATTTACAGCCTTTATAATTTAGATAATATTAGTAAATTGAAAAATACGATAAATAGTAAAATAATATAATAATAGTTTTATATTTTTTCATGTGAAATTGGAAACAAACGAATTAAGGGTAAACATTTATGTCATTCGCGCAAATTCCGAAAATATCATATTATTAGTGTCTAAAATATGCAGATTTCGCCACTCACTGAATTAAATTTTGTATGAAACTTTGGCAATTTTAAGTGTAGTAGTGTAGGATTTGTTACGATATATGTTTATTCTGATTGGTGTACAATAAATTTTATATCTATCTGTCTATCTGTCTAGGATTTGTAGACAATTGATCACTAGAATTAACGCAGAACACTATACGCTATGATGAGATTTAAACTGTTAGGTTAGGGCGTGTAGAGTAAGAACCTTGGCTCTCCATAAGATCTGATAACTGTTTACAATGCAAGCAATATTGACTCGTCTTGGCGGGACTTCACATGAAATTGTTTTTGTGGAATACGTATTATCCTCTACCCATTCTTCGGAAATACACAAGCGTCAGTATATGTATGTAGAAATAACTAAAAAAATACTAACTTATCCTCTGAAAGGAAATCCAATAATATGAATACGTATTTATCTATCGCTGAGCCAACAAAAAAGTTTGAGGGCTTGATATATCGTCCTTAAGAGCATTCAAACGAAGTTTTTCAATATAACTGGACTCACTGACAATTGGGTGTGGGGAAACTGACAACGGTTCTAAATGATTCGGGGATTTTCGAAGTTACTTGAAATTATTTTGCTTATAAGACTGAATTTGTGATGTGCGGTGACGTGGGAAGTAATTGGTTGGAAAATGACGAGTCGGTGTTATATTAAATAGAAATGTTTTGATTTATTGCTGTTTGAATAAGAAATGTTCTTACGTTGATTTTTTTATAACTCTTTAAGGGGAAGGGATTCAGGGGCAATCTGCATTCATTCGAGTTCAGTCACCCCTGTACTAATTCTCAACACCTGCTTTCAAGTGCGAACAGTCTGCTCGTCATATCCTCTGTGAATATAAATTCCATTTATCGATTTATTTCAATTTAAAGATCTTTTCTTAATTTGTTGGTGTTCAGCAACTTCTGAGAGAACTTGTTTAGATTTTAGTTATAGCGGTATAAATGAAAGGTGATTTTTTCGACATACAAGATAATTAATGTAATGGTACAACCAAGCGAGCGCCCATAGAGAAATTATACCTACAGTCAACAGACTACTACATACGATTGGTTCTGCTGATAAGCTATCCATTCAATTTTATATCATCGTCGTTTTCACTTGCTTCTTATACTTCAAACCTATTTTTTCCTTCATTTTTCTCGTTGTCTTCTTAATAAGCCATTAATAAGTATTTTGCAATGTTTTCCTTAAAACAAAAAGGAAAAGGAAGTATGTAAACTTTTGTTAAAATACTTTTAAGGATAATTTTAAAAGAGCCATTCGATTTAAATGATACTAAAATAAAGCACCAAGCCAAACGACATTTTTTTTTGCTTATTCTAAATTTATAAGAATCATCATCTTACTGTGGTATGCCGGTTACTTCCGAGACTTTTACCTCGAAGTCCAGGGTCAGCTTACTTGTTTTCCTCCTTTAGATTTGATGACTGCGACTTTTATGAGAGTGACTGCCGTCTGTCTCCCGAACCTGAGAGGATATCCTGCGCCAGAGCCATATATGTCAAGGTGGCAGGTGTAGTGCTTGCAAGGGAGGTTGGCTTGGCCCGAATATCTTGTTATTGCCCCAGCCTAAATTTATATTCATTGCAAGATTTATCATTGCAAGATAGATCAAAAGAAAATAAATAAAAGCTTGTACAAAAAGAAAAACTATCTACAAGAAAATCAAACACAAAACCCATTGGTTTGTACCTACATACGTGGCTCTAAATATTATCAATAATTGCTTTCTTCCTAACCCCGATGGGATAGGCGGAAGTATATATTAATGTTATTTTACAAAACGAAGGACCAAATACAATTTAAATGAACGGAGTTAATTAGGCCAAAATATGTGCTGCTATTCCAAATTCAAACTCGGTACATATTTCGCAGGAGTAGTTTCTACGAGCAAAATTTATAGTCCGACCCAAGATTGCGGACTGTACCGACTAAACAACTCAGTCGCTCAGATAGCGGGTGAATCTAATTATTTATTGCAATAATGCAATCTTATGGTGTCATCTCTAACGTTTGGCTTATCTAATACAAAATATGCGTCAAATACAGGGTGATTTATTTTCGTAATTTTGGATTCCCAAGTCATTACTTTTGCAGGATGTTATTCGGTGTTATAATGGGTCTTTCGGGGAGATTCGTTGTTGTGAGAAGCAATAAGAGATATAATAATAACTAAATGCAGTTGAGGAAATGTGCTAAATAAGACGTTATAACATATATTGTACACCGTGTATATATCACTGTAATTGTATTACGGGTTTATTATTAATTTAAAATGCTTTTCATTGCCTTCATTCAGTGATATTTTGGCGCATGCAAGCTTGTATGCAACAATAATCTGAATTTATATGCTTAGACCATTCTAAGCCATTCATGATACAATCCCAATAAGTTTGATATTAGAACAGACATCAGAAAACTTATAAAATTAAAATTTCAAAATCTAATTGAGAACGGAATCTAACTATGAGTGATTGCGTTTTCATGACTCGAAAACGTAGGAAGATTTTATTTTGACAGACATACGAAATAAAGTCTTTTTTTAAATTTATCTCTCTAATTGAATTCAAATAACGCGTTTTCTTTTTGAAATCGTGGCGTAACTGCATCGGGCCTCAGGTCATCTACTTTTACTTCTAATAATTATTTGAGGTTTCTGCGCAGCGTATAGACCTTAGATAAAATTTCATTTTAACACGAATCTAACTACGTACGTCGTCGTAAATCAAATTGTTTCCTAACATTTTCATAGCATTCTGGTTTAAAGAAGATTTAATAACGAAATAAGCTTATAGTGAAGAAAACTTTTAAACAAGGTTTCATTTCTGCTACAGAAATTATTAGATATTATTATCACTTTCTAACTAAGTTTAGTGATTAAATACATTGTATTAGCATAAGAGTGATACAAGATTACCTAGTGTTTTTAATTTATTTTTGTTTGAATCATTCTTCTTACAATTTTGGTGTTTTTAAGTAGGGTGTGAAAAAGCATCTGCCGAGGCCATCAAGGTACTAGCCACTATTCTAGGGACAGCATCTGGAAATGGTGGCCACTACTTTTAGGACCGTGCTCCATTTGCTAAACATTAGTCTTATATTATTTTTTATTTTTCTTGGTAAGTGCCGTTTTAATGGTCTATACAGAATAAATGAATTTTGACTTGACTTGAGTTGGACTTCACCTCAGGCTATCATCAGCCGGTAGCAGTCAAACTGACGGACTAAACTTTAAATTGTAACAACTAACATCATTGACACCATATACAGAAGCATATTCATTAATGCACAGTCATTTTTCGTCATGGCTGGTTGTATCCACAGTACTACTAGTGTTAGCTTACCAAGTCACGAACTGAAAAGTTATAAAACAAAATATTTAGTCGTCCTTGTTATATGTAAGGTGATCTTCTACATAATGAAACATATTTAACTAGATTTTTAATGTTAAAAACTTTTAAATTTTTTATGAACAAAAAGTAACAGTTTTCTGCCTACCAATTTTTTAATTCTAGTCAACCCTCTAAAGTAAACTGTTACAATACCATGTGAGTTCACTTTGTTAATATACTGAAGACAATGTATTTCTTATCCCAATATCTTCCTCCAAAAGAGAAAATTACGTAGTGAGAAATCCTTTTCATAGCAAGAAAATAGTTTCGACTTAACTTTGTTCTAATTGAAGTAAAAAGTGCTAGCAATCTGAATCTACTGTAGATCTTCAAGTCGTAGAACATACGTATTCCAATTAGGATTCCTTTCACGAGATAATGAACAAACAGCAACTGTTTACTGGTCTAAGATAAATGTAATGTCTAAATATAGTGCTTCCGTCCAAGATGTTGCCGTTACAAGAGAATTTACAATTTACCTACCAGTTTACTTAGTAGCTTTGCTTTTCATATGTTGACGTTTAAATTGGAGAACGGAAGTCGGACAAGGGGATATTCACTCTAACACGTGGGTTCGATAGGTGTAATTAAAAATATTATTCACATTATTTAATAGCAAACTGACTAAGTCGACACCTAAATATTGATTTCATTATTCTATCTACTAAATCTCTTTAAATTCAATTATTATTGAACCTAAGTACCAGTGATCTGTATGTCGATTTCAAAGAATAGGAGAGCGGGGACCCCAAGCTCCCCCTTATTCATCCGCCTCTGTAACCTGCTTCACCCTTTCTAAATGTAATCGCAGATACGTATGGTAAGCATTCATAGACCTCGATAAGTTAGGTCATGTCCTTAATGCTACCTTTTGTGCACCTATATGTATAAATAAAAGAATGTTCTAGTGTCAAACAATCTTTTATTCATACATTTAGGTGTTTTCTCCTCTAAAATTTGAAATTTTACCCTTACGCACTTTCACTAAACCTAGTTACATCCTCTTGCACTTACGTTAAATGGCACCCTTTACTTTCGACACCACAAGCACCCATCGAGCACGTTATAACGTATAACGCGCTCTATATGCATGTCCCGCTCGTTTAAAGCTGCCCGATATCTTGTCGTTTTCGGTTATATGTCCTAAGCGGGTAGGCAGAGGTATATTTTATTTATTTTATTTATTTAATAAGGTTCACCAACAATTGTTTACATAAAAACTTACACTAAATTCATGCAAAGATTCAGATCATAATGTACATACATACTTGTATCACTTACAATTCGTTAACAATATTTTCAGTTCCACCTAATACGAGGCACACCAATTGGCGTTGTGTACACGGGCTGATTTCCAGAACTTGACATCAATAACTGCGACTTGCCTGCTAGGGCAAATTGTCATTAAGGAATTGAATTCGCAACCTCTGGCGTGGCTGTCGTACGATCTACTGCCCTATATGTAAAATACAAAAGTATTTATAAAATATTGTGTGTATTGGGCCCCACTACGATTTTGGCAGTTAGTCCCGCAATAGTCAATATAAGCCAAATTAGGAAAAAAAGAAGGAGAGCGGGCCCCGAGCTCCGAAGCACAAGCTGCAAGTGGGACTAACGCTGTGATGAAGATATGTACCTATTCACTTTATCTACACACGCTTGCCAACTCACCGACGCGAGATCAAACCCGACCTCAAAGGCGAGGCCGCGATGGCGGCTAAAGTCCATCGGTAACTCTGGTTATCGTTTCGAGGGAGCACATGGGGTGCCCGGCAATGGATACTTAGGAAGGACATCGTGTAGTTTTAGTCGGATCGCTACCGACGTACCCTTTTTTTTTCGTGCTGAAATCCCCTCCACCCCCACCCCCATCAATGGGATTCCGGCGTCTTTAGACCCGAGACGGCGTGCGGATTTAGTCGGTTCAAACCCGGCGAGGGGGGGGGTATCCTGAGGAATTTCCACACGAAAAAAAAAACCACCAATGGGGTGCAGCTCGAGAGGGTTACCACACGTAAAAAGATAAAGTATGATGACCTTTGAATCTAGATAGCGCTGTGTAATGTCATAGACTATCATTATGATATGACATCGTAAGATATAATGTTAATTTATGTTGATATTATTTTATTTTATTACCAATAGGAATTCATAACGGTAGCCGATATAGTTAGCCCCTGTAATGTATTATTAATCGGACCCACACGGTCTTCGTAATAATAATATTCATATTTTAATGTTACAATAAATTGTCTTAACAAGTCATTAAATTACGCCAACATATTTGTTTGTACGGATCTTCTACTCATATCTCGCTTGTTGGGCAGTTTCTACTTTTGGTCACTAACGATAAGCAAAGGGTGCCATTGTGGCGCGTGTACTTAGGACTAAGTAAAGCCTCGTGTACACTACTGTATATTGCTATATGTTTGACAGTAATGACTTTAAAATTTTTGAGTGTCAAATATAAATTAGGTATAAGTAAAGCGGTTAAGGGCAGAACAGATCCGGCTGAAATTTGGCATAGGGATAGATTATAGTTTGGAATAACACATATGCTAAACATAGACTTATTATTATTCCAGAAATAGGTTCCCATGAGCAGCGGTAACGGGAAGAGAATTTCAAGCAGGTAAAGCCGCGGGCAAGAGCTGGTTTAATATAAGTAAAACCGTAAAACCTAAGAGGTAAACCCCATAGCAATGCCCAGGAATTCACCTGGGAGCTAATGCACAGCAATCACTCTCGCTACCACTATATAAGGTGTCACAAAATTAGGTCTCTGAATTTAGTGAGATGACTTGGTATCGACAAAATTATGTATTTGAAACAAAAAAAAATATATAAAAATGAAAAAAAAAAACACCACCAGCGACCAGCGTCACGTGACGCGACGAGCACACGTGACGCTGGTCGCTGGTGGTGTTTTTTTTTCATTTTTATATTTTTTATTTCTCAGAGACCTAATTTTGTGACACCTTATATACTTATAAAAGTTACATAATTTATTAATGGTTTCACACATCTAAAAGTTACGTTATCAAAATACCAAACTCCAATCAATAGACTGAATTAACTTTGTTCATGCATCAGTCAGTTACGCTCAATTTAATAGTGTCACGTTTCAATCCTCGCTAGAGTTATACACAGATTGCAGACTAACCACAAGTTGTCAGTGTGATTGAGGCTTAAAGAAGCATCACGTGGAATTCTTGTTACGTTGTAAATATTTGTGTTGTTAACACTTTATACAGCCGAGTGGGTTCGTAATGTTAGTCCTAAACTAACAATAAGTGTGCATAACTGAAAGCAACCCAACGCCCTGTTGTATTCCGCATCCTCGATAAAGTTGAGGAAATATATAAATTGGATAGGATCTGCAGGTATGTTTGTACTATCTCAGTAAAGTTTACTGTTGTGTCACCATCGACAGTGTTTTAGAATATACACAATAAACTACGAATTTGTTGCTCTAATAAAAATGTATAATTAAAGCAACAAAGTGAATAAGATCAAGCAGCGAATGAATTAAGATGTAGCGCTTTTTAAGTTAATTACAGCGCCATCTATTAAAAGATACGGGGTCAGTATTTCACATGGATGGAGCCGCGGGCAATAGCTAGTCTGTTCTAGAAAAGATATCACTTTGAAATAAAACTATTTTTAACGGATTCTATCGCGGTTTATTTGATGTTATTTTATATTTTACATTGAACCCGACGTTTCGGTTGCTTTTCAGCAGCCATGGTCACGGGGAGACTAAAGATGGTTGTTGTCTTGAAGTTTGAAGTGAAAGTTATCTCAAAGTACCCGAACTATGTTGAATGTTGGTGTTACTATTTACGGAGAATGAGCTCACAGTGTCATGAAGTATTGTTGTATTTTGTTTTTTCTTGGAATTAATTAAGTGAATGAATGGGTCCCAAGCTGGTGAAATCACAAAGATATCGCTATTGAACTACATCATCATACATCATTCAATCTCCAATGCCGGTTGTATCAAAAGTTTCCATTTGACCTGGGGTATACGTTTCTACTCCTTCTCCTATTAAAATACGTAATATAATCTATAACCCTTTTTTTTAGCGGAAATCCCCTCGTATACACCCCCCCCCCCCGCCGACCAGCGGGGGCGGGTATGTCGGGCTAGAACCGACTAAAACCGCACGACGTCTCGGGTCTACAGACGCTGGGGTGTAAGGTTGCCCATAGAGCATTTCCCTTACACCCCGACTGAAATAATCTATAACCCTTTTTTTTTTTTTTTTTTTTTTTTAACCCTATCTTCTTTTTGTTATCATTGGCTTTTGCAGCAAAATAGACACAATTTCACCAAAGTCAAGTATAATATAAATTTCTTTAAAATCTATCTACCTATCTAATGCCTTTATCTGAATCTCGGAAACGGTTCCAGCGATTTTCACGAAGTTTAGTATACAGGGGGTTTCGGGGGCTATGACTCGATCTAGCTAGGTAGTAAATATTCCATCATCCAGATATTTATTATAACCGGTGAAACGTAAAATGTCAAGTAGTTGATCATTTATCCGCCCCACCCTCTTCTCTAAAAAGGACTAATAAGGGAAGTGTCATACGCCAAAATGACAGCAGGAAATTAATTCGTACCCTCCTGTTTATTCAACTTATTTGGCGGTTTTGACAATTTGACACAAGTCTTTTGACGACTGACTTTGAGGCAAAGAGGGCAACCTGTTACATGGAGTATTCGTTTAATATTTTTGCCGCTAGGAATATGTAAAATTATTTTTGAAAAAACTCGATCTGATACTACAATAATCCAACTAATATTATAAATTTGCAAATTTGTGAGGATGAATGTTTATTACTCGTTCACGCGAGAATGGCTGAACGGATCTGGATAAAATTTGGCACAGAGACAGATTAAATACACATGGGTTATTTTTTTCCCGGCAATAGGTTGGATCGGGGCAACGGGGTAGTTGTATAGTAATAGTAGTAGTAGCCTTTTCATCTTAAATAGATGATTTAAGCAGCATCCGTGTGGCAAACCTTAAAGTTGTATAGAAACGATAAAAAATAAGAAAATAATCTACATCTAGGTTACAGGTATCAGACAATGTGGTACAAAATTTTAACAGAACTTAATACTCGGAGCATGACCGTTCCGACGCTTCATTGTAAAGTCTTATACAGAGTTATGCGCTATTTACCAGCTCTATATAGTTTCCATTAAACATTCACAAGACCAGCCGCTCGCAAACTAGTAAAGCTCTTTCTTGTCTCCCGCTTCGCTAAAGATGGAAATGGATTTTTTATACATACTTCTAACTACTCCAATTTACTTTTGATTAAATTTGTCGTCGGCTCCAAGAAACTTTCGCCGCGCCTCGCTGAGTGTCTTATTCAGTGTTTTTGTTGGGCACACGCTACGCATACTGTCGTAAGGGTATCATAACAGTAGGAGTGCGAATGGGATTAGCCAGATTAGGTAGGTTAATCTTATGGTGATACTTACGATCCCGCGATAGCTCACCTTGTTAATAAATTATATACGATACAGTAGGCAGTGAATGTCTTGAGGCGCAAGCCAAAATACCTGCTGATTGATGGACGAGGCTCCTGTTTTTCTTCTATTTGGGCTTGCTTTCTATAAAAATAAAAGCAAATTATGGAAAGGAAGAGGAAGCACAGGTGAGCAGCCCGTGGTCGCCAAAGTGCATACTTTGCAACCCGTTTACAACTAGATTTTGAGCTATATTGAAACTAGTATATTCAGGTTTACCTTTTTTTCACCACATCGAAGCTGACAGTGAGATAGATATGTTGGAATCGTACCAAATAAAGCCCTCCATGTTGCCGGGGATCCAGGTGCATCTTTTTTTAATTTTTTTCCGTGAGGAAATCCCCCCGGATACCCCCCGGCGGCCAGCGGGTGTGGTTATGTCGGATTCGAGCTGACTAAAACCGCACGCCGGCTCAGGTCTGCAGACGCTAGGTGTAAAGTGGCCCTAAGGCATTTCCCTTGCACCCCGGCTGACCCAGGGCCATCTTCGGTTTCGAGACGGCCCTCTCGGGTTTGGAAACCACGGTGTCTTCGGCTTACCCCTGGAAAGAGGGGGGTGCATCCTAGAATCTATTTTTTTTTTCCTGTGCTTTATTTTTATAGATGCAACCTAAAATCTGTAAAAATAAACAGATATATCTATGCTTACGAGTACGTTTACACTACACCCTGCCTAAAATGTAAACAGAGGCGCCAATGGGTATAGAGAAATATACGGCTTCCGACGTAAGCCTTATGAAGAACGCCTGAAACTTTTAAAATTGACAACTCTTCAGGAACGAAGAAGAAGAGGTGATCTCATCGAGACCTACAAAATATTAACACAGAGGTATAACTTGCCCAATATACAGGATATGTTTGTGTTTCGGGAAAAAGCGTACTCGTCACGGGGACACAGCCTCACTCTCAGCCGGACACACTCACACTCCCTTACTGCCTATCACTCTCTTAGCAACCGCGTAGTGCATATGTGGAACAAACTACCTGAAAGTGTTGTGACTGCCCCATCTGTGAACAGTTTTAAATCTCGCCTAGACAAATGGCTAAAAACTAACAATGAAACCCTACGAACACTGTGATATGGACATACCAGCAAGTTGTAATGTTCTCCCAAACACGATTTATCACAAAATATCACCATTACAATACACTGTTTTCTTTTTTAATTCTAAGATAATTTCATTAACAACCATTCTAACTAAGTTCACAAAGAATAATTTGAATTGCAAACGAGGCTAATGATTTTCGTTTTGATTCGCTACAGACGACGAATACAAAAGTAAGTAACGATTGCCTTATTAGAATTGTGATTACATTCGGAAATTACTAACTTAGTACGATAAGTACTCAAATTACTGCTACATCTCTGACGCTAATTTCTTGTCTACAAAATTAGTATAAAGCGATTTCTTATTTATATTAAACATTTTACCTTTTATTCACTTACATGTCACTCATCAACTATGTATGTGATGAAATGTTGGAAGTCGATTTTTCTGTAAGAATGTGATATCTGGACATCTGAAATACAATCATTTTATACCATAAAACTAGTAGACCTCTCCATTCCGAACAATTTTGGTTATTATTTAAATCCACACTATTATTATAAAATTTTATATAGTACTATATAAAATATCTACTAGTACTATTATAAAATTATAAATTAGTTGTGTCTGTACATTGGAGATACTTAAAAAAAACTTAAGTTATGGTAATTGTACGATTCTGAACACATAAATTTTTTTTTTTTAATTTTTGTGTTTTTGTTCATGATGGACGCAAAAACTACAGAACAGATGTTGATGCGGTTTTTTCTTTTAGAAAGGTCTTGGTCAGACTTAAAATCTACCGTATGTATGATTGCAATTGCTTAAGAAGAACCGGAGATAGGTATGAACAAAAAACGGTAACCGACTTCCGAGCGGGCGGAGCCGCGGGCATCAGCTAGTATTATCTAAATTCACTCAAAACAAGGGGTCCAGAAAGTAACAGATGGATCAGATCCTCTGATCGTGTTTATATAACACAATATAACAGTATAAAAAAATTGGAAGATATTCAAAACTTTAAAACGGTCCGTTATAACAAAAACTCGAATGTCTTATAAGTTTTTCTACAATTAAAGTCCTTTTTTTAATGTGTGAAAACCCCCTCGGGCTTCACCCCATCGGTGCTTAAGTAATTTCTGAACACTGAATTTCTAGTGCTGTCCTAAAATGGATCCAAACTTACCAACACATAATATTCCACTTAACATTTTACTTATCATTGCCATAAAAGTGTCGAAAATATTACAAAAATTGCATCTCGATTTCCTAGAAAATTATTTTCAAATTCAGACCAACTAAACTTCCATAATTAATATTTTCAAAAGAGAAGCGTAATTTGAAACTGGGGACTTAGTGAAATTTGCGTTAATCCAATGCGCCCAGGTCCCAAGTTAGAAGATTAAATTGGAGATATAATCGAAAACTCCAAAGAAAGAACACTCATCTAAATTAATCAGGTGACTTACCCGCGGCACCGCAAAGCTTGTCTCGCACCTCTGGAATTATAATTTGTAAGTGATTCTGTTGTTGTTTCCAACCGAGTATCCCTTCTGGACAATTATTATTATGGTTCCTTCTTCAAGATATTTTTATTTTTAACCGACTTCGACAAATATAAGTTTCTCAATTTGGATGTTTATTTTTTTATATATGTTTGGGCATAACTCTGTCGTATATAGATAGATTTGCATAATGTTTTGTTAGACAGACTTTTATTCCGAAATGGTTCCATTTAAATTTAGTAAAAAACTGACGACACGTTTCGAAGACAACGGAACTCTTCAATAAATTCCGCAAATCAACCTACGACTGGTGCTAGCGCATATTTAGGCATTGTTTATTCAATTTCATAACATAACATCACGCCGACTTCAACAAAATAGTATTACGCGCATTTTGTCTTTTGAATTAAATCACTTATCCAATTATTTTTCACTTTTTGTACCTTTTTGAAGTCGGAAATAATTTTTTTATTAAAAAGTACTTATGCAATATTGTAGTGACTGAGTTGACTACTGAGAACTCAGCCTCTACAGGATGGATTATGTTATTTAAGCTCCCTTAATAAGTTAATAAGATTTATAATAGCAAAGTCAGAAACAATGTTCTAGAACACTGTAGTATTTTTTGGTTGAAATAAAGCTGGTATGGTAATAATAAAACAACAATAACCAAATATTAATTCTTCGAGCAACTTCATTAGGATACAATTGAATTACTGGCTCATTGCTTAATACTTCTTCTATTCAATTTCACTACTATGGAATTGTTATGGAATCTTACTCAAGTTCAAAAGTGCTTGAGTATAGGTATTGTATTTTACAGGTACAATATTACTGGATTCCAAATTAACCTTTGCACTTTGGGAACAAAATTAACCCCAATTTTATCCAAAACAATGCTTATACTCGTGTATTCATGGATCAGATAACTGGTACAATCTGCATTTCTTTGTTATTTTGAAAATTATGTTGAAATCATAATTTGAGAGAGATAAGAGCTAAATACGAAATATACGATTGTTATTTTTCTAGTAATAGGAATAACAGGAAATGCAGTGTGGTAACTACCAACAGGTCTACTACAATCATTAAAAAGTGATTTTTGTGTTTATTTAAATGGTTTTATTTATTTGGTATGGTATGGTATACTCTTACCTATATATCCTTGAAAGGGTAGGCAAGGAGAGAAATAATAGCCATGTATAAAAGGGCAAGCGTGTTGCCATCAAGCTATTTTTTTTCCGGACTCCGAGTGGCTTCTTATAATTTCCTAAATAGAAAAATCCGTGCTGAATGATTGAAAAACATAGAATGCGTCAGCTGCTTAATATCTTCCTGGGCCAGTCGTAAAACTCAACTGAGGGATATTCAGAGTCTAGTGGAGTACCATCTGTCCACACAGATGGTACTCCACTAGACTCTGAATATGGTAGCCTCCTATCTACTAACCTAGGTTACTAAACTGTTGGAGCTTACTGACTCTTTATGTTTGTCCCGTCACGGCAATAAGCTCGCACCCTATTATATATAGGTGTGAGTGTATAAAGGGATGGAAAAAATCTCATTTCTTAAACTTGTAAAAGCCATCCACACAACTTGTAATGTAATAATGGACTTCTTTTTTAAAGCCAATTAACAAACCACACGGATCATCGTCAAAAGTGATAATGAGACTTTTTTAATTTGAAGTTATGATATCACTCTTTACTCAACTCACAAAGTATACACGTGAGGCACCAGCCAGTAATCACACCGTCTCCTAAAACCATTTATAAGACAAACATTTGAATGAAATTTGTTAAAGCTGTGCCTAAACAAAGTTGAGCGTGTGACACACAGGAAATATCAGCACAAATGTTATGGTAACGCGTTTAAACTTTATACAACAGAGGAGAACGGTGAAGCTCTCGGTCAAGTAAATTAACCTGTGTTTAAGCTAATTCACATTTTTCTATGTTACGTACAGTCGATCTCAGAAGTTGCTGGACACTAACATTGAAACAAACGATCTTTACACAGTAAATCAATAAATTTTAAATGATGTATTATTACATTTTTGCAATCTTCAAAGAAAAAAATTTAAAAAGAAAAAAGCCAAGGTGATAATATCGAATCTTATTCTAAATATCTATTTTTTTTTATATTAGTAACATAAATTACTAGTATTCCGCTCATATTCATATTCTCTGTGCTTTATATAGATCAATTAAACATAATGAAAGAAAACATAAAATATGAGATTCAATAGAGTGATTCTTGGTTAATTGGACCCCACTAAGATCTTCGTGGCCCAATCCAACGCCTCCTCTCGGAGCTCAGACTTGCTTCCTATGCCGATTAACGGACAAAGTATTAGCTAGCAGCAGGTGACTTAGGTCTAGAAGATACTATATAATGCGCATTGTAATAAATGTTGTTTATAGTCTGCGACGGCATGTATTTATTGTATGGTATAAAGGCATATGTAAAGGAAAAGAGAACACGGTAAACATTTTAACTGTATATTTCCTTCTGTTTATTCCATATTATAATACTATATTCAACTACTTTCGTCTTCACACCTCGACTGTCCAACAACGACTGCCGGCTGTGCGCATGCAACATCATACGAAAACTTTTAACTGGAACAAGCAAATAAGAAGGTATCAACAGGAAGTCGATACAAGGTCGCGTCGCTGCGGCTCTCTACGGCCATTGTGGCATAGCAGTAGTGCATTCGACTGCTACGACAGGGGCGCGGGTTCGATTCCCGCTCAGTGCAAATATTTGTATGCATGAATATGTCTAATTTGCATTGGTCTGGATGTTTCTATGTATAATATGTATGTATTTACAAAAAAAAAAGTATATAAGTACGTTTATCCGCATTCTGGAACCCATAACACAAGCTAGTTAAACTATGCTTACCTTGGGTCTAGAAAGAGCTGTGTAGAATATCGTAAAATAGAATATTATTTAACAAAAATGTGAATATTATTATCTAAGATAATTTTTATACAATTTCTAAAATTACAACAATAATAATGTTTTATATAATAGAAACAATTCATATTCAATCTAAATGTTACCACGTCAATGTCAGCAGCGCGAGTGTGACGCCCCGTGGTGTTGCATACGTCCTTAGGCCGCGGTAACCACTTCCCATCAGGTGTGCCGTGTGCTTAATGCCATCTTAGTGGTACAAAAAAAATGAACTCATAAGATGTGTATAATTCAAATAATTTATAATAATTAAAAAATATTCTTACACATAGTAGCAGCATTTAAGGTTTCAGCATTCAGCAATATTGGTAGATCACCTCTCCTTCGTAAACTAAATTAAATTCACCAGTGTAATCTTTAGGACGGGAACACAAACTCCCGCTAAAGAGCCTTTAATCCAGATTAGAATAGATTGAGTACATTCGCTAACTTCCTAGTCATTTGACTTTTCTTCCTTTGGTTCTGCACTTATCAGGAGTTTATTATGATCATTGCATGAAATTATTTTACTTTATTGAGGTTAAAGACATTATACGCAATAAATAAAATGTCGTAAGTTTCGATTTTGGTGAAATTCGGCATACACACTGACAAAATTACTAAGAGAAATTAAAATATACGCAGAAATAAAAACGCAAATCTAGGTATCACTCTACATAAATGTATCTTCAAAAACAATAAAAATATATCACAAAAATTATATATTAGGATTAGATATCTTCTATACATACAAATTAATAAAAATGAAGGGTCTGTTTGTAATATGAAAATAATAGGTTTAAAAAAATGCATATGAGTTGAGAGATCTATACAAAACAAAAACAAAAATAAACTATTTTAAAAAAAATTGTCTGTCTGTCTTTCTGTCTGTTCGAATTAGGTAATCTCTGGAACGGCTGGGCCGATTTTGATGGAACTTTTACTGGCATAGCTAATATTATAAGGCGTAACTGCTACTTTTATTTCAGAAAAAAATAAGGGTTCTGCACAAAATAATTAAAACCTGAAAAATCTAAATTCACGCTGGCGAAGTCGCGGGCACAGCTAGTCTATAAGAAGTCTATGAGAAGAGAAAGATTTTTTTGATGTGGGTAACTACATATTCACGGAATTTACCCGTTACTTATGCCATAATACCTAGCTTCATGTCAAATTTGATTCCTAGCACAACGAGAAATGCCCTATAGGTATACATGCATGCATTTACTTCACTTAGTTACAAAAACGGCTGTATCATTTCATTGCATTGACTTAGGAGATTAACTTAGGACTTAGGAGATTTTTTCCCAGCTACAACTCGTTGCAGACCTGAGTATATGATATAAATTTCAACTGAATACTTTTACACTTTCCTGAGAAAAAGGTCTTGACAGACAGACGGATAACAAAGAGATCCTATAACGGTTCTTTTTTTTCTTTTCTAGGTACAGAACCTTAAAAAACTGGTCAAGTGCGAGTCGGATTGGCGCACTGAGAGTTCCGTACAAAACTAGATTGAGGGGCGAACTTATCGTTGCTGTAGAACTTCTAGTCTTAACAGATACACACACGGATATTTTTTGTGATATTCATTCATTCATATTTTCGATTTTCGGATTTTTCCCTTGAAATACCCAATAGTATATTGATCTTAAAAATATAACTTTAAACTGATATTGTATAGGTATGTGTGATTATAATTTATTATTTTAAACAAAAAATCACTTTTTACAAAAAGGCGTAGGTAACTGTATCTTTTAAAACGATCGCAACGAACGGTCGAAACTAGCATTTTCACTCATAAAACCCATATTTGAAGTTTTTAGTAAAAAAGTAATTTTTGTACAAAATGTTCAAAGACATGGATTGCTTATTGTCACTGTCGTCATAAGATTTTTCGGATGAACGGCTCACTTTCAATACTTTATGGGTCCTTAAGTAGTTACGAAGTGATTAATTTCTATCCATCGTATTTACATACTTATCTCTTTATGAATATAGCTTGGCCGCAAAAGATTTTACACATACAAATGTTGTTTAAACCTCATAACCTCCTGCGCTCCTGTCCTCTTACCTAACGATCGTACGTTGTAGAAGGGCAAACGGTACAGTTTGCCGGTTTTGACGTCGTTAATCGGCAGTTACGACTATTTGCTGACTTTGTAAAATTAAATTGCCAACACAGAATATTTATTGAATATTTGTTGAACTGTGATTTTGTTGACTACATACGAATATGAAGTATTCATATCTGTAATGTCTTGAAACTGTGAAAAAATGAAACTTTTACAACACGCAATCAAAAGATTATAATTACGCAGCATGAAATCATTTGACACGCTTGCAGCGCTACGTGGCTCCAGTATTACGATATTTCAGTAGATATTCAATGAATGCAATCATTATGTGTGTGTGACAATTTTTTTTTTTTTGAAGTTAGTATGGATATAGTAGGCTATGATTGAGAGATAGATAAATGCCAACGCGGACTGTTTTTGTAGGCCTTTAAAAGAGGAACAATCCTACGATGTTACGTCTCAAAGGGACTAGGCAGCGTATTCGAATGAAACTCTCAGTCGGCTTGATTTCTTTCGTTACTTTGAACAATTATCGTCATATTTCGAAGGGTCCTACGAATATGGGCGTAAGTGACACTTTCGTTTCTTTACTAACTGACTAAGAAGTTGACGTCTGACAGGAATGTATAGAGGAGAATGATATTGGGCGCTGTCCCCAATTAATTTTTTCAGGCAGATAAATAAATAAATATAAATGTTTTACGACATTCTACTCAGCGCTATCTAGACCCAAAGTAAGTACCTATAGCTTAACTAGCTTGTATTATGAGTTCTGGAATGCGGATATACATTAGATACATTTTTAATCAATGCAAATATTCATATTCATGTACACAAATAATTGCACTGAGGAGGAATAGAACCCTTGACCTCTGACTTAGCAGTCGAACGCTCTACCGCTACGCCACAGAGTTGTTGATGATTATTGCATTATAATTTGAAATAGTAAGCGGCACTGTTTAAAATTTATATTATATTATATTTAAAACAGAAAACGCCGAGTCTTAAAACGAAATTGATTTCCTTATCTAGCTTCAAGTGAGCTACCTCAATCAATGCTTCAATCCGACCTCCTATTCAACGTCAAACGTCTAGTTACCAAACTCGAGTCAACATCTAAACTAATGAATGATGGTAACGTCTCTTTGTCCGAACTTTAACCACAGTTAAACATTGTGCCAATCAAATTTAAACTTGTTGAGAGTTTAATTTAAGTTTTACTATATTCGCGTAGTACCTACTGGAACAAAGAGTAAGCTTACCTTCTTAGAAATTTATTTAATTATTGGAAAGACAATTTTCTAAACAGAGCAATTTATCTCTTCTTTTTCTTTTTCTTTTCTAATGTGGGTGCTAGCACCTCTGCCTACCCCTTCGGGGATATAGGCGTGAGTTTATGTTATGTTATGTTGTTTTTTTTTTTTGTTCAAAACAATGGTTACTAATACTATTTCGTAGCGGACAATACAAACATATAAATAACGAACACGAATAGACTCAGACTCAGAATGTATGACGGTCCAAATCATGAGTTTGATATGGGATTTCACCAGGTTCGACTCAAACATCGATTCATATAATATTAGACCCTATTATGGCATTAGAAATGACATAACGGGGAAAAAGAATTAGACTCACAGATAGAATATATTTTTTATATACCGATCACCGGTTCACAAAACGACCCCGTCCCGAGAATACTCCGGCAAGAAATTCAGTCGGCTTTTAAGTGGCCTATTTACAACATCATCACAGAATAGATAATAGTACTGCATTATCCTTTCTAAGACTGTTTCCCATTCTTTCTATCTTTAGTATTCTTCTGAAATGGTAACTATTATACTATCGCTGTGATGCCTTTGCTTCAATTTGTGTAAAAATTTACAAACTTTTAACTTTTCTTCAACTATAATTTCTCTACGCATTCTTCACCTTCATTACGAACTTGAGCAGTTTCACAACAGAAAATAACCCTACAAAGGTTATTTCCAAGTTATGTCACGTAAATAAGTAATATTATCAATTTTCTTAAATTTAATTATCAATAAACTTTACAAGAATATTACTTTCAAAGCCAGATACGTGATATTACAAGCTGAAGTTAAAAGTTACTTGTAAGTTATAGACTTCTGAACACAGATAGCGGGTCGTAGCTTAAAGTAGTTGTTAGTAGATAGGTGAGGTCTACTTCTTCATGGCTCTTTGTCTCTTGTGCAATGCTAAGTCTTTTTTATATGTGCTCCATTTAAACTCTGAACTCCCCCGTAACCACTCGCGCGATCTTGACCAAATTTACCATGGTGATAGTGTGGACACTGAGGAGTGTTTTGAAGCGAGATGGTTCATGTCCGATGTACCATTAAGGAATAATCACCGAAAACAGTTCCATGAGCGCGCGGCCTTAGCTAAGCGCGCGACCGTAGTAAGATGTGTTATTTTCAAGTAAGAGTCCTGCTCGCTCAGCTCAATTTATTTCAGTCGAACCCTGCACTGAATTCCTAGTTTAAAGAACACTAAGGATGGGGCGAAACTAGGTCATGCTGTAAGATTATGTTTTTTTGGATTGGGTAGTGTAATGTGGTGTCTCAAAAAGCTACCTCTTTGCTATGGTGCGTTTCAATAATAAACTGATATAATTTTAATAATTAAATAGATTCATCGAAGCTATGTATATTGAAAAAGCACTCCACTTCACGAGCGTACTTACGAAAGTGGAGTTGGATCCACTGGTTGTCTAATAGATATTAGAGGCCTATTGAGTAATATATTCAACTTTTGAAAGCTACGGTGTCGTAATAACAGTGTCCGCCATACGAAGCCAACTCAAGCCCATAATCTATATAGTCTAAGAGCCGGTGAAGATCGACCTTCAGCAATGTGATAACCAGATGGGATATATTTTTTATCAAAATATAATATATCCCATAACATGCCTATGATGACTTGCCTATCAAAAAGTGTTCATGGCTATTTTTAATTCAATTTAATATAACAAATTTTTGATAACCGGATTTTAAGGGGTTCCGTTGGCAAAAAACGAAACCTTTATAGATTCGTCATGTCTGTCTGTCTGTCCGTCCGTATGCCACAGCCACTTTATTCCGAAACTATAAGAACTATGCTATTAAAACTTGGTAAGTAGATGTATTCTGTGAACCTCATTAAGATTTTCACACATAATAGAAAAAAAAAACAGTAAATTTTGGGGATAAACTTAGACTGAAACTCAAAAAAAAATTTTCCTCAGACCCCTACGTGTATCTATGGATAGGTCTTCAGAAATGATATTGAGGTTTCTAATATCATTTTTTTCTAAACTGACAAGTTTGCGCGAGAGACACTTCCAAAGTGGTAAAATGTGTCCCCCCCCCTGTAACTTCTAAAATAAGAGAATGATAAAACTAACAAAAATATATGATGTACATTACCATGTACACTTCCATCGAAAACTGGTTTGAACGAGATCTAGTCAGTAGTTTTTTTTAAAACGTCATAAATCGTAAACCGCATTTTCCCTTCATTCAATCGACTCAAATATAAAAATTTTACTTGCTGCTACGGAACCCTTTATGGGAGAGTCCGACTCGCACTTAGCCGGTTTTTATTAAATTCCAACTGATAGTTTTTAACATAGAATATATGCCTCGATAGGTTTGTAATTAAATTATCTGCCTTATAATAAATACCACAAATTTCGATTGGTTATTAGGTCGGTGTAGTTACCTATATCGACTTACCTGTTTATACCTGCTTACTATGAACAAAAATAAATAGGCGAGCCTATCGAGGCATATTCTCCCAGGCCTCTATGGCGTAGCGGTAGTGCATTTGACTGCTACGACAGGGGGTGCGGCTTTGATTCCCGCTAAGTGCAAATATTTGTATGCATGACTATGTCTATTTACATTCGTCTGGGTGTTTCTATTTATAATATGTATGTTTTTACAAAAAAAGTATATTTATAAGTGTGTTTATCCGCATTCTGGAACCCCAAAACACAAGCTAATTAATCTATACTTACTTTGGGTCTTGAAAACGCTGTGTAGAATGTCGTAGAATAATTATTTATTTCTTTATATTTATAATGTGTTACAGCTAAATAAATATTTAACATATCTCACTATATTTTTTTTTTTTTTTACGTGCGGAAATCCCTTCGGATACCCACCCGCTGGCCAGCGGGGGTGGTTATGTCGTGTCTCGACTAAAACCGCACGGTGTCCTCCCCAAGTGTCCGTTGCCGGGCGCCCCGGGTAAGCCCTCGAAAGGATAACCCCAGGGTTGCCGGCGGACTTTGGCCGCCACCGCGGCCTCGCCTGGTGGGGTCGGGTTTCATCCCGCTTCGGTGAGTTGGCAGGCGTGTGAGGGCACACACGACACGCCTCCGCCACGGCCTGATTCTGTAAGGACGGCGAGTCGGCCAACTGCCGTCCTCAGGCCCCGATCATGGAGGTCGGTAGTCCCGGGCGTAGATGAGTCTGCGGCGTCCTCGCCGCAGACTGCGAAACTCGGGGGGCAGGATTCTCTCCCGCTCCCTCTCCGCCGTCTCTTTCGCGCGCATTACCTACTCGTAGAAAGAGGTGGCGGCGTGCCACTTGCCACTCTCCAACCACTCCTTCATGATCGATCTCACCGCCGCAATGGTGGATTCCCCCCACCTTGGGTGCTCAAGTCGCACCCTCCATGTCTCCATGAGTTCCTGGCGAAGCAGGGACACATATCTCACTATTAATATAAATCCGAAAGTTTGGATGTATTGATGTTCATTATTCAATTATGTTAGAACGGCTGAACGGATCTGAATGAAATTTGACACAGTTACAGATTATAGTCTGTAATGGTTACTATAAGTCGGGAGTGCGGCTTCAGTATTCTAGGCGAGCAGAGCCACAGACGAAAGCTAGTATGTTAGACCTATTAAATTGAAAAAATTTTACACCTAAGGATTAATCCGCTAAAGTTGTGCAAAATGATGCCAACTGAACGATGTACATAAGTGATATAAGTAAACGAAAATATCAACAAACCAAGGCAGGCCTAGATAACTCAATGGCAGAGTAATCTCCGGGGTGAGACTGACGTGTTTGAAGTTCCGTGTGGGTTATCGACGTATTCCCCATTGAAATTTATAAGAAAATAGTGGCCTTCCCCGACTTCGCACGCTGAAAATGCTCTAGAAAATGAAAAACCTCTATGCAAGTGTTTATCCCTTATTTTCAACCTGGGGTTAATACGAGGGTGGATTGATAAGTTTCCGGCCTGACTAAGAAAAACAAGGTTATTTAAAATTTTTATTTTTTATTTCTCAACATAATCTCCTCCAAGGCTGATACATTTCTCATAGCGGTGTTCCAGTCTATTAATGCCATCTCTATAGACTGATTCGTCAAGCTCCTCAAAATAACCGTTTTTGCCTTCTTTGGAGTTGGTTCCCCTGGTCCAATCCACTGTTTAGACTGTTCTTTGGTTTCAGGAGTGTAGTGGTGGACCCAAGTTTCGTCAACGGTTACGAATCTACGCAAAAAGTCGCTTGGATTACGCTTATACAATGACAAAATTTGCGGTAGAAATGTTTTTTCGAATCAATGTTTGGTCGACTGTTAGCAAACGCGGCACCCATCTTGCACAGAGCTTTTCCATATGCAAATGTTGGTGCAAAATATGTTGCACACGTTCATATGACATCTTACAGGTCTCAGCTATCTCACGCACTTTCAATCTGCGGTCTCCCAGCACTATTTGATGATTTTTTTCTATCATATCTGGACTTGTGACCTCAACGGGGCGTCCTGAGCGAGGCTCATCAGAGGTGCTCACACGACCCTTTTTAAACTCGGAAACCCACTGCTTAACGGTTGAATATGACGGGGAGGATGTCCCCAGTGTTGAGTCCATCTCTTCTTTAATTTCCTTCGGCGTTAACCCCTCAAATAAAAGTATTTGATGACAGCACGATTTTCCTGCTTTTCCATTTTTACGAAAAACACAGAGGCGTCTTGTTCAGCGTGCTCTCAAACCTACACTAGCAAGGCGATCGGGCTGAAACTATAGCTACAAGCTATCCAAGGATGGTACTATAGAATGTCACCTTAAGGTAGGCCTAGTGGCGCCATCTCTTGGTCAGGCCGGAAACTTATCAATCCACCCTCGTATTTCTAAAAATCCTTCCTTAGTAGTTTTCTATTTCAAGTTTTTAGCCACAGTGGTTTAGGCTTTGCGTTGAGGAATCAGTCAATCAGTCAAGACAAGTATATGTTTTTTTTCGATTCACAAGCTTATAATCATAATCATCATGTATTTGTGGAACATAGGTTAGTTACAGATCTTATAATAATGTTAGAATGTCCTCAATATTTAACTATTTATATCTATATATATAAAAATGAATCGCAAAATTTGTTGGTAAGCGCATAACTCAACAACGCCTGGACCAATATGACCAATTCTTTTTTTTAAATGTTCGTTGAAGTCCAAGGATAGTTTTTACGAAGAGAAAAGTTTAAAAAACTGCATAAAAAAAATTACAGGCATGTTTACGATAAATAGGTGCCACGGGGCGAAGTATGCCATGGGCGAAGCCGCGGGGCGGACAGCTAGTATATTTATAAAAAACAGTCTAGTTAAATAAAAGCTATATGCTTTTATTTAACTAGTACTGTTTTTTTGTAAGTTTGTTGTCCGTCAAAATTTGCAATGCAATGCCGCCAGCCTTATGGGTACGTTACCCGACATTGATGGGGAGGAATTCTTTGACACTTAAACTTTTTACTTTGTGGATAGGGATTTCCGCACGAAAAAAAAAAAAACGTACTCCCTCCCTTTTTTAGGGTTCCGTTGCCAAATGGCAAAAAACGGAATCCTTATAGATCCGTCATGTCTGTCTGTCTGTCCGTCCGTATGTCACAGCCACTTTTTTCCGAAACTATAAGAACCATGCTCTTCGAACTTGGTAAGTAGATGTATTCTGTGAACTGCATTGTTTTCACACAAAAATAGAAAAAAAAACAATAAATTTTGGTGGTTCCCCATACTTAGAACTGAAACCTAATTATTTTCATTAAAACCCATACGTAGATAGGGATACTCTATGGATAGGGCTTCAAAAATGATATTGAGGTTTCTAATATAATTTTTTTTCTAAACTGGATAGTTTGCGCGAGAGACACTTCCAAAGTGATAAAAAGTGTGTCATCGTCCCCTCCGGTAACTTCTAAAATAAGAGAATGATAAAACTAAAAAAAATATATGATTTACATTACCATGTAAAATTCCACCGAAAATTGGTTTGAACAAGATCCAGTAATCAGTTTTTTTTATACGTCATAAATCGTAAACCGCAATTTACCTTTCATTCAGGCAACTCAAATTTAAAAATTTTACTTGCTGCTACGGAATCCTTCATGGGCGAGTCCGACTCGCACTTGGCCTGTATTGATAAATTATTCCTTTTTATATTATAACGGTAAATTATTTGAAGTGAACGACGACAGTACGTATAAAAATAAAATAAATCGTATTAATTCTAACTGGACTTCCAAGATTTGACCCATACATACATACTAACTAACAAACTAATAACGAACGAAGTGTCGGTAGCTTAGTGGTTAAAAGGAGTCAACCTTACGATCGAGAGGTCCCGGGTTCGAATCCTGGCCATTACACTACCGACGTGAACCCACTCCTAACACAAGCAATTTAGCTTAGCTGAAGGGGTTAGGGGGGATATTAGTAATTTCGGTTACTAATATTCTTTAAAAAAAAAACTCTAAATAAAAAAACGACGGGTTGCACCGTGCCGGCAGAAGTGAAAACTTGAAAATATTAACGTTGTGCATTTTTGATATTTTGGAATGGTTAGAGAATAATTTTGCACGAATTGCTTTAATTATCAGTATAAAAGTACTATCATTTATGCGGTAACATACAATATTCATTTATTGTGCTATCGTACACAAACATGACAATTTATATTACATTAAAAATTTAACACTTCACAACTATCACAATTATTTTACATTAAAAAGTTTATCTCTCAGAAAAATCAACTTCCATCCATAATTTCAACGACTTTTTCATCCCCGTAGGGGTAGGCAGAGGTGTATTGCACACCCACGATTCGCCAGTTATGTTTAGGTCCCAATGTAATAGGGGGCGAGCCTATTGCCATCTACCGGGCACATTACTAAGCGAGCAATAATCAACATTTTTAATACACACATAACTACGCAAAAAACGCGTACACCATCGTTATTACCAGAACCATCATCGCCAATATATTTGTAAAGTACTCACTCATTTTCTTTCGCTATTTTTTCGTCACTTTTTTCATTAATAGATGCGCTTTGTTTAATTTCCATTTTATATCAATAGATTTATGGCACAAAATAGAATAAATATTAACAAAGTTATATGATGACAAAAAGTGTTTCTTGGGCCTCGGTCGGAATCGATCTCAGTCTTGACGAAGTCAACGAAGACTCATTAGATGAACGCGCCACCAAGGTTGTTAAGTACAGTGTGAAATTAGCGCTTCTATATTTGTTGTCTTACGAGAGTTTAACCTTTTTTACCCATTAAAAAAAAGTGCACAACGCCGCTAAATAAGTTTTCACTTAAAAATTTGTAAAGCCTCTATATTCAAACATTTTAAATTGTCCACTACTTACCCCAGCTAGAAGATCTGGCAGGCCTATTCTATCAAGTACTAATATTTTCAAAGTTTTAAACTGAATTTGATTGCCATCTTTAGCTTCACTGCAGGAGTTGCCTAGCAGGGATTAAACACCCGTCGTTACAAAGAAGCTTACTTCGTTCACTGTGACGCACGTCCGAATTATCCGATTTACAGTTTGATGTGGGTACTCTTACTCCCGTTTTGCTAAGGGTTAAGGAGGAAATAATAAAAGTTCCATGTGTTTCTAAATGTTTTAAAGTAAATATGCTGAATTACTTTGCAAGGAATGAGTGTTAAGATTAATGAGAAGTCATATTATTCACATATCTTCTTTCTATTCTATCATATATTCTATCATATCTATGAACACTTCAACATGCATATAAAGAAGTATTAGACAAGGTATAGACTCCCGTTTGATGCTTATTTATAAGAACAGAGGTTCGATGAAGTAGTAGTATTTGTAGTAGTAGTATTCTATTCAAGCCAATACATTTACCTTGGGCAAAATCTTATAAACGGAATATCGTTTCTGACTATAACACTGATTCTACGAATGGGGTTTCATTTCCATTTTCGGGTCTTGGTTTCGGATATTTCACATAAAAAATTCAACCCTACACATTATTCGGGTTTTGGTAATGTTGAGACTATTTCTCTAGTGCGATGTGTAGTTGCATGGAAATACGTATATAAACCTACACACCTCGTAGGTTTAAGAGTGTACCTGATTAATTTCCTAACCTATTCTAGTATCAGAAAGAGTGATAAAATTAATCGGGTATTAAAATCCTCCTGCTTTTTCAAGTTCGGTTAAAAATCAGTTTCACTATAACTTGTATTCTTAGTTTATCGTAGTAGGTAGGTAGGTAGGTAAGCATTTAGTTACTGGTAAAAGGTAAAATATGAGAATCACTGCTGTCTACTCCAATAATAATGGGTATATAACATACGAACCACGCGCAACGGATGCACATAAAGTGGAGAGCTCGTATACGCGACACGTGAAATGTTTAACCCATTTGTTGTTCATAATAAAATATTAAATTTACCTTGGGGGATTTGAGAATAAAGCACTTTAAAGGATTTTATTGCTAGGTAAGTCTTCACGATCATTTGCCTAATCCCTTCGATAGTCTCTAAGTGACTAGTTCAGAAAACCTTTGCGCAAGGCCCGATTGACACGTTCGCAATTTTTAAGCATACTGCAAAACTTGAATTGTCATCCTTTTCATCTTCGAAGTTTGCACTTTCAATTAAAAAAATCTGAATAACCAATTTTTTCAGTATTCGATTTTGAAAAACTGACAGAACTTTTTCATGTACTACTTTCTTCAAAAGTACCTAAACCTAACTAGGAAAGCCTTTTTTTTTTTTTTTTTTTATTTTATTTTTTATCGTGCGGAAATCCCTTCGGATACCCCCCCGCCAGCCAGCGGGGGCGGTTATGTCGGGCTTGCACCGACTAAAACCGCACGCCGTCTCGGGTCTTCAGACGCCGGGGTGTAAGGTTACCCATAGAGCATATCCCTCGCACCCCGGCTGACCCTGGGCCATCTCACCACTAACAGCATCGCTCATCCTGTCTCTTCTGAAATCAGAGGAGTACGGAGAGCGATGTGTTCCCGCCACGTTGGGTATTGGCCGACGATCAATGCCAACCCTATGAAGGGGTGAAGGGGAAGCCATTGACCGCCGCCCAGGGTGTACCGGCCGCTCCGATTCCGTTCCCCCCGGACTGCAGCGGGAAAGTCTAATGTAGAATCTGATTAAAAAAAGAGATTCTTTACAATATCATAAAAGCGAACGTTTCCGCACGTAGGCCACGTTGGGAATTGAGTTAAACATAAAGATAACAATAACATTTATTTCTTTTGACATTCAAATGAGGTAAACATGGCCATCCCTTGTAATATCCCTTTGATGCCTACTTAAGTTTTATCGTTACAGCAATGTTTTGTCCGGCGCAATCAGTAGTTTAGATATTAGAAATCACTGATACACGCTATTTTGTTTTGTAGGACAACTATTAAATTATTTTTATGCTTTTATTTTTTGAGATGAAAGTATTTTATTTTTGTTTTTAGCACAAATATTTTGCTTCGAATATTAATTCTTATTTTCTTAAATATGCTGAATTACTTTGCAAGGAATGAGTGTTAAGATTAATGAGAAGTCATATTATTCACATATCTTCTTTCTATTCTATCATATATTCTATCATATCTATGAACACTTCAACATGCATATAAAGAAGTATTAGACAAGGTATAGACTCCCGTTTGATGCTTATTTATAAGAACAGAGGTTCGATGAAGTAGTAGTATTTGTAGTAGTAGTATTCTATTCAAGCCAATACATTTACCTTGGGCAAAATCTTATAAACGGAATATCGTTTCTGACTATAACACTGATTCTACGAATGGGGTTTCATTTCCATTTTCGGGTCTTGGTTTCGGATATTTCACATAAAAAATTCAACCCTACACATTATTCGGGTTTTGGTAATGTTGAGACTATTTCTCTAGTGCGATGTGTAGTTGCATGGAAATACGTATATAAACCTACACACCTCGTAGGTTTAAGAGTGTACCTGATTAATTTCCTAACCTATTCTAGTATCAGAAAGAGTGATAAAATTAATCGGGTATTAAAATCCTCCTGCTTTTTCAAGTTCGGTTAAAAATCAGTTTCACTATAACTTGTATTCTTAGTTTATCGTAGTAGGTAGGTAGGTAGGTAAGCATTTAGTTACTGGTAAAAGGTAAAATATGAGAATCACTGCTGTCTACTCCAATAATAATGGGTATATAACATACGAACCACGCGCAACGGATGCACATAAAGTGGAGAGCTCGTATACGCGACACGTGAAATGTTTAACCCATTTGTTGTTCATAATAAAATATTAAATTTACCTTGGGGGATTTGAGAATAAAGCACTTTAAAGGATTTTATTGCTAGGTAAGTCTTCACGATCATTTGCCTAATCCCTTCGATAGTCTCTAAGTGACTAGTTCAGAAAACCTTTGCGCAAGGCCCGATTGACACGTTCGCAATTTTTAAGCATACTGCAAAACTTGAATTGTCATCCTTTTCATCTTCGAAGTTTGCACTTTCAATTAAAAAAATCTGAATAACCAATTTTTTCAGTATTCGATTTTGAAAAACTGACAGAACTTTTTCATGTACTACTTTCTTCAAAAGTACCTAAACCTAACTAGGAAAGCCTTTTTTTTTTATTTTTTTTTATTTTATTTTTTATCGTGCGGAAATCCCTTCGGATACCCCCCCGCCAGCCAGCGGGGGCGGTTATGTCGGGCTTGCACCGACTAAAACCGCACGCCGTCTCGGGTCTTCAGACGCCGGGGTGTAAGGTTACCCATAGAGCATATCCCTCGCACCCCGGCTGACCCTGGGCCATCTCACCACTAACAGCATCGCTCATCCTGTCTCTTCTGAAATCAGAGGAGTACGGAGAGCGATGTGTTCCCGCCACGTTGGGTATTGGCCGACGATCAATGCCAACCCTATGAAGGGGTGAAGGGGAAGCCATTGACCGCCGCCCAGGGTGTACCGGCCGCTCCGATTCCGTTCCCCCCGGACTGCAGCGGGAAAGTCTAATGTAGAATCTGATTAAATAAAGAGATTCTTTACAATATCATAAAAGCGAACGTTTCCGCACGTAGGCCACGTTGGGAATTGAGTTAAACATAAAGATAACAATAACATTTATTTCTTTTGACATTCAAATGAGGTAAACATGGCCATCCCTTGTAATATCCCTTTGATGCCTACTTAAGTTTTATCGTTACAGCAATGTTTTGTCCGGCGCAATCAGTAGTTTAGATATTAGAAATCACTGATACACGCTATTTTGTTTTGTAGGACAACTATTAAATTATTTTTATGCTTTTATTTTTTGAGATGAAAGTATTTTATTTTTGTTTTTAGCACAAATATTTTGCTTCGAATATTAATTCTTATTTTCTGAAATAAAAAACAGCAACCATTTGGAAAAAAATAACTGTAAAAAGAAGCTTTCCTATATATTTTGGCTTACATTATTTTGTACAATAAACATTGTCATATACGACAACAAAGGGAAGTTAGTATTTTTATAAGCTTTCATTTAGCTTCACCTGGTTTGTCATCAAATCTTGCAAATCATATTTGATCCACTTCCCGATTACCGATTGAGCTGAAATTTTGCAAATGTATAAATCACATGACAATGAAATATTTATGATGTCATGGTGCGATCTGATGATAGAGCTGTGAAAAGTGGCCATAGGAACTTCGCAATAAAACGACATAAACTCATTGAGTTTGGGCTCATTTGAATCGTCTTGGCGAGTAGTATCTCTTTAAATGGTAACCAGGATCTGATGATGGAACTGGAAGGTGGTCATAGGTACTCTGTAATGAAACGACGTAACCCCAACGAGTTTTGAGTCGATTGTTTTTTAACTTTTTTTTTAAATTTTAGTTCTTAATAACAAGAACATAATAAAAGCCTTTTTTTTAAATACCACTTGTTTAAAAGAAACGTCGTTCATCTAGTTCGTTCATCGTCGTTCAGCAAAGGTTTTATTATAATTAAAAACATAAATACCCTGCAAAATTATATTTCTTCAAATAAGAATATGGGCAGCAGCACGCAAGATGTTGTAAGGAAACTAAGGATATCATAATATCCAAATATGAAGTCTTGGTGAAGTTAAAAAAAACTCAAGTATTATATAAATACATTTTTTTTTTTTTCGTGCGGAAATCCCTTCGGATACCGCCCCCGCTGGAGAGCGGGGGGTCTCCAGCGGGGGCGGTTATGTCGAGCTTGAACCGACTAAAACCGCACGCCGTCTCGGGTCTTAAGACGCCGGGGTGTAAGGTTACCCATAGAGCATATCCCTCGCACCCCGACTGACCCTGGGCCATCTCCGGTTTCGAGATGGCCCCCTTACTTGCTCTCCACTGTGCCATCTGCTAATCAGAGGGACACGTGGAAAGCTTCCGAAGAGCCCTCAACAGGGCTGTCCTCGCCTCGGTCGGAGTTGGCCGTAGGCGGCAGCGTCTCTCCCGCACTAGGAGAGAGCGTGGAGGTCCCCAACCAAGCACCCCATTATATTAAATACCTCGTCGCAGCCGTGTAAAACTACAAAAAGTAATTTTTTTAAATATTGAGAATGGAAATACTCACCTAAATTGAATAGTCCATTTCTTTTAACATCCAAGACCTCAGTGGTCGGTTAGTAGTCGAAATGAGGTCTTACTGAAACGTCACAGCCAAGACAAATGGTCGGCACAGTGGTGACACAATTGATATGAGGTAATTAGTGCGAGCAGACGACAGGCCACTAATTGCACGTCAAAACTTGACAAATGTTGAAGTGTCTTCTTTCTTTTCGTGTATTGGAATCTATACTTCCCTTCGTCTAGAATACTGAGCAATAGTGAGTCTGTAGTTATAAAATATTTGCCGCAGTAATTATTTTTTCTACCATTCCATACGATTCGTCGCTTACCTAGTGTATTCAAAAAGTAAGATGACTTTTCAATACTTGATTTCCTTTTGAGAAAGAAGTGTTGGTACACTCGTCACAAATAGTTAATATTTATTAGTGACGACTTTTAATTATATAGCATTCCTTGTTTAAATTTGCATCAAATTTTGCGTAAAAAATGGAAGTAAATACATATTGACTAAAATAATGTTCATAAGTAGCACAATCTCTTCTAAGAAAACTAAGAGATGCCAATGACGAACCTCTCTCTGGGCACCCGAGGCATCTGAGCATGTTAAAATCAGATAAAAAATGTGGAAGAAATAAATAAAGTATAGTATTGAATCGCCAAATCACCATTAGAGAAGTCGTTGATGACGGAAGCTAAGCATATCACTTAGCTCATGCCGTACAACTTCTTTCGGATATTTAGGGCACGAGACGTGTGTCAACGAAGTTTGTTCTAAAACTGCCTAATTTTGACCAGAAGAATTGAAGAAACCTGTGAAAGGACGAAAATTTGCTACGATTGAGGATATAAAACTGCATCGCTGGAAGAACTCATGGTTATACCAAGAAAATGCTTGTGAGAAGTGCTTTGAAGATCGGAAAAAACGTCGACTAGAATGTATTAGGGATTACTTTAAAGGGAATAATATAAATATCGATGAATAAATAAAAAGTTTTTGAAAAGAATAAAATGCCACCTTACTTTTTGAAGGAAAAATAACCATACTACTGCTATATAAAAATAACTCAGAAATAACTATTTTGAGTGCACCTCAACATATTTTGTTACTATAAGAACCAAATGTACCGATAACTAAGTATTTTAAGCAATACAAAATAAGAAATTGAAACAATTTTTAAAAATTAAAACCTTCCTCAGTGTTAAGAGTTGGCAGGGCTAAAGTCTATGTCAGACCAGGTCCATCTGAAACAAGTATCAAAGTCAATGACAAGTTCTGCCCTGCTAAAAGATAGCCTGTACTCATTTCTCAACCTTGATTTCATTCACTTCATCGATCTTCGATCAAAATCTTAGGAAATTAAGGTAGGTACTAATGGTAATATCCTTAAATATATTGTGTGTACCAGAGAATATGTAAGAAACTATGAAATAATAAATATGAACATTTTTAAGTAAGATCTTCGCATGTGCACAAGAAAACCAAGCCTATGAAAATGAAATAACACTATTTCACTTATAAAAGCAGTTAAGTACTGCGAATATTGCAAAATAAATTGGTTGTGCGAATTTTTGCTGCTATTCCCACAAGATCGTTGGTAATTACGGTCATATCTCCTATGCGAATTTTCGGAGCAGCTTTAAATAGAGACCATTTTCCTTTGTGCCTTTACTGAGTGGAGGGGGCTTCAGTTTAATTCTCAAAAACGTTACAGTTATAAAACGCATTACCCTTGTCTGGTATCAACAGGCCTGGTTACGATGTAGTGCCATAAAATTTAATTGTAAACACATGGCTGTGGATAGTTATTAAATATTATGTATTATTATGAATTTTGAAGGCATTCAAGTAGTTACTGTATCGCATCTCTCCCGTAACTGCAGAAGAACAGAACAAAAGATGGAACTAAGGCGGGGTACTGAGTAGATGTTTAACAATATTGTATTGCCTTTAAACGTAAATGAAGTCTAAAACGTGAAAGTCCAAAGACGTTGGATTAAAAAATCGTATTAGTTTTCAATTATTGCACTTTTACTTATAGTACTTATTGTATTCATGAAATAAAAAAAATGAAATTTGAAATTTATTTTTATACAATAATAAATAAATATCAAATAAATTACATACATACATAACTTCACGCTTGTATCCCCGAAGGGGTAGGCAAAGGTGTATTACACACCCACGATTCGCCAGATATGTTTGTTTGTTTGTTTAACCCCGAGAGAAAAGACTTCGTCAAGGCCTCGTCCGTCAATCAGCAGGCTTGCAGGTGGGGCTGGACTGGGCCCCGACGATCTTGGTGGGGTCTGCATCATCCCACCCACTATAGGCCAAACGTAAACCTAGTACCTACCTACCTAAAGTAAACCAAAGCTCTAGAATCACGAAATTCGAATAACGAATAATCCACTCAATCACTTTCATTGCCTGTCGAAAGTTAATAGGAACATTTATGTAAGGGTAGTTCAATCTAAGATTTATTTGACATAAATTGATTATTTCTTAGATTTCCTGCTTTTCAAACGCGCATCAGGTGAGCCCCTTTCTGGTTTGCTATCTTTATGTTAGATATAAATATACCTATCTATAAAAAAGAATCACTTCATGAGACAATAAACAGACAGAGAGAGATACAGATATATTTTTAACAGTAATCGATTTATGGAGCCGAACGAAAAAAGCAAACATATAAAACTGTGTAACTTTTAAAAATCTTATTGTAGAAGAGCTATAAAAATTGCAGTACATAGGTACTTGCAATTTTTATATGTCTTCTTATTATTTCGAATTATTTCTAATGCATTAATAGTTAATAGTAAATATTAATGCATTAGAAATAATTCAGTATACTTGGCGTTTTAAGACCCGAGACGGCGTGCGGTTTTAGTCGGTTCAAGCCCAACATAACCGCCCCCGCTGGCCGGCGGGGGGGTATCCGAAGGGATTTCAGCACGAAAAAAAAGGTAGGACTTTATTACGATAAATAGCTTTCTGTTCTGACCAAACTGCATCTAGCTACTATCTACAACGCTCGGTATAAATGCTGTTCACAAATTTTTCTTCAAAAAGTTTTGGTTCCTTTACTGAATAAAGCTAATTTCTAAGTAATTTATTAGATTAAGATAAGTTTGCTTCTTATTAGTTTGGGATTCTTTACTTGAGTAGAATATAGATCGCGCAGTGCGAAACTTACAGTAACCCAAACTGGTGTTGCCATTTTTTCTCTCTCTCATGTTGTTATTTATTCTATTGTATTTTAGGTAGATTTCGATGAAATCTATCTACCTATTGGTTTCTTGACTACTGTCGAATTTAAAAAAAAATTCTTCATAGGAGGTCTAGTTATGACCCCCTGAGTCCGAAATGACCACTGGTCAAAAAGTTTATATATAATATATATATATGTATGTATGGTTCCACTTCCCAAAATTTGCGGCACTCTCACGGTCGCATTTTTGCCCCGATCGCTTTCAAACTGAAGTCAAAAATTGATTGGGTGTAAACTTAGTTTAAGTTCGTGAACGGGTGGAATCCGGTCTAAGGGGACGGTAGCGCCTCACTTTTTGTGAAATCAGTTTTTCCTCAAAATTTCACGTTCCATGAAAGATATTCGAACCGTTCTAATTTTATCCCATAGTATACATGAATACCAACAACTTTTAATTATGAACCTATAAGATTAAAACTTTAACTAAAAGTGGAGGGGGGGAAACCAAAATTTATCGGGAAAAAAATCATAACTTCTAACCGGTGAGCATTCTTGCAGTCGGAAACATTTTTAATCGATAGGCCATTTTTAAGTCTAAAATAAATGTCTGAAATGTTTTTCGCTAAAAGTTACCGTTTTCGAGAAAAAAAAATTAAACTGTTTAAAGTCCGTAGTTCTCTATATAAAATAATATTAATTGCTTCACGAAATCTACCTGTGCGTCCCCCCTGCGGGAACGAATTTTTTGTAAGTATGTTTCTAGGTAGAATTCGATGAAATCGATCTACCTATTGGTTTCTTGACTACTGTCGAATTTAAAAAAAAATTCTTCATAGGAGGTCTAGTTATGACCCCCTGAGTCCGAAATGACCACTGGTCAAAAAGTTTATATATATATATATATATATATATATATATATATATATATATATATATATATATATATATGTATGTATGGTTCCACTTCCCAAAATTTGCGGCACTCTCACGGTCGCATTTTTGCCCCGATTGCTTTCAAACTGCGGTCAAAAATTGCTTGGGTGTAAACTTAGTTTAAGTTCGTGAACGGGTGGAATCCGGTCTAAGGGGACGGTAGGGCCTCACTTTTTGTGAAATCAGTTTTTCCTCAAAATTTCACGTTCCATGAAAGATATTCGAACCGATCTAATTTTATCCCATAGTATACATGAATTCCAACAACTTTTAATTATGAACCTATAAGATTAAAACTTTAACTAAAAGTGGAGGGGGGAAAAACCAAAATTTATCGGGAAAAAAATCATAACTTCTAACCGGTGAACATTCTTGCAGTCGGAAACATTTTTAATCGATAGGCCATTTTTAAGTCGAAAATAAATGTCTGAAAAGTTTTTCGCTAAAAGTTACCGTTTTCGAGAAAAAAAAATTAAACTGTTTAAAGTCCGTAGTTCTCTATATAAAATAATATTAATTGCTTCACGAAATCTACCTGTGCGTTCCCCCTGCGGGAACGGATTTTTTATCATATATTCACCACATAATCATGATACAAGTAACTTTTGCCCGTGGAAAACCTATTGCATGGATAAAAAGCCTAGCCTTTGTTTTAAGGGTGTGGAAACCCCCACGGGCTTCACCCCATCGATGCGAACGAAAAAAGCCTAGCCTAGCCTATTTGTTTTTCCAGCCTATAATCTATTTATGTACCAAATTTGAACCAGATCCGTTGAACCGGTTTCGCGTGAACGAGTAACAAACATCCATACTCACAAACTTTCGCGTTTATAATATTAGTAGGATAATGATGATACAATAATAATAATACTGTTTATAACTGTATCATTATCATAAACCGAGCTCCAATTCCGGTTTCATTCAAGACTCGCACTTTGGAGCCCGGGGTCCGCTCTCCCTATAGTCCTCCCTCCTCCTGCAAACTCGGAAGCGACTGCCTTCTCACTCCCTAACTTCAACTGGATCAGATCGTAAGATTCTGCAAGGACACATAAAGGTTTGTAGGGGCCCCGTGAATGCTGGAATAACCACGCTCTCCCCAACGGGAGGGCTGTGGAAATGGATGAAGTGGCCCACAAGCTTTGTGGGTGGATCGTCCGTCTGGCTTCCGGTTTCCCCAATTGTAATAATAATAAAAAGCTTCAAGAGCAAAGCCTGCACCAAACCAACCATCTATCAGTAGGAGTTTACCGGCTTAGAGGTTAGGTTAGCTCGAGCCCCGAAAATTCTGATGAAGCCCCCCAGCTACCTAGCTAGCTTAGCTATTTCTAGTTTCCATATAAATCTTGGGATCCACTTGAAAACCAGCACTCTAGTATCATCTTGTACCAGATACAATGGTTATATTTCCATTGTTCAGTTAAAGATAAGAACAAAAAATTCAAATTATTTATTGGATTATAAATCTAAAACGGGATGATGTTTATGTTTAGCAAATCGTGTGGTTACGTGGCAACAAATGTGTACAACTTTTCGTTTTTCTAATGGCCTATATGGCCTACATGCAGAACAAAACTAAAATAAAAACAAGGCAAGTAGCTAAATACATAAAGAACTATACATATATCTAACTGCAAATGTGTATAATTCAAATTCAGAAAGTAAGCCGATAAACGAGTAAGCTTGCCCCAACTGACGAAATGTAATTATTTTTACAATTTACATTACCGCACGGCTGCATTTCTTTTTTCTGGATTAACGGATTTTTCCTCCCACGCCTCCGGCTAAATTATTTAAATTCTCATTAGTGGTAGCCCCTAGATATAAACAGAATAAATCTTATGCAAAATTCTGTTTACTTAATCATTTTGAATCATAATAGGGATACAATGGTTTATGGGTTATTTTAAAATAATTAGGATTTGTATATGTAATAGAGGAGCATCACGACGTCTCACGCCAGATCTCTTCTTGTGCGAATTAGTTATGAAATATTACTTTTTTAACGATGAATAAAAATATCGTACGGAAACCTATACATACGTATTTCACAATCGTTCCAAGAATTTAGGTAACGTATCGTAACGTAACGTAACGGAACGTAACGTAACGTAACGTATCGTAACGTAACGTAACGTAACGTAACGTAACGTAACCCAACGTAACGTAACCCAACGTAACGTAACGTAACGTAACGTAACATAACATAACATAACATAACATAACATAACATAACTTCACGCCTGTATCCCCGAAAGGGTAGGCAGAGGTGTATTACACATTCACGATTCGCCAGTTATGTTAAGGTCCCAATGTAATAGGGGGCGAGCCTATTGCCATCTACCGGGCACATTATTAAGCGAGCGATAATTAACATTTATTTATGCACACATAACTACGAAAAGTCAGAGGTGTGTGCCCGGGACGACTGGGGATCGAACTCGAGACCTCGCCTCCGCAGTCCGTTACGTACGCCACTGGGCTATCGCCGGTTATCTATACTCTTTACTAATATTATAAAGAGGTAAAGTTTGTGAGTTTTAGTGGTTGTAGGAAGGTAATCTCTGGATCTACTGAAATGATTTTGAAAATTATTTCACCAATACAAACCAATATTATTTGTGAGTGTCTACTTACTGTCTACTATCACACGCTAATCATAAATGGCAACAAATCCGGCAAATTCCCATATATTATGTGAAAACGAATAAATTACGGGCATTATATGGGCTAAAGGTCTGGAACGGGGGTTTGTAATACGCCACGGGTGAAGCCAGAGAGGGTCAGCTACTATAATATATACTTACATACCTGTGAGTTGGTCACAAGTCATTGAACTCACAATAGACTTGTGGGAAATTACTATATCCTAACCCCTTTCATATCAAGTGCAAAATTCGTGGATCAAATCTCAATTTACAAAGTACAGCAAAGTCTCAACTTTGCTAAGGCCGACTTGCTTTTCATGTACATGTGTCTAAATATGAATTTCACCCTAAAAGGAGGCTTGTACCAAGACAGACAGTTTCTAAATAAGTCTAATACGTTATATGCATAATGTCGGTCGCACTCACAAGTAGCTGAACATATTACAAGTCACTAATCACCTTAGCTCCAAAACCTTTTATAGAATAATAAACAAAATATAATAAACTCGTTCGCTGAAGATCACACAAATACTTATGCATCAATTTTTTATTTATGTATTTCATTGTCAACATTGTAACGTTGTGGATTTTTTATAAATCAATTAAAATTATATCAATAAAATTAATCGATATTTTAGTATGTTTCTATAACTTATTACTAATTATCTATGGTTGTGCAAGCGAGATTGGACAACACTAGCCCAGTTATCAACTGACGGCTCTTATATCGTTCCTTTCCTTGGCAACCTTCGCCGAGGAAGGTCACTTTGACCCCGTGGCCAACTGCTGTCGACTCCGGGTAAGTTTTGAGATCAACATTTCCTACTTCTTCTACAGGTGAAGACTTTCCAGCGGTGCAGCTTATTGCCTGCTAAAATGCATGGCTATATATATATATTTTATTTTATCCTGTGTGCTATTTCAGCCTACCTAATTAGTGCCACGAGGCTGATGACCCCTACGGTCAGAGGTCGCGGCACCAGCTTGTGCTGCCTATTTATATTCTTTTTATTATAGCTTCTAGCTACGCTGCATTGCCGCTGGGAGATTCTCTTCACCTGCTATTTTAGCGGGTCACTTGGACGTAATTACCTTTTTTTTTTTTTTTTTTTTTATCGTGCGGAAATCCCTTCGGATACCCCCCCGCCAGCCAGCGGGGGCGGTTATGTCGGGCTTGCACCGACTAAAACCGCACGCCGTCTCGGGTCTTCAGACGCCGGGGTGTAAGGTTACCCATAGAGCATATCCCTCGCATCCCGGCTGACCCTGGGCCATCTCACCACTAACAGCATCGCTCATCCTGTCTCCTCTGAAAGCAGAGGAGTACGGAGAGCGATGTATTCCCGCCACGTTGGGTATTGGCCGACGATCAATGCCAACCCTATGAAGGGGTGAAGGGGAAGCCATTGACCGCCGCCCAGGGTGTACCGGCCGCTCCGATTCCGTTCCCCCCGGACTGCAGCGCGATCGGAATCGGAGCGACACTCGAGGAGGTTACCCAACACACACCCCTGGACGTAATTACCTAGTGACAAACTGACCCGCACTTTTTCTATTTCCAGGGTCTTCGCACCGGGCTTCGCACCATGATGGCGGTAGCGAGGCACACCAGCGGAGACCCTGGCACGCCGGCAACACCACAAGCCACGTGTCCACTAGCTAAGTGCATACTACCATCTTTGCACAACGGACCGAACAACGCCACGGCAGAATATTTATTACGAATCCATTCCCTGAGATTCATTATTTCCAATACCTAATATAAATGTAACGATCTCTTACACCGATTATAATCTAATATATTGTAATCGACCCTTTTATTTCTCTCTGCTCGCCCTAGTCTCAATTACATCAATTACTTAATTAATTTTCACAGTGCATAAGTCACACCTTATATTTATGTAAACTTCATCAAAAACCTACCTATAAAAACTTAAACCGTTACAACATCGTTCGTAAATTTGTTAGCCTTCGGCAATTTTTGAGCGTGACTATACATGGTTTGAGTCATTATTAATTTATTGGGTATAAAGACGCAAAACCATAGTGTTTGATCATAAAATACAACGCCACGCAGCATCTTAGTTACGGAGTTGGCGTAGTACCCGTGGCAGATGAAGAGTTAAAGATTTAAAAAAAAAGGTACTCGTCTGTAGACCCGAGACGGCGTCTGGTTTTAGTCGGTTCAAGCCCGACATAACCGCCCCCGCTGGCCGGCGGAGGGGTATCCGAAGTGATTTCCGACCGAAAAAAAAGTACTTGAGAGATTAACTACGTGAAGCTTAGCTTAGAAGGTTTGCTTAGAAGCTTAGGTGTTACTTTTGTGCTGTACCTCAATTAACAGTAGATTCTTAGACCACAACTTCGGAGTTTTGTTGTTCTGGAAAATGGTAAATCACTTTCAAGCGATTGCACCTATATATTACTATTGCGAGAAAAAAAATACTCTTGAAGTATCCTCTATATCCAGTTATTCAGCTTCAATAGTAAAATGTCACAAATAAGCACGACCCAACCAAAATAAACTTGTTTGGGGTTCCCACCCAAAGTTAAATCACCAGAGTTCCACAAAGAGGTGCAATATTAGAAGAAATCTTTTTATGGCGCTGCCAGTGAAGTCACTCCTTTTATTCCTTGATTGACTTTTAGGCGATCTATTGCATAATTCTAATGAGTGATAGACACATATTATTTGCTTACTGCCTCGGTTTTACAGAATAACTAACTATTGCCCGCGGCTTCGCCCGCATGGATTTCTGATCCCGTTCCCGTGACCCATGAATCCAGGGATAAAAAGCCTACGTCTTATTCCAGACTATAATCTTTCCCAGTATGAAATTTCAGCCAGATTCGTTCTATCGTTAGAGCGTCATCGAGTAACAAACATCTAAACAAACAAACATCTTCACAAACTTTTACATTTATAATATTAGTCGTATATGATATTGCTATCACGTTATTAGATGTTCTCAAAAAACCGGCCAAATGCGAGTCGGACTCGCCCATGAAGGGTTCCGTAGCAGCAAGTAAAGTTTTTATTATTTGAGTTGATTGAATGAAAGATAAATTGCGGTTTACGATTTATGACGTATTAAAAAAAACTACTTACTAGATCTCGTTCAAACCAATTTTCGTTGGAATTTACATGGTAATGTACATCATATATTTTTTTTAGTTTTATTATTCTCTTATTCTAGAAGTTACATAGGGGGAGACACGTATAGGTATGATGAATTTTTTTTTATTAAGTTTCAGTTCTAAGTATGGGGAACCCCCGAAATTTATTGTTTTTTTTTTCTATTTTTGTGTGAAAATCTTAATGCGGTTCACAGAATACTTCTACTTACCAAGTTTCAATGGCATAGTTCTTATAGTTTCAGAAAAAGTGGCTTTGACATACGGACGGACAGACAGACAGACATGGCGAATCTATAAGGGTTCCGTTTTTTGCCATTTGGCAACGGAACCCTTATAGAAAAATTGCTTTCAATTTTCTCTTATTAAAGAGAGTATTATTTTAGTAAAGTGATCATAGGTAGAGGTGTATAACTCAGATACAACCAGGACCCATTCTGAGGTGACGATGGCATTAACACTAACTTCAGAATATTCTCACAGTCTAAGAACTCAAAGCAGTAAAAGAATTCCAGACCACATTTGTGGGGTGATGACGTAACAATTGTGTTACCTTAAGTGCCTACACCCAAATAGCTTTCAATATCATATTGCGTTACAGCTTGTTTATTTATTTGCGAGTTTCTTCAGAGGATATATTTGTTCACAGGACTCATATAAGTTCGTTCGAGCAACTGGGTTTTATTGCTAAGGGAGGTAGCAATAAGAGTTTATCACTTACCAGATCAATCAATATTATAAATTTATCTTTGATATTTTATTTTATTTGGAAAACAGTGTTAAGACTATATAACATTACTATTAACATTGCTAGAAACCATTTATAAGTTTTCACATGTAAATAACAAGTAGACACTTGACGTTTGAAACTCTAAAACTGAAAAACTAAAGAATAATTAAAGCATAATTACGAAGTATGACACAACGCCTAGAGAGCCAATTCAAACCCGTGATTACCGACTATACGTTTGCAGCATGGCACGCTGAAGCAGGACTCGTATTGAATAAATCCAATTCAAGATATGCCGATGTTCTGTTCACAAAATGTGCTGATCTAGGGAAATATGATTTGCTTCTATAATTGGTAATACTGCGAGGTATGTGGAGAGCAACAGGTATTGTTACTGATCTTGTAGGGACCTTCAAGTGTATCATGGAAAGGAGATAAGGAGAATCTACTTTGGATACTATTTTTAATAGCAAAGCTACATCTGCAAGTCTCCGTCTCATTTGAAGGGGCAGTAAATGGTGTCTCCTACAGTTTACCTCATAACTATCATTATGTGTGTTCCACTTAAAACGCAAAATAAATAATTGAGAATTGATGTTGTATAGAGTCCAATCTGTTAATATAGAAGTCATACTGTGGATTCCAAATCTGTGAGCAATACTCAAGGATGCTACTAACGTACGAGCAATAAAGAATTTTAATGACCTTTATGTTTGAAAATTGAGAGCATGATCTAGATGCTTTTCATAAGTGAGTTTTGCATCTTGTGTTACCTCCAAATCTCGGATTTCCTGAACTCGCTTGAGTGAGATACCTTTAAGAGCGTAGTTAAAATCGTGTGTGCTTGACTTACCAGTAAAACTAATGACATAACACTTGGAGGCATTGATATCCAATTTGTTCACACGTCAATATTCGTCAAATCTCGAAAGGTCCTGTTGTAATAGTAGACTAACCTATAAATTTTCATGTCATCTGCGTACATCAGAAATCGTGAATGTGTAAAGCAGGATGCAATCTCATTGATAAAAAGGGGGAGGTTCTCCTGAGGAACGCCAGAAGGCACAGTATGCCAATTAGATATCGATCCATTTAGTGCAACTACCTGGGACCTGTTTTCGATATAGGATGTGAACCATCTAAACAAGTTACCATGATTAATTTTTTATTTTTTTCCTTTCTTAATTTTTAACTTTCGCGTTCCATAATATACAATAATTTACTTTAACAGGAATTAACGCGATCATTTATAGGTATATACATACCTTTGGATTGCCTGACGGTTCGACCAGTTTACAGTGACCGTGGTCACAGACTGACAGACTGACAGGATGAGTCAGCTTGTGACCACGGCCAGTGTAACCTGGTCGAAACGTCAGGCAATCCAAAGGTATGTATATACTTTTTTTTTTTTATATATATCCCTCGCACCCCGACTGACCCTGGGCCATCTCCGGTTTCGAGATGGCCCCCTCGGGTTTATCAACGATCGCGTTAACTCCCATTAAATTAAATTATTGTAAGTTATCATGAACTCAAATTCGCAAGAGTTTTTGAAACAGTATTTTGTGGTCAATACGATCGAAAACTTAACTGTAATCAGTGTATATGCTATCTACTTGCCACCTCCTTCCATTTTGGAGGACGTAAAATCGATAAACGTGAAAAGTTTGCTAGTAGTTAACTTGTTTTTCACAAATGTATGTGTATTGGGGATAATCGAGATCGAATGTGCATTGTATACCTGGTCATAGACCAGTCGCTAAAGAATTTTTGCAAATGTACACAGCTTCGAATAGGTCTTTAATTACAAACATCTTTTTTTTTTAAACTACTGTTACCGCTTTTGTGAATGGGCGTGATGCCGACTTTCAGATATTGGGAACTTTCTTTGATAGGGCGTTGAAATATGATAGTTAATGGTTTGGTCAATTGTTCAGCGCATTCAACTATAAACCTTGGTATAATATTATCAGTTCCTGTTCCTTTACTAAGGTCTACAGATTCGAGCAACTTATGAACAACACTTAACTAGGTCTTATTTCAACATCGCTTACCTGATGAGCACAGTCAGAATTATACGGATCGCTCAGGGGTATAGATGACGGTTGTGAAGGAGGTGAGGGGGGAAGAAAAGTTGACTGGAAGTAAGCGGCGAATATATTGCATGTTTCTTCGTTGGAAGTTGCAGATGTACCATTATACGACATCGACGAGAGATATGACTTACCGCCCTTTTTATTGGACTTAATAAAGCTCCAAAATAGTTTAGGGTCCTTTATGATCGATTGTTCAGCATTTTCAATATAAGTCCGATAGCAATCCTCCTCGATACGCTTTGCTCTTTTTCGGAGCATACTGAAGGTGACGTAATCTGCTGTATTTCATACATTGAAAATGTTTTTAAGAACTTATATTTTTCTTTTAGAATGTTTTTAAGCATGTACTAACTTATATTTTTCTTTTAGAATGTTTTGTAAGTATACTATAGTGTACTATACCAAGGACGGAAACTTGAGGAATTAAATAATTTATGAGGTATAAATTCATCTCTAAGGATGTAAAGATCTGAATAGAAACATTCCATGGCAACCTCCAACGTGCAATCCTCCCACTTGATCCCGTCAAGAGAGGCTTTAATTTAGTCGTAATCGCCACGTTCATAAAAATATTTAATTCCAGGGTTTCTTTTTAAATATTTAACATCAGCACATTTCAGTGTAATAATCATTGCTTTTTGATGCGCATACTCTCACACTAAAGCATATTCACATACATTCACGGTTAAGTCAGTGTTACACAGTATTAAATCTAAATATTTTTTGTTGTCATTATGATAGGAATTAAATTGCTTTAAATTACATTCGGAAATGGTAGCAAAAAAGTATGAAAGTTGGCTAATGAAATTTCTGAGCTAACAATTAAATGAGTTGCCAGAATTTTCAGTGAATAGGTATTGGGTACACAGATGTGGGGTGCTTGGTTGGGGACCTCCACGCGGTGCACCCTGGGCAACGGAGACGGCAGCGCCTCTCTCCTAGGGTGGGAGAGACGCTGCCGCCTACGGGAAACTCCGACCGAGGCGAGGACGGCCCTGTTGAAGGCTGTTCGGAAGCTTTCCACGTGTCCCTCTGACTAGCAGATGGCACAGTGGAGAGCAAGTAAGGGGGCCATCTCGAAACCGGAGATGGCCCAGGGTCAGTCGGGGTGCGAGGGATATGCTCTATGGGTAACCTTACACCCCGGCGTCTTAAGACCCGAGACGATGTGCGGTTTTAGTCGGTTCAAGCCCGACATAACCGCCCCCGCTGGAGACCCCCGCTCTCCAGCGGGGGTGGTATCCGAAGGGATTTCCGCACGAAAAAAAAAAAAAAAAAAAAAGGGTACACAGATGTATTTTGCGCGATTAACAGTCCTTAGCTGTGTAATTAACCGTGACCCATATGTCTTCAGCTGAAGAGTTCCACTCCGGCCTATGGACGGCAGAAAGCTCACGTCTGACTGCTATATGGCTACGAACATAGACCTTACTCCTCATTGAAGTCGGTTCAAACTACTTTGGACCTCGTTATAATGTTAAAAACGGCTACTGACACATGCACACTACCGATCGACAATCTACTGGTGAAATGCTAAGGGGAGAGGGTCTCGAACCTGTGTAACTTCAGTATCATAGTACCAACGTCTTATCAAGATATTGTTGTAATGTATATAATAGTTCTATATTTAGAAAACTTACTCTACCTAATATTCTTTTGCTAAATGTAACCATAATTTATTTAAGCACCTGGCCATTTCAAGCAGATGTTCTACGGAAATTTAAATTCTTGCGGTTTCCAGTTTTCAGTATACGCTCGCGTCACTCTGTGTTTTGTAACAAGCTGAAATTTAAAATAACTCAAGACTTGCATCTTAGAGTAAACTAGAAAACCACGGGAGCATAACATGTGTATGGAACCTTTTGTTTAGTTGATGTTTTGTATTATGATTTATTTATTATTCAAAAGAATATTAGTAACCGCAATTACTAGTACTCTTTCCAACCACTCCGGCTAAGCTAAATTGCTTGTGTATTTTAATAGAATATCAGATTCCTCCTTCAATCAAACTAGCGACTGAAATTAAGGCATCTTAAAAACTCTTGGAGAGTTTTAGATTTCAAAGGAATAAATAGCCCCACGTTAAATAAGTCACTTTGCCCCGGATGTCACGCTAACTCACATTTTCTGTAATCTGCCTAACAAATATAACGTCACTCAGTACAATAAGTATTTAAATTTTATTTATTTAAATACAAGCAATATACTGCTGTGATTTTCCCAAGCGACTACAAGATAGGGTTATTCAAGAAGGGCATTAGAAGGTTTTTACAGGGTCGGTAGCGCGAGTGTGACGCCCCTGGTGTTGCGCACGTCCATAGGCCACGATAACCGCTTCCCATCGGGTGGGCCGTAAGTTTGTCTGTCACCTGAGTGGTATAAAAAAAAGCAAGGCAGAATGAACCATGTCGCATTGGACTTTTTTAGTAGATGTGTTTACGTATTAGCAAATGTCCGGCGATTTTCTTATGTAGAATGTGATTAAAAGGCATAATGTATGTAATTTGAAGTAGTTTTACGTTTAAAATTACAATCTGATTTTGTTTGGTACGAGCATGGCCCAGAGCCTCACGACCGACCGCAAACTAAGACCAAACTTATTTCGCCTTTTGAACTAGGCAAGCCTTTTACAACTTTTTAGGTTTTACTGGCATTCCAACCTGGTGTACCAATATGGGGCGTTCAATCCCCGCACACACCCCTCCCTACTATACAGAATATAGCTTTTTTACAATAATATAAAAATTTCTATCAGTAGGAGTGTGACTTCTCCGACTGCTCCAGTAGAGCTACCTCAAGTCCTACAGAGCCGAGTCTTATTGTAAAGCAGGGTGAGCAATGCTCCATAGGAAGGAAGAACGTCTTTCACACCTAATTCTGTCCCATAAAACTGTCACCATGTGAGTATGATACCTCAGCATTGCACGTGTTGTTCTGTATAGGAAAGCAGAGAGTGGGGAAGAGCTCGCCGGAACACTCGCCATAGTAGAGGTGGTAAAATACTGCCAAAGAGGCAATATGCCTACGTAACTGCAAAGGCTCGAAGGTGTTAGTGACCTCAGGACTCCCAATATTGGGGTGTGTGTTGGGTAACCTCCTCGAGTGTCGCTCCGATTCCGATCCCGCTGCAGTCCAGGGGGAACGGAATCGGAGCGGCCGGTACACCCTGGGCGGCGGTCAATGGCTTCCCCTTCACCCCTTCATAGGGTTGGCATTGATCGTCGGCCAATACCCAACGTGGCGGGAACACATCGCTCTCCGTACTCCTCTGCTTTCAGAGGAGACAGGATGAGCGATGCTGTTAGTGGTGAGATGGCCCAGGGTCAGCCGGGGTGCGAGGGATATGCTCTATGGGTAACCTTACACCCCGGCGTCTGAAGACCCGAGAGGGCGTGCGGTTTTAGTCGGTGCAAGCCCGACATAACCGCCCCGCTAGCCGGCGGGGGGGTATCCGAAGGGATTTCCGCACGACAAAAAAAAAAAAAAAAAATTACTCCCAATATTGTGGATGCATCGCTGCTACCTGTCGAGAGCGAATTTAACTATGTTATCATATCAACTAAGAAACAAGTACTGTAGTTACTTTGTTATTTAAAAAAAACTATACTTATCTTAAAACATGTTACATAATAATAACATATTATATTATTCATTTAACATATAATACACCCTTCATATAATAACATTATTATCTAGTTTTCTTTTATAATTTTAGTGCGGTGAGTAGCAATCTAATTTTATTATTACGGGGTTAAACTCATTGCCCACTACCTCGGACTACAAAACAACCGTAACTGTATCGGTGTAAACAAAAATATATTCTATGGATCAAGCGTCCAATTGACCTTTCTGTCACTGATCAACACCGTAACGTGCCATTTTCATATCTGTAGTGAATATTCGCGGGCAATATTTTTTTTGGGTGTGTAATACACCTCTGCCTACCCCCGAAGGAAGGATACAGGCGTGAAGTTATGTTATGTTACTTATGTTAATATTTTGCAGATCCGCTCGTATATCGTGCATGGCACGCGACTTTGGCAAGCTCTTGTGCTCAGGCACCAGAATGGTGTAAATTGTTTTAATGTCGTTACTTTTTGGAATAACGTGGATTCAATAAAATTGTGACTATATTTTTAATTTTTATCATTTATACGTTATGTAGACAATGTTTTTTCTGTGATAGATAAGTTTCTAATAGCACTGGACAGGAAGTATTGGTGTTTCCATAATAACAGCACTATACTTCACCTGTCCGTCAGGCCAGTTTCTAACGGAACAGCTGCGACACAACATCAATCTCTTCGATGTATTGCCAATATCTACACTGCCTTGTTTCTTTATTTGTAGTCAGTAATTCTTTTTTTAAAGCAGCACAGAGTCAGGAAAAAGATTCTAGTCGATCAATAGGCTCGCCACCATAATGTGGAACAGAACTTTACTATGCATTTTAGAATATACAAGTGTGAGTACATATATAAAATCACATTGTATCATCAAATCGCTCACAAGTGTATAAAGAACTAGCATCGCTACACGGCTTCACGTAAGTAAGTCCCGTGGGAAGATCGGAATAAAAAGAAGCTTATATCACTGAAGGATAATGTAGCAGTCAAATGGTGACAGAAGTTTTGAAATCGGTTCAGTAGTTTTAGAGTTCGTCGATTACCAACAAACAAATATTCGTCTTTATAATATTAAGTATAGATATATAGGATAAATCCATAGGACCATAGGATCATAGGAGTCAAAGTAAGGAATTAGATCGCGGTGGTTAAAAGAAACAGATGGTGCTCGTTCCCTCCTAACTGGATATGCCGCCGCTTTGTAGAACTATAAGCTGCCTTAAATGGGTTTATGTTGTAATACAAAGCAGAATTTAAAATCCTTTACTAGTTTAAAGCTGGTCTGCGTTTCATTTTAAAACAGATTTCTTACAGGATTACTGACAAAGTTTTCAGATGAATTGAAGGTAGAACAGGAATTTGTGAGATGGTTTCTATATCCATTAGCTGTACATTGTAAACTCTTCGTAAAATTTTATGAAACTTTATTGTTCAGTTTTCAGCATTCATTTCATTTATATAGTATTAAATTCAAAATAAACTCTTCGTGTGCAATTTTTAACTGATAATATTTTTATAAAAGTATTTAATCGATTATAATATTTTCCTGGGCCAGGTTTTGCTACATTAATTTAATTCTAGAGGTTTAGGGGAAAAATAGGATCAACTTAGAGGAGGAATGAATAGTACAGTGAAATTTAGCAAGGGCAAGAAAAGCAAAGGTGCAACAATAGTGTTTAAGTTGGCAAGTGTTAAAATCACCCACTGTTATATTGTGAGTACCAAAGTAAATAAATGTATTAAAGTTATTTTATAAAGGATAAGAACGAAGAACAAATGAAAGAAGAAGGACAGGAATAAACAACAATAAGAATTTGGGTGTATTGAAGTTCAAAGAGAACATAGTCTCCAGCATTTATGGAGGTGGCTATGCTGAAATATCAATAACTTTATAAAGAAATTGTAAAAGCAAATAATGTACTTGTATAATTTATTTACAACAATGGTAACCCATGTGATTAATTATGTCTACCATGGTTTCAAGAACGATTCTAAAACTAGGTACATTTTTGCAATAAAAACTAGTCAGCGTACCCAGAAAATGAACTAGAGCACTTTTGGCGTTGTTTACACACGTTGTAATTTCTAGGAATATCTGAGAACTGCGCTAGGATATTTTCAGATTCAGAAATTAATGAAAATCTGCTATCATCGCTGTCGTCAGATTAGCATTTCTCAACATCACTAAGTGCTTCGATTAGTATCTAACATTTTAAAAATCAAATATGACAAATTAAAACGAAACATTGTATGCTCCCATATTAATTCATACAGAATTCCACTTCGCAACAACGCTAATATGAATTTCGAAATTCACAACCTGGCAACAATGCGGATTGTAATGCCGGGTTTCCATGAGTGAAGCCGGGTTTCTTTTTGTCGCGCGGTGAAAATCTACCATCTAAATGGTAATTCGACTAGGTCGTGGCGTCCGACCGCATGCGGCTGGTAACTTACTAAAATCGACCGTGTAAACGATCAATTACAGGTGCTCACCCGCCTATGCTGCTCATGAAATGAACTCGGGTAATTACTAGGGCGCATGCGATTTTAGTCAACTGTCTAAACGGGCTAGAGATGTGAGGCGAATTGTGAAGCGACTAGCCGCACGGCAAAAACGACCCGTGTAAAGAAGGCTTTACTCGCGCATATCTATCGATCGGAATTTGGTTACGAGATTGATGTTTTGTCTTCTATATATTGTTGAAATACGCGGTAATTTAAATAAATATATATATATATATATGAATAGAAACCATAGTTGTAAAGAAGAACACTTTATGACGACCTATGAGTCATAGCGGTAGAACGTTCGACTGCTAAATTAGAGATTCGATTCCCGCTCAGTTCAAATATTTATATGTATGAATATGTATTTGCAACGGTCTGGGTCTTTCTAAGTATAGTATTTTTGTATTTAATATCTAACGTATGTTTAACACAAGCTAGTTAAGCTATGCGAACTTTGGGTCTTGATAGCGCTATCTAGAATTACCTATAATATGTATTTATTTTAAGTTTACCTCAGTTCGTTCATATTATCCTCACTTTCTTTCAACTGAACGATTAATTTGCTATCCAGCACGGGGAAGCTGTGTGATGAACTACTATAGTTCTCCCTTGCCTACTTACAAAGCACAGAGCTTAGCACACAAGGGTTTTAGTTTGTGGGAGCAATAGAACCACGCAGCTTCCAAAAGCGTACGGCATACGGCAGCTGAAAATTTCATCAAAAAAAGAAAATCATAAAAAGAAAATACCATCACTTACTCGTGATCATGTCACACGGGACAATGCTGAACGTTCATTTTAACTAGGGATAATTTGACAGTACTCTGAGTATTTCCCTTATCAAACTACCCTTACGCCTCGTCGTTTCCTGCAATCTTGTTTCATGGCAATGTTTCGGCAGGCTTAAATTATGGAGTAGTAGATGGGCACGTCTAACTTTACATCTAGTTTGTGATGGCTAACGATATTCATAGAAACTTTGTCAGTCATAGTGCATTCGTTCAATAGTGCAAAATTACAAGATGCTAGCAACGATGCAATATTGCAAGATTTAAGATTTGTTTTTTTGTAAAAATGACGGGAACAAAGGACATTAATTTAACTTGTTAGACACTTTTAGTCCAAGTAGTTACATCATTTTGAAATTTTGTTTTAATGTAACTAATTAGACTTTTTTTTGTTCAAGTAATGACCAAGAACCATAACCAGACTTAAGTTACTGCAAATTCAAATGTACACTTGTAAAAAAATATTATAATTTAGATTATGACCCTAATTTTAAAGGTTCTATTATTTTGTGCTAAATCCTTATTCAGTCCGGTATCTGAAAAATCATATTTGCACGAAGTTTAGTAATGTTTTAACGCATAATTTTAATACTCACAAAATTTAAAATCAAGAGGAAATGCCCTTAACCCTCTTCAGTAATGAAACCAAGGTCATCAAACACATGACGCATGAACAATGACGTGACGCAAAATAGTAACGTGATTGGTTTATAATAATCAACAGAGGATAAGCCTAAAAGTAAATATCATTGATTGACCATCTTTCCACCAGATTACACTGGCCGTGTTCACAGCTTGACTAACTCAGTGGTGTACGCTTTATGATGAACATCTTCACGGTTTCGACACACATGCTATAGTTTGCGGGGCACTTCCCCTTGATTCTTCTATTAAGTATTAACCGTATGAGCTTCTTTGACTGTAACCACTATGATTAGGCATGTCATGAGGTCGTGACAACAAATATAAACTTCTAAAATTGCTGTTTTTTTTTGTCATTTGGGAAGTTGGTAATTATTTAAGTGGCTCCATTACTTCACTCAATATTCTTGTTGTTTATTTATTGGTTATCAAACAGCTCACTGAAGCTTATAACAACATGAACACAAACATTGGTTCACGAAACAGGCACGTGTATTTATTTAATCAGGCTATCGATTAGCGGGGCTCAATAAGGAAAAATCAAGGCTCTATACTTGAGCGGCCGCTTGTTTATTTATTCCAAACGAGCGCCCCCGGAAATAAGTCTGGATGGAGTTTTATTTGTCGAGAAGAAATGATAATACAGATATGATGGTCCTTTGAAAATGATAGCGTTTTATACCTATTAAAAGGTTTTGTAACCGTCGATAAAGTTAGCGGTTCTTTATTTTGTTTTTGTATGTTACTTTACATATTTTAAGCATTTTATAACAGAAGCGAATAATGTTTCTTTTCAGCAACCGAAATTACTAGTATTCCTGCTAACCCCTTCAGCTAAGCTAAATTGCTTGTATGAGTTCATGTCGGTAGTGTAATGGCCAGGATTCGCACCCGGGACCTCCCATCGTAAGGTCGACTCCTTAACCACTAAGCTACCGACGCTTTTAATTGATCAACACTTGGTGTTTTGTATAATAGACTCCATCATCATCATCTAAGCGATGATCTCAGTTGCATTCGAATCTTTCAGTGGCCGCCGGGGGTCCATCTTGCGATTTATTCGCCCCCACGACAGTGAGACCATAAGCACGCATTTTACGACGTGAAGCCAGCACTTAGCACTTCTTTTCCGGACAGCCGGGCCCCAGCGAAAGCAGCATGACCAAAATTTTGTGACCGCTAGATGGTGACCGCTAAACGTGGCCGCACCAGCGAAGGTAACCTCCGTTGCAGTTTACGGGTATCCGCGAAATCAAAAGTGTTCGTCATGCTTTTGATAATCTGTTGTTTGAATTTCATAAGTTGCTGTCTTTTCTTCTCAAACCAACAAAAAATAATTCTATTGCATTGCGTATTAGAAATACTTAAGTACTAAAATATGATAGTATTATGCTAAAATTTATACCCTTATACTCGTACTATAGTACAACAAATTTTGAAGACTAACCTAAAGTGATAAAATAGTCGACAAACCCTATCTTGAGTGTGACAATTTTGAGTAAGTCCAATCTATTTATTTTTTAGTCTATGAACCCTAAAGCGTGGGCAAAGATTAGTGTTTGTCGAGTTACGCGAAGCCCAAGATTAAGGCGACCGACGACGGCTGTTAGATACATTAACTGCACCAACGAATCTAATTTTTAATGTTTACACTACAAATATAATATGTACTTCAGGATGAGAGAGAAAATATATATATTTTTTGCCACACGTTGGTTTATTTCCTTAATTTCTTTTTATAGTTGATAAGAGTAGGTACTTATTTGTCTTCTACAGGGACGTGACGTACATCCACATGACGGCCTCAGTGGCGTAGCGACAGAGTATTCGACTGCTAAGTCAGAGGTCGCGGGTTCGATTGCCGCTCATTGCAAATATGTATATTTGCATTGTTCTGGGTGTTTCTATGTATAATATGTATTTATTTACAAAAAAAGTAGCTACGTATGCTTACCCGTATTCTAAAACCCATATGACAAGCTCTGCTTAGTTTGGATCTAGATGGCGTTGTGTAGTATGTCCTAGAATATTTATTTATTTATTTACATATCGTTTGAATAGGATAAATATTTGCTACCGCAATGAGCACGATACTGAGTCAATATTCAAACCAATTATCCATAAATAAACCGAGTAATAACTGATCGTTATTATTAGATTTAAACAACCTAATATCCAATATCTTTAAGTGTAGCATTAAATAGGACCAATGTTTATGTGTTTGGAGAAAGTACAATAAGGAATTGGAGAAAGTAACGACTATATTATGAAGATTATTCTTTTCACTACGTATAAAATATCTATTAAACTTGATATTTTCTATAGTTTACACGAATAGTACACATTGCGATATATTTGTGTTTTTTGTAGATCTATTCTTTCACGAGGTTTCAGTTGTTTTTGCAACAGCCATTGATCACGGGAAAGATTCGTCTCATGTCTTGAAGTGTAAAGTTATCTCAAAGTTGTCTATATTTAACACTTAAGACGAAGTGGTAAGTCCAGAAGCGTAAAGGAGGTGTCTTAGAAACAGTTTTTGGATATCAAACGCTAAAATGCATGAAATGATATTCCTACTGTCGTAAAGGTAAAGAAATGCTTTGTATTGTTATACAATTCGAAACACGATTAGAGTGATTTGCCTCGATGGAAGAAAATCGTGAATATCGTAAAAAATCGTAATTTTGTTAGAATTTTACAATTTTATGGCGATTGTAAAGAAGAAACAAGTGCAAAATTTATATTTTCCTAAACCTTACATCAAATCCTATATGGTAGTACAGATGGTTTTCTCTTAAATAGAAGTTAATTATTTTAACTATATAAAACTCGCGTGCGAGCTCAGTCGGCCGCGGGGCCTCGCCGCGAGTAGACACGTACTGCTTCGTCGCGCTCGCTCGCTCGCTAGTGATTACATTTTGATGTAAAATGGGCAATAAAAGCCTTAGAGGAAGGAAAATATCCCGTTAGCGGAAAAGCAGGTTCGCCCAAAACAATCTATCTCAGTGAGTATCAACGTACTACATAATTATATTTGTTATTTTCTCAGTGCGAGTGGGAATGCTAATAAAGGTCACCGTACACTTGACCGGATATCGGCATTGTTTTGTGTCGATACCATTTTATTTTCTCAGTATAAGTGGGAATGACAAGACCATCTTCACATTATAAGAAATTTAAAGTGACACGTATTAGATCTATTGAAAAAGTTTAATATAATTATATAAAATAATAGTTAGTGATAGTAAATTATTGCACCAAATATTCCTGGCTCCTGGACCCGCCAGGAACGGTGGGAACCAGGAACAGTGGGAGTCAAGACCAATCCTTCACGAAGGATAGTTGAGAAGATGACGTTTCTAGATTAGAATTCTTGTGTCTTATCGGTCATCAGAAAGAATTTCTTGTAATGTGCACGGTCTCATACAACCACCAATTTAACTGGATTTCTTGTGTCTGACAAGAAAAAATTCTTAAAGTGTGAAAATGGTTTAAGTGTATATACGTGAATCTTTTGTCATGGTGATTAGAATAGGTATTTGGAAATTACTTATGTTTGATAAACTGAAAAAAAAATTAGAAGACTTACTGTTTTGCAGATTACGAGCATTGGCTGAGCAAACAAATTCGAAAAAATTGAGTTCAGAGACTCCTGTTCAGGTGTCATCTACGTCTATTGTACATTTAACAGCGTAAGGCATAACCATTTATCAAATAATAAATTGCAGTTGTTGTTGAATTTTCATGTCCAGTTGTCGAGTGGGAATAAACATTATGAAGTATTTTTTTTTAAGAAATGATAATAAGTACCTACTTACATTGCAGAACTCAATCATTACTAGACCAAAGTGCACCAACGGAACGACTCCTGTGTATGCTGACCTATTATCAGCCACTTCTAATGCCTTACGTTCAGAAACTCCATTACAGTGAGTGTCAAAGCTATTTATTTTACAACTTATATTCATTATTTATATTCATTCGTTGGTGGCTGAACTCCTCCGTAACCACTCGCGCGATCTTGACCAAATTTACTGCGGTGCTAGTGTGGACACTGAGGAGTGTTTTGAAGATGGTTCATGGCCGATGTACCATTGAGGAATAATCAACGAAAAACAGTTTCACGAGCGCGCGGCCTTAGCTAAGCGCGCGACCGTAGTAAGACGTCTTATTTTCAAGTAAGAGTCCTGCTCGCTCAGCTCAATTTATTTCAGTCGCACCCTGTACTGAATTCCTAGTATAGTTATTAGTACATACATAGTTATTAGTACATACAACATAGTAATTAAATAATCATTGAGAGATTTGTAATATGCAGTTTTACCTTTCAGGTCCATAGATAATATTGACTGTGAACTTGTCATCTTCCTGAAGATACATCGAACTTTGAGGAAATTACTGGCAGGAGAATAGTGGACATCGGCTATTTTTTGAAACAATTAAAAGAAATGGAGCATAAATTTGTATTTAAATGCAACTACAGTCATTTAAATTTACTACGGGATTATTTTATATATATTAAACTTTTTCAATAGATCTAATAAGTGTCACTTTATTTTGGAACTCCCTTTTTACGTTTTAGAAAAAATTGAAATAAAAGCATTAAAATAAATAGATAACTTAGATTTTTTGGTCCGCAATACCTACATTGGTTTGTATGAAATTGAACCCAAAACTTGTGGCAATCAACTGACTTTCGACGACTTGCGGAAGACAAGAATTTTCCTGGATGCATTCACATTATAAGAAATATCTGATCAGACATTTCTAATCGGACACAACAAATTTTCTTATAGTGTGAAGATGGTCTAATTGATTTCATTTCAAAAAAAAAGTCAGAATTACTTTTCTTGTGTAAATTACATACTTATAATACATATAGAAACGTGTATTAAAGACCAGAAACAAATATCTGTGGTCCACACAAATATTTAGTCCCAGCGGGAATCGTACCCGTACCTTTTTTTTTTTTTTTTTTTATCGTGCGGAAATCCCTTCGGATACCCCCCCGCCGGCCAGCGGGGGCGGTTATGTCGGGCTTGCACCGACTAAAACCGCACGCCGTCTCGGGTCTTCAGACGCCGGGGTGTAAGGTTACCCATAGAGCATATCCCTCGCACCCCGGCTGACCCTGGGCCATCTCACCACTAACAGCATCGCTCATCCTGTCTCCTCTGAAAGCAGAGGAGTACGGAGAGCGATGTGTTCCCGCCACGTTGGGTATTGGCCGACGATCAATGCCAACCCTATGAAGGGGTGAAGGGGAAATCATTGACCGCCGCCCAGGGTGTACCGGCCGCTCCGATTCCCTTCCCCCCGGACTGCAGCGGGATCGGAATCGGAGCGACACTCGAGGAGGTTACCCAACACACACCCCAATCGTACCCGTACCTCCTGCATCGTAAGCTGGCGCTCGCCCGACCACGCTACAGAGGCTGTTACGTACGTACGTAAATATACGGTGATCATTTCACTTCTACTCATACTGGTGAAAAATAAATTGGTATCTTTACATAACAATACCGATATTACCGATACCCGGTCAAATGTACGTTGACCCTCAATTTCACGTCAACTCATCATACTGATGAAAAAAAAAATTGGTATTCGTAAAAGACAATACCGATAGCCGGTCAAGTGTACGGTGACCCTTATGGTCAGCGAACATAAAACGCGGGGGTAGATGGTTGCCCCGCGCATGCTCCCACCGCACTTCATACCTCACCCCCTCACAAACGCGATGCGCGTGTTCCCACTTCATCTTAAGACACTGAGCTCATCCTTCCGACCCGACAGAGCTTAAAACAGTCGGGAGTCACGCTTACGCTGTGGCTTTAGATGTAACATGTTTATATCTACTCTGTAGAGTGCACATAACTGCGCATACATTTCCCATGCCACGATAACTTATAAAAATTAACGAAAGAGCATAATAGGCGTGCAAAAAGCTTAGTGTGTCAATTGGCATATCGTGCGTTGACATACGTTACGGTATCAAAGGTATGCTTTTTAAATATTTTAGAAGTATTTTATGATGACTGATCAGTATCGAATATGGTGCTACAAGTTCAATATATTGTCAAATTGACAAAATTATTTTTAACGAATTGTATCACAATTTATTATGATTTTTTATTAATTTTCTAATTAGTGCTTAATTAGTTTGAGCTTTTTTAATACAAGCTGACACAAAGTAAGCCTAAAAAAAGATCAAATGGGTTAATACATAGATACTTTAGGTAATCGCTGAATTTTTTAATGGAAATACTTTTACAAAAGAAAATTAATACATTTTTGAAATATGGTTAATGGTTTTCATTTAATATGGCTGCGGATGAGCTTCAAAGTAACAGAATATTGTGCGAAAAACAGAAGTATGTGCAGAACGCGATGCGGAACGGTTACGGAGGTTCCTCGTACTTAGAGAGATGCCTTAAGTGATCGCCAATAGAGCCCATTTAACAGTGTGATCTTTTATTATTATAAAATAAATGCACTACATTTTCAAAAGGTACTAAAAGATTTTTTTTTGGATAAATACAATTAACCAGGTGGTAGAAATTTGATGACACAAATTTGTCACAAAATTTGGCCGGGTGCGTACTGTAGCGCCCGACCTCGTTCGAGCACTACAGATAGTTTCTTGGCCATCATGTGTCAGAGATTAAAAATAAATTGTTTTAAAATATAAAAAGTAGAATATGGAAGAAAAAACAATGGCCTTGGCGGACAAGTTGCTGACAGCGGGTGACCGGGGGCTCCGGCATCGACCCGCCGTACGAAGAGAATTCCAAGTAAAGTGATTGTAGGCTCAATCCTTGAGCAGAATCCGCGACTCTCTACAGTTCGCTTAAAGTATAAATAAACTTGTGTAAAATCCCCTAAAACTCGATATAGGAAGTTTTATGTGAAAAAATAAATGCCATTATAAATATAAATACTTGTGTTTATCATTTCGTTAACACGAGGAATTGTGACGCCAGACCCCAGACGTCACAGGTGGTGGAGGCGCCTTATCCACAGGAGTTGGTGGAGCGCCGGTACCCACAGGAGTTGGTTGAGCGCCGGTTTCCACAGGATTTGGAAGCGCCAACGTGCTGCAGTTTGCAGTGGATTGATCGATCCCATACCGTAAGAAGGAAGACGTCGTGTGACATTGGAGCGACGCACTTATCAGTATCGTTTTCATTTATTTGCTTTTATGTGCCTTATTATTACTAGAAGATGGCTGAGAGAAAGAGGTGCAATGGTTATGATGGTGGCTTGTTCCAGAGTTTTACAAGAGATTTTAGTGTTATTTTCGCCATTAATAGGTATCTGCGGGTCAATAGGGCCAATAAGGACTATAAGTCTTAATAGAATTATAATCCATGTAGTTAATAATGTGTTATTAATATTGTGTTTTTCCTGTTTATTCTACGTTGGTGCGCTGTCGAAGATAAATTAAAAAAAAAATTATATTCATTACGTCCTAGCGTAGGGATTAGGTAATTATTTTTTCGTCCAATGTTGGGAGTGGAGATCTAAACTTTGTAAGAGAGTCAAATCGCTAAGGTCATAGTTGCCTGCAATGATGAAAGTTGGTTTTCACCAGACTCATTATGGGGTGAAGTTTTCTTAGTCTTTAATGTTGATTAAAAAGTAATTTAGTAATTCGTAGGCGATGTAAGAGGTTTATAATTACATATGTATGATGTGTAAGGATAAATCACTTTATGTCATCTTTTGTTTATTAGATAGATAGATAGATAGAATACTCTTTATTGTACGCCACATATTATTATATAAAATAACTTAAGTCTAACAGTCTTATTCATAAAACGTTATGGGAGGTTTATAAGACTGCTATAAGGTGATCGTCGAAAATTTGTATTCATAACAGCATTTTAGCACTAATATGCTCTATAAACTCTCGATAAACTTCATATAACTTATGAAAGGCAGGAACCTACTATAGCCGTGCCATAAAGCAATATTAGGAGAAAAGATGGCCGACCTGCGCAACAGCTGATGTGTTTGACAGCTCTGATTAGCATCGTTAGATACTTTGATCGCATTAGTTTGGTGAATTATTGAATATATCTCTAATATCTCTGATTTGTTTCCAGAAAATCACAAGCCTTTATTATTATTATTACTTATCTAGGTTAGTTACTTTGTGGAGTTTGTGGTAAATTTATTGCGGCAGAGTGTTTATCAGTGTCTAGTGCCTAGATGTACTTGAAGCTATTGAAAATATTAGGAATCCGCGACCAAAAGTTTATCGACTATAAATTTATTAGGGAGCCATGAACTTATGTATTCACTGTCTATTTTGGTAGGAGGTGGTGGACCACCACCTGTTTTAATTGGGCAAGGGTGCGTGGGGCCCCAAGCCCCAACACATTTTCGTCTATTAATCTCTTATAGCGACACTATAGTTATCGAAGGCTTATAGAACAGTTATGAATACAATATTTTAAAATACGTATGATAGCGTTATGAGACGTTTTAACTAAAGTACGCTATAAACCTTCGATAAGCATTTTTTATGAATAAGACTGTAAATATATTGTAGGTACAATGGGCGGTCTTATCGCTAAGAGCGATCTCTACCAGACAACCTTTGGATGGATATATCAATAGGAGTAGAATGGCAGTTGATGGCGTACTACGTCATAAATTGATCATAGATATAAATAATATACTACATATCATATAATTCTACGTACAAATATATATATATATATATACATATATATATATATATATATATATATATATATATATATATATATATATATATGTGTGTATATATATTTATATAAATAAAATAAAAATATAATAAATACATACAATTAATACAATACATAAAAGACATATACCTACCCTACCCCACAGCAGAGCAAATAAATAGTAGTTGGTTAATTAAATATTCAGGTACTAATTTTTAACCATTGTTTTAAAAGTGGTTAGAGATTGTGCGCGTCTTATGTCTACTGGCAAAGCATTCCACAGTCGTGTTGCTTGAACGGTGAAGGATTTATCATAAAACGTAGTAGAGTGTAAAGGAATTTTTAATTTTAGATTTTCTGATGATCTCAAGTATCTATTGTGCGTGTCATGATGGAACTCAAATCGTCCCTTCAGATACGACGGTGCTGATGGGTTAAACAAGACATTGTACAACAATGAAAGGATATGAGCATTCCGGCGAAGGCGAATTGGTAACCATTTGAGTTTTCGACGAAAATGTGAAACATGATCATACTTGCGTAAACCAAATATGAATCTTATGCAAAAATTCTGAAGTCGCTCAAGTTTATCAAGTTGATTTTCGGTGAGATCTGGATAGCTGGCGTCAGCATAATCAAGGACTGGAAGTAATATAGAACTTGCAAGAGCAATCTTGGTTGCAGTTGGTAAAAAATTACGCAAACGTCGTAGCGAACCACCTGAAGCAAACATTCTGAAGCAAACTTCTTGAATTTGTGGCCCCCAGGAAAATTCTGAATCGAAGAGAATTCCCAGGTTCTTCACCTTCGCACTAATGGGAATTGGATTGCCATCAAATGTAATTTGAGGCAATTTTGACCACTCGACCCTGGAGACTTTCCAAGAGCTGCCGATAACAATCATTTGGGTCTTTGATGGGTTTATTTTCAGTCCGTGCGAGCTACTCCACTCACTGACATGAATTAAATCTTTATTTATCTTGTTAAATGCTTCCGATAACCGCTCCAAGGGCGCTTGTGAGTATATTTGAAGATCATCTGCATAAAGGTGGTAGTGAGAGGAAAGTTGGTTTGAGATTGAGTTTATGAAAATTGCGAAAAGTAATGGAGATAAAACGCCACCCTGGGGTACACCAGCAGACGTATTATACCAAGACGAGAGAGTGTTCTCAATGCATATACGCTGTCGGCGTCCACACAGGTAACTACGAAGCCAATCAATTACCGTTGGAGATATGTTAAGTGAGCTTACTGTACCAAGCAGAACGTCGAAATCTACCGTGTTGAAGGCATTAGAGAAATCGAGGAGTGCTAAAACAGTTAGATTATCCTTTTCCATTCCGAGTCTAATGACATCTGTTATATTCACGAGAGCTGTGACGGTACTGTGGCCAGGACGGAAACCAGATTGATAAGAATTAAGAAGAGAATTTTTGGTTAGAAATGAAGAGAGTTGCTTATGAACAAGGCGTTCAAGAACTTTGGAGAGGAAAGGTAGGATGGAAATAGGCCGATAGTCAGAAGGAAGTATAGGGTTAGACTTTTTTGGCAGAGGAGTGATTTGGCTATCTTTCCAAATGGACGGAAATATACCACAGGATATAGAAAAGTTAAGAATATGACAGATAACAGGGAGAATTAGATCAAGTATAGGAAGAATCATATTTCTGCTGATACAATCACTTCCCACTGCATTGGATGTGATTTCTAGAATGCTCTTCTTAACATCACAAACCGGAAATGGATTAAGAATAAATGGGGAGTAGTTGGCTGTTGGAATAGATGAAAGATAGTTTAGTGTATTTGCCTTTGCGGTCCTATCAAAGTTGGACGAGGCAGTGAAATGTTGATTGAGTAGATCAATATTTAAAGATATCGGATTAGTATTGTGCCGCGTTTTTCCAACTCCCAGTGTTTTAAGAAATTTCCAGACCTTAGCTGGATCTCCGTTTTGAACTGAATTGTGAATATGTTGGCGTTGTGCATCCCTACACACCTTATTGCAGTGATTTCGAATTGAGATATACTTTTCCTGGTTTATTTGATTAGGCTTGATCTTTAGCTTATATTTAGCTGAAACTTTCTTCTGCAGTAGTGCCTTGATCGTGTCTGTCAACCATGGAGAAGGAGCATGTTTTACTTTGATCGGTTATTAGTTAGGTAGGTCTTAAAAGTACTTAGTACTTTAAGTCCCTTTCGGACAAACATTAAAATGTATCGTCAAGAGATACTAAATTAATTTATTTAGACAGGCAAACTGTGGTCAGGTTTCTTTTATACTGGGTTTTTTGCCTGGCCAAGAATGAAGCAATCTTTTTGTTCGTGTTTTTCAGTATTTATTACAGTTTAATTACTATAACTTGGTATTCTACTAACGATTACTAATGATTTTAAAGATTACGTCGTTATTCCCATTGTAAGGGACAGTATGCTTAATTTTTTTTTGTGTCCCAGATTAGCTTACCTAGGGCCTTAGCTTAGAACTGTCACATGACGTCCATGGGGCGTAGCTGATGTAGCGCCCGATCTCGTTCGAGCACTACAGATAGTTTCCTGGCCATCATGTGTCAGAGATTAAAAATAAATTGTTTTAAAATATAAAAAGTAGAATAGGGAAGAAAAAACAATGGCCTTGGCGGACAAGTTGCTGACAGCGGGTGACCGGGGTCTCCAGCCTCGACCCGCCGTACGAACAGAGTTCCAAGTAAAGTGATTGTAGGATCAATCCTTGAGCAGAATCCGCGACTCTATACAGTTCGCTTAAAGTATAAATAAACTCGTGTAAAATCCCCTAAAACTCGATATAGGAAGTTTTATGTGAAAAAATAAATGCCATTATAAATATAAATACTTGTGTTTATCATTTCGTTAACACGAGGAATTGTGACGCCAGACCCCAGACGTCACAGTACCACCGTGTACGATTGCGAAAAACCCTCCATAGTAAACCAATTTCGGTTTGATTGCGTTCAGGGGTCAGCAAGTGCATAGCCGGGCAGGGGGATTGTGGTCGCAGCACTAGTGGGACCGGTGGGTGTCACGCGGTGCTGCGACGGCAATCCTCTTCTGATGAGGCCGTCAAGCTGAGTACCACCATTGTTAACATGGTACGTGTATGTAATGGTGACCCTCTTTCCTGAGACTTTACCTTCAGCTTACCATCAGGCGAGGTGAAGTCAAATTGACGTGTCCTAAATATAGAAAAAATAAAGGAAAAAAAAAAATATTGAATCCAGTTCGATACTTAACTCAACTGGGGCACGCTTCATTTTCATTCAGAAGCATCACTTACTTTCATAAAATGGGTGATGCTTACAAACTAGTAAAGCACTTGTTTGTAAACATCACAAGTAGGGGGAGAGATAAGGGTTCCAACATGTTAAAATATCAGGGTTGCACATGCTGGCGGACTGCCCGGCGTGGGAGGCGCCGAGGCGTGACCTCGTGGCAGCCATCGGGGTGGGAGTCCTCTCGCTCGGCAGCATGATTGCGGCAAAGGTGCGGAGCGCGAGCGCGGGGGCCGCCGCCACCTCCTTCTGCGAGCATGTGATGCTCGCGAAGGAGATGGTGGAGCGCGCCCGGGAGAGGTTCAGAACTCTCCCGGCCTGCCGAGCCCGCAACATACTCGCCGCTCGTCGCAGGCGACTCAGGCGCCGGAGGTCGCTCAACGAACTCCGTCCTCCATGAGCGCAGGCCTGAGGGTGGCAGGTGAGGCCGCCTGTCACCCCAGCAGAAGCAGGCCGGGACGGTGGGGCGACTAGCGCCCCTCCCCCAAACCGGGGCAAGACGGGGACACCGTGGTTCCCAAACCCGAGGGGGCCATCTCGAAACCGGAGATGACCTACGGGCAACCTTACACCCCGGCGTCTGTAGACCCGAGACGGCGTGCAGTTTTAGTCGGTTCAAGCCCGACATAACCGCCCCCACTGACCGGCGGCGGGGGGTATCCGAAGGGATTTCCGCACGAGAAAAAAAAAAAGGTATTTTTAATATGCTTATCTAATATATAATTAAGATGTAATACGAGTATGCTTCCTATGTCCAGCAGTGGACAGCGATAGGCTAATTGATGTTGATTCTTGTGTGATGGATTCATCAAATTCCAATAAGGCATGTATGGATGTTTTGGTATAAAATCAGGAAATCAACAGTCTCAAGTAAATGGCCTACCCAACTTATAAATACAATAAAGACCAAAAATTAAAAAAGAAATGTGACATTCTTAGAATTATGTTATTAGAATAATTTTGGAACAAAACATAACTTACAACAATGTTCAATTAGCCTTTGAAAGCAATTTAAAATGTTTACAGCTACAAAAAATAATTAAAGGCGCAGTTACGGTGCGCGTTGAAGATTTTTGTTAAAATGACGGGATAATGGTACCGGGTATTCGTAACTATTTTTTAAATCCTTTTGGGTGCTACCGTACCTTCCGCATTCACCCGGTACCAAATTTATTAGGCTTATTGGATTCCTTACAATGCAAACTTTCTTTTGTGTTGCGTTTTATATAATTCGAGTATATTTATGATTAAATTGAAGCAAAATTAAACGAATTTATCCAAATTAATATGGATTTTACTTATAGTTCGGTGAACAGTTTGATTATCTCACTTAGGATCTTGACAAACTTTAGTATTTATAATATTAGTAGGCTTGCAGTTACTAAAAATCTTAAACAAACGCATAGAGATTTAAAAAAAAAGTGTCGATCTATCAAATCACATCGCACTTACACAGTAATACCTTGTATAAAATGAATTTGGCCTCGTTTTTCTATCGTAACTCTAATATTAGAAATCTGCTATTCACGTTTCATATATGCAAAGAATTTTATTGACTCGTATCTTCCAATCGCCTTTTATCTGTCAATCCGTAGTGCAGCGTTGTCTGTCAACGACTTTCATATTTCAGCGACTACTTTGAATGATGTGGCGTATTGGAGACAACGCATACGTAATATTCTCTATTGGAAGGTACTTTTGTACCACTCATTTGAAATTATAATGACGTATTTGGAGTTTTAAGACTATGTCATTCATATTCTCACCACCTTCATAAACTTTTTGATTATTCATTTTGACTGTCGCCATTTGGGGGTAGACCAAAAAACGAAAAAGAACAGTCACTATTATTTTATTACTTAGTCATGTTTTCAGATCTTGTATGTACTTTCACGTATGTGACGACTGACTGTATAATCGCCCGATACTGTAGCTAAAAACAAAAAAAAAGGTGAAGAAATGTTCTCTTGAGTAATGGCAATACACCACTGTCCATTCCTCTCCCACCGCCCTTTGATTCTTGAGTCATTCTAGTATTCGAGGTAGACTTCATTAAGATATGTTATTAAGAATTATTTATTAAGAATATTACTTCAGCCTTGGAAATACTTTTTTGAACTTCACCTCAACTTACCATCTGGCGGGAAAATGACGGATAAAACTAAATAAGAATCAAATTGAATTATTGTTTATCCTCGGTATTTATGATGACGACAAAAAAACAACTTAATTTCGAACATAAAACTGAAAGATTCACAATCACAAAATTTTACACAATAGATATTTTTTTGTATTTAGACGAACCACTCAAAACGGTGTCTTAATTCCTACACCCTCTATGAATATTAATATACTTTCAGTAAGAACCCTTACTCATAAAAGGCATAACAAAGTGAACTCAAAATATAAATACAATAAAAAATACAAGGATTTTTAACAGAGAACTATAACTCAACAATTCAACCCTATGTGAAAAGCTTCTAATTTTAGCTACGAGAGATCTGGGAACACTGTTAGTAAAAATATCGCATGTGGCCTAAATCTCCTTGAGGCACGACGTTGCTATAATACCATTTCCCTATTCGCCCAATCATGCTGATCAAAAGCATCGTTAGAACATTTCACTGCAAATATGTGTAGTATGGTATACCTTTTTTGCGGACATGAATGCAGGGTTTTAGTTGTACAGTGTCTTAATGAATATCTGTCAGTAGAATATAGCCGCGTAGGTTTAAAGAAAAAAAAGGTCAACGACTTTGAAGAAAAAAGTACATCAATTTAAGTTATAGGCATACTTTTAGTTAATAAAAATTATATATTATATTATATTATTATTATATTATATAAACATTATATATAAATAATAAAAGCGGCGATAGCCCAGTGGCGTACGTAACGGACTGCTGAGATGAGGTCTCGAGTTCGATCCCTAGTCGCCCCGGGCACACACCTCTGACTTTTCGTAGTTATGTGGGCATTAATAAATGTTAATTATCGCTCGCTTAATAATTTGCCGGGTAGATGGCAATAGGCTCGCCCCTATTACATTGGGACCTTAACATAACTGGCGAATAGTGGGTCTGTAATACATCTCTGCCTACCCCTTCGCGGGGATACACGCGTGATGTTATGTTACGTTACGTTACGTTACGTTACGTTACGTTACGTTACGTTACGTTACGTTACGTTACGTTACGTTACGTTACGTTACGTTACGTTACGTTACGTTACGTTACTACGTTGCTTTGCTTTGCTTTGCTTTGCTTTGCTTTGCTTTGCTTTGCTTTGCTTTGCTTTGCTTTGCTTTGCTTTGCTTTGCTTTGCTTTGCTTTGCTTTGCTTTGCTTTGCTTTGCTTTGCTTTGCTTTGCTTTGCTTTGCTTTGCTTTGCTTTGCTTTGCTTTGCTTTGCTTTGCTTTGCTTTGCTTTGCTTTGCTTTGCTTTGCTTTGCTTTGCTTTGCTTTGCTTTGCTTTGCTTTGCTTTGCTTTGCTTTGCTTTGCTTTGCTTTGCTTTGCTTTGCTTTGCTTTGCTTTGCTTTGCTTTGCTTTGCTTTGCTTTGCTTTGCTTTGCTTTGCTTTGCTTTGCTTTGCTTTGCTTTGCTTTGCTTTGCTTTGCTTTGCTTTGCTTTGCTTTGCTTTGCTTTGCTTTGCTTTGCTTTGCTTTGCTTTGCTTTGCTTTGCTTTGCTTTGCTTTGCTTTGCTTTGCTTTGCTTTGCTTTGCTTTGCTTTGCTTTGCTTTGCTTTGCTTTGCTTTGCTTTGCTTTGCTTTGCTTTGCTTTGCTTTGCTTTGCTTTGCTTTGCTTTGCTTTGCTTTGCTTTGCTTTGCTTTGCTTTGCTTTGCTTTGCTTTGCTTTGCTTTGCTTTGCTTTGCTTTGCTTTGCTTTGCTTTGCTTTGCTTTGCTTTGCTTTGCTTTGCTTTGCTTTGCTTTGCTTTGCTTTGCTTTGCTTTGCTTTGCTTTGCTTTGCTTTGCTTTGCTTTGCTTTGCTTTGCTTTGCTTTGCTTTGCTTTGCTTTGCTTTGCTTTGCTTTGCTTTGCTTTGCTTTGCTTTGCTTTGCTTTGCTTTGCTTTGCTTTGCTTTGCTTTGCTTTGCTTTGCTTTGCTTTGCTTTGCTTTGCTTTGCTTTGCTTTGCTTTGCTTTGCTTTGCTTTGCTTTGCTTTGCTTTGCTTTGCTTTGCTTTGCTTTGCTTTGCTTTGCTTTGCTTTGCTTTGCTTTGCTTTGCTTTGCTTTGCTTTGCTTTGCTTTGCTTTGCTTTGCTTTGCTTTGCTTTGCTTTGCTTTGCTTTGCTTTGCTTTGCTTTGCTTTGCTTTGCTTTGCTTTGCTTTGCTTTGCTTTGCTTTGCTTTGCTTTGCTTTGCTTTGCTTTATTTTATGTTATGCTTATACAGCAATAGAGGCTTTTTTTATTATCACCAACGACATATATGGTCGTGGGCTATTACTATAAACAGTGAGGCATAGAATTTAATCACAGCTTCGTAAAGACAACAAGGCGTAAGTTTCGTAAAGACAATTTTTTTACATTGGAGAAGGAAAACGGCTTTATTTAGGTACTTAATTGTATGTCTTGGGTTGGGGAAAGTATCATTGGGTTTATCTGTTAAAAAATTATATGTATTCAAAACGTAGCTGACGAAATGTGATTATATTTGGGGAATTATAGACGTATTTAAATAAAAGTCTTTGAAATGCAAAAGTAATTATTGATATCGGCCACATTGCATTTACGTTGATGTTTTAAATCGACTCTGAGAATAATTGATCCGCGTTCATGTTCAATATTGAAACTCATTGATTCAATGTAAATCTATAAATTTTATGAATAGATCTACTTACTGCAAAGTTTATAATATCAAGCTCGTTTATTAATGTTTGCTTACATTTTTGCACACACTAGCCCATTTACAGATCATTACGTAAAGTAAAAATATTCAAATGATTATATTATCTTAAGTTAACGAAACAATTTACTGCCTGTAATATTCAGTTTGTCATCTGTAAAGTACGAGTATAATTCTTTACTAGTGCAATTGTTAAGAAAGATGATTGATTCAGGTTAGAAGCCAATGCCAATTACTAGAGTACTATATTCGTATGTAACGAAATCTTGGCATCTCTTAGTCGTAAACGTTCCTGTAATTAATTTACGCTTGAGTATTAAGCATGTGATTTACATTCACATAGTACACGAAATTTAACGAGAAGCCTGCGGAGTTAATGTAGAGTAATATATTTAATAATGTAAAGTGCAAAATAATGCGCGGCAGCCTTCGTTTCCACGAAATCGCAGCCAAACTGCAGCAAAGTCGCCTTCACTGATGCGGCCACGTTTTCAGACGACCACATGGCTAGGTGGGTAACAAATATCTGGCTATGAGCCTAGCCCTGATAGAAGAGGTAGATATCGTAAAGAATGACATGTGTATATGTCCAGCCAAGTTCAAAGAAAAATTAATTGGCGACGCAACAGCCGTTTGTGTATTTACACGAAAACTATTTAACCTACTGTTCGTGATAAGTGCCTGAAGGATTACTGACCGCAACACAAGCGATGCGTTGGTTGCGATAATATTATTCACAGCACGGCGTCGCCGGTCGTAGGTAGCTTTAAGTTTGGGGTGTGTGTTGGGTAACCTCCTCGAGTGTCGCTCCGATTCCGATCCCGCTGCAGTCCGGGGGGAACGGAATCGGAGCGGCCGGTACACCCTGGGCGGCGGTCATTGGCTTCCCCTTCACCCCTTCATAGGGTTGGCATTGATCGTCGGCCAATACCCAACGTGGCGGGAACACATCGCTCTCCGTACTCCTCTGCTTTCAGAGGAGACAGGATGAGCGATGCTGTTAGTGGTGAGATGGCCCAGGGTCAGCCGGGGTGCGAGGGATATGCTCTATGGGTAACCTTACACCCCGGCGTCTGAAGACCCGAGACGGCGTGCGGTTTTAGTCGGTGCAAGCCCGACATAACCGCCCCCGCTGGCCGGCGGGGACATCCGAAGGGATTTCCGCACGATAAAAAAAAAAAAAAAAGGTAGCTTTAAGTTTCAAATTGTACATTTTTTTACTGTACTGAGCTTAAGCAAGGATATATACACGCACAGTTCCAATTTGCTGCAGTTTTACTTCTAAAAATCCGAGTTCAATAAACACCTAAAATGTGAATTTTGAATTTAAATTTGAAATTTTTCTCATTTGTAAAAGCTCATAAGCTTGTAAATAATCCGAAATTTCAGAAATATTGTTTAAATAGTTATTGATATATAATAACGTTTAAAAATCGGCATTTTATGGCTGACTCATGACTTATATATCAAAAACCTAACCCACTTCCAGATGTGGCATCAAGCTGTATCAAGGCATGTATAAAGGAAAAAATCTGAGAACTAAAAATTATTGAATACTAGCTGTTGTTGCTGTGCTAACTACGTGAAATTTTTACCCTGGTCTACGAGACCGGGACCAAAATTTGCCCATGAGAACTTATTCTAGAGTTAAAAAGTAGCCTATATGTAATTCTAGACTATAATCTATCTCTACCGAATTTCAGCCGTTTGAGCGCGATTGAGTAACAATTTAGTAGCATTAGTTTCAACAACGTACATACTAACAAACTTAATAGAAAACGTGTAAGACAAGCTTCAGATAATTAATGGCCATTGGCTATCAGCCTTCATATCGCCAAAACCTTCGATAGAGTCTGGCACAGTTTGCGTTTTTCTAAGCTTCCGGTTTACGGTCTGCCTACTTGATTGTGCAACTAGGTTGCAAGCTTCCTGCATTAACGAAGCATCCGAGTCCTGGCTCGCATTTCGTAATAGGGATCAAAGAACCTGGGCGAGTTCAATTTTGTTTTATTTTATTAAAAAATGTATTGCTAGAAATCATAACAAATTAGATATCATTTGCTAACCCAACGCCAAGCACATCGTCTTCTTGCAAGCAGTCTAGTGTACATAGAAATCATTTCTGTGTACACTAGACTGGCAGTTCGGAACAAAAAAAAGGGGATAGATTTTTGGACGCTATTGTACACCACTTTGGCACCACTTTTTGTTACAGCCAGAGCCACAGAGTATATTAAATTTATTTAATACGATACGATTTTATATGATATTATTTAAAGTAGTGTAAGGACGCCAAAATTATGAAACTTTGGTGAAGTGTTTCATACCCCTCCCCCGTTTCCGCCTCACCCCCGAAGTGTGGCACACTTTTTATTCTGAGCTGCTTGTCTAGTATACATAGAAATCATTGTCTTCTGTACCCGAGCGCGAATCCCAGTTGCATCCAAAACTTGCACCTAGACTACGAAATACAAAATGGTTGCTGATGTCTGACAATATAACTTTACAGCAATATCTGAAGTTGGTTTAGACAACACCAATTGGATGAGGTGAAGTCCATATCTGTCATGCACATCATAATGTCTTCATTGATTATATTGTTAACTTCCAAGTGTACTTTCAAAAAAAAAAAAGATATGAACAACTTATGTGAAAATTGAACTAAGTTACTAATTTATTGATATAACTTCAGTTAATAAATCCTCTAGAAACTCAATTTGGTGGTTAAATAATGTACAGCGTATCGGAGCCCGAACTGAATTAAATTTCATCAGTATTCATTAATTACTCACAGGGTACTAATGAAACTTCACGCCTAGTAGACAGAGGTAAAATGCAACCATATTTTTTCAGCTATATCTATAAATTCCATAGAATTATGGTCTAGTCAATTACTGTTGACTGGTACTTTTCCAAAATTCTGTGTTGCTACTTACTATTTTCTTAGAGAAATTCAATCCAATTCTAATCTACACGATTAGCGAATCGAACCCAAGGTATCAGAACATAAGCTCATGTTTATGCCAAGGGACCAACGAGGCAACTTTCCAAATCATGAAGAGCTGGAATAGGAGAGCGGCCCCAGGCTCAAAGCGCAAGCTTAGGGTCCAAGCTGGGATTGGAGCTCAGTTAAGCAGATTAAAGTATTCAATACATAAAAAGCTGTCTTAATAAGAAATTTAGACTTATTCAGGCCCGTTGGCCTCTCGAGATACATGAGATACATGTTAGTTGTTTCTAATGGTTTTTTTTTTTACGTGCGGAAATCCCTTCGGATACCCCCCCCCCCCCCCCCCCCGCTCTAATGGTATCGTCAAAAAAACAAAGCACAGTATTCATCTAATATAGTATTGCAGCTTTTATAATTCACAGCACAGCATAAATGGATAAATGTCTAAAATATTATATTTATTAACGAAGCTTCTTTAATCGTTAGCACGAGGTCAGTAAAGCTACCCAACCCAAGGCAATCAAAACTCTCACGACTCCCACAGCACAAACGGAAACTCCACATAACCGTCAGCTTTTAACAATTACAACATTAACAAAATTCAATTAAACTTCGTAAATTCAGACGCAGGCTTCCGCAAACGTCATTAAGATAATTTTTCAATGAAATAAGTGCTGTTAACTCAGTTAAGCATATTAAAACCCTTCTAACGAAGGCATTTGCATTTTTCTTTGCCCTAGGGCGGTTTAATATCTTTCCAATCATTTGAAAGGGAAAATGTAAGGAGCTTTTGTTCGAATAACTTTCTATTTTAATCTAGGGTAGAATAGTTAATATATATAAAATACTTTTTGTGTTGCTATAAAAAATCCGTTCCCGCAGGGGGAACGCACAGGTAGATTTCGTGAAGCAATTAATATTATTTTATATAGAGAACTACGGACTTTAAACAGTTTAATTTTTTTTCTCAAAACCGGTAACTTTTAGCGAAAAACTTTTCAGACATTTATTTTAGACTTAAAAATGACCTATCGATTAAAAATGTTTCCGACATCAAGAATGTTCACCGGTTAGAAGTTATGATTTTTTTCCCGAAAAAATTTGGTTTTCCCCCTCCACTTTTAGTTAAAGTTTTAATCTTTTAGGTTTATAATTAAAAGTTGTTGGTATTCATGTATACTATGGGATAAAATTAGAACGGTTCGAATATCTTTCATGGAACGTGAAATTTGGAGGAAAAACTGATTTCACAAAAAGTGAGGCCCTACCGTCCCCTTAGGCCGGATTCCACCAATTCACGAACTTAAACTAAGTTTACACCCAAGCAATTTTTGACCGCAGTTTGAAAGCGATCGGGGCAAAAATGCGACCGTGAGAGTGCCGCAAATTTTGGGAAGTGGAACCATACATACATATATATATATATATATAAACTTTTTGACCAGTGGTCATTTCCGACTCAGGGGGTCATAACTAGACCTCCTATGAAGATTTTTTTTTTAAATTCAACAGTAGTCAAGAAACCAATAGGTAGATCGATTTCATCGAAATCTACCTAAAATATATCTACACTTAGGCTTTCTAATACAAAAAACATCGTAAGCCTTCCTTAGTGCACTCGTATCTTCATATCTCGGAATAGAATATTTAAATGAGTTTGACTCTTTGAGCTGCCTTTCGATTGAGCTGAACGATAATACAATAATCTATAGAAAAATGAATCGCGAAATTTGTTACTACGCATAAATCTTGAGAACGCCTTGATCAATTTAGATCATTTCTTTTTGTTGTGTTCGTTATTAACGGGACAAGGTTTATATGAAAGAAAATTTGGGAATAACTGTTTTTATGCATGGCACGCCAATATGACTCCACCTCGCCTGTTAGTTGACCTGACCTTTATCCTGGAGATTTCCCACATCGCTTATAGCGAGAAGTTTCCAGAATGAAGGCTCCAGGAACGTTCAGCCTACCTTTTTTTTTTTTTTTTTTTTTTTTTCGTGCGGAAATCCCCTCGGATACCCCCCCGCCGGCCAGCGGGGGCGGTTATGTCGGGCTTGAACCGACTAAAACCGCACGCCGTCTCGGGTCTGCAGACGCCGGGGTGTAAGGTTGCCCATAGAGCATATCCCTCGCACCCCGGCTGACCCTGGGCCATCTCACCACTAACAGCATCGCTCATCCGGTTTCGAGATGGCCCCCTCGGGTCCTACCTGATCCTGCAACGAATAGGAACGGTAGCCCTTGGTAGTTGTGATTCCTTATCGACTTATCATTCCGGTTATTCGTTATCGATTGTACACCTCTTCTTTAGTTCCTTTATAGTAGATGAAATTATTTTACACAATTTTATTAAATAACTTTAAGACACTGGGAGACGCCTGGCTCGACAGTAGCAAAGCTTTTATACGTTTATATGAGCAAGCAGAAATAGAATATACGCAAGCAAAGTTGTAGATATATGAATGTAAGAGATACTAGTGTAACAGGATCCTAATGGAAGATAAATGTAAAGAGACTTAATATAACTACATCTTGAAATAGTCGTTTAGGTAATCTGTGCACTCTTCAATCTATTTTATCATCCGAATAGCTTTACAAAATATATTCTCCAATAAACTAAACATCTGGAATTTTGCGATAAAACTGTGCAAGACCGGCTCATCCCTATTTTTTATTTCCCCCGTGTCCACTGATCTGTGTTTTTTCAATGGTAGACAGTATTTTTTCTTTTGTTGTTTTGAGGATAAATGTTTCCGATAGGCATCTTGATAGGAAGCTTTGACAAATCGCCCTGAGCCACCCCGGCTTTACGTGTGTCATATCGAAAGCATTCAGCCTGTATTAGTGCAGTGTAGTAGCCTTCAGAGCAACCGGAAAAAAGTCATGAGCAAAACATGGGTATAAACTCAACAACAAAACATTGCTAGATAATTTATTCTGATCAATATCCGATAGCCAGGCGTTCACAGGTAGAACACCTGTGACTTTAATGTAAAGAGTTTTGCATACATACAGGCACATTAACATCTCCTTGCCCTCTTATTACCGCAATGAATAGATTTGAAACCTAACCAACAGCTTGACTACAAAATGGTCCTCTGGCATCTTAAGTGTAAAGGATGAAAAAACTTGAAAATACCTCACATCAGGCAGGAGTAGAAGCCTTCGTTTTATCGACGTTAAAAATTACCCAACCCTCGCGAGATAATAACCACCAGATCTATTTCGACTGATTTAAAGAAATGCAAGCTCTCCTCTTCGTTAGATAATTATCGTTCATCCGGGTAACAATATAGGTGATTTTATACAGAGTGTTTCTTACCCAAGATGTTACTATTGAGTTTCCGTATCCACATCAGCCCGAATTTTGAAATCCCATACACCATTTAACAACATTTTACACAACAAAAAAGAAACAGCTCTTATTAATAGTCCATCGAAAAGCCAGCGTTGACACTTTCCTAGTTTAATTAGGTATCGGCTTGACGACATTACGTCAATACAATAATCTATGCAATACTCCTTCCTCCCTACTCTTCGGAACATACCACTGCCACTGCAGGACAATCTAAATATACTCGTTATGAATGTGAACAACAAAAACTACATCGAGAACACCATCAAAACGACCTCGCGTAAACTCGGAGTCCTGAACAAAGTGAGACGGTTTTGCAAGCCAGAGTAGCGGTGTCTTCTATACAAGACACAAATCCGTTCTAGCGTGGAATACTGCTCTCGTCTCTGGGATGGCTCTGCGCATTACTAACGAGATGCTCTCTTGAGTCCTAGCAGTTAAGTAGGGATATTGCCTCTTTGACAGTATTTAACGCCTCTACCATGGCGTGTGTTCCGATGAGCTCTTCCAATAAGTTCCACCCTCTCCTTTCCTATACAGGACAACACGTGCAAGACCATGGTATCACCCTCACACGGTGCAAAAAAATCCATCAAGGACCAAGTGGTACGGCACCTCTTTTCTTTGCCATACCATCAAGATTTGAATTCTTTACAAGCACACGTGTTTCCTTCTTCCTACAGTTCCGGTTTCTTTAAGAAGGGCGTGATAAAGAATCTGATGAGGCCTTCAAGCTACCACCATTTCCACCATTGTAACATTATTGGTGTCTATAATTTTGACCCTCATTCCTGAGACATTACCTTTAGCTTACCATCAAGCGAAGTGAATTGACGTGACAATTACAAAAAAGAAATCATGTAAGCCAAACCAGTGGACATCAGGCTTCATGTTTACTCATTCAAAATAGCAATTAGCAAGCCGTCGATCAAGTGAAAGAGCTGTCAACCCTTCCCTGTCTCATCATCAATTTCCATTAGATCTCGAACAGACTATGAAAAAACATGACACTGCATTTTTAGACTTTTACTTAGAGATGGGAGTATCTAAACTATGTGTATCACGCAATTTTGTTTTAAATTAAGATAATTATGTATTTACTTAAACACGTGTATACATACATAGGCATGCAAGGTATTAAGTTTATAGTGTACAATCGTGTTTTGCCGATTTATATAGTGGCGTACAAATATTTGAAAAATAAATTTACTAATCATTAATCACATACAAAATATAAGAAAGAACATAAAAAATAATTGAGCTCAACAGTTTGTGTATTTAAAATTGTTAATTAAATGTCTAAACAAGATGTCAAATATATAAGATTAGGTATTAATGTCAATTGTATATAATGTCAAGCTTTACATAAACATCAACAAGATAGCTGGAATTCAGAGATAATTCTCAGACAATCACATCATCCAGAAAATTCGCAACACTATGATTCGCCTTTTGCAAAAGAAAGTTTTTCAGGTTTATTTCGAATGCATTTTCATTTAACTCCTTCCAATCTTTAGGCATTTTCTTAAATATTATAGGAGTCATACAAAAAATAGCCTTTTACCCTGTGCAAACGAAGCCTACTATTATCACGCCTGTTTCGCGGAACTGTTATTCTAAGGTCGGAAAAAAAGGGTTGCATTTAACAAACATGCAACTTCAAAAAGTACATTTTTGAAGTTGCATGTTTGTTAAATGCAACCCTTTTTTTTGACTTGACTTGATTTGGTAATGTTAACATTACATAGTCCTGAAAGTAAGTCTTGCAGCTATCTGTAGTTTTTAATTTAAACATAGATCTGCGTCTCTTTTGTGCTTTAAATGCTATTTCAGTATCTGTAGAGTTACCCTAGAAAATGCTTTGTATCGTAGCAGAGATGCAGCTAAACCGTGATAGGCTATAATTAGATCATCCTAGTTAACAATTTTGGACAGCGTATATAAAACATAGGCAGAACTACAAATTATTTTACGGAGTTGCTCTATGTGTGATATCCAATTAAATTATTCATCGATGGTTGACCCAAGAAACTTTGTGCTGCTAACATTTTTAATTCTATTACTCTGATATTCTATGTCTATTCTATGTGATGTTACACGTTGGTCAAAGTGCATGATTTCAGTTCTTTTCATATTAATTCTTAAATTATTAATGTCTAACCATTGAATTATAGATTTCAATGAGTTATGTATGCCATTTGTATTTGATTAAGTCAATAATATCATTAGAAACTGTCAATGTACTGTCATATTCAAATGGCATTATATGATGTGTAGGATTTAGCTAAGTCATGTATATAAAGTGTGAAGAGCAACGGCCCAAGTACACTACACTGTGGAACGTATTTATTATTTAGTCACTGTATTTATTCTGGCGACTTCCTTATATTGTTTTCGATTATTTAGATAAGATTTCATAATATCTAACACATTACCTCTTATACGATATGCTTCAAGTTTTTTTAAGAAAGACATCATTTTTAACGTTTCAAATCAAACGCTGGAGTTATATCACAGTAGATCGCGCATACAGGTATTCTTTTATCTACGTTTAACATTACTTCATACAAAAAGTTATAATCTATAATATAATCTATAATAAATTATAATCCTTTTTGTTCATTGCATAATATCTTATTTGTCCGAATAGTTATATATTTCTTTATGTACATATTTTTCAAATATTTTGGCAATAATAGGCATCAATGATATTGGTCTGTAGTACGCCATAACTTCTCTATCCTCTTTCTTGAACAAGCAATTAATATAAAGTATATATTATTGTTATATATTATTCTTCATAAATATGTAATACACTATTGGTGCAACTCCATCTGCGATAAACCTAGATCAAATTTAGCTATTTATTAGCGATAATACTTATACAGTAGGTATAGAGGTCAACTGTAACTGTAAAAAAATAAAACTTGCTGGAATTCGTACTACGGAAACCTAATAGGTAATAAGCAAATTTTGTAGTCCCCTTTACCCTTTCATAAGACAATCCATAGAACCTTCTAACAATCAATTTCATTTACAGGTATCAAACAACAGGGGTGCGACTGGTTTGGTGGACCTCCAAGTTTGGTGCACCCTGGGCAACGTGGGCGATGACGCATCATTGATTGCTCCTCTGGAGTAGCTGGCGTCAACGTCAACGGCCAAGAGTCTGACCAACCGGCCCTTTTCAGGGCCAGCTGACCCCATTGCACGAAGGGGTCGGGGTATGGCGGGCCTGCAAGACCCGCGAGGGGGGGGGTCGCTAAAGGTACCCCTCTGCTCTTATCAGAGGGGACACTGCGAATGGCCCAGGGTCAGTCGGATATGCTATATGGGTAACCTTACACCCCGGCGTCTGTAGACCCGAGACGGCGTGCGGTTTTAGTCGGTTCAAGCCCGACATAACCGCCCCCGCTGGTCGGCGGGGGGGTATCCGAAGGGATTTCCGCACAAAAAAAAAAGGTATCAAACAACAGAATTATTAGAAATCAAATTAAAATATTATAAAACCTCTAAAACAAAACACATATTTTTACTCTGGTATGTCCTCTACTTTATGTCTCCTATAAAGCAAAATTAATCGAATCTCTTGTACGTACTTAATTAAATCAATGCCTTAAAATGTACTCAGCGCACGTTTTTATTTAAAAGGATTGACAGCCGTGTTATAATATTAAGGCTCAATTTACCAAAAGAGTTTTAAACTTATCGTAGTAATGTTATCACATTTTACTTAATGATTTTTTTTGAGTAAAACGTAGTTACCGATACTTATATAGTTTATTTGAACGAATTTTAACAGGTGAAAATGCATAAAGTTTTTTCTTTATTAACATTGAATAGCTAAGTAAGTCGCGTGACTTGGAATCAATAGGTAGTCCCTACTTGTATCGTACCTTTATTGTACTGCCATACAACGACTCCCACTCATCACTATGCGACAAACTGACACTGGAACTAATACCATTTTACACAATAGACTTTTCTAACAACCATAAACAACGAAACTTTAATACAGAGACATCTCTGGCGAGTCTACAAAACTAGGCAGTCAACAAGTAGATAAGTATGTACAGTCAAAAGACTGCACAATAAAAATAGTCTTCAAGATATCCGCTAGATGTTACATGATTCAATTTTATGGATTAGGTATCAATAAATAATACGGTATATAAAAACAACATTTTTATTAACTTTGTAATACGTCTCGTACAATAAATACAAATTTAGTTTTTATTTATAACATTCTTCTTGATGAGGCAGAGAATTGTGATTGTTAACTTACCACAGATCAGTCAGAGCCCCATCTACAAAAATGTATATAAAAAGAAAAAGAAGTTAGTCTAAAATATAAAATAACATCAAATATTTTTTTTTATATTTAGGACACGTCAATTTGACTTCACCTCGCCTGATGGTAAGCTGAAGGTAAAGTTTCAGGAAAGAGGGTCACCATTACATACACGTACCAAGTTAACAATGGTGGCACTCAACTTGACGGCCTCATCAGAAGAGGATTGTCGTCGCAGCACCGCGTGACACCCACCGGTCCCACTAGTGCCGTGACCACAATCCCCCTGCCCGGCTATGCACTTGCAGACCCCTGAACGCAATCAAGCCGAAATTGGATTACTATGGAGGGTTTTTCGCAATCGTACACGGTGCTACCCACCCGGCCAAATTTTGTGACAAATTTTTGTCATCAAATTTCTACCACCTGGTAGAATCGCGATAGAATCCGCTAAAAAAAGTTTTATTTCAAGTTAGTCCAATTTAAAAACCTATGGTCTTGGAAAGTATTTTTCTTTAATCATTATTTAATAAAAGTTTGATTGCTTTTTTTTTGTAACTGAGTTTTTAGCGCTATATTTTATATACCATCCTATAATACGATAGCAAAATTTATGAAGTCTCAACCCAGGGGGATCCACTACTAACATAGACCCTTTTCCAAATGTTTGTACCATCAGTATCATGTTATAGACACGTTATGATATGTTAAATCCATAAGAATCACAGAAAAAAAAACACATTAACAAATATAATGTATTTTTTCTCAATTAGAATAAATAACGGGCTAAATATCTCACGATGACACGATATAATATCCGTGGCCCATCCAGGTAGAACCTGTGTATCGGCTTTCGACGCCACTCCTCCCTCATGGTCTGCACAAAAGTTATGTTCGATACAGTACAACAATACTATAGTTTATTTCAATTAAATTTTTAAACATTTTGTATGTTTACTTTTCCTATAGATTTAGATCGGAAAAAGAGAACATCTAGGACATCTAAATCTGTAGGAATTCTATAGTTTGTCTAAACTTTAAAGACAAAATTATCAAAATTTTACATTTCAATTAGCCGATCAAATGGATTATAATCGTAATAACATGATGTTGTAGTACATATTTTATTCCAACATAATTTATCAGATACGTAACAGTAGTATATTATTTATTTTGTTATGTGTTATTAACTTTAGTCATATCTGTCAACTCCTTATTATCTAATATATTGTCGTTAACTATTTCTAACTGGTTTAACTTCTCACTGGACTCATCATAAATATTTCCTTGTAATTGAATTTGAATTTCTCTAAGACTCTTTCCTCTCGTTTCTGGAACTAAAAAATACGTAAATACTGCACCAGTAAAAGCCATAATGGCATAGAACCAAAAAACTCCGTAGAGTCCTGCAAAATCCTCCATTACTTGATATCCTTTCACTACCATAAAATGAAGTACCGAACCAAAAATAAATAATATAGTCATTGCAATAGATCTAACATTTAAAGGAAATAGTTCTGCAGGAATTATGAAATATAAAACATTGTAACCAATGTTAGCGATGCTACAAGCTGCAGTGACCCCAATGAAGACAACATATCTGAAATATTTCATAGATTCATCATTAACGCGTATCACTTGTTGCATGAAAAAATACAACCCCACGTTGGCGAAAAAAATGCTTGCTGCAGAATAAGTGCTGATTAGCAATGGGCGCCGTCCAATTCGGTCTACGGTCAAAGGTGATATCAAACCTGAAAATGGAATACATTGACTATTATTTTTAGCTATCGGATCAAGTTGTCAAGATATTGATCATACTCAATATTAGCGTCTCAATAAAAACACTATTTAGAAATTGCAACAATTCTGCTGCATAAGCCATTGATAAAGAGAAAAAGAAGGAGATTATTATGTTTATCAGTTTAAAATGCACAGCATTTACTTTATATAACAATAATATGCATAAGTTCTTGAAAGCACTGACTGCCAAAAATATGATTAACTAGTATTTCTTTAAAACATTGGCAGTTAAGGGGCAGACACTTGCTTTTCCAGTAAGAATAGGCTCGATTCACTGAAGAAATTACAATCCTCCCAACTAATATCGACGTTGATAGTGGTAACCTGTATTTTTACGACTGGTGATACCAGTGGAAGCCATTACAGTTAACAAAAAATAGATCTTGGGTCAGATTTGCCTGTCATTCTATATTATTCTTACCAACTATAAAACGAACTGCACCGAAGATAACAAGAGCAGTCGATATCTGAATGCCGCAGTTGCTTTGTAGTAAAATGCTACCGAAATATTGTTGCACAGGAATTATGCCTGTCAATAACGTAATAGCCCTTACACCTGAAAAGATAAAATCCTTTTACTGAATTAGACTTTATGGTTTTCAATAATCGACTATATTATTATGTAACTACTTGAATGTGAAGCCGCCTGATAAAGCGACAATTCCAACCTTTGTTTTCATCAGATTTCTAGAAGGTTCGGCAACATGAGAATGCCGGTCTGTATATTTATTTACACGCATAAGAGGATATGCTCTGAAAACTCGTTAGAATTGTTATTTTTGACGTCTTATCCATCAATTTAATTGCACACCACCTAACTTTAAAATTAAAGTGAAATTCAAAAAGTAGAAGCCATATAATTTTATGCCAAAGAAAAAAATAAACAGTAGCCGACTATCTTACTACCGGCTTTTCGACCAATATCTAAATCTTATTTTTCAATTTATAAACCAAATGAAATGAATGAGACCAATAACAAGACTATTAAAATTGCATAATATCATATGTAACATTTTGTTACTTTCACAATTTGCTTCTCGGACATTCTGACCATTGAGTTATTATTACTACGTAACATTATTTATGAATGTTTCTGATACAAATATTATTTATCTTATAGTCTAGTCGTCAGCAGATTTAAAATTGATTAATTATTAGGTCGTTACGTATAAAATTGCCGTTTTTCTTGAAGAAATTGGAGGAAACCCAATTTTCAGTACTAAAATTTTTGCATTTTTTTTAGGAATGACAAATCCAAATTTTATGTTTTTTTTGTGTATGAATGAGACAACATTAAGCTAACAAACAGCAACTTTTATTACGTTCTTGAAAAGTGATAGCTGTTAAGTAATACGAAATTTATCATCAAAATGGATAGCATTTAGGAAGTACTGTTTTTGAAGATCGAATTAATTTATCAAGCGGCCAATAAAAACAAAATTTATTACAGAGTTGTAAAATCTTGAAATCAACTTTCAAACAAAATATAAATAATGGAAATAGCTATTAAATTACAGGAATAACGAACTCATGAAATTGTAAGAAAATTTCGGCAATTTCATAGGTAAATATCTATTATTTGATACAAAGTAAACCAGTGAGCGAAGCGACGACAATAGGACCGGTTGGGTGGTTTTTTTTATACCACTTTGGTAGCAGACAAGCACACGGCCCAACACCAGGAGCATGACACGTGTCGAGTTTGTGTAAATTCTAGCAATAGACTCTTCTCTTTTCTTCAAAGTCATTAAAAAGTAAAAGAAAAGCCAGCTTTCAACATTTCACTGCGAGGATCCTGGCGAAGACACGGCGCTCCACACGTTGGAATAGTGCCCAGCGTGGGCGAGTCAACGCCGGGATCTCGTTGCGGTCCTGGGCGTGGACGTTCTCTTTCTGGACACCATGGTAAGAGCCGTGGTCTCCGACGGGAGCAATTGGCATACCACCGCCTCTTTCTGCGAGCAGATAATGCGCGCGAAAGAGGCGGCGGAGAGGGAGCGGGAGAGAACCCTGCCCCCAGAGTTCCGCAGTTGGCCGGCTCGCCGTAGTTACAGAAGCAGGCTGAGACGGAGGCGTGTCGTGTGTGTCCTACACACGCCTGCCAACTTACCAGTCGTGGGAAAAAACCCGACCCCACCAGGCGCGGCCGCAGTGGCGGCCAAAGTCAGCCGGTAACACTGGGGTTATACTTTCAAGGCTTTTGCATACCCGGGGTGCCCGGTAATGGGCACTTGGGAGGGAAAACACCGTGTGGTTTTAGTCGGTCCGATTCCGACACGCCTATTTCATCGTTGGCACCGATGGGGTGAAGCACGTGAGGGTTTCCACACTTTACAAAAAAAGCGTCCAACATTTGGTCAAAGCAAGCAGACTAACACTAGTAGTCTGAAAGAGTTTTAATGCCAAATACACTATATTGTGCTTACCCGTAGATGCAACAAGTGCTCTCCGATATTGTTTACCAGTAAATAGTTCTTTTATTGAACCAGATCTCGCCATTTCTTTCCTCACATCTGATCGCATTAGGGTCAGTTTCTCCTCAATCACCTGAAACAGTTGTTGAAATTTTTTGTTTTAGTAATTGCAAGTCTAACCACACTATAAATAAAAGTTTAATTTAAATTAATTTACAAAACAAACGGCATATACATATTACGTTTTTAATAAGAGATGGAAGTACAAATTAGATGGTGAAGTTAATCATGTTTTACCATTTGAATCTATACCTTAATTGCAGTTTTTATATTCAGGGGACATGGTAAGGTAAATGCACCAGTACTGGACCATGTTCCAGTGATAAGCCCTATTACACTCTACAAACTAACAAAACTATAACACTGGTTTCATATTAATTATTATCTCGCTTACAACAATTGACCATTTGTTTTTATGACATCATCATCATCATCATCAACCTATGCTAGTCCACTGCTGGACATAGATCTCCCCTAATGAGCGCCATAGCATGATCTAATTACCTTGTAGATTTTTCATCGTATTTGATGAAAACTTCATACTATCAAAATAATTCTGTAAATTTACAAACAAGGTTTACCTTTTCGTCCTTGCACCCACCTAATCGCAAAAGTGCTCTCTTAGCGGCGTCCACCTTTCCTTCTTTTAATAAATAATACGGGCTCTCAGGTATCCATATACAAGCCAGGAAGTAGCATACCGGGAAGACTATCATTATGCCGGTCAGAACTTGATATGAGACGTAGGACCCTACAGTTAGTACTATCAACACTCCTATACTAAACACAATTCGCGTAATAACTGTCAATGTCCCTCTAATTTCTTTGTCTGCTATCTCTGATAAATATATGCTTGATACCTGAAAATGGTTAAATGAAAATATTTTATAAATTAAAGAACAAATAATACTGCATTACTAATTTATAGTGCATGTGTACTAACATGGTGCCCATGTTTGCAATGTAGCCGAGTGTGACAAAAGATCGCACGTAGTACTCAAGGTCACTGATTTTAAATTGCTCTATTATAATATATTATATAATTTGTTTTATTGTGCTAGAAAAGTAAAAATTGCTGCAAACCATGTGCTTGCCATAAATTTAATTTGCTGCTGTTGAATTAAGGTGGCGCAAGCTAAATTTTGGGTGTTTCTCGACTTGAAACCAATGATGGTTATTCGGATGTACCGGATCTTAGAGAAACTTAGGATTACGAAAAAGTTTTGGATTACTTTCCCATACCTACATTTTCCATAAAAAAGTGCTAACTTAGTAGAAATTATTATTATTATGTACACATATTAATATTATTACTATATAGACACGCCTGTCTATTTCAAAGAAGAGTACCTATTTCTAAACAGCTTTGAGACATAAAGTATAATATTATACTTGCATATTTTGTAGAAAAGCCAAATCTGAGCAACTGCGTTTAGTTTTCCATTTATTAGACTTGAAGTGAACCATTTGTGGGATCAACTACTGACTTCTTCTTCTTCATCATAGCATTGGCCCAGTTGCCTCCAAAGCTTGCACTTTGGTGCCCGGAGTTTCTTACGCCTTCTAGCCTTTTTTTTATTTTGGCTATCATGGAGACCATTTTCGTCTACCCCCAAACCTCTGATTAAGGAGCGAAAGTAAAGCCTCCGCCAAAATTTATTGGTCATTCGGCAGGTGTACTGATTGGCAGGTGAGGTTGATTTGGGCACTGAAGATCTTGGAACTCGTACACCGCTGAAATGAATTACTGTATACTATATGAATATATCACTATTTTAAACTTACTGTTGACGTCATTCCGAGTCCACATCCCCATAAAATTCTTCCTATATACAGCATCCATGTATTTGTAGCAAACAAAATAAACACCTGAAACAATAAATGTTATCAATGAATTATTGTTTGAACACTGGTGACAATAGATTTCATAAGCGTAAGCTGCGCACTTTATACTGAAGCCTGTTATGTCCCTGACCTGTCTCTGGCTAGGTAGAAGAGTTCTAAATCTAACATCAATATTTCGCTACTTATATATTTTGGTCTGACATTGCTATCAACCAACTTTCTTTATACTTTGTGCTTTCTGAAGTTAACACAGACCCAGGAATCTATCCTGGATCATAATGTACAACAGCCGCTATCATTTCACCGTTTTAGGATCCCTTTACTCAGGTCCATCTTGCCTAGTAGAAATCTTGCCGGAAAACGAGAACCTGAGAAAAATTATGTCTTAGGGCTGATGAGGCCCAGGGAGCCGAGAAGTCTCATAGATTACAGTATATTGCCATCACAGAAATAGAGGTATATGTAAACTAGACGAGTTACTTACCGTCCCAATTATATGTGGAAAAGCACTTGTTGTAAGAGTGGTTCGCCTGCCGAACCTGTCCGACACGCCGCTAGCTACACCGCTGCCGATCATCAACCCCACGATCATTACAGACACTACCCATGATATCTCGGCCTGAAAAGAGTTAAGTATGTCATAATCATAGTATTACTAACCCATCGCAGTCTCATTACGAGTAACCATAAAGTTCAATTGGACCCTCAAGTTTTAAGTCACCAGTATTCGAAAACTCTTTCACTCTGTAGAAAACACCAACACCTTTACTGGTGTTCCACTCGCGAGGATGATCACCCGAACATTTTTAACCAAACTGGCTACGCAAATGGTACATGCACCCTGCCAGCTTATCTTCTGCATATGTTGTGTACCCTATACAATATACCTACCGTTCAAATATATATTACTTCCTGGTATTAATATCTGCTTTTAATATTTCCATATCTATGTAGGTCATTGCTTTTTTAGTATACTAAATTACACAACGTAAAGATATAAATATAGAAAATGAAGAACGTACATTTGTAATGTTAGCAATGATTTCCTTGTTAAAAAATCTTGGCAAGGTAGATGTTATCCAGAAGAAGGTCGCCCCATAGCACATAGTGGTCAGCGAAACTGAAACATGTGTTCATTCAACTATAATAAAAATTATACGAAAAATATAGTAAAGTATCTGAGTATAAGTAAAATACATAATATATCATAGTAGATATAACTCGGTAACTTATCATTATATATACGTATAGAATGCTTTGTCCTGAATGACTGATGGATCAACGCACAGCCTAAGCCTTGATCGTAAAGACCTGAAATTTGGAGGGTATGCTCTTTGTATGATGTAGGCATCCGATATGAATTTCTAAAATTCTACTCCTAAGGGGTGATGAATGAGGGCAAACTTTGTATGGAACAACGTAATTCCTTAGTCCAATCTACTATCCTCAAGGCCTTTTTGCGGACATGTGGCGGCCATATGATCCTTCGCATCCCGCCTACCGTCAACTTGGCTCTTTTTTTTCTTTTTTTTGTAATTGCTACGTTAAAAAGGTTTTTAAATGAATGCAGGGTTTTTTTTTGTGGATGGCTACACATTTAAGTGTAAATCTGCCTAAAAGTGTGTAATTCGTTCCGTTTCGAACACCGTTACCGATGGATCCTAGTGATCCTACTATCCTACTAATCCTACTAATATTATAAATGTGAAAGTTTGTGAGTATGGTTGTATGAATATTTGTAACTCTTTTACGCAAAAACGGCTGAACGGATCTGGTTGAAATTGGTACAGGGATAGATTGTAGTCTATAGATTCTCGTGGGTTTCGGGAACGGGATTAGAATTCCACGCGGGCGGAGCCGCGGGCAACCGCTAGTAGTAGATATAATGCGATGTTATCATTAACGACAGTTAGTAGCAATAATCTGTCAAGGAACATATTTCCAGGGTGTTTTTTTTTTTTACGTTCGGAAATCCCTTCGAATACCCCACCGCCGGCCAGCGGGGGTGGTTATGTCGTGTGTCGACTAAAACCGCACGGTGTCCTCCCCAAGTGTCCGTTGCCGGGCACCCCGGGTAAGCCCTCGAAAGGATAACCCCAGGGTTGCCGGCGTACTTTGGCCGCCACCGCGGCCTCGCCTGGTGGGGTCGGGTTTTATCCCGCTTCGGTGAGTTGGCAGGCGTGTGTAGGGCACACACGACACGCCTCCGCCACGGCATGCTTCTGTATGGACGGCGAGTCGGCCAACTGCCGTCCTCAGGACCCGATTATGGAGGTCGGTAGTCCCGGGCGTAGATGAGTCTGATTGCCGCCGATTTCTCCGGCTTATGGCCCCGCTCCAGCGCCTTCTTGCGCCACTGGTACAGCAGCGCAAGGGCTCTCGTTTCCAGGTCCCATGGAGGGGTCCCGGCTAGGAGACATGCCGCCTCGATGGAGATCGTGCGATACCCCCTGATGACTCTGACGGCCATCGCTTTTAACAGGCTGTTTAATACAGCCACGTTGCGGGCCGCCAGAGTCTCCGCCCATACAGGGGCCCCGTACAGGGTCATGCTTCGCACGATCCCCAGGTACAGTCTCCTAGTGGGGGCGTTGGGTCCCTTAACGTTGGGCATCAGCCGCGATAGCGCGGCCGCAGCCCCAGCCTCAGTTTCGGGACCAGACTTCGGAAATGATGTCCGAAGTCCCATCGGCTATCGAATACGAGCCCAAGGTACTTCATCGTGGGCTCGATGCCGATGCTTACGCCCCCTACGGTTATGCTGGTTCCCGCAGGTGGCCCTATCCGAGGCCCGTGGAAACACATAGCCTCGGATTTGTGGAGAGCCACCTCGAGTCCCAGCCGCCGTATTCGACCCACGACTTGAGCAACCCCTGCCGTGGCCTTTAGTGCTGCGCTTCGGTGCGTTGCTCCCCGCGCCATAACGAGGGTGTCGTCAGCATAACATGTTGTGCTGATACCCTCCAGCAAAGAACCGCGCAGCACCCAGTCGTATCCGATGTTCCACAGGAGTGGCCCTAGGACCGACCCCTGCGGAACACCGCACGACACTTCTCGCCGCCCTGGCCCTAGCCAGTTCGGGTAAACTATGGCCCTCTCGGATAGGTATGCCTCGACAATGCGGCGGAGGTAAGGAGGCACTCCGTGATACGCGAGCGCCTCCCTAACGCAGCTCCAGGGTAGGATGTTGAAGGCGTTGGCGATGTCGAGAGACACCGCCACCACCACCCCACCCCGCGAGACTACTTCCTCCGCCAGGCGCCTAACGCGCATGATCGCTTCCACGGTGGAACGCCCCCGGCGGAAACCGAACTGGTTGTCCGCCAGATCGGGCCCCACGTTCGTGAGATGCTCGACGAGGCGCTCTGCAATAATCCGCTCAAAGAACTTGCACACCTCGTCGAGCAACACGATCGGCCGGTAACCGGATGGGTGATCCGCCGGCCGCCCCGCCTTCCGGATATGGACCAGTTTCCTCGTCTGCCAAGCCTTTGGAAACTGGCCGCTTTCGAGGCATGCGCTAAAGAGCGCCAACAGTCGAGGCCCTAGTTCCTCCAGGGCCAGGACCCATGCTCGGCCTGGAATTCCGTCGGGTCCGGGGGCAGTGCATTTTCGGGCTTTAAGCCGGAGCACTGCTACCTCCAGTTCACTCTCCCTGACTTCGGGCACATCGCTCTCGCTATTATCAGCGTCAGGCGCCTGAGGCGGAGCCATGCGCGGAGGAACATGTTGCTCCGCTCTCGCCGGGAACAGGGAGGCCAGGATCCCCTCCAGCCGCTCTGGCTGGAGGCTCTGGGTCAGTAGGGGCGTCCTTGGGCGGATTTTGCCCCTGACCACAAGGTCGCCCCCATGGGTTCTGCTCCAGAGACTCCAGCAGCTCCTCGCAGGCCCGCCGTTTGGCCTGTTTAATGGCTTCCTTTAGGGTCCTCTTGGCCCCCTTGTACGCCTCATATAGCTACGCCTGTCGCGCTGCCGCATCGTCTGGGCGGCGACGCCTCCGGTGAAACCTGGTGTACCGGCGGCGAGCGGTCACGCACGCTGCTCGCAGCTGTGCGATCTCCGCTGACCACCAGTACACCTGTTTCTTGGCCGGGCCGGGCTTAACGCTAGGCATCGCCGCATCGCAGATATGCGACATGGCTCTCCTGAACCATTCCTCCTCTGCGTCGACATCGGCAGGCCTGGCCGGTGACGGAATCCAGGCCTGCACTATGTATGCCTCCAGGAGAGTGTCCCCATCCAGGCGTCTGAACGCCCAACGTGGATCCGGGGGATTCGCAATAGTCGGCGGTAGGTTAGGTGGAGGGGAGACGTTGAACCGAATGCACCTGTGGTCGGAATCCGTCTCCTCCTCCTCTGGACGCGGCTATTTCCAGGGTGTAGCCCGACATAACCGCCCCCGCTGGCACGCGGGGGGGTATCCGAAGGGATTTCCGCACGATAAAAAAAAAAAAAAAAAAAAGGGTGTAATGTATAGTTCAGGGAGGATTGATGTTTGCCCATAATAAAACAAAGTTCCAAATAAGCACACAGCCGTCATTCCGTGTCGTTGTCCAATAACAGTTCAGCAGATAAATTATGAATTCGTGGTATAAAGGTGACCGACGCGCCCATCATATTAAGTCTATCAACTCTTCATATAAATAAGGTTAGATTTTTCCACGGCAGTATAATTATGTATATATATGTATTTATTTATTCATGATTGTAAATCAAAGTTCAGTAAATAAATCGAATCATATTTATTACAAATTGCCTTTACTTGTAAGTAAATCAATGCTCGCATTACATCATCCTGACTGAGGTTAATGTTAATATTGATTTGCGTAACATACTCGTAGGTACGCGGCAAAATATAGCAAATGTAGTTTTGACCTTCATTGGTAGGTACAGCTTGTGGCGCAAGTATTCATAGACACAGTTACTAATTTGATTCTAATTTAGATAGGATTATGGAGATTGATTTATTAATATTACTAAAATAGCAAACAAGGATACGACTAGCCTGATGATATTAGGTTACCGTGGCCCATTAAAGAAGAAAGGGAAAATTAGTGAGGTAAGGACTTCGGTACTCTCACAAACCGGACCAAATACAGTATACAGACACTTGAGGTCAATATAAAGTGAAAGTAATACTGCGAGAATGTGGTACTAGTATACGGGCCTGATAATCAACTACTATGTAAGTTATACTTCTTATCATGTAATATTACCTTACCTACCGGCTTACATGTTCACGAGTTTTAAACCAATATAAAATATAAAAATTTATCAGGATTATCCGCGATCTCCACACTATGAGATAAAAGAGATGATAGAAAATATATCCAACTTCACGAATGATTTTATTATACGATATGCCAAATCACATATTATTGGATAGGTACATCATCTTAATCCCTTATTTAATTTACCAATGCTGATTGATTGATTGATTGGTGATTAATAATAATCTGTGCATAAAGCATGGGTCTTAGACAGGTTATATTGAAAGGTATATACAATAATGACGGCCTCTGTGGCGTAGCGGTAGTGCATTCGACTGCTACGACAGGGGGCGCGGGTTCCCCCCCCCCCCCGGGCGCGGGTCAAAGCCCGGAAATGCACTGCCCCCGGACCCGACGGCATTCCAGGCCGAGCATGGGTCCTGGCCCTGGAGGAACTAGGGCCTCGACTGGTGGCGCTCTTTAGCGCATGCCTCGAAAGGGGCCAGTTTCCAAAGGCTTGGAAGACGGGGAAACTGGTCCTTATCCGGAAGGCGGGGCGGCCGGCGGACCAGCCATCCGGTTACCGGCCGATCGTGTTGCTCGACGAGGTGTGCAAGCTCTTTGAGCGGATTATTGCAGAGCGCCTCGTCGAGCATCTCACGAACGTGGGGCCAGATCTGGCGGACAACCAGTTCGGTTTCCGCCGGGGGCGCTCCACCGTGGAAGCGATCATGCGCGTTAGGCGCCTGGCGGAGGAAGTAGTCTCGCGGGGTGGGGTGGTGGTGGCGGTGTCTCTTGACATCGCCAACGCCTTCAACACCCTACCCTGGAGCTGCGTTAGGGAGGCGCTCGCGTATCACGGAGTGCCTCCTTACCTCCGCCGCATTGTCGAGGCATACCTATCCGAGAGGGCCATAGTTTACCCGAGCTGGCTAGGGCCAGGGCGGCGAGAAGTGTCGTGCGGTGTTCCGCAGGGGTCGGTCCTAGGGCCACTCCTGTGGAACATCGGATACGACTGGGTGCTGCGCGGTACGTTGCTCGAGGGTGTCAGCATAGTGTGCTATGCTGACGACACCCTCGTTATGGCGCGGGGAGCAACGTACCGAAGCGCGGCACTGAAGGCCACGGCAGGGGTTGCTCAAGTCGTGGGTCGAATACGGCGGCTGGGACTTGAGGTGGCTCTCCATAAATCCGAGGCTATGTGTTTTCACGGGCCTCGTAGGGGGCCACCTGCGGGAACCGGCATAACCGTAGGGGGCGTAAGCATCGGCATCGAGCCCACGATGAAGTACCTTGGGCTCGTACTCGATAGCCGATGGGACTTCGGACCTCATCTCCGAAGTCTGGTCCCGAAACTGAGGGGGGCTGCGGCCGCGCTATCGCGGCTGATGCCCAACGTTAAGGGACCCAACGCCCCCACTAGGAGACTGTACCTGGGGATCGTGCGAAGCATGGCCCTATACGGGGCCCCCGTATGGGCGGAGACTCTGGCGGCCCGCAACGTGGCTGTTCTTAACAGCCCGTTAAAGGCGATGGCCGTCAGAGTCATCAGGGGGTATCGCACGATCTCCGTCGAGGCGGCATGTCTCCTAGCTGGGACCCCTCCATGGGACCTGGAAGCGAGAGCCCTTGCGCTGCTGTACCAGTGGCGCAAGGAGGCGCTGGAGCGGGGCCATAGGCCGGAGCCCCGAGAAATCAGGGCTCAGCGGTCCCTGCTCCGCCAGGAACTCATGGAGACATGGAGGGTGCGACTTGAGCACCCAAGGTGGGGGGAATCCACCATTGCGGCGGTGAGACCGATCATGAAGGAGTGGTTGGAGAGGGACCATGGGGACCTCTCCTACCGGATGTGCCAGATGGTTACCGGACACGGGTGTTTCGGTAAGTATCTGTGGCGCATCCACCGGGAGACAACGCCGCAGTGCCAGCACTGCGAGGATCCTGGCGAAGACACGGCGCTCCACACGTTGGTGGAGTGCCCTGCGTGGGCGAGTCAACGCCGGGATCTCGTTGCGGTCCTGGGCGTGGACGTTCTCTCGTTGGAGACCATGGTGAGGGCCGTGGTCTCCGACGGGAGCAAGTGGCAAGCCGCCGCCTCTTTCTGCGAGCAGGTAATGCGCGCGAAAGAGACGGCGGAGAGGGAGCGGGAAAGAACCCTGCCCCCCGAGTTTCGCAGTCTGCGGCGAGGACGCCGCAGACTCATCTACGCCCGGGACTACCGACCTCCATGATCGGGGCCTGAGGACGGCAGTTGGCCGACTCGCCGTCCTTACAGAAGCAGGCCGTGGCGGAGGCGTGTCGTGTGTGCCCTACACACGCCTGCCAACTCACCGAAGCGGGATAAAACCCGACCCCACCAGGCGAGGCCGCAGTGGCGGCCAAAGTCCGCCGGCAACCCTGGGGTTATCCTTTCGAGGGCTTACCCGGGGTGCCCGGCAACGGACACTTGGGGAGGACACCGTGCGGTTTTAGTCGAGACACGACATAACCACCCCCGCTGGCCAGCGGGGGGGTATCCGAAGGGATTTCCGCACGTAAAAAAAAAAAAAAAAAAAGGGGGCGCGGGTTCGATTCCCGCTCAGTGCAAATATTTGTATGCATGAATATGTCTATTTGCATTGGTTTGGGTGTTTCTATGTATAATATGTATGTATTTACAAAAAAAAAGTATATAAGTATGTTTATCCGCATTCTGGAACCCATAACACAAGCTAGTTAAACTATGCTTACTTTGGGTCTAGAAAGCGCTGTGTAGAATATCGTAGAATATTTATTTATTTATAATACTCTTCTGTTACGTCCCTGTAACTAGTTGCTACCCGTGCAAACCCTTCATCGCGGTAAATCGCCATTTTTCCAAATAAAGAGTAACCTATATGCTTCTTTTGCCAAAGAACAATAGCAAGATTGGTTCATTCATACAGATTGTGGCAATCACAGGCCTTGATACTATGATCAAACGAATCAATGACCTATTCAAGTGCGATCAACACATTTAACCAATTTAATATTATAATCTAAGTAGATTAGGCTTCGCTACTATCATTCCTAGTTATAATTTTTTTTTTATTAAAGAGACTAGTTTAAGATGTATACAATTCAAAATTCATGTAAAAAAAATATTACCTACTAGCTGTGCCCGTGACTTAGATCTGGGTTTTAATTTTTTACGCGGAACCCCAATTCTTTTTGTAAAATTAAAGAAGTCTATGTTAAAACTTTTAAAAATAGCAATTTGTTGGAAGTAACGTGTATACATTTAAATGCATTTATGGAAAAGATGTTAACGCTACAAACAGACACTTCAATTTTATTTATTCTATCATATATATCTTAGACACAAGGCAATATTGTAATTCAATGTTTTTTTTCTTTTCCTTTAATGGAATGTAGTGTAGAGTAGTAATGTAGCTACATATATCTTTATATTGAAATCAGATTTTGTTTTTACTACCTTTGGACTCATGTTTTCTTCAAATCTTCTGATTAATTTTCCTATTTTAACAATCGTGGCAATTCAATCATTATTCATTTAAATCAGACAGCCATTATTTATCTCATTTACAACTTATATCAGCTTCCGTCAGAGGGCAGCTATGTGCCTAATAATAACATGAAGTTAAAATGAGATTACTGGAAGTTTACGCGAATATTACACATTGAAATAGAACTATTTTAACAGATTCATTCGCGATTTATTTGGTGTCACGGAGGTGTAAAAATAAAATAACACCAAATAATTCGCGATAAAATCCATTGAAAATAGTTTTATTTACGTGGTTTTAAGACATAAAATAAATAAAAACAAAATATCGGTTTCATACAAAGGAGAATGATAAGACTAATATAAATAATGCAGGTCAATACGTATCAAGATCGTAATCAAGCAATCGTAATGCTAATCGAGTGCACATGCTTGAATGACAATTTAGTCAGATGTTTTTTTACTGACAGTTTTTTGACTTTTAAAAATTACAAAAATAGTTAATTGAATATAATGTCATCAGCCTTAGTATAACCAGTTGTACTAATAAATGTATCATTGTAAAACCAACACTTGGGGTGACCGCAGGTTAGTGATACAACAGTCTTAAGACAGACTTGTCACCGTACAGATCTTATAGGTTTTGTAAATGTAGGTGTATGAAACGTTATGTTTGACGTACGAGCACTTTCATAAATTTTATAAAACAATTAGTCTGTCTTAAGACCGTCGTGTTTCTAATCTGCACTAAGCCTTATTGAAACTCAGTGAGTTAATTGTTGTGACTAAACTAGCTGCTATTTTGCAATCACACTTACCAGCAAACGCTGCCAGATATTGTATTCTCCTATTTGACTGCATGGTTTAATACAATTTAATAATAATCTAAGAATTTAAAAAATGAAAAAATATTCTTGATGACTTTCACTTTACTGTCACACTTAAGATGAAATTTTAGGTTAAAAAAGTAATGCTTCATGATTGTCCATCAATCAAATCATTGTCACAGACAATGATTTGAATTAAACATCAGTATACAGTAGACGAATTTGCAGATACGCGTTTTTTTATCTTATCGAGGTGAAGTGAAATTGACGTGTACTATAAAAAAAAAACTTGAAGAGCTGTGTACAAATACAACCACTTTGCCGGAGCTCTCATTGACAAATGCAATATCTAATGTAATATCGTATAATGTAAGCATGTAAAGTAAGACGTCTGTATATATTTTCGAAGACTTCTTTCTATGAAGAAATGTTTATGACTTTGATATAACTTTGAGCCCACAAAACATATTAATATTGTATCCGACGATCAAAATATAGCAAAGAAAAAAATGAGAAAGCAAATGAAATTTAACAGAAGTAGCAGGTAATAATAGATGTAAGTGACAATGTTGATATGGAATTTTGAAATAAAATAACATTGATACATATTATTTGACTCATATTTTGATTTCAAATTCTCAAAGTGCATGTCAGTTTCGGTGATTAAGATCAGATTATATACCTAGTTGTCCGCTCTCTGTATGTTCTTTGCCATTTATCAGCTTATTCTCAGGCCGAGCAGTTTAGATGAGTTATTCAGGTTTTAGTGTACATTATATTTATATTCCTTAACCCAAGATTAGTATCGTGCTATCCTATGGATATCCGAATTGACATATTGTAAAAAAACGCTCGATGTCGATAGGCCTGTGGAGGAACGGGGTGTGATGTTGCTCCAATGCTTACGCAACGCGTAGTAGTACGTAGTAGTATCGAAATAGTTCAACTTGTTGTCGCTAGATGGCACTGGGTATCTGCCTTGAAATTATCTTAAAGTCAATTCAACGTCCAAGAACGAAAATGTAATGTTTCTGACTATTACTATAATGTTTGGTGTAGTATTAACGTTTCTCAAATAACTGTCGAATCTTTTTTTACAATCCGGATCCAGATCCATTCTGCCGTTTTTGCGTGAAACAGTAACAAATATCCATACAACCATACTCAGAAACTTTCGTATTTATAATATTAGTAGGATTAGTAGGCTAATGAGATCCATGACTGAAACGGAACGAATTATACACTTTTACACAGACTTACACCTAATGTGTAGCCATTCACAAAAAAGCCGTGAACTTATTAAAAACCTTTTAAACGAAACAAACACTCTTTGACGAAACAAAAAAACAAAAACAAAAGAGCCAAGTTTGCGGTAGACGGGATGCGCAGGAGCATATGGCCGCCACATGTCCGCCAAAAGGCGCCTTTTTCACGCCTTTGAGTATAGAATTTCGAAATCCTTTCTTATCGAATGACTACGACATACAAAGTACACACCCTCCAAATTTCAGGTCTCTGCGATCAGCGGTTTAGTCTGTGCGTTGATCCATCAGTCATTCAGGACAAAGCATTTTATATATAGAGATAACTACCTGTTAACGGCACTGCCGCGTGAAATTCTGATCCCGTTTCCGCTACCTATAGGAACCTATTCCTCCTCCTATTATAAAGTAGCCTGATTGAGTAACAAACATCCAAACATCTTCACAAAGTTTCATATCTGTACTATTTTTATTAGCTTTTTATTAGCTTCACCTGTATGTTTATTTGTATGTTTGTAACCAACTCCTTTGGCCGCGATTTTGACCCACTTTAAACGTCCAGATTTCGTTCAAACTTTGTAGATTTATCGAGGACCGATGAAAATACATTAATTTGATAAAATTATAATAAAATAAAAAACATTCAAACATCTTCACAAACTTTCATATCTGTACTATTTTTATTAGCTTTTTATTAGCTTCACCTGTATGTTTGTTTGTATGTTTGTAACCGACTCCTTTGGCCGCGATTTTGACCCACTTTAAACGGCCAGATTTCGTTCAAACTTTGTAGATTTATCGAGGACCGATGAAAATACATTAATTTGATAAAATTATAATAAAATAAAAAACATTCAAACATCTTCACAAACTTTCATATCTGTACTATTTTTATTAGCTTTTTATTAGCTTCACCTGTATGTTTGTTTGTATGTTTGTAACCGACTCCTTTGGCCGCGATTTTGACCCACTTTAAACGGCCAGATTTCGTTCAAACTTTGTAGATTTATCGAGGACCGATGACAATACACTAATTTAAAAAAAAAATTAAAAAACACGCTTTTTATAGAAAACCGAACTTAAAAATAGAAAATAAGTTTTAATAAATTTAAATTAAGAATAGTGTTAAGAATTTCAATAAATATAAATTAATAATAGTGTAAATAAGAAAATGTATTTTATTTTAAAAAAAGCGTGGGTTGCTTTTTAAGATATTATCAAAATGATAATCAATCTACTCATGTCTGTCAATAAAATATTTATATCTATTGACCCATGCACCCCACGTGCATGGTGTAACGGACTGCCGTGACGAGGTCTCGAGTTCGATCCCCAGTCGCCCCGGGCATACACCTCTGACTTTTCATAGTTATGTGTGTATTAAAAATGTTGATTATCGTTCGCTTAGTAATGTGCCTGGTAGATGGCAATAGGCTCGTCCCCTATTACATTGGGACCTAAACATAACTGGCGAATCGTGGGTGTGTAATACACCTCTGCCTACCCCTTCGGGGATACAGGCGTGAAGTTATGTTATGTTTAGGTCTTCGCACATTAAAACAACTCCACGCCAACGCGGCAGCAACTCTACTCACACTCTCGATGAGTAGTCAACTAGTTGATCCACCCAATGGTCACTAGTGGACAACGCGGTGTCAAGGAGTGGCCAACGCGGTGCCAACGAGTGGGTTATTCAACAGACAACTCGTCTAACCTCAGTTTTCGGTTAAATTTTGTCCAAAGAAGTCGTGTTGCTTATGAAATGTCGAACTTTACATTCAGTGAACTGGCGATTATAGCTATTATATTTGATAATGAAAATGAACGAAACAGCAGGAAAAGAAGATATTGGGTACATGATATGTTGCGACAAAGGAAATCAGAAGGGGAATATTGGAATATCCGGAAACGTCTGCTAGATGACGAAGAAAAATTCTATATCTATTTCTGTATGCCGAGATACTTGTTTTATTATATACTTAATATTATTGAGAACGACATCTACAAAAGAAACACGCGATTTAGAGAAGCTGTATCACCGGAAGAAAAGCTGGCAGTGACATTAAGGTAAGCAATAAGAAACTTTTTTATAATTTATATGTATTTATTTATATATCAAGTTAAAGGATAAATCAAAGCAAAGCAATTTTACTTTAATTGTGTTAAGAAGAACCATCAACCCTCGATTCTTCCATAGGCGTTGTATTTTGCTGTTGGGTGCTAGCGGTGCTACTACCGGTAGTACCTGCATTTAGGTTTTGAGTTGTGTAGCTACTACCGATAGTACCTGCATTTAGGTTTTGAGTTGTGTAGCCAGAAGTTCCTGGTGCAAAAAAATCATCATAGTAACAGTTTCGATTATTTTGCAGTTCTTGTATTTCAGCTTCCGAAACTAAATTAAAAATTCTTGACTTTAAAAGTGCTTGATTATAGGTAGATAATTTTTTTACTGTGCTAGAAATACTTAAAAAAAATTTATCCATTTCGTCATTCTGCTTTCCATCTTCATCGTTTTTTTTTTAATAAATATTCCATTAAAACCGCCGATGCACTTGTTTCTTGCAATTTCTTTCGTTTTGTCGTTTTTGGAATGTCAGGAAACACTGATCTAGATGAATCGTACATAGACACCGAAGATTCAGGACGCTCCGAGATAATTGACGAGTCTTGAGATTCTTCATTATTAGTCACATTGGCAAGAATTTCCGCAGCAGATAAGCTATTTTCATCATCACCATCATCTGTGTTGTCCACTGACGTCACTGTAGACCGTTCTTTATAATGTGGTAATAAAAAGACATTTCAGTTTCATATTGCCATTTTTTATTAGTATTAGCACTCTGACCACTTTTAGTTGCTTTCTTTTTAATGGCTCTTCTATGATATTCCCTTAAGTTTTGCCATATCTTCTTACATTCTGACGCTGTAACAAAATAATATAAATATAAAGAAAAATTGGTTGTTTCAGGTACTTGATTAGTGGCTGTTCATTTAGGACTATGAGTTCAAGCTTTCGGTTAGGCGAAAGTACCATCCGGTCGATATTAAAAGATGTGTGCAATGCGATTATAAATACAATGAAGGGGAAGTTCATGCCCACACCTACTACCGAAGACTGGAAAAGAATCGCAGATGGTTTCAATAAAAAATGGAATTTTCCAAACTGTATAGGTGCCATCGACGGCAAACATGTAAACATAATTGCCCCTCCTAGCAGCGGCTCGCTATTTTTTAATTATAAAAAACACTTCTCTATCGTCCTCATGGCTGTCGTCGATGATAAATACAGATTTATAGCTGTCGATATAGGGGCCTATGGCAAGAATAGTGATGGCGGAATTTTGGCATCGTCAAGATTAGGAAGAGCGATTGAAATGAATACATTTAATATTCCAACTGACACACCATTACCTGGTACTGAAATAATAATGCCACATGTTTTTGTAGCCGACGAAGCGTTTCCTTTAAAAAGGAATTTATTGCGACCATATCCACGTTCAAGTGGCATTTCAGAAAAGGAAAGAATATACAATAATCGCTTATCGCGAGCTCGCAGAGTAGTTGAAAACGCGTTCGGCATCTTATATCAAAAATTTGGAATTTATAAAAAGAATTTGCATTTACACCCAAAATATGTTGATATTGTGGTCTTTGCGACGTGTATTTTACACAATGTCATGCGGTGTTATAATATACCATCCGATGATGAAGTCAACACAAGGCAGAGTTCGGCCAATAATGATGATGAACAGAGATTACTAAGTAATCTAAGTACAATTCCAGAAGATATAAGTGAATCTTCGGCATCTGCTTTTGAAACTCGTGATATGTTTGCAACTTATTTTCAATCTCCCGAAGGACGAGTTCCGTGGCAGCATTTAATATAGATCATGGATAATTAATATGTAATAATCGTAAGAAGTTGGTTATAATATTATTGGCTTATTAAGAATATTAAACAAGTTTCTATACTAAGCTGGGATTTTATTACTGATTACCTATATTAAATAAACGTAAGGCACTTTATTATAACATACAGAAACCCAAACTAAAAATAAAATATATATGACGTAGATTTAATATTTTATATCAGTAAATTCTGGGATTTTATATTACTGTATGTGAAAAAACTAATTTTTACGATAAACCAAGACTTTTCGAGTGTCCAAGTAGAAAATCGTAGGTACTGTTAACTGTACAATAACATACCTACTTTTTGGATGTAACAGGTTGAATTAAATTTTCTCAACAATGTACTTTAATGAAATGACTTATAAGTTTTAACATTATTTTTAATATCTATTAGAATCACACATATTTATTTGTTCGATAGCTGAATTTCTGTAGATTATGGCAAAATCAATAACTCAATACCAACACTGAAAACGTCACAAATAGAAATTAATTATGTTAATAGTATTTTATGCAATAGTTGTATAAGAGGGTTCAAAAATGGTGAGTGGCGTGGTGAGTGTTAATGCAACGTCGCATACAAAACTTTTTCTACGACTAGGGATTAAATATAACAAACACAGCAATACCGCATAATTAAGAGCGGGAAGTTGTATAGTCACATATGACAGTTAGTTTTTGCAAAATTCAATTGCAAAAAAGACTAGATAGACTTTTTTGCAATTGAATAAGACTAGCTTTTATATAGGTGTTCGGGACTATATAATTAACAGATAAATGTACCGGAGTAGAAAAAAATTCTTACCTGGTTGCGACAATACAATAGCGATTTCATTCCATGCCTTTTCCTTCTTATGTACGTCACTATATTTCGGATCACGAAGGTCGTATAGTAGCGGATATTTTCGCACTTCTTCTATCAACTTTTCTTTCTGCATGATTTTCGAAAAATATCACCGTGTACCGCCAACGTGCACTCCGTCCTTCGATTCTATAGTGAATGATGGCGGGCGGGGGGAAGGCACGGGGCGGACGGGTGGGCTGGCAAATGGTTGCCCGTCACGCGTCAGTCGCAAACGCATAGTCGTTACGTGGACAACGTGTGGTCGTTGCGTGGACGACGTATGGTCATTGCGTGACAAACGTGTCGGGGTTGACCTCTAGTGTACGATGCGTAGGCCACTCGTTGTACACTACTTTATAATCATTTTTTGAAATTGAACCTTGAACATATGATACAGGGCTTAAATTTCAATGTCTAGCATAGAGTCGAGTCGCCGGTGAGTTGTTATAATGTGCGAAGACCTTAAGCAAGCTGAAGTGGCAATGGGCTGGCCACATCTGCCGAAAGACCGATGGCCGATGGAGCAAACGAGTCCTAGAGTAGAGACCACGAATCGGTAAGCGGAAGGTAGGACGTCCCCCAGCAAGATGGACGGACGACCTGAAAAAGGTAGCTGGGATAGACTGGATGCGCAAGGCGGAAGATCGGGTGCTATGGCATACAATGGGAGAGGCCTATACGCAGACTCGATACGAACGTGACACTTGACGTCACTTTTTAATCAATTAGCCTATTGCAGTCCACTGGTGGACTGCAATTGATTGATTGATTGATTGATGTTAAATGAACGAATCTGGACACGAAAATATTTTTTTGGAATTCTTGTCTATTTGTTCATCATGGACGCAAAAACTACTGAACGGATTTTGATGCGGTTTTTTTCTATTAGAAAGGTCTTAGACTTGAAATCTGCCGTACGTTTCATTGCAACGGAGATATGAGCAAAAAACGATAACCGACTTCCGCGCGGGCGGAGCCTCGGGCATCAGCTAGTTTATAATATGAGTAGGATTTTGCAAATTTACGCTCAGACTTGTAATCTTTGACTATATACAGATTTGTATTGCTATACCACACCGTTGTCCAATTACCCCTTTGGCAGCGTTTTAAAAAAGTCATCGCGTGAGAGTTTTTAGATTGTTACCTTACGCTTTTATGGCATTTAAACTGAAAAACCTTAATGTTTATATAAACAGTGGTCTTACTCAACGTATATCAATATAACCCTTAAACTCGGACTTCTTGTCTCAGGATTGATTTATGCGACATCGACTTTGATCCAGTTTACTATTCTGCTGATCCGCAATTTTGTATGCAATACGTGATCGACAACGTAAAAAATGCAATACAGAAAAACATCAGTGTAATACGATTGCATAATAAAAATTATAACTTGAAACCTTGGATCACACCAGGTCTCATCCGATGTATGAAACACAGGGATCTACTCCACTTGAAATGCAGACGTGACCATGATAATGTTACGTTAGAGTTAACATACAAACGATACAGAAATTTTTGCAATGAATTAAATATATATCTAAGGCATATGCACTAATTATAATTGCATGATAGATTAAGAAACTATATAAATTTTATTGTACAATGATTACTTGAATAAATTATTATTGTTAAGTATTTCCTTTATTAAATTTAAAAAACATATAAATTATATTGTCGAAAGTTTACGCGAATGTCACACATTGAAATAAAACTATTTTTTTAACACCCTTGCTCGTAAAGCTGATGTAATTCCACCGGTTTTAAATATGTAAAGCGGGTCATAACAAACGCCTGTGTTACCACAGAAAATAGTTAAATAATAGTTAAGTATATATAGTCCATACAAATTCCATAACAGTATTATTTGCCATTTCAAATATGGAACTGATCGCCGCCACACGACTCCAGCTAGTGAGCAGCGCGCTGTTGCTATTCAAATTTCGAACTAATCGCCGCGCGGCGCCAGACAGTAGGCAGCGCTAGCGCGCTGTTAATTTCACTGTTTCAATAATTAAAAATGAACAAAATATAAAATGTTTGGGGCATAATTGAGCCGAGCATGTTATAACCAATACGCACGTATATCGTACGACGTTTTTTAACACATTTGCGAGGAAACAGAAAAAAAAACATTTTATATTTTGTTCATTTTTAATTATTGAAACAATTAGTGAAATTAACAGCGCGCTAGCGCTGCCTCCTGACTGGCGCCGCGCGGCGATTAGTTCGAAATTTGAATAGGAACAGCGCGCTGCTCACTAGCTGGAGTCGTGCGGCGGCGATCAGTTCCATATTTGAAATGGCAAATAATACTGTTATGGAATTTGTATGGACTATAACTTAAATATTTGCTTTGGTAAGACACGCGTTTGTTATGACCCGCTTTACATATTTAAAACCGGTGGAATGACATCAGCTTTACGAGCAAGGGTGTTAAAAATTAAATATTATAATTATTATACCGACACATAAAAAAAACAAACAAAGAAAATTTAATGGTTGAATTAAAGCCTTCCTGCCTTCTCCACTTCGAACGATTTTGGGTATCCATGGAAGTGACCATTGACACGCATGCCATCCCTCCTCCTACCAGGGCCTTTACCTTTAGCTTACTATCAGGCAAGGTAAAGTCACATTATAAAGTAAAAAAAACTCAATTATTGTATAGAAATAATAATAAAAATACACTCACTGTGAAAATCATGCCCATTGCATATCCCCATAAAAATGTAACATAACTGCATCCATGTGTTTATAGCACATATCACTAAAACATACGATAATACTCATACCCTGATGACGATATAATATATTATACTAGCTGCTGCCCGCGGCTTCACTTGCGTGAAATTCTGATCCCGTTCCCGCTACCCTATATAAGATACCTAATTCCACCTTACCTACATCATTTTGTTATATCTCAAAGGGTTTAGGCAGCGTTTTCGGTTCGCTTATTTTTTTCCGACACCTGCAACAAATATCATTATAATTATTTTAGCCAGTGTATACATAAACTTAACAAATTATATACTAAAACCTTCCTCGAGAACCACTCTATGCATTGGTGAAAACAACATGAAAATTGGTGCAGTAGTTTTGAATTTATCGCGAACAGACATACAGACAGACGCGGCGTAGGACATTTGTTTTATAATATGTAGGGATGATTTACTCTATATTTAAGTGTATATTCTCGAAAGAGCTGTCAGAAGTGTAAAGTACCTTTTTTTTTTTTTTTTTTTCGTGCGGAAATCCCTTCGGATACCCCCCCGCCGGCCAGCGGGGGCGGTTATGTCGGGCTTGAACCGACTGAAACCGCACGCCGTCTCGGGTCTACAGACGCCGGGGTGTAAGGTTGCCCATAGAGCATATCCCTCGCACCCCGACTGACCCTGGGCCATCTCCGGTTTCGACATGGCCCCCTCGGGTTTGGGAACCACGGTGTCCCCGTCTTGCCCCGGTTTGGGGGAGGGGCTCTAGTCGCCCCACCGTCCCGGCCTGCTTCTGCTGGGGTGACAGGCGGCCTCACCTGTCACCCCCAGGCCTGCGCTCATGGAGGACGGAGGTCGTTAAGCGAGCGTAAAGTACCTTCTTTTTATTTATTTTTCGTGCGGAAATCCCTTCGGATACCCCCGCCCCCCGCCGGCCAGCGGGGGCGGTTATGTCGGGCTTGAACCGGCTAAAACCGCACGCCGTCTCGGGTCTAGAGACGCCGGGGTGTCAGGTTGCCCATAGAGCATATCCCTCGCACCCGGTTGTTGATTTTGCACGGCGCGCGGCCTCGTCGGCAAGTTGAACATATACAACTTAAAGGCAAAATTATCTCAAAGGATTAATGCGAACCTAGGAGCCGAGGAATACCATTTAATTACAGAACATTACCATCGAAAGAATGATGGCGTACGATAACCTAGACAAGTTACTCGTCGTCCCAATATCATAGGGAAAAGCGCTGCTTGTAAGAGTGGTTCGCCTGCCGAACTTGTCGGATATTTTGCTTGTAACACTGGTGCCAGTCAAGAACCCCACAAATATTATAGCTACTACCCATACTATCTCGGCCTGAAAAGAGTTAATTAGATATAATTCATAATCATAGTTGAGATTTTGAAATATAATTTACCTTAACCTTTTTTACCTTTTTACAATCGCACTTTTTTGCGTTTCATAAGCCGCGATAGCCTAGTGGTGTACGTACTGGACTGCCGAGACGAGGTCTCGAGTTAGATCCCCAGTCGCCCCGGGCACACACCTCTGACTTTTCGTAGTTATGTGTGTATTAAAAATGTTGATTATCGCTCGCTTAGTATAGTGCCCGGTAGATGGCAATAGGCTCGCCCCCTATTACATTGGGACCTAACATAACTGGCGAATCGTGGGTGTGTAATACACCTCTGCCTACCCCTTCGGGGATACAGGCGTGAAGTTACGTACGTTTTGCAATAATTTTTGCACCGATTTTTGATTTTCATTGAAATCGTAATATTATATTTATAATGCGATAGCCCTACCATCTGAAGTTGATTAAAGGATAGCCTAGAGATGGTAGGTGCACTTGGGTTTAAAACAAAGAAGTGTTTGTTGACACCTAAGTACTTCCACGTGACATTCCTTGCTAAGGAATGAAGTGAGACTGCCTAGTTACGTCATTGACATACTGTGACATATGCCCGAAAGCATAATTTTCTGTTAGATAGAAATTATCTATAGAAATAGTTATGCTTATGTTGGTAAGAACAGTATAATGACAATTTCGTTCACTGCTGTTTATCACCATTACGCTAGCTGAAATATGATAAGGTATAATCATATCTTGCGGATGGTGGGTAAACGCCATCCCGTTGATTCGCAGTCACACTAAATTTGGCAAGAAGTTCAAATATTTGCACTTCCAACGCCCAATGTGTGTGTTGGTAGGGAATCGGCTTAGCGAGGGAATCATAATAGTTTAAATGAGGGAAAACGTATTAGGAGTGCGACTGGTTGGATCACCTCCAAATTTGGTGCACCCTGGGCAACGAGGGCGATGACGCATCATTGATTGCTCCTCTGGAGTAGCTGGCGTCAACGTCAACGGCCAAGAATCTGACCAACCGGCCCTTTTCAGGGCCAGCTGACCCCATTGCACGAGGGGGTCGGGGCATGGCGGGCCTGCAAGGCCCGCGGGGGTGGGGGCCGCTCCAGGTACCCCTCTGCTGTTATCAGAGGGGACACTGCGAATGGCCCAGGGTCAGTCGGAGTGCGAGGGATATGCTCTATGGGTAACCTTACACCCCGGCGTCTGTAGACCCGAGACGGCGTGCGGTTTTAGTCGGTTCAAGCCCGACATAACCACCCCCGCTGGCTGGCGGGGGGGTATCCGAAGGGATTTCCGCACAATAAAAAAAAAAAAAAGGGAAAACGTATTAAATGATATGACACGATGTCATTACGCACTTTAGATAGGTAATAAAAATGATATCTTAAAATCAATCATTTTCTTTGGTTTCATATTTGTAATGTTACATAAATAACAACACAAAATAAAACGTATTGATCGATCAATTGTGTTGCAGTACAGGTGTAATGTATATTTTATAACAGTGGGATCATCATCATGTCTCAACCCTGAGACACTCACTACAAATTGTTATCCACGCTTATCCCATGATCTCTCTTTCATAACTTAACTATCAGTAAAATCTATGATCATCAGTAAAAATAAATTGATAATACAATTGGTATTCTAAAACTTTAACGCATTACAATTCTATTATTTACTTAGTATATTTAATCATATCTGTCAACTCCTTTTTATCCAATACATTTCAAACGACGACATCAGGGACTTGTCTATTCTGCCTCGCTGCACTGAATGACATCCTGAGATGGATCCTTGATAATATCAATATCCCTGCAGCCTTAAAGTCTCAAATCTTTAACTTACAACACAGGTCTTGGCGATTGGGTTGGCACGTCGGGAACAAAAGTCAGAGTCCTAAGATCGACTACTTCGATTTTGTAGAGTATTCTCTCTGTCGTACATCGGACTGACGGACTTTCATAATCAAGGTGCCAGGGCACTATGCCAATAGAGAGAACGAATCTACAAAACCGAAGCAAGCCGATCTTAGCCGGAATATAGCCGGTACTACAACCATTTATTTATATATTGTAAATAAATTAATTCTGTAATTATATGATGGAAAATATAATTCCTTATTTACTTAGCAGCTTTAACAATATATGTCAACTCCTCTTCATGTAATACATTATCGCTAGCTAATTCTACTTTATTTAATTTCTCATCGGACTCATCGTAAATATTACCTTGTAATTCAATTTGAATTTCTCTAAGACTCTTTTTTTTTCGTCTCTGGTATTACAAAATACGTAAACACTGCACCAATAAAAGACATAATTGAATAAAACCAGATAACTCCACAAAGACCCGTAAAATCCTCCATGATTTGATATGCTCTCACTATTATCAAATGAAGTACTGATACAAACATAAATAAAGCACTCATTGCAATAGATTTCACATTTAAAGGAAAAAGTTCTGCAGGAATTATGATATTTAAAATATTGTAACCAATGTTAGCGACGCTACAAACCGCGGTGATTCCGACGAAGACAACATATCTGAAGGGGTTGTTAGATTCATCATCAATACCTATCACTTGCTGCATGAAAAAATACAATCCGATGAGACCTAAAATAACACTTGTTATAGAATAACTATAGATGAGCAATGGGCGACGTCCAATCCGGTCTACTGTCAACGGTGATATCAAACCTGAAATTAAAATACTTTAAATGGATTTTTTTTCAGAACATCAATATTCTTGAATTTAGTTTGGCTAGCAATAGTTTTATTCTCCAATGTCCATGAAATTTAAGTGGTTTAATAGTCTAAGCTAAGTAAGAGTAGACTCCTCGGTAACAATTCATATTACTCAAAGACTATACTCTATTGCGTTTTTCATTCTTTTTACCTCTTCGAGGCTATGAAAATAGAATCCAGGAAAGCAGATCAAGAAAATATATTTTTATTAGGTATCTATTTCAAAGCCTTAATTGTAAAGGCTGTTTTTATTATTTATGTCATACCTCCATTTTTTGCTACTATAGCTACATGTATTATTATGTCAATAACACAGTAGTAAAGTTAAAAACTAAAGTTGTCAAAGAGTATATCGTGATCATGGAGCTTATAGTAGTGCTAAAACAATGGTAACTCCGGTAACTGTTAATAATAATCTTAATAGTAACTCTAATCGCCATGTAAATCGAAAATCATAAGTTGTAGAAGAATTATCATGCATTGAACATAAAGAAGTATTCAACGATGCGGGTCACAGTATAAGACTTATGGTGGTCTGCATATGTGCATTATTCACGCCTAACTTGTCATTAATCCATGCCAGAAAAGAAAACGGTTTGACGGTTTCAAATGAATTATGGCAGAATACAAAAAAAATCTACTATCGCTTCTTCGTACCAGTCTAAAATACAAAAAAAAACTCTACCGATTTATTATTATAGTATTTTTCTATTTTTTTTCTTTCTCTTAGTTATTGAGATAATAATTTGCCATGCACTTGCCAAACCAAAATAAAATTTACTCGAAATTTGGTTCAGGTAGATAACGACACTATAGTTAAGGGACGACAATTACCTAAAATTAATTATAGTGGTTAATGAATCATGGCCGGTTTCTGAATTGAGTGATTGAAATTGAGTGTCGCCAACATTTACTTAAGCTTAGTTTCATACTGTACATAATTAGGCGTTGACGAGACTCAACTTCAATTTTTCAATTTAGAAACCGGCCTCCATTTTGTAAAATTACCCTCAGAATCATAAATAAAAGCAATTATTGTTCTGATTTTATTTTTAAACATATATTTTCAGTCAGAGTTATCTGAAATCTCCTGATATACTTACCAACTACAAAACGCACTGCTCCGAAAACAGTAAGAGCAGTTGATACTTTAATGCCGCTGTTGCTTTGTTGTATTATCGAACCTAAATATTGTTCCAATGGAATTATACCCGTTAACAAGGTAAGGGCCCTTAAACCTGAAAGAATTGTCTTTGTTTATTCTATAATAATATAACTAACAGTGGGAATAGGAAATGTTCCGCTCCAATGTTAAACCACCCATTACATTGCAACTTAGTGATCCCATCAGAAATCTTTGGTGATCGGCAACACCTGATTGTCCCCTCCTATATTGTGTAAGATCTTTTTTTTTTTATAAGGAGTACACCAATTTTCACCTTAATTTTCATTATTGATACTCCCAACCGTCAAATTGCGTTTATAATATTTAGCTAATTTGTCAGAATGAGCAGAACGCAGTAAGATTTGGTGTCAAATATACAGTATAACTGCTTACCCGTAGATGCAATAATTGCTCTCCGATATTGTTTACCTGTAAATAGTTCTTTTAATGTACCAGATCTTGCCATTTCCTTCCTCACATCTGATCGCATTAGGCTCAGTTTGTCGTCAATCGTCTATAACAGTTGGTAATACAATTTTTATCTAGTTAGATAGTAACCAGTTTAAGCACGGTATTAATAAAAGCACTATGTGTAGAGGTAACCATTAAATAATTTAAACAAGGTTTTTATGTTATTTCCACAATGATTAAAAATAAAATTTAAAAAAATGGAGTGGAGAGTGGTAAATGGAGTGGAGAGTGGAGAATGAAGTGGAGAGTGGAGAATGGAGTGGAGAGTGGAGTGGAGAATGGAATGGAGAATGGAGTGGATAAAGGAGTGAAGCATGGAGTGGAGAGTGTAGTGGAGAATGGAGTTTAGAGTGAAGTGGAGTATGGAGTAGAGTGGAGCAGAGCAGAACGGAACGGAACGGATCGGAACGGAACGGAACGGAACGGAACGGAACGGAGTGGAGCGGAGTGGTTCGGAACGGAACGGAGCGGAACGGAACGGAACGGAACAGAACCAAGCGGAATGGAACCAAGCGGAATAGAACTGAACGGAACCAATCGGAACGGAGTGGAGTGGAGTGGAATTAAGTGGATAGTGGACAGTGGATTTTTCCTTGTGCTGTAAGACCTTTCTTTTAAACAAAATTGAAAATTCTTCGTTAAGACTTGAGAGAAAAATGGAAGTACCCAATAGGTTTTGAGTCGAAAATCTATATGATAGGTCCTGTTGACCAAGAATCACAAAATTCGGCAAAAAGCAAGGTCTTCCAGCACAAATAAAGACAAAATTCCAAAAAAAAAAAAGAAGCTTGATAATTTAGGCGTGTTCCCATACATACATAGTAGAAGCCAATTAAAATGTTCAGTTTATTTTATGTCAACCAGCATGTTTTCATGTCACCTACCTCGATCACAACTGTATCCCCTAAAAATCATCTAGTCATCCTACAAACATAGTTTACCTTTTCATCCTCGGACCCGCCCAATCGAGTAAGTGCTTTCTTAGCTGCATCTACCTTGCCCACTTTTAATAAATAATACGGGCTCTCAGGTATCCATAAACAAGCCAGGAAGTAGCATACCGGGAAGGCTATCATGGTGCCGGTCAGAGCTTGATATGAGACGTAGGAGCCTACAGTTAGTACTATAAACACTCCGAGACTGAACACAATTCGTGTAATGACTGTCAACATCCCTCTAATTTCTTTGTCTGCTATCTCCGACAAATATATACTTGATACCTGAAAACAGTTTTAGAAGGTAGCATCAGAATATATTTTTTTACAATAAGATGATGATGATGATAATATATTTATTAATAGGTACTTTCATTTTACGGAGCTTACAGAAAATGGAATGGATTATAAAAAAGGTTTTAGAAATTTATTAAAGGTATAAAATTGAACTTGCAGTGAAGCATTCTCAAATAAATGCCTAAATTCAATTATTGTTAAGACATATTAATAATAAACATAAACTCACTGCAGAAATCATTCCCATTGCACATCCCCATAAAATTCTCCCTATATACAGCATCCATGTGTTTATAGCACACAACACAAGCACCTGAATGAAACATAATAATTGACATAAATATCATGTACTAATGCTCACACGCAGGTGATGGTTATAATATAATATTTGATGATCATACGCCTGCTCTATGTTTAAGTGTATATCCTCGAAAAAGCAGTCAGAAATATACAGTGTATGATGAAGATTGGCGGGCATACACAACTTAAAGGCAAACTTATCTAGAAGGATTAATGCGACACTGGGAGCCGAGGAATACCATTAGAATACAGAACATTACTATCGGCGGAATGAAGGTATATAATAACCTAAACAAGTTACTCACCGTCCCAATAAGATGTGGAAATGCGCTGCTTGTAAGAGTGGTTCGCCTGCCGAATTTGTCGGATAATTTGCTGGAAGCACTTGTGCCAATCATGAATCCCAAAATTATTATAGATACTACCCATGCTATCTCAGCCTGAAAATATATTTCATAATCATAGCTGACATTTTATAAAATTTAATTTAACGTTTTTACTTTTTATATTCAAAATTTTACTTTTTTTCGATACCTCTTCGGTTGTAGTAAAGGGGTTTCGAATATTGTAGTATGTACTTTCGGTATTTCTTTGTTAGGAATATAATTGACCAGTGTGGCATTCTTCATAATAGCTGTTTGTGTACATTGACAATTGGTTTCAAATATATAGAGAAATTATAACATCGAAATCAATTCTGCCCGATTTGTCAATAAAATATCGTAATTATATTCATTATGAAATGTTTAGGCGTCTCTAATCAACTATCTTTTGTACGTGTGTAACTCTTTGGAGTTTCGAGATTTTCATTTTACTGCTCATCACCTTTAGGGTATAGTGTGAAGAGTTATAGTTCGGATTTTGACCATGTCTGAATTCTGCTGAACTACAAAATTTCGTAAAAATGTACCTGGTAATAATAAAGTTGTCATCAATAATACTTTAGACCGATTTTGCTCTACTGCTCCTATGATACCTATAATAGCGTGATGATATATAGCGCAGTTTATGATTCTGCCCTAGAATAATGTTCATGCAAAATTTCAGCCAAATCTGATCAGCGGTTTTTAATTGATGCCCGGACATCGATAATTAATAAATACTGGTGGTAAAATTTTTATGACACAAATTTGTCACAAAATTCGGCCGGGTATGTACCACCGTGCACGATTGCGAAAAACCCTCCATAGTAATCCAATTTCGGTTTGATTGCGTTCAGGGGTCAGCAAGTGCATAGCCGGGCAGGGGGATTGTGGTCGCAGCACTAGTGGGACCGGTGGGTCTCACGCCGTGCTGCGACGACAATCCTCTGTTGATGAGGCCGTCAAGCTGAGTGCCTCCATTGTTAACATGGTACGTGTATGTAATGATGACCCTCTTTCCTGAGACTTTACCTTCAGCTTACCATCAGGCGAGGTGAAGTCAATTTGACGTGTCCTATATATAAAAAAAAAATGACAAACAGACAAACCTACAAACAGACCAAAATTCCAAAAATCACATTTATCTATTATTTATTATTTTTTGGAAAAATATTTGATGTACAGTTTTCACGTCGTTACGATTTTATTATATGTATAGATAAATATACTTAGTGAATTGTTTATTTTTATGAAACAAAATTCAATAAAATTGAACCCATAGGTAATGTTTTACTACCTATGGAAGTCTCATTAGGAGTGATACCTAACTAAATTTTAATTAGTAAAATCGATGATTGATGTAATTTTAATTTGAAGCCATCCAACATTGAATAATTCTTTAACCGTATAGAAAACACGACAGCTCTAAAGCTGTGTTATTTTCGCGATTAGAATCACCCTAGTTCCTTTGATCAGATAGATCAGTAACGGACAATTAATACCGTACCAGACAATCCTCAACCGTACCTTTCAAATATTTTACTCACTTCTCTACTAATTTATCTTACATTTTATAAAGCTTTTTATCTTACTTTGATCGTATAAATTGATTATATCTGAGTTTAGGATGCCCCAAATATTTTTGAAAATGATTATCCGCAGACTGTTTTTTTTTTGTAATTAACTTCGTTTTGGCGAAACGCACAACTAAACAACGCAAAACAAAACCTGCAATATATATCCCCTATCAAAAACCAAATGTAAAAGTGTAACCAGTAACTATCTACAAAAATTATCCTATTGTGAGACTAAACTACCTTTTGTAAAAAAATCCTTTTTAAATAGCTTATCTGAACCACAGGCAGAGGTCCCCCTTTTCTCAACCTTCACCTCTTCTGTAATTATGTCTTTATTATTGGGACAGGGATTGCGCAATTATACCACATGCACTCACTCCCTACATACAAACACGCACACACCCTCATACACAAACACACACAGACACGCATTAAACATTCAACACGCAACTCACTTTTACTTTTGCAACAAATATACACTTGAAACAGATTACAACTATTATCAACCTATAGATATGGTATTCGTATTTTGTATAGTCATTATTTCTTTGTTAAAACAAATATGCATTCATATTCATACTGCGAATACTGCATAGGTATTAATTTTTCAACAAATGTTGTTCACCTGAGACTATAATAGAGATATATAATTATATAGGTATAGATAAGATTTTCTCAGTTTACTGATAGTAAATAAGTCTGTACGGAGTCTAATTAATCTGTACGGAGAAGGCGCCAGTGTCTGTAACACAGTATAATAATGCTAGCACGGGCACTGATCTCACTCTGTCTCTAAGAAATGTGTTGTACATAATAAGTACTGTTATATAATTGATAGATATGGTCAAACTATATTTGGCTTATTGACAATGAATTTATTTTATTTTTATTTATCATTATTAAGTTCCCACACATGAAAATGTTCTATTTTGATAGCTTATAATTGCAGGTATCAAACATATCGAATGGGTGATTTCTCAAACCAACAGTTAGTATGTTTTTTTTTTTTTAAAGAATATTAGCAACCGAAATTACTAATATTCCCCCTAACCCCTTCAGCTAAGCTAAATTGCTTGTGTTAGGAGTGGGTTCACGTCGGTAGTGTAATGGCCAGGATTCGAACCCGGGACCTCTCGATCGTAAGGTCGACTCCTACACCACTAAGCTACCGACCCTTCTTTTTGTATTTTTGTATTCAAATTTTCAGTTTAAGACAAAACATTTGTCCTATAAAATAAATGGATTGCTGAAAGTGACCTTTACTGCCAACATGTACTAATTACAAGGCACTATCTGCTATATTTATTCTCTTCTTTAATGTCGTATTTCCCTATCTATGAAAGATAATAGTCTGTTAGCAGATGAGTAAAATTTTAATAAAAAGATATCAACCGACTTCAAAAATCTAAACTTACAGAAAAGTGAAAAATAACTTAAGTACAGATTTAATTCAAAAGTTAAAATGCGCGTAAGACTTTTATGTTGAAGTTAGTCCAAGATCCAATACTAATGTAATTAACATGGGACCACCTCGAAGCTAAGCCAAGCCCAATATAACAATAATTATCAAAATCAGTTCATAACGACGGCAATATCACCGGACACATCTGCATACGCTTGTACCCTACAGACGTGATGTTATATTATGTGATTATGTAAACAATGCATACTGCAATTGCTGCCTTTTATTGAAGAATTCCGTTATCTGTCTCCGAAACTCATCATCAGAATTTTGCGAAATTGAAATGGGACCATTTCGGAATAAACATCTGTCTAGCAATAAAAGAATTTTGCATCCTACAAATGAAGAATTTATGCCCGAAGATACCTCCTCCTTTTTTGAAGTCGGTTAGTAAATCATTATCAAACGATAAAGATATTAATCAAAGAACATACACTTGTAATGTTCGCAATTACTTCCTTGTTAACAAACTTTGGCAAGGTAGGTGTGATCCAGAAGAAGGTCGCCCCATTGCTCATGGCGGTCAGCGACACTGAAACAAATATTTATATCATACATAATAATACTATGGACATAATTCAGTGAGTAATAAGTATGTTAACAACAGCTTTGAGCTATAGCAATGAGAGTACAAATTTGTAATTTTCAGTTACAATCCTTATGATCATTAAATTCTTGGGGCTCCGTACCTTTTTTTTGTTTCTTACAATAAATGCACTTCCACCCATATTGCTGCCAAGAGGTCACGCCTCGGCTCCTCCCCCGCCGGGCAATCTGCCAGTATGTGCAGCCCTGAGGCTTCGCTCGCGTCGCAGTGCTGGCATTCAGACAATGGCTTCTTCCTGATCCGAAGCAAGTGGTCCCCGAACCTCCCCTTGCCGGAGATCACCTGCGTCAGTCGGCTTCCGTGTCCTCTCTCGAGCCAATCTTCCATAACGGGTCTGACCGCCTTTACAATGACGCATCGTACGCCTTCCACCCTTGCCTGCATCGTTCCTTTCACTACTCTAGGATAGTCTAACGAAGCTGGAATGTCTGGGCCTCGATGTCTGGAGGCTCAGGATTCCATCCCAGCTCACGCGCCTCCTTGCGCCACTTGTAAAGGGCTGCAAGGGATCTCGCCTCCAGACCCCATGGGTGAATTCGGGCAAGTAGACTCGGCGCTTCAAAGGAAATCGTGCGGTACCTCCTTTTGACCCTGTTGGCCATCACCCGCTGTGGTTCCCACAGCAGCCGGGCATTATTGGCCTTCAGAGCCCACACTGGGCAACCATATAGGGCCATGGACCGTACAATCCTCCCATAGAATCTGCTGCAGGAGTCATCAGGTTCACTACATGTTAGGCAGCAGCTCTGCCAACGCGTTAGTTGTGCCCTTCAGCTGGGGGCCAAATTCGGAGTAGTTTTCTGAAGTCCTACTGGCCGTCGAGTACGAGTCGTAAATACTTCAATTGAGGCTCGATTCCGATGCGAATGCCCCCTATCATAAGGCTGGATCCATCAGGTGGCTCGCTCCAAGGCCCATGAAAGAACAAGGCCTCAGATTTGTGCAGAGCCACCCTGAGATCCAGCCGCCGGATCCACCCCACAACTTGGGCAACCGCAGCCGGTTGCAGGTTGCCTCACGGTACGACCTACCGGACGCCGTCACAAGCATGTCGTCCGCGTAGAACATGACGGCGGCTCCACCCATGAGGTCACCGCGAAACACCCAGTCGTAGCCGATGTTCCATAGAAGCGGCCCTAACACCGACCCCAGCGTAATACCACACGACGTCTCACGCCGATCAACATCGGTCGTACTCAGGTAAATAACGGCGCTCTCCGACAAATACGCCCTGACTATGCGGTGAACTTAGAGACGCACTGCGTGATAGACGAGCGCCTCCTTAATGCAACACTAGAGCATAGTGTTGAAAGCGTTGGCGATGTCCAGAGACACTACCAACATCACTTCGTCCCGGGAAACTGCCTCCCTCACCAGAGCCCCCAATCGCTTATCGCATCCACGGTGGAAGCCGTATTGGCCGTCAGCCAGGTCCGTCCTCACTCGGGAGAGATGCTCGATGAGGCTCCCGATCTAGTCACTTAAGCACCCAACATGGCCGGCGCGTCGCACTCAGGGGCCGAAAGGGGACTGATTGCTAAAAAAACCGCAGACATGCCTACTTTTTTTAAGTCGGTTAAGTATACCAAAGGCTTCTTTTGAATGTAACAAATACCTTTTTGATGAAAACCGTATTAAAATCGTTTCAACCAAACGCGCGATACCTTTTTTTTTTTTTTTTCGTGCGGAAATCCCTTCGGATACCCCCCGCGTGCCAGTGGGGGTGGTTATATCGGGCTTGAACCGACTAAAACCGCACGCCGTCTCGGGTCTACAGACGCCGGGGTGTAAGGTTGCCCATAGAGCATATCCCTCGCACCCCGACTGACCCTGGGCCATCTCCGGTTTCGAGATGGCCCCCTCGGGGAAACGCGCGATACCTAACTACAGACAAATATGCCTCCTTTTATTAAGTTGGTTAAGTATGAGTACTTAAACCTTCTCCAGCATATAAAATACTTTTCTGAAAACCGTATTGATATCTTTGGACCAAACGCGAGATAATCAGCCTAAACCAAGAACCTCACAACCGCAACCAAAATTTGCGCAAACTTATACCCACAGAACCAAACGGGGCGGTATTGTAACTAATTTGAGATTATTATGTTACTAGGTGATGCTCGCGGCTCCGTCTGCACGGAGGTGGGTAATCGTTTTTTAGTCATATCTCCGGTTCTTCTTAACCAATTACAAGCAAACATACGGCAGATTTTAAGTCTGACCAAGACCTTTCTAATTGAAAAATCTGCATCAAATCCGTTCAGTAGTTTTTGCGTCCATCGCGATCAAAAAGATAAGAATTAAAAAAAAAAACGACGAGTTGCACTCCGGGAGTGCCGGCAGAAGTGAAAACTTGAATATTAACGTTGCGCATTTTTTATTGTTGTTGTGCATTTGGAATGGTTAGGGAATAATTTTGCACGAATTGCTTTAATTTTCAGTATAAAAGTACTATCATTTATGCGGTAACATACAATATTCATTTATTGCGCTATCGTACACAAACATGACAATTTATATTACATTAAAAATGTAACACTTCAGGAGTATTGCAATTACTTTACATTAAAAAGTTTATCACTCAGAAAAATCAACTTCCATCAATAATTTCAACGACTTTTTCACCATCATTATTACCAGAACCATCATCGCCAATATAGTTATACAGTACTCACTTATTTTCTTTCGCTATTTCTTCGTCACTTTTTTCATTAATAGATGCACTTTGTTTAATTTCCATTTTATATAAATAGATTTATGGCACAAAATAGAATAAATATTACAAAAAGTTATATGATGACAAAAAGTGTTTCTTGGGCATCGGTCGGAATCGAACTCAGTCTTGACGAAGTCAACGACCACTCATTAGACGAACGCGCCACCAAGGTTGTTAAGTACAGTGTGAAATTAGTGCTTCTAGATTTGTTGTCTTACGTTCAGGTCACGTGTTTACTGACGCGAGTTTAACCTTTTTACCCATTACAAAAGAAGTGCACAACGCCGCTAAAGAAGTTTTCACTTCAAAAAAATGTTTTTGCGTTCAGAATCGTTCATTTAACATAACCCAAGTACCCATTTATTTTTAAATATCTGCAATGTACAGAACTAATTTTCAATTTTGTAATTCTCATCAATCGTATTTCTATTCTACACAAATGTATTTTGTTATCCATTAAATAAATTTATCAATAAAGAATAACTTTTTTTTTATATCACTAGAAATGAACGATCATTAATTGAAATTAATATTATGTGACATTGAGTGGCCTCTGGCCCTGAACACACAAACAGTTTATGCTGATAAATGCTAATGATTGAATTGTTTACTCTACGCACTGATGAACTTCCCTAAATTGACGCAACGCTAGTCATCAAGTACGTACTTGGTCAATTTAATTTTAAAAAACACATCTTAAGTTTTTAGCTTAATGAAAAAAAAAACAGTTCGTTCCATTGGGAGGAACGAGTATTATGAAATACTAAAGCACGATCCTGTATGAAGTACTGGTCGAGAAAAGACTTAGAGCCTTGAACATCGACGCAAAATTGAAAGCGTATTACTGTTAAAGCAGACGCATTTCGGATAGTGGCGCTAATTAATAAACTAGACTAATGTTTAGTAAAAGGACCACCGCACCGGTTCCCAACGCGGCGCTGCGCCGTCCTGCAAACACTCTAGCAAGAAACTCAGCGGGCTTTTTTAGGTCTATTTGACTTAATCTAATTACCAATATTTTGTTGGAATATCGTATACTCTTGAATTTTTTTTTTTTTTTTTGGCAACGTTTCATTGTGATTAGACTTCACTTGGTCGCTGTGCGTCCGTTTCTATTTACTTTATGCGTATAGCAACACACAATCCTCAACGGTAAAATTACATTGATACATAACTGAGTACGTCTGTAAGTGATGTTTTTCCATAAGATTAGTCAATATCACACTTACCAGCGAACGCTGCCAGATATTGTATTTGCCTATTTGACTTCATTTTGTTAATTACTACACAATTCAATGAAAATCTGAGAAATCTTAGATAAATGATAAGGTTACCAAGTAAACTTTTATTTCACTGTTTACCAGTTACACTTGACTGAACCTTTTAGGATAAGGAAAAAAGTAATGCTTCACAATTATCCATTGACCAAATCATTGTCGCAATATAGGTTCATCAGTATGTAGGTACTTAGTATTCGAGTTACAAGACGCTTATAACAAGGATTCTAGTGATGTTTTTTATCTTATCGAATGTACTATACGAGTTATACGCAAAGGTGACATTGCGGAGGTTTTAATCTATGAATGTACAGGTAGGCATTTTTATTATATATTTTGGCGCAACTAGTTCGTCGATGTTCGTTTATAAGAATAATTTCATAGGTTTAGAATTAGTTCATAAGCTGTTATTTTATAACTAATACATAAATAAACACAGTATCAATTTCACGTTCAATCAAACGATTACGTTATGTAAAAACATCAACAAAATAGACTGTATAGACATGCCTACTTTTTTTAAGTCGGTTAAGTATACCAAAGGCTTCTTTTGAATGTAACAAATACCTTTTTGATGAAAACCGTATTAAAATCGTTTCAACCAAACGCGCGATACCTTTTTTTTTTTTTTTTCGTGCGGAAATCCCTTCGGATACCCCCCGCGTGCCAGTGGGGGTGGTTATATCGGGCTTGAACCGACTAAAACCGCACGCCGTCTCGGGTCTACAGACGCCGGGGTGTAAGGTTGCCCATAGAGCATATCCCTCGCACCCCGACTGACCCTGGGCCATCTCCGGTTTCGAGATGGCCCCCTCGGGGAAACGCGCGATACCTAACTACAGACAAATATGCCTCCTTTTATTAAGTTGGTTAAGTATGAGTACTTAAACCTTCTCCAGCATATAAAATACTTTTCTGAAAACCGTATTGATATCTTTGGACCAAACGCGAGATAATCAGCCTAAACCAAGAACCTCACAACCGCAACCAAAATTTGCGCAAACTTATACCCACAGAACCAAACGGGGCGGTATTGTAACTAATTTGAGATTATTATGTTACTAGGTGATGCTCGCGGCTCCGTCTGCACGGAGGTGGGTAATCGTTTTTTAGTCATATCTCCGGTTCTTCTTAACCAATTACAAGCAAACATACGGCAGATTTTAAGTCTGACCAAGACCTTTCTAATTGAAAAATCTGCATCAAATCCGTTCAGTAGTTTTTGCGTCCATCGCGATCAAAAAGATAAGAATTAAAAAAAAAAACGACGAGTTGCACTCCGGGAGTGCCGGCAGAAGTGAAAACTTGAATATTAACGTTGCGCATTTTTTATTGTTGTTGTGCATTTGGAATGGTTAGGGAATAATTTTGCACGAATTGCTTTAATTTTCAGTATAAAAGTACTATCATTTATGCGGTAACATACAATATTCATTTATTGCGCTATCGTACACAAACATGACAATTTATATTACATTAAAAATGTAACACTTCAGGAGTATTGCAATTACTTTACATTAAAAAGTTTATCACTCAGAAAAATCAACTTCCATCAATAATTTCAACGACTTTTTCACCATCATTATTACCAGAACCATCATCGCCAATATAGTTATACAGTACTCACTTATTTTCTTTCGCTATTTCTTCGTCACTTTTTTCATTAATAGATGCACTTTGTTTAATTTCCATTTTATATAAATAGATTTATGGCACAAAATAGAATAAATATTACAAAAAGTTATATGATGACAAAAAGTGTTTCTTGGGCATCGGTCGGAATCGAACTCAGTCTTGACGAAGTCAACGACCACTCATTAGACGAACGCGCCACCAAGGTTGTTAAGTACAGTGTGAAATTAGTGCTTCTAGATTTGTTGTCTTACGTTCAGGTCACGTGTTTACTGACGCGAGTTTAACCTTTTTACCCATTACAAAAGAAGTGCACAACGCCGCTAAAGAAGTTTTCACTTCAAAAAAATGTTTTTGCGTTCAGAATCGTTCATTTAACATAACCCAAGTACCCATTTATTTTTAAATATCTGCAATGTACAGAACTAATTTTCAATTTTGTAATTCTCATCAATCGTATTTCTATTCTACACAAATGTATTTTGTTATCCATTAAATAAATTTATCAATAAAGAATAACTTTTTTTTTATATCACTAGAAATGAACGATCATTAATTGAAATTAATATTATGTGACATTGAGTGGCCTCTGGCCCTGAACACACAAACAGTTTATGCTGATAAATGCTAATGATTGAATTGTTTACTCTACGCACTGATGAACTTCCCTAAATTGACGCAACGCTAGTCATCAAGTACGTACTTGGTCAATTTAATTTTAAAAAACACATCTTAAGTTTTTAGCTTAATGAAAAAAAAAACAGTTCGTTCCATTGGGAGGAACGAGTATTATGAAATACTAAAGCACGATCCTGTATGAAGTACTGGTCGAGAAAAGACTTAGAGCCTTGAACATCGACGCAAAATTGAAAGCGTATTACTGTTAAAGCAGACGCATTTCGGATAGTGGCGCTAATTAATAAACTAGACTAATGTTTAGTAAAAGGACCACCGCACCGGTTCCCAACGCGGCGCTGCGCCGTCCTGCAAACACTCTAGCAAGAAACTCAGCGGGCTTTTTTAGGTCTATTTGACTTAATCTAATTACCAATATTTTGTTGGAATATCGTATACTCTTGAATTTTTTTTTTTTTTTTTGGCAACGTTTCATTGTGATTAGACTTCACTTGGTCGCTGTGCGTCCGTTTCTATTTACTTTATGCGTATAGCAACACACAATCCTCAACGGTAAAATTACATTGATACATAACTGAGTACGTCTGTAAGTGATGTTTTTCCATAAGATTAGTCAATATCACACTTACCAGCGAACGCTGCCAGATATTGTATTTGCCTATTTGACTTCATTTTGTTAATTACTACACAATTCAATGAAAATCTGAGAAATCTTAGATAAATGATAAGGTTACCAAGTAAACTTTTATTTCACTGTTTACCAGTTACACTTGACTGAACCTTTTAGGATAAGGAAAAAAGTAATGCTTCACAATTATCCATTGACCAAATCATTGTCGCAATATAGGTTCATCAGTATGTAGGTACTTAGTATTCGAGTTACAAGACGCTTATAACAAGGATTCTAGTGATGTTTTTTATCTTATCGAATGTACTATACGAGTTATACGCAAAGGTGACATTGCGGAGGTTTTAATCTATGAATGTACAGGTAGGCATTTTTATTATATATTTTGGCGCAACTAGTTCGTCGATGTTCGTTTATAAGAATAATTTCATAGGTTTAGAATTAGTTCATAAGCTGTTATTTTATAACTAATACATAAATAAACACAGTATCAATTTCACGTTCAATCAAACGATTACGTTATGTAAAAACATCAACAAAATAGACTGTACTTATTTGAAATAATTCAATTTGATGATTAACCTGTTTTTTATTTTTTTATGACGAGAGATCCCAAATAATTGTGGCGTGGTAGTAAAGCGCTCGACTGGTCCTTCGTGTATTCGATTACGATTCGGTAATTTTAAACTACCAAAATAAAATCACTTGTCGTAGGTATTATTGGTTTGGACCATGTCTCCTTTTTCCAATTGAAGCATAATAGCATGAATATAATTAACTGAATAAAAGTGACGTTCACTATGCAAAAACAGAAAGTTATGAGTTTATATTTCATTTAGTCGGTTGAAATGTCAAATATTTGACAGATTGGTTTTTCGGTGTCTGTTGTTTGTGGTGTTATTTCAATTTTCCAATAACTTTACTCGTTTATGTTCAGTGGTTTCGACGTCGCTTTATAGATTCGATGTGTTTCAAAAATCCTAGGACGACGTAATTATGTTATCCAATCCAAATTATTAATTTTTTTGAAATATCTTCTTCAAAAATAATACTACATTATTAATCCTCTGTTCTCACTCCTTAGCACTACGTAACTACTTATTTCTATCTTTTTTCCTCTTTTTTTAGCGTGTGGAAGCCCCCACGGGCTTCAACCCATCGGTGCCGACTATAGGGTGGGCGTATCGGAATCGGACCGACTAAAACCACACGGTGTCCTTCCCAAGTGTCCATTGCCGGGCACCCCGGGCAAGCCCTCGAAAGGATAAAGGATTTTTTCCTCTTATCTTTATCGGTGAAATTTCGGGTTAAACTCGGCCATCTATATGCTCATATCAAATCGGATTAGACCGCGACGCGATGGTACGATTTATAACGTATGACAATAAGGTATAGCAAATATTCGTTTGTTTGATTTGAGATTGGTCTTGTAATCATTTATTTCCGTTCGCTGTCCCATTATTTGGAAACGTTATTATAATTAATTACAATATTCTTAAAGTTTTCGTCTGATATTTAGTTATAATTATCTAGCACTTAATAAGTGGTGTGTATAGTGTAGGTAATAGTGTTTCGTATATTGTGCAAATAGGTACATATTATAATTTGGGATTTTTTAATTAGAAATCCATTTTGTCGGTCTAGCAGCATAATCCATTTTGACACATGGGTTTGACAGAAGATAGACACAGAACGTACGATTACGTTGCACGATTCGAACAAAAAAAAATGGAATTTAACAGTTAAACAATTTTTTAATGAGTAATTATGTATGATATTGAGTTGATGGAATGTAATGCGACATATTTCAGTAAAAATTTCTACAATTAATTTGAAATATGACGGGATTCTTTATTTCTGCGAGACTTCCTAAAAAGGATACGTTCTACTATTTTCATTATGGAATTTAAGTGTTGTTACATTTTAATCGTTACGGTGGTAAAGATTAATCGATTTCAATGACAAATCGTAAGTAAGCAAGGGAGTTACTACACCACAAGACAGTGTTCTTAAGGGTTAGAGTGCGGCGCGCATGGGCGCGCACCCGCCGACACCATAAGGCGCCACGCCGGTGGGGTTGGACGGAGGTAAATCTACTGCAATCGTTTATTCTCATAATCGATTTGTACCTTACTTATGTTTGGAATATATTAGCTTTTACAAAATAAAGCATTTGCTTAGTGTAATACTTAACTTTTGAGATTGGTCTGTCTATTTTGCTGCGTTAATTACTGTGAAATTAATTCTTGGTTGGAGGCAATATCAAGTTTTGAGAGCTGGTCGTCACCCTGATTTTGGGCATTGCGTACACCTCGACATCTGCAAAAAGCTGAAAGTCAGAAGGGCTGGAGAAGTGAATCTCAAGAAGAGGCCAGATTCTGTTGCACTACAACCCTCAGGCATCCGAAGGTTTACAGATCGCACCTAAGGCCTGCCCAGCTCACCTCGAGGACCCACAAGGTCATGTATTGACTTTTTTGATTATTTTCTTACTGTATACATAACCTTACTTTTATAATATTGTCATAACACTTCAGTCAAGCATCTTGCTGCTCCGAAAGGCAGCTTAGGAGTGTATTAATTCTGGAATAACCTTCTCCTAACAAATATTACATTAAATCTCAGACCAGCATCTTGGCTGATCTGAAAGGGAACTCAAGACTTTGTTTATATTGTAAGATTCCTCAAGAGAACCCAACCAAGGATGTATTAATTTATTTATTGTATTGTAAGTGTAGAACAGCACTGGAGCTCTGTTTGACTTTTATATGTATGTAATATCTTGTTAATTATATGTATGAAACCTCTTCATTGTTTCATTAAAGGTGTCCCCTTGAAATGCACAAATTTAATTAGTTTTTTATAATCTTATGTATTTATCTCTGTGAAAAGGCGCCCTGGGATTATTGAGTACTTGCTACCATACCGACTGGGTCAGCCGGTGAGTAACCAAGTGAGGTTCCCGGTTACACCCCAACAGAGCGCGAGCCGAGCGAGCGTGCCGCGGCAGCGGCCGGCAAAGCACCGGAATTGATTTGTATAATAACAATATAACATTTACTTACTCGTGTTGGTAAATCCTAATATTTACCGGAAAATGCTAGGAATGCTATTGTGAAAAGCTGTTATTTTAACGTTTAAAAAGGGACACTTGATTTTTATTTAAGTATTGGTATAGATTTTGAAGTAGGTACAAAATAGACAGTTTAAACATAACATCAGTATCTATATAACATTTAATTAAAATATGGTAACTTTTACCAGAAACCTGAAAGCTCCCAAAAAGTTATTTTTTTAAGAATGAGTTTTTTCCTTAAGTTTGCCGTATCTTATAACTGCCGAGAATTCGTTCTTCATTAGCCACCATATTGAATGGTATAATAATACAGGTGTGTTTTGTTTTACCCCAAAACACCGGCTTCCCATTGAAAAATTCCCACCCTTCGCCACTGTCGCAGCACATTGTGAAGTGAAGTACAACGCTAACAGTTACATTTCGGTCCAGAACACCTTCACAGAAGGAAATTTCTAAATACATTTGAAGACAGGTCTGAATTTTAATCCTAAAGGCTTGGATTAAAAATTATTCAAGTTACATTCCTCTTCTTTCTCTAATTTGATGACGCGGACTCCTTAATTTCCACTATCTGTCTTCAACATGAACATAAACTCACGCCTATATCCCCGAAGGGGTAGGCAGAGGTGCTAGCACCCACATTTCGCCAGTTTATGTTTAGGTCCCAATGTAATAGGTGGCGAGCCTATTGCCATTAACCGGGCACTTATAAACCTGCGATAAATACACACATAACTTCGAAAAGTATCGAAAAGTTATTGGTGTGTGCCATGGTAATACCTGGGATCGAACCCGAGACCTCGTCTCAGCAGTCCTTTACCCATACCACTAGGCTACCGCGGTTCAATCAATTCAGTCTAATCTTCTTATCAACCCAAATAGTCATCATTTTTGAAGAGCATAATGGCAATTTTGTTCACTGCTGTTAGTTACCATTGCGCTAGCTGAAATATGGTTATGGACCTATAATCATATTTTGCGGATAGCGAACAAACGCCATCCCGTTTACCCGCAGCCACACTCAATGCGGCAAGAAGTGCAAATATTTGCATTTAAAATGCCCAATGCGTCGGTCAGTGCCGGATCTGATCAGTGAGAGCATTATGATACTTTAAATGAGGGACAACAGGGCAGGTAATAAAAATAATAACCTAAAATCAATAATTTTCTTCGGTTTATTATATTTTGTAATGTTACATAAATTGTAACGCAAAATACCTTAACGTATTGATCGACAAATTATTTTGTATTGTTTTATACAGGTACAATGTATATTACAGTATGATCACTATCATGTCCTAATCCTGGGACAGTTATCTCATAGTATCTCTTTTATAAATCTACTATTAGTAAAATCTATGATCAACAGTAAAGTTTTATATCGAAAAAAAATAGTATTTTAAGTCATTACAAGCGCATTACAATTCCTTAACAATATCAGCGTCATGTATTATTTACTTAGTAGCTTTAATCATATCTGTCAACTCCTTATCATGTACTGCATTATCGCTAGCTACTTCTGCTTGATTTAATTTCTCATTAGACTCATCATAAATATTACCTTGTAATTCAATTTGAATTTCTCTAAGACTCTTTCCTCTCGTTTCTGGTATTAGAAAATACGTAAATACTGCACCACTAAAAGCCATAATTGAATAAAACCAGATAACTCCATAAAGACCTAGCATGTCCTCCATGTTTTGATATCCTTTTACTACTAAAAAATGAAGTACTGAACCAAAAATAAATAGAACAGTCATTGCAATAGACTTCACATTTAAAGGAAAAAGTTCGGTTGGAATTAGGAAATTTAAAATATTGAAACCAATGTTAGCGACGCAACTAACTAAAGTGATCCCAATAAAAACAATATATGTGAAGAGGTTGCCAGATTCATTATCAATGCCTATCACTTGCTGAAAGAAAAAATACAACCCCACGATGGCGAAAAGAATACTTGTTATAGAATAACTGGAGATAAGCAATGGGCGACGTCCAATCCGGTCCACTGTCAATGGTGATATCAAACCTGAAATCAAAATACTTTGATTAGTTTTATTGTCATTTGTTTAGTCTGGGTATTTTCGACCATTTCTAAAATTAAAACCTAGCTAGATCGATTTATGACCCCCGAAACCCCGTATATACTAAATTTCATGATAATCATTGTAGCAGTTTCGGAAATTCTGATTATATATATTTAGTCTACAATACAATCTACAATATACAAGAATTGCTCTGTCAAAGGTATTAGAATCGACATCAATGGTCGTTTGTTATGCTGTGTATTTAGTTTGCCTAAAATAAAGTAACTTATTATTTTACTTTCAAAGGCTTTACTTCAACCAGCAATGTTTGCTAAGAGACCTACTTCTCGCGTCTCTTAACAAGAATGAAACGCCATAAAGCCATTTACAGATAGACAATTTAAAAAAAATCAGTACAAGTTTTTTAGTAACCGAATCTGAAAGTCAGCGGTGGAATATTAGTAAGTATTCCACCTATCCCCTCCAGCTAAGTAAAATTGCCTGTAATAGAAGTGGGTTCACGTCACTTGACCAAGATTCGAGCCTCTCGTACGTAAAGCCTTTGAATTCGTATTCTTTTAATGGACACAGGAATATAAACAACTTTAAAATTCATTGTTACAAATAAACGGCTGTTTATTGCTACAGTTATTGCTGCAGTCTATTGCTATAGTCAACTATAAATAAATAGTTATAATCAGATTTAAGTATATTAAGTTTATTTATAAAATGTTACTTTAGTCTTCAGTGAGATCACAATCAATTTTTCATATTTATCACAAAAATAATAATCATCATCATCATCATCATCATCAACCTATTCTAGTCCACTGCTGGACATAGATCTCCCCTAATGAGCGCCATAGCGCCCTGTCTTCAGCTAAAATAATAATGTGGGTCCTAAAAATGCCTAACATTGTTTTGTCAGACTCCATAAAAATGTCTTTAGTTAGATTTATCTGTTATCCTATGTTATACATACCGACTACAAAACGTACACCTCCGAAGATGGCAAGAGCAGTTGATACCTCGATGCCGCAGTTGCTTTGTTGTATTATCCTTCCGAAATATTCCTGTATTGGAATTATACCCGTTAATAACGTAAGGCCTCTTAAACCTGAAAGAATTGATTTTCATATTATACTGACCTTATTTTTTCTATATTCTATAATATCATTATAAATATCAGGCATAGGAATGTCAGGCTCTTATGTGAAACCACCCGACAAACATTACTGTGTTGTGTACTCAGAAGCAGAAAAAGAGAATTTACATGAGTATACGCTACATGCGTATTCTCATGTTATTCTTTAAAACTGACAGTCCGAACCGTCATATTATTCAACCGATTTTCTTGAATTTAAGAAGAAGACTTTATATTAGAATACATCAACAGCAGGACAGGACTTGAACCCCCGGTAATCACATGCCAGAGAATTATTAGTTTAACTAAGATGTCCTGGCCTCGTCCTGGATTTAAAGAAATTCTCGTCTAGTTTCCCTAAAATGTAAGTCTAGACCTGGTGCCCTAAAAAAAGTAAAGTTGCTTTTATTGGTAGCATTTAGGTTCAACATTAACAGAATGCTTTTTCTATTAATTTCTTTAGCCATGATTGAAAGTGTAAAAGAATTCCTTAGATTAAATCATTCCTAATCTTACTTCTGCCTTTCAGGTCAATACTTAGACCTTACTTCTTAAATAAACAACCAAAATGAGATGAGTTTTACAAGTTTTCTTGGACGATTACTGTCCATGTGTCATAGCACAAACACAATTTTTATTGTAGTTTGGACTTCGGCCCCACCGAGGCCTTCGGAGACAATTTCACCTGCAAGCTGGCACACGTGGTGATGGACGAACGAGGTACTGGCGTAGGCATTTCACCCGGGGTCGGGAGATCAGACGCCAGTTGCTCCCATAAACTATATCACACTGCAGTAGACTTTACCGTTTGAAGAAATACAAAAGAAAGATTAAGTAGAACAATTTTAGTTGCTGAGATAGTTAAGGTATGCTTACCCGTAGATGCAATAATTGCTTTCCGATATTGTTTACCAGTAAAAAGTTCTTTTAATGAGCCAGATCTCGCCATTTCTTTCCTCACATCTGATCGCATTAAGCTCAGTTTATCATCAATCACCTGTAACAGTTGTTAACATATATTTTTATTGGTGATTTATTTATATATTTTTTTTACCTGCAGATATAGCAGTTATAGCATATACAAAGAGTTGGCTGTGTTGGCGGTTCCGACCTAACTTGCGCGACAATGAATGTAAATTACCAATCACCTTGTTATTATTATAATAATCAATTAGCACCTAACACAAACCCATACCATTTTCTGCTATTTGGCTATGATTTGATAAAATACCAATATTATTGTTATGTCAAAAAAGTCAAAGTCAAAAATCATTTATTCTGTATAGACCATTATAACGGCACTTACAAAACGTCAAAAAAAATTGACTAATGTATATCTAATGGACCACCGTACACCTATTCGAAACGTAGCCCTGTCCTGAGAAGACACCAGCAAGAAACTCAGCGGTCTGTTTTTTTTGGTCTATTTACAAACATGTTTACTTATTCTAATTACAATATTTTTTTAAGTAGCCATGTGAGAGCAAGCATTTCATATCCAAGCTTGCTTGTAAACTAAATATTCTTGCCTTTATGGCAAAGTTAGTTTTAATTTGACTTTTTAATTTATGAATAGGTAAATCCTTCATTTCACTAGGGAGCTTGTTGTAGAAGCGTATACAGTTACCCTGGAAAGAATTACTTGTGTATTCGACTAAAACAAGCCACAAGATTGTTTTTATGTCTGGTATTTATGTTATGTAGCATATCACATAGTCTTAAAAATGGAAAAAAAAATTCGAACATACAAAATATTTTCGGAAATATACTGTGACACTACAGTTAGAATGTATTTTTCTTTAAACTTTTCTCAGAGGGAAACTCTTGGGCCCAAATTCTAAATTGGCCGCACAGCTCGCTTTTGCAAACCATAAATCTACGGCATTACCCCAAGGGAGAATTCCGTAGCTCTGATACTATAAAAATAACTGAAATAAACTATTCTTGCCGTATCTACGTCTGTTTAAATTATATTCTTTTTAACCGTGCAGGAAGCCGATCTTAACCTACTAGCTATTTATTCAATATGTGATCCACACTGTAATTTAGCATCAATACTTAAACCTAAAAACACAGTCGATTCCACAAGGCTCAACAACTGTTAGTTGAGTTGTACATTGGTTTCAATAGAATAAAATAAAACAACCATTCCATTAAGAACTTTTCACTGTGCTAATTTCAATTTCTTAAAAACCACACATAGCTACCAAACGGAACTTTTTTTTTTTTTTATGTGTGGAAAACCCTTCGGATACCCCCCCCCCCACCGCCGGCCAGCGGGGGTGGTTATGTCGTGTCTCGACTAAAACCGCACGGTGTCTTCCCCAAGTGTCCCTAGCCGGGCATCCCCGGGTAAGCCCTCTAAAGGATAACCCCAGGGTTGCCGGCGGACTTTGGCCGCCGCCGCGGCCTCGCCTGGTGGGGTCAGGTTTTATCCCGCTTCGGTGAGTTGGCAGGCGTGTGTAGGGCACACACGACACGCCTCCGCCACGGCCTGCTTCTGAAAGGACGGAGAGTCGGCCAACTGCCGTCCTCAGGCCCAGGCCTCAGGTCGGTAGTCCCGGGCGTGGATGCCTGCGAAACTCGGGGGGCAGGGTTCTCTCCCGCTCCCTCTCCGCCGTCTCTTTCGCGCGCATTACCTGCTCGCAGAAAGAGGCGGCGGCGTGTCACTTGCTCGCGTCGGAGACCACGGCCCTCACCATGGTCTCCAACGAGAGAACGTCCACGACCAGGACCGCAACGAGATCCCGGCGTTGACTCGCCCACGCAGGGCACTCCACCAACGTGTGGAGCGCCGTGTCTTCGCCAGGATCCTCGCAGTGCTGGCACTGCGGCGTTGTCTCCCGGTTGATGCGCCACAGATACTTACCGAAACACCCGTGTCCGGTAACCATCTGGCACATCCAGTAGTAGAGGTCCCCATGGTCCCTCTCCAACCACTCCTTCATGATCGGTCTCACCGCTGCAATGGTGGATTCCCCTCACCTTGGGTGCTCAAGTCGCACCCTCCATGTCTCCATGAGTTCCTGGCGGAGCAGGGACCGCTGAGCCCTGATTTCTTGGGTCTCCGGCCTATGGCCCCGCTCCCACGCCTCCTTGCGCCACTGGTTCAGCAGCGCAAGGGCTCTCGCTTCCAGGTCCCATGGAGGGGTCCCGGCTAGGAGACATGCCGCCTCGACGGAGATCGTGCGATACTCCCTGATGACTCTGACGGCCATCGCTTTTAACGGGCTGTTTAATACAGCCACGTTGCGGGCCGCCAGAGTCTCCGCTCATACTGGGGCCCCGTACAGGGCCATGCTTCGCACGATCCCCAGGTACAGTCTCCTAGTGGGGGCGTTGGGTCCCTTAACGTTGGGCATCCGCCCTGATAGCGCGGCCGCAGCCCCCCTCAGTTTCGGGACCAGACTTCGGAGATGAGGTCCGAAGTCCCATCGGCTATCGAGTACGAGCCCAAGGTACTTCATCGTGGGCTCGATGCCGATGCTTACGCCCCCTACGGTTATGCTGGTTCCCGCAGGTGGCCCCCTCCGAGGCCCGTGGAAACACATAGCGTCGGATTACCAAACGGAACCTTACCTTTCTTTAAATACTTATTGAGAGTTATTTCAAAAACATCAGTTTATTTTAAATCAACCAGTATTTATTCATGTTGCTTTCAAGGGGATCATATATATTCACAATTCTATCCTATCAAAATAATAAAGACATTTTGTAGAGGAATTTCACGACGCATTATGCATGTAAATATTTTATTTATTTAATTTAGTTTATTTTAGTAATAATAGTGTGTAGTGTTAATTTAATTTAGTATTATTTTGGATATGTATCTCTTAATATTAATTGGTTCCATTAAAAATGGTAGTTAAAATTTTACAAACATAGTTTACCTTTTCATCCTCACACCCACCCAATCGCAAGAGTGCTTTCTTAGCTGCATCCACCTTGCCCTCTTTTAATAAATAATATGGGCTCTCTGGTATCCACAAACAAGGCATGAAGTATAATACCGGAAAGGCTAACATTATGCCGTTCAGTACTTGATATGAGACGTAGGAACCTATAGTTAGCACTATCATCACTCCTATACTAAAGAAAATTCGTGTTAGGACTGTCAACGTCCCTCTAATTTCTTTGTCTGCTATCTCCGATAGATACATGCTTGATACCTGAAAAAGTAGCAAAACAATTAATATGAGTATTTATACTGTTGATTGATGGCACACCACTTGGTGGAACATACTACACATATTGTGCTACAAATCACTGGTACTTTTCCACTACATATGTGTAATAAATTATACCTGACTTGTTTCTTTAGAAAGAACTAGAACTTCCTAAATAATTATTTGTTAGGAAATTCTGATACATCTAAGGCTCACTATACTTAGTACTGTAATATAAAAAAGAAACCTTTGAGACTGCCGTATGGCGAAACTGGTCAGGTGTAATTGAAATATTGTTTTAATCTAAGTTACAAAATATCTGTCCACGAGCGCGGGCCTGGACGAACGAATCGGGTCATTCTCGTTGATTAGATTGATGGTTAGACTATTCTGGAATTTTAATTCCCATTGCATTGGTCAGATCCACTTAATGTCAGTTAAAGTACAGTTCGGTACGGAAATATTGCATATCAAAATTTTGTTTTTGTTTTTCAATAGGTTTATCCACGCCAAATTTCATCATGATAGAGTTTCTATAAAGGTTTCAGGTACCTTCAGTAGCTCCATCAATTGGAAGTTGTAAACGATAAACAATTTAAAATCATCTATGTACAGGATGGAGGAGGATTCTCCTTAATCTTTCATTCATTTTGTAGATAAATCATCGATTTCCTCCGTATCAATCAATCAATTAGTCCGGTGCTGTCCACTGGTAGACATAGGCCTCTCCCAATGTGCACTATTGCTTCTTTCCATTTGGAGGAGTTTCAAGAGATTTAATTTGGATTTTTTCTCCTCTTAAGACACTTCGACCTCGACAGAATGTCTGCTAGAAACAGCAATACTTCCCCCAAAGATGAAGAAGTGTTACCTTTGCTTAGGATGCGCTGCACGAGTATTTTCACACAATTTCCTCCCTATAAAAAAATATAAAGCCCTGGGTGTGTCGCCAAGATCTTTGCGGCCTAAGACAATCTCACCTGCAAGCCTTGTAAGCCAATCAGCAGGTTTGCAGGTAACCTGCTGATTGGCTTACAAGGCTCTGACGCAGGCTTTCCTCTCGGGATTTTAGGATCAGACCGCGGTCGCTCCAGTTAATGCCAGAATAAACCAAATTGTGGAAGGGAGACGTAGGAGAGCGGACCCCGAACTTCAAAGTGCACACTTTGAATGCTACCGGTTACTTAACGACATTTTTTTAACATCCTGTACGCTCTCGGGCAGTTTCCGAGAATCGGCTCCGCACACACAGTGCCCTCAATATGTATGGTAAGCGCACTACTGGCTATATTGTCCCTCGGCTCATTAACGATCCACCTCCTAATATAAAGTCTTGCCGCACTGTGTCAGGTATTGTATGTAAACTTAAAGCATATTTTTTAAATTCTTTGTAGTGCTGATTTCTATTATTGTTATTTTCTTTTTCTTTCTTGTTATTAATGTAGTTTTAATTAGTTTTTTTTTTTATTATTTGTAAGTAGGAGAAGGTAAGGTGGAGATTTGTTCTTCTTTGTTTGAATGTTGTCTTACTGTTATAGTTATAGCACAGGTATAAACCTTAGTGGTTTCTTTGTCGCTATTACTGTATAATAATGTAATGTTTCGCTTTTAATAATAAATAAATAACAAATGAAAAAACTTGGATGAAAAAGAGGACACGATATAAAACATTATAACATTAGACAATAGACCGCCCATTGTAATACATTAATCATGTGAAATTATTTTACTATGTATGACTGGTGTACAATATAGTATATTTAATATATTCTATATTTGCACACCTTGAGGCGGAATGTGGTTGTTCATATTTATATCATGTTTTAACACCTTGATTTTGTACCCATTTCGCAAATAAATGATTGTTGATTGAAAACACTGGGTACTCAATAGACTTGCAGCGAAGCATATTGTTGAAGATTTTAATAAAATTATTGTAACTATATAAATATATAATAAACTAACTGTTGTAGTCATTCCGATGGTACATCCCCATAAAATTCTTCCTATATACACCATCCACGTGTTTGTAGCCCAAAATAAAAATACCTGAAAGAAAAAGAACATAAATTTTAAAATGTTAGCCAGTCGATTGCCCTCAGTCAACGTTTTCCTGGACGACTGTATACGCTTCTACACCAAAAGAATTTTACCCATAATTAAATTAAAAAGTGTAATTTTTTTTTATTTTTTTTTATATTTAGGACACGTCAATTTGACTTCACCTCGCCTGATGGTAAGCTGAAGGTAAAGTCTCAAGAAAGAGGGTCACCATTACATACACGTACCATGTTAACAATGGAGGCATTCAGCTTGACGGCCTCATCAAAAGAGGATTGTCGTCGCAGCACCGCGTGACACCCACCGGTCGCACTAGTGCTGCGACCACAATCCCCTGCCCGGCTATGCACTTGCTGACCCCTGAACGCAATCAAACCGAAATTGGATTACTATGGAGGGTTTTTCGCAATCGTGCACGGTGGTACCTACCCGGCCGAATTTTGTGACAAATTTGTGTCATCAAATTTCTACCACCAGTAATTAAACTTTGCCAAAAAAGCTCTTTTAATGTTTAAGAATATTTAGATGAGAAACTCAGAAATGAACTGTTTGATCTACTAGGGTTCTACCTAAACAAAACATTGTAATAAGATTAGGTAAATAGGTTTGTAAATAGGCCACAGCCTACAAAAAAATCTACTGAGTTTCTTGCTTCTCAGACGAGGCCACGGTCTGATATTTATGGACTGGTAGATTTTCAGGATTTATCCACCCAGGATCTATCCAGACCCTTACTAAATGATTAGAATAAAATATTCGCGGCATATAATCGCAGTAAGCAGCGAAACTAGCAGTTCGAAGTAATATTTACTTGTAACAAACTTAATATAGTCAATCTTAGTATATTCAAATTTTCAAAATTCAAAGCCGGTGCCGGTGGTGGTGTTTAGCTCAGACGCGTCTATTGATATCCGTTTCGTCAAAGAATGTAGTCAAAGTGCCAAGCCGCTTATACCGCACGTATCAGTGTGAACGTTGGTTCATCAACAATAACAAACATACGGCCGCCTATATGCATAAATGCTTGAAGTGTAATAATATTGCAGATTAGTATATCAATATTTTTATATAATACTTACTTTAGTTGTCTATCTGGTTGAACAGGGTTTTTTTAATTACATGTCCATGCATACACACCCCTGAAGGCTAAGGAAGAGGTCGAATTACATCCAAGTTGGGCTTTGCGATATCTTTTTAAGTTTACATATTAGGCCTGATTTTTGCCGTCTACCGGGCAAGTCTCTGGATTTCGAGTACCACTACTCCTAAAAATTGTCTAATATCAAAACTCAATAAAATTTTGCCCTTCCTAGGAATCGATCCTAGTACCTTACGATCGTACGTGTTTTGTATTGATTCTAGCATTCGATTTACGCCGATCATATATTACGCTCATCGCAGGTATGGTATCGTATTTTGTCGCCATACGAGTATATGCCTACTATACACCACGTAATATTACCATTATGGTTTTAGTCGGTTCAAGCCCGACATAACTGCCCCCGCTGGCCGGCGGGTATCCGAAGGGATTTCCGCACGAAAAAAATAAATAAAATAAATGTATATGGTAAGCTGGACAATTTACTTACCGTTCCAATAATATGTGGAATAGCGCTGGTTGTAAGCGTGGTTCGCCTGCCCAATTTGTCGGATATACTGCTAGTTGCTAAGCTACCAATTATTAACCCCAAGATCTTTATTGACACTACCCATGATACCTCGGCCTGAAAAGAGTTATGTAAAGATATGTTATAATCATAGTTGACATTTGAAAAATTTATGAAGTTTCGGGTGTATGGTGCAGGATATCTGGGGTCCTAAAACCTTGTAAGGACTAAGCGTTCCATTGTACGCGTAGTCGGTTACGCGCCCACAAGATACGATAGTCCGTCCCTATAGTACGCGTAGAGCAAGCGCGTCGACTCCCAACTGACGCATATCAACATACCAAGACTACGCGTTCATTGGAACGCTTAGTCCGTACAGGGCTTAAGATTTTTGGGGTCTAAGTCAACCTCACTAGCTAAACTAGATGTAACCTAAATTGGCCATCGGATGACGATAATTGTTTTTTTTTCGATACCTCTTCGCTTGCAATAAAGTTTCAAAGATGATAGTGGTTGGTACCGGTTGTCCTACTTAGAAGGACAATAATTGAGCCGCGTATCATTATTGCTCAATGGATGTGTTAACTCATAAATGAAACGCACTTAGCTATACTTGGTAGATTGATGATGATTTTTTTTATTTGTCCAAATTTGATCAATACTACACTAATGATTTTGAAGGTCAAATTCCAAATAGTAAAATGATTCATGATATCTATGTAATTTAAGTATTGAGCTACAAGACATTGGGAGTTCACCCTATGAGAAACGCTATTACACGTCTGCCTAAAGTTATGTTACATTCAAGAGCAGGATCATCCTATTTCCTTTATTAGGGCTACGGACAAGTGACACTCTACCAGTCATTACAAATGATATCCTACATCGTTCAAATATCTTACTTACTTCTCTATCATTTTGTCTTACATCCTATTACGTGCCAGTCTTGCCTTGGTTAAATCAATTATTCATATCTGTAATGTTTTATTCACTTGTTTAATTTTGTATATCCATATTTATGTTAGACTTTTAGAATACAACTTGCAAATAAAATATAAAAATATTATTTAAAGAACATACAGTTGTAATGTTAGCAATGATTTCCTGGTTAATAAATTTTGGCAAGGTGGATGTGATCCAGAAGAATGTCGCTCCATTGCACATGTTCGCCAGCGACACTGAAAAATAAATTTATTCATTATTAAAAATATCAGACAGTAGAATTATTCAGTAATTTATGAATATATGGAGAGCTAGCAGTAATAACCTTTAATAGGACAAATTTTTAGAATGTACAGTACAAGGAGGAATGATCATTTCATTATTTGTCTTCCCGTGCTGTTCTTGTATCTTGTAATATAACCGCAGTATTTTTATTTGTACTTTATTTTTTATCTACCATATCATTAGCTCGTGTAGAAAGACATCACATCACAAGATGAGAGAGATAACAGCTGATAGATATAATACATTGCTTATAGCATATTTTACTGGTGGTAGAAATTTGATGACACAAATTTGTCACAAAATTCGGCCCGGTACATAGGCCACACCGAAATGATCGGGAATAGAAAAACTAGAAAGATATTACAATAACATTTATTTTCATTGCTTTTCGAAGTATTCTCCGTGACAATCGATGCACCTTTGCATTCGTTCAAACCAATTATTGTAACAGTAATTCCAGTCTGAAATGGACATAGTCAAAACGGCCGATTTGTAAGCTTCGACTGCCTCTTCTGGACCTTGAAACCGTTGACCACGTAAAAAATCTTTAGTTCTTGGGAATGTAAAGTAATCATTGGGGCTCAGGTCAGGGCTGTATGGAGGATGGTCCATCAATTCCACGTTTTCCTGATTTAAAAATGCGATCGTTTGCCGAGCGGTGTGGGAGCTCGCATTATCGTGGTGAAGGATTATGCGACGATTCGGATTACTTTTACGAAGTTTTCTTATGACTTCCGGCAAACAAACTGTTGTGTACCAATTAGCAGTAACCGTTCTTCGTTCCTGTAAAGGAATCGTAGCCACATGTCCGGTTTTCGACACAAACGAAGCCACCATTTTTTTCGACACGCTGCGAGAGCGCACAACTTTTGTTGGCTTGACCTCACCTTCGTAGACCCAAACAGCCGATTGGTGTTTTCTTTCGGGCTCATATGAATATATCCACGATTCATCACCCGAGACGATATTGTAAACTGCATTTGAGCTCCCTCTATCGAACCGTTGCAGAGCAGAGCGACACCAATTAACACGAGCCGACTTCTGTTCTTCTGTCAAACGATGGGGCACCCAGCGGGAAACTAACTTTCTGACACCCAGTTCATCGTGCAATATTGTTTGAATGGCTGTCATACCAATGCTGAGAGAAGCCCGTATCTGCTCGTATGTCACATGCCTATCTTCTTGTATTAATTGGCGTATAGCATCGACGTTTTCTTGTGTTACCGCTGTTTTTGGCCGACCAGTAGAAGGTACTGTGGTAAGAGAAGAACGTCCTCGACGAAACTCAGAATACCAGCGATATATAGTCGTTTTACTAGGTGCTTCAAGTTCATAAATAGAAACAAGCTCGGCGAGACATTGTTCTTGGGATAAACCTCGGCGAAAGTTGTGAAAAATTATCGCACGGAAATGTTCCCGCGTAAGCTCCATTTTCACACTGACTTGTCAATTTGAAATAGCTACAACTCTTTTGTATTATTTATTTTTTTAATTTCAAAAATAGAATTGAGTTTGGAAGAGCACAAAATTTCAAATACCAAAAAGATTTTAAGTCTAATTTATTCAAAAGTATTCCATTCCCGATCTTTTCGGTGTGGCCCTCGTAGGTACCACCGTGCAAGTCGGTTCAAGCCCGACATAGCCGCCCCCGCTGACAGGCGAGGGGGTATCCGAAGGGATTTCCGCACGAAAAAAAAAAAAGGTACCACCGTGCACGCTTGCGAAAAACCCTCCATAGTAATCCAATTTCGGTTTGATTGCGTTCAGGGGTCAGCAAGTGCATAGCCGGACAGGGGGATTGTGGTCGCAGCACTAGTGGGACCGGTGGGTGTCACGCGGTGCTGCGACGACAATCATCTTCTGATGAGGCCGTCAAGCTGAGTGCCACCATTGTTAACATGGTGCGTGTATGTAATGGTGACCCTCTTTCCTGAGACTTTACCTTCAGCTTATCATAAGGCGAGATGAAGTCAAATTGACGTATAAAAAAATACATCAGAACACTTAAGCTTTCTGTATATATGATTTCATTTGATAATATCTATGCTAAGCTAAACATGATTAGCTAGACAATCATGTCTGTCGAATATTTAGTTGATATGATGATAACTCACTAGATGAAATTGTTAATCAGTTATCACCAACACAATATATCTTAAATCAACAGTAGATATACATAATCTAACTCTACAAATATGAATCTTATATAATTTTTTGATTGGCGAACAATACTATTAACATGTAAATGAATCGTAAAGCTTTAGCTTTTATTCTCAGTCTACGAAATAAATGGATTTTTGGTGATCCTACTTATGTCACCTCGTCACCGCTCACAGAGCCGTAGATAAATAGCACAATAACCTCAAAATTATACAGAAAAAAAAAGAATCTCGCTCCAAATTTCTAAAATATTAAATATGAAATATCTAACATACAATCTGATTGATGATGCAAAAATATTTACAGAAAAATTCATTAACAGCTATGCCTACTAATGTTTAGAATTTGTTACAAGAATAGCGGAATAAGTATCGGGTTGCCTCAAGGCCTTATGTTAGGACCGACCTTCTTTTTCTTTTTTTATCTTTATTTGTAAATGTATTCTTTATTATTTGCCTGAAAAGACATTTTGCAAATGTGTCATTTTGCGGCAATATGTCATTTTGCGGCAATATGTCATTTTGCAAATGTCGTTTCAACGCGAACACACACCAGTTTGAAAACAAATCACACTTGGCAGCTCAACTGGAGTATACCCATCGATCAGGTGCTCACACTATCCTGCCATATGGAAAGACATAAGCATTAGTATTATTGCCAGATTCTACTTGCGGTTGCCCTACACGCATGTCACTGGACTCGCGACATAAACTGTTTGCACTCGAACCGGCCGCGGCGCCGCAGGTGGTGCTGGGCGCGTTATCCTCATACTCATAATATAGGCTATAGTTGTAGGTATCGCGACGCAAACAGCTGTCGAGAATAATCTGCCTACGATTGCGACGAACTGTTAAGTATACCTGAGTTTATTAGTTTTATAAAATATGACCTTGGCTCATATATACCTGTTACGATGCCATTCACCCAGTGCGTCCCCATGCGAATTTTAACTTTATTGCCATATAGGTTTAAGATTCCGCGAGCCCCTGTCAAAGCATTTTTGCTGAATATCCTGACTATTAAGTAAATCATTCTGCACATCTATCCTATTGTATTGTTTATGTTGAAGCAACTTTGGTGAACAGGGAAGTATACCTTTTTTTTTTTTTTTTTTTATCGTGCGGAAATCCCTTCGGATACCCCCCCGCCAGCCAGCGGGGGCGGTTATGTCGGGCTTGCACCGACTAAAACCGCACGCCGTCTCGGGTCTTCAGACGCCGGGGTGTAAGGTTACCCATAGAGCATATCCCTCGCACCCCGGCTGACCCTGGGCCATCTCACCACTAACAGCATCGCTCATCCTGTCTCCTCTGAAAGCAGAGGAGTACGGAGAGCGATGTGTTCCCGCCACGTTGGGTATTGGCCGACGATCAATGCCAACCCTATGAAGGGGTGAAGGGGAAGCCATTGACCGCCGCCCAGGGTGTACCGGCCGCTCCGATTCCGTTCCCCCTGGACTGCAGCGGGATCGGAATCGGAGCGACACTCGAGGAGGTTACCCAACACACACCCCAGGGAAGTATACCTACTGCGTAATTTTCTATTGTTTAATAATTCCGAAGTAGACGGTAGTTTGTCACTTATGGGAGTATTTAAATATTCCAACAATGCTAACCTGAAGTCCGATCCATCATATGTCTTTCTAAATATCGATTTTATTGTTTGAACAGTTCTTTCCGCTTGTCCGTTACTTTGAGGGTACAACGGAGAAAAAGTCTTATGTTCAAATTTCCATTCTCGACTAAATTGTTTGAAATATTTTGATGAAAATTATCTGTAAAAATCAACTCCGGAATACCTTGACAACTAAAAACTTTTTCATTTCATTTATAACGTTTTGAGAGGCCATAATCAAGAATTGAATTGAATTGAACGTTTTGAGATGTTAAGTTCCTTATTTCCTCTATTTCGACAAATTTATTAAAATTATCCACCAACAAGTTTTGTTATAAAAGTGAAACAGATCTGCCCCTATCTTCGCCCACGCCCTTGACGGCACTTCGTGGGAGATCAGTGGTTGTTTACAGTTTTCCTTTCTATAAATTAAGGACGCCTGACAGTGGGAAATCATATCCTGTATCTGATTGTTCATATTAGGCCAGAACATTATTTCTCGGGCTCTTAATTTAGTTTTTTCTTCACTTACTTTTTTAGCATATCGGATCGCATTATTTTAGGTATTACTATTTTGATACCCCTCCATATTAAATCATATGCTAATGTTAACTCATCCATCCTTCACGCTTCAATATGCCTTTAGGATAAGTATCAGAGTTAACGGGATATTTACCATGTGTTTTTAAGAGTGTCCGATATTTCGGCACTGTTGATGACCATGATCACGGAGGAACTGAAGAGGCGGTTACCGGTGAACGAGTTTAGGAGTAAATATATCGATCTACCCTCTTTCGTACTCGTCTCTGACGCGCAACACCACTACCACTGGTCTCACTACACACTCGAACGCTTACCGTATCTACTCGCGAATTTGTTTTGGCTTGTTCCCGCTTATTTTTGCACAGACGGACCACTGGATGCCAGACGTTCGGCAATTGAAACCCATCCTCACGATTGAAATTTCTGTGCTTTTTAATTTTCTAATAATTATGTTAGTGACCATGATAGTTTAAATACCTATATTGCCCTTAAGATATCTTCCACATCATACTTATGAGAGGCCATCCATCTCTTATTACGCTTTTCAGCTTCTGCATCTCCTCATCCATCACTGTATATTTTTGTAACTCTGTGAAATGCGTGTCGGTTAAGCTGTTACTCGAAACAACCGCACATACTTGCGCTTCAACGTCCAAATAACCCCGCGGAACACTATCACTGTCAGGGCTCGGTGCCACCGCGCGTGATAGTGTGTCCGCGATCTGCAAAAACTTACCTGGTTTATATACCAACTAAAAAGTATAAGGCTGCAACCTGATTAACATACGCTGTAGCCTCGCCGGTGCGCCTACTATAGGTTTAGCTATAATACTAATCAGCGGTTTGTGATCCGTTTCAATCGTAACATCACTTCTGCCATATATGTGGGTTTAGAATTTTTCACATGCAAACACACAGGCATACAATTCCTTCTCAATCTGAGCGTAATTTTGTTCTTTTTTAGTCAGCGATTTAGATGCAAAACACACTGGCATTCCATCCTGCATTAAACAAGCTCCCAACCCATTCTTACTGGCATCCACTGATATCGTGATGGGTACATCTAATCTATAGAAACGCAACACTGTCGGACTCGTTAAACACTTTTGGAGATCATTAAAACACTTGTCATGCACTTCAGTACAGTGCCATGCAATATCCTTCTTCAGGAGTTTCCTCAGCTTATGAGTTCACTCAGACAAGTTGGGAATATAAATAATAAATAAATAAATAAATCTTTATTGGAACCAAAAAATATACAAGAATGATAAGACATACTGTAATAGTGCCTGCATTAGTTTAGAACTGTGTCGCAGACACTAAAGCCACCTCCTGGCCAGTCTGGGGCAACAGAGTTCCATTTTTAACATAGTATTTATAGTATTAATATTATTATAAATGTTTAAAAAAATATTTATATACTTTAAAAAATATGTAGAAATTAATTAGATATTTAAATATAACAAAACACTTAATATTCTATTATTATGTTAGTGAGTGTGTATGTGTGTTTCAGGTGTGTAGGTGATGTAGTGTGTTATGTGATATGTTAATGTGAGTGAGATTGTCTGTAAGAGTGTGTGACTTGTGAGGTAGTGAAGAAATTTGGAGGAGTAGAGTACCTATTTAATTGAATATGGTTGAGCCACAATTTCCAGCTCTTCGTAGGTAAGAGTATGTAGCCATTTATCAGTGACCAGCCTGCAAGCCCTCAATGTAAGCGGATATACATTTAGGATTTTGTTAACTCGATTGTATAGAAGGGGGCTAACAAAATGATATTGTCGTTTGAGGACTGCAAGTCTAACCAATTCCATTTGACGGACTCTGTCTGACCTACGTGTTTTTGTGGTGAAATCAGCATCAAACGATAGTTCACTGTGCTTGCGCAGTATGGTATTCAATAGAAATGAGTATCTCACGGTAGGAACCTTACACAAAGCATATAATTCAACAGTGGGGAAACGAATAGGTTTGCGTGTCATGACCTTCAGAACAGCCCGCTGTGCCCGCTCCAAGGATAGTATTTGGGTCTTTAGCGAGCCACCCCACGCAGTAACACAATAAGTTATTATAGAATGGGCGAGAGCGAAGTAAACCATTTTTAAAGTAGGTAGTTTGGCTGCTGCCCTTATTTTTTTAAACACGAATATTTATTTTCGAACTCTTGGCACCAAAGATTCAACCTGATAATTCCAGGACAACATACTATCGACAAAGACACCAAGGTATTTAATAAAATTAGTGCGCACAATATTAACACAAGCACAGTTTGGGTCAGTAACGCCTGTGCATTTGTAGGCAGTTAATGTAAAGGACGGTGGTTGTGATGTAATTTTTGGGGAGAAAGTAATAAATTTTATCTAATCTAAATTGAGAGTGAGAAGATTTTTATTTAGCCAGTTCATAGTAGATTGAAGAGCTGATACCGCATATGAGTATGCAACATCCCAGCTTTTGCCATGAACCAGTATCACCGTGTCCTCTGCGTAGGTAATAATTTTAGCGTTATGCAGGGGCAGCTTGCAAAGATCGTTGATGTAAATCAGAAATAGTGAAGGCCCAAGCACGCTGCCCTGAGGAACGCCGTAGCTTATGCATTCTTCTCCACTTGTATAGTTACCAATGGTAACGCTTTGGGTACGACCGGTTAGGTAACTTTTAAAGATGTTTAAAGGTAGCCCTCTAATGCCCATTCCAAAGAGTGGAACAGAGACAGTGTCAAAAGCTTTAGATCGAGGAGTATACCTATGGTTTTTAACTTATTATTAAGATTTTTAGCAACAGTATTGGTTAAGTCCAATACGGCATCTTCGGTACTTTTGCTACGCCTAAAACCATATTGGTTGTCGGCAAGAATTTTATGCGTATTTAAATAATTAAGAAAACGATTGTTTAAATTTTTTTCCAGTAATAAAACTACCCACATAAGTGATCATGCCCAACAATCGCATTAAATTTCAAACGTAAACATCTGCCAAAAACAATATTAAAAGTGCAAAGGTCATTCGACTCATTATCTAATTTCAATTGCCAAAAAGAATGCTTACAATCCAGTGTACTGAAATATTTAGCCCCCGCCAATTTTGAAGTAATCTCGTCTAAAATAGGTGATTTAAAATGTTCCCGCCTAATAAATTTATTCAAGTCCCGTGGGTCTAAACATATACGAATATCGCCGTTTTGTATACGTACAACCGTCATACTGACTACTGTTAACCCAGTTCGTGGGCCCTTCCACTCTCGCAATCACACCGTGTTCCAACTTTCATCTAATTTTTTCTTGCATTTTAGACATCGCTGACCATATGCCGGACACTTGTATTTTTCATGACGGCTTCCACAAAAATTGCATCTCACAATCTCCGGCACGCGTCTCCACTGGTTGGAGCTACGATGTGGTGTTGATAAACCGACAGCGCGCACATTGCGCCGCGTCTGTTTTTCCGAGTGTGTGGTTCGTGCATCTTGTTCAATAGTCAAACGCTGTTTGCCTTGTACGGGCGGACGGCAGTGACATACTCAGCACGCCCTGTTATTTTGTTTCTGCTTTATCCAGTGCGTGTGTACCTCGGCGCCTCCATCTTCGTCTCGCTCACTCAGATCGTCAACACATCCTTCATATTTTTCTACATGTACCTTTTTTTTTTTTTTTTTTTTTTTATCGTGCGGAAATCCCTTCGGATACCCCCCCGCCGGCCAGCGGGGGCGGTTATGTCGGGCTTGCACCGACTAAAACCGCACGCCGTCTCGGGTCTTCAGACGCCGGGGTGTAAGGTTACCCATAGAGCATATCCCTCGCACCCCGGCTGACCCTGGGCCATCTCACCACTAACAGCATCGCTCATCCTGTCTCCTCTGAAAGCAGAGGAGTACGGAGAGCGATGTGTTCCCGCCACGTTGGGTATTGGCCGACGATCAATGCCAACCCTATGAAGGGGTGAAGGGGAAGCCATTGACCGCCGCCCAGGGTGTACCGGCCGCTCCGATTCCGTTCCCCCCGGACTGCAGCGGGATCGGAATCGGAGCGACACTCGAGGAGGTTACCCAACACACACCCCTTTCTACATGTACCTGCCTGCATCTGCGATATTTCAGCGGTGTTGCAAATATCCAAAGCTTTTCTTAGCGATAAATCATATTCAAGCAACAACGGTGACCTCAAAGCATCCTCTCTGATCCCACAGATGAGCCTATCTTTCACCAGGTCATCTTTTAACTCCTTGAATTCACATAGCATCGCCAACTTGTTCAATTCAAATACATACCGTTCAACAGACTCTTGTTCCTGCTGACTCTTTCAAATAAGCTATGACGTACAACAGTCAGATTTTTCTTCGGCGTAAAATATTTTTCAAATTTGTTCAGTACTTATTCAACGGTTACGCTATTGTCCAACTCGAATGTTTCATACAGGTCATGACACTGCTCACCAATTATATGCAGCGGAATGCTCACCTGCACCTCTTTGTCTTTTGTGTTTAATTGACATGCTTTGCTATTGCAAGATTTTTTCCACTTCAACCATTGATCGCTTAAATTTCCAGACGTCACATTGAGTACAGTCAGTCAGTACAGTCTTTTTCAAAACAAAATATCGACGGCGGTTGCAGCAAAGATTCCATTTTCGTTTTTGTTTTTCTTGACACTTTGTAGAACACTTCTTGATATTTGATTTTTCTAGTTTCTCAGCTCTTCTTCCATGAATTTTCCAGCTGCGCCATGTGAAGTGTGTTGACGAGGGAGGAAGAATGCGACACAGGTTGACATGCCAAATAATGATTTATTAATCCAATTCATCGTATTTATACCTATGCATCCTAAGCCATTCACATCTACCCACAGATTACACAATAACTGGCGGGACAAACAATATCGCGATCCGGTGAATAATATTGATGACTAGCTGACCCGGCAGACTTCGTACTGCCTCAATCGATAACAACTTCCATATTTATTCACCTTTTAAACCTTCTCTGGACCTCCACAAATAATTCAAGACCAAAATTCGCCAAATCGGTCCAGCCGTTCCCGAGTTTTAGCGAGACTAACGAACAGCAATTCATTTTTATATATATTGATGATATTACTGTGCAAACGTGATAATATTATGTGCAAAGAAACGCGATTGCTCGGTACACCGGATCACGATATTGGATCGGAATATATATTGACTGTCTCCACACGCCCTAAGTGTTGAGTTGCCTTACTTGCTATAAGGAGCCGTAGCGGCCATCGTCATCATCTTCATGTATAATGTAATTTTACATGGCACTTATTACCTAAAGTTGTTTTAACCATTTTCGAAATAACTACGCTCATATGACTTACCGTTTAAGGTACCTAGGGTCGTTTCACAGATGTTTGTAATTAAAAACTAATGTACGAAATACCTAAAGGTCTTCTCACCTATGGTAACCTCACTTACGATCAACTTACCTATGGCTTATTTATCAGGGATCAATATTTGCAGGCTACATGCCGCGGCAGCGGTCGCCGAGTGCCAAGTTTGATTGGTGTAATTTTATAAACATTTCATAGAACTCGTCACATGAATAACAATTACATAGTATACAAATATATACATACATACATATATAAATAGAATGTGAAGAGTAGTTTCTACGACTACAATAAACAAAGGTATAATTTTTTTTTTCATATTTATGGATTGTGTTTGTCTAATGTTTCACGGCCTTCACAGTAAGAAATTTACCATAATAGGCGATAGAGTGCGCTTCCAAAGTCAAGATCTCTGATTATGATTCTTTGAGATACGTGGGAGTAAAAGGGGTTTGAAAAGAACGTTATATAATAATGCCAAAATATGAGCATTCCTGCGAAGACGAATTGGGAGCCACTTGAGTCTGTTACGAAATTCAGAACCGTGAACATATTTATGTAAACTCAATAGGAATCTAATTCAAAAGTTTTGTAGACGCTCAAACTTATCAAGTTGCTCCTCAGTAACATCAGGATAGCTGGCTTCGGCTTAATCTAGTGTAGGAAGAAAAAGGGATTGAGCGAGCGAAATTTTAGTTAAAAATTATAAAGAAGTTTCGTAACCGCCGCAATGGCCCTGCTGATGCAAAAAGTTTCCGACTTGTTTCTTGAACTTGAGGTTGAGGTTGATACTCAGATTTTTAAAATTGGTACTAATTGGTAAAACAGCACATGCAAATTGGACTTGCGGTAGTTGCAACCAGTCAAATCTCGAAACTAACTGTGTACCACCTATAACAATTATTTCTGTTTTGTTTGGGTTCACCGTGAGTCCATAATTTATACCCCACTCGGAAATATGCTCCAGATTCGTGTTTGTTTGTACAAATGGCTCCTGGTAAGTCACATAACGGAGCTCGTGTATAGATTTGCAGATCATCAGTGTAAAAGTGGTAGCATGAAACAAATTTTTCAGAGATGGTATTCATAAAAATTGCGAAAGAGTAAGGGATTATGAAAATATGTGAATCAACCGTAGTTATGTTGAAAATAGTAAAAATAACTGTAGTTATAATGATAACAAACCTATAGAACCTATAACGCAAGTAACCTATAGAAGCGCCCGCAATTGCTATGGTAGCGGATCTCAGGTCACTGTACTATTTACCCTGTTTACTGTTTATGCTGATAAATACTAAAGATAAGATTTAATTGACTCTACGCGCAGATGAACTTATATTCCTGATTGCAAGAATCATGAACTTTACTAGGCCATTTACAGCAATAATTATCTTATTCCTTTAGATATATGCCTCCGTTCAATAAAAGAAAAATAACAAAACACATGAGTTGTGTTCTGTTGCTCCGCAGGTCTAAAAAGGCAACATTGAGCGATTCCGCTAAAAGCGAATAACTTTAAGAATTTCCAGCAGATCCCAATCAATTCCTCTAATATTCGTAAAATGGGCACTCATCTGAGCAGAATTACAAGATTCACAGATTCATATTTTGTGTAAATGTTGCTGCAAGAAAAAAGTAACGATCGTATTTTTACCGGTTATTTTGTGGAAATTTCGTATCGATAAAACGATTAAATACCAATAACCCACCATTGAATTATTACAAATAAATGTATAAGAAGGAAATTAAAGGAAAAGTGTTGCCAAAATCTGGTAATATCAGTAATTTGTCAAGGTCATCTGTTACCTGTCAATATCTACTTGACTCAAATTTTAAAACACTGGGTTGTGCTGTATTTAAGAACTATGAATATTTCTTTGAAATGGATTTCTAAATGCGACGTACCAGGAAACCTTTTTTAAATCACCCATTATAAGTATCCACTCAGCAAACACATCAATAGTCGTAGTAGCCTTGAACATAAGATTAATTGAATCCACTTTCACTAGATGGTCACCACACCTATATAATGGTAAATGGTATAAGTTAAGTAATTATAAATAATTTATGAATAAAACATATACACATATACACAACATATACACGTTAGGTACATAATTGTTTCTTACTTTCTTTATATTATATTGCATTTGAAGCGGCGATAGCCAAGTGGCGTACGTAACGGACTGCTGAGACGAGGTCTCGAGTTCGATCCCCAGTCGCCCCGGGCACACACCTCTGACTTTTCGTAGTTATGTGTGCATTAATAAATGGTAATTATCGCTCGCTTAATATTGTGCGCGGTAGATGGCAATAGGCTCGCCTCCTATTACATTGGGACCTTAACATAACTGGCGAATCGCGGGTGTGTAATACACCTCTGCCTACCCCTTCGGGGATACAGGCGTGAAGTTATGTTATGTTATGTATATTGCATTCGTTAGAAAATACCAGGCCACTCAGAAAGTATTGCGAAAAAAAGTTTTTATATATGAGAGACTGGTCAGTTATAATCTATTTCTAAAATATATTTTTTTTTTTTTTTACTAAAAATTTGAGTGCGTTTGACTGCATCTCACCTGATGGTAAGTGACGATGCAGTCGAGGATGGTACACGCAAACTCAAATAATGCCTATTCACTCTCGCCTTGAAGGTCCCCAAATTATAAGAATCGGGGAACACAGACGCAGGCAAAGAGTTCCACTCCCTCGCTGTCCGCATAATAAATGAGGAAGCGTTGCGCTTGGTGCGGATTGGTGGAATATCAACAACGAAGGGATGAAAACGTTGCCCGCGCCTAGTTGTCCGATGGTGAAATGGAGCTGGGGGAATGAGGTCATGCAATTCTTGAGCACATTCTCCGAAATGAATCCGATAGAACACCGATATGCAGGCAACTTTGCGGCGATGTTCAAGGCTTTAAGGGGCTAATGTTGCTCGCGTCCGTAGGCGAGGCCCTTTGGGCCTCATTACTCTAGTTACCCTACACGTGGCCCCTGGGTAGTGCTAAATGAGCAGCACTTTGTCTGGTGGTAGGCTTCGGCCGTGGCTAGTCACCACCCTCAAGGCTAAGTCTTGCCGCCAAGCGTCCTTGGACGTGTTCCGGCATGGAGCCTTGGGAAGCCATGTGGAAGGCGGGTCTGTACAGTAGCGCTGAGTCAGTATGCCATTTCGGTGTCAGAGTGTCGCTGCACTTGGCGGCTAGTCTTGGAGGGCAGCGGGATCCGAAGCACGGTGCGAAAAATCCCGGAATGCTCCATCGTGCCAATTGGCGATTGGACGGGAGGACCCGATGGCCATCTCCGGGGGGGTTCGGGCGTCTCCGCGGTCTCCAGGCTAGTCTTACCTTCAGTGCAGCGATTCTGTGTTCACCACTGGATCCTGGTCAGCGCCTCGTACAACTTCCGCCTTCCTGTCTATTCACTCCCCACAAACAACATGAAAGTCATAAAAAGAAATCGAGTTTTACAGCGGCGGCACTTCCTCCCACTTAAAGTGCACCTCGGGAACATCAGAGGATTGCACTCCAATCTCGATGCGGTCCACCACCACCTTGAGACCGATAAGCCGCTGCTGCTCTTTCTTACGGAGACGAAAATCGGACGTCCGGCTGATGTGTCCTATCTGCAGTACCCGGGGTATACCCTGGAGCACAACTTCAAGGCACAAGCCGGCGTCTGTGTCTATATCAGCGATGGCATCTGCTGTAAGCGTCTCCGTAACCTTGCAGACTCCTCTTTCTCCACACTCTGGGTGCTGGTCGACACCTGTGTCTACGCCTGTGTGTACCGTTCACACAGCGGCAATCAGGAGACAACCAGGTTATGTGAACATCTGTGTGAGGCCGCCGATGAGGCCCAACTGAGGTACCCGTCAGCACAACTGGTCCTTCTCGGGGACTTTAACGCCCACCATAAGGAGTGGCTGTTCCCGTACGAGAAGACAGACCATGCTGGGAGAGAAACACTCAGACTTGCTTTGACGCTTAACCTTTCCCAGCTGGTAGATCAGGCGACGCGTGTACCTGACCGTGAGGGCGATACGCCGAATTGTTTGGACCTTCTGCTGACAACAGAACCAGACCGATATAATGTGTCCGTATCCCCACCACTGGGTACGTCTGACCATAGTTTGGTGAAGTCTGTACTGTCTTGTTCACCTCCCGATCTCAGCCCTAAAGGCACAAGACGGGTTTGGCGGTACAAGTCAGCAGATTGGGATGAGATGCGCCACTTTTTCGCATCTTATCCTTGGCGGCAAACGTGCTTTTCTTCGAGCGATCCGTCGAGCGATCCGTCGAGCTGCGCGACAGAAATCTCAAGGGTGGTGTGTCAGGCGATGGAGTACTTTATTCCTTTTTCTGACTTACCATCCAAGAGTAAAGCTCGCCCATGGTTTGGTGCTGAATGCTCAGTCGCAGAGGCGCTTAAGTATTCAGCTTACCGGGCTTGGGCTGAAGCTCGGAATCGTAAAGCTCCGGACACGCGGGATAAGAAGAAAGCCTTCAACAAAGCCGCCAAGTCCTTCAAAAAGACGCTGCGCATGGCTCGTCTTGATCATATACGCCGAATTGGATCAAAACTAGCCTCTTACCCTTCTGGGAGTAAGGCGTTTTGGTCCCTGGCAAAATCGGTCGAGGCGAACTTTTGTCGCTCGTCTCTGCCTCCACTGCACAAACCCGACGGAACGCTGGCTCACACGGCAACTGATAAGGCAAACCTGCTTGCCTGTATGTTTGCCGAAAATTCGCGTCTGGATACAGCGAACAATGTACCACCCCAGTTACCTCCTTGCGGTACTACAATGCCCGCTATTCGTATCCGCCAAAAGGAGGTACTTAAAACGCTTCGTAATCTAGACGTGAACAAAGCCAGTGGACCTGACGGTATACCTGCTATAGTGCTAAAGAACTGCGCTCCTGAGTTGTCTCCTGTTCTGACACGCCTGTTCCGCCTCTCTCTTAGAACAGGTTTAGTCCCTGAGTCATGGAAGCTTGCTAACGTGCAGCCTGTGCCCAAGAAAGGTAGTCGTGCTGATCCCGCCAATTACCGCCCCATAGCAATCACCTCCATAATCTGTAAGACTATGGAACGTGTAATTAACACCCGCATCCTGGCATACCTAGAAGACAATGACCTCCTCAGTGATCGACAATACGAGTTCCGCCGAGGACGATCCACTGGGGATCTCCTAGTGTATGCCACGCATGTATGGGGCGAAGCCATCGAGAAACACGGCGAAGCTCTCGCTGTGTCTCTCGACATCTCGAAGGCTTTCGATAGGGTCTGGCACGCTAGCCTTATTAGCAAGCTTCCATCCTACGGGATACCTATGAGTTTGTGTAACTGGGTAGCTGATTTCCTGAGGGAGCGGTCTATTCGAGTGGTCGTTGATGGCTGCTCCTCGGACCTATTGGCTATTGATGCCGGGGTACCTCAGGGGTCTGTTCTTTCCGCAACTCTATTTCTGCTGCATATTAATGATCTGCTGAAACCCGGTATCATTGAGTATGCGGACGACAGCACAGTTGTGGAAAGATACCTATCCAGTTCACGAGCTACAGGCGCTGAAACGCTATCTCTGAGAGAGGCCATGATAGAGCGCATGAACCTGACACTTCAGTCAGTGTCTGACTGGGGTAACTCCAACCTCGTTAGGTTCAATGCCTCTAAAACTCAGGCGTGTCTTTTTTCCGCGAAAAGGAGTCCTTTCGCCCTGACTCCGACTCTCCGAAATGAATCCATACCAATATCCGATCATCTTGAGCTCCTCGGCGTTCACCTAACATCTGCTCTTAATTTCGGTCGACATATAGAATCCAAGGCTAAAGTTGCTGCAATGAAGCTGGGCATCCTCTCTAAGGTGAGACGGTACTTCACACCTGGACAGCTTCTTATTTTATATCAAGCACAGGTCCGATCTTGTACGGAGTACTGTTCACACCTATGGGATGGATCAGCCCGCTATCAGCTGGATACTTTGGACACCATCGATCGACGCGCCAGGAGACTCATTGGCGACGACGAGCTAGTTAGCAACATTATTTATGAGTAAAAATTAGTACTTTCCAATTTCAACATCTCTCTGCATTTTTTGCAAGATAATTTCAATTATTGTGTCTCATTGAAAAATGGATCTGCGTCGGGAACATTTTCGCGCTATGATTTTCTACGATTTCAAGTGTCGCCTGAAACCAGACGAATCGTACGATAGACTTCAAATGGCATTCATGGATGAAGGCCCTTCCAAGGCGACCGTGTATCGTTGGTATAATGAATTCAAGCGCGGTCGACTGACTTTGGAGGATGAAGAAAGAAGTGGTCGCCCTTTGACGGCTGTTACGGAAGAAAACGTGCTAGCAGTGAAAAATTTAATCCAAGATAATAGACGAGTCACATATCAAGAGATTCAGCACATTCTTCAGATTGGATCGGGAAGCCTTCACGAGATTCTACACGTGCATCTTCGTGTGAGAAGGATAGTTTCACGCTGGGTGCCGCACAATCTCACCGATGCTCAGAAGCAGGCCCGGGTGGAATGGTGTCGTGATATGATAAACAAGTTTGAAGCAGGCGCGTCTCGGCGTGTTTATGACATCATTACAAGTGATGAGTCGTGGATTTATCAGTATGATCCAGAAACAAAACGCCAGTCGACGGTTTGGGTGTTTCAAAACGAATCAATACCTACCAAAGTGAAGCGATCTAGAAGCGGAGGGAAGATTTTGATCGCGAGTTTTTTCAATTTGTCTGGCTACTTGTTATCAATCCCTTTACGAAATCAAAGAAGCATCAACGCTGAATGGTACACTACCAAATGCTTGGCAGAAGTTTTCTCTGTAGTGAGCTACAAGCGACCAAACACAGGGCTCCGCGGGATACTACTCCACCATGACAACGCGCCCGCACACACCGCGCTTAAAACGAGGGACTTCCTGGACAGCACTCCGGTTAAACTCGTAGGTCACCCTCCTTACAGCCCTGACCTTGCACCGTGCGACTTCTTTTTATTCCCGAAAATAAAAAATCAGCTCAAAGGGATACAATTTTCGTCGCTGGAAGATGCGCTGTCAACGTTTGAGCAGGCTGTAAACGAGGTATCTGCGGCGGATTGGAAAAAGTGTTTTGAAAACTGGTTCAAACGCATGAAACTTTGTATAGAGGCTGGTGGAGAGTACTTTGAAAAGATTTAATAAAAAAAATATTTACCTATAGAACACTTTTTTTTATTTTCGCAAAACTTTCTGAGTGTCCCACGTATGCAAAAGGAATAGCAGATGTTGCCTTTGGGTAACATCGTTTGATTCTGCGAACTGACGTCAAACGAACTCTTACTTTGTGGACCATTTTACGAATTTCGATACCTACAAAACTGTCAACCACAAGAATTGCGGCATTTGAATTGAGCGTTGTTCATAATCATGATTGATCAATGTGTGACCATTTTACGATTTTCGGTGTGAACCATATTGTTTTTTTTTTTATATATATATTTAGGACACGTCAATTTGACTTCACCTCGCCTTTTCCTAATACGATTCCAATTAAGTGGCCTTTTTAGACCGGCCGATGTAAAATTAAACTTTAAATTGTACTTTGTTTACCGAGGTAATATGACTCAGGTGCATAATATGGAATAACCTAATAACAATTCGACTTCGACACAAAATATATATATATCATATATATTTAATCCAAAAAATCATACATGTTGCTTTGAAGAAGTATAACTTCTTACGTGCGTACATTCAATTTAAAATATTATCTATAGATTATAGTAATTTAGGGCTGCATTATACTTAAATCCTTTAACTGGCATCCCCAGGGAAATTTTAGTAGAATAACTTTTTTTAATAGTACCTAATAATAAATTTATTTTCAAAAAGCGTAATACAATGTGTCCATCTCAAACAAACATAACAAAATACCATTTTGGATAAAACTTTTTAGAGACAGAGTGAACGTCAGTGGCTGTGCTAGTACACTGGCGCCTACCCCTTTACAGGTTCATATCAATATTGGTATGAACTATTTGAGTTACGTTTACCTGTAATTACAAATTCGTTTTGGTAAATATTATACTATTATTTTCGAAGGTATATATAATTGAACATTGTAAGTAGTGTTAGCCAAATATAAAAATAAAATAAACACAGGTATGCTTCATACAACGAGAATGAGATTAGTTCGGATCAAGTCATTCGCAATGCCAGCACTATCTAATCTGTGATGCTAATCGAAAGAGTTCGTGTACCTAGTTTGATGTCGTGCGTAATTATTATTATGTAGTAGGTACAAATTAGTGAATTGAGAATGAGTAAATATCTCTTTAGAAATTATTGTGTATTTGATGGTTTTTGTTGTATTTAAATAACATAAGTTTTTTTTTTATCACTGAATATTGTAGATGGCAGTCTATTGTCACAGTCGACGAACGTAGGTAAATCAAAGTGAGCCGAGGTTGGCCCTCTGTAATAATATAGTATTTGTGCTTATAAAAACATAATAGGTATATACTCTACCATAATTCAATATACAGAATATTTTTCGAGTTGAGTTTAAGTATAATACAAACAGTTGCTGAACTTCAATGGATTAATTGCTGACACTTAGTAAGTAGGTGCTGTTTGTCAATGATATTAATCAGTAGGTATCACACTTACCAGCAAACGCTGCTAGATATTGTATTCGTCTATTCGACTTCATTGTTTTCAATGATCACACAATTTAATAAAAAATTTAAAATCTTCAATAAAATTCAACGTTAACAATCAAACTTTCACTTCACTGTCTATCAGTAACACTTATGAAATTTTATGAAAAAAAATGCTTCATGATTATCCATCGACCTTATTGTCTAAATAATATGCTAATGGTTCTTTTTCTGTTTTTATGGCATTTACTTCGAGAGTTGTGTACAAACGTGACTGCCTTGCGGAAGCTTTCATGGACGAATGTAATGTCTAATATATTATCATACCAGCTAATGTTCGCGGCTCCGCCTGCGCGGAAGAAGAATATCGTTTTTTGGTCATAACTCCAGTTCTACTTACCTAATTACAATCAAACATACGACAGATTTTAAGTCTTTCTATCTTTTCTTCTTTTCTTTCTATTCTCTGGTCTTTGACCAAGACCTTTCGAATAGAAAATGCTGCATCAAAATCCGTTCAGTAGTTTTTGCGACCACCGCAAACAAATAGACAAACAAACAAGTTTTCCAAAAAATATTTTTTTGTGTTCAGAATCATTCATTTAGATGCCCAAGTATTTTTTTAAATATCTCCAATATACAGCCAGCTAATTTACAATTTTATAACAGTATAGATAACCAGCTGATTCCCGCGGCTCCGCCCGCGTGGTGGTCGATTATCGTTTTTAGGGTTCCGTACCTCAAAAGGTAAAAAAGGAACCCTTTATTACCTTATTTCATCTTTTGTTTTTTTTTTCGGAATTTGGTCTTTACTTGTGCTGTAAGACGTTGCATTTCACCAAAATTGACAATTCTACGTCAATCGAAAGTACCCAATAGGTTGTGGGTCGAAAACTATACTTACAGCACAGATAATGGAAAAATTTCAAAATATAAAAAGTTGAAAATTTTATAAAAGAGTGTCCCCCATACATAGTTGACAATTTAGAGCGCTCAACAATTTAGAGGACTAGCTTAATTGGCACCAACCTCAAATAAGGTAAATAAATAAAATAGTGCTATTAATAATAATAGTTTATATATTTAGACAACAAAAATCCATTATTTGTTAGTAGGCATATGCAAGCTTAAATTACGTTAGTATTCATAGAATTAATTTCCTACATTTACATTAAATAAAAAATAAAAAATCAATACAACAAATTATTATATTAATAAAGAATTAAAAAAGAATTTAAAATTATTGTGTGAAAAAATAAAAGAAAGTATTTATTGTAATATTATGCTCGTGTGCGCAGAACATTTTACAGCCAATACTAAAGCGATTTTATATTATGTAAAGATATTTAGATAATCGCAATGGAATCAAAACCTATAGGTTACTTTCCGTTGAGCTAGAATCTCGATATTTTGCAGAAAGTAGTCTTATGGCACAAGTAAAGTGTAAAATCCGAAAACCGTAAACCCACATCACAAGAAATGACATGTATGTCCTCTGTCAGGACTAGAAGCTCCAATACAAAGTTAAGTGCGCCTCTCAATTCAGTTTTGTACGGAACCCTCATACGCGAGTCCGACTCGCACTTGGCCGGGTTTTTTGATCATATTCTTTTCTAATTAACTTCAACACCTTAATTTTAAGTTTGACTTTTGAAATAAAAAGAATCGCATCGAAATAGGTTCAGTAGTTTTTGCGACTATCGCGAACAAACAGACAAACACACAAGAATTAAAAAAAAGAAAATTGTGTTCAAAACTTTTCATTTAACATAACCCAAGGTTTTTTTTTAATATCTCCAATGTACAGACACAACTAATTTCAATTGTATAACAGTATAGATGTATGACTGTACAGTTAGCATAATTATATTATATTTAATTAGATAATTATATTTGCCGGTAGTAGAGGGACGGCTATATTTCACAACACATTTCACATTTAGACGTTGTGCTTTATATTTATAAGCAAGCTTATAAAAAAAGCTTTTCACTTAAAGCGCGTTTTTAATAAGCCGTTTAGAAAAGTATAAGCTGTACGTTTTACTTAATAAATCGTTGTGTAACTATTTCGTTAAAGTGTGTTAAGTGACTTTGTGTTTAGTCAATCTGTAATATGACAACGTAATTACAGATTTATAGAAAATACTAGCATAGGTTTTAAAATATGCCCTCATTTTTCAGCTCTAGCTCGAAATTTGCTTTTTCACTTATCCGCTGCTGTTTAGTTTGAGGAGAGCTGTACAGATTATTTTTGACCGCATTTTATGACGGCGCAGCGCAGTGCCGTCAACGCGACGCGGCCATGTAACATACCTACGACTACGTGTTCCGTTTAAACGTACTTATAAGCTTATTGAAATAACCTTATAAAGTGCTTATCGTTTAAACGCTCACTACTATTTACTGGAACAGGTTTTCCCCGAAGAAATGTTTTTAATCATTTTACCTCCTCTTCAAGACAGAACTATCAACATGGCCTAGAACGATTACAATTACGGAACGGAACTAAATTCAATAGAGTTAGCATGTAACATGGCGTGATTCTGAAATATGCTAATAACACGAATATTATTTGATTTGAATCATAATTTTAGTTACAGATTTGTAATTTCTTCATGTGTCAACCATGGTATAGTGAGTTAAAGTAAGTGCTTGAAGGGTTATTGTGAAAGTATGATCTAAAGGGCGATGATATAATATTGTATGACTACGTCGCTTTATACCTGATACAATATTGAAAAATCATTTTAATCCTTAGGGCGGTTAGTTTCAATGGTGTTAATCTGATTTTGATGCACATAATAATTAATTTTGATTGAACTTTTTTTTTTTATATTTAGGACACGTCAATTTGACTTCACCTCGCCTGATGGTAAGCTGAAGGTAAAGTCTCAGGAAAGAGGGTCACCATTACATACACGCACCATGTTGACAATGGTGGCACTCAGCTTGACGGCCTCATCAGAAGAGGATTGTCTTCGCAGCACCGCGTGACACCCACCGGTCCCACTAGTGCTGCGAACACAATCCCCCTGCCCGGCTAATGCTGAACTGAGTTAAGCACGATTTCGTTCTTTACCACGCGCTAACCAATCAAAATCCGCAAGGTCAGTTTGCAAAGCGAATAATAATAATAATAATAATCTTTATTCACGCAAACAAAAACATCATACAATATAATATGAGATAGTGTCGCAGTACAGGTATTGGTTTTTGTTACATAACAATTGAGTTCACAACTGGTACCTTAGCTAGGATAGGTAGTAGCCTGTATTAAAGATACCAGTTTTCAGCTTAAACTTATACTTCACTAACAACCATAAGCGAGACGGTTTGTGACCAGTAATTATGCTTTGGACACAACTAAAGATTACAATTTAATAGTAATTAAATAAATAATAAAAGTAAAGAAATAAAAATAAGACTACTAAAAACAGTTCAAGTGTGAGATGTCATATGTGTGTGTGTGTGTGTGTGTGTGTGAGTGTATGTTTGTGTGTGCCTGTAGAGTGCGTAGACGTGTGGTAAATGCGCATCTGTCATTTAGTTAAATACTAAAAACAATCAGGCTCTCTGTCTCCCGATACGTCAGCCCCAAGAGCCACTCACGAACACTAGACCTGCAAGCTTTGTTGGACAAATGATATATGGGAAGCAATCTATATACTTTGTTGTATAAAGTAGGGGCTAAAAAATAATTAAATTTTTGGGAATGGCTGAAATTTGCCTTGTTCGTGACACATATCCTGTCCCTACGCCTTCTTGTGATATTTACATAAGGATACGCAGCATGCTGCAAAAGGACCGTTTGGTATATAAATCATTGCCTTACTGTTAAGACTTTCTATATAGTTCAGTGGTAGGAAAAGTAAACTCACAGAAAGTACTCACTCTAAGGACAGCTCTCTGTGCTCTTTCCAATTCAAGGAGTACTGTTTTAGACGCACCTCCCCATGTCGATATACAATACTTCAATAGAGATTGACATAGTGCGTAGTAAACCCGTCTAACAATTCGGGGCTCGGCCAGATGACGGAGGGATACAGGAATACAGTATTATTGGCGTTACATCACAACCCCCTTAATCATATTAACCAACCATTCCGTGACCACGCGCTTTTGTGTTATCCGACACGTTTACGTTGGTTTAGTTTAACGTCAGCTCTTTCTTCTATGTTAACCAATTGAAATTCACCGACTTCTCACGTTACAACTGTGATAACAACCCGCTGTCAAACAGAATAATGCCCTTGATAAGTATACGTTATTAGCCTTGAATATTATCTTGAAGGCATTTCGCGATAATAAGGTCTCTTCAATGTGACTAGACCAAAATTATTTTTCCTGCGTTATTATTCCTGCGTATCTTATGGTGTCAAGGTGCTGTCAACTAGACACGCGGCAGCAAGTCAAACCAAGATTGTGAAAAAAGAACAACCGACGCAGCAGCGGTGTGCTATTTATAAATATAAATTAATATTCTACGACATTCTACACATTGCTATCTAGACCCAAAGTAAGCATAGCGTAGCTTGTGTTGTGGGTTCTAGTATACGGATATATAGACTGAGATACATATTTTTTTTGTATATATAATACATGGAAACACTCAAACCTATGCAAATGTCCATATTCATGCATATAAATATTTACATGGGCTGATTTGACTTAGCAGTTGAACGCTCCACCGCTACACCACAGATCACACTCAATTTACAATTTTCATTTACACGAAACATTTGGAGCTACTTAAATCTATTTACAATACACTACAAGACGCATGAGGTTTCAACTTAAAAAAAAAATTGGTAGATTGATGACTAAAATCCGAAATTCCACAAATGTAGCCCAAACAGTTAGTGATATAGTCACTCAGTGATAGAATTGTTGGTTTTTGTATGTTAATTAAAACTGGTATTCTTATCACAGACTGACTTACATGTTAAGAACCTAACCCGCTTTCAATTCTTTTTTATAACGTTCAAGTCAATACGACTTCACCTCGTCAGGGGAGCAGAGGGTCGGAATCCGTTCCTTTCACCTCGCCAAATTTCAAGTTTGTAGACGACCTAGGAGCTTGAATTTGGACGTCCAGCTGGCTATCAATATTGTTTGTGGTCAAAGGAAAAATGAGAGAACAGTTAATTTTCTTAAATATTTTGCTAGCAATTTTATTTTTTAACGTCTAGCGCCTACTAAATCTAAATAGCAAGAAAAAAAACCTCTATTCTTTTTTATTACATATATCTTAATATTTTATTAGGAACTTGTATTTCGCAGAAGAATATTTTCCATGATGATTCTTGATTCTTTCTTATACACACAAAGGAAATACAAGATGCAAATTAATACATAGATGATATATAAATTATGTTAGTACAAAGGCAAGCTTAACTAAATCGGACGTCTACCTCTACATTTATTTCTTTATTTCTCCACAGCACTATTTTTAAAGGTTTACCCTAATACAATAGTATGGTCCTTAAATATTATTATATACATTGCTATTTTCGTGAACTCATTTAGAGAACAAGTACAAAAAATCTATGCTATCTGCCACTTCATTGAGTATTTGTAACGTGCGGGCTATTGGCGCCTTAGCTAAAAAAATAAAAAATAGTTAGCTATAGCATATAGTAGCATATATATAGCATATAGTAGTTAGCTATAGCCAACCGGTATGCCCTGATTAAATCAACATTTGGCTTAGTACTACCAATAACTTCTACGAATACTAGTTAGACTGACTGATCAGAACAAAAAAATGGTTATAGATTTTTATATTCTACAATAGATAACTTTGGTGCTACTCTTTGTTGCTGTCATAGCCACAGATTATATTAAATGTATTTTATACTATTTTATATGAGATCATCACCGGATATCTGTAAAGTTATAGTGCAAGGGCGCCAAAATTATGAATCTATGGTGAGGCGTTCGTACGCCTGCCCTGTTCCTACCTTTTTTTTTTTTTTTTTCGTGCGGAAATCCCTTCGGATACCGCCCCCGCTGGAGACCGGGGGGTCTTCAGCGGGGGCGGTTATGTCGGGCTTGAACCGACTAAAACCGCACGCCGTCTCGGGTCTTAAGACGCCGGGGTGTAAGGTTATCCATAGAGCATATCCCTCGCACCCCGACCGACCCTGGGCCACCTCCGGTTTCGAGATGGCCCCCTTACTTGCTCTCCACTGTGCCATCTGCCAATCAGAGGGACACGTGGAAAGCTTCCGAACAGCCCTCAACAGGGCCGTCCTCGCCTCGGTCGGGGTTGGCCGTAGGCGGCAGCGTCTCTCCCGCCCTAGGAGAGAGGCGCTGCCGTCTCCGTTGCCCAGGGTGCACCGCGTGGAGGTCCCCAACCAAGCACCCCGCCCTGTTCCTACCTCACACCCGAAGTGTGAAGACGCTTTTTGTTCTGAATTGCTTTTCTAGTATATATAGAAGTCATTGAGTACTACTTTTCCGGAGGTGAACAGTCTGGTACTGTAGACAGCGGAGTGTGGTGCGTTGCATTGTTTTATATTCCCTGTGGCCGGGATCGACTTGTCACATGTTGCAAGTCTGAGTGAACACTTGCCAAAGCCGCACCGCCGTATCGGTGTTAATGGTCATGCCACTGACACATAGATCATCCGGCTGCATCTTTCAAGTGAATACTGCGTTGAGCAATTTTCTTCTTTAGGCGCGTTAAGCAATTTTTTGATGAACAAAATTCACGGAACTCGCGTCATCGTCACGGAGCGTTTTCTATATTTTTTAACTACGCCATCATTGTTGTAGCTCATGAACTCGTTTGGAAACTTAACAAAATTATTTTGTTCTGACCTTGATGGAGTTTCGAACTGTTTCATAATGAACAACATAGATGACTCTGTAAATATTTTATTTGTATTTTTTATATATTTTACATTCATATGAAGTCTCAAGATGCCAAAGATACCTTGTAAGCATCTAGAGTGCATTGTCAAGATTTTGCCCCTCTCTGTACCAATAATGCTATATTAGTGGCCCTCAGCTTGACGGCCTTATCAGATACTTTTTCACCTCCCACTGGACCTGGGATTGAAGGAACAAGGAAACACGTACACAATTATGTAGCTACACACATATACGTACAGATATCTAGTACAAAAATATGATAAAGGTAATCATACAGTAGGAATCTTCTTGGACCTTGCCAAGTACGATTTACTCCTAAACTATTAGGTAAGTTTTTATAAGAGCAGAGGAATTTCATCAGAAAGCACATAGTTCTTAATTTACAAAAATGAAGTTTATAATAATATATATATTTCTAAAACGTGCGCAGGCGACACTGCACTGCGACGGCACTCTCCTTTTTTCAGCTGAATCAGCGATAGAAACATAAGGGTGTGCGCAACATGGATCCATATCTTGAATAAAATATGACTTCAGCATATTGACTATATGCATATGACATATTGAATGCAGATAAACCAAAATACGATACATTCTCGATGCACGAAAGGCTGGCTACAACCCGAACTAACCCATTACTGTACTCTCATTATTGTAGAAACCCTAATGTATGGGTACACGTGATACCTTTATGTATCACGTGTACCCATACCTAGATTAAATAAATTAAAAATGTAAAAAACCCCCGACATTGCTAATGATACTCCCGACCAATTCACCTTTCAAACAAACAAACCAAAATCAAAATCGGTTCATCCATTCGAGAGCTACGATGCCACAGACAGACACACACACAGACACGTCAAACTTATAATACTCCTTCGTTTTTGCGTCGGGGGTTAAAAATAATACTAAATAAAACTATAGTTATTATAATTGATGGCACACTTTCGTTCGATCTTTGTGTAAATGCGTATATCCATGCGTAAAATAAGTTATTCTTTCTTCTTATTTACTTAGTAACTTTATACATTTCTGTTAATTCTTTATCATGCAATACATTATCACTAGCGACTTTTACTTGATTCAATTTCTCATTAGACTCACCATAGATATTACCTTGTAATTCAATTTGAATTTCTCTAAGACTCTTTCCTTTCGTTTCTGGTACTACAAAATACGTAAATACTACACCAATAAAAGCCATAATTGAATAAAACCAAATAACTCCGAAAAGTCCTACACTATCCTCCATGATTTGATATCCTCTTACTATAATAAACTGAAGTACTGATGCTAAAATGAATAGAACAGTCATTGCAAGGGACTTCACGTTTAAAGGAAAAAGTTCTGCGGGAATAATAAAATTTAAAACATTGTAACCAATGTTAGCGATGCTACAAACTAAGGTTATCCCAATGAAGACAACATATCTGAAGGGGTTACTAGATTCATCTTCAATGCCTATCACTTGTCGCATGAAGAAATACAACCCGACGAGAGCTAAAATAATACTTGCTGTAGAATAACTGCAGATAAGCAAAGGGCGACGTCCAAAACGGTCTACTGTTAATGGTGATATAAAACCTGAAATCGAAATACTTTAATAAATAGTTTTGTCATTTTAATATTCTTATATTTATTTTACCTAACACTAACCATTACTGATGTAAGATGAAAGTAAACACAGCTTTACTAGCTTGTTATAATAATAAATAAATAAATATTGTGAGCGAATCTACACAGCGCTATCTAGAACTAGAAATACTTGGAAACATTCTTGAACTTCATTAGGCGCGTTGAGCACTTTTTGGGTGAACAAAAATCATGGAACTCGCGTCATCGTAACTTTCGCTTACACTTTCCATTTTTTTTATAATAACGCCATCTTTGTTGTAGCTGATGAACTATTCTATTCTGACCTTGATAAAGTTTCGAACTGATTGTTATTGAACAACATATATGACTATGTAAATATTTTTTTCGTGTTTTCACTTCTGTCGGCAATCCCGGAGTGCTTTTTGTTTTTTTTTTAACTCAAACCATCATAATTTACAAGTAATAATAGCTTATATCCATCGGGGATAATTTACCATATAGTGTTTTTTTTTGTATATGCATATTTATTATACATAGTAAAACACCCAGACCAATGCAAATATACATATTCACGCACACAAAGATTTGTATATAAATAAACTTACATATCATACATATACACACCAAACCCATGCTAAGAGACATGATTAATGCACACAAATGTTTTACAAAATAAAAATATATCTCCAGTGTGATTTGCCCTATGTTATACTTACCAACTACAAAACGAACTACTCCGAAGATGACAAGAGCAGTTGACACTTTTATGTCGCAGTTGCTTTGTTGTATTATCGTACCAAAATATTGCTGCATTGGGATTATACCCGTTAACAACGCAATGGACCTTAAACCTGGCAAAAAAAGATTCAATAATGACTTCAATTGACTGCATCTCACTGGCTGGTAAGAAGCTGGGGTGAACTCCAACAAATAAGGGCCACCATTCCAGATGCTCACGATCCTAAAATGATGGACCCTACCTTAACGGACTCGATAGATGGTTTTGTCTTTAAGAATCCGAGATTGCAAGAAGAAGGAAACACGTTTGCGGGTAGAGCTATTATTATAATCAACAGTGGGATATGGCATGACCGGCTTTGTTCTTAAAATAGTTTTGATTTGCTCACCCGCAGATGCAATAATTGCTCTCCGATATTGTTTACCAGTAAAAAGTTCTTTTAATGAGCCAGATCTCGCCATTTCTTTCCTCACATCTGATCGCATTAAGCTCAGTTTCTCGTCAATCATCTGTAACAGTTGGGAAAAAAATGGTTTAAGCCATTGTAGCTTTGTGTAACAAACTAAACTATGTTAGTTAATATGCAGGTAATGTGTCACTTTATCGTTTGATGGAAATACTTGCAAAATGAATATAGTGGAAAATCGTGTATTTCTGATGTATTGCACGAGTAAGTATGCAAGGATGTCTTCTATACAAATATAAGATAAGATACCTGCCTATATATATATATATATATATATATATATATATATATATATATATATATATATAATTTCAAAGACATCAGTTCGTTTTAAATCAATAAGTATTTTTTCACATTATATACGGAATAGTTAATATATCAGCTTACAACTGTCTCCTATAAAAATGGAAATAATTCAGTCGTCCTTAAAATATACTTTACCTTTTCATCCTTGGACCCGCCCAATCGTGTAAGCGCTTTCTTAGCCGCATCCACCTTTCCCACTTTTAATAAATAATACGGGCTCTCAGGCATCCACATACAAGCCAGGAAGTAGCATACAGGGAAGGCTATCATTGCGCCAGTCAGTACATGATATGAGACGTAGGAGCCTACCGTTAATACTATCAATACTCCTAGACTAAATACAATTCGTGTAATGACTGTCAATGTCCCTCTAATTTCTTTGTCTGCTATCTCTGACAGATATATGCTTGATACCTGAAAATAGTTTTACAAAGCAAATATCAGCGTCAGAAAAAACAATCATTTACACGAAATAATAGTTATCGAAGTTAGAAGTTATATTTATTTTTGTACTGTGTTTGCAATGCCATAGTTACACATATTATGACGATATAACAGATGCAGCGCACACGACTATTCTATCTCAATTGCCCTTTTACAATGATTTTATTTAATGTGTCAAAATAGTAAAAACTTCTGCAAGCAATGCACCCTTATGCTACTGTTGGAATACGGCGGAACACTTCCACTCATTGCGTATGTCCCAATTTTAGGAGTTAGCAATAGACATTATTTTCTTTTAACAAAATCTGATTAAGTACATAATATTTATTAAACTTGCAATGAAGTATTTATTTGACATTTGAGCTCAATTATTGCATAGAAATTATAATATGTCTATGTGTACTATACTCACTGTTGAACTCATTCCGCTTGCACATCCCCATAAAATTCTTCCTATACACAACATCCAAATATTTGGAGCACACCATATAAATACCTGAATAAAACACACTGTCATAAATTGAAGTACTTAGTCACTAAAAAGCGTCGGTAGCTTAGTGGTTAAGGAGTCGACCCTACGATCAAGAGGTCCCGGGTTCGAATCCTGGCCATTACACTACCGACGTGAACCCACTCCTAACACAAGCAATTTTAGCTTAGCTGGAGGGGTTATGGGGAATATTAGTAATTTCGGTTACTAATATTCTTTTAAAAAAAAAATAACAAAAAAAAAAAAAAAATAACTAATAAAAAGTCACTACTATTACTTATACGCAGCTGATCATAGAGGTCATCATCATTCGACCACCAATCCCGTTCATATCCAAAGCTTGCACTTTGAAGCTCGGAAAGCCAAAATCTAATTGAAAACGAATGAGACTGAGTGATTCTGGTGATCGAAAACATAGGTAGGTTTTGTTTTGGCAGATCATACAAATTATCAAAGTTTATTTTATATTTTCTTTCTAATCGAATTGAAATCACGCATTTTAAAAACGGCGTTACTAAATCAGGCCCCAGGTCCTTACTTTCTGATCTTGCAGAAAACACTTACATACATAGAGCTGAAATGTATACACACCGCATGAGTCGGCCCTTAGTTCAACAGTGATACCAAGTCGGCCATTGGGTGGACCTTCTTTTATTTATTACATAGGCAAAATAAACGTGAATGGTAAGTTGAACAAGTTACATACCGTCCCAATAATATGGGGAAAAGCGCTCGCTATAAGAGTAGTTCGCCTGCCGAAGTTGTCGGATATGTAGCTAGTTACACTGGTGCCGATCAATAGCCCGAATACCATTATAGACACTACCCATGATATCTCGGCCTGAAAAGAGTAAAGTAGAGATATCTCATAAACATATTCATCATAATCTTAGTGTTATTCCCGGTGCAGCTGAGGCTTTCATCTCGAGCCCAGGGTCCGCTTACCTACTCCTTTTCTACCTTTTGGTTTGTCTGATACGGCTTTTATGGGAGCGATGCCGTCTGACCCCACAACCTCGAGAGGAAAGCTTGCGCCAGAGCCTCGTCTGTCAGTCAGCAGGTGTATCGGCTTGCAGGTGAGGTGGTTGGCTTGGATTCATAGGTCTTGCTTCGGCCCCATATATTGTTGATTGTGAGGGACAATACATCTCATAAAGATATAAACATAGTTAATATTGTAGAATATACTGCTTCCGGGCTGTTTGACCGTGGTCCATAGGAAACTTGTGCCCCAAACGTTTCGTCAATCACTCCCCCTTCCCCCCTCCAACTGCGCCTATAAATACGCCAGTGACTCGGGCCTCTACATCAGTCGCAGTGAAGTCACCGCCGAGGAGAGTTCTCCGCACTTGTCGGCGCCCGGACATGTACCACTGAAGATGTTGACCGCAGTGATCGACGAAACGTTTGGGACACAAACTTAAATTGCCATTGACTTAGATATACTTATTAGGTGGATGGTGATTTTTTTTCGTAAATCTAACGTGGAATAAACCCAAGTGAATGTTTGTTATTTTAAGCTCATCGCAGGATTAGTTCCTAAATTCCAAATAGTAAAATAGGGATGTTCCATATAAATAAGTGACGCATTTTTTGAAAGGTCATTATCCCCGATGGATATATACTACATATTATGTGTGAATTACTATGGCTTGGGTTAAAACAACTAATATAGCGAGGTTGGATTGCTAGTAAATTATACATTTCTGCTATATTCTATCCACTAGTGGGATGCGTATTAACATATCTATGTAAGTCATTGCTCTATTAGCATACAAATTGCAGTTACTCGGTAAAAATATTTATCAAAGAACATACACTAGTAATGTTGGCAATTATTTCCTGGTTGTGTAACCTGGGCAAGGTGGATGTCACCCAGAAGAAAGTCGCACCATTGCTCATAGTGACCAGTGACACTGAAACACATTTTTATTTTATTATTAGAAAATATAATACATATATACATACAGTTGACAGAATTCAGCAACTTGTAGGTTAAAGACAGCTAATAGTAATACACTATCAGATAACAATTTTTTAGGGTGGTAGGCATAAAAATGAAAGAAATTATCATTCCCTTATTTCATCTTCCTGATACTTCTGATATCCTGATATTGATACGGATTTGACTGATATACTGATAACAGGAGTAAAAGTTAATTTAACAAACGTTTATACATCTGTTTACTATAGGTCTCATAGACAGCCTTATGCCTACGTGTGGTGGGCTGGGCTAGTTATCACCCTATTAATGAGCTCTGGCCCATTAGCAGGGTAACAGGTGCATGTTAATGCACTGGTCCAATAAGGAGGGTATTATGCTCTCCCTTAAAGAACGGGTTCGCCAGCAATGGTGGGCACTTCAAGCCGCGGTCGCACCGCCTCTCCCGACAACAGTCTGGTGTTGGTAACCATATTATTTTCATTTGTACTATGTATTTTATCTACCGGAACAAGTAAACAAGACGTCAATACACGAGATAAGAGAGAACGAATACAAAATACATAATCTATATAGCATTACATTGCACACACAAGAAACAAGTACTTAAGCTCTCGTTCTATACAATTTCTTTAGATGATATGCTAATTAAACTTTATTAGTTCAAAAATGATATGTTAAATGTTTAATTGGCATCATAACTCACTAGATAAAACTGTTAATCAGCTGACTTCACTAACCAGCTGATTAACCGAATGTTTACGATGATAATTTGACTTTGCACTTATGGATCTTAAAGAAATGATTGAAATGTCGAATAATTTATTGACCCATTTAAAATTTACTTTTATGTTATCTGTATGATTTCGATTGATTACAGCTTAGCGGACTGAAAATGCCACATGGAACCTCAAAATTAGAACGAGAAGTTTTCCTATCGTTCTAAAGATTTACATCCCGGCGACAATGCCGGTTGCATCCAAACCCTACATTTTGCAGCCTGTTGTCCACTCTCCTAGTTTTCTTATCCATAATTTGTTTCGTTTTGACTGCCATCTAACATCTAAAAGCTTACACCTAAGCCTCGGGCGTCAATCAGCAGATGCCAGTATACAAGTGAGGCTGGCGTGGACTTCGAAGGTGTTAATAGGATCCCATACACCAGTACCTACATACAGTTATAAAAAGTTAGTAAGTAGTTTCCTAGATATTGAAATTACTCAGCTCTTTCTTGCATTTTGGTTGAATATATAATATAATATAATATAATATAATAATCTTTATTTGTCTGAATATGGTGGTACAATACAGGTCTTATATTCAAAAGGGTAGGTTCAGCATATTCTACCATTACTGGTGTACAAATTTTTAAGCACATGCAAGTCACTCAAAAACACAAAATATAATAACAAAAGTCAATAATACCTTTTTTTTTTTTTTTTTTTTCGTGCGGAAATCCCTTCGGATACCCCCCCGCGTGCCAGCGGGGGCGGTTATGTCGGGCTTGAACCGACTAAAACCGCACGCCGTCTCGGGTCTACAGACGCCGGGGTGTAAGGTTGCCCATAGAGCATATCCCTCGCACCCCGACTGACCCTGGGCCATCTCCGGTTTCGAGATGGCCCCCTCGGGTTTGGGAACCACGGTGTCCCCGTCTTGCCCCGGTTTGGGGGAGGGGCGCTAGTCGCCCCACCGTCCCGGCCTGCTTCTGCTGGGGTGACAGGTGGCCTCACCCGCCACCCCCAGGCCTGCGCTCATGGAGGACGGAGGTCGTTAAGCGACCTCCGGCGCCTGAGTTGCCTGCGACGCGCGGCGAGCAAGTTGCGGGCTCGGCGGACCGGGAGAGTTCTAAGTCTCTCCCGGGCGCGCTCCGCCACCTCCTTCGCGAGCATTACATGCTCGCAGAAGGAGGCGGCGGCGGCCCACGCGCTCGCGCTCCGCACCATTGCCGCAATCATGCTGCCGAGCGAGAGGACTCCCACCCCGATGGCTGCCACGAGGTCACGCCTCGGCGCCTCCCACGCCGGGCAGTCCGCCAGCGTGTGCAGCCCTGAGTCCTCGCTCGCGTCGCAGTGATGACACTCAGGCGTTGGCTCCTTCCTGATCCGATGCAGGTGGTCCCCGAAGCACCCCTTCCCTGAGATCACCTGCGTCAGTCGGTAGGAGAGGCTTCCGTGTCGCCTCTCCAGCCAATCCTCCATGATGGGCCTTACCGCCGCTATTGCGGCGTGCCCTAAGTCAATAATACCTATTGAATGATTATTACATTACTCAATTAATTCTTAAAAATAGTTTCTATGATTTAACATTACACTTTTCGAATTCATCTACCGTATAAAAACATTTCTGGATGAGCCATTCTTTCAACTTCCTCAGAAATACAGAGGTTTGAAATAGCTTTAAGCTGTTTGGGACTGCATTATAATCGCAAAACAGTTTTTTTGGTAGAGAGTCGTTTTTGGTACTCGTGGTAGTACAATTCTATCCGGGTTTCTAGTGCTCCTCGGATAAACCTCACGTGCCTTCGAAAAGAAACTAGGATATTGCCTAACAAATTTCGCAACTTTATAAATGTACATGCTGGGGAGCGTTAACAGATTCAACTTTTTAAATATAGGTCTACACGAGTGCCATGGTGCAGCACCACACATAGCTCGGAGATTTTTTTTGGGCAATAAAGGCTCTATGCACGTCCGTAGAGTTACCCCAAATTACTAGACCATAATTTAGAACTGAGGCAACGTAGCCATTGTAGGCCATGATGACTGATTCAGGGTTTGAGGTCTTTCTTAGTTTAGCCAGAACATAGACAAATTTATTTATTTTATTGCAAACCTTTTCTACGTGTGCCTTCCAGTTAAGGTTGTTATCAATAATTATGCCCAAAAAGGGTGTTTTGTCTACTTTTATTAAGTTTTCAGTCAAATATTTGATATCCAAATTTTGCATCTTCTTACCGTAAGTACCAAATTGAATGTATTGAGTTTTAGTCATATTAACTTGCAAATTGTTATCATGTAGCCATTGAATTATAGAGTCAATTGAATGAAAAAAATAAATAATTATTATTATTTATGTCATTAGTGTAATTTATATCGGAATAATTAGATATTATATGATGTAGCATAATATTATGTCTTGGCCAGAATAAAGATCCACACAAAAACGCACGTTCGAGGATCTCGCATTAAGTGACTCACAACGTTAATGCAAAGAGGTTGTGCTTTAATAACTTTGGTACAGTACGCGACTTTTGTTTTGGTCAAGAAGAGTGAGAATCCAGCGTAGATACGCTTACTCGGTCTTGTACCTAAGCGTTCTTTCTATCAAACAGCGTATGGCTACAACATGTTAATTTTTTACTGTAGTTAATACTAAAGCTATAACTTTCAATTTTTAAACACAAATTGTTTTAACTACTCTATGAAGTTATCAAACTGTCAGTCCGATGTACGATAGAGCGAGCGCTTTATAAAAACGAAGCAAGCCGATCTTAGTCGGACTCTAATTCTATTATCCGACGACGTATCAAATCAAAGGTTCGGCCTCTATGGCGTAGCGGTAGTGCCTTCGACTGCTATGACAGGGGGCGCGGGTTCGATTCCCGCTCAGTGCAAATATTTGTATGCATGAATATGTCTATTTGCATTGGTCTGGGTGTTCCTATGTACAATATGCATGCATTTACAAAAAAAAAATCCGTTCCCGCAGGGGGAACGCACAGGTAGATTTCGTGAAGCAATTAATATTATTTTATATAGAGAACTACGGACTTTAAACAGTTTAATTTTTTTTTCTCGAAAACGGTAACTTTTAGCGAAAATCTTTTCAGACATTTATTTTCGACTTAAAAATGGCCTATCGATTAAAAATGTTTCCGACTGCAAGAATGTTCACCGGTTAAAAGTTATGATTTTTTTCCCGATAAATTTTGGTTTTTCCCCCCTCCACTTTTAGTTAAAGTTTTAATCTTATAGGTTCATAATTAAAAGTTGTTGGTATTCATGTATACTATGGGATAAAATTAGAACGGTTCGAATATCTTTCATGGAACGTGAAATTTTGAGGAAAAACTGATTTCACAAAAAGTGAGGCCCTACCGTCCCCTTAGGCCGGATTCCACCCGTTCACGAACTTAAACTAAGTTTACACCCAAGCAATTTTTGACCGCAGTTTGAAAGCGATCAGGGCAAAAATTCAACCGTGAGAGTGCCGCAAATTTTGGGCAGTGGAACCATACATACATATATATATATAAATATAAACTTTTTGACCAGTGGTCATTTCGGACTCAGGGGGTCATAACTAGACCTCCTATGAAGAATTTTTTTTTAAATTCGACAGTAGTCAAGAAACCAATAGGTAGATCGATTTAATCGAAATCTACCTAAAAGTATATAAGTATGTTTATCTGCATTCTGGAACCCATAACACAAGCTAGTTAAACTATGCTTACTTTGGGTCTAGAAAGCGCTGTGTAGAATGTCGTAGAATATTTATTTTTGTTATATAAGGTGTCACAAAATTAGGTCTCTGAATTTGGTGAGATGACTTGGTATCGACAAAATATGTATTATTTGAAACAAAATAAAATTATCGGGTAAAAAAAAAATTAAAAATAAAAAAAGAATAAAAATAAAAAGAATTAAAATGAATAAAAAAACACCACCAGCAACCAGCGTCACGTGACGCGATGAGCCCGTGACGCACGTGGTAGGCGTGCATTTCTTCTCCTCGCAGTATTCTCCAAGTGGATGTGTGGGAAATACCTAAATCGCGACCAGCGTCACGTGTGCTCGTCGCGTCACGTGACGCTGGTCGCTGGTGGTTTTTTTTTAAATTTTTTTTTACTCGATTTTTTTGTTTTGTTTTAAATACATATTTTGTCGATACCAAGTCATCTCACCAAATTCAGAGACCTAATTTTGTGACACCTTATACATACATGTATAAACTAAATAGTGCATTGGTAATGCATAAACAACTATGAAAATTTTTGTGCACTTGTTTAATATTCTTATTTTTTTATTTAAAAGTACCTCGACTGTGGCCTTAGCCACAGTCGAGTTACGTAGGTAACAAAAACGGGGTCACCATGGAAGACAGGGACACCGTGGTTCCCAAACCCGAGGGGGCCATCTCGAAACCGGAGATGGGCCAGGGTCAGTCGGGGTGCGAGGGTAATGCCATATGGGCAACCTTACACCCCGGCGTCTGATGACCCGAGACGGCGTGCGGCTTATAGCCGGTTCAAGCCCGACATAATTGCCCCCGCTGGCCGGCGGGGGGTATCCGAGGGGATTTCCGCACGAAAACAAAGGTACGTAGGTAATTAAACAAACTTAAGTATTTAAGTAGATGAGGTTTTCACAAGACTTACCAGCAAACGCTGCCAAATATTGTATTTGCCTATTCGACTTCATTGTTTTTGATGATCACATAAAAACATAAAAATCTGTGAAATCATAAACATTAACCTTAACACTTAAACTCTCACTTTACTATTATGTTAAAAAATAATGCTTCAAGATTATCCATCGCCTATATCAGTCTCAGTAAATATCAGTATTTAGAAATCGAGTATCAATACACTTAAAAAATTATCGTATTTTTTTATCTTATCGAGATACTTTAAGAGTTGTACGCAAACATGACTACTTGGTAGATGCTCTCATAATCGAATGCAATCTAGATGTAATTCTATCTGGTATAATATAATTTAATCTATGTTATGTGCAGTTAGACATCTGTATATATATATATTATGTCGCGGCGTGCGTATTTTTGTATCTTATAATATATATTGATTAATATGCATAACATAGTTTTTTCTTTAAAGCATCTACTAGTAACTGAAATTACTAGTTTTCCGGATAACCCCTCCAGCTAAGCCAAATTGCTTGTGTTAGGAGTGTTATAGTCTTAACCACTAAGTTACCGACACTTCATGAATAGTTGAGATAAGGGTGAATTTCCAATATTAACTTTAGGATTGTCACTTCGATGCGCTTCGACTCTGCGCTAGCATACATTTACCCGGCTGTTCTAAACAGCCCGTTAAAGGCGATGGCCGTCAGAGTCATCAGAGGGTATCGCACGATCTCGGTCGAGGCGGCATGTCTCCTAGCCGAGACCCCTCCATGGGACCTGGAAGCGAGAGCCCTTGCGCTGATGTACCAGTGGCGCAAGAAGGCGCTCGAGCGGGGCCATAGGCCGGAGTCCCGAGAAATCAGGGCTCAGCGGTCCCTGCTCCGCCAGGAACTCATGGAGACATGGAGGGTGCGACTTGAGCACCCAAGGTGGGGGGAATCGACCATTGCGGCGGTGAGACCGATCATGAAGGAGTGGTTGGAGAGGGACCATGGGGACCTCTCCTACCGGATGTGCCAGATGGTTACCGGACACGGGTGTTTCGGTAAGTATCTGTGGTGCATCCACCGGGAGACAACGCCGCAGTGCCATTACTGCGAGGATCCTGGCGAAGACACGGCGCTCAACATGTTGGTGGAGTGCCCTGCGTGGGCGAGTCAACGCCGGGATCTCGTTGCGGTTTTGGGCGTGGACGTTCTCTCGTTGGAGACCATGGTGAGGGCCGTGGTCTCCGACGGGAGCAAGTGGCTGCCTCTTTCTGCGAGCAGGTAATGCTCGCGAAAGAGACGGCGGAGTGGGAGCGGGAGAGAACCCTGCCCCTCGCCGCAGACTCATCTACGCCCGCGACTACCGACCTCCATGATCGGGGCCTGAGGAAGGCAGTTGGCCGACTCGCCGTCCTTACAGAAGCAGGCCGTGGCGGAGGCGTGTCGTTTGTGCCCTACACACGCCTGCCAACTCACCGAAGCGGGATAGAACCCGACCCTACCAGGCGAGGCCGCCGTGGCGGCCTAAGTCCGCCGGCAACCCTGGGGTTATCCTTTCGAGGTCTTACCCGGGGTGCCCGGCAACGGACACTTGGGGAGGACACCGTGCGGTTTTAGTCGATACACGACATAACCACCCCCGCTTGCCGGCGGGGGGGTATCCGAAGTGATTTCCACACGTAAAAAAAAAAACATACATTTACCCTCATTTTCTACCACAGCTCAAACCTATCAAGATCCACATTGATGGTTTTTAAAGCGAATGCTGTATTAGAAACCTGTCTCGATAATATTTTTTATAAAACCGATAATGATGATAATACATATAGCAGTCATTGCAACGATGGCTTCATTCAAATCGAAGGCTCTGCCAGAAATATGGAACATTAAATATTGAAAACAAGGTTAGCGATGCTACAAACTCAGAAGACACCATAATATCTGAATAGATCTTTGGATTTAATCGGGACAGAAACTGCACTTAATTCTATACCACATACATACAAAATAACGGACAAAATAAAACACACACAAATTCGTTTTGTAAAAAAGGTTTTCGTTTATTAAAATAAAATAAAAACTTGTAATTATACGACTTTTTAGCGACAGTCAAATTACGGTTTTTATAGGTCAATAAATGCTGGTGTAAAAAATAATTATGGACGTGGTCAAAATTTAATAAATTTGACCACGTCGATAATTATTTCATAACTAATAACATAACATACGTTATATATATATCGTATAAAATCCTAGCACTGTGCTGTCTTTTCTCATTGCTATTGATTGCTTAGTGACTTAGAGCAACACGGCTACTGACGCGATGTCCGTGTTTCTCAATGCCAACTAATTAGCGTATTATTGATCAAAGCGCCGAAAAGAAAACACATAGTTGGTTCAACCAATAAGTTCTATTCGCACTGATAACATTGATATAGATATCACGGAGCTTGGCAAATAAAAGTATAAAGATCAAATTAATTGATTCATTTATTTGAGGTCAAAATACCAAACAAGCAAATTAAAAAAATCCTATTTTCAATTTCTTCAATCGGTCTTACAACAAACAATCAAGTCTTTCCTCTTTATAATATTAGTATAGACTAATCATCACTCGCACACTCTCTTCGCTCTCACATTTGTAACCAAGGGATATCTAGACAAACGTGGCAGGTGACGCTCCAAACGAGGTCTCTCTAAGAGCGGCGGAGAGAATAGGGGATGCGAACGATGGGCGTATTCCAAATAGGGGGGGACCGGCGTCCGCCCCCGCCCGTACAAGGCTCCAAAGGAGGGGGAGACCTGTCTCTGCCCCCGCCCGTGCGTGGCTCCAAAAGAGGGGGAGACCGGCCTCCGCCCCCGCCCGTGCGGGAATCCAAATCAGGGGGAGACCTACGTCCGCCCCCGCCCGAACAAACATGAGCATATCTATTGCGAGGCGAAGACCTACCTGCGGGTGGTACATGATCCCGAGGGGACGATCGTCCAATGTCACCACCCCGCTCCGAGCCCGATCGGTTTTGGTTAGCACACAAAATGTCCGCAGGGTCTGGGCCTAGGACAATCCCTAGAAAAGTGTTCACCCAAACAATAGAAACACAATCGCCGATCCTTGGCGATTTGACGACGAGCTATAACAGGCTTTACACTGAGTTTAGGGCAACGATTAATAGAGTGGTCCGACTGCTTACAAAAAGTACACCGTGAATACCCTTCCTGTACTGCTACAAATCGAGGCCTCGGTTGCATCGCAGCTGGTTGGGTCAGTGGTCTGATGTGAGAGCCCACATCTCGTGACGAAACTCCCTTTGCAGTATCAATGCGGCGACATTCGTCTTCCAAAAACCGCTGCAGATCATTATACGTAGGGAGATGAGAGGAGCTATCATCTCTCATATTTCAATGTGCCCGTTCAAATTGGAGACGCATGTCCGCCGGGAGTTTGGCCAAAACCATATGTAACAAAAGGAAAGACCACTGGTCTACCGGTAACCCCAAGCGCTTCAACGAGTTCAACGCGAATAAAACTGGGTTGAGAATGTCACTACGAAGTGCAGAGACCTTAGTAAATATGGGTAAGTTAAGGATCTGCGTGACATGTGCATCAGCCAAACGCCTAACATCGTTATAGCGATTTTTGAGCAGGTCCTTTGCCGAGGAGAAGGCATCCTCGTCCAACTGCAAGTGCTGCACCAAGCTTAAGGCTTCACCCTGCAAGGAACCGACCAGATAAGCCATCTTCTGGGTGTCCGACAATTCGGTTCGGGAGTCCACCAAACTCTCAAATAGACCGATGAATCCAAGCCAGCTCTCAAGTCTACCGTCAAACAATGGCAGGTTCAAGGTAGGAAGGCGACCCACCAAAGGAGTACCCGAGCCGTACCCCTTGCCTTGTTCATCTCCAGTCCTGCTACGCCTAATCTTAATTGCGGCCTGGTAAATATCCTGAGTTAGTTCAAAGGCCTGATTATAGTCTTCCTCAAACCTAGTTTGTTGATCCGGAGTGACCTTACCATCAGTCAATATCAAAGCCTTTGCAAACATGTCCTCCAAAATACTCATACGTCCGCCCACCTTAGATTCTCGTTGCAGGAGGGCCTCCTGACGATTTGGCCTAGAAATGAGGGCAGGGCATTATTTCCTTGTTGTGTAACCTGGGCAAGGTGGATGTCACCCAGAAGAAAGTGGCACCATTGCTCATAGTGACCAGTGACACTGAAACACATTTTTATTTTATTATTAGAAAATATTATACATCGTACAGTTGACAGAATTCAGCAACTTATAGGTTAAAGACAGCTAATAGCAATACACTATCAGAGAACAATTTTTTAGGGTGGTAGGCATAAAAATGGACGAAATTATCATTCCCTTATTTCATCTTCCTGATACTGATACTGATTTGACTGATATACTGATAACAGGGGTAAAAGTTCATTTAACAAACGTTTATACATCTGTTTACTATAGGTATCATAGACAGCCTTATGCCTACGTGTGGTGGGCTGGGCTAGTTATCACCCTATTAATGAGCTCTGGCCCATTAGCAGGGTAACAGGTGCATGTTAATGCACTGCGCAGTAGAGAACACTTTCGAGAACCTTAGACATGATAGGAAGAATTGAGATAGGTCGGAAGTGGGTAAGCATGGTAGGGTTGGGTATTTTGGGCAGAGGTAAGACAAAGGCCCTCTTCCACGATGAAGGAAAGCAGTTAGAGAATAATGAGTAGTTGATAATGTGGGTAAAGATAGAAATGATATGATTCAGGATGGGAAGAAGCATTTGAAGTTGAAGACCATCATCACCTACTGCTTTATTGAAATAGATTGTAAATGTCTCTTAACATCTGCCTCCGCAACCGGGTGTAATGAAAAAGTATTATTTAACGGCAGTGGAAGCGAAGAGAGATAGTTTAGTGTCGAAGATTTGACATCACTTGGAATGGTAGTGGGAGAAGTTGAGAAATGAGTATTAAATGTATTGAGGTCCATATCAGTAGGGTTATCATTTACGATCTTCCCAATACCTAAAGATTTCAGAAATTGCCATAGTTGAGAAGTGTTAAGATTCTGAATGGACTCGTGAATGTGGCTTCGTCTCGCATCCCTACACATACGATTGCAGTGATTTCGTAGTTTCTTGTATAGGGCCCAGTTTTCATCAGACGGGCACTTACTATATCTACGTTTGGCCTTATCTCGCCTCGACATGAGAGCTTTGATGGATGGAGAAAGCCACGGTGCTGGAAGATGTCTAACTCTTACTTTTTTAAGAGGGGCATGTACATCACAGATTTTCAACAATGTTCTGGTAAAAATAGACACCTTCCCATCCAGGTCCTCACAATTATAAAGAGAAGACCAATCAACATCATCCACGTCCTCTCTCAAACGCTCCAGATCAATGTTTTTGAAACTACGAAGAAATAAAAATTTACTCTTGCGTTTCGGAGGACGAAGTTTATAGGTGAGATATAGAAGGTCGTGGTGTGAGAACGGAGCTGACAGCTGTCCATGAGAAGCCACTTTATGAGAGTTAGATACTAAAATAAGGTCAAGTAGAGACGGCCTACAATTAGGGGCTTTATGTGTCGCATTTAAGGGAAGAATTTGCATGTTGACAGAAGAGACAATAGAGTAGAGTTCACGGCTGCGTGAGTCACCCCTAAGAAGACAGGTGTTGAAGTCCCCGAGGATAATTCTATGTTCATACTTAGACGAAAAAATTTCAAGTAGCGTTTCAAAAGAGGAGAAATAATTAATACTACTTGAAGGGCTGTAAAAAACACCCAGTAGTGTTTGAGTATGCTTAAAATTAATCTCAATAAAAAGATATTCTACAAAGTTTGAGTATACACCTGGAGACTGGTCAACAACCTTATAAGAAATATCTCCACGAAGATACACAGCAACCCCCCCACATGCCTTACCCGTTCTGTCAACACGCACAAGCTTATACCCGGGGAGAGAAAACTGGGTAGAAGGAAGTGCCGGCTTAAGAAAAGTCTCAGAAATTAATATCGCATGAACGTACTCGGAATCAAAAGAAGATAGAAGATCAGAATAATGCGCAGGAATGCTTTGAGCATAAATGTGGACAACATTGAAAAAAAGAGGAAAGGCTGAAAAAATTGAGAATAGTTTGTCACCGAGCTGTACAGAATCGTCATCACTGGACACACTAGCAAAACTATCACTAGACGCAGCAGAAGAACAACACGATACAAAACTCTCTTCATCAGAATCTATCAACATAAATAAATAAATATAGTACTATATAATTAAATTAAAATAAATAAAAAGTTTATAATAAAATATAAACTCCAATAATATTTTTTCTTCCAATCCTCTATGCACTCGCTGGTTGCACAATGTGGGGGCTCAACTTTAGATTGTCCGCCCACGAGTTGGGAGTCCGTATTTTTTTTACACAAAGCTAATATTATTAGAAGCCTCCTCGTAAAGTTTCAAGTTACGGAGATCAATGGTTAAAGAGAAAAAAAAATCTAAATCATAAAAATTTACCAATATTTTGTCACTTTTGATGCTTTTGACATTTCGTCTCGTCATTAAACGTTTCGTTTTACGTAAGGTTAACGCACTAAAATGTTTTACTTCATTTAATAATTAAATAAATACGTCTATTTAGTGACTAAGTTAAATTTTGTGCATATTTTATTCTATTACGTATATTTCGCTGATTTAAATGAATGCTATTACATTTATACTTACAATAATTTACCGACCATTGCCGATATGTGAAACGAAACGTAAAACGTCATCGCCGCGCTGTCACTATTTTTGGAGAGCATTGAGAGCATATGATTGCCTTCCTCAATATGGGTACATTCACAAAAAGTAAACCACAGTGACCCCATGAATAAATTTGTGGCACCAGACGGGACACACACCCAGCGCATAGAAAGCCACTGGCGAAATTTAAAAGTTTTATTTAATAAAGACCAATACAAAGCAAATTTCACAGATTCGGTTGTAGAGTATTCGTGGAGGAGAAAAATAAGGATACAGCATAAAGATCCTTTCGAGGAACTATTAAAAGCTATCGAATATGGTTATAAAATTGATTAAATGACTAAATTTAAATTTCATTGTTTTATTTTAATTATAGTAATCTTGTAAAAAACCTGTTAGTATTTAAAATGTATTAAATAAGTGTTCATAAACAAATTGTTGGTTTTATTTAAACTCACTTCAACAACTTGCGTGGTCTTCGATCCGTAGCCATGCTCACTGCATTGGATGTAGCATCTGACGATTCGGCTACAGGGAATTGTCGCATAAGTTGCTGCAGCTCACCCGCCGACTCGATTCTATGCCGAGAATTATCCGAGACCTGAACAATGATCTTGCCATCAGCCGTCCAACATCGCTTCACACCATAGTGCCTCCTAGCACATACGAACACCTCGTGTCGGGGCTTTGTGAGGAACTCTGATATCGTTAGACCTGTGCCTTTCAACTTTGTGTTGTTTTGCCATATCTCGCTACGAATTCCACGATGTTCAAACCGCACCAACAGTGGGCGAGGTTTACTTGTGTTACTCCCCAACCGATGACAGACCGCTACATCCTTAGATGAGAAATTGGTGATCTTCATTTTGTCCACAAACACCTTAATAACACTGCCCACAAGATCAGAACTATCATCCTCAGAAAGACCATGTAGCAGCAGAACTTTCGCTCGGGAAGCCATCTCATGCCGATCCAAGCCCTTCATTAGTAGCTCCATCTGGGACTTCAGTGTACCCAGTGTTCTCCATATGAGGCCTTTAAACTCTGTGAAGTCCCGGGAAATACTGGCTACAGATTTATGAATTGTTGACTCACCACCAGCGATCCTCAGATCCTCTTCATATTGGGCCATGCGTGCAGTGAATGTTGCTGATAACTCCTCCATGCAGTTAAATAAGTTGGTATATAGATCGATTTTGTGTATGAAGAATTAAGTGCAGTGATGTAGCAATCTAGGAGATGTTTATAAGTGAGAGGGTGCACTAGAGGATATAGAAGGCTTTTAACTGTAAGAGACCGTAATCTTAGCAATCCATGGATTCTCCGTGCGGGTGCCGGGTCCATCGCGTTGCTGAGTTGGGAACTCGGGACAGTGCCTGGGACTTGCGACCCAAGTGTAGGTTTAGAAGGGGCCCCTTTTGTTGATGTACATCAACACTCACCTTCACTACCCAAGTTCCCCTCCCTGCCTAACCAAATTTGATACGAACCTACTAGTGCCGCTTTAGACATTCGTCCTAGTAATGAGCTTATTGTAGCTCTCGATAGGCCTAGATCTTTAAGTAGGTTATAGAGAGATTTTGCTGATATACCTCTCGCTCCCACTTCCACTGCATACAAATTAACCACGTAACCGTTTTTGATTAATTCGTTTGTGAGATCATAGTATTTATTTTTCTTTATTGTGTGGTCCTTCGGTATATTTGTTTCCCACGGTACAGTAAGTTCCACAAGAACCACATGTTTTAATCTCTTAGAATATAGGAATATGTCAGGTCTAGATGACGAAACCCCAACATCCTCCGGAATTTTGTAGTGCTTTTCATACGTGTCGATTAGGAGAGTCCAATCTGGGGCAGTATCTAAGATTGAATAAGGTTTGTTCCTGGGTGTTATGGATGAACCTTCAGACACAAAGTTGATATGACGTCTGTTAGTAGTCAATCCTTTTTGGGCTCTAGCTACTGCCAGACTCATTGCTTCACGTATGATGATAAGCACCTTATCGTGGCGGCGTGAGTAATGGCCTCTATCGAGAAGCACCCTACATCCTACTAATATGTGTCTAGCCGTCCCTATTGCCTCACCACAAGTATAACATTGTTTTTCTGTGGCCTTCCCCCACCTTACCAGATTACTCTGGTCTGGGAGGGTCATCTGAAAGGCGTTAAGATAAAATTTTAACAGGGCCGGCGACCAGTCATAGATCAAGGTGCGCCACTTTAAGGCCATCGGTATGCAGAACTCTCCCATTGTCAACCATTCATTTTGGATTTCCAAATTCATCGCGTGCACTCGATATTTATCATTTTCGTCTTGTTTTAGAAAGGACTTAAGTATATCCTGGTCCCTTTCTGGCTCTCGTACTCCCAACCCCACTCTGTTTGACTGGGCCCCTATCATAAATCGTTTATGGAATAGAAGTCTAGATTCAAGCTCGGACGCGTTATTATCTTTCGGGAGTGCCCTGATTGTGACATCTTGGGATTTTCCTAAGATGTGGGCTTTGGTAACTCTAAGATGTTTATAGAGCTCCGATGGTTTCTTAAGTTTCATCCCAAAATTATTTTGATCCCTAAATAGAGCAGAGGAATCAGCAGAGTGCGCTAGTCCAAGCCACGATTTTAGCGATTTTATGACAGTTGCATCTATTTTCGCCAGTAAGGTTTTACCGAATTCATACACCAGAAAAGGCCAAGTCAGACGTGATGTTAAGTAGTTGTCATATATCCAAGCTTTTTTGATATTGTTTAGTGGTATCTGATCTATCTTATTTAGGTCATTTATAAACGTATCGACAACTTCATCTAAGGATGGTGTGCGTCCTTTATAGTCTATCTTTCTCCCAAGAAATTTAAATGGCACCGATTCAGCGACTATGGAAACTGGTTTACCCCCAATGAAGAGTCCCGGGTCGTAAGAGGTAAATTTGGTGTCCCGTCTACCCAGACATAGACAGTGACACTTACTGGGCTTCGTCCTCAGTCCATTTGTCCACGAACAGAACTCATCGACTTCCTTTAATAGTTCCTGACATTGTTTTGGATTGCGCGTCAGTATTGCGAGATCGTCAGCAAAAGCTAAGATGGACTCTGAGTATATGTTATTTACTTTAAACCGATAACCCCATTTCTTTTCGTGACGTATTAACTTGGTAATTAAGATATTAATTACTATGTTAAATGCTATTGGTGACAAGCAGCATCCCTGAAACAGTCCCACATTATAACGTAATGGTCCTGTGTGTACTTCTTGGAAGCTTATAGCAAATTTTAGCTGGGAGTAATACGACTCGATTATCTCTATGACCACGGGCGGAAAGTTATACCATTGCAACGCGTATACCATAAGGTAATGTGGAATTGAGCCAAATGCATTTTCTAGGTCTATCCAACATACCGTTATCTGTCTTTCGTATTTTCTGGCATCTTTTAAGCTTTCCGCTAACAGACTATTGTGTTCCAGACAACCAGAAATGCCGGGTAAAAACCCTTTCTGGTGGTTAGGTCCGAAATACCTATTGTTAATCATAAAATGACACATTTTTGTTTGTAGAATTGAGAAAAATATTTTTGAAATTGTGTTAGTTACATAGTGTGTTACATTACATTACATTACATGTGTTAGTTAACATTTAAAGGTAAATTCTGTATTTTTTTAATTTAAAAATATGCAAGAGCTTTTAAAATAGGTTTTGACACTTCAACTACCCTCTCATCCTATTTTATTTACCGGAACAAATAAAAAAGACGTCACAACACGAGATAAGGGAGAACGAATACAAAATACATAATCTATATAGCATTACATTGCACACACAAGAAACAAGTACTTAAGCTCTCGTTCTATACAATTTCGTTAGATGATATGCTAATTAAACTTTATTAGTTCAACAATGATGTATGTAAAATGTTTAATTGGCATCATAAGTCACTAGATAAAACTGTTAATCAGCTAACTTCACTAACCAGCTGATTAACCGAATGTTTACGTTGATAATGTGACTTTGCACACATGGATCTTAAAGAAATGATTGAAAAGTCGAATAATTTATTGACCCATTTAAAATTGACTTTTATGTTATCTGTATGATTTCGATTGATTACAGCTTAGCGAAGTGAAAATGCCACATGGAACCTCAAAATTAGAACGAGAAGTTTTCCTATCGTTCTAAAGATTTACATCCCGGCGACAATGCCGGTTGCATCCAAACCCTACATTTTGCAGCCTGTTGTATACTCTCCTAGTTCTCTTATCCATAATTTGTTTCGTTTTAACTGCCATCTAACCCGACAACCCCAAGACAAAAGCCTGCACCTAAGCCTCATTCGTCAATCAGTAGATGTACCAGTATACATGTGAGGTTGGCTTGGACTTCGAAGGTGTTAATAGGATCCCATATACCAGTACCTACATACAGTTATAAAAGTTAACAAAGTTAGCCACAGTCGAGTTACGTAGGTAACTAAGACGGGGACACATGGATCTCGAAACCGGAGATGGGTCAGGGTCAGTCGGAGTGCGAGGGAAATGCCTTATGTGCAACCTTACAGCCCGGCGTCTGATGACCCGAGACGGCGTGCGGTTTTAGTCGGTTCAAGCCCGACATAACCGCCCCCGCTGGCCGACGGGAGTCATCCAGAGACATCCGAGGAGATTTCCGCACGAAAAAAAAGGTACCTACGCGGACGTAGGTAACTAAACAAAACTTAGGTATTTAAGTAGATGATGTTTTTCACAAGACTTACCAGCAAACGCTGCCAAATATTGTATTTGCCTATTCGACTTCATGGTTTTTAATGATCACACACTAAATTAAAAATCTGTGAAATCATAAATATTAACCTTAACAATTAAACTCTCACTTTACTATACCAGTTACACTATTATGTTAAAAAATAATGCTTCCATCGCCTAAATCATTGTCTCAGTAAATATCAGTATTTAGAAATCGAATAGAAGCTCTCATAATCGAATGCTATCTAGATGTAATTCTATCTGGTATAATATAATTTATTTAATCTATGTAATGTGCAGATATATTATGTCGTGGCGAGATCTCATGATGATTTCTTGAAATGGTTGTATTTCATGTGTAGAAAGCGGGGGAATTAGTGCGTACTTTTGTATCTTATAAGATACTAATAACTAATATGCATAATATAGTTTTTCTTTAAAGCATCTACTAGTAACTGAAATTACTAGTATTCCGGCTAACCCCTCCAGCGAAGCCAAATTGTGTGAGCATCAAAATGATGGGACCAAGCCCCCAATTTAAAATGTATCACATTGAAGTATTTGTACTACATATGTAATATTTGTACCCCAAACAAGACATTTGTACCTTTAAAGGTAAAGGAAGTATGTCAAGACGTCCCTGGTCCCGCCACTTTGATATCAAAGTGGCGGATTCTTCTGGAAGCGCTACTCAGAGGCAGGTAATTCACACCCCAAGACTTAGTACTACATATGTACAGGTATATACTCAATTTTCAATACAATTGGAAGTGCCAAATTAAAGTTATGTGATTATAGCATTGGTTCCAAATTGATGATTCATGTTATCGCTGAATTCATGTGAGAATCGTTACAGATCGTGTAAAATGAAATGTGGAAACTTAGTACGTCCTAAGTAAATGAACTTGTGTAATTTTTATATTCATAGCTTAGGTACATCAAAAGTTATCTATCATTCATCGTTATCTTTGAAATGGACACACTTATGCAGAAATGAAAGAACCGGAAATGGTTTGGTAATTATATTTATATGTTGATCTAACTCCAATTATAAATGTTTGATAAGATTTATTTTTAGGCATTTATTAAACAATTAGGCACTATGTACGTTTGACTCTTCTAAACTTTCGTCTTAAAATCATCGTAACACTCCCACTTGCCAACTATTCGAGAAATATGAGCTCGTTAATGCCCGATACCGCTAAATGTAGGTGGAGCTATAAGTTCTATAGCAGATAGAATAGAATAGCATTTCCTCGGAATTTCAGAAATGTTAATCTTCTTCAGATCATTAAGTTCAAAAAATATAGTAGATGATAGTGAGTATTATATGGTTTTGATTCCATTGCATTCAGATACCCTGCATGATAACATTTGTTCTGGAATCATTTCATCAGCTGATTTACCGGCTTAGGTGACGATTCACCCTATAAAAATCTCAGTTAAAGGTGAGTTGGCACTTTTTGAAATCCTTGGTGGTTTATACACCCAGTGTATGGGAGAGTTCTCTACGTCCAAATTTAGAGGTGGTCAACTCAGTTAACTAATATTTCTAACGCGTTTGCAACTATTTCCAAAATGTTTGTGCTTATATTTTACCAGTGTATGTAGCTAATAAAAATATGTTCAAAAGAATAAAATAGATAGATATAAAAAGAACTGTTAGCTATGCAGTTAGGTAAATAAACAAAACCAATACCAAAAACAGATTTAATAAAAAAGGCGGCCAAGTGCGAGTCGGACTCGCCCATGCGACGTTCCGTAGCAGCAAGTAACATAATAATTCTTTTTTAAAATTTTATGTTTGAGTTAATTGAATGAAAGGTAAATTGCGTTTTACGATTTATGACGTATTAAAAAAAACTACTTACTAGATCTTGTTCAAACCAATTTTCGGTGGAAGTTTACATGGTAATGTACATCATCTGTTTTTTTAGTTTTATCATTCTCTTATTTTAGAAGTTACAGGGGGGGGGGGGACACATTTTACCACTTTGGAAGTGTCTCTCGCGCAAACTATTCAATTTAGAAACAAATGATTTCAGAAACCTCAATATCATTTTTGAAGACCTATCCTTATCCTATCCTATCCACATATGGGTTAGATGAAAAAAAAAATGTTGAGTTTCAGCTCTAAGTATGGGACCCCCAAAATTTATTGTTTTTTTTTCTATTTTTGTATGAAAATCTTAATGCGGTTCACAGAATACATCTACTTACTAAGTTTCAACAGCATAGTTCTTATAGTTTCGGCAAAAAGTGGCTGGCTAAATCCAAGCCGAATATTGCGTTTATTAATTTCACCGTCTATCAACTCTTGAATAGAATTTTCTATATATTATTGTGTAAATATGTAATATATTCGTTTGTCCGTTTTGTAATGTAATTATTTTTTCGCCAAGACCTTAAATAATAACTGGCATCTTTTGTCAATGTTATTATTAATAACGCAATATGTGGCTTGGTTTTTTTTTACTAAGCCTTAAGTTCCACGACTCTGTGACGTTGTTAGTTTTATATCGAATGTTATAAAAACACCACTTATTTGACAAATATGCTTTTCTATTAAGCCAGGTCCTCTCAAAGTAGTTGTTAAATATGGAAGTATTGTCTTTTTTTCATATGTTCCCCCGATGTATAACCTTCGGATGTAAAATATTTCGGAAGATATGCAAGAGCTTTTTTTTAGAGATGTTAAATAAGTTTATTGTTAAATCAATTTTTTTCATCCATGTTCCACTTAATTACTTTAAATTCTGATTAGTGAGCTTTTATTAAATCAGTACTTTTTGTTAAATAACGTTATTTTTATATTTTGTTAAATGAGTTAAATCCATTTTTATTAAATCTGTTTTTGGTATTGGTTTTGTTTATTTACCTAACTGCATAACTAACGGTTCTTTTTATTTCTATCTATTTTATTCTTTTGAACATATTTTTATTAGCTACATACACTGGTAAAATATAAGCACAAAAATTTTGTAAACAGTTGCAAACGCGTTAGAAATATTAGTTGGCTGAGTTGACCACCTCTAAATTTGGACGTAGTGAACTCACCCATACAGTGGGTGTATAAACCACCAAGGATTTCAAAAAGTGATAACTCACCTTTAGCTGAGATTTTTATAGGGTGAATCGTCACCTAAGCCGGAAAACTATGCCGGTGCTTATAATGTTTAAATCTAAAGGTAAAAACCCCATTGATCTTTTTCCTATTGCGTTGACTGAGCATTTGTCATTCGAGCAGTTTCTTATTTCATCTGCACTGTATAAAACATCGGATAATATTCTTTTATCTGATACTTTTCCAAGTAAGCTATAGCCAACGACTGTGACATGGCATCAAATGCACAGGTATTTACCGCTGTAACACCATCAGTACTTTTCATAGTAGTAAACTTTTTTTATTTGTGTTTTTACTGTGCGTTTTTTTTCCTTTTCCTCGCCAATGTTCAACAAATGAAGGATTTTTGTCAAAAATAGAATCTGTATTTCAATTACTCTTTGCTGTGTTAGACTGTGACCGTTTAATGATCGACTTTGTTTTGTTGTCTTTCCCTAAATGTAAATGACTCGATGCTAATTTTATTTCACCTGATATATACTCAAAATGTTTCGTCATGAATTCATCTATTCTCAGCCTGTGCGATTGGGTTTTAAGATCGCAAAGAAGAGCCTTGATATTTTAAAAATAGCTTTCTATATTAGATGATGTAGGATTGCGTATTTCGCTACCATACACATTTTTCATTATGTCAGTCCATAGAGGCACTTGTTTTATCAATCTTAATAATGAGTCAATCAGCGAAGGCAGGTAATACTTATAAGTTTTCTGTGTTGCTAAAATTCTCAGACGTGAGAACATTAAGAATTGTTTCTCTAGATATATATGATCACTTAACCAATCAACCCTCATATCTACTTGGGATGTTTTTCTTTCGTGTGTATCTTACCTGGTTTGTTCTTAATCTAAGAAACTAATATTTTTAGAAATACTTTCCTTAACTTTCTGTTCATCCTCTTGCCCATCAGTTTCGAGTTGAGATTTGATCTCTTTGTCAAAATTAACATCATGATCATTTTCATTCTCATTATTTCCCATTTCATTGTCATGAAACAAAGATTTCAATCGCAATCTTGCTTCTTCACTTCTTAATATTTTTCCATCTTGATTCTTGATCATTGCCATATCTTTTGCAATCTGTTTCATCAGTTCAAAATTTTCACACAATTTCATCTATTTTAAGCAAATAAAGTAAAAGAAACCTATATTGTCGAACATATATTATCCGATGTTTTATAGATGAAATAAGAGTGCGAATGATAAATGCTCAGTCAACAGATCAAACGGGGGTTTTTGTTTTATTTCTGCATTAATGTGTCCATTTCAAAGATGATGAATAATAGATAACTTTTGATGTACTTAATCTATGAATATAAAAATTACACAAGTTCATGTACTTAGGACGTACTAAGTGTCCACATTTCATTTTACACGATCTGTAACAATTCTCACATGAATTCAGCGATAACATGAATCATCAATTTGGCGGGACCAATGCTATAATCACATAACTTTAATTTGGCACTTCCAATTGTATTGAAAATTGAGTATATACCTGTACGTATGTACCTAGTACTAAGTCTTGGGGTGTGAATTACCTGCCTCTGAGTAGCGCTTCCAGAAGAATCTGCCACTTTGATATCAAAGTGGCGGGACCAGGGACGTCTTAACATACTTCCTTTACCTTTAAAGGTACAAATGTCTTGTTTGGGGTACAAATAGTACATATGTAGTACAAACACTTCAATGTGATACATTTTAAATTGGGGGCTTGATCCCGTCATCTTAATGCTCACCAAATTGTTGTGTTAAGAGTCTTATAGTCTTAACCAATATATATAATAATCTATGGTCTTAACCATTAAGCCACCAACACTTCCTTTTTCATTTACAACGAATTACATATTTTGAAATAAATTACAATCACTAATCTAAAAGAAACTCAAGTATGATGATGAATTTAAAACACTGTAGGCGGATAGCACTTTTTTTTTACGTGCGGAAATTCCTCCGGATACCCCCTCCCCCCGCCGGCCAGCGAGGGTGGTTATGTCGTGTACCGACTAAAACCGCGGACTTTGGCCGAAGACAGACTGCGAAAGTCGAGGGGAGGCGGATAGCCCTACCGCGTGTTTACGTACCGCGCGGCCGCTGTAGGTACCTAATTCAAGAACAGGGCCGAGTTACAATACTGTTTAGATATCATTACCGTGACATTGATATCATAATTTGATAAGTGACCTGCAGTACATCTTATTATGTAAGGTGAATTTCCAATATTAACTTTAAGATTGTCACTTCGATGCGCTTCGACTCTGCGCTAGCATAGCATTGACTCTAATTTTTTTTCCACAGCTCAAACCTATCAAGATCCACATTGATGGTTTTTAAAGCGAATGCTGTATTATAAACCTGTCTCCATAATATCTTTTATAAAACCGGTAATACATCGAGCAGTCATTGCAACGATGCCTTCATTCAAATCGAAGGGTCTGCCAGAAATATGGAACATTAAATATTGAAAACAAGCGATGCTACAAACTGAGAAGACACCATAATATCTAAAGAGATCTTTGGATTCAATCGGGACAGAAACTGAACTTAATTCTATACCAAATACATACAAAATAACGGACAAAATAAAACACACAAAAATTCGTTTGGTAAAAAAGATCTTCTTTTATTAAAATAAAATAAAAACTTGTAAAAATGTAAATAGTCAATAAATGCTGGTGTATAAAATAATTATGGACGTGGTCAAAATTTAATAACTTTGACCACGTCGATAATTATTTCATAACTAATAACATAACATACTAATTATATATATATCGTATAAAAACCCTAGCACTGTGTGTTACGTTAAAAACATTCATGACATTTAGTTGCCAAATATCTTCGTAAACCTAATATCTATGCTGTCTTTTCTCATTGCTATTGATTGCCAAGTGACTTAGAGCAACACGGCTACTGACGCGATGTCCGTGTTTCTCAATGCCAACTGATTAGCGTATTATTAAAAACAAAGCGCCGAAAACAAATAGATGGTTCAACCAATAATTTCTATTCGCACTGATAACATTGATATACTTAGATATCACGGAGCCTGGCAACTAAAAGTATAAAGATCCATTTTATTTGAGTTAATTGATTCATTTATTCGAGTTCAAAATACTAAACAAGCAAATTTAAAATATCCTGTTTTCTATTTCTTCCATCGGTCTTACAACAAACGATCAAGTCTTTCCTCTTTATAATATTAGTATAGACTAATCATCACTCGCACACTCTCTTCGCTCTCACATTTGTAACCAAGGGATATCTATTTTCTAATAGCCTATTTATCATCCTAATCATTCGAGCGTCAATCACGGTTTCATCCAAAGCTTGTACTTCGGAACCACAGGCACATATTCCCGGGATAAAAAATAGCCTTCGACTTTTCCTTAGACCTTCCAAATCTACACAAAAAAATAACATAATACTCGGCCAAGCCGTTTCGAAGGAGTTCGATAACGAACACTATGACAAGAGATTTTTATACAACTTTGATGTGTGAGATGAGCATTGAATAACGATCAAATTTGTATATTAGAATTATGATATCATCATCATTTACCAACAGGTGAAATAGTGGTCAAACGGGAGCCTATTAATAATGATAAAAAAAGTTTTTAACGCTTTGATAAAAAAAAAACATAAAAATGTAGTGAAAAATATGTCTGAAAATTAAATATTAAACGAAGTCAGGAATTAAGACGTAGCAGTTTAAAGCTATGAAGAGACGGTGAGTTCTGCTAAACGTATATCACTATACTATAGACTAGGATAGGACTTGCTATGATGGGTTATATACATAGCTCGTATTGTCTAACATTTCTCGCTGCTTTATAATGGTACTAGCATATTGTACGTTCTTCCCTGACAAAGCCTACTTTTCTATATCGTTATGTTTTATATCGTTAAGTTTTGGAACATATGCTAGGTATTTCCATCTTCTTTTTTGATTGGGAAAGCGTCCTACCTATCCATTAGGTCAAGCGAGAACTCAATTTTTGTGATACAACAGTTCCAATATCTATAAAGCACTAACTAACATAATTTATATTTACGTATCATACGTACCTTTATAAAAATTTACTTTGGCAAATCATTTATAAGCATAAAACTTAGAAATACTTATTTTAATTTAAACCTAAACCAGTCTTATTCATAAATCTATTAAATATTGTGATATCAGAATAACAATTGGCAGCTTACTGAGATTTCCAAATTGTTATCATGAGACTGTTGAATGTGGCCTATGGCCTTGATGAACGTATTATAAAGATCCTTGGGAAATGCCTAAGACTAATAAACAGACCAAAAATATATTTTATGACGACTTTAAACGTTATTCCTACATTTGTACTAAGTGTACAAACGTTTGCATAAACGACATTAAACATTCTTAGTGTCTGAGTTTAATTCTTTTAATTCTGTATCATTTATTTCTTCTTGGCCTTCTTCATCACCTATGACAACAGTACTCATCTTATCATCTACGTCAACAGTATTATATACATTACCCTGCAGCTCCAACTGTATATCTCTTAGCTGCTTACCCTTAGTTTCAGTTATAACATAGTAGGAAAACATACCTCCGCCTATAGCAATCACAGCAAAGATGAAAAATATAGTTGTTAGACCGCAAGCGTCTTTAACCAGTGGGTAACTTTGCCCTACAAGAAATCCTAAAATAGCACCAAAAATATTTAAACTAGTCATAGCTACAGCTTTAATATTTAATGGAAATATTTCGGCTGGTATTATAAATATTAAGGAATTGAAGCCTAGAGTAGATGTTATATTCGCCAATATAATAAACACGAATGGTATAAAGCTGAGAGTTGAGAGGATGGTTGAGTCGATCAGGATGACATCTTGAAGGAAGAAATACAAGCCGACTGCTCCAAGAGCCACGCCTGTCCCGACGTATGAGTACACTAAGAGTGGCCGACGACCAACGCGATCCACTAATACTGAAGACATCAAAGCTGAAAAATAAATTGTGAAAGGGTACTTTAGTATCTCTCTTTTCTTGTAACACGATTATGGCGAACATTGCTGCAACTATTGTTAGATTGATCAGCATGTACCACTCTGCAAGTTATCGAAAAAAATAATTACAGGTTGCGAAAATGTAAAAACTTGAGAGATCCCGCGGGTCCAGTTGACTGAAGACTCATAATAGCTTTAGAATCATATATTAGTCTTAGCATCTCTATACATAATGCCTTTGATAATATATCCTTGTCAAAGCCTATGCAAAAGTAGCCCAAAGTTATTTAACATATTCAAGTTTAAAACAATAATTAAAACAGTACATGGCTTCATTTCTCTTACCTACAACGAATGTCACGCAGCCATATATGATGAGTGCTGTAGACAGTTCCATTTTTTGTTTGGTTTCTCCTAATATCCAGCCCAAATATTGTCTTATCACGACACCACCAGTCATTATCTGAGTCGTTTTTAGACCTGGAAAACCATTAAAGCATATTATATAGTTCATAAGGCTTAGGGTTTAGGCTATGCATTGTTCCATTAGTCATTCAGGACAAAGCATTTTATATATATATATAGATGTATCGGTGGAATTAGGTGATCTAGCTTCGTCTGTGTTTCCAAGAAATTTATTACCATGTATCCATTCACTTTGTGTGAACTTTTTTAATTTTTGGCAATTTATATTTCACAACAAAATATTTTTTTTAGGATTCATATAAGTAATCTTTTCGAATTTATTTTGCCTTACAATTTTTTTTAACTATTTTGGGGCTACTTAGTAGGCATAAATTGTTAACAATAGTTTTCATATTATTGTATTAAGCAATTATGATTTAAAAATTACTAGTTGTATAAGATAACAATCGTTAACTTCTGATAATAAACATAAAGTATCAGCAAACATACCCAAAGAGATTATGATAGCTTTCCTATATTGCTGTCCAGTCACTAACTCTTTTATTGAACTGGAATGGCTCATTTCGTTCTGGACGTCTGTTTGAAGTGATCGCAGTTCATCTTCTAGAACCTATTCATAATTAAAAACACGTTTACCACCTTTCTCAATTATGGTTTATCCATATTACTTCGATACCTCGAATACACAATTACATAGGTGGCAGAAAGGGAATATTGCATTTCTTTGCCGCATTTTGCTAACTGACTTCTTTGTGTATTTAAAGTCGATTTATTTTATAAAAGGCTTTGAAAATTTGAAAAAACTTTGAAACAATTTAAGGATTATATTTGAGAAGGATTAAATGAAAACATTTTGTTTTGTTATCCACATGAACCCAGAATATCCGTGATTGCATATCATACAATTTGTTTAACAATGTATATCTCAACGGACAACAAATCATTAATATACTTACAGAAGAAAGAGGGTGGGCGATACGAGCAGCGGTCATCTGAAGCACGTCAGTATTAACCGTCATGCAGAAAGCTTGGCAAAACAGTTCCACAATGGAAGAGTATGTGCCAAAATCTATCAAAAGTTCTGGTAATGTTTTCTATTCTACTCAAATGGGCAATAACTATGATGTTTGATAATGTTAGCGAATTAGTATTACCTTCTCATTCTTATATCCGCGCAATATTCGCAGTGATTTTCTAGCGCCTTCCACATTTCCTGTCTTTAAGTAGAAGTACGGGGTTTCAGGAATCCACCAGCATATGATGAAGAAAAATATGGGTAGGACGATCATAATATAATTCAAGGTGTTATAGGTGAGAAACGGGCCTAAGACCATTGTGAGGAGTGTTCCAAACTTAAAAGTGAAACTGGTAATCACTTGTAAAGTTGCCCTTATGTCTTTATCTGCGATCTCTGACAGGTAGTATCCAATGACCTGAAAAAATAAAACATACTAACATTATAAAGGTGGTAAACCGTTTTAGCAGATTTTGGTAGATTCAGGGGGTTCGAAAATGGAGCCGCCCACCACCAAAAATACTACTTGCCCAGTGTCGAATTTCTACTAGTGGGTAGAAATAATTAGCGGTAAGTAAACACACACTCCACCTGTGTGCATTTAGTTACCGCTGGTAATGCTTATATCACCTCAGTAATCTCGTGCGATCGATGCGACCCAACTCTCCTGCAGGAACAACTTTTTTTTTTTCGTGCGGAAATCCCTTCGGATACCCCCCCGGCGGCCAGCGGGGGCGGTTATGTCGGGCTAGCACCGACTAAAACCGCACGCCGTCTCGGGTCCTAAGACGCCGGGTTGTAAGGTTACACATAGAGCATATCCCTCGCACCCCGACTGACCCTTTTCTTTTTTTTTTTTTTCGTCGGAAATCCCTTCGGATACCGCCCCCGCTGGAGAGCGGGGGTTCTTCAGCGGGGGCGGTTATGTCGGGCTTGCACCGACTAAAACCGCACGCCGTCTCGGGTCTTAAGACGCCGGGGTGTAAGGTTACCCATAGAGCATATCCCTCGTACCCCGACTGACCCTGGGCCATCTCCGGTTTCGAGATGGCCCCCTTACTTGCTCTCCACTGTGCCATCTGCTAATCAGAGGGACACGTGGAAAGCTTCCGAACAGCCCTCAACAGGGCCGTCCTCGCCTCGGTCGGAGTTGGCCGTAGGCGGCAGCGTCTCTCCCGCCCTAGGAGAGAGGCGCTGCCGTCTCCTTTGCCCAGGGTGCACCGCGTGGAGGTCCCCAACCAAGCACCCGTATAACGATTAAGCTGCTGCTCTGTTTTGAAAAACTCGTCGTATACTTTGGTACTCAATTAAATTCACGCTCATGGAAGCCGCACATCGTACATTGCCTTACTACCTACACCTTTTGTTTCTTTACAGCACAACAAATGTTAATTTACACAATCATATAACAGCCAGAGAGCCCGATCGATGTCAACATTGAAGGAAAACTAATAGGACACACAAAAGTTTTATGTCCAGACGCTGTTTCAGTCATTTTCAAGGTGAAAAGGAAAAAGAACTACAAAACAATGCAATAGACTTTTTTCCTTCTTAACTTAAATTGTTAATGAAATCATAAAATCTAATTTTACAGAATGCTATTACATTAAGGCCGATTGGTCGATGTATTAATCATGTTGGTGTGAGCAAGAGTGAATTAGCACCTCCTTTTTTGCAGTCATGGCATTGAAAACTATTAAATACTAGCTGACCCGACAGTCGTTGTACTGCCATAAGACCGAAGCATCTGTTAATGTGTCAGTCAATATGTCAATCGCAGCCCGATCGATGTCAACATTGAAGGAAAACTAATAGGACACACAACAGTTTTATGTCCAGACGCTGTTTCAGTAATTTTCAAGGTTAAAAGGGAAAAGAACTACAAAACAATCCAATAGACTTTTTTCCTTCTTAACTTAAATTGTTAATGAAATCATAAAATCTAATTTTATAGTATTTTACATATCGGCCGATTGGTCGATGTATTAATCATGTTGGTGTGAGCAAGAGTAAATTAGCACCTCCTTTTTTTGCAGTCATGGCATTGAAAACTATTAAATACTAGCTGACCCGACAATCGTACTGCCATAAGACCGAAGCATCTGTTAATGTGTCAGTCAATATGTCAATCGCGCCAATAGGGTATTTGACTACTGCTAAAAAATAGTTCTGTATTATGTATTACAACATAAAAATGCAGATTGCATCAATATTTTTTTGAGAACTGTTTTATTTACGATAAAAATCGATATTAAAGTTTGATTTAAAAAAGTACGCGCCATAACGGATCCCGTGACATGTGACGTCACACCAAAGTAAACAGTAAGCGACTTAAAGCACGTTTATATAATTATTGAAATTAGTTGCAAAAAAATTGGTTTATTTTCAGATATATAAGATAAAAGTGAAACATTATTAGTAATTAATAATTGAACCAGTCGATTAACACTAGGAAATGCAGACAGCCTGTATTGAAAAACTCTGTTTACTTATGTGTGACGTCACAGAGCGTTTTTAAGCACGTGATCAAATCTCAAAAAAAGTGAGCTTTTAATCTTGATTTTTTAACAAAAAAGAAACTTATTTTATATTGAAAATTAATAAAATATGTTTTTTACGGTACATTTTATTAGGATGACAACAATTCGTACAATATTTTAAATATAGTCAAAATGCCTATTACAAACGATTGACAGGTATGTCAAACGCCATAAGGTTACATAATAAAAGTTAATATGGTCGTTAAGTTTTTCAAATTTTCTTGTTTTCCGGGCCACTTTCTTAACTTTTTCTTTCATAAGAACCTTCTCCTGACAATTACAAACACAATAAAACAAGAATTAGTGAAATCGGTCCAGCAGTTCACGCGTGATGCCGTGACCAAGGAAAATATGGATTCATTTTTATATAACTACTAGCTGACCCGGCGAACTTCGTACCGCCTTAGCGTAAATTTGATGCACTACTTTATTTTGTATAGCTGACCTATCTTATGTATGCGTCCTATTCAATTTGAACTGGAATCTATAATAACTTGACATTTGTTAGCGCGGTTATGTCTGTGGTGTCATAGATCACCACAGAGTTTTTTGTTTTAAATTGAATGACGTTGACATTCGTAACGCGCTTTTTTTAAAATATGCAAAATTAAATGTATATTTTTCAATCTTTCTGAGAGATTTTCTTAATATTTTTTTCCGTAAGAACCTTGTACAGAGTATTAGAAAACTACAAAAAAAAAACAGCCAAATCGGTCAAGCCGTTTTCATGTTATGTCGTGACAACGGAAAACGGGTTTCATTTTTATATATATAGACTAGCCCTTGGCTTCAACCGGAATTCCAAAAAAAAGTATTTTGTGTACAGAATCGTTCAATTTACATAACCCAAGTTTTATTTCTTATATCTTCTATGTACACACACAACTAATTTACAATTTTATAATAGTATAGATAGATGGATACGTAGATATACATTTCAACTGTTATACCTAGTTTAACTTCTGGCGTTCTTAATGAACAAAACTGACCCAAAGGTTGGATGCGTGTTTGTGTTCGACACTCACTATCAGAAATATGATACTTGACTTAGAAGATTATTATTACCTACTCATATAGGTCAGTTGTCGTTTTTTGGTCATATCTCCGGTTCTACTTAACCAATTGTAATTAAACATAAATGACAGATTTTAAGTCTGACCAAGACCTTACTAATAGAAAAACCGCATCATAAATAATATATATTTTTGGGACTGAAGACCTCCATAAATTACCAGCTGGGGACTTTCGATCGTGTTCAAGTTATGGACCTATTAAAAGACATACTGTGGTTAAAGATTCGTAAGTAACCGAAGTAAATAATAAATTGTTTAACAACACAACAATTATGAGCCAAACCCACTAAATTGACTGATAAGCAGAAAACCAATTGAGCTGTATCTGCTGACGAAAAAGCAACCGTTATTGATGATAAACTTATAGATATCGATTCGCCGAAAATGTAATCAGCAGTGTCGGAGTGAACTCTAGCTGAACGACAAGGATAAAAATATCCTATCATCGCATCGTAATCGTGCGTACACTCGTATGTTAATAAAGCTTGTGATTACATGACGTCACCAAATGATAAAATCCATTCATTTATCGGAGTGAAAAAGAGATGGCCAGATACGGTTACTATTCATGTGATACGGTTACGCATGCATGCGAGTGTGCATGGTAATCATGCCAATTTACTTGATGTCATACTTAGTTACTTACTACACCTTGTCGACATCTTTCTTAATGAGAGTTTCTGGTCAAATCGTAAACAATAGCATTAATGGAAAAGTCATACAATACTCGATCATACGTTACATGCTTACCATATAATACGAAACTCGTCTCATATAATAGTAATTATCTTAATCAGCTAGAGACAGGGTATGGTATCTGGTTACCGCCCCACGAATGCAAAAGGTACTTAATCCAATAATACTCGTAATATAAAACAAAATCAAGGATTGAACATACATACAGTGGCATACTGTATGTATGTTCATTTCTTGATTCTGTCACAAACGCTCAAAACAGAACATTGCCGAATGAAACTTCTAAAATTAACTGCTGTAGATAATATCATTCATAGTTTGTAACAGTAGATTATGAAAAGAGTGTAATTGTAGTTAGCGCCATCTGTGGACAACGTAGCAACTACTGCGAATGCCTCGATGTGGCTGACTGTAGTCGTGATTCGGCTAATCCACGTCAGGTGGCGTGTGTTATGCGTTATACTCATTGATAGAATTTTCGAGTTGATTATTAGTATGGGGACGATTCTAGCAATATCCAGAATTAATTTCGCAGTGGATGTTCGCAGTGGACCTATGATTCATTTTTCATTTTGTTGTTTAAGAAGTCACTAAGAGAGTCCATACTCCATATCTATTGTGTTAAAAAGTATTATATTACCTTGACGCTCGAAAAGTGAGGTTAACTTGTGTGTTTGTGCCCAGATTTGAACTGGTAAGTAATTTTATTCCATTGCTGTCAGTGTATTCTCATAATGGGGATTTGTTATTGATAAAAGTTGTATATCTTGACCGCAGGGTCGTTTGGTCTATTTACGAACCTTGGAAATCGATTCAGAGGGCAGTGACTCTAAGGTTGTCAATATCTGAGGCCTGGGCATATATATATTGGGAACGCAGATCTAAAGGGACGCTCCGGGATCTGTTCTGCCGGAGCACAACCACTGGGGGCCACTCGGAGTCTCTGGATCAATAAGGTCAAGCAATCTTTTATTGTAATTGTATTGTATCACTGCTGACCGGTGCAAAGCATCACTGCTGACCGGCGCAAAGCTGATTTATTGTTACTGAGCGGGACGACTAGGGACTGGCACCGGATGAGAACCACTCCGTGACTACCTCCTGTGTACTGAATTGGTCAGCTATCTACATGTGAGTGTACCTGTACCTTTTTTTTTTTTTTTTTTTTTTTTTATCGTGCGGAAATCCCTTCGGATACCCCCCCGCCGGCCAGCGGGGGCGGTTATGTCGGGCTTGCACCGACTAAAACCGCACGCCGTCTCGGGTCTTCAGACGCCGGGGTGTAAGGTTACCCATAGAGCATATCCCTCGCACCCCGGCTGACCCTGGGCCATCTCACCACTAACAGCATCGCTCATCCTGTCTCCTCTGAAAGCAGAGGAGTACGGAGAGCGATGTGTTCCCGCCACGTTGGGTATTGGCCGACGATCAATGCCAACCCTATGAAGGGGTGAAGGGGAAGCCATTGACCGCCGCCCAGGGTGTACCGGCCGCTCCGATTCCGTTCCCCCCGGACTGCAGCGGGATCGGAATCGGAGCGACACTCGAGGAGGTTACCCAACACACACCCCAGTGTACCTGTACCTGTGTATTCTATGTTGTATCCCTCTGTGTAACTAATTACTATATATCTGTCTGTGTGCTGTAACCTGTCACTACTCTCAAGCTTATCTCTGTGTACCTAAACTTATATTTATCCTTTACTAGCTGACCCGGCAGACTTCGTACTGCCTCAATCGATAACAACTTCCATATTTATTCACCTTTTAAACCTTCTCTGGACCTCCACAAATAATTCAAGACCAAAATTAGCCAAATCGGTCCAGAGCCGTCCTCGAGTTTTAGCGAGACTAACGAACAGCAATTCATTTTTATATAAAAATATTACTATTCTCTATGTATCTCAGTTTCCTCTGAATGTATATATCTGTGTATATATCTGTGTTGTCTCTGTATCGTGGCTTCTAAATATATGTATGCCAACCTGTGAGTGCTTTTTTATTGGTGATCAGCTGACCCATGCACCACCGATAACCTCTGAGACAAGGCGCCCTGGGATTAAGACCTCATCTGCTCACCTGGTCTAGCCGGTGAGTAACCAGTACAGGAAAATTGGTTATAAGTTAAGCCATAATTTTCTATAAAGTCATTTATTCTAAATCATGGTTTATCTTTACAGTTTTTCAGGTTAAATGTTAAACTTTATTAAGAGGGGTTAACATAACATATCTTTGGATAAACATAATTTACATTCTACAGGAAACGTATACGTGCGTAAATATTGTTCTTGTTAATTTAATTCTTAAGATTGCTTGTTCCCAATATGAGGCTACGACAGTTACCGAGGGGTAGAACCTTTGATGTGCCAGTACCTCGGACAAACTTGCTACAATTTGCTCCTCTCGTACGAGCGCTAAATATTTTAAACGCGGTCTCGCGTGTTATTGATATTTTTGTGTGTACATTAGCCGAGTTCGAAAGAGTGACGCTACAGTGTTTGTCGTAACTGACATAAATTAGTGTAATATGTATTATTATATTATGTATAATAGTTATAAGAGCATTGTCGCATTAGTAATATTACTGTAAAGGCAATGTATCTAAGTATATACATAAATAAATAAATAATTAAAGTATTAGCTAATATATGAAATTATGAATGTTTACTTACAGTACTAACCATACCCGTACCGCAGTTCCATGCTAACGCTGTAATGTACAGAAGCCATGCCTTCAAAGCAAACGCCACGATTATCTGGAATCGATCAATGATAATTTTATTCTTCGAATCAGGTAAGTACATAAATAACTGCCGCGGCTGACTCGTGCATCATATACATACGATATAATTTGGTTATGTTTTGGCAAATAAACGTTCCTATCTACCTACAACCTTATACCAAAAAGCGTAATACAATGTGTTCATCTCCAACAAACAGCAATATACAGTTTTGGATAATACTACATTATTATAACAGCGTGAACGTCAATGGCTGTGCTAGTATTAACTGTGTTACAGACACTGGCGCCTTCAATATAATAAACACAGGGTTATTTTGGCTATGTATATTTGTACTGGCGTAAATATTTCAGCGCTATGGTGTTAGTGGGAGTGAATGGCTCGCCCTCTCACTCCCGCTAACATCATAGCGCTGATGCCACATTCGTCTTTGTACCATGTTCTTCAACGATCACAAAAATCCTGTCATGTAAACAGGTTCATATCTTCTGGCTCCTCAAAGTTAACTGACATTGAAACACTGGCACGACCTAAAATGTATGCATGGTTAAAGGTAGCTATTTAAGATGGCTTGTGAAATTACAAAAAATATTGTTTGTTTTGAAATTAAAAAGGCGAGTCATTATAACCTAAGCAATTTAAAACTGGATCCGCTCAAATAAAGTCCTAAAAATTTGTGTCATAATAATTTTATGAAAAACAAACTTGCCAAAACGGAACAGAATAGGAATACACGGGTTATTTTATTCTACAGGCTTATCGGTTCTGGCTATATCCTACTAATGTTTTGTAGGATGAATGATAAGATAGGCGAAATAAAGAATGAATAATTTTAGAGTATTTAAACTAAACTACTTTTTACGGATTATATTCGCATCTCGGTTTATTACTTGTTATGTTTGTATTTACACATATTTTTCTCGACGTTCCTGTAACTCAAATATGATTACGGGAATCTAAGATGATGGTCGTCTCATATCTGAAATCCTGCTGTTTAGTATTTTGCTTTATCTTGAGTTTGAGTTAGGAAATGACTGCATACCAAGCCGGTGGTCCAAATATATTTTCTTTTGAAATTAGAATGTTTATTAATTAATTGTAATTCTTTTGCTTAATTCGAACGACAATCCGGATTGCATCCACAGCTAGTAGCCCGGCGTCCGGTCGTCTATTCTCCCTTTCCATGATTTGGTTTATTATGCCTTTTAAGGGAGCGATAGCCGTCTGACCCCAACCCCGAGAGCTCTGGCCTGCGACCTAATTCGTCAATCAGTAGGTGTGAGTTGTACCCAGTTACTGTTGTAATTCTATAACCTCGCTCAAAATACAAACATAACATTCGATAAACCGCTATATAATCCGTTTATAGTTGTTTAATCACAATCCTAATAATTTTATAAATGTGAAAGTTTGACATCCAAAAGTCTTTATGTTTGGATGTTTGTCACTCAATCACGCTCTAACGGCTCACCGGATTCGACTGATATTTGATACAGGGATAGATTATAGCCTAGAGTGACACATCGGCTCACTTCTACTTCCAGGCTTTATCCCTGGAATTGGTTACCATGGGTAGCGGGAACGGAATCAGAATTCCACGCGGGCAAAGCCGCGGGTAACAGCTAGTGTGTAATATTCACGTAAACTGCCGCAAGTATTGTTTAATTTAGAGTCACTAACAAGGTAAGTGACAACAGCACCATCAGACCAGACAGTAATATCACATCTGTTAGTGACAACGTCATCACCATCAAGCGATCGAGTTCCACGGTCATAAACATCAATATACATTCATTAAAAAATGACAAATAACGATTTACACTTACCGAACCAATTACTATGGGTACTGCGCTACTGAGAATTGTCACGCGCCTCCCAAAAGAGTCTGCTATATACCTCGTGGCGAGGGACCCAATGGCAAACCCCACCGGGTATAAGGACAGCATTGTACCTACTTCTTTCTGTGGAACATAAAAATATATTGACTGTTAAAGGTTAAAGGGTAAGCGACATTGACAGTTCACAGGAAAAGGGATTTTCTTTCAGGTAAGCGTTCATGATGTCGTTTGTTACCCTAGCAGAAGCAGGTTGTGCGGCGGTGCGTTGCGCCACCTCGCTCCCCTCTTGTGCCCTTGATATATCCGACAAATAATGTAAACCACACACTTTATTTGAAGCACCTACATAATTATAACCGCATGGCAACATGTGGCCTTTTTGCTTTCATAATTCAACACACAAACACACAAATCTCGCAGGTTATTAAAGAACAACACGTTATTATAGAAACTAGAAACTAATATTTATTTCAAGAATGCAAAATCAAATCTGTGTTAGTATGTTAAAATTATGAGTTCGGGAAAGCTTAAACTACATTTTCAATCTTAAGACCCGAGACGGCGTGCGGTTTTAGTCGGTTCAAGCCCGACATAACCACCCCCGCTGGCCGGCGGGGGGGTATCCGAAGGGATTTCCGCACGAAAAAAAAATAAAAAATAAAGGTACCTTTTTTTTGCGGTTATGTCGGGCCTGAACCGACTAAAACCGCACGCCATCTCGGGTCTTCGGACGCCGGGGTGTAAGGTTGCCCATAGAGCATATCCCTCGCACCCCGACTGACCCTGGGCCATCTCCGGTTTCGAGATGGCCCTCTCGGGTTTGGGAACCACGGTGTCCCCGTCTTGGCCCGGTTTGGGGGAGGGGCGCTAGTCGCCCCACCGTCCCGGCCTGCTTCTGCTGGGGTGACAGGCGGCCTCACCTGCCACCCCCAGGCCTGCGCTCATGGAGGAAAATAAAGGTACCCAACGTTTGAGAGATCGACATTAAGTTCTTATTTATCCTAATAAACTAAGAAACTATAACATGGCCCTGTGGATAGTATGTGTCTATCGATGTTTATAAACATCTCTCGTTCATTACCGACTATACATAATCTCGCGACCTGTTCACCAGCAAGAAAGCAACTGTAAGCATGGAGTGCTGGGCCTAGGTAAACTTCCGCTTCTTTCTTCCTTCTTACTTCCTGCCCAAGAAGGCTCTTAATTTGAATGGAATGCGAAAAGTAGAGGATGACCTTCTTAATTTTATGGCTTGATTACCACATTGCAATACAGGGCAATATAGTTTAGTCTATGACTCTCGACGATATGATAAGGGAATACAAAATGAAAACACAAGCATGAAGTATTACGAGTATTATGTAAGTTGACACGTCTAGTGAAACGCCTATTCAAACAAATAAGGTTCATTGTTAGGAGAACGGCAGACCAAGCTATTGTTTTTTATAAATTTTGATTGCAATGCTAATTCTTAGTGGAAGGCAGTTTTATTCGCACTGCTAGGACACAAAGTAACGAATGACTAGAAATGTCGAATGGAGAATCCATAAAATAAGCGTGCGTGACTTATCGCGCGTCCGTTATGGATTCTACAAAACCATAAAAGGAACACAAGTCACTATTACATTGTGACACGTAAGGCTTCTATTGCGAGTCTTTGCACGGGGTTAGTTACTATCTACCGGCCGGCTGAACGCTCCGATTTTTAGGGGTCCTTATCTCAAAAGAAAACGGAAATTTAATAGAATCACTGCTTGATTGTCCAGCTATACCTACTCGTATGTTAAGACTTTTTATTAAGAACTGGGAGAGATATCAACTTGAAAAATTACATTATAGTTTTTCTTTTTGTGATAATGTCTCGGGCGGGCGGGCAATGCGATGCGGGACGCCGTAGAGTAGAACCGAGTGTGGCGGTTAAAACTGTAGGGCAATATTTGCAGTTGGAGAACATTTTTTTCAAGTAGGTACATTCAGTGTCAGCTGTGTCCTTCGACCCGATTTATCTGTTCGTTACTGCTTTCATACTTCACGAACTGCAGTATCGGACAACGTCGGGTAAATAAACGTAACATTCTCTTTGTGACTCGATTTTCGTGATGAATGAATTATGTAAATATGAATTATGTAAACAAACAAGAACTTATCCGGTTTTTTTGGCGTCGTTTTTACTTTATAGACTTTATTTTTATTTTCATGTTTTGGATGTAAAATATGTAAATCACATCCAACTAAAAACCAAAGCATGACAACAACAATAGCAACAGCAAGAAAAGAAATAAAAATCATGTTTATATTTAATTTACCTAAAGATTTAAGATGGGATTTTTATTTAAGAGTCACTAAATTTATTGGTTTTTGTAGAGTTATTTATTTATTGTTATTTTAACTGTGTGGTTTTAACTTAATAACAACAACATTGGATAGAAAAATGGGCAAGTGCGCGTCGGAGTCGCCCATGAAGGGTTCCGTAGCAGCAAGTAAAACTCTTAAATTTGAGTTGATGGAATGAAAGGTAAATTGCGGTTTACGATTTATGACGTATTAAAAAAAACTACTTACTAGATCTCGTTCAAACCAATTATCGGTGAAAGTTTACATGATACATCATGGTCACATCATTTTTTTTTATACGCTTTTTATTAGTTTCACCTGTATGTTTGTTTGTATGTTTGTTTGTAACCGACTCCTTTGGGCGCGATTTTAACCCACTTTAAACGGCCAGATTTTGTTCAAACTTTGTAGATTTATCGAGGACCGATGACAATACACGAATTTGATAAAATTATTCCATTTTTCAATTTGCAAAATAATTTAAACTAATGAATTCACGAAATATTTACTGACAGGTCTGTAAATATTTGATAACAACGCCATCTATCCCGTCAACTTTGTATCACGTAGTAGCGAATAATCTCACATTATAAACTCTGAAATAGGTGGCAACAGCAGCGTGTTAGTTTATTTATGAATAAACAAAACTAAAAAGTAGGAAATAAATAATAGTTTAAAAAAACTAAAAAACTCGCTTTTTATAGAAACGCGAGCTAAAAATATAGAAAATAAGTTTTAATAAATTTAAATTAAGAATTGTGTTAATAATATAAATTAATAATAGCGTAAATAAAAAAAAAATATTTCATTATAAAAAAAGCGTGGGGTGCTTTTTAAGATTTTATCAAAATGGTAATCACTCTACTCATGTCTGTCAATAAAATATTTTATACTACACCCACTCGGAAAGTGTCTTATTACTCGTTCATAAACGGGTTACAAAGTTCGTAATTTCTCCCTTAAAAATGTGCGGCGGGAAAAGTTATATGGAATTTTATTACTGCCCTCCGAAGCAGGGCAGGAATGTTGTATGAAAATCCATTACTGCCCGGCTAGCTTTCTTTTGTTTTTTAGCAGCGAACATAAAAAAAATACAAACGTCAAACCTCAAAAAGGTTTTATATGAAATAATTAGAAAAAGAGGCGGGAAACATACAAACCTCAAATCTCAAAAAGGTTTTATATCAAATAATTAGAGAAAACAGGCAGTTTTTTTTTGTTGTCTATTTTTAATGAAATGAGGATGGCAACCTCATTCTGCAATGCGAAAAAAAGCGCGGCAATTTATTTCGTTGCGTTAAATTTTGTTTTTAACTAAATTGATAATTTAACAGTACCTTTTTTTTTTTCTTTTTTTTTTTTTTTCGTGCGGAAATCCCTTCGGATACCCCCCCGCGTGCCAGCGGGGGCGGTTATGTCGGGCTTGAACCGACTAAAACCGCACGCCGTCTCGGGTCTACAGACGCCGGGGTGTAAGGTTGCCCATAGAGCATATCCCTCGCACCCCGACTGACCCTGGGCCATCTCCGGTTTCGAGATGACCCCCTCGGGTTTGGGAACCACGGTGTCCCCGTCTTGCCCCGGTTTGGGGGAGGGGCGCTAGTCGCCCCACCGTCCCGGCCTGCTTCTGCTGGGGTGACAGGTGGCCTCACCCGCCACCCCCAGGCCTGCGCTCATGGAGGACGGAGGTCGTTAAGCGACCTCCGGCGCCTGAGTTGCCTGCGACGCGCGGCGAGCAAGTTGCGGGCTCGGCGGACCGGGAGAGTTCTTAGTCTCTCCCGGGCGCGCTCCGCCACCTCCTTCGCGAGCATTACATGCTCGCAGAAGGAGGCGGCGGCGGCCCACGCGCTCGCGCTCCGCACCATTGCCGCAATCATGCTGCCTGCCGCAATCATGCTGCCAATTTAACAGTACCTAGCTTTTAATTTTCTAAATAATTTTCCAAAATGTCATCTGATAGTGAAAGTTACGATTTTGTAATGATGACGCCACCAGAAATAAAAAATTCAGCCCAAGAAGTCATAAATAACTTACTTCCTGAGAAGTCTCGAGCCAAATATGACAAAATTTATAATGATTTTATATTGTGGAAAAGTAGCAAAAATGCACAATCGTTCTCAGAAAACGTCCTACTATCATATTTTAGCGAAAAAGCGCAAAAATATAAGCCAAGTACCTTGTGGTCCACATATTCTATGCTGAAAAGCTCTTTGTCAGTGAAAAACAATGTAAATATTAAAGAATATGCTAAACTAACAGCGTTTTTGAAGCGGAAATCAGAAGGATTTCGCAGTAAAAAATCCAAAGTATTGACTACGAAAGATGTCTTTGATTTCTTACAAAATGCTCCAGACAACAATTATTTACTAATGAAGGTAACTATTGAACATTATCATTATACCTAATTGTTATACTTTATTTACGGAACTATCATAGCAACTTATGATTTTTATTTATTTACAGGTAATTTTAATTCTGGGCATAAATGGTGCCTGTCGTTCTCAAGAGCTTTTGGATTTAACTACTGACGACATAGAGATCCGTGAAGATATAGCCATAGTCAAGCTTCCCCGAACAAAAACTAAAATAGAGAGGAGTTTTGTTGTAACCGACACATTCTTCCATATTTTGAAAAGATATATGGATCTTCGTCCGAGTAATATGAACTCCAAGCGCGTTTTGGTACAATTTAAAAACAATAAATGCGTCAGGCAAGTGATCGGAAAGAACAAATTAAGTTCAGTACCGAAAGAAATAGCCTCATATTTAAAACTCGCAAACCCTGATCTCTACACTGGGCACTGTTTCAGACGGACTTCCGCAACCATCCTTGCAGATACAGGCACTGATTTAACTGCAATAAAACGACATGGTGGTTGGAAATCGTCCGCTGTCGCAGAAAGTTACATCGAAGATTCCATAGAAAATAAAAAACACATTAATAACCAAATATCAGGATCAATCAATTTACATAACAAAAAGTCGCCACAACCTTCAACGAGCACAGCGCCAACAGCCTTCCTGGAAGAATATGATTCTACTCAAACTATAAAACTAGCTCCTCCCACAAACTCAAGTGTACCAACAGCAGAACCAAGTGTCCCAGTTTTATCTCAATCATCTCACACAAGTATTAGCCTTCCTGGAAAAAACGTCACTATAAGTTTAAGCCATTGTAGCAATTTTAATATAAACTTTAATTAAAGAAATATTGTATTTTATTTTCCTCGTAGGTGTAGTATAAAGCACTATGTATCACTCGGGAGAAAGTTCTATTTCTGTTCTCGAGTTTCCTTTAAGCCCTCCGCTGCGCGTCGGGCTTAAACATACTCTCGAACAGAAATAGATCGTTTTCTCCCCTCGGTGTACAATGTACTATATATCTATTGACCCATGCACCCCACGCTTTTTTAAAATGAAATACATTTTTCATTACTCATACTCTGAAAGTAGGTCTGAAGTTGCCTGAGGAGCGGGATGAAAGTAATACGTTAACATCCCTAGGGAGAATCGCTTTCAACTGACAGCTGTCAAATTATTTAAAAAAAACTAATTCTATTTTCACATTTTTAATGTACCAACCATATACCAACTTTCTATACAGCCACTCAATTACAGCGCGATGTAAAATTGAAATAAAATAAAGTTAAGTATTGATTAAAGAATATATATTTTTAAATAACTTTACTTTAGTTTAGTTTCAACAATTTCCTTAAAATAACATAGATTTGAGCAAAATATTTACCATTTTTTCAATGATGAAAATGAAAAATAATGGATGAATAGCTGGCCGGTAACAGAAAAAAAAACAAAATAGGCGGAAAAGCGGCAATTCGATCTTCATTTGTTTTTCGATTTGAAGGTTTTACTCATTTTTACTCATTTTTTCTTTAGCTAATTCATGTTTTTATTACCACGTTTCCAGTTTCACTTCGTGTCTGTGTTTCTGTATTTCTTTCCCTCTGAAGCCAAAAGTTGACACTTAATTTTCGACCACTTCTGATCACCCTAAAGCTCTGAAATTGTTTATGTAGGCTAATGCCACCTTACATTTTCATATTTAATCATCAGAAAAAAATAAAAATAAAAAAAACTTTTTAAAAACCACGTTTTCCTTCTGAACTAACAAGAAGAAAATAAATTTCTCACCAACACTAAAAAACGTGGGGCGGGCGCTTTAATCCTTTAATGTATCGTTTTCCTTAGATATTCAATCATTTAAAAATTTCAAAGCGCGATGTAAAATTGAAATAAAATAAAGGTAAGTATTGATTAAAGAATATTTATATTTAAAATAACTTTACTTTAGTTTAGTTTCAACAATTTCCTTAAAATAACATAGATTTGGGCAAAATATTTACCATTTTTTCAATGATGAAAATGAAAAATAATGGCTGAATAGCTGGCCGCCCACAGAAAAAAAAACAAACAAAATAGGCGGAAAAGCGGCAATCCGATCTTCATTTGTTTTTCGATTTGAAGGTTTTACTCATTTTTACTCATTTTTTCTTTAGCTAATTCATGTTTTTATTTTTACTTTCCTTGTATTCGTAAAGCACAGTGTTTACCTCGGGTTAAAGACTTATTTAGTCCCTCGAACTCACTTCGTTCGGGCGCCAAACCTCGTCTCGGGACTAAATAAGTTACTTTCACCCCTAGGGTAACAATGTACTATTTCATCTCTCCTGTTCTGAAAGTTTAATTTTCATGGGTAGATAGCCGGGTGGAAAGTAGCTTATTTCATCCCTAGGGTGGAAAGTATTTTTTTTTAATTTTAGGGTTTACCATAGAGTCCATGATAATTAAGTTACGTCATAATGCCTTGATATCATGACATTTACATGGCCGCCTAGATACTCGATTACAATGTAACCAATAGATTCGATTTTCATAACTTACTCATTTTTACTCATTTTTTCTTTAGCTAATTCATGTTTTTATTACCACGTTTCCAGTTTCACTTCGTGTCTGTGTTTCTGTATTTCTTTCCCTCTGAAGCCAAAAGTTGACACTTAATTTTCGACCACTTCTGATCACCCTAAAGCTCTGAAATTGTTTATGTAGGCTAATGCCACCTTACATTTTCATATTTAATCATCAGAAAAAAATAAAAATAAAAAAAACTTTTTAAAAACCACGTTTTCCTTCTGAACTAACAAGAAGAAAATAAATTTCTCACCAACACTAAAAAACGTGGGGCGGGCGCTTTAATCCTTTAATGTATCGTTTTCCTTAGATATTCAATCATTTAAAAATTTCAAAGCGCGATGTAAAATTGAAATAAAATAAAGGTAAGTATTGATTAAAGAATATTTATATTTAAAATAACTTTACTTTAGTTTAGTTTCAACAATTTCCTTAAAATAACATAGATTTGGGCAAAATATTTACCATTTTTTCAATGATGAAAATGAAAAATAATGGCTGAATAGCTGGCCGCCCACAGAAAAAAAAACAAACAAAATAGGCGGAAAAGCGGCAATCCGATCTTCATTTGTTTTTCGATTTGAAGGTTTTACTCATTTTTACTCATTTTTTCTTTAGCTAATTCATGTTTTTATTTTTACTTTCCTTGTATTCGTAAAGCACAGTGTTTACCTCGGGTTAAAGACTTATTTAGTCCCTCGAACTCACTTCGTTCGGGCGCCAAACCTCGTCTCGGGACTAAATAAGTTACTTTCACCCCTAGGGTAACAATGTACTATTTCATCTCTCCTGTTCTGAAAGTTTAATTTTCATGGGTAGATAGCCGGGTGGAAAGTAGCTTATTTCATCCCTAGGGTGGAAAGTATTTTTTTTTAATTTTAGGGTTTACCATAGAGTCCATGATAATTAAGTTACGTCATAATGCCTTGATATCATGACATTTACATGGCCGCCTAGATACTCGATTACAATGTAACCAATAGATTCGATTTTCAAAACTTGTTGGCAGTATGTCCGTGAATTATAACTTTTTTTTTCAGAATTACAAAAAAACAATTTAAGTTTGCTAAATAATTAGCGGGAAAACGAGATTCAATATAAATAAATACCTTGTGTTAATTGTGGCTAAAAATGGTTTCGGAAAGTTATTCCAGTGACATGGATATTAATTTAACTCCCGATGAAATTAAAGAACAGGTAAAAGCTGTTGTTCATATTCTATTTCCAATTTTACTTTATAGGAGAATGCCCATTCTTGATTGCGCTTTTAGACGTTCGCGTCAATATTTCAAATGTTAAAAAATAATATTGATTATAGTATGACGTTTCAACACTAAATCGCTTCTAAAGAACTTGGGGTTTGAATTTAACTTATAAAAATATGAAAATTGAATGAATAATCGTTTCCATTTTAATTTAATTGTTACCATTATATAAAATAAATCATTGGCGGTAGAATGCAAATATACCAATCTTTTTAAAACAAAATGGTTAAATAATAATACGTGATAATAATTTGCAATGTGATATTCAAATATATTGCAGTTATGAAATCTTAATATTTCGTGTATGTATTCCTAAATTATTAGTGATAATCAGTTGAAGTTGTAAAATATTGTGTGCTTCAGTGGTAGTTTTCTCTTAATTTATACATGGTATCCCTGTCTTACTAAAACGTCGGTTCAGCAGTCTGTGTCACAATATTTTCTTGTGTTTGTTGTTTTTCTCGTTGTAATAATTTAATTTCTCAATAACCCCAAGTTCTGTTACAATATGCGTTTATATTTCAGATAATACTTAATGCAGGCTTTTTAATGCAGTTTATACTTATGTGACATAGCAAAAAAAAGTGTGCAACCGATTTCCATACTGACATGGGCATTGTCCTTTCAACTGATTATCAATATAAATGTTTCATTAAATGTGTGTGTAGTATGTAACAGTCTTATTCATAAAAAATGCTTCTCGAAGGTTTATAGCGTACATTAGTTAAAACGTATCATAACGCTATCATACGTATTTTAAAATATTGTATTCATAACTGCTCTATAAACCTTCGATAACTATAGTATCGCTATAAGAGATTAATAGATGAAAATGTTGCCACTTGGTTAAAAAATTCAGATATCATCCTGCATGCTGTGCATGCAGGGTAAAAATCATAGGAAAAATGTACTCAAATTGACAATAGATTTGTTGTCATTGTCATATGTCACTATTTCGTTTTCCGATTTCCGCCCCTGGTTTATGTATTCAAAATTCTTTCGTACCTATTGCAATTTTTTCCAAGTATAAATAAAAATGGAAGGAAAGGAACATGCGACGAGTGCCAAAAGACGAGGACAAGGTACGTTACTTTTCACAGTTACTAAAAGTTGGAAATAATAATAATAATACTAAAAGTTGTAGACTATCAAAATTTAACTGAAATTAAAATAATTAAGTCCTTTCTGCCGTGTTATTTGCTGTGCCTGTTTATTATGCATTACTAGGTCCACCACCTGCTACCAAAATATACAGTGAAGACATAAGTTCATGGCTCCCTCCCTAATGAATTTATAGTCGATAAACTTTTGGTCGCGGATTCCCAATATTTTCAATAGCTTCAAGTACATCTAGGCTTTGTAAAGTTTGCATGGTGGAAGACACTGATAAACACTCTGCCGCAATAAATTTACCACAAACTCCACAAAGTAACTGACCTTGATAAGTAATAATAATAATAAAGGCTTGTGCTTGTCTGGAAACAAAACAGAGATATAAGAGATATATTCAATAATTCACCAAACTAATACGAACAAAGCAACGATGCTAGTCAGAGCTGTCAAACACATCAGCTGTTGCGCAGGTCGGCCATCTTTTCTCTTAATATTGCTTTATGGCACGGCTATTATAGTAGGTTCCTGCCTTCCATAACGTATATGAAGTTTATCGAGGGTTTATAGAGCATATTAGTGCTAAAATGCTGTTATGAATACAAATTTTCGACGATCACCTTATAGCAGTCTTATAAACCTCCCATAACTTTTTATGAATAAGACTGTAAATTTTTTAACACTATTCTTAATTTTAATTTATTAAAACTTATTTTCTATTGTTTTAGTTCGCTTTTCTATAAAAAGCGTGTTCTTTTGTTTTTTTTAACTATTATTTATTTAGTTTTATCATTATCTTATTTTAGAAGTTACAGGGGGGGGGACACATTTTACCACTTTGGAAGTGTCTCTCGCGCAAACTATTCAGTTTAGAAAAAAAAAATATTAGAAACCTCAAAATCATTTTTGTAGACCTATTCTATTTTTGTGTGAAATTCTGAATGCGGTTCACAGAATACATCTACTTACCAAGTTTCAACAGCATAGTTCTTATAGTTACAGAAAAAAGTTGCTGTGACATACGGACGGACAGGCAGTCAGACATGACATATGTATAAGGGTTCCGTTTTTTTGCCATTTGACTACGGAACCCTAAAAAGTAAATAATCATACCATATTCGTACGAAGTAGTCTACCAAAACTCACAAGCTCTTAACTCACTCTTGTTATGATATTTCTTCATCATTTTGTGCTATTAGGCGGCATTTTTATCATCATGTTTTCAGTCAGACTGAGTCAAGCATATCACCACATTAAGGAATGTTTATTATTTTGCGAATAATATTAAATCCACTAACCTCTTATCAGAACATGCCTAAAGCTATGTATAGCACCGTTCAGTATCAACTGCATAAACCACAAACATCGCCTAATAGAATCCAATTATGTCAACAATGGTTACGGTTCAACATAATATTTATTACACATGACAAAACTATAATAATTAGACAACTTTGAATCCCATCAAAGTTTTGACTAAGATGTAGGCTAGGCAAGTATGTAAAAAATAGTGTACTAACCACTGTGATATCCAAGTGGGTTTCGTTGGCTTTGAACTTTGGCAGAACAGGTGTGGGCCAAGCAGAAGACACTCCCAGCGCCATAAATGCAATTGACACTACAAGTAACATTATTATATTTTAGCACACGGCACAGTAATATAGAAGATATTAAATAGTGTAAATATACCGACTACTTAATGCGAGGCTTGCATTGCAATTCCCATTTCAACTATTACCTACTTTCAGTCAGAAACTTTCATAGAGTGATATAGGTAGGTGACAAAAATCTTGACAAATTAGTTCGCATATGTGCACTAACTGGCAAACCAAAAAGCCAAATAAAGGACTGATCAACCAATGACGCGAGCGCTTCATTTACGACGCGATCGATTATCGCCCCCGAGACGCCTTGCATAGAAAATTTCATGAAAATCGTTGGCGGCATTTCCGAGATTCAGACTATATATACATTGTATATAAATATATATGTATATACATAAACTAGCTGATGCCCGCGGTTCCGCCCCCGTGGAGTTCGGTTATCGTTTTTTGGCAGATTATAAGTCTGATCAAGCACTTTCTAATAGAAAAAAACTGCATCAAAATCCGTTCAATAGTTTATGTGCCCACCGCGAACAAACAGAAAAAAGGACAATGAGACAAGAATTCCAAAAAAATTTATATTTTTATGTTCAGAATCGTTCATTTAACATATATTTTTTTAAATATCTCCAATATACAGACACAACTAATTTACAATTTTATAATTATAATAGAATAGATAAATATACCTATAGACAGTTTAAAGGTATTAGATTGGGTAACAGTATTTTATATCTGGAGTGACAGGACCAGTCTGGGTTAAAGAAGAAGCAATAGCTAAATTGTTTTACCTACGATTGTCATCTATTTTAATTTTGTTGGTGTCACAAGAGTTTCAGCTCCCATTAACAAAGTTCCATGTTTGTTCTAAATAGTGGAGGAGGAATCCAGCGAATGGTTTACTATTTCTCTAAAAACTGTTTTTAAACAAAGTACCTAGGTATTATTTAAAGCAGCACATGAAATAACTGCTGTATACGATTTCTATAATGCTGAAAAAATTTAGGCAACGTATATAAAAACAACGGTATAAAACGTCCACAAACTGGGTGGCATCACACATGTTGCTTCGAGGATGAACCGATAGCGCATGAACCTTGATGTTGTACCATTTTCTCGTAATATCATACGGTTATCACACGTTAGAAACAAATTTACATACATCTGAGTAAACTTACAGCATAGCGTAATTAAATAGAGATTTTTTCTATTTCCATGCTCCATCATCTGCGAACAAATTGTTAATATTATTCATTAAAATGTAACATTATTCTACTCCACTGCTGATGTAAGCGATACTCTACTACAGAAGTTTCGTAAAATAAAACGTATTTATCCCACAATCGAGCCCGAAGACGACATGTGACACTTCGTTAGGCCTAAAATTCTCTACCGAAGTAATTTTATAGTTCGTAAATGCTACGTCGTCTTTTATTAGTGATTCGAAGGTTCGGATACGTAGGGTTAATATAATGCATGTGTTACATACATGTTATATAATTCGTACAACATTCATGCCATTTTGTCAATGTAGATTTGTTGTGGGAACGATAACAAGTGTTCTGTTATCAGTACCTTTAAGTGGAATTTGTTAAAAGAGAGGTCCTTTAACAAATTTCACTCTAAGATTATAATTTGGAGTTTTTTTATGATGACATTGAAAAGAAGGCAAGCACTTGTAAGTACGAGAGAAAACGATCACCGAATTGCTCGCTATAAAAATGTATAACTAATTCAGTGTCGCACCCTTAGAGCACTTAATACAAGTGTATAGTTAAAAGGTTCGAACATAAAATATTTATAAATTATAGATAATTATCTATAATAATTGTAAAATTAAAATTTTCAATTTTTGTTTTATGCTATTCACCATTCGTGCGATACAGAGATTCTAAAAATTAACGAAAGCGGAAGATCGAGTGTACCTTTTTTTTTTCGTGTTTTTCGTTTCGGATACCACGGGCTTGAACCGACTGAAACCGCACGCCGTCTCGGGTCTTAAGACGGTGTAAGGTTGCCCATAGAGCATATCCCTCGCACCCCGACTGACCCTGGGCCCCTCGAGTTTGGGAACCACGGTGTCCCCGTCTTGCCCCGGTTTGGGGGAGGGGCGCTAGTCGCCCGACCGTCCCGGCCTGCTTCTGCTGGGGTGACAGGCGGCCTTACCTGCCACCACCAGGCCTGCGCTCATGGAGGACGGAGGTCGTTAAGGGACCTCCGGCTCCTGAATCGCCTGCGACGCGCGGCGAGCATGTTGCGGGCTCGGCGGGCCGGGAAAGTTCTGAACCTCTCCCAGGCGCGCTCCACCATCTCCTTCGCGAGCATTGCATGCTCGCAGAAGGAGGTGGCGGAGGCCCACGCGCTCGACCTACCTAACTTAGGAAAAGACATATCTATCAGTAGAATGCAGGGGGCTTTAATTGATAAACCTTTTTTTTGTGTTTTCGAAGCTCTCTTTACTTGTGCTATAGGACCTTTTTTTTTTTTTTTTTTACGTGCGGAAATCCCTTCGGATACCCCCCCAGCTGGCCAGCGGGGGTGGTTATGTCGTGTCTCGACTAAAACCGCACGGTGTCCTCCCCAAGTGTCCGTTGCCGGGCACCCCGGGTAAGCCCTCGAAAGGATAACCCCAGGGTTGCCGGCGGACTTTGGCCGCCACCGCGGCCTCGCCTGGTGGGGTCGGGTTTTATCCCGCTTCGGTGAGTTGGCAGGCGTGTGTAGGGCACACACGACACGCCTCCGCCACGGCCTGCTTCTGTAAGGACGGCGAGTCGGCCAACTGCCGTCCTCAGGCCCCGATCATGGAGGTCGGTAGTCCCGGGCGTAGATGAGTCTGCGGCGTCCTCGCCGCAGACTGCGAAACTCGGGGGGCAGGGTTCTTTCCCGCTCCCTCTCCGCCGTCTCTTTCGCGCGCATTACCTGCTCGCAGAAAGAGGCGGCAGCGTGCCACTTGCTCCCGTCGGAGACCACGGCCCTCACCATGGTCTCCAACGAGAGAACGTCCACGCCCAGGACCGCAACGAGATCCCGGCGTTGACTCGCCCACGCAGGGCACTCCACCAACGTGTGGAGCGCCGTGTCTTCGCCAGGATCCTCGCATGCTGGCACTGCGGCGTTGTCTCCCGGTGGATGCGCCACAGATACTTACCGAAACACCCGTGTCCGGTAACCATCTGGCACATCCGGTAGGAGAGGTCCCCATGGTCCCTCTCCAACCACTCCTTCATGATCGGTCTCACCGCCGCAATGGTGGATTCCCCCCACCTTGGGTGCTCAAGTCGCACCCTCCATGTCTCCATGAGTTCCTGGCAGAGCAGGGACCGCTGAGCCCTGATTTCTCGGGGCTCCGGCCTATGGCCCCGCTCCAGCGCCTCCTTGCGCCACTGGTACAGCAGCGCAAGGGCTCTCGCTTCCAGGTCCCATGGAGGGGTCCCAGCTAGGAGACATGCCGCCTCGACGGAGATCGTGCGATACCCCCTGATGACTCTGACGGCCATCGCCTTTAACGGGCTGTTAAGAACAGCCACGTTGCGGGCCGCCAGAGTCTCCGCCCATACGGGGGCCCCGTATAGGGCCATGCTTCGCACGATCCCCAGGTACAGTCTCCTAGTGGGGGCGTTGGGTCCCTTAACGTTGGGCATCAGCCGCGATAGCGCGGCCGCAGCCCCCCTCAGTTTCGGGACCAGACTTCGGAGATGAGGTCCGAAGTCCCATCGGCTATCGAGTACGAGCCCAAGGTACTTCATCGTGGGCTCGATGCCGATGCTTACGCCCCCTACGGTTATGCTGGTTCCCGCAGGTGGCCCCCTCCGAGGCCCGTGAAAACACATAGCCTCGGATTTATGGAGAGCCACCTCAAGTCCCAGCCGCCGTATTCGACCCACGACTTGAGCAACCCCTGCCGTGGCCTTCAGTGCCGCGCTTCGGTACGTTGCTCCCCGCGCCATAACGAGGGTGTCGTCAGCATAGCACACTATGCTGACACCCTCGAGCAACGTACCGCGCAGCACCCAGTCGTATCCGATGTTCCACAGGAGTGGCCCTAGGACCGACCCCTGCGGAACACCGCACGACACTTCTCGCCGCCCTGGCCCTAGCCAGCTCGGGTAAACTATGGCCCTCTCGGATAGGTATGCCTCGACAATGCGGCGGAGTTAAGGAGGCACTCCGTGATACGCGAGCGCCTCCCTAACGCAGCTCCAGGGTAGGGTGTTGAAGGTGTTGGCGATGTCAAGAGACACCGCCACCACCACCCCACCCCGCGAGACTACTTCCTCCGCCAGGCGCCTAACGCGCATGATCGCTTCCACGGTGGAGCGCCCCCGGCGGAAACCGAACTGGTTGTCCGCCAGATCTGGCCCCACGTTCGTGAGATGCTCGACGAGGCGCTCTGCAATAATCCGCTCAAAGAGCTTGCACACCTCGTCGAGCAACACGATCGGCCGGTAACCGGATGGCTGGTCCGCCGGCCGCCCCGCCTTCCGGATAAGGACCAGTTTCCCCGTCTTCCAAGCCTTTGGAAACAGGCCCCTTTCGAGGCATGCGCTAAAGAGCGCCACCAGTCGAGGCCCTAGTTCCTCCAGGGCCAGGACCCATGCTCGGCCTGGAATGCCGTCGGGTCCGGGGGCAGTGCATTTCCGGGCTTTGAGCCGGAGCACTGCTATCCCCAGTTCACTCTCCCTGACTTCGGGCACATCGCTCTCGCTATTATCAGCGTCAGGCGCCTGAAGCGGAGCCATACGCGGAGGGACATGCTCCTCCGCTCTCGCAGGGAACAAGGAGCCCAGTATCCCCTCCAGCCGCTCCGGCTGGAGGATCTGGGTCAGTAGGGGTGCCCTTGGGCGGATTTTGCCCCTGACCGCAAGGTAAGGACGCCCCCATGGGTTCTGCTCCAGAGACTCCAGCAGCTCTTCGCGGGCCCGCCGTTTGGCCTGCTTTATGGCTTCCTGGAGGGTCCTCTTGGCCCCCTTGTACGCCTCATACAGCTCCGCCTCTCGGGCTGCCGCATCGTCTGGGCGGTGACGCCTCCGGCGAAACCTGGTGTACTGGCGGCGAGCGGTCACGCACGCTGCTCGCAGCTGTGCGAGCTCCGCAGACCACCAGTACACCTGTTTCTTTGCCGGGCCGGGCTTAACCCTAGGCATCGCCGCATCACAGATATGCGACATGGCTCTCCTGAACCATTCCGCCTCTGCGTCGACATCGGCAGGCCTGGCCAGTGACGGAATCCAGGCCTGCACTATGGATGCCTCCAGGAGAACCTCCCGATCCAGGCGTCTGAGCGCCCAACGTGGATCCGGGGGATTCGCGATTGTCGGCGGCAGGTTAGTTGGAGGGGAGACGTTGAACCGAATATACTTATGGTCGGAATCCGTCTCCTCCTCCTCCACCACGCGCCAACCCTGGACGCGGCGGGCGAGAGCAGGGGTCGCGAATGCGACATCCACGACCGAACTGAGCCCCCGCCGCTCCCAGGTGGCGACACTCCCCCGGTTGAGGACCTCTAGACCACGGGTGTTGGCCCAGTCCTCCAGTACTCGCCCCTTGTCATTGGTTTCCCGGGAGCCCCAGGCCTGAGACCAGGAGTTGAAGTCTCCCAGGACCAAGACAGGACGAGGACGGCACGCAGCGAGAACGATGTCCAGTTCAGCGAGCCTTAGCTCAAGCTCGTACTGGTCAAGGCTTGGCGAGAAGTAGACGGCCACGACAGCCAAGCCCTCATAGTCCGCCGCGACGCAGCCTCTGCACCTTGCAATGAGTGCAAGGCGCGAGGTGTCCGCGGCGGAACCCCCGAAGACGGTCGCTACGCCGTCCAGGTCCACCGGGCTTCCGGGGTGGACCCAGTACGGCTCAGCGACCACGACCACATTGATAGACCACTCCACGATGCTCTGGTACAGAAGATCCTGAGCACCGGTGCAGTGGTTTATGTTCGCCTGCAGGATGCGGATTGGTGTGTCCATTAATGGACGTCCATCTCCGCATCCCGCCTCGAATGTGGCCGCTCTTGAGCGGCACCCCCGCTCCCCGTTGCGGACGAACGGGGCTTTGACCTCGAGGCGGCGCAGGTTCTGCTGTCCGCCCGGTGCTCCGCCGCTTTGCCCTCCGCTACGCATTTGTAGCAGCGCGGCGGAGCATCACAAGCACTGACCTTGTGCCCGGGCTGACTGCAGCGGAAGCACCGATCCCCCACGGTGTCTCCCGCTGTGCACTGCACTCCCACATGCACACAGCCAGGCACCTGAAGCACCTGGTCTCGCGGGGATGCAGGAGTTGCACCCGCGCCTTTAGGAAGCCCCCAACGAGGAGGCTCCGTTCGTCCGCAATTTTTTGCGCCGCTGCGACGGGGCAGTTTACGACTGCTGTGCCGTGACCGGCGGAGCTGAAGCGGATTTCTCCAGCTCTCACCTGATCACGGGGGCAGCTGCCCGCCTCCACGACGGCGGAGATGACTTCCTCCGTCGTGGCCGCGTCATCCAGACCCGAAATGCGCAAACCTGCGCATTTGTTGAGTCTGGTGACGCGGACGGCTTCCGTATCCAGCGACTCCCTCAGCTTGGCCGCTAGCTTTGGGGCCGCTGGTGGCGCCGGAGACCTCGAGGAGGCGAGCTCCGGTGCGAGTTGTTTTGCACCGGAGCCCCCCCTCAATATCGAGGGCCTTGAGGTCCACTGAGGCTTTAACCTGCCTCAGGACCTGGGCGTACCCCACGCCCTTCTCCACACCCTCCGTCGTCACCGTCAGGACGACGGCAGTGGAGCGTGGGGCGCGGAGTCTCTTCGGCGCCTTCGCCGCAGCGGCTTTTGCCGCCTTCTTACCCGCGTTTTTGGCGACTTTTTTCGCCTTTTTGGCGGCTCCCGCTACCACCCATTCCTCCCCTCTGGAGGAACGCTCGGGTGCAGCGGGAGCGGCGGTTATGGCGGGGGCGGGGGTGCCGCGCTTCTTCCCCTTCCCTTGTGGCGTTGGGGCCACTGGGGCGGCGGGGCCGGGCTTACCACTAACAACAGCCGCGAAAGACGCAGTCCGTGTCAGTGGGGGACGGTAAGCCCGGTCCTCTAACACGCCAAGCCGCCTCTCGATGGCCGCCAGGAGCTGCACCACACTAGGCGCAGGCTCAGGCGGCGGATTGGGCGCCGGCCTAGGGTCCTCCGGTCAGCAAGTTCTCAGCGTACCCTTCTGGAGCCACCAGTCAGGTCGTTGCTGATCACCTACCGATTACGGAACGCGAGAGGATGGCTAGTCCTCTCTCACCGGCGGCGGCACAAGTACCCGTCGGCCCCTGCGTTAGCAGTAGGCCAACCCGCCCCTGGATCCCCCAGGACCCTACGGTGGCCACCACCACTAACAGCATCGCTCATCCTGTCTCCTCTGAAAGCAGAGGAGTACGGAGAGCGATGTGTTCCCGCCACGTTGGGTATTGGCCGACGATCAATGCCATCCCCATGAAGGGGAAGCCATTGACCGCCGCCCAGGGTGTACCGGCCACTCCGATTCCGTTCCCCCCGGACTGCAGCGGGATCGGAATCGGAGCGACACTCGAGGAGGTTACCCAACACACACCCCGTGCTATAGGACCTTGCTTCTTGCCAAATTTCATGATCCTAGGTCAACGGAAAGTACAAGAGTTTGAAACCACATGAAACTTAGCTTTAAAAAATTCGTCATATAGGCAGTGCGAAAGTGTGCGCATATCTCGTTGAACACGACTTTTTGTCACGACGCGGTCTGAAATCGTGATAACTCGAAAATGGTGCTTCGTAGGAAAAAAGCATGTTTCCCTTTTTTTCTAGAGAATATTACAATCTACAAAACCTTCTAAAATATTTTTCCAGTAGCTCTCACCGTTTCAGAAATATACGCAAAAAAAAAAACTAGAATTTGTCACCTTTGACCTTGAACAACTTTTTTGCACACCCCATGTGTGCAAAATAAAGTTGTTCAAATTCTAGTTTTTTTGCACACATGGGATCGATGAGGATTTTTCACAATTTCTTTATAATAGTATTCCTAACGTGCATGTAATTTTTAGCTTGTCTGGAATGAATGCAAGGGTGAATATCTATTTTGATCGGACTGTCATCGTGTTAGCTTTACATTTACACTTAGCTGTAGACACATAATTTATATGAAGTCCACACGGATTTACGGGCCGTGACTGATCTGTTGTAATTTTGTGTCTATCTTAAATATGTTATATACAGGGCGAAAACGTTAAGTCCAGACGATTATTTCGTCAATTTAAAAAATAATAATATTATTAAACTTTTAACTGATATTAATTCTGCATCAATTAGGGACTTCCATGCAATCCCAATTCCGTCCCATATCTATCCTTCCTTTACTATCCAAAGTCCTTGAAAACGTTGTTCATAATCAACTAGCATCTTACCTTTCCTCTAACAGCCTGCTGAGTCCATACCAATCTGGTTTCCGCCGTGGTCATAGCACTGTAACTGCTCTGGTCAAAATTACTGACGATATGCGACTGGCTATGGAGAATAAACGGCTAACAATTTTGGTGCTGTTGGATTTCAGCAGTGCTTTTAACTCTGTTGATTTTGATGTCCTTTTAGGAGTCCTAGCTTCTCTAAATGTCTCATCCTCTGTAACTGCGTGGTTTAAATCATATCTTCAGGGGCGCTCGCAGTCTGTGCGCTATGAAGAGGCTTCCTCTGAATGGTGCAGTTTGACTGCGGGAGTCCCACAAGGTGGCGTACTATCTCCTCTTCTCTTCTCCGTTTTTATAAATGCTATCACAAAAGTCATTACTTCACACTATCACCTCTATGCAGACGACCTGCAGCTGTATCGACACTTCAAGGCCGAGGAGGTGACTGAGGCTGTGGCGGCTATCAACAATGATCTTGTTAACATTAGTCAATGGGCTAGATCTTTCGGGCTTCTGGTTAATCCAACGAAATCGCAAGCAATCATTGTTGGTAGCCGATACATGTTGAATCTTTTGGTTCACCAGTCTCTTCCGAAAGTTTTATACGATGCGACTCCTATTGCTTTTTCGAAACACGTGAAAAATTTAGGTGTCTATATAGACTCTAATCTGGTCTGGGACGTCCATATTGCAGATGTTAGCAAAAGGGTGTACTGCTCGTTTCAGTCCCTCAAACGTCTCCAGAAATTTCTACCATTACAAACTAAAGTTACTCTTGCGCAATCTCTTCTGCTTCCACTTTTAGACTACGCTGATGTCTGTTATCTTGATGCAAAGGAGGAACTTCTTAGTAAACTCGAAAGACTGCAAAACTTGGGTATTCGCTTCATTTTTGGTCTCCGGAAGTATGACCATGTTTCGGAATTTCGGGCAAAGTTGAAGTGGTTACCTATTCGTCAGCGTAGAGACTCTCATATTCTCTCTCTTCTATACTGTATTCTTTTCAATCCTGATTCGCCTTCTTACTTAAGAGAACGCTTTGAGTATCTTGTCCCCAGGGGTAAACCCTGTCGCACCTCCTCTGCGCTTCTTCTTCGAACTCCTCTTCACTGCTCCAGCTGTTACGATGGCTCATTTACTGTTCGCGCGGTAAGGTTGTGGAATGCGCTGCCTCACTCTGTACGCGATAGCACTTCTTTGAACGTATTCAAGATCAAAGTAAAAGAACTGTTCCTTGCTCAAACTAGATAACTGTGTATTATTTATTTATGTAATTTAGGAATTTATGTAGTGTATTTATGTATACATATATTTATATATGTAAATTTGTCTGTATGTATGTAATTTAATATGTATGTTATGTATGTTCTTAGTACTTTTGTATTCTATTATTAAGTATGTTCTCTGCAATTGTACACTTGCACTTACTACCCTTTTGTTGCTGTTTCTCCTTTATCCCCCAAAGGTTTGCTGGGAGAAAACTCAATACTGAGTTAAGCTCGCCTTTGTACACCTAATTATAATTATGCCTGTTACTGTACTATTTTATGTGTGTACAATAAAGAATTAAGAATTAAGACTACTCACACTTATTCAGCTCCATTCGCGTTTCGCTTAACGATGTTGGTCACATTTATACTTACCTACAGCTCTGCTTCTATCAGCCGCGTACGGCGTCGTCGTCGTAAGAATGAGAAAAGCCGTCATAGCGTGCTATCTTCGCTGAAACGCTTCTGTCTACTGGACTACTCACACTTATTCAGCTCCATTCGCGTTTCGCTGAACGATTTTGGTGACATTTATATTATAATACAGCTCTGCTTCTATCAACCGGGTACGGCGTCGTAAGAATGAGAAAAGCCGTCATAGCGTGCTATCTCCGCTTAAACGCTTCTATCTACTGCGTACGGCACTGACTATGCTGCTATATATCTCTTGGACCACTTTGGAGAAATAGGAATTCGGTTGGAGAATATGCAACATTGGTACCCCAATTAAAAGAAGATAATATTAAATTCAAAGAGCATTTTAGGATGGATAGTGCAAAATTTTACAAAATTGCGGACTTATTGCGACCGATATAAGTTTCTCTTCGTCGATCATTTTTGTAAAATTAAAATAATTATAATTACTTTAAAACACTCTTTAATCGTTGCGTGCATAATACCTAAATACGCAATAATAAGTCAAATCAATGCGGGAACGATACACCGGTTTGTCGACAAGGAGTCGCGAAACATCCCTGTAAAGAGCTGTTCCGCCGCGTTCGACGGAGAATGCGGCGGAACAGCGCTGAATGCGGCAGAACGGCGCTGAACGCTCTCTATAGCATTCGCATGATAAAAACACATTTAACCTCATTTTATACTGATTTGCCGCGAAAGCAGAATAGACGTGAAAAGCGAATGGATGCGTACACGTCTCCATACAAAACCTTTGTTTCCTATGGACAAAAGCTGAATAGAGCTGAATAATTGTGAGTAGTCCCTTAATCTACAAAATGAGTTTATAAAAAATAGCGTCATAATATGTTCACAATTGTACTTTTGCGGTTCAAAATCATTTCATATGACTCGGTTTATTTACTAGTCTGAGAAGTAGACACGTAATTCAGTATTCAGTATTTATTCATTAACAACTTTTACATTGTGTTTGAAAAATTAAAAATAAAAATAAACCAAAGCATTTACAACATTATGAATAATTTACAATTGGAAAATATTTAACACAATTACAATAAATTAATGTCAAAGAAAAATAATACCTCTAATATAAAATTTGATATCAATATAAATTCGATAAAAAAAATGTCAAATAGAATAAAAATGTCAAGATGTCAAAAGTTTTTTTATAATATTAGTAAATTGCTTAAAGTCAACCTGAATGCGATAATGAACTTTGATATGTACGTTATTTATATTATATTATTTATCATATCATAGATCTTCGACGGAATAATAACACCCTTTCAATAGAAATGCCTTCAATTCGGTTTGGAACTCTCGTTTATAAATTATTATTTTTAAGTCTATAGGTAGTGTCAAAACGAACTGTCGCGCTGTAAACGAGTAAATATACCTCTACCTACTTTCCCTATCATGGTAATTAAAAAGTGTATTAAATGTAAAAAAAATGTTACCAAGAAAGTGCCTGGATTGGAGTGCAGTAGGTGCGACAAGGTAGTACATGCTGATCCTGTATGCTCGAAGCTGTCTAACAAACAGCTAAATACAATCAAGAACTCGCCCGGAATAGAATGGAGTTGCGAAGACTGTTTGATAAATATGTCACGCAGATCCTCTTTCGTGATCCCAGAATGAAGGATGAAGACGAAATTGATGGATGCATGGATATGACGCCTGTTGTAAATGCGAATAAATTAGTGCAGGACATCAGTCGAGAGATAAAGAAGACCTTCCGCGAGGAAATCCGAGGTCTTGAGAATTCACTCGAATTTCTCAGTGAGCAGCTTACAACAATGGAGCAATCTATAAAAAATCAAGACAGCAAAATTAAGGAGCTCGAAAATAAAAATTATGACCTACAAAATAAAAACAAAAATCTAGAGCTGCGAGTCAACGTCCTGGAGCAAGGACTCAAAGAGTTTGAGCAACAATCCCTGGCAGCGACCCTGGAAATTGCTGGACTGCCTGAAATGTCTCCTAACGATATGGGTAAGGTTGTTGATTCTGTTGCAGTGAAGCTGAATATAGTGGATAAAGAAATTCAATCTTCGAGGCGACTTCCAGGTACTAAACAGAAGCCAGGTCCTATCCTTGTGGAATTAAAATCGAGGGTGCAACAGCAACAGTGGGTAGACGCCGGCAGAGAACATTGCCTCTCAGTGGGTCAAATTTTGCCGTACGCCCCAAAGGAAAAAGCTGACGACCGTGTCTATATACGAGAGGCTCTAACTAAGTATCAAAAAACTTTACTATACCATGCTAAAACTCAGTTACTAAATAAGTCCTGTCAATACGTTTGGTGTAAAAATGGAAAAGTATGTGCTCGAAAGTTTAATAATAGTAAAATCTATTATATTCGTACACTGCTTGATATCAAACAAATTGAAAAGCTATGTTCAGCTAACTCGGACAAACAAACAGATTGATTTATATCACTGTAAAATTATTTATAAGTCACTAATTTAACCCTAAATCATATCAGCTAGTCATTATGGACTCAAAAGTAAAGGAATTCTTTCATTGTTCTTCTACGAATCATTTCTTCAAACAATTACCACCAAAAACTAGTATATGCTTGTCTTGTTTACACTTTAATATTAGATCTCTCATAAAAAACTTTACTAAACTGCAACAGACTGTTCATAATTGTATTTTCCCACTAGACCTCATAATCCTAACAGAAGTGGGTATCTCACATAGAATAGTTCACTTATATAACTTGCCGGGATATAAGCTGCACTCACAACTCCGAACAAGCCAAAAAGGTGGCGGTATTATTATTTACGTACGTAACCATATTAAGTTCACATTATTTGTACAAAAGACGAGAACATTTGAAAATCTCACAGGTACCCTGAAATTGGACTCATATCGCGACGTAGTTGTCTGTGCAGTTTATAGGCCACCATCTACAAATAGGAATCTGTTTGTCAAAGAGTTAAGTAATCACATCACTAAGTTTGATTCAAATCAGCACTTCCTTCTTATTGGTGATACAAACATTGATCTCAAAGCTATTTCATCGAACAAAGATTCATACTTGGGAGTGCTTAGCGAACGCGGATTAATGTGTGGAACAACAGACTACACCCGAATTGTAACTAAAAAACATCTAATTACCAAATCATGTATTGATCACATATTTGCACGTTTTCCCACATTAAACCCGTTCGCGGCGGCACTCGATGTCGTACTGGCGGACCATCGAGGTATTATATTTACCTGCGTTGATGAATCCTTTAGAGCTCCTAGGTGTGTTTAGGATGTTACTAAAAAAATAAATATTAACTACGACACTTTTTATAGCGAACTCAAAAATGTTGAGTGGACTAAGACCAAAAGTATGACGGCCCCTAATGACATCTTAAGTTTTATCTATAGTTCTTTTGATAAGGCTAAAACCGTTGCAAGTAATAATGAACCGAGTAGAAGGTCCCGTAAGCAGTCAAAACAATTTAGCTTACCATGGATCGATGACAATGTTGCACAACTTTGTTATAAAAGAGATAAACTATTTTGTGAATGGAAAAAAAAAATTAATAATTCAAAAATAAAATTAGAATACAATAAAATAAGAAATAAAATTCATAAAGTTTTAGAAAATAAAAGAAATAAATATTATATTCAATATATTAACAATAATTTCAGAAACATAAAAAAGGTATATCAAATTATTAATCAAATGTTAGGAAGAGTGATACTTTCAATCGATACAGCTATACTAAGGGCTTTTGATGATCAAGGTATTTCGTCTAAAAACATTGCCGATAACTTCGTAAAAAGTTTTGATAAAGCGGTAAAAGATATAATTCCCAAATGTATTATTAAACTATCAGACTGTAATATTACACGCCAGCCCCTGAACTCAAGCATTTTGTTTAAAAAAGCCTCAGCTAGCAGTGTTCTGAAAATTATAAAACAGCTTAATTCGAGGAAAGCTCCAGGTGCTGATGGCATCAAGGTTTCGGACATTAAAATGATAGGTGACAGTATATGTGATCCCATTGCCGACTTAATTAATCGGATTATTGAAAATGGTCTATATCCGGATGACCTAAAAGTAGGGTGCATAAGACCAATCCATAAAAGGGGTAAAAGGAACGATTATTTAAACTATCGTCCAATAACACTCCTTTCATCTATTGATAAAATAGTTGAAAAATATGTATGCGAACAAATACACGCATTTTACAGGAAGCATAATGTGATCAACCCGAACCAGTTTGGCTTTCAGTCTGGTAAGAGTACAACAGCCCTTTTGTCAGATTTCACGGATGAAGTCAATAAGCACTTAAATGAGAAAAAATATGTACTTGCTCTGTTTATTGACTTTTCACGTGCCTTTGACACATTGGTGCATCGCCAGCTGATTGACAGACTGGATGACTGTGCTTCAACTGTAAAAATTAATAATATCTGCAGCGAACGTATGTCTATGACGGGCGGCACAGCTCAGGGCTCCGTGTTAGGTCCGCTGCACTTTCTGTCCTACGTTAATGACATGGGTAACTGCATTACTAACAGCACATGGTATCAGTTCGCTGACGACACCTGCCTTGTGATAGCTGATAGAAGTCCGCAAAGAGCATGTGAACGATTACAACACGACATGGATGCTCTTGCATGATGGTGTCATGCTAGCCTTGTACTTAATGCAAACAAAACAAAATTATTAATAATTAGATCACCTTACATTAAGCAACTAACTGTTCAAAATATAATAGCTCATGACCATGATTGCCTTCACACTACCGGTGGTTTGAACTGTAACTGTCCATCTATAGATACTGTTAAAAATCAAACATATCTTGGATTGGTAATAGATGACAAGTTTAACTGGAGCCATCACATCGAACGAGTTTGCGATAAATTGAGACAATTTCTGGCGAATATCATAATTTTGAGAAACCGAATTCCGTTTAAAGTAAAAATAATGCTTTATAACGCACTAGCTGAATCCTACATACAGTACGGCCTGAGTAGTTATGGTCGTACCTATAAGTCATATCTGGATACCATCTATAAACTACAAGTTACTATTCTGAAAGCATTAGTATCACCCAAAATAAAAACGCGATTTTACAACAATGAAAACGGTCTCTTCAAACATTGTAAAGTTTTGCCAGTACACACGCAAGTACGTTTATCGCTACTGAAAGAACAATTTTTTAATAAATCTTTAAGAGATGTCATTGAACACCTGTACGCACTCGGGCTGTTTCCGAGAATCGGCTTCGCACGCAGCGTGCTAATAATATGTATGGCGAGTGCACTACGGGCTATATTGTCCCACGGCTTCTTAATAGTCTACCTTCTCGTATAGGTACGAAACTGTAACACGGTATCGGGTATAAAGTGTAAACTCAAACCATATTTTTTAGATTTACTGTAGGTGGTTGGAGATAAGAAGATTTTTTGTTTTATAAAGTAACTTTATTTTAAATTGTTAAGTGCTTGATAACTAATGACAGCACAGGTATAAACCTTCGTGGTTTTTTGTTGCTATTGTCGTGTGTATTTAATGTAATGTTTGTTTTTAATAATAATTAAAAAAAAAAAAAAAATATTCTGATGGAGTTATACACCGTGCAATGTTTGACAACGTCAAGACGAGGCACAAATTTGCTCTGAAAATCTTTTCTACGTGTATTATCTCTTGCTCTTCTCTCATCGTCTGATTCATGTTCTTGTATGTGCTTTGCAAAATTGGTCAACAATACCAAAATATACAAGCTGGTAACAGTTAATATGCCCAAATCTTTGAAGTGGGTCTTACATGACTCGTCCTGTCTTATGCGTACTATTATCCGTATGGCTCTTTTTTGTAAAATAAAATCACGCTGCATGTTGTATTCATAACTACCTCCCCAAAAAAGAATACTGTATCTCAGTCTTGACTCCACTAGTGTATAATATACCATTTTTAAATTTTCAGTATTCACTTCATTTCGAAGACTGCGTAAAACATAACAAGCTGAGCTTATAGTCCCCTCCAAATAGGACAATTCGTTTTTCCAGTTTAAAAACTCATCCACATGTACCCCTAGGAACCTAACGAAATTTACAATTTCAACTGGTCTGCCCTCTAGAACACAATCAAGAGTGCTATTAAATTAGTAAAAAAGAAATTAAAAGAAAACGAATGTTACTTACGCGACACACGCGATACACTTATTATGGCACGGTTTGTTTACTAGTTTCATACTCATTATAAATTTACTAAGCTTTTTGGTGCTCCAAAATGAATCTGCTTATAAATGCCATGTAGCGTTAAGGCTACTTTCCACTTTGATTAGTACGAGTTCAGGTGATTAGAAATTAGTGGTTATTGTAAGTGATTAGTTCATATGTGTAGTCTGAGTAGTGTCCAATACTGTTTAGTTGCAGCGCTTAGTTAAAAATCAGTAGATGGGCGTCAAGAGTCAGTTTTACAAGTGAGCGTACAGGTACGCTAAACACTAACTACTAAACAAACATTTCCAAACGTGTTTAGTAGCAGGCATGCTGCGAGTGAAGGGGAAGGAAGGGCGCGCGGGACGTGGCTACTTGCAAAAAAATAGAACACGCTTCTATTTACGTTACTACGCTGATTACTAATCAACTCGCACTAATCAACTGCGGTCCACATGTTTTTTGTACTAATCACTAAGCACCTGCACTAATCACCTGCACTCGCACTAATCAAAGTGGAAAGTAGCCTTTAGAGAGGGTGCCCGTCATTTAGTCGCGGTACTTATTACGTAATTTGAGTTTTTTATTCATTTTTTGTGTGCTTGTCGCGTCATCAACGTGGACTCACTTTCCGTGATAAATTAATTGTATACCAGATATCTTTAGTTAAATATCTAAAATCCATGAGTTTGAACTACATACCGACGAACAAATGTTTGAGAATAGTAACTGTTTTCACGCTAGTTAGAAAAAACGTTGTGTTTGTCATTACCATGATCGTAATTACCTTGTTTTACCGTGGATTTTACAGACGGACGGATATGTTCAAAGTCCAATAGGTATCCATCATCATCCTAACTATTTTCCCAGTTGCTTCCAAGTTTACACCAACATATTCCGGCTGAAGAAGTGAGGGAGAGCCTCTCTTCACACGATCTTTAAGCATCTTTCCTTGGCGGTGACTGTGGTGAGACCATTAACATCCATATCATCTCTCATGACGTCGCGCCAGCGCTTCTTAGATCTACCCCGCTTACCGGGGCCTCGCAGAGGTAGGATGGCATGAATTATTGGCAAAAAAACAAGCAGCATGGTCTATATTCGTCATTCCCATGACCATATTTATCATCACCATGTCTTCTTAAATTTGAGGGGGCTATAATACCTTCAATAAGGGGGCAGAAGGAGGCCTCCAAAATAATTTTCAACGAAATTATGAAAACTTACGATCTGGTAAATCTCATAGATTTTTTTAAATTATAGATTATAGAAACACATTTTTCTCATTTTTTAAATCTCAGAAAGTTCATTTTTAGATAATTACCCTGATACAGCTTTCTTATCAGATTATAGTTTTGCAATATCTTTAAAAATAACGAAATAATCGTATGGAGACACTTAACGTTACCACCTTGTATATATTATATCTGTCTTCTCAGGTCATTTGTGATCAACTGTGGTCTGTGGCTCTGTGCAGGGCTATGTCTGTGGGTTTCTAGTACCTATATATATAATAATCTATGTCTGTGGGTCTGTTTAAGTCAGTTGTAAAAATCCGTAGTAAAAATCACGTAAAAATAATTATCGCTACATGCTGATAATGTCGTTATTCGTGCTATAACAAAATTCCGAAGGCGCTGGAACGCACAGTGGTTATTGGCGAATTGACGACATCATTGGCACTCTAGTTCTATATTTAGGTCTTTGTTAAAGTTATAGTGCATACCTACAGTTATAAATAATGTTTGTTATTATTTCAACTTGCTAACACTTAACTACTTGCAGGCTCGATATTATGAGGTCATTGTTTACGTAGAATAACATGATCAAAATAATGTAGAGTTAAGATGAAATTCTAGGTTATGTAGAAGTAATATTATGTTAATCTAAATATCCTTGACACTGTGTTATGTTGTTACAGGTATACGTTACTAAGTAAGTTATTACAACTCATACAATATTTGAAAAGCGTATAACACCTGGGTACGTACTTATTACATGAATCCCAGGACCTAGATTTTACTAGCAGATTTTATGAATTTTCCATCACTTATATTCAAATAACTTAAAAATTTGTAAATGTTTGAACGCTTTTGTTTCTGTTTTTTATAACAGTAAATGCTTTTCTTTTCTTATTGGACACATTGATAAAAAACTATATGTAACAATTAACTTACCTCGTCCACATTTTCATCAAGACTCATTATGTTTTACAATATTAAAATAAAAACTTCGCCAACCGGTAAAAATAATATTTCCAAAAAAAATTATACTACTTTCACATAAATGTTGCACCAGTGAATATTTTAATAAATTTAAAATTTAGGCCTAATATAATTAACTCATTCTTATTATTAACGAGATAACTTTTAAAAATAAATTTAATGACGTGCGCGACGTCTATCGACGAATGTAAACATGAACTTATTGAATAAGTTCCAGTTGATGTTGAATCGAGCCAGACATCCGACGCAGGGCTGCCAGTTGATCAATTCATTCATTTTGTACGTTCTCAGGAAGTTTACGAGAGAATATTTTGCTATTAACAATACAAAATACCTAACTATTGTTTTTAACCAACTTCAAATAAACTTTTCAGTTTATCGCAATGTTATGTAATGTAGGCATAAGTATTACTCTATGAATGTTGGTAAAACTCTGTATTTCCTAATTAATAAATTAATTCGTCGTAACGAACGCTAGGTATAGTTTATCAATTGATATATCGTTAATATCAATAACTAGCTTCACTTTGTTTTTTAAATATTCTCTCGATATTTGTGGTCCCTAAAATCGCCTTAGGCACTCGACACAATGGTAAATCCGCTAGCATTCCGCTAGTGTGACCTAAAGAAAAGTAGTCTGATGGTGTCAGTAACCATTATTTACTTCGTTTTTCATCTATGGAATTTTAAATCGACCTCTTTATGGGTTATGTTTTTTTTTATACCACTAAGGTGGCAGACAAGCACACGGCCCACCTGATGGGAAGCGGTTACCTCGGCCTATGGACGTGTGCAACACCAGTGGCGTCACACTCGCGCTGCCGACCCTGTTAAGGAAAGGGGATGGGAAAGGAGTTTGGGAGGGGATGGGAGAGGAGTTTAGGAGGGGATGGGAAAGGAGTTTGATGACTGTTAGTTATGTTGCCCTCTTAGCCTCTATGTTCAGATGTTAAGGCTCGATTGTAGTTATTTTTACGACTGGATAAGCAGGTGTACAGGCTTGTAGGTGAGGTTGGCTTTAATCCCGGAGATCTTGGTGGGGTCACAAGTGGGTGGGATAGGTACATTCCTAAATGTACCTAATTTACATAGTTTAATTAGCTGTTTAAAAGCTGCGAAATTTGCCTGTTTTGTAGACATTTATAATTACTGCTCCACTCTCCTAGGTAGCAGCGTGATGATGTATAGCTTATAACCTTCCTCGATAAATGGGCAAAAGAATTTTTCAATGCGGACCAGTAGTTCCTGAGATTAGCGCGTTCAACCAAACAAACAAACAAAGAAACTCTTCAGCTCTATAATCAAACTAATATTTATAAATGTGAAAGTTTGGCTGGATGTATGTTTATTACTCTTTCACGAAAAACGGCTCAACGGTGCTGGCTGAAATTTGGAACAGGGATGGATTATAGTCTGGAATAACACATACTACTGCTACTTTTTATCCCCAGAAATTAAGAGTTCTCATGCAAAGCGGGAACGGTATCAGAATTCCAAGCGGGTGGAGCCGCGGGCAACAGCTAGTATTAGTATAGATGTAGGTAGATTACATTCCTCAGTAGTAGTATGCTAATTTCTAAGTTTTCTTCATTCAATGCAGTAATGTTCTTTTAACCTTTAACTTGGGATTTCCCCAACGTAAACTTACTATTTGTCAAGTAGGGGCTTTCCCCTTACTTAAGAACTACTCCCTACTGCCTTGAATTATTTGACGCTTGTCAGTGGCAAGTGTAATCCAATATTTTAATTTGGGAGTTCCCTACCATCAGAAGGGGGTATGGAATTTACTACAAACAAAGGCGAGTGAGATTGCATATTAAATAGAAAGTTATAAAATGGTTATCTTGTATCCATATTTATGTAGTGTTCAATGTTAGTTCGAAGCCTAATTATTAGAAAATATCACAAAACGATCCCCGGCTTCCAAAAGCGCGGGCCTGGGGATGACGGACCAGGCTAGCTTTAGCCCTAGCAGAAGAATCTTCAGCGTGGCGGCGCGGCGCGTCATGTTCTGTGCGCGCAGGTGGAGGTAGGGACATTCCGATACTAGTAAATACAAGTAGATACTCGATACTTTTGTTTCGATACCAAGTAATAATAGCATCGAATTAATCTTGCAAGACTTACTCGGTATCGAGCCAAAAGTACTCGGTATCGAATCGAAACAGACCGGACCATATAACAGTGACCGGATTATATACGTTTATAGTGAACACTGTAAAATAAAAAATATTATTGTTGTTTTTTAAATGTATGATAGGCTTTAAAGAACCTGTATCCATGGCCGTTAAATAAATTTTAAAAAAAGTGCCGGCGGCGGCCGCCATTTAAAAAATTACTTTTTCTCTTCATTTCTCTTTACACAGTCACAGTCTCACAGGACTAACAGAAGTAGGGTACCTGTATTCACAAGAGTCACTATCTAGTGTTATTAGCAGGAGTATTACTTATTTGGTGATAGTTTACGTACGATTTTACATGGAACATGGCACCACCAAAATCATTGACCGTATGGGCATATTTTACCAAAACTAACGAAACAATTGCGAAATGTAAGCAATGTTTTAAGGTGGTGAAGTATTCTGGTAATACGTCTAATTTATTTAAGCATTGCAAAACTCATGGAATTAAAGTGGATAAACGCAAATTACAGAAAAAAGAAGATGAGTGTACAAACGAAAGGTAGGAATCTTTAACTTTTATCTAAATATTTCCATAACTAATACCTACATAAATTCGGAAGTTCCGTGGAATGCAAGACCCCTCTGGGATAAGATATATAGGATAAGATAATTTATGTTAATAATAAAAATTCGTTAATTAATTACTTTACTTTTGATTTTTATCTTAACAAAATTATTGTCCCTAAACAGTGCTACGTTAGTTGCATTAAGAAAATCTGAAAGTATCGATACTTTAGGAGTATTCATATGATTAGTATCGAAAAATAATTTGAGTACTCCTGATATGAGTAGGTATCGATACTTTGATGGTATCGGATCATCCCTAGGTGGAGGAAAATAAATGATTGCACACAACTCATTGGGGCTGAATAGCCTTGTAATTCACCCTGGCGAGTGATACCAATTAAGCTTAATTTGGCTCTGTTTTGAGTAATCGGCTACGAAAAAAAACTATTTTAGCTCTTTAGCTTTTTATGTTTTTTAAATTAGCTCCATTCGGACGTACACCTTTTTTTTCGTGCGGAAATCCCCCGGATACTCCCCGCCAGACAGCGGGGGTGGTTCGGAAACACAACTTTTTGAAAGCGCCTATACTTATAAAATTTTAGGTGTGTATCCGATTCCGATTTCATGGTGACCAACGAGTAAATTAATAAATAGAGCCGTATTTAGTCTATGACTTGAACTACGGGGAATTCCCATATTGTCTTTATTTCGTTTGTTTCATTTAAGTACTTCGTTTCGTTGGATGTTTTTTTTTTGATGGAGTACTGTGTTGATTATTTGTGTAATTGAATTATTTAATTATTAATTTTATTGTTTTGTCGGCTAAATCAATTGTTCGTCAACTGTTCTTCATTGTTCCATCAAATTTTTTTTTGATCGCTATAATTTAAAATAGCTACAGATAGTTTTATAATAATTAGATGTCGATAGAGAAGAACAAGAACAACGAACGTCCAAGAAACGTCCGCCAAAACCCTTCTAACCTATATTTATTCGTGTCGGGGCACGCGGTATCCACGAGCTCGCTTCGGTTGCTCTCGCATTGTAAAAATTTGAAAAGTTCTGACAAGCATTGCACATGCGTAATTTAATCTTTTTTAAATAATTAAAATCGAACAAAAAAACTTTCGTGAAATTATAAAGAACAGTTGACGAATAATTGATTAAGCCACAAAATTCAATTAAAATTTGATTTCTCCCCGCTAACTGCTTTTTACTGCTGCTTAAAACTGCTTTTAATAAATTATTGAAATAAAACTATTTTTAATGGATTATATATTTGATCTTATTTTATATTTTACATTGATCCCAACGTTTCGGTTGCTTTTCAGCAGCCATGGTCACGGGGAGAAATAAATCGCTATAGAATCCGTTAAAAATAGTTTTATTTCAATGTGTGAAATTCGCGTAACCTTCCGACAATATCATTTATAAAGTAATTAAAATTTGCACGTGTCAAATATAAATTAATTTTTAAGTAAAAAATTATAGTCAAACAAAAAAAATTGATCAAATAATGAAGAACAGTTGACAATAAATTGAAAAATAATTAAAAATCTAGCTAGAAGAATTTTGGATGGAACAATGAAGAACAGCTGACAAACAATTGATTTAGCCAAAAAAAAGAAACAATTAAAAATTGATTCCTCCCCGCTAACTTTAGGGGCAAGTTTTAATTAATTTTTAAGTCAAAAATGAAAATAAAACAAAAAAAATTTTGATCGAACAACGAAGAACAGATGACGAACAGTTGAGTTACCTAAAAAAATCGCAATTGAAAAATTGGTTTCCCACCGCCAATTTAAGATAGTCCTAGAATAAATTAAATGTATGGTGATGGTGACTGAATATTGACATTTGTGATTTGTTTTGTGTTATTAGATTGAATTTTGTATTTTTGTATTGTGTATGGTAATTAGTGATATTATTATTATTTGACATTGAATTACTAGTTTATTTATTTTTTGTATTTTATAATTATTGTGGTAATTTGTGACACTATTATTTTGAATCGTTGTTTAATTTTAATATTTATATACCTACTGCCAATGTTACAATATTGCATGCCGAAACTGGTAGAACATATATTTCTTTAACATCACACAATATTAGATGTTTATTTAATGTTACATGTTCAGCAATAAAATGATTTGATTAGCTAAGTTCTTTTTGTTTGTGACTTGACTGGCTGATGACGCTACTTACTGCACCATAATATATTAGGGATATTCGATATACATCGATGCATCGAAAACATCGATGTTTGCAATGAAAAACATCGAATCCATCCGATGTTTTGAAAAGCTTTCAAAATACTCGATGCATCGATGTTTTAAAAAAAAACATCGAATTGGTGATAGACGAGTTAGGCCACGTAGTGATTATATCCTCTTTGGTTTGAGCTTAGTAAAAAAAACTTAAGTTTTACCACTAAAATATTACTTATTACTATTATGAAATCATCATTATTCCGAATTCTCTAATATGGACTCAGTGACAATAAAAAAAAACTACTTTTCTCATGTTGGCTGGCGAGCGAGTTTCTATGTTTATAAACATTTAATTACATTTGGTTTTGTGAAACCAAAATAAGATATTTGTTAGCAATACATTTGTGCTAAAGGGGATGGATCTAGCACACATTTACTTTAGTTAATTATTGACAGAATCTATATGATCCGTAATGAGCTTATACTCATGCCTTAGTTAACGATAACCCAGTGGTAAGTATAATGATCTGCTTCGCTTATTAAATATCAAGATTGAAATAAAGTTATGAAAACCAGAGGTTGTATTCTGTATGGTATAAATGTGTTCATCCTTACCTTAGTTGAGCTTCACACAGACACAAGGGATAGAGACGTCCAGAATTCCAGGTGCTCACCACTAGTGAGCACACAGCACCGTTACATCACAGCAAGACCTGTTTAAAGATTGGTCACATTGATTCTAAGTGAATCACTAGGTATTCCTAGATTAATTTATAAGGGGTTTTATTATCTTTTAGTGGTCTAAATATGACCATTATACTAGGCTCAACTGGGCCGGGCTAGAAATGGTAGTCAATATATCTATACTCTATCTTATTCATCGTTCATAAACCTTGCCAAACACTTATGGCGGGAACAATCCATACCAAGATTGTTCTTTGTCTGATTGCCCTATACCATGGTATATCAATCTTATTATTATTATTATTACTGGAGGCCTAACACTCATAAACTTGTTGGTAAGTCAGCAACTGGAATATCCGTGATATGTTCTTACAGACATCCAAAGCGACCCAAACTAGTGCCTCAGCAGTCAAGCTTATGAATGTCATGCGAATCGTTCTTGCATGTTAATATGCCTCCGTTGGGTGCATACGAGAATTGTATACATGGTCTGAGACCTTAGGCTTTGTACATGCTGCCTTGCATGCCTGATAAAACAGGTTATTAGAGTAAGCACATAGTGACAATTTATAACACCAGACTAGCTTTATGTGCATTCAATATATTAATTTCATACATGATTATTTCTAATACTTAGCTTGCTTTGCGGATGGAAAACTGGATATCTCGATCCACTGAATCTAGTTTAGTACTTATAAATTATCAAGTAAAATTACGTGTTCAACCGCCATTTATATTTAAACGTGAAAAAGCGTGTCACTTACCCATAGCTATGTCCTTTTTTCTCATAGTTTAGTCTCTGGATTTAGTGTTGCTATATACAATATTTATTTACAATTATCGCGTGTTTCGCGACACTCCCCGCCTCACAAGGCTCAAACTTTAATTGATGGTTGACATTAATTCTTGCGTCCATCTATGGATTTTATCCATAGCTTGGACCGCAGCTGCTCGACGTTGGTCGCTCGATTCAACTGGCTGACATGTAGCTGCTTTATTGTCCTTTTCAGCCTCTGAACCATGTGAAGCTTGTTCTGGGGTGGTTTCTATTATTTGTGTCAACCTTGTGTCCTCTAACAACTCTCTCTGATCCTGTATTAAATCGTTTTCATTGTTTATATCTAATTGGTGATGATCTTCCTTCGAGCTACTTGAACCAGTAGGGACAGGGACGTCATTCTCCTCAATTCTTATTGGTAAGTACTGAGAGAATCCCTCAGTGTCCATGCGTACGTCTCCCTCTTCATTCACTGGGGATTGTTTTGCTGAGTCTTGGAAAGATGCATCTTCATCAACCTCCAGAGGATACAGATGTGCTAAGGATCTTGTGAACAACTTGTCCCCTACGTTCACCTTCGCAATTCTGCACAATCCGTCCTTTCCTTTTATTAGTTCTGTGATCTTTCCTACCTTCCAACCTTCTCTATTTTTAGCTTCACCCTTTATCTGTACTATATCTCCAACATTTGGACTTTCCCGAGACCTTACTCTAGCTTGTTTGGGCGAATTTCGATATCGTTCCCTGAGGCTAAGTAAGTACTCGTTAACAAACATTTCTTTGTATTCTTCCATTATCTTGTTGCCGCGATTCCAACCTTCAATAAGTTGTTGTTTGATAAGTGATCCGGAAAGTGGTAGACTATCCATCAATACTTCTATACTTAAACACTTTCCAGGAGTGAGAAAATCTGCCGGTTTAAGTATGTGTTCTAAGTTCGATCCTACATACGTAAGAGGTCTAGTATTAATAACCGCCTCTGCTTCTTTGATTATTGTTAAAAGTTGAGTATCATCCAACATTTGTTTTTGAAGCGTTCTCTTTAAACAATGCTTTACAATAGCTACGAGCCTTTCGTAAGCCCCACCATGCCATGGTGCGAGTTGTGGAATAAATTTCCATTTTATGTTAGTTGTAAAATTTCCTTCTTTCGTTAGCACTTCTCCTAACAATCTAAATTGTGAGGCGTTGTCGGTTAATATAAGAGTCGGAGTTCCTCTTGTCGCGATAAATCTCTTGAATGCCATGAGACATTCGTTAGTGGTTAGATCCTTGACCACTTCCAAATGTACTGCCCTTATCACGAGACATGTGAACAAACAGATCCACCTTTTCTTTGGACCGTTTTCAGTTTGTACGGCCATTGGTCCAAAATAGTCTGCTCCTGTATAAGCAAATGAATTTGTATAATTTACCCTTTCCACCGGTAATGCAGGAGTCTTGGGTAATACATATGGCCCTCCTCCATGCTTTACGCATCTTGGACATTTACTTATCGTTTTTTGGACCCGAGATCTACCTTGAGGTATCCAATATCTCTGACGTATGAGGCTTAATGTATGTGCTACTCCTACATGAAGGTTCTTTTCATGAATTTCCTTTATAAGTTTCTCGGTGAATTCACTTTCTTTCGGTAAAAGGATAGGATATTTCATATCGTATGATACGTTCGAATGTGCGAGACGTCCGTCACATCGTAAGATTCCATTTGTGTCGCAGAATAAATTTAAACTACCAGCTAGGCTTGTTTTCTTCCCTTGTGCCTCTTCTGGGAACATTATTTTTTGTAGCTGTCTTACTTCTTGTAATTCAGGATCTAAGTTTGTCACTGGGCTTGATTCCGTAGACTGTGCTTTAACCTTTTCATGGTTATCTGTGTTAGACAGACCCTCCCCCAATAGAAGAGAAACTTCAGCATTTGGGCTCTTTGGCCACGTCTTTGGATCTTGACGTAAGAATGCGGGTCCACCCAACCACTTTTCTCTGTCTTCCTTTGAAATATTTGGTCGTGTTGCACTGTCTGCTGGATTGAGTTTAGACGGAACATATTTCACCACTAAGTCTTTATTTTTCCTAATCTCTTCCATTCTTCGGGATACAAACGGTTCTAATAGTTTGTCTGAGTAAAACCAGCTTTTTACGATCTGACTGTCGGTCCATAATACCATTTGCGTTATATGCAGTTGTATAAATTTGAGAACAAATTTAATAAGCCTGCTACCAATTAATACGCCTAGCATCTCCAGTTTCGGTATTTTTAAGTTTTCTTGACCCTTCGCCGGTACAAGACGTGACTTGCCTATTATAAATTGCACGTTATCTCCTTGTACCAGGTATACTACAGCAGCGTAGGCTACTGTTGAAGAATCCGTAAAACAATGCAATTGTGCATTATTTTCCTTTGGTATAGTCATATTTCTTGGTAGACGTATTGACTCAATTTCTTTAAGATCTTCTAGAATATTCATCCATTCTTGTTTTGTTTCATCAGATAACGAGCTGTCCCATTTAACCTTTTTCTTCCATAATTGTTGAAGTAGTAACTTTGCTGGTAATACTATGGGTACACTAAATCCACATGGATCGTATATAGCCGCTATTGTTTTAAGAATCCCTCTCTTCGTAACCTCATTAGTCTTGTTTACCTTTGCTCTAAGATGGAGTGAGTCTTCTTTTAATTCCCAATTTAAGCCTAAAATTTTTACTGTGGTTTCTGGTGCCCCATCTTGTACTTGGTTAAGGAATTCTTTAGAATTGGAGCTCCATTCTCGAAGATTCATTGATATTTCTGAAAACTTGTCCTTTGCCTCTTTATATAGATCTAATGCTTCATCTACTGATTCTGTACCAGTTAGTAGGTTGTCGACATATATGTTACTAGCCAATTGTTTGGTGTAATTCCCTTCAGAAGTCTGTAGATGATGTTTGATTGTTGCGTTTAGTAGAAACGGACTGGAAATAATTCCGAAAGGAACACGCGTGAATCGATACTCTATAAGATTATCTTCGGTGACGGGTATTTCTAAATCCTTCAGCCATAGAAATCTAGTCACATCTCTATCATCTTTGTTTAACCCAATTTGCAAGAAAGCCCTTTCAACATCTGCAGTCAATCCAATTTTATGACATCTAAATTGAATTAACAGTCCAGTCAGGTCTTCTAGCATCATGGGACCGGCATATAAGCATTCGTTAAGACTTTTCGCATCCTTTACTCTCGCAGAGGCGTCGTACACCAATCTAGGTGCCTTGCCAGGAGCCTTAACTCCGTGAAATGGCAAATAATGTACGGGATGATCCCTTTCCTTTTCGTTAGGAACTTCTTCAATAATTTCCCTTTCCAATTGATCACTTAATGTCTTGTCATACATTGTTAAAGTTTCCTTATCCAATCTTTTCACGAGTCCTACGAGTCTTCCGTATGCTAATCCGTAATTCGTCGGTAGCTCAGGTGGATAATCCTTCCATGGCCAGCTGACATGGTATCTTCCCCCTTCTAACGTCGTGTTCTCGTTAAATTGCTTAATAGCTTCTTCGTCTCTATTAGTGTTAGGTGAATCGACTATTCCTATGGATTCTAAGTCCCATAAAGCTCTCATCGATTTATCATCTAACGGTAGATCGGGCTCGTTCAATTTGGTCTCGTATGAGGCTTGGAAGTAAGTGAGAACAGATAGTTCATCGCCCCTCTCATCTCTTGAACGTCCAGACAATATCCAACCAAATACCGAGTCCACGATGTATAGATTTTCTTTTATCTCTACCTTTTCGGGTAACATTAGAGACTGATAATAGTCATTCCCTATCAAGATATCAATCTGATTCCCAAGTGACCCATCATCGGATAGATTGTACTTGTTTCTATATTTCCATTCTGAGAAATCTTTATTGAAGATGGATATGTCATGGGTCATAGTAGGCACGATATTGACATACATTGACTTCATCTTGTTAGTTTTTGTTTGCAGCCAGAGTTTGGCCAATGGACTTTCTAACTCACGAGGTTGCTCTCCAGCAAATGTGAACACTGTAAGGTGTTGATTTTCTTCTGGTACTAGTTTGAGTTTTCTAGCTACACTTTGCAGGACATAGCTCCTCATACTGCCACAATCAAAGAGTACACGACATTTGAGTATTGCATTATCCTTTCCAATAACGTCAACAATAGCTGTCTGCAGGACTGTTGAAGAATCATCATTAACATGTAATGAGGTGGTATTTTCCCTTTTAGATTGTTCCTTCGTAGGGCACAGCGCTCTATTGTGTAGTCCAGTCTTCTTACAGTGAGGACAAGTTCTTGTTTTTCTTGTACACGTCCTTGCACTGTGACCTAGTCCTAAGCATATAAAGCAGCGGTTATCCAACTTAGCCTTTCTGAGTTGTACTGTTTTAACATTGGTACACTCATCATTGAAATGCTCTCCACTGCAGAATATACACGAAAACCTCCTTTTCTTTAGAGCGGGAGCAGAGCGATTTCCTTCATCGGTAGACTTTCGTTTATTGCTATATGTCTTGCTAAATGCAGCTAAAGTTGGTTTAAACCTCTTGTGGGTATTCTTATTAGCCTCCGGTTTCCTTGTTCTTGGTTTTCTCTTGACTCTAGTCTCATGTACAAGAAGTGTTTCAGTAGTAAAACTCTTGCCCTTACTATTGACTTCTTCGCAGGTTCTTCTCGCGTCTTCTCTGGCTGTGAGGACCATCTGTAACTCCTTCCTTAACTCCGTTATAGTCTCATCCTTCAATTTCAATTTCAATTCGTATATGATGTCTTCAGGGAATTTTTCCATTATTAGAAACCTCAAATGATTGTGTTCTGTGTTTTCTCCTAAAGAGTTCAATACTCTCAGGTGTCGTTCAATGTCATCCAGCGTTTTCCTGCACTCGTCGGGATTCTCAGCCCTTGCCATCTTATATAATTTTGAATAATGAGCGTCAATTATTTGTGACTTTCTACCATATCGGTCTGTGAGCGTATCTACAGCTATCTTATAATTGTAATTGGTTGTTTCTAATCCGTCTAAAATTGTCTTCGCATCTCCTCTCAGAGATGTTTTCAGATACAACAGTTTATCAACGTCTCTAAGTTCTCGTTGATCAATATTTGAGCTAAATTGATCCCAGAACTGCGTCCACTGCAGGACATCTCCGTCAAATGTGGGTAAATTAAGCTCCGGTAATTTTCCTCGATTATTATGATGATGATGATTTGAACCTGTTGATGAAACAGTCTTATCTCGTTTGGATTGGATGCGGGCATTTAATTCAGCTAGACTCTCTTCACCATCCAATTGTTCGATTGTCAGGTTTGATATCTCATCAGCATTTGGATTGGTTACTGTATTAAAGTACTGATACAGTTCTGTATTAAAACGAGTTATCACAGCTTGTAGCTTTGCCGAAGTGATCTTCGCCTGTTCGTATTCTTCATCATTCCACGATTTTATTAAACTGAGGACCTTTGAGTTGTTGGACAAATTTTCAATTCTGACACAAATCTATTTAGTCTTGTTAAGTATATCTCATCCATTTTTGTTAACCTGAAATGTTATAATTCTTACCATAATTGATTTTAATTAATAATCAATGGACTAAAACTGTAGTCTCCTTAACATAATTCATGGATAAGTGACTCTTATGCATAGATTGTTGTTCTAATTTGTGCATTGATTGTGAATTCAAATTTAACTTGACCCATATCATACCATTTTCCATTCTGATAGTGGTATATGATGTTTAGTAAGTACTGGTTGTAGCTCAGAATCGTTACTCTTACTTAGCAAGGTTTTATTAAGTTCACATACAAGTCTCACACACAGTTCGACCTAGTCTATACATAGCACTAATTCCCGAACTAAGCAATATCTTTTGTTAAATATTACTTTTAATTTTAATTTATTTTGACTTGGACGTGACACTTCCGTGCCCCTTTTTGGCATTTTGCTTACAGCAGCAAGGAATCTCATGAGCATTTACTAGTTTTATTTATTCAATTCAAAACAAGAAGAATCACAATCACGACACAACAATCCGGCTTCTTTTATTTTAAACTGTTATTATTTTTTAAGTTCAACTCGACTGAACTTGAGTACTCATACCTTTTAGCTTTTGCACTGCCCAGCAATAGCTTGACTGTTATATTTCACTAATTGATCAGTATTGATTGACTTCTACATGAACACTAATAAACAAATGTCAACTTGCAAAACTTAGCTACACTACTGAACACACTTTATGTTTCAATGATGTTAAATATTATCCAAGTAAATTCCATTCATAATGTGTAAACTCGAACATAATTTATGTTTTTTGTGGAATTTGTTATTCAGTATACCTTTTTACCAAGTTACTAGGACATTTGCACCTTAATAAACTAATGACTGTTATCTAACAGCAATTTAGATAAGGATGATTGAAACTATTTTTAAAATAAGTAACTTGCATCGTAGTAGTACTACTTTACATGCATTTCATGTATCATTGCTTGGTGTTTGTGTATGTCATAGATACATGATATCAAGATCTCACTGTTTCATAGATGTAACTTGACCGGGTAACTTGAACTCTTGTTGGACAATGTTTAACCAAATATTGTTTTCAAATAGACTTAGATGTAATAAATCATTCATTGCTATGATATCGTTTGGAATAAATTCTCAACTAGTTTCTTATACCACAAGTACATACCTGGTTTATAATAAGTATATTTACTTTCATTAAATATCCTTTAGATGCTGTTGAAATGTATCCTCCATACAACTTGATAGACTACCCTCCGTGTTCTGGTAATTCCCACTTATAACCTCAATGCAGTTACCTGATGAACTAAAAGAACTATACTTTTAATAATCTTTGATAGCACTTTTCTATCGTAAGGCACAGTATTCTGCAAGTAATTCCACTTATAGTTGCGAAACACAAGAACTTATTATTGCAAAGTTTTTACGACACGACTTCACTTCGTACTTGTTGGTTCTTGTCGCTAATGTCACGGCGTACTTATTCTGCTGTCTGTGGAACGAACAACAAATCCTGCTACACGATACCGCTTGGAAATTTCCTTTCTTTCTTCATTTTTTCAGTGTTATTTATTAAATAATTCAAATTATTAAATCCTTAGATTGTTATTTTAAATATGTTTTATCGTATAAACACCGTTCGCAACGCCATCTGTGGCGTAGTAGTTGCCGTCTTTCACAGAAAAAACGCCGCCCACCGGGGACAGTGGTCAGATAAACAAGTTAACTCTTATATGGTACTTAATTCTAAAGGGATTTACAAATAAAGTACAACTACACTTCTTTATAAAATATAGGTAGACTCTTGACTGCTTTCTTCCGTAAATTATCCTGAAAACCTTATTCTATTTAATCTTTCGATTTTCAATAACCAGACAACAAAGTTAATCCACTCCTCCACAGATGTCGCAACACGAACCGCTGTTTTAATTTAGTTTGTTATATTTTACTGCTTTACCAAGATAGGATGACTCCATCCACCATACAGAAACCTCTCATTATTTACTTATTAACGGTGAATATGAGTGATGATATTTGTATAATATATATAATTACATCCCAGCATCTCCACCATAAATCTGTGCTAAAGGGGATGGATCTAGCACACATTTACTTTAGTTAATTATTGACAGAATCTATATGATCCGTAATGAGCTTATACTCATGCCTTAGTTAACGATAACCCAGTGGTAAGTATAATGATCTGCTTCGCTTATTAAATATCAAGATTGAAATAAAGTTATGAAAACCAGAGGTTGTATTCTGTATGGTATAAATGTGTTCATCCTTACCTTAGTTGAGCTTCACACAGACACAAGGGATAGAGACGTCCAGAATTCCAGGTGCTCACCACTAGTGAGCACACAGCACCGTTACATCACAGCAAGACCTGTTTAAAGATTGGTCACATTGATTCTAAGTGAATCACTAGGTATTCCTAGATTAATTTATAAGGGGTTTTATTATCTTTTAGTGGTCTAAATATGACCATTATACTAGGCTCAACTGGGCCGGGCTAGAAATGGTAGTCAATATATCTATACTCTATCTTATTCATCGTTCATAAACCTTGCCAAACACTTATGGCGGGAACAATCCATACCAAGATTGTTCTTTGTCTGATTGCCCTATACCATGGTATATCAATCTTATTATTATTATTATTACTGGAGGCCTAACACTCATAAACTTGTTGGTAAGTCAGCAACTGGAATATCCGTGATATGTTCTTACAGACATCCAAAGCGACCCAAACTAGTGCCTCAGCAGTCAAGCTTATGAATGTCATGCGAATCGTTCTTGCATGTTAATATGCCTCCGTTGGGTGCATACGAGAATTGTATACATGGTCTGAGACCTTAGGCTTTGTACATGCTGCCTTGCATGCCTGATAAAACAGGTTATTAGAGTAAGCACATAGTGACAATTTATAACACCAGACTAGCTTTATGTGCATTCAATATATTAATTTCATACATGATTATTTCTAATACTTAGCTTGCTTTGCGGATGGAAAACTGGATATCTCGATCCACTGAATCTAGTTTAGTACTTATAAATTATCAAGTAAAATTACGTGTTCAACCGCCATTTATATTTAAACGTGAAAAAGCGTGTCACTTACCCATAGCTATGTCCTTTTTTCTCATAGTTTAGTCTCTGGATTTAGTGTTGCTATATACAATATTTATTTACAATTATCGCGTGTTTCGCGACAACATTCGTCAACTTATATACATAGATTTCTTAACAAATCAATACATTATGATGACAGACTTAGCAAAAATGTTGCGGGTTATTTAGTGCTTTTTTTTTATTTGACCTTTTGTAAGATATAATACAGATGTTTCTGACACATGGCTTTTACTTGTATTTTCTTTTACTTACTCATTATGAAAGGAGCTAAATCTATTATTTTATGAAAGATTATTATCTAAACTATAATAAAATAATGGATTTAGCTCTTTTCATAAACTTTTTGTAAAAAAAATTACTATGTAAAGATGGCCTCTTTTGAGATGAGTCACTTTCCACATTATTCGAGTTACTTCGGGCCACCAACCAGGTGGACACCGAAGTCTTAAAATCACGCAAAAAAAATCAAAATCTTACACCCACTTTTTATCACTTTTCTCGACGTTTCACATGATTCTAAGTCTAATTAAGCAAAAAAAAATTTTGAGTCGGTCTGTCTGTTGGTCACTTATTCGATTTAAAAAAATCTTTCGCCAATCATCCTGTTTGGTTAATGGGAAGAACTGATTAGATTTTGGGGTTTGTACGTTTAAGGTTTCGGGTACCTACCATACAAATTGTCCCTAAAAAACTTTTACAAGTGAGTTTCTTTCGAGTTATCAGAGTAACGCGTATTTGACTTTGACATTTGAGTGACAATGACAATACGTATATTGTATATTTAGTTATTTACATAAAACTCTCACCAGACTCTGAAAGAAACTGAAATATAAAATCATTTTTTTGTGTTTTTGACGTCGAAGATGTTTGATTTGATTTCATTTTCTTCATATTTATTGCTCAATATAATTATAAAGACGCGTCGAATAATATGCATAAAGCCTAAGGTCTGTAATTTTGAATAAAAATACTGCAACAAAAATATCTAAGTTTGGCCCGAAGTTTGACAATCACTGGGTGATTTCCGCCCCACTAGATTTTGTAATAAAATTTTAGAAAAAGTACTCGATGTTTAAAAAACATCGATGTTTTCATCCGATACATCGAAAGACATCGATGTATAGTTGCGATGTATCGAATCAAAAAAAACATCGATGTTTTTTCAAAGTGGACACCCCTACCCAGTGTTGCCAGATACACTGTAATTACAGCAGATCTACCGTATTTTCACACGATCTACTGTACACTGTAATACTTAAATTACAGTGTATGGAGAACACTGTAATTTTTCTACGAGCAGAAATCTATTTGGAGAGAGTTCGAGACTGAGTTTAAAACTAACCGGGGCTCTGCGAGGGACGTACGATCCCGTATTCCTGGAGGGCTCCGTTAAATTTTTCACCGGGTTCTCGAACGCACTCATAGTTTAATGTAAGTAAACTGAACGCAGCCTCTGTAAAAAAAAAAGATCGACCACCTCCCGTCCCGTGCCACCTCGCTGCTTATGTCACAACCTTGTTGCTATTGAAATAAGAACGAAAATGTCTTATTTTAAACGGGCATGAATAGTGGCACGGTGTATACTATGCGGGAATTCCCCGAACCCCGAACAGAATCACTTCGTAGAGTACTCAGTATTAAGCGCCCAAATTGTGTCAACCGTGTTTTAAGTAAGCTTACAAGCCTATCTGGATCAACTTAAATTAGTGTAATAGTAAATTGGTTTCATACGCATACGCAACTCTTTAGCGCATTACGAATTTATTTGAATCTTTCAACAAGTCATTCTGTGAAACTGGTGAGTTATTATTTTGTTTGAAGACTTGATAATTAAAAATGCCTGATTCATCTGATGATAGTGACGAAAATAATCAAAGCGGACCATCAACACCAAAAAAAACAAAAAAGGTACATTATAAACAAAAATTCAGAGACGAGTGGTTAAGGGATAATAGTTTCAAAACTTGGCTGCGAAGTGACCCAAAAGACCCGTATCGTGCAGTTTGTGTTTTGTGTGATGCAAAAATGATAGCTGACAGAGTGGTGATAAAGAGACATGGTGAGGGTGCTAAGCATGTAAAAAACACTAAAGCAGTGCCAGGTCAATCTTCGATTGCCACTGCATTTGTAAAGGCTAAGCAGTCCGATGATGAAAAATGCAAAGCATCTGAGATAAAATTGGCCGCTTTCATGGTAGAGCATAAAATTTCTCTCAGGGCGATGGACCACTTAATTGATTTATTGCCCATCATGCTTCCTGATTCTCAGATTGCAAAAAATATGAAAATGAAGAGAACCAAATGTCAAGCAATAATAAACAATATTCTAGGAGAATCGGAAAAACAAGATTTATGTGCAGATGTAAAGGAGCAAAAATTCTCAGTCATGATTGATGAAAGCACTGATATTGCAGCAGTAAAAACTATGTGTGTTGTGGTCAGATATTACTGTGCAATAAAAGGTCAAATAGTGAGCAGATTTTGGGACCTAATTCAAATACATGGCGAGGACAACCCTGCTGCCGCCACAGCTGAACATCTATTCGAAGCAGTAATAAAATCCTTCGAGGAAAATTCTATTCCTACTGAAAACATTATAGGATTTGGATCAGACGGCTGTAACACAATGATGGGGTGTCACAACTCCGTTTCGAGTCGGTTTAGAGCAAAATGTCCTGGGATTATTGTTCTAAAATGTGTTTGCCATTCCCTGCACCTTAAACAGTTACCAGCTGAATGTGAAAAGCTAACGCGTGATATCTACAATTATTTTGCGACCAGTAGCAAAAGACAATCGCTATTAAAAGAGTTTCAAGTATTCACAGATACAGATATACCAACACAAAATTTTGAAACCAGCTCAAACGCGATGGTTATCACTAAGTGCTGTAGTGCAAAGAATTTTAGAACAGTGGAATGCACTAACACTGTTTTTTGATGGAAGATGGCTCGAAGACAATGAATGTTCCGAAATCCATAAGCAGTTGAATGATCCTGTAACAAAATCATACTTTTTCTTCTTGAACTGGATGTTACCTAAATTCACTGAAGCTAATACGCTATTTCAGAGTGAGACTCAAATGATCACAAAACTCAACACTAAAATGTGCGATCTCTTTCACGAACTGATATCGAAATACATGACAACGACACATATTGCAAGCACTGAACTAGAAAAAATTGACCCAACTGACGAAAACAATTTCAAAAGTTTAGATGACATCTACCTTGGCTTGGGAGTATCTAAACAGTTTTCAACAAATGAAATAGCAACAGAGAGAAAAAAGGATTTCAAAAGGAAATGCCGAAACTTTTTGATTAAAGCGTGTGTAGGCATCCGAAAAAGATTCGCGCTAAATGATCCAGTATTGGTTGGAATATCCAAATTAGATCCTGCAAGTTGTCTCAATAACTCAGATCGAGATGAGTCAATTCAAAATACACTAAACTTGATGCCAAGATTGGCGCCAACTTCTATGGAAGAACAACAAGCTTTGGATGATCAATGGCGAAAATTGCCAAAGTTAAAAGAACAATTCGATGCAGCAATACGGCCTGATGAATTCTGGCACAGGGTTTGTATCTAAGACTTTTTATTTTTTTTAGAAATATACCTATTTATTTCGTTTCGTTTGCAAACTACAATATTTTTAATACTAATGTTGCTTTTCAGGTGAAACAGTTGGAGGAGTTCTCCTTGATTGGAAAATACATGCTCAACATCTTGGCTCTTCCAAACTCCAACGCGGAATGCGAGCGAATGTTTAGCCAAATTAACGACACCAAAACCAAGAAACGAAGTAGACTAATAACCAGGACATTATGAGGCAACATGTTAGCGCAACAAACCATTCGACGAAACAGCACGAGTTGCATTAATTTTAAACCAACTGAGAAAATGATAAAATAATTTAATTCGGGGATCTACAAAAAAGAAACGGCTATCGGGCTAAATGATAGTGACAGTGATTGACATGTTGACTAACCAACTATAAAGTGTATTTTCATTTAAATTTAAGCAATAAAAGTGTCTTGATATCTACTGTAAAATTCGCTGTATTTTTTTTTTACTTTTGCTGTATTTTTGTCTGAAACACTGTATTTTTTTGCACCCAACACTATAATATCAGTTTCCTCATCTGGCAACACTGCCCCTACCATATATATATAATAATCTATGTACTGCACTGGCAACCCTGCTAAAAACTCCAAAAAGTCATTTCGTGATTTCGAAAGTGTCGTGTGGCATGGATATAACTTTAAAAATTGATTTACAATTAAGATTGTATTTTCTATAGAATTGTTACGATGTCGGAACATGTGTTACCGGCAGAAGAGCCTATACGGTTTACAGCTCCAGTAATACAGGATAACCCGACAGGATGGGGTCCATGCGAAATGCCAGATCAGTTTCGGGACATGCCGTATCAACCTTTTAGTAAAGGTGATCGTTTGGGTAAAATTAGTGACTGGACTATGGTACAAGACAAGAAATACCAAAGTAAGTATCGTAATTTGCAGTCTTTGCGCTCTAATATGTGATATGTTTATCTCTAATTTTATTTTTCTTTGAGGTTATAATGACGTTAAGCTGTAGTACCAACGCATCAGGATATTCATCCTTGTTAAAAACATTCCATTTTAACCAGCAATTTACACTATATATTCTCACTTCAAAATTTTCAGACAAGTATGCGTCACAGTTTGGCGCTGGTTCGTCGTACGCTTATTATCATGAAGAGGATGAAAGTACGTTCCATCTAGTGGACACGACCAGGGTGCAGAAGCCCCCATACCAGCGTGGACGTGCTCGTGGACAGCGGGGTCGTGGTGCTAGGGGTGCACGTACTCCTGGTGGCATGACAACATTGAATAAGGTATACCTGAGTGAATTAAAAAAAAAAAAACGTTAAACATGTTTACATATTATGTAGGCTTATGTATTGTTATAGCAAGAAATTAAAACAAAAAGACCAAAAATGAACAACAATTTAAACAAATAAATATAAATAATATTTAATAAAATATTCTATTTCTTCACTAAAGTATGGCATATTTTAAAGTTAAGTATTTTCATTGACTGTTATAGTCATTCAAAATATGCAAATAAAATCTTTTTTTTCTTTTAAATATTGAAGCATACAATTTTATTCTTTAGTTACATAACCACTAGTATATATTTTAGAGTATGATTATTTGAGTTGGTTGGGAATGACTTTCAAATGAGTTCCTTTTCAACGGACCGTAATAGAAATAATGAGAAAGATAATAAAAACATTGTAGCTTGATATATCAAAATGAAACTAATATTTATGTAAATTTGTATATTGGCTCCTTTAGGCTATCTACAACCTTTAGGCTATTTAAGCGTGATTGAGTAACAATCATGGAAACATCTAGATATCTTAACAAACTTGCACAGTTATAATATTAGTGTGAAGTAAATATTTTTTTTAAATATTTAAAGCAGCTTAGTAAATAATCTTGCGATTCATTTTGAAGCTATATACCTACCCTGTATAAACTACCTACGAAGTATTTGCCAAACATTACAGCACAATACAGTCAATCATATTGACACAATAATATTGATAGCTCATAAGCATCAATATAGTTATAGTCAAGTTGTGAAAAAAAAAAGCAATATGTTAGGCTTACCAATCAAGCCCAACAGTGCTGATCTTTGTTTAGACTATTATTTGACATACCTCATGATTTACCTGCACTGCAAATATGGATTTTTTTTTGTGTTTATCTGCGATCAGTCCCTTGACTATAAACAGATTTGTTGATAGCTGATAACTTTATACGGAGAGTATCTCCCAGTGGAGACATCTACTCATTTGGTTGTGCAGGTCAGCTAGATGAAATATGCAACCTGAATATGTCCTTCGGTTTAAGCCTTTTCGTGTAGCTCTCATATGTTAGCCTAGCAGCAAGCGCATTGGGATGGTTTTCAAAACGTTTCTGGTACTTTAGGGCAGTCATTTGTACTTCTGCCTTCATAGTGTTTATCTGGAGGTTTGTGTGGATCTCGTTGTTAGTGGCAAGCAGTGGGGCTTGTGATATTGTTCGGAGAATAATGTTTTGGATCCGTTGCAATACTGGGATGTTTTAATTACTGCAGCTACCCCACAGCTGGATCCCATACATAAAAACTGGCTTCAATATGGTCTTATAAATTAAAAGTTTATTGTCTGTGGACATTTTGCTGTTGTGTCCAACTAGCCAATGAAGGTCCCTGTACCGCAGTTTGAGTTCCTCCCTTTTAGCTTTTATATGGTTTTTCCATGTCAATCGCCGATTGAGATGTAAGCCAAGATATCTGATGGTGTCCTTATGTGGTAATGTTGTATTTTCTAGTTTTACAGGTGGACAGTTCCCATTTCTCAGAGTGAATGTGACTTGGACTGACTTACTACTACTTGCTTTGATTTTCCATTTATGCAGCCATTCGGTAACTTAATCGAGGCCTTTCTGTAGTGTTTAGGTGGCTTTCAGTGGGTCTTCGTTACTAGCAAGAATGGCCGTGTCATCTGCAAATGTAGCAGTTGTGACATTCTCAATTTGTGGAAGGTCTGCAGTGTAGAGAATGTACAAGACAGGTCCCAACACAGACCCCTGTGGGACCCCCTTTTATCTCATACAGTGATGATAAAGCTCCCGCTTCTTTTATTTTGAATAATCTGTCTGTTATATATGATTGTAGTATCAAGAAGCAGCAGTGTGGTAGGTTATTTTTTATTTTGCATAGCAGTCCTTTGTGCCATACCCTATCAAACGCATGTTGTATGTCAAGGAAGACAGATTCTATGATTTCCAGAGATATTCTTTGTTTTCCAGGGTAGTTCTTATTTTGTTGCACACACGGTGCACCTGTTCCACTGTGGAGTGTTGCTCACGAAAACCAAATTGGTGGTCTGGTATAACACCGTGTTGTGATAGGAGTGGTGAAATCCTTTTTACCACAACTTTTTCAAAGACCTTTGAGAAAATTGGCAGTAGACTGATAGGTCTATAGGATGTCACTTCGTTGGGTGATTTTTTCCTAATTTACGTATCACGAAGGTATCTCAGATCCTAATCTGAGATACCTTCCACAGCTTTTGAAAGTACTAAACCCTTATTTATTTATTTATTTATAGCCTTTAATCAGAATAATTTTACAATTTGTTACTTTAATACATTGATTTGCAATATAATTATTAATCTATTCCGTGTGCCCTTTAGCAAAGGCCTCCCCCAACACTTTCCAGTCATCCCTCCTCTGTGCTAGCCTTGTCCAGGTTTTTCCAGCTGTTCCAACCATTTCGTCCTCCCAGCGTCTAAAAGGTTTTCCTTGTTTCCACTTTCCCTCTCTTGGGTACCACAATGTTACTTTTTTGTTCCATTTCTCATCTCCCCTAACTACATGGCCAGCCCATTTCCACTTTAGCGTTTTTATCTTAAGCACCGCATCTTGCGTCTTCGTGGTTTTTCTAATTTGAATGTGATTAATTTTGTCTAATTTCCTCTTTCCCAACATACTTCGTTCCATGCTACGCTGACAAGTTCGGAGTTTGTTTTGTTGAGCTTTTGTGAGCGCCCAAGTTTGACATCCATATGTTAAGATAGGAAGTATGCAGGTGTTGAACAGCTTTCCTTTAACTGAGGTGCTTATTGCTTTGTCTTTCATTACTTCCCTGAGTGACCAATATCTCTTCCACGCATGTCCTATTCGTGTTTCGATTTCCCTGCTTGACATATTGTTTACTCTGATTATTTGGCCCAAGTATGTATACTCATCCACATATTCAATAGGAATGCTGTTGACTATTATTATATCTTTGTCTGTATTTGTTATTGCCTTAGTTTTAGATGTATTCATACTTAGGCCAACCTCTCTGCTACATGTGTCAAGATCTGTTAGCATATTTTGAAGTTCTTGTGAGGATTTCGCGAACAGAATTATATCATCCGCGAATCTCAAGTTCGTTAGGTGCTCTCCGTCAATACTTAAACCATAATCGTCCCATTCGAATTGCTTAAAAACTTCTTCGAGAACTGCAGTAAACAGTGTCGGAGAGAGTGGGTCTCCTTGCCGTACGCCCTTCTCGATATTAATGACTTCTCCTTCTCTTTCCAGCTTGACCCTAGCTGTACCACCAGTGTAGATATTTTTTATTATTCTAATGTACTTTTCTTCTACTCCTTGATTCTTTAAGGCATTCCAAATCTTGTTGTGGTTCAGGGAATCAAATGCCTTGGTATAGTCGACGAAGCAGCAGTACACTGGTAGATTATACTCCTTGTATTTCTCAAATACTTGCTTTACTACGTGGACGTGGTCCACGACTGAACATCTGCTTCGGAATCCAGCCTGTTCCCGTGGTTGATTCTCGTCAAGTACTTTGGTTATACTAAGGCTAAGGATAACTTTGGCGAAAATTTTATAAATGTTTGATGTTAAGCTTATAGGCCGATAGTTCCCAACATCATTTCTGTCCCCCTTTTTATGAATTAAAATTATAGTAGAAGTAGTCCATTGCGGCGGTATAGATTCAGTTTCTAAAATGTCATTAAATATTGAGGTTAAAGCTGGTAATATGGCATTTTGCGTTCCTAAGAGTAGTTCATTTGTTATGTTATCAGGGCCGGGAGCTTTATCTTTCTTTTGCGATTTTATGGCCTGTTCTATTTCTCTTTGCAATATAGGTGGGACATTACTAAGGTTGTCGAGAATTACTTCGTCGGTTGTTATTGACTTTGAGTATAGACCCTGGAAAAACTCTGTTGCTGTTCTAATTATGTCCGGTCTCTTTGTTTTAACTATATCACTTGAATTCTTGATGCCTGGTATCCAGTCCTTCTTCGTCTTTAAACATTTTATGGCCTTTTTAGTTCCTCCTGTTTTTAAAATAAAATTTTCAAATGTTTTTAATCGATATGCGTGCCTATCCTTCCTCATCCTGGTTCGGAGTTGTTTTGAGAGTTCTTGTATTTTTTGTCGGGTTTCCTTAGACTTACTTCTAGCACTAATTAGTTTCCCTCTTTCCTCCTGCAGCTTCAGCGTTTCTTCGGAAATATAAAAAAAATAAAATATTTTTGCTGGCATTTCCCTTTGTATTTGTATTGTGATTTATGGGAGTTTTCTTGGTTATGGAATGGATGTCTTGTTATGGAAGAACTCATATTTCTGTTGAAAGTTTAGATGGTTTGTAGATACTTCAAAGTTTTTCAGTTGGTTCTGAATAGAGGTTGCTATTATTTGAAGGTTCTCTTTTGTCAACTCTGAAGATGTTTTGATGTTGCTCCTTGAGTTTTTTGGTAGTTTTAGCTTCAGTTTCGCTCTTACCATTCGATGATTCGTATTGAAATTTAGATTGTAGATTAAACCACAGTCTTCAAAATATTTTCTTTTGTTGCAGAGGATAAAGTCGATTTGGTTTCTATGTTTATCACCTGGAGATGTCCAAGTCCATAGTTGGTTCTTGCTTCTCTTATAAATGCTGTTCATCACTGTGAGGTTGTGTTCGAGACAAAGGTTTACCAATTTGCTACCGTTCCTATTGCGATGCCCTATAGTATAACGTCCAATGACACCAGTTTCACTATCAAGTCGGGTTCCTATCTGAGCATTAAAGTCTCCCATGACGATCAAATTTTTGTGCGCATATTTATTTACGGTCGAGTTCAAGTCGTCATAGAATTTATTTATATCTTGCATGTTTGCTTTTTCCGTAGGCGAGTAAACTTGGATGATAGTCCACTTCTCTTCAAGGTAGGGCAGGCTCAGGTTTAGTGTTGTTATTCTTTCAGAGATAGCTATGATCTCTTCTATATATTTTTTTAAATGCTTTTTTATTAGGAAGCCAACCCCATGACTACCCTTGGTCTAAACTAAACCCTTAGAATGCCATTAAATAAGATGGTTAGAAACAGTATTGCCATTTTTGGAAGTTGTACAAGTACCTCCTTCGTTATTAGGTCAGCACCTTTTTTTTTTTTTTTTTTTTTTTTTTTCTTTTTTTTTTTTTTTATTGTGCGGAAATCCCTTCGGATACCCCCCCGCCGGCCAGCGGGGGCGGTTATGTCGGGCTTGCACCGACTAAAACCGCACGCCGTCTCGGGTCTTCAGACGCCGGGGTGTAAGGTTACCCATAGAGCATATCCCTCGCACCCCGGCTGACCCTGGGCCATCTCACCACTAACAGCATCGCTCATCCTGTCTCCTCTGAAAGTAGAGGAGTACGGAGAGCGATGTGTTCCCGCCACGTTGGGTATTGGCCGACGATCAATGCCAACCCTATGAAGGGGTGAAGGGGAAGCCATTGACCGCCGCCCAGGGTGTACCGGCCGCTTCGATTCCGTTCCCCCGGACTGCAGCGGGATCGGAATCGGAGCGACACTCGAGGAGGTTACCCAACACACACCCCATTAGGTCAGCACCTGGGGCATTTTTATCTTTTAGGCTTCGTAGAATAAGGAGTGGAATTGCCTGCCTGAGTCTGTATTTCCGGAAAGTTATAACCTCGGAATCTTCAAGTCTCGAGTGAACAGGTTCCTTCTAGGCAAACGTGATCCATCGTAGACCACTTCGTCACTTACGACCAGGTGAGATAGAAGGTCAAACGTGAGCCTATCATTCTTATAAAAAAAAGGCACACTGTCCCTTATGACATGTTGTTAAGGGATATTCTGTTCCTTACAACATTTGAAATTTCTACTGTTGATATATCTTTACTTTACAACTTGCTAGTCCTCCCTGGCTTCGCCCGTGGCATATTTCTAACCCATATCCCTTTCACCCATATATGCCTGCCTGTAATTTGTTAGTTTTCATATAATGTATGAGAATCTGCCGGATTTATTGACATTTATGATTACTGCTCCACTCCCTTGGGTAGTAGCGTGATGATATAAAGTCTTTGACACTCACAAATAATGTTGCTTTCTCTTGGTAAAAGAATTTTCAAAGCGTTTCAGTAGATCCAGAGATTACCTCCTACAACCTCACTTTACAAACTTTACCTATTAGTATTAACAATCATAATTATTTTACTAGCAACGTGATCGCAAGCTAGGCAAGAGATGGGGCCAAAGAGGAGCCCCAATGAAAATTCGTGATGCATCTGTCACGGTGAGGCCTACATGGGTAACCATTGAAGACATGGACTTTCCTCGCCTTGCGAAGCTATCTTTGCCTGGTATCAAAGAAGGTATGTGTATGTTTATTTATCTGCTTTATTTATATGCCTTTATATGCTATTATATTCATGATACATAGACTGACTCACAGACTGTTTACTTCAGAATATAAAAAAAAAATTGCTGTGTTAGTAGCACCAGATTAATAATGAAATCTGAAACTGGTATCTCAATTGGATCAACTGTGTAAACGTGTGAATTTAAAGAATACAATTATATTATAGCATACTTAAAAGTCACAGTTTAAATTAGTTTAGTTAACATTGGCAGAGGCCTACATCCAACAGTGAACTGCAGTGGCTAATTGATTGATACCTAAAAGTCAGTGTAAATAAAAATTAAGTTTGATGCTTCATTTTTTTTTAACAGGTGAAGACATTGTGTGCTGTGGCACATTGGAGTATTATGACAAGGCTTACGACCGCGTCAATGTCAAACATGAGAAGGCACTGCAGCGGATAGACCGTATCTTCCATACGGTAAGTGTCCTGATGTTTTTCTGAAATTCAGATAATAATATGATCACTCATTTCAATAACATCAAACAATATCAATTTTATCTACATCTTTAAATTACACAATATTTTGGACTCATACGACTTAAAAAATGTGGCTCTACAATAATTGCTTCACAACTTCAGGTGACAACTACTGATGACCCAGTCATCCGACGGCTGAGTAAAACAGCAGGCACTGTGTATGCCACCGATGCCATCTTGGCCACTATCATGTGCTGCACTCGCTCCAACTACTCTTGGGATATTGTTATTGAGAAGATTGGTAAGTTTCTTTACTATTAACTATAAAATTATTATTCTTTGTTTATAAACTTACAATGTTTCTGTTATGCTAATGGTAAAAATCCTATATTTTCTTTTTAATTTGTGTGATATCTTAAATGTTTTAAATGTAAAAGGAATCCTTTTTCCTGCAAGGAATCCTGGGTATAGAGGGCCAGAAAAGCTGGCATAACAATTAAAAAACAATAAGTAGACCTTGGACTCTATAGTGCAAACTCGGACAGCTGAGCTGAGCAAACCCAATGAGGATGATGAAGGACATCAAATCAAGAACATCTAAATACACCTTTCAAAGAAACTTCTGTCTAACATAGAAGTTCAATGTATTGGTATTCTAATGTTCTATGGAACCTAGGACTGTTGTGAGGTCTAATAATTTACTAATAAAGCACTGAATGTTTGAATGCGCATCATCATCAGTGTTTTAGTTTTTCACTTACACTATTTCAGTAAAACAACTAGCAAATATAACCATGGAATCACTTTTCTTATCTATAATGACCATATCTTAGGTGACAAGTTGTTCTTCGATAAGCGCGACAACACCGAGTTCGATCTGCTGACGGTTAACGAGACATCTGTGGAGCCGCCGACTGATGACGGTAACTCCATCAACTCGCCGCGCAACCTCGCGCTCGAGGCGACGTTCATCAACCATAACTTCAGCCAACAGGTGAGGATCATACTCAGAAATAGCAAGCATATAACATTGATCTATGCGAAACTCTAATACTTTTTCTAAAGAAAAGTAGCCAAGTTACGATTTATAATATTAGCTTACAGTAATCACCTGGTCTAAATCGGCCCAGTTATTTTGGAGATAACCCAAAAAAACAGTAAAAAGGCTGTTATTTTAACATCGCGTTACAAACGATAATATCGGCACATGCAAAAAAAAAATGTAACTCGATTTTTCGAAATTTAAATAAAAAAGATACTGATTTAATGTTTTTCTATACAGGAAGTTGATATGTGCTTAGTGCTCACTATCGTATAACATTAAAAACAACACGATATTTTACCACATAGTGAACACTAAACATCAAATTAGTAAATATTTTTTATTCTTATAGGTATTGAAGAATGGTCAAACCGAGCCGAAGTATAAGTTCCCAGAGGCGAATCCGTTCGTATCTGAAGAGGAGGAAGGCGAGGTCGCATCCGTAGGGTACCGCTATCGCAAGTGGAACCTCAACAACGGCGTTGTAAGTTAATAACTCTTGTCTGGTATTCCATTAACATGCTTTATGTAACCGATATGAACGCGTGTCTAAATTGCAAATACAAGTTTTCGAATTAGAAATAGACATTTCCAGATTGAAAGCACTTAATTTGAGATCATTATGCAGTATGTGTGGAATACTATTAGTTAATAGAAATAGGCGGTTTGCACTTGTTGATAAGCAAACTTAGAAGGTGTAGTTACGAATGTACAATGTTACGCTCAAATATCGAAAACGCTCATTGAAAATAAGATAGAAAGAGTAACTGCCGTCTGATCTAATCCCGAGGGGAAAGCTTGCATCAGAGCCTTGTTCATCAATTAGCAGGTGCACAAGCTTGCAGGTGAGGCTAGCTTGGGCCCCGAAGGTCTTGGCGGAACCCTAAAAACACTCAACTCATCCATGACTAGTCTCCCTAATCACCGAACTTAAATTATTATTCTTAGGTGCTTGTTGCCCGATGCGAACACGATGCAGTAATGCAAGGTCCTCAAAACGAGACCCAGTTCCTAAGCATCAAGGCACTTAACGAATGGGACTCGAAGATCGCCAACGGAGTGGAGTGGCGCCAAAAACTGGACACGCAGCGGGGTGCCGTGCTCGCCAACGAACTCAGGAACAACTCCTGCAAGCTTGCTAAGTGGACTGTTCAGGTAAGGAAATTAGTCCATAGGCTGCGGTTACCGCTTCCTATCAAGTGGGCCGTGTGTAGGTAGTATAAAAAAGAGTCTAATTAAGCTATTGAGCCGAGACAAAAATGTAATGAAACTAGACTGTCAGTCTGACAGTATTTTTTTTATTTTTTTTTATTATATATATATTGTATGTCGCTCCCTGTCGTAAAGGATAATGTTATCAGTCTTGTAGGGCTAAGTATTGAATAGTCACCATACTTGTGTGTCTGATAATTTTAATCTACGTAACACTTAGTATTGTATAGTTTCTATTCATAAACTGTTAAATCACATGTTTATGTAATTAGAGTTAAAAAAACTCAGCTACGATTACTGAAACTAGGGGTAGTTTACTTCTTGTTTGGAATATGGAATGTTCAAGTTCAACTTTCCAATTTATACTCCAATTATTCAATTACTTAGAAACTGTGCTGTGTGTACTGAGCCAAGATTTGGGCTGATAAAATTGAGAAAATATTTATTTCAACCTTAACACTATCATCAGGAAAATGCACCTAATGTGATAGCGGGGCAATTTATTGCAATATGATATTATAAACATACAGAAAATGAAGGAGAACATTAATTGATGTGGTTTAATGACGGCAAAGTTGTCAACATACAATAATGATGTTATATTTTTGTCTCAAAATAAAAACATACATCAATGGCTCCCTAGATCCCTGCGCTGCGCAGAACGCGTTTTTAGGCCTCTTTGATGGTAAGCGTGGGGTGCGGCTGTGGAGACGCGCCAATCAACCAATCATAGATTATTAAACTAACCACGGGCTCGAAAGGCTCGCGTCACTGGTTGATCAGTCCTTTTATTGACTTTTTGGTTAGCTAGTTAGTGCCTGCGCGAACTCTTTGACGTTTGTTCACGAAGATCGCCGGTGATTATTATTTGTATCCACTCGCAGGCTCTGCTGGCCGGCTCGGACCAGATCAAGTTCGGCTACGTGTCCCGCACGACGGTGCGTGACAACTCACGGCACGTGATCCTGGGCACGCAGCAGTTCAAGCCGCACGAGTTCGCCGCACAGATCAACCTTTCCATGGACAACGCCTGGGGCATCCTGCGTTGTATCATCGACATTTGTATGAAACAGAAGGATGGTAAGTTCATCATTCTTATGATGGTACCTCTGTGGCGTAACGGTAGTGCGTTCGACTGTTAGAGGTTGCGGGTTCGAAACTATTCTTGATCTACATTCGAATCGGAATAGTAGTAATTTCTTTTATTTATATGCATAGTATATGATTCCCGATGACTCGACTAAATGAGTTTATTTCATAATTGAGTTTGATTCACAGCTGATAAATAGTACAAGGGCCTTGTGAACACTACATGGTTTGTAATAATGTGAAGTTTATCATAACTCCAATATATGATATCAAAATTATCATAGCATCGTACCGCTAGGGACCATCCATAAATTACGTTACACGTGAAGGGATGGGAGGGGATCAACAAATGAGACATCGTGCGGCAAGAGGAGACGACTCATAAAGGTTCGAGATCAAAGTATCAAAGTATCAAAAGTGAACTTTGATTTTAACGAGAACAACAATTACAATACAAGATAAAAGATTGATATATTTATATAAATTAACGTTTGTTTGTACGTCTATTATTCGCTACTATCTTTCGTATAACATAATACATTATATGTATCGTTCATGTGCTTGCGATAATATCTATGTCAATTTATAGCTTGTAAATGCGCCAAAGTTTGGGCATAGTACAGTTATTGGACTCGGGACCTAGCGCTGGAATCGGGTTCCAGGGTCAGCGTGTCTTCAATATCTATACAAATAAAAATAAGTCGCCGAAATACATGTAGGTACACACATAACTTCCTCACGACTGCACCAAATTGGATAATTCTTTTCGTATGAAAGAATTTTTTTGAAAGTCTATGGTTATGTGCTATATTTGCAGCGCGGAGAAGCCAGGGCGTGCAGCTAGTATTATATTTGATTCTTTCTTGGTTTAAAAAAAACCTTTATCGCGATATTATGGTTCGCAACAAACGCAGGTACTTGCCAACCTTACCATCTACAATCCGATGTGGCTTTTTAACCATCCAAGCTTACAACTGGTACAACCCTGTACATCTAAAGAGTGTTAACGTAAAAATTACTGAAAAAGTCTTAAAAATCGTGTGACGTAATTTATGGATGGCCTTAACAGAATAAGGAACTCGCCAACATCAGGTATATAACACTTGATAAAATGTTTATAAACTAGCTCAACTATGCTTGTCACTACCAATAAACTGAAGAAAGATAAGCATATGATAATACATATACAAATTTGTAAATGTACATTTGAATTTAACTGTGGGAATGGACTTCTTAGTACTTTTTACAATTCTATTACTGCTTAGCGGATTTTTTAAATCTAAGCTTTATAATATAGCCGCTGTCTTCACTACTGAGTTAACACAATTAGTGATATTATTGACACGTTTTTTTTATTACTATATGAATAAAACGTGACCATAATGTTTGTTCTTTTGAAGATCCCTCCAGCTAAGCTAAATTATTATCGGTACTGTAATTATCTGGAATCGAACCCAGGACCTCGCAGTCGTAAGTTCGACTCCTGAACCACTAAGCTCCTAACACTACACTATATTACACAATTGAAAACTTATAATTTAATTTTTCCCGTATCATAATCTTAACACAAACATTTACATCGTAAACGAGAACAGTTGCCAGCCTTAAATATCCAAAATGAACATCTTTCAACTAAAAGTTTTAGAGTATATATCTTCGTATTATTCACGTCAAAATGTAATGTTTTTCAGGTAAATACTTAATAATGAAGGACCCCAACAAGCCTCTGATCCGGCTGTACGATATTCCGGACAACACGTTCGAGTCTGACGCGTCCGAAGAAAGTGGCGATGAGCCGGCCGACACGCCATTTGCTCCACTCTACTCTTACGGAAACTCCAAGAGAATTTAGTCTTTAAACCTTTTATTAATACAGTTACATATTGCATTGTATAATTTGGCATTCAGTAACCTCTTATTGTATCTTCCATTGAATGGTAATCATTATACGGTTTCCACAATAATATAAGTTTTCTGGCAAACAGTATATATATTGCATATTTTATTCTCTTGAATACAGTTTTATAGCGATATTTTGTATGTAATTATTTAAAGTTATCACACACTATCACCTTTTACCCCTTTTTAGTACCCGGCTTTTAATTTGGCACGTCAGGAAGAACACATAGTCCGGCCAAGATCGTATATATCTATCGCACAGTGCATGCCTACAGTTTGATATCTTTTTAAAGCTTGAAATTTTAGTTTAAATATTTGAAATAAATGAGGTATCAAACTGCCATTCCGATGCACGAAAGAGAACGCTCTACCATACCGAAGCAAGCCAATTTTAGCCGGGCTCTCTCTTCCCGAGATGCCAAATGAAAAGCAGAGTACTGAACACCAAGTTGTACCGTAAAAATTCGTGATCGTAACGTATGAAAGTGTTGTGATTACCTAATTGCTGAAGTCGTCACTTCAGACAACACAATAAATTAATTAAAACTAAGAGACATAAGAAAATATTTACTATAATCAAGTTCTTAACGATTTACATTCTTCTATATCACTTGATCTATTTAATGCTTCTTCTTCTGTACCCTTTTGTACGTCATCTTGAACCTGTTCCAAAGTTCTGCTTCTTGTTTCTGGTACAAAGAAATATATGAAAAACAGTCCCGCATAACCTATTAAGGCGAAAAACCAGAACACGACATGATCACCGAATGCAAGTTTTACTTGCTGGTAACATTTAGTTACCGCGAAACCTAGTATACATGCCAACATGGTGGCCGAACTGGAGGCTACTCCTTTGACGTTAACTGGGAATAGTTCTGCTTGCATCACGTACGGTAAATTCCCAATACCGCACGCATATAGGACATTGAAGCCGACGATACCAGTTAAAGGAAGCCAGCTGATGGCTCTCAATGTTTCTGGGGTAACTTGAACTGCGTCTTGTAGGAAGAAGTACAGGCCGACTAAAGTCATGGAGATTGATACGCCGAAGCAAGATGTGAACATGAGGATTCGACGACCCACCCATCGGGTGAGAAATGTTGCACCTATTCCTGAAATGCAAATTTAGAAGCTATATTAAAATCTAAATATAAAAAAGTTTGAAAGTTGCAGTGGATTAAAAGTTGAGAAGCAAGCGTCTTCCATAGTATGGACATATTATGAGAAGAGATGAAAGTAAGGTTGTTAAAAAGGGTTCAAAGCACAGATTACATAAAATTGGTTTAAAGCTTTAATGTCTGCCTCTGTTTTTAATCCCCCTCGATTAAAAACAGAGGCAGACCTAAGAAAAATATGGCTTGGCTAGGAAAGGAGTGACTGAGGATATGAGGTCTGACAGGAATGTATGGAGAAATGTTACGCCGACTCCAAATAATTGAAACAAAGGCAGGTAGATAAGGTTGATTTAATATAATAGTCACTAGCTGATGCCCGTGCGGAGGTCGTTTATCGTTTTTCGCTCATATTTCTGGTTCTACTTAACCAATTTCAATCAAACATACGGCATTTTAAGTCTGACCAAGACCTTTGTAATAGAAAAGGCCGCATTAAAATCCGTTCAGTAGCTTTTGCGTCCATCGCAAACAAACAGACAAGAATTCCAAAAAATATATATTTTGTGTTCTGAAGCGTTTTTTTAATATCTCCAGTGTCTCCAGACACAACTAATTTACAATTTTGTAGTAGTATACCTAGATGTTGCAGTCCAAATTCTTAATCTATACAAAGTCATGGTCATCATCGCAGCGTTATTCCCGTTTGCATCTGATGTTTTCACATCAGAGCCTGGGGTCCACTTGCTCCTGCTCCTTTTGGTCTGACTTATACCACATTCATGGGAGCACTACCGTGTGACCTCCTAACCCCGAGAACAAAGCCGGCGCCAGAGCCTCATCCATCAATTAGCAAGAGTTTCGGCTTGCAGGTGAGGGTAACTTGGCTCCAAAGGTAAGGTGAGGGTAAGGTAGGTAGATAATACCATACACCTCCAATAATTACTAAAAAGTTAGGAATATAAAATCAAAAGGAATTGTCTTTAAACCTCGTTAGTATGGCAACTAGACGAGCACATATTATATTGTCACACAAAGCTAGCCTAAATGTCAGTTCTGTAGCACAAAAAGAGCGGATCGTCGGTAGATTAGTGGTGGAGTTATACATAATCGAGATGTCCCAGGTTTGAAACCTGTCTTAGATCAGCTTAATGAGGTTGATGGGAATAATAGTAATTTCGGCATAGTACTCTTTATAACAAGGGATAGCTACGGAGCCCTGTCTTCCTCTTGATTTTGTTCCGTTAATTTTATATTCGTTGGTAACAAAATGTGTGCTTACCTGCTCCCAACTGCACAAAACCATACACAATACTGCAAATGGGTCCCGACATGAAGTTAGTTTGTCTAAATATCATCTCTAGATATGATTGTATCACTAGAATACCGGTCATGTACTGCAAGAGCTTCAAACCTGGAATTAACATTGGAAAGGAATTCAATTAAATTTTTAAGCATTTTGTATGCTTACTTTTTTCTAAAGATTTAGATCGGAAAAAGAGAACATCTAGGACGGGACTTGAACCCGCGACCAGTCCCTTACAGGGGGAATGCTCTGACCAACTGAGGCACCTAGACACGTCCCAGATATTCGAAATTGTCCGATACATTATTACGTCTTAAGGCGACGTTGGAGCCATCTACCGTAATTCATGCGAACTACGGAAACAATGAACAACTTTACAGTCATTTTTAAACATTGTTTTTTGATGACTCCGCCTAATTAATTAGTCCCGTCCTAGATGTTCTCTTTTTCCGATCTAAATCTTTACATTGGAAAGGAAGCTAAAAGTAAGTCTATAGCTACCTACTAAGGTAGCATAGCTGAACTAGCTTATATTATGGGTTCTAGAATGCTGTAATATACTTAAATACTTTATGTTTTGCAAATACACACAATCATATTAATAATACCAGATTTATGCAAATAGAAATATTCATGCATACAAATATTTGCACAGAGCGGGGATGGAACCGGCAACCCCAGTTGTAACAACCCTAGTATTTATAGCTGATACACAATATAACTTCGCGGTGACATTATCACTCGGGTATTTTTTTATATCCTCTATTTTAGGTATAGACAGAAGATATTATATTTCAACTTAGAATACATTTTTATGATATTTTGTTATCAACATCTGTTTGCGTCTTGGTAAAGGCCTCCCCCAAAGCGTTGCATTCCTCGCTGTATCTGGCCAACAGTTGGATAATTCTGGTGTTTACCAATATTCTTGCTTTTTTCTTTTTACCTATAACACTTAATGAAGCTATTTTACAGCTTAAGATAAGATGTAATTAGGATTGTTCACGAAATACCTAATACCACATAGATTGGCCTTGTAATAGTAATAATTACGGGCAATATAAAAACTATATTTGCGAACTTGACGCGGAGTAGGTACCATGGGTATACCTACTATTGCATAGTGAGACCACAGAACAAAGAGACAAGGTCCACATTTAGCTATGTTCGTTTCTATGTCGTCAACAGCCTATTGTCGTACAAAAGAACCAAAAGTAACACTGCCCGACCCAAGAATAGAATCATTCTGGAATGAAACCAAAATGGTCCCATACGCTGCCGCTGTGCCACTGCGAAAAACTTAAGATATTATAAGTACCTACTTAGTAGAAATTGCGAAAACAAAGGATTCAAGATTATTTTATATTAATTTCTATTATTCTGATAGTAGACTCAATGTAACAGATTTCTTCAAATCAAACTCCTTGGTGAATTTAAATGATTTAATACTGTGCTACAATTCACAAATATATATAATAAAAAGGCCGTGTTCTTAATGAGACGGTAGACGACAGACACCGAACATTTCCGATCCCGAGTAGTCATCAAGCGCGCGGGTGACGGGCGGCAGGGCAGTTCTCAATTAGTCTTGTTTAGCATAAACAATCTCCACCTCCTCAGGAAACGACTGGCGGAATTATTCTATGTCCAACAGTGGGCAAAGTTTATGGATAGCTCTTCTTACTATGCCCTTGCTAGTTTTAATGTCTGCAACTCTACAAGCTCCGTCGGTTCCAGGGTATACAGCAGTTACGCGTCCAAGCGGCCACTTCATAGGGGGACTGTTGTCATCTCTAATGAGCACCATCTGGTTCGGTACTATATCAGGTTGTCTCTTTTGCCACTTCGTTCGTTGTTGCAGCTCGCAGATATACTCCCGGCTCCACCTTGTCCAAAAATGTTGTCTTGCCTGTTCTATGCGGGCATATCTATGGAGACGGTTTGGATTAATGTTTTGTAAATCAGGTGCGGGCAGTGAAGTCAGTGGTCTTCCTATTAGAAAGTGCCCAGGAGTCAAAGGACAAAGGTCGTTTGGGTCTGATGACAAAGGGACAAGAGGTCTTGAATTAAGGATCGCTTCTATTTGTGAAAATAAAGTTGCGAGTTCCTCAAAAGTGAGGCGAGTGTCACCTAATACTCTTTTCATATGAAATTTAGCTGACTTTACAGCTGCTTCATAAAGACCACCAAAATGAGGTGTATACACTGGCGAAAATCTAAACCTTATACCTTCGTTTGCAAAATCTGATACAGTCGCAAGTTCACAAATTGCTCGACTGGCACCAACAAAATTAGTGCCATTATCACAGAATATTTCGTGAGGTTTCCCGCGACGTGACATGAAACGGCGCAAAGCTAATATAAATGCCTCTGTTGACAGATCACTAGCTAATTCAAGGTGAACTGCTTTTGTTTTAAAACAAACGAACACACACAAATAGCATTTCAGAAGCTTTGAGCCGCGACCCTTTTTATTTAGAATCATAAAAGGCCCAGCGTAGTCTGTACCTGTTATTTCAAAGGGAAAACCAGGGCTTAATCTTTGAGACGGCAGGTTTCCCATTATTTGCCTAGCAACTACTCCTTTCATTCGTCTACAAACGATACAGTCGTTACATATACGTCTTGCTAACGTTCTGCCACCGATTGGCCAATAATGCTCTCGAACGTGTGAAAGAAGTAATTGCGGACCCGCATGCATCAATTTAATATGGTAATATTTCATAATTATCTTAGAGAACCAATGCTTAGCATCTAACACGATAGGATGTTTCTTATCATTACAAAATTCAGAGTTATCGATTCGGCCACCTACACGAATTAAGCCATGCTCATCAATAGATGGCGTTAAACAAAACATTTTAGGTATATTTTTAAAATTGTTCTTATACTTTGAAAAACTCTCTTGTTGTGCTATTTTTGCTAGTTTTAGTTCTGATGATTCCAATTCATCAACAGTTAAATCCTTCCTAGCATGTTTTATATTTTTACAGTTATTGATAAACCTACAGACATACGCAAATACTCGTCTTAACCTTAAAAAACTCGAATATCGTTCAAAATCTATAACTGACATCTGAGGTGTATCAACATTGCAGGCGTGTACTCGTAACTCAGGTAAGTTCGTTAGTGTCTCATTGTGCTGTGGAATCGGCCACTCGTCTTGCACACCTTTTAAAAAGGCAGGTCCTTCCCACCAGAGTGATAACGACGGAACTTCATTAGGATAAACACCCCTAGAGGCGAGGTCAGCAGGATTAGAAGAAGAAGGAACATACATCCACTTATTACCAGCGCACAATTCATTCACCTCGGCAACGCGATGAGACACAAACACACTTAGTTTATGTGCAGGTGAGTTCAACCAACCCAATACCACCCTCGAATCACACCAAAAGAATTTGTTTATGATTAATCCTCGTAACGATTTAATAACTTTATGACACAATCGAGCAGCCAGTACTGCGCCGCATAACTCGAGTCGTGGTATGGTTGTACTTTTCAGTGGTTTGACCTTCGCCTTTGCACTTAAAAGTTTCACAGACACGTTCCCTGACGCATCAGCTGATCTAATATATACACAAGCAGCATAAGCCTTCAATGATGCGTCAGAAAACGTGTGTAATTCAATATTTACAGGATTTAAACACATTACATATCGTGGTATTGACAACTGTTCTATGTACTTTAAATTATTTAAAAATTTCAGCCACATTTCTGAAATCTCTTTAGGTATTTCATCGTCCCATCCAATCTTTTCTAACCATAACATTTGTAATATAATTTTACAAGTGATAGTGCAGATTGACAAAAGACCCAAAGGATCAAAAATACACGAAGATACCGATAATACAACTCTCTTCGTAATTTTTACATTTTCTTGAATTTTCGCTTTCGAAATAGGAATTAAAATGCAATCGGAATTAGGATCCCATTCAATACCTAAGGTACTAGCAGCACCTGATATTTTCAGGGTTTCCTGATCCTTCCCCTTGCATTCGTTTGCTATTACATTTACTAACGATACTGAATTACTCTTTACCTTTCGCAAATTAAAACAGGCGGTTTTTAAAGTTTCAGTGACCCGTTGATAAATATTTATTAAAACCGTTGCGTCATCACATCCTGAAATCAGGTCATCGACATAAAAATCATGAAGAATGACTTGCTTTATCAATGGATCATCACACTCAAGAGCTAGTTGAACAAGGCATCTTGTGCTAAGAAAAGGCGCAGACGATGTGCCGTAAGTAACTGTGTTCAATTCGAAACAATTAATAGGTTCGTCTGCGTTTTCCCGCCATAATATCATTTGAAGATGACGCTGGCTAGGTTCTATCATAATCTGACGATACATCTTCTCTATATCACCTGTTATAATATATCTATGTTGTCGAAGTCTGATAAGAATAGAGAAGATGTCGTCCTGTACAGTAGGACCCACCATCTGTATGTCATTCAGAGAGAGGCCTGTACTAGTCTTTGCAGATGCATCAAATACAACGCGGCATCTGGTAGATTCCCTCTGTTCCTTAAGAACAGGGTGATGCGGCAAAAAAACTGCATTTTTAGGTCTCTCTACAAGTGACATATGACTCAGGTCCCTGTATTCACGCAAAAAATCTACATATTGACTTTTTACTTCAGGCTGCCTTTGAAAACGTCTTTCCATCGAATTAAGTCTTGTTTTTGCAGAATAATATGAGTCACCTAACTTATCTGATTCAAACTTCAAAGGCAGCGTGATGCAGAAACGACCATCTTCTAGACGACGAGTGTGTCGCATGAAGTGCTGTTCACAAGCTTCTTCTTCTTGAGACCAAACAGGCCCCGACGGTACTTCTTCTAGCTCCCAAAATTTCTTAAGTTGATTTTTTATTTCATGACTAAAGTTACAAACATAAGTATTTTTATCTATTTTACTATCACTACACATGACTGGCCCAGCTACTAACCATCCAAATAAAGAATTGTGTAACATTGGTTTACCATGGCCTAACTTAATTGTCTCTGTGGAAATTATGTCCCAAAACACATCTGCTCCTATCAACAAATCTATTTTGGATGGACTATAAAATTCAGGATCTGCCAACATCACATTTTGTGGCAGATTTATAGAACTAATATCAACTTCGCGACTCGGTAACTCGCTGGTTACTGTATCTATAATAAATGCATCGACCAAGGTGCTATATGCATTCATGCGCGAATGAACCTTTATTGTGCAACGTTGTAAAGCCTCGAAGGAAATATCATTAATGCCAGATATACAAACTGAGCCTACGGAACGGCTTTGAATCGCTAACTTGTCTCGTAGATCTTGACTAATAAAGGACGACTGACTGCCACAATCCAGTAAACAACGCGCTTCACATTGTTTATCTGAGTTGCTACAGGATACAGTCACTAACGCAGTGGACAGTAATATCTGATTAGCTACACAAGATGACAACGACATAGCTTTAACCTTCTTCTCTTCTTCACCCTTAACAGGCTCTTTCGGCAAGTGAAGAAGAGAATTATGTCTTCTCTTACAAATCTTACAAGTAACTGCTTTGCACTGATGAGCAAAGTGCCCGCTACGCAGACAGTTTAAACATGCACGCATTTTTACTATCAAACTCAATCTATCTGCGGGAGCCATAGCTAAAAAATTTTTACAGTAATATATTAAATGCTCACCATTACAAACTGAACACTTGTTTCTAGTCTGACCGTCGGAAGAAGCGGCGACAAAGGTTTTTTGTACCTTATCAATTCTTTTATACGTCTGCGGGTGGGGCTGAACGTTCTTGCTGTCTCTGTCGCTGCTACTTGCTAAGGTCATTTCCAACACATCTGCTCTTTTTCTCAAAAAATCATAGAAATTGTCTAGAGTAGGTTTGTCTAATAAATTATTTTTATATTCTTCCCATTTCGAACTAGTAACGTTATCTAACTTTGCGGAAAACATAAAAATTATAATCGTGTCCCAGTTTTCAGTTTTTTCATCTAAACTATTTAATGCACGAAGACCTCTAGAAATATGGTTTACAAGAAAGCGTAATGAATTTTCACTTTCCTGTGTCATAACAGGAACATCAAACAATGACTTAAGGTGGGTATACACTAGTTGACGTTTGTTGTTAAAACGATCACAAATCAATTTCCAGGCTACTTCATAATTTTTACCGGTAAGCTCTAATAAGTCAATGACAGCGGCTGCAGAACCTGACAATGAACCCTTTAAATATTGAAATTTGTTAATATCAGGCAATGATTCATTATCATGAATAACGGAAATGTAAGTGTCTCTAAACTCGAGCCACTTGTTCGAATCGCCGTCAAAGGTTGGTAAAGTAATTTTAGGCAATCTTACAAAATCACTTGATTTTGCAGATTTATTATCTGAATTATCTGAACTATTAAGTATATTTCTTTCAATCAATTCCTGTGCCTCTGCCATTGTCCTATAGAACCTATTTTCAGTAGACTGCCTTTCAAGTTGGTCTGAAATTGCAGGTTCTTCTTTTTCTTTGATTTCAATACTAGTTTGAATTAAATCATAATCTGAAAACAACGTATCTATTTTTTGTAGTCTTGTTCTTACTTCGTGTATTTGTACTTTTGTTAAACTTTCCTGATGTTTAAAATCTTTTAAAAAATTCTCAAATGTAGTTAACCTACCCTTAACAGATGCTCGTTTTTTAATGAGTTCCTTGTACTCTGAATCAGACATTGAAAACGATAAAAAAAAGAAATAATAATAAATAACCAAGTGTATAAATACCTCAGTGTAGCAAACCTTACGAATCAATGCAGTACCGGGCGATAACAATAGACAGTCAGTATCATTAGCTTATCAGTGCTGTCAGCCGGTGCTAGGTAAGCGGCAAGCGCGTAGTATTTATGTTATGTACTACGTCCTCAGCTGTTATTTACCGGTACAACTTAACTGGAATTTGGCAGAAATATATTTTTCAATTAAAAGTCAGCTTAATAAAATAAAGTTAAGCGATAACAGTGCAGGGTACCTAAATTAAACTAGGAAAATAAGCTACAGTACATAAACAAATTGAGTACTTATGCTCTAAAGGCGTTTTTGTTATCACCTTTTAGCGAAAATGTAAAATGTATGCAAATTAAATATTAATTACTTTTCATGACGTTATATATTTTTTATAAATTTAAGTTATACAAAGAAATATTGGTATGTGGTAAGTTATAACGGCAATTGCACTGGTTTTTACTAAGCAAACTTATTAATCAATATAACTAAATGCACTTATGAAATGTTTTTTTTTTTATTTTATTTTAATGGATTGAATAGGTACTTTGCGTTAAATATATTATGTAACAAAAGGTACATACAAAAATATTTTTTAACAAAAACTAAGTACTTAATTCTCACAAATAGCAAGCTACACGGGTTTTAGGATCAAAGTTATTAATAGGAATGGGCAAACCTCCCTTTTTAGAAGCCAGCTGGAACTGCTGCACCCTCGATTCACTAATCCTTGATCCAACAAAAACAGCCGCCGTTGCGTTTCAAACAATTGAAGGTTATCCAAGGTGATCTGCCGTCGTCTTTTTCAATTTGATTGCAGATTCGATTTACGTATCCACGTAAATAAGTTGACGGTCGCCAAAAATTGTAACAGATTTCTTCAAATCAAACTCCTTGGTGAATTTAAATGATTTAATACTGTGCTACAATTCACAAATATATATAATAAAAAGGCCGTGTTCTTAATGAGACGGTAGACGACAGACACCGAACATTTCCGATCCCGAGTAGTCATCAAGCGCGCGGGTGACGGGCGGCAGGGCAGTTCTCAATTAGTCTTGTTTAGCATAAACACTCAAAGATGTGTATTGTACCGGTGTTTAAGATCACGACACTGGCTACTATGATATCAAGATATTAGGTATAAATTTTTTTTATAAGTATAAAAAAAGAACTGACTTCAAAGACCAAGAAGGGACTAAAAAGTGAACAATAAGTGAATTACAGAATTGTTTGAAAATATAAAAATGCCCATAAGACTTTTCTGTTGAAGTCGGTGCCAAACTTAAGAGATGCCTAGCATGTAGAAATGTAGGGTAGATTCACTCGCGTAGTCCGCCCACATCTTGTGAGTTGACGTCAGTATCAGACGTCTCGATAGAGATTAAAATTTTATTGTTGCTTCGGATTTGGCTCTGAAAACTATGTTTCGGATTAATTGAACACTGAAAGCTGAAAACTAGAAGAGCATTCGACGACAGATTGTGTAGACACACATACAGGTAATAAAACTGAGAATCTTCTTTTTTGAAGTTGGATAAGTATACAAAAACCTTTTTCTTCAGAATGAAATGAATACTTTTCTGAAACCGCATCAAAACCCGGTCAATCAAACGCCAGATACCTAATCACGGACAAAAAAATGTAAAAAAAAAATTTTTTTGTGTTCAGTATCGTTCATTTAACATAACTCAGGTTTTTTAAAGTATCTCCAATGTACAGACACAACTAATTTACAATTTTATAATAGTAGGTATATGTAATTGATGCAGATTTCATTTCAGTTTAATATGTATCTTTCAAAATTATGAAATAATCGGCTGGACATACTTAACGTTTCCATCCTGTATAAAAAAAGTAAACTAGTGAAAAATGTGACTTACCTATAACTACATAAATGGCTTTTCTGTATTTCATATTAGTTACTAGTTCTCTAAAAGTTGATTTGTTCTCCATGCTTTCTTTTACGTGTATTCGTATCGCATTGATCTCGTCTTCTATCAACTGAAATAATAAAAAAGTACCTATTGAGAAGCGCGTTCGATCTCGGCAAGAAATGATGTGAACTTCACTCCCCTGTTAATCTGATGACAAATTGCCCTTACTACCACACGCCACCATAAGTCCAGATGGGCCCAATTTAGTAAAATTACGTCTTTAAAACGTGTGTTTCAAAACTCACGAATGTTTTAAAAACTTAAAAACGCAATCAACTATACTCATAGTTGAACTTGGACTTGAACCCGCGACCAGTCCCTTACAGGGGGAGTGCTCTGACTAGCTGAGCCACCTAGACAAGTCCCAGATATTCGAAATTCTCCGATATGTTATATACGTCTTAAGGCGACGCTGGAGCCATCTACCGTAATTCTTGCGAACTACGGAAACAATGAATTAGTATACAGTCATTTTTAGGGTTCCGTTGCCAAATGGCAAAAAACGGAACCCTTATAGATTCGTCATGTCTGTCTGTCTGTCCGTCCGTATGTCACAGCCACTTTTTTTCGAAACTATAAGAACTATGCTGTTGAAACTTGGTAGAAAGATGTATTCTGTGAACCGCATTAATTTTCACACAGAAATAGAAAAAAAACAATAAATTTTGGGAGTCCCCGTACTTAGAACTGAAACTCAAAAATTTTTTTTTCATCGAACCCATATGTGTGAGGTATCTATGGATAGCTCTTTAAAAATGATATTGAGGTTTCTAATACCATTTTTTTCTAAACTGAATAGTTTGCGCAGGAGACACTCCCAAAGTGGTAAAATGTGTCACCCCCCCCCCTGTAACTTCTAAAATAAGAGAATGATAAAACTAAATAAAAAAATAAAATATATGATGTACATTACCATGTAAACTTCCAACGATAATTGGTTTGAACGAGATCAAGTAAGTAGTTTTTTTTTAATACGTCATAAATCGTAAACCGCAATTTACCTTTCATTCAATCAACTCAAATGTAAAAATTAAAAAAAAACATTATTATGTTACTTGCTGCTACGGAATCCTTAATGGACGAGTCCGACTCGCACTTGGCCGCTTTTTTAAACATTGTTTTTTGATGACTCCGCCTAATTAATTCAATTAAGTTTTTAAGCATTTTGTATGCTTACTTTTTCTTATAGATTTAGATCGGAAAAAGAGAACATCTAGGACGGGACTTGAACCCGCGACCAGTCCCTTTAAAAAAAAATCCGATCTAAATCTATAAGAAAAAGTAAGCATACAAAATGCTTAAAAACTTAATTGAATTTTCTTAGATATATTTCTGTTGTTGCTATAACAACAAATACTAAATAATAGAAATCAATAGATATTTAAAGCGGCTCCTATATATCAAAAGTGATCTTTTTGCTCGATATTGATAACAACAACACGTCGACGCTTGAAATATTTAGTAATGTAAGTAAATACCTATCTAAATCTATAAGAAAAAGTAAGCATAGAAAATGCTTAAAAATTTAATTGAAATATAAATAAATTAAAATAAAACAAATATTTAAGGGCATACCCTTAAATATTTGTTTTATTCTTATGACAGGCCCATACGACACCCGTGATTTTTTTGAAGGAGTAGGGACTCCTTTAGATTTCTCTTATGCGGCTTTTATAGGAGCGACTGCCGTCAGACCTCCCAACTCCGAGAGGAAAGCCTGCGCCAGAACCTCGTCCATTAACCGGCAGGTATACCTTGTAGGTGACTTGGTAGGCTTGGGCACGAGGGTCTTCGTTGGGTGCACACATTAAATTTTTTTTTATCTGTCTACTCTATTCAAAATGTCTGTGCACATCACCGATCATAGCCCTGCTTGATAATACGTCGCTTAACGACCTCCGTCTTCCATGAGCGCAGGCCTGGGGGTGGCAGATGAGGCCGCCTGTCACCCCAGCGAAGCAGGCCGGTATATACGGTGGGGCGACTAGCGCCCCTCCCCCAAACCGGGACAAGACGGGGACACCGTGGTTCCCAAACCCGAGGGGGCTAACTCGAAACCGGAGATGGCACAGGGTCAGTCGGGGTGCGAGGGATATGCTCTATGGGCAACCTTACTTAAGACCCGAGATGGCGTGCGGTTTTATTCGGTTCAAGCCCGACATAACCGCCCCCGCTGGCCGGCGGGGGGGTTATCGGGAATATGGGAGTTTGTGCATGTGGCCAATCGATGAAGTGATTCATCGATCAAATAACCCTTTGGTTAAATAGGTTATCGATAATTTGGCGTAGAAATAGGCTTCACAAAAATTTATTTCTAGAACCCATAACTAAAATTAATGGTCAACCTAGGTACAACGATTTTATTGGGCCACCTTACATCTAAAGACCCGAGACGCCGTGCGGTTTTAGTCTGTTCATGCCCGTCATAACCTCCCCCGCTGGCGGCGGGGAGTATACGAGGGGATTTCAGCAGGAAAAAAGAAGTAAGTACTAGTTACGATTAAATATAATGTAAATCTGTAAATCTACCTTTCTAAATGTAGGTACCTATCAGAGGTAAGAAATGAAAGTTAGTAACACATACCTTTTCATCTTTAATTCCTTTCAGCTTCAAGAACTCTCGTTTTGCGTTCTCAATTCTGTCATCTTTCAAGTAGAAATAAGGCGATTCCGGTATCCAAGAACAAAGTAAGGCGTAGGTTATTGGTATCGAGAGTATTATCGCATTAAGTGCCGTGTATGATACGAAAGGTCCAATGCTATACACGGTTAGACTCCCTAAGTTGTTCATCACTTGAATTGTCATTCCCAAGGACCCTCTGATTTCTTTGTCAGATATTTCTGTAACATATATCATAGTTACCTGAAAGACAATATTTTACTTTAGATCTTCACATGAGAAATAGCTATTAATAATCCTGATCTGGGCAACTAGTGAGTTACTTGCTCTATCTGTATTTAGATAAGCCCATGTATAACTCTGTTGTACGTCTGTCAAAATTACAAAACGCATACGCACACGCTTCTCAGGAATTATGTAGCTACATAAATAAGGGTTAAGTCCTTCTTTTTTTCCGTGCAGAAAACCCCTCGGATACCAAGCGGGGAGCTTATAACGGACTCGAACCGACTAAATCCGCACGCCATCTCGGGTCTTCAGATGCCAGGGTGTAAGGCGGCCAATAAGGTACTCCCTCGTACCCCGACTGACCCAAGGCCATCTCCGGTTTCGAGATAACACATATTTATTAATGTGGTTCAGGACGCCTAATGAACCATTTTCACGTTTGTTTTTTAAAGAAGAATGAGAATGAATACCGAAGAAGAATGTGTGCGATTTCAAGAATGAGGTTTGCTACAGGTTGCTGAGTAGATTAGGGTCGAAACAAGCAGTCTCAAAGAAGAAAGGTGAGCAGGCTGAGACGACTGGTCGACAGGAGTAATTCAGTGCGCTAGAAGCGCTATTTTGTGTCAACAGTGTCAATCGTTGTGTGCAATTCAAGTAGATGCTACTACTGGTGCTATTTGTTTTGTTTTCCACCTTTGAGTGGCAAACGAAACAATAGCACGAGGTAAATTTTAGTAATCTTATTCAGGTTCAGCTGCGTACACACCGGCCCAACGAAGGATATTAAGCGGCGGCTAGGGCACACTCGTTGGCTTTCGGGGGTTCATAGATATAGATTTGGTGGTCGAGCCAATGATCGTTGCAACCTAATCCCGACAAACATTCATAACCAGCATAAGCAGACGAGCTAGGCCCAAAGCGCTGACAAGATATAAATCGCCGCTGATACAGGAGTGTTCCAGCCGTTGCAGCCCATAAGATCGCTGATATTATAACTTACTTTTACTTAATACTGTTTTCCCTATAGCGCTAACCTGATTCTAGTGCGCCACCTTGACGGCATGAATGAGCTTTGGAGGTAAACTAGCTACCTACCTAAGTGTTCTTCACTCACTAAAGTCCTAGCAACCACCTGTAAACTGACTCTATTCACTATCAGAATATGCGAATGAATACGCAACACTTACCACAGCTATGATGCCACTAGATAATCCTAATAGAAATCTCGCTATACACATCATCCATGGTGCAGCTGTCATCAGCATGATAATCTGGAATTAATTATGAATAAATCATTAGGCACAGGACGTTTGCAATGCAGTCTCTAAGTCTGTTATCACACTTATCATATATTATCATGAGGCATGAAGTACATTGGGATATATTTACTCTGTGGTGTGAACACATTGCAAACAAATCTCAAAGTTGTAAGTAGATAGGCCTAAATATATACCTAGGTAATGAAATACTTATACTTATGTAGATATTATGTAATGAATTCACTCTTCGATTTATTTCTGAATTAGATATCTGATACATGCTTGTTTTTATGCGTGTGTTTTTATTTATTTTATTGTATTGTATTCATGCTTGTTTAACTTAGATACTGTAAAATGTTTGCACTAACAAGCTTGATCATTGAAGTTATTTCTATTGGAATTATCGTAGCTACAGAACAAACCTCACATCCTATACCGACGGAGCCCAAGCCAATCTCACCTGCAAACCAGTACCTACACTTTTTGATTGACGGACGAGGCTCTGGGGCGGACTTTCCCCTCGGGGTTGGGGGTCAGATGCAATTTCACCCCCGTAATAGCCAAGATAAACCAATAGTGGAAGTGTAGGGGAGCGGCCCGGGACTCTGTTCATGCTTTGGATGCAATCGGGATTGACGCTCGAATAATGAGGACATAACGTACCGCACCTAAGACGGCTGGAACTGCTGAACCGAGTATCGTACCACGTCGGCCAAGCTTCTCGTCAAGCACCTGGCCCACATAACAGCCCCCGAGCGCCCCCGCCGGGAACAGTGACACCACCCATGATGTTTCTATCTGTTGACATGGAGTTAGAATGAAAAATGTACCTACATTCTTTTTTTTACATTTTAATACAAGTAAATATCTTGCTGACTAAACATACCGCACCGTTTTTTTTTCTTCCCTTCGGATACCCCCCCCCCCCACGCCGGCTAGTGGGGTAGTTATGTCGGGCTTGAACCGACTAAAACCACACACCGTCTCGGGTCTTCAGATGGAGGGGTGTAAGGTGGCCCAATAAGGCAATTCCTTCGCACCCCGGCTGATCTTGGGCCATCCACGGCTTTGAGATGGCCCCTTAGGGTGTGGGAACCACGGTGTCCTCAACTTGACCCGAAGAGAGGGGCGCGCGTCGCGCCGCCTAAGACAGCCAAAACTTTTTTTTTAATTCAGAAACAACATAAAGGTAATTAAAACGAACGTTTATACATTTAACATATCATACAGCAGTACAAATTAATCAATCGACACGAAGAACCGTGTTAGACGATGTCGTGTTTTTAACCTATATTTCTGTGAACCTGATAATTGTTAATTGTGACACTTTACTGTGGACATAACAGTATGTACAGTCAACGACAAAATTAAATGTAGCTTAACAAATTCTTATTTATGGATTCCCTTAGCTCTAAAACTATAAAAAAAATAATAAACGAAACATTGATTATATTAACTTCATCCGCTGAAGATTCTAAATCTACTTAAAGATCAGTTATTGGCCCATGTATTCCGATGTAAAAAAGTTTTGTAAATATTTTAGTGTTCAGCCACTTTTGTCGTTGATTGTACCTTCCTATAAGTATATTAGATAACGTTGATTTGCTTGCCTATTTATTGTAACATGTGTAAATAACGTATATTCTCTAATCACCACGACCTTTACATATGCCTATAATTGCTATGTAGTAAGAAGTAGCTATGCTACAATTTAGATATTATCTAAATTAAAAAGTAATTAAATTGAAAAAAAATGTGAGGAATGTTGTTTCATAAAATATCACTTCCTTTATGATCAGTTCTTATTAATAATTTGCCTTACTTACTTTAGAAACCTATAGGTATTTAAAAAACGGAGCATGTGCAAATATCGACTAATAATAGTGTGCACTTACGCTGCGCGTCATCATATCGCTATGGGATTTATAGCCAACGAGTTTTTGGCAGCCATACAAGGTGCCATTGACACAATGTTGGAAGTCAACATTTTGCAAAGTCTACAAGTCGAACTTCAATAAAGACTAGGACGGTTACTAGCTTCGCAATCAACCCAAACTTAAGCGTAGCGAGATTTGCCTATCCAACAATAGGTCAACGTGACCGGTCGACTTTTTCCATTGATTTGGTTTTTCGGTGATTATTCCTCGATGGTAAGACCGATCTGGACATTCGACCCCTTACGACACTCAGTAATGTCTACTTGATCACCGTGGCAAATTTGGTCGAGATCGGTCAAACGGTCTCGGAGGAGTATCATTTGTTTGAAATGCAACTTTGAAACAAAAGACGCTTCGCTCGCCTTCGGCTCGCTACGCTTAATGAGATAAGTTGTGATAAAAGGCAGATTTACAAAAACTTGGAACAACAAACCACAGGAGGGACCTCACCCTGTCGCAGGAGGGACGAAACGAAAATCCAATTCCAGGAAACATCTCCAATAAGTGACGTGAATTACATAATATAAGTAACTAGAAGATTCATAATAATTCATCTAAGAATGTAGGCGATGTGTCAGAAAACACTGCAGGTGGGTTACGTACCAGAGTAGTAGGTAGCTATAGTTATGCAGCATCGTTTCGGTATCTGGGTGGAGTCTTGGTAGATAAGACGCATTTTATGAGTAAGACCAAAAAGGTACTCCTTGGGCCCACTGCCCCCACTGGTGGGGACGCTTAGTGTGGCGCAGCGTAGACACCCGCATCGATGGGTGTTAAAATTGATAACCAACCTCGATTGCGGCGCGAGAAATGTCCGCGTGGGGCCGCGGACAAGGAAAGGGCCGCAACCGCCTAATCCAGGCAGGTGCTGTCCATTCCATCACCTGTATTCTCAATTATTTCAACTCTCCCTTCCATCCCACCATATATCAGTGTGTGGACCCGAGGTCAATCGCATATGCAATGGGTTAAGTACCGAAACAATGAGAAGCGGAAGGCCACATAGATTTACTTGCGTCTTGTGGTAAATAGTTTGGAAAAGCTTAAAACGCTGATATTGCCACTAATGGCTACTGCTGCGTTCCAAATTAACCAATAAACCAAAGTAAACACCAAAGGAAAAAGGGCAGACAATGATAAAAGACTAGACTAACAGTGCCGATCCTGAAGTAGAGCAGGAGGCACCTAGTTAAATACTTATACTTACGTGAAATTTTTATGATCTGCAGCACAAATTGAATTTTAAAAAGCGCATGGAGTGAAAGCTTCGAACAAAGTCGTGATAGACCATCTCGCTCTACCCTGATCAATCAAAGGCTAGAACCGGCGCTATAAGTCGTGAGGGAATGGACCTTTTTTTTTTTTTTTTTTTTTTTTTTTTTTTTTTTTTTTTTTTTTTTTCGTGCGGAAATCCCTTCGGATACCGCCCCCGCTGGGGAGCGGGGGGTCTCCAGCGGGGGCGGTTATGTCGAGCTTGCACCAACTAAAACCGCACGCCGTCTCGGGTCTTAAGACGCCGGGGTGTAAGGTTACTCATAGAGCATATCCCTCGCACCCCGACTGACCCTGGGCCATCTCCGGTTTCGAGATGGCCCCCTTACTTGCTCTCCACTGTGCCCTCTGCTAATCAGAGGGACACGTGGAAAGCTTCCGAACAGCCCTCAACAGGGCCGTCCTCGCCTCGGTCGGAGTTGGCCGTAGGCGGCAGCGTCTCTCCCGCCCTAGGAGAGGCGCTGCCGCCTCCGTTGCCCAGGGTGCACCGCGTGGAGGTCCCCAACCAAGCACCCCTGAGGGAATGGACCTAATGTGCTACTAGGCAAAATTTCTTTATTTTCTTGCCACGCAAGAAAATTATGTCACGCTAACTTAAAAATGGTGGCTTGTGGAACCTTCAAATCTACAAAAAAGGTGATAGTCATCATGCAATAACATTTCATTATCTCTTCATTTAAAAAAGTGGTTTACGTTTACTTAATCTAATTTGTTTTATCTTTTCCGAGCACTAACAGGCGCAACATCAAACGCACTACCCCTTCATAGGGTTGGCATTGATCGTCGGCCAATACCCAACGTGGCGGGAACACATCGCTCTCCGTACTCCTCTGCTTTCAGAGGAGACAGGATGAGCGATGCTGTTAGTGGTGAGATGGCCCAGGGTCAGCCGGGGTGCGAGGGATATGCTCTATGGGTAACCTTACACCCCGGCGTCTGAAGACCCGAGACGGCGTGCGGTTTTGGTCGGTGCAAGCCCGACATAACCGCCCCCGCTGGCCGGCGGGGGGGTATCCGAAGGGATTTCCGCACGATAAAAAAAAATAAAAAAAAAAAAAAAAAAAAGGTACATATCAAGATTTGTTAAAAGTCAACGAGGAGATGCCAGTGATCAACATTTTCTTTTTTTACACGTAGGTATGTCTGTATATTTCTGCAGGGGTATTTTGCCAGCTGTTTTTGTTCCCAAGTAATAGGTTATATCCTATCTATTGCTTTCATTTGTGCACCTTTTCCTAATTACGAGCTGCTACTTTTTATTTTTTTATTTTTTTCGTGCGGAAGTCCCTTCGGATACCCCCCCGCGTGCCAGCGGGGGCGGTTATGTCGGGCTTGAACCGACTAAAACCGCACGCCGTCTCGGGTCTACAGACGCCGGGGTGTAAGGTTGCCCATAGAGCATATCCCTCGCACCCCGACTGACCCTGGGCCATCTCCGGTTTCGAGATGGCCCCCTCGGGTTTGGGAACCACGGTGTCCCCGTCTTGCCCCGGTTTGGGGGAGGGGCGCTAGTCGCCCCACCGTCCCGGCCTGCTTCTGCTGGGGTGACAGGTGGCCTCACCCGCCCCCCCCCAGGCCTGCGCTCATGGAGGACGGAGGTCGTTAAGCGACCTCCGGCGCCTGAGTTGCCTGCGACGCGCGGCGAGCAAGTTGCGGGCTCGGCGGACCGGTAGAGTTCTAAGTCTCTCCCGGGCGCGCTCCGCCACCTCCTTCGCGAGCATTACATGCTCGCAGAAGGAGGCGGCGGCGGCCCACGCGCTCGCGCTCCGCACCATTGCCGCAATCACGCTGCCGAGCGAGAGGACTCCCACCCCGATGGCTGCCACGAGGTCACGCCTCGGCGCCTCCCACGCCGGGCAGTCCGCCAGCGTGTGCAGCCCTGAGTCCTCGCTCGCGTCGCAGTGATGACACTCAGGCGTTGGCTCCTTCCTGATCCGATGTAGGTGGTCCCCGAAGCACCCCTTCCCGGAGATCACCTGCGTCAGTCGGTAGGAGAGGCTTCCGTGTCGCCTCTCCAGCCAATCCTCCATGATGGGCCTTACCGCCGCTATTGCGGCGTGCCCTGCGCTTGGTTGCCCAAGTCGTTCCTTCCACTCCACCACGATGGCCTGGCGGAGCTGGGACTGCACGGCCTCGATTTCTCGAGGCTCGGGGTTCCATCCCTGCTCCCGCGCCTCCTTTCGCCACTGGTACAGTTGCGAAAGGGCTCTCGCTTCTAGGTCGCATGGCGGAGTTCCGGCAAGGAGACTCGCCGCCTCGAAGGAGATCGTGCGGTACCGGATGACCCTGATGGCCAGAACTCGCTGCGGAGCGCGCAGCATCCGCACAGTTCTGGTCCTCAGGGCCTCCGCCCATATTGGACACCCATACAGGGCCATGGACCGCACGATCCCCGCGTAGAGTCTCCTGCAGGAGTCATCGGGCCCCCTCATGTTGGGCAACAGCCGAGCCAGAGCAAGAGCTGTGCCCTTCAATTTGGGGGCCAGACTTCGGATGTGCTCTCCGAAGTCCCATCGGCCGTCGAGCACGAGCCCCAAATATTTCATTTGGGGCTTGATGCCGATGCGATTTCCTCCCACGATGAGACTGGATTTTTCGGGTGGCTTGCTCCGAGGCCCATGGAAGAACAGGGCCTCGGTTTTATGCAGGGCCACCTCGAGACCCAGCCGCCGGATCCGCCTAACGACTTGGGCAACCGCGGTCGTGGCCTTTCGGGTCGCTTCGCGGTACGTCGCCCCGCACGCCGTCACGAGCGTGTCGTACGCGTAGCACGTGACGGCGGCACCGCCTACGAGCTCACCGCGAAGCACCCAGTCGTATCCGATGTTCCACAGGAGCGGCCCCAGGACCGATCCCTGTGGAACACCGCACGACATTTCACGCCGACCGAGACCGGTCACGGTTGGGTAGATGACGGCTCTCTCCGTCAAATACGCCCCGACTATGCGGCGGAGGTAGAGAGGCACTTCGTGATACACGAGCGCCTCCCTAATGCAACTCCAGGGCAAGGTGTTGAACGCGTTGGCGATGTCCAGGGACACCGCCAACATCACCTCACCCCGGGCTACTGCATCCTCCGCCAGAGCCCTCACGCGCATGATGGCATCCACGGTGGAGCGCTTCTGGCGGAAGCCATATTGGCCATCCGCCAGGTCCGGCCCCACTCTTGAGAGGTGCTCGACGAGGCGCTTCGCAATTACTCTTTCAAAGAGCTTGCACACCTCGTCGAGCAACACTATGGGCCGGTAGGCGGACGGCGAGTCCGCCGGGCGCCCCTCCTTTCGGATGAGGACCAGTTTCCCCGTCTTCCACAATTTCGGAAACTGGCCCCGCTCCAAACATGCGCTGAGAAGCCCTCTCAGTCGGGGCTCGAGAGCGTCGTCGACTAGAGCTAGGACCCACGCTCGGCCTGGAATGCCGTCGGGTCCCGGGGCGGTGTGTTTGGCTCTTAGCCTTCTCACCGCCAGCTCTAGTTCTACCCAAGTGACCTCGGGCACGTCGTCGTCTTCCACGTCGGGCGCCATGCGCAACCGAGGCGGAGTCATCTGCGGTGGAACATGTTCCACCGCCCGCGCTGGGAACAGGGAGCCAACAACTCCTCCGAGCAGATCCGGCTGGAGACACCGGGTTAACGGCGGGGCCTTGGGGCGCAGCTTGCCCCTCACCATCCGGTAGGGCCGCCCCCAAGGGTCCCGCTCCAGTGTCGCCAGCAGCTCGCGGAAGGCGTCCCGTTTGGAACGCCTTATCTCCGCTCGGAGGGCTCGTCTGGCCTCCCTGTATCCCTCGTACAACTCCGCCTCTCGGGCCTCCGCATCTGCGGGGCGGCGACGCCTCCTACGGAATCGGGCCCACCGGCGGTGCGTGATCACGCAGCCCCGTCTGAGCTGCGCGATCTCCGACGACCACCAGTAGACCTGACCCCTCGGATTATAGGGCGGAGCCCTAGGCATCGCCGCGTCACAGACACGGGTCATGGCCTCCCGGAACCACTCCGCCTCATCGTCTATGCTGACAGGCCTGTCCGGCGCAGGGGCCCAGGCCTGTACGATGGCGGCTTCCAGGAGGAGCTCCCGATCAAGTCGCTAATTACGAGCTGCTACTGAGATTTTGTTAACGTTGAAAAGCCTCGTGACAATTCATTGTTACCTAACCCGGAAATGCCAATTAAATAAATAAATATTAAGACTAATTTTTTGCGTGAGGCAATGAGTGTTTGGGGGCCAACATCATCGGGGTCTAAATCAACTTCACCTGCAAGATGGTATACCTGCTGATTAACGGACGAGGATCTGGGCTCTGACGCAGACTTTCTTCTCGGGGTTGGGGTTCAGACGGCAGTCGCCCGCGTAATAGCCAAGACAAACCATTCACGAAAAGAAGGCGGACCCCAGACTCCATACTGTAAGCTTAGGATGCAACGGGGACTAACGCTGTGATGAGTGATGATGATGACTGAAGCGTAGTAGAGTCTTAGTAGCTGATTATGTATGGATATATTCAGTTAGGTCATGAAATATTTAGTAGGTATACTTTGTACTTAACCTGGTCCTAGTTACGCGATACGCACACACCACGAGACGCAGCAGATGCAATTAAATACGACGCCGCGCGCCGTACCATCTCAACTTCGTGTGCAACAATGTCACCTAGATTTTATTGTGTTACCTACATTTCATGTATAATTAAGTAATCTCGGGTCTTAAGACCGGGATGTAAGGTTGCCCATAGAGCATATCCCTCGCACCCCGACTGACCCTGGACCATCTCCGGTTTCTAGATGGCCCCCTCGGGTTTGGGAACCACGGTGTCCCCGTCTTGCACCGGTTTGGGGGAGGGGGCCCCACCGTCCCGGCCTGCTTCTGCTGGGGTGACAGGCGGCCTCACCTGCCACCTCCAGGCCTGCGCTCATAGAGGACGGAGGTCGTTAAGCAACCTCCGGCGCCTGAGTCGCCTGCGACGCGCGACGAGCATGTTGCGGGCTCGGGAGGTGACGGCAGCCCACGCGCTCGCGCTCCGCACCATCGCCGCAATCATGCTGCCCAGCGAGAGAACTCCCACCCCGATGGCTGCCACGAGGTCACGCCTCGGCGCCTCCCACGCCGGGCAGTTCGCCAGCGTGTGCAGCCCCGAGTCCTTGCTCGCATCGCAGTGATGGCACTCAGGCGTTGGCTCCTTCCTGATCCAGGTGATGCAGGTGGTCTCCGAAACTCCCCTTACCGGAGATCACCTGCGTCAGTCGGTATGAGAGGCTTCCGTGTCGCCTCTCTAGCCAATCCTCCATGATGGGCCTTACCGCCGCTATTGCGGCGTGCCGTTACCCACCAGTATTTTTTTTTATTCGTGCGAAAATCCCTTCGGATACCCCCCGCCGGCCAGCAGTTATGTCGGGCTTGAACCGACTAAAACCGCACGCCGCCGTCTCGGGTCTTAAGACGCCGGGGTGTAAGGTTGCCCATAGAGCATATCCCTCGCACCTCGACTGACCCTGGGCCATCTCCGGTTTCGAAATGGCCCCCTCGGATTTGGAAACCACGGTGTCCCCGCCTTGCCCCGGTTTGGAGGAGGGGCGCTAGTCGCCCCACCGAGAAAATACGCTTCGTGTAGTTCGAGTAGAGAACGACCTCTTTTTTTAAAATCGGGAATAGATACATTCCAACGGGATTTAATAGCCTTCAAAAAATTGTCATTGTCATGAAAATCGTTGGAGCCGTTTCCGGGATTCAGATTATATATAAGTACATCTATACCTATATGTGTAATTACTTGTCCTGACACTCAAATGACTGACAGACTGACTGATCCATCAACGCAGAGCCTAAACCGCTGGACCTACAAACCTGAAATTTCGACAGTAGATGCTTGTTATGTTGTAGGCATCTACTAAGAACGGATTTTAGAAAATTTCAACAGAATGCATGTATTCAGTTGCTCGACAAGACTCGTAGTGACCGTTTTTCAATATTTTGTTACTGAGGGGGATAAAATATAGTATATAAAAAGCGGCCAAGTGCGAGTCGGACTCGCCCATGAAGGGTTCCGTAGCAGTAAGTAACATAATAATGCTTTTTTTAAATTTTATATTTGAGTTGATCGAATGAAAGGTAAATTGCGTTTTACGATTTATGACGTATTAAAAAAAAACTACTTACTAGATCATGTTCAAACCAAATTTCGGTGGAAGTTTACACGGTAATGTACATCATATATTTTTTTCAGTTTTATCATTCTCTTATTTTAGTTTTAAGTTACAGGGGGGGGGGGGGGCACACATTTTACCACTTTGGAAGTATCTCTCGCGCAAACTATTCAGTTTAGAGAAAAATTATATTAGAAACCTCAATATCATTTTTGAAGACCTATCCATAGATACCTTTTTTTTTTTTTTTTTTCGTGCGGATATCCCTTCGGATACCGCCCCCGCTGGAGAGCGGGGGGTCTCCAGCGGGGGCGGTTATGTCGGGCTTGAACCGACTAAAACCACACGCCGTCTCGGGTCTTAAGACGCCGGGGTGTAAGGTTACCCATAGAGCATATCCCTCGCACCCCGACTGACCCTGGGCCATCTCCGGTTTCGAGATGGCCCCCTTACTTGCTCTCCACTGTGCCATCTGCTAATCAGAGGGACACGTGGAAAGCTTCCGAACAGCCCTCAACAGGGCCGTCCTCGCCTCGGTCGGAGTTGGCCGTAGGCGGCAGCGTCTCTCCCGCCCCAAGGAGAGAGGCGCTGCCGTCTCCATTGCCCAGGGTGCACCGCGTGTAGGTCCCCAACCAAGCACCATAGATACCTCACACGTATGGGTTAGATGAAAAAAAATTTTTTGAGTTTCAGTTCTAAGTATGGGGAGCCCCCAAAATTTATTGTTTTTTTTTCTATTTTTGTGTGAAAATCTTAATGCGGTTCACAGAATACATCTACTTACCAAGATTCAACAACATAGTTCTTATAGTTTCGGAAAAAAGTGGCTGTGACATACGACGGACAGACAGACAGACATGACGAATCTATAAGGGTTCCGTTTTTGCCATTTGGCAACGGAACCCTAATAAGGGATGAACGGGTGTATGAAAGTTCGTCATTTTCAAAGCAAGGACGAAATTCCATTTTCTAGTATTTGCTATCTAATATTTACCATAGGACTTCCGGGTCCAATGGTAAAAATAGGATTGCTTTGATTATACGTCATATACTTATTTAAGAATTTATTCCCGGGCGAAGCCGGGTCCCGGGCCGCTAGTACACACACATATATATATACAAGAATCATTTTATTAAAGTACAGGTAGTTAATTATATACTTACATCAGTGATATTCACATTTGTCTCGCCATCTAAGAACTTTGGAATCGCCGGTGACGACCATGCTAATGTTGCCCCAGTAAACGTAAATGCGGACGCCGCTGAATTTGAAAACAATATTATGTACTTACAGAAGTTCAAGCCAGTTTTTATAGTTCCCGCTAAAATTTATCAAACACATTTTTACTCACCGCAAATACCCGCCAAATATTGCACCTTCCTATTCGTTTTGTTAGTCATCACAATATCGCAATATGTATCAGTGAATATCACCAAATTATAATCCTTCTAAAATAAGACAACTACAACAACAACTTTTAAACAACACTGATCTGTCGCGAACGATAAGCGCGCCTGATAAACGAGGCATACGAGCGCTACTGTAGTGAATGGGTGACAGAATATACTGAATAGATAGCTAAGCTAAGATAATGTTTGTATGTACGTCATTTGGGCATGAATTGAGCCGTAGTGGAGCGGTTGAACCATAGATTACTGAAACTACACATTTTCTGTCTATGCCCCAAGATTCCACTTTCGCCACAACTTACTGATTTTTTTACAACCTTTTATTTAACTTGCTTTGTATTTATGTATGTTAGTGCGGGTCAAATCTTGAAACTAAATTCTGAAGCAGTTATCGTCAACCGATTGAGATAAAATTTTACATACACGTTTAGTTTGGATGACAATGCATTAATATTGTTCCATGGAGCTGATGATGGAGTAGGAAGGTGGCCCTTGAAACTCATAAATTAAGCAAGATAAACCTATTGAGTTTGAGCTCATTTGTTTCGTCTTGATAAACTCTCTGATATGATATGGTGGTCAGGGTCTGATGATTGAGTAGGAAGGTGGTCATAGGAACAACTAAGCTAAACAAGATAAACCTATCGAGTTTGGGCTCATTTGTATTGTCTTGATAAACTCTCTGATGTGACATGGTATTCAGGGTCTGAAGATGTGAGAGAGTAGGTGGTCTGGAACTAAACAGGATAGACTTGTTGTGTCGAGTTTCCTTGGCCGGTCTTGACTCTGGTGTACGACATTACTAAAACTAAAAAGTTGAAAATAAAATAATTAATAAAAAAAGGTTTTCAAAAATGAACTCTTATTTAAAAAATCAGTTGTACTGAAACAAAAATAATAATTTTATGCAAGGGTTGTGCTGATTTCGAAAGCTTGTATCTCAATAAAAACGCAGGTAAAAAACTTGCGCAATACAAGCTTTTGAAATAAGCACAACCCTTGCATAAAACGGAACCCTTATAGATTCGTTATGTCTGTCCGTCCGTATGTCACAGTCACTTTTTTCCGAAACTACCTTAACCGAAACTTGGTAAGTGGATGTATTCGGTGAACCGCATTAAGATTTCACACAAAAATAGAAAAGATCTATAAATTTTCGGGGTACCCCATACTTCACGCCGCAATAGCGGCGGTAAGGCCCATCATGGAGGATTGGCTAGAGAGGCGACACGGAAGCCTCTCGTACCGACTGACGTAGGTGGTCTCAGGGAAGGGGTGCTTCGGGGACCACCTGCATCGGATCAGGAAGGAGCCAACGCCCAACGTCATCACTGCGACGCTAGCGAGGACTCAAGGCTGCACACGCTGGCAGACTGCCCGGCGTGGGAGGCGCCGAGGCGTGACCTCGTGGCAGCCATCGGGGTGGGAGTCCTCTCGCTCGGCAGCATGATTGCGGCAATGGTGCGGAGCGCGAGCGCGTGGGCCGCCGCCACCTCCTTCGGCGAGCATGTAATGCTCGCGAAGGAGATGGCGGAGCGCGCCCGGGAGTGGTTCAGAACTCTCCCGGCCCGCCGAGCCCGCAACATGCTCGCCGCGCGTCGCAGGCGACTCAGGCGCCGGAGGTCGCTTAACGACCTCTGTCCTCCATGAGCGCAGGCCTGGGGGTGGCAGGTGAGGCTGCCTGTCACCCCAGCAGAAGCAAGCCGGGACGGTGGGGCGACTAGCGCCCCTCCCCCAAACCGGGGCAAGACGGGGACACCGTGGTTTCCAAACCCGAGGGGGCCATCTCGAAACCGGAGATGGCCCAGGGTCAGTCGGGGTGCGAGGGATATGCTCTATGGGCAACCTTACACCCCGGCGTCTGAAGCCCGAGACGGCGTTCGGTTTTAGTCGGTTCAAACCCGACATAACCACCCCCGCTGGCCGGTGGGGGGTATCCGAAGGGATTTCCGCACGAGAAAAAAAAAAGGGTACCCCATACTTAGAACTGAAACTTCTTTTTCATCATACCCAAATCAACCAGTTGATCCCCCCCCCCCTGGAACTTCTAAAATAAAAGAATGATAAAACAACAAAATATATATGATGTACATTAGACATTACCACGTCATAAATTGTAAACCGCAATTTACCTTTTATTCAATCAACTCTCATATAAAAAATTTCACTTGTTTTTTTTTTTTTTTACAAGGATAAGGTGTGTTATATATATTATAGTGTTGTAGGTTTGTACCTTGAGTGTATGCATACCTGCTAGCTTGTTCCGGCGGTCATTTGTCAGTTATCAGTTGCTAAAGGTAGAGCCCGACATAACCGCATGGATTTCCACACGAAAAAAAAAAGGTATTTTGCTAAAAATGAGATATTTCCTTGATTCAATAAAATTTTTAAGCATTTTGTATGCTTACTTTTTTCTAAAGATTTAGATCGAATAAAGAGAACCATCTAGGACGGGACTTGAACCCGCGACCAGTCCCTTACAGGGACTTATTTCCTTGAGTTTGCCGACCGTTATTTCCTACTGCCCAGAATTCATTCCTTATTAGCGGCACTTTAGGTTTCATCAAAGTTACCAGGAATCAAACCCGTTGATTTTGAAAAAAAAAGTTGTATTATTACACCATTCGGTAGTGTTACTGATAATTAACTAACTAACCATAAATAATAACTCTAACCCTGGGAAGCAATAACATACGGCAAACTTATGGAATGATCTAATTTTCAACAAAATACTTTTTTGAGCTGCCGGGTATCTGGTATTGGCCGCCCCCAACCCCGAGAGAAAAGGCTGCGCCAGAGCCTTGTCCGTCAATTTATTATAAATTAAGTCCGAACTTAAGAAACACTGCAGACATTTTCTTGTGACAAATTTATTTTTGATGCCAACCACCATTGATGTCTATTTATATTACTAACCTCAATGCCTACGACATTCAAATAAATTTTGTTTGCAAGCGTAGTAGAGCAAGATCTCAGGTTCACCAGAACTCACTGATTTTTCAAGGATAAAATGTTTGGAATAAAGTAGGAAGGTACCTTGGGGTGTGTGTTGGGTAACCTCCTCGAGTGTCGCTCCGATTCCGATCCCGCTGCAGACCGGGGGGAACGGAATCGGACCGGCCGGTACACCCTGGGCGGCGGTCAATGGCTTCCCCTTCACCCCTTCATAGGGTTGGCATTGATCGTCGGCCAATACCCAACGTGGCGGGAACACATCGCTCTCCGTACTCTCATCTGCTTTCAGAGGAGACAGGATGAGCGATGCTGTTAGTGGTGAGATGGCCCAGGGTCAGCCGGGGTGCGAGGGATATGCTCTATGGGTAACCTTACACCCCGGCGTCTGAAGACCCGAGACGGCGTGCGGTTTTAGTCGGTGCAAGCCCGACATAACCACCCCCGCTGGCCGGCGGGGGGGTATCCGAAGGGATTTCCGCACGCCAAAAAAAAAAAGGTAGGTAGGTACCTTGTATGTATGCATACCTTCTAGCTTGTCCCGGCAGCCAATTGTACGAAGTAGTACGAAGTTCACTTTCATTCGTAGTGCTGATTTTTGCAGATGTACATTTCGTGGTAGACCTGCTAAAACCTGCCCACGAGAAATCGAGAGGCAGCAATCACAGCTTCACAAGGTGAAAGAAGTGGAACCTAAGTTGCAACCAAAGTGCAGCCAGCAAAGTGGTTGATAGTTACGAAACTGTGATACCACCTAATGACACCACCGGTGGTGTGAAGGGTATTTTTCAATTTCCATGACACCATCAATAGTGTTAAAGGTAATTAATTACTCAATCCCCATCAAGTAATTTCAAATAATAATATCTTTATCCTACTCCTCCTCTTTTCCCAACCCAGTTGGGGCCGGCTTTCCATACTAACTACGAAGCGGGTGAACTGTGATATTCTCCGTGAAGTGATATCGAAATTTTGTAGTTAGACAAGTTGTCAGATTTTAGGGCTCCAACTACCCGTAAGGACTGCCATAGATGTTCATATGGCAACCGGAACCGACGGTTTAAGATGCTCTCCGAGGCACGGAGGGGTCTCAATGTGGCAAGTGAATGGGTCCCTGTCTTAAGATCCTTTTTTATTACTAGGACAACTTGTCTCTTAATTTTGAATAATCGTGGTGTATTGTTTAATTATTCAAATATAAAAAATGTCTTTGGAACCAACTAGTTCATAGTATTGTCGGTACAATGAAGTTTTAATACCAACGATGTCAGGACCAACAATACCTCTTACAGCATATAATGAAACCGGCAAGACTATAGAATAATACAATACGTATATCATTGTCGTTATGTGGCATTTCAACATGGAAGTAATAAGTACTATGTACAACTAGTACTTATTACTTCCATGCATTTCAATTACAATTAAACAAAATGTGTTAAGTTGTCATGAAAACATTTATACAAGACGTATAGAAGTGATCCAAGAGGGTCCGCCCCACTACTGAGTATGGGCCTCCTCTCGGATGTGGAAGTTAGACTACAGTCTTCGCTGGCCTATTCCAGATGATAGTAGTGATTTTCAAGCCTCAGAGAACATTAAATAAACCTTGAGAGGTACAGAGATTTCCTCACGAGGGTTTGTTTCGCCGTTAAAGCAAATAAGTGAAATCAACATAATAAGATGTCTGGAGAGGTTTGAGAGCGTGATCGCGTGTTGAATTTGAACCGTTGAATTTGACTTCAATTTGATTTTTGTTTTAATTTGACTTTAATTTGTTTTTAATGTTTTGATTTGACTTTAATCTGATTTTAATTTGGTTTGAGTTTGATTTCAATTTGGTTTTAATTTGTTTTTAATTTGATTTTAATTTGACTTCATTTGACTTGATTTTATTTTATGTTATTTTGATTTAATTCTCATGATTTTTGCAATATTATATTTCGACGCCTCGCGGCAGAATATGCTGTACCGACATATAAATTCTATAAAACCCGATGCTGTAACCATATTCTCTGAAATAAAGATTGATTTGATTTGATTCGTGAAATGACAATATCGCTGTTTTTTAATAACACTTCAGTGGCAGACAAGCCCACAAGCCCACCTGATGGGAAGCGGTTACCGTGCCTTATGGACCTGTGCAACACCAGGGGCGTCGCACTCGCGCGGCCGATCCCGTAGAAACCTTCTAATGCCCTTCTTGAAGAACCCCATATTGTAGTCGCTTGGGAAAACGACAGTAGGGAGATCATTCCAAAGTATGAGCGTGCGCAAAATGAAGTTTCATTCATGCGCCGTTGCTGGTTGTAACGTGTAAGGATGAATTCCCTGTCTGTGGCGTGCAGTGCGATGATAGAATGTGTCTGTGGGCATCATATCAAACAATTCTTCTGAACAAATACCATTATAAAAGCGGTAGAGCATGAACAGAGAGATAAAATCTCTCCTATCGCTTTTTTAGGTTTTGCCTGAAAACACGGGATCTTCGACGATCCTCAGCGCTCGTCATTGCACCGAATTTAATGGGGTCAAGCTGGTATGCAGATGCCCCGGCAAAAGGTGACAGCAGTTCTCCATGTGATTCCGAACATGCGACTTTTATAGAAGTCTTTGCCCCTCAGCGACGTACTGCTTCGCCTTGTTGAGCACTTCGAGTTTTTTGGATGCCAACCAGACCTTGTCTTCCAAATGACTGCGGTACTGGAAATAGCTGGAGATGTCGACACTAAGGATCCCGATACTTTTGGAGATGGTGACTGGTGTGGTGTGTCCAGCTATTGTGGCGCTACTATGAATGGGGTTTTCTTAGCGGTGAATGCACATACTTGTCTCAGCGGGGTTGAATTGGAGTAGGTTTAGTCTTCCCCAATCGGACACTTGTCTCGATTTCAGACACAAGTTGTTCGCGACTATCCTCCGGTGCGTACCGAGGGATGTTAGCACGACCCGTGTAACATGGGTCCCCTGGTACTAACGTCCGTATAGCACTGCAATGAGTTGAGTCATCAGAGAGGATGTCATTGATATGCAGCAGGAGCAGGGTCGGGGACAGCACGGAGCCTTGTGAAACACCAGCGTTTATGTCTTTTATTGGATAAAAGTTGGCAATCCATTCGTAAAGTCTCTCCGGCATTCCATAAGACGGCAACTTCCCAAAAAGACTTATGTGACAGACCCGATCGAAGGCCTTCACTATATCGAGGCTGACCGCTAGGGCCTCACTTTGACTCTCGATGGCTTGCGCCTAGCGGTGTGTGAGATACACAAAAAGGTCCTCGGTTTTGACACAATCATCATATCAATTCTTGACACGTACCAGATTATGGTATGGGAATGCCTGAAGCGTACCGGACCGCTGCATAGCATAAACCGCATCACGGTGTTGTGGCACTCGAATTTAGACAATTTAATGAATAACTTAGTTTCCTATGGTGAAGCTGTTTCTTGTATACTCCAAGATACTGATTGTGTAATATTACTGAACTTGATGAAACTATTGGACCTAACCACAAATAATATCTTTATCTTTAGAGAATAATACCCTTGACAATACCAGTGGTGTCATGGGGATTGACTAATACCCTTGTCACTACCGGTGACATCGTGAAGATTGAGTAATTACCCTTAAAACTATCTGTGGTGTCATAGGCGGGGCGGATCCACCCGACGGAGATGCGCGTTGGACTGGTGAATGCCTACTCTCAACACCTGTCCGGTAAAGAGTCTGGTGAAGGCCTGGGAGTAGCGCACGTCGCAAAGATCCCCCAGAGTTAGGCGAGAGGTTACCTTCACGTGGAGCCGCCTGTTATTGGTCTGGTTCCCTAAGAAACAGACGCAACAAAAATCTCAGCTGAAAATTCCCCCCATCCAAAATCGTATCCTTCTAAGTATCGGCTACTTAGCGCGCGGGCTTCGCAGTAGCACTCGGCTCGGGTGTGGCTGCGGGTCCCGCGCGGGGGGCGCTGATACTTCTCCCACCCCATCCAGCAATACCGGCAGCCCCGGCAGTAGCGTAATGGAAAAAGTTCGAATGATATACCCCAGTAGGGTACCGGCGAAGCCGGAGAATTCCCCCCTGCACCTTCCCAAGGTCCAGGCAGTCCCTCGTATTCTGGGGGGGACAACAATACAAACAAAAACCAAGAAAACCCGCGGTCAGGTGGTACGTCCCGGTAGATCTCTCTCTGAGACTCTCGGGGACGACCTGACCCAAATGAGCATTACAAAGAGTATTGCTCAAAGCACCATCCAGGAGGAGACCATGACCAAATACATGTGGAAGAGGTTAAAGGGTCGTAGGAAAAAGCAGGGTTAATAATCGAACCAGGTCAAACCCCAGGGTTCGTCAGCCGCAGTGGCAACGACTGCGACTCAGGGACGGGCCGGTTCGAGACCTCAAAAAGTTAAACGCCAGAGCACCGATCCTGATGAAAGGACACAGTAGCGCCCACCGAAAAGACCCAAGACCGCGAGGAGTGAGGGACCACAAAGACCAAAAGCGGGTCAAAGTGATCTCTCCGTCATCATCCAGCGGGAGGACGGGGTGGCAATGGACGAGGCTACTGCCACTGAAATCAGGACTAGGCTTACTGAGAAAATCCTTAAGACCTTACAACGAAGCCGACGAACGCGGCCGAAATGTAGCATTCGACGCCTCGGGGTTGGTGGCAGAGGGATACTGCCTTGTGACACCAACCACCGAGGAGGCGATGACTTGGCTACTCAGTTGCGATTTCGGAGACCAAGATGGAGTACCCCTGAGACCCAAGAAACTCGATAAATACAGGATGTCGATTTGGATCCCAGGTAGCACCGAGAAGATACCACTGGTTGAGCTGTACTTCCTAAAACGGCAAAATGTGTACAGGGAAGAGTTGCGGTTTCCTGAATGGTCTCTCATTCGCAGGGAAGTACTACCCTTTGGTGTACGACTTGTGATGGGAGTCCCTCAGGAAGTCGCAACACAAGAAACCATCTGACTCCCAGCAGGGAGCCAGAAGCAAGATGTATTTGTAGCGACATATGTCCAAGCACCCAACTACAAAGACACCAGGTGCGGTGCCGGCCGACAACCTCACCGAAGCAAGTGGACCAAGTCGAGCGAGCACAAGACCCAACAGCACACAACAAGCGCGCAACATAGTTGGGCCAAAGCCCGAAGGCGGGGGAGAAACTGAGTGCAGGCGGGCACCTCACAGAAAGAGGTCCCCACTGACGGTCGCAGGCCCCGCCAGCAGGCTAGTCCAGTTCATCCCGCCACTACACCCCCCCCCCCCTCCCATACGACGCGGAAGGACCTGAGACTCCCACCAACTGTAGCATCATTGCAACCACATTGGAAAGGGGTGCAGACTCACAACGCGAAGACCTAATAGGGAGGGAGCAAAAACACACACATACATACACCCACACAAACAAATGAACACACTCAGAAACACACCACAAAACACACACAAAAAATAAAATATACACACAAAATATATAATATAAATAATTGAGCTATACAAATATGTGGTGGAGAAGAAAATCGATATCGCTCTGCTGCAAGAACCACGCGTCTACAACAGACGTGAGACAGGCCTGGGCTCTCTTGGAGGAGACATTTTCTATCACGCAGATGGTGAGTCAAAACCAAGGGCATGCATCTACGCCAGCAGAAGAGTGAGATCGTTAGAATTAATAAAGGCAGATTGTTACAGTGACCTCGCTAGTATTGCAGTGACAATACAAGCGGAAGCCGGAAATAAAGTAAGAGTGCTCTTTGTCTCTGCGTACCTACCCAGCGAAAGGGACTTCGAGCCACCATCCCAGGAAACGGAAGAAATAACAAGAAAATACCAAGGTAAGAACATTCCTATTATTTTAGGTTGTGATACCAACGCCCACCATGTAGTATGGGGCAGCACAGACTGCAATAAAAAGGGGGACTTACTCCTGGTTTTCATTAGTACCACAGGAATAGAGATACTAAACACGCCTACGTTTGTCACCAAATCTAGAAGAGAAATGCTGGATATTACTATCGCTAGGAACAGTATAAGTATCAAATCCTGGAAAAATAATACATCAAAGACTGGAAAATAGACGAAAGTGACTCAATGTCGGGTCACCGATTATGATATGAAATGCGAGGAAGACCAACTGGGCGACATACGAACACCAAATAAAGCAATGGAACCCGGGGGGTGAAACCTTACTAAAAGATAAAATAGAAATAGAACAAGAAGCTCTTAGGGAAGCTTACCATAAGGCATGCCCACTCAAGGTAAGGATAAAACCAGGCAAAGGGCAACCCTGGTGGACTAAAGCACTAGGCAAACAAAGGAAAAGAACACGACGAGGCTCTGACGAAGCATGATGATGAGAGCTGGCGCGTGTACAAAGACGAAAGAAACATATATAAGAAAGAATGTAGAAAGGAGAACAGAACAAGTTGGAAGGCGTTCTGTACAGGAGTTGAAAAGCAAGCAAAAACCAAGGAAAGAGTTACTAACGGACCCCAAGAAGATACTTGAGGTCATGCTGGAAACACACTTCCCAAAATGAGAAAAATATGAAGATGATATCACCCCAATAGACTCAAACCTCTTAGAGGACCCACAGTCGAAGGCTCTTATCACAGAAGAACATTTACAGTGGAGTATACGATCATTCCAACCATACAAGGCGTCTGGACCGGACCGGACCGTATGGTGCCTGCTAATAGACGAATTACTAAATAAGATTAACAGAATGCACATATACACACAAGTGTATTCGGAAGATGGAGTGCTCCTGATCACAAGCAAAGTTCTCAGCGTCATGTGCAACATCATGAACAGCGGCATAAAAGAAACAGTAGTATGTACCTTAACCTCAACCCTGATAAAACCAAATTAGTCTTGTTCACCAAGAAAAGAAAAATAGGAAGAACTGCACCGGTGCGCATGGATAACCGACTTGAAAACAATTAAGGAAGTAAAATATCTAGGGGCAACACTGGATAGCAAGCTTACCTTCAAGGCTAACATCAGCAACACATGCCTAAAGGCCAAAATGGCCATGATGCAGTGCAAAAGCGCAATAGGAAGAACCTGGGGGATGAAACCAGCGATAGTGCTATGGATCTACAAAGCAATTATCCTGCCAAGAATCCTACATGGTGCCCTAGTAGATAAATAAAGCTGAACTAGACAAAGTCAAAAGATTAGCAGCTCTGATGACAACGGGCGCGATGAAGACAACTCCCACAGCCGTGCTCGAAATCATATTGGGGCTTAATCCCTTGTACTTAGAAATAAAAAGAAAAGCAACCAAACAATGGTTCAAACTCAGGAGCACTGCCGAATGGACCGGAACCATTATGGATAAAGGCCATGCCACTATCAGCAATAACTACGAAGAGAGGCTGTCGATGATCCTCTTTAACAATGACCTGATAAGAAAGGAGAGAATCTTCGACAAGAAGTACAGAGTACACATAGGACCAAGAGACGACTGGAAGACAGTGCTAGCGGCACTGTATGCTACACGGACGGCTCAAGGAAGGAAATAACAAAGCTATCAGGGTCTGGATTACACATTAAGTGCGAAGACGGATGAGAGATAAATAGATCAATATCCTTAGGAAGATTCGTAAGAATCTTTGAAGCGGAAGTATACGCCATAAAGGAATGTGCTGAGCTGGTCGATCACCTGAACAACACCAACAGGGTGACCATCTACAGCGACAGCCAGGCGGCGCTGAAGGTGGAAAGGGAAAACGACCTCAGCAATCGTGAAGGAATGTAAAGAGTCACTAGGGAAACTGGCCAAAAAAGTCGACTTAACGATTGCCTGGGTGCCTGGACATGAGGGCAACATGGGCAACGAGACAGCTGACAAACTAGCCAGAGACGGCGCTGATAAAATCCTGGTGGGGCCGGAGCCCTGGCTCCCAATATCGCACAAAATTACCAAGGGAGTAATTGTAAAAAGTTCTGGAATAACCACGCGCTCCCCAACAGGAGGGTTGGGGAAATGGATGAAATGGCCCACAAGCTTTGTGGGTAGATTGTCCGTCCGGCTTCCGGTGTCCCCAAATGTAACAATAATAATCACTGGTGGTGTCATGGGGCTTTCTCAATGCCCATGACACCACCAGTGGTGTCATTGGGTGGTTCTACCGGCCCGTAACGACTCAGCCAGACAGTGGTCTGGTATTAGATCAATTCTGCCAGTCCCTTTTGGGTCATGTTGTTTTCATTCTGGCATACCCGAAGCGTTCCCAACCCTATGTCAGGATTACATGAACCAGCCGAACCTTCAAAAATGACACAAACTCATTGGTAAACATCATACAAGTATACTTGAATGCTACAAAATGAACTACAGGTTAAAATTATTCTAGGTTATATGACATTATAACTTCATATTGCCTGATTTTGTGCAAGTTCAATCGGCAGTGCCCTGTTAACACTACTATGATGAGCCTCATGCTACTTCTGGAGAGTTCTGAGTCCTGAGTCCTTTAAAGAAAATATTCAATTGTCTCATGCCTGTCGAAGATTTCCATCTTCCGTTGGTCTCTACTACTGTACTTTAGCTGTGCTAGTTCTAGCAGGGTTAAAAATCCTTATATGATCTTTAGAAATTATTAACTGGTCAGTAAAATACTAATAAAAAAATTATTATATAAACAATTATAATCCTAATAAATAGCTGGTTAATAAAGCAGAAGTGCCAGATTGATCAATTTTTACATAACATTTTCACAATAATATGAATCACTATAAACCAACATCCACTGGCATTCTTTCCAAAACTTTCTTTATATGTAAAGCTACTACAGGGTTTTCAGTGCATATGTCTAAACTATTATAAGGTGGTAATAGAGTGACATTGCCAATTATAATTTTATCCTCTAGTTCAGATACTGGCAGCAGATTTGATTCAAACCATGCCATAAGTTTCTTTCTTCTTATTGAGAGTTCTTCCTTTGAATCACCTAATGTTTGGTTTCTCTTTGGAGGTTTTATATTGGCAAGCATAACTTCTTCAGTTATATCCAAAATAGCATGACCTGGGATTATACTTGTTTTATACTTGTCTTCTTGCAGTATCAATAAGATAATGCTGAAAGAAAACTGTTATTGAATGAATCCATACATACAACTATGCTCAAGCCCAGAGGGGAAATTTTAAATGAACAAGACAAACACATAAATTTGGTACTAACTAATTGTTCATGAAAATTATCGATATTATATTTAGTATGATAAATAATGTAAAAAGGAGAAGAATTAAAATGCCATGAAATTACATGCTTTCACAATGCAAGTATGAAAATTTGAATACAGTACTATTTATTATTTACCTGTGAGTAACTGGATCGAAAGAGTGCACAAATCCTATATGAGAGCAGTTTCGAATTAAGTGAACTTTAACATATTTATCAATAAGTTTGAATTGTAGCTCTGAATCTCTTTTTATTGAACAATAATTCGTATTTTGAAGTAATGGGCTATTCATTTTGCTATCCATCTGCTGCTTGCTATCTTGCATCCACCATAGATTATTAAATATATACTAGAAAGCATCCCCTCTGAACTAATAGTTCATAGTTATACTTAACTTATTATACACAGAAAAGCGATTGATTGATTTTTTTTGCCAAACTTACTATTACGTTCTTCTTCTTTTTTCTTGGATGGCAATACACTATGGCAAATATGGCAATATAGTCAACTAGTCAACCCGTAGACAGAGAATAGAATAGTCATGGAATAGTCTGTCTACGAGTCAACCCATTTTTTTTTATTTATTTTTTTTTGAAGATTTTTGGCTTGGTTACAAGACCTTTAAGCCATTGAGTCAACCCAATTTAGGGGACATTCTTGCCAGTGTCAAGTTGGAAATTACCCAATTATAAAGTATTTCTTCGACGTTTGAGTTGAATGTAGACAGAGGCTTTTACGTTAACTTAGATGGGCAATATATACACAGATATAATGATAATTACAAAAATATATTATGAAGACGTAAGAATTTAATAAGCGATTTTATATATACTTTGTTAGATAACGATAATATAGATGATAGATCGTAGGGTAAAGAAGCTTGATAATTAATCATAATGTCAAGTAAAGATGGAGAATAATTAGGACACATAAATAGGATATGCATGATGTTACCTTCATCCAAACCACACTCACATAGAGATGAATCGCGCACCCTTAGCTTTGTAAGGTGTGCTGGTGAAGTCATCATGATCAACCTATTCTAGTCCACTGCTGGACATAGATCTCCCCTAATGAGCGCCATAGCGCCCTGTCTTCAGCTTGCCGCATCCAGCATCTGCCCGCAGTCTTTCGCAGATCGTCATCCCACCTGGCCGGAGGGCGTCCTACACTACGTTTGCCGAGTCGCGGTCTCCACTCAAGAACACGTTTACCCAAGCGGTTGTCGGTTCTTCGCGAGATATGGCCGGCCCACTGCCACTTCAGCTTGCTTATTCTTTGAGCTATGTCGATAACCTTGGTTCTCTGTCGGATGTATTCGTTACGAATCCTATCCTTCAGAGAAACTCCGAGCATAGCTCTTTCCATAGCTCGCTGAGCGACTTTGAACTGGTGGACCAGCCCTACCGTGAGTGTCCACGTCTCAGCTCCGTAGGTCATTACGGGTAGGACGCACTGATTGAAAACTTTCGTTTTCAAACACTGCGGTATGGATGACGAGAAAACCCGACGTAGTTTCCCAAACGCTGCCCAGCCTAGCTGGATCCTCCTCTTGGCCTCCTTCTCAAAATTGTTTTTACCCAACTGCACAATCTGCCCGAGGTAAGTGTACTCAGAAACAATTTCAAGAACGTGGCCATCCACGACGACCGGTCCTGGATCAACGTGGCCATTGATCAAGACTTTGGTTTTATCCAAATTCATGCCAAGACCGATGCGTCGCGAGGCTGAAGCTAGGCCGTCCAGCATCTGGGTTAGCTCCTCTAGCGACTACGCCATTAAGACTATGTCTTCAGCGAATCGCAGGTGTGAGATGTAGTCGCCGTTCATATTTATGCCCTTACCTTTCCAGTCCAGCGTCTTAAACATATCTTCCAATGCGCTCGTGAACAGTTTCGGGGATATGACATCCCCCTGTCTCACTCCGCTGCGCAATTGGATGGGTTTAGACTGCTGACCCTGTACTTGGACACTCATAGTGGCGGCTTCGTAAAGGCATCTCAGCACCTCGACATAACGATAGTCTACTTGACATCGCTGTAAGGATTCCAGAACAGCCCAAGTTTCGACGGAGTCAAATGCCTTTTCATAGTCCACAAAAGCGAGACACAGGGGCTGATTATACTCTTCGGACTTCTGTATAATCTGCCTCACTGTGTGAATGTGGTCTATGGTGCCATATCCTCCGCGGAACCCAGCTTGTTCCGGTGGCTGGAACTCGTCGAGTCTCCTGGCGAGACGATTCGTGACCACTCGTGAAAATATCTTATAGACGTGGCTCAGGAGTGTGATGGGTCTGTAGTTTTTAAGGAGGGTCTTATCACCCTTCTTAAAAAAGAGAACAACCAAACTCCCGCTCCACGCCTTAGGAGTTCTCCCACTGTGAAGGACGGCGTTAAAGAGCTTCTGTAGCTCCTGTATGACAGGAGCTCCTCCTGCCTTCAGAAGCTCTGAAGTAATTCCATCCTCACCGGGGGCTTTTCCATTTTTAAGCTGCTTCAGAGCTAACACGATCTCGTCTTGACTGATATCAGGCAGTTCGTCGGTATAGTGGCGTGTCAGGGTGGCTCTGGAATCATGGTCGTCTCGTCGAGGACGGGGAGCATGTGCAGTATACAGACGGCCATAGAAATCCTCTATCTCGGCGGAGATCTCCGGCTTCGACAAGACGGTCCTCCCGTCATGCGTTATGAGCTTGGTCAGATGGCTCCTTCCAAGCTGCTGAGTGAATACTTTGGACCCTCGGTTTCGCTCTATCGCCTCTTCAATGAGGCGTGTGTTGGAGCTCCGAAGGTCGCGCCGTACCATCTTCGCAATTTCCTTGTTTAGGTGTGACCTGTCTGACGAAGTCACTTGGGTGGTTTCCCGTCTTCTTGCCATCAGCCCCAGAGTCTCATCCGAGAGTTTGGACTTCCTGCTAGTGCGCTGTTTTTTGCAGAACTTGATGCCCTCGTCTGTCAGCGTTTCGACCAGATTGTGTAGGGTCTCGTCAGCGTCATCAGTGGGTTCCAAGGCAACAAATCTTTCCCCGAGAAGCTGCTGGAACTTCTCGGTGCCCGCCATGATTTGGGTTGGGTTAGGTCGGAGCGTGGACATCATCAGACGGTTTCTTTCGAGCTTTAGATTGATATTCAGAGAGCCTCGGAGCAGTCGGTGATCAGATCCGGTATTAAACTTGTTGATCACTGAGACATCTCTGAATATGTGCTTGCTATCCGTCATGATGAAGTCGATCTCATTTTTTGTCACAGCGTCGGGGCTTTGCCATGTCCACTTCCTTTGAGGCTGTTTCTTAAAGAAGGAATTCATTAAGAATAGTCCCTCTTTCTCAAGGAAGTTCACAAGCATTTGTCCCCTGTGATTCCTAACTCCATAACCATGCGGGCCTATACGGGATTCGTACCCAGACTGGGTACCCACCTTGCCGTTAAAGTCCCCCATAACAACGTTGAAGTGAGCCTTAGTCGTGTTGTGCAAGGCTTTGGATATGTCTTCATACATATCCTCCACTTCATCATCCGAGTGTGCCGAGGTCGGTGCGTAGACCTGAATAACCTTTATGCTATACCGCTTGGATAGCCGAAGGATCAGGTACACTACCCTGTTCGACACGCTGGAGATTTCTTGAACGTTGTTAGAGAGGGCCCTATTGCCGAGGAAACCTACGCCACCCTGGGATGTTTTATCTCCCTCGCGAAAGTAGAGAAGATGGCCCGAGTCAAGGGTTACGGTGTCCTCTCCCTCTCTACGGACTTCGCATAACCCGAGAACATACCATTTAATGTTCTCTAACTCCACTTCCAACTGCGCTAGATGATGGTCAAGCCTCAGAGTGCGTCCGTTATACGTAGCCAGGGTCAGTTTGTGAAGGGTTTGGTAGCCTATTGTAGCCCGGGGATTCTTAGCACCCCCTGCCCCGCCGTTACCATGGCCGCTACCATGACCAGGGATAGCGAGGCGGCCGGGAACTGGGGGCCATCTTTTGGCTGTTTCCTTCATTTGGGGTTAGTGCCCATAATCCCCACGCTGGGCAGGCGGGTTGGGGATCGCAGTTTGTTGGAGGGGTTGTTCTGCGGGGGTGCTGCTGTCCGCCCTCGGATATGTCCCTTAGTCGCCACTTACGACACCCACGGGAAGACTTGGGTTGGTGCTATTCTCTTCTAGGCCAGCATCACACAGCACACTGGTGAAGTACAATGGCCAAATCTAAGCCGAGAAATAGTGGAAGCATCGATAAAAGTTTCCCTTATTGGAAGTCGACCAAGTGTTATTCCAACTCTCCTCAAGATAAATACGAGGAAGTATAGACAAATCATTACTATTGACTAGTTGATTATTCGTACTGCCCTGTAGAGCAGCCAATTTCGCCAATTCATCTACCATCTCATTCCTTTGATACTCGAGTGACCAGGAATCCATGCAAGGGTGACTTGTAAATCACGGTCATTACATTCCAACAGTTTAGCTTTAATTTCTAAAGATAACGGAGAAAAGCGAAGCTTTTTATTGAATGGGTTTGAAAGCAGCGATTGTAAGCAACTAAGAGAATCCGAAAAAATAATTGATTCAGGTATATTTTGAATAAGAATGTGTCGTCGTACGCACTCAAGAATAGCCATACCTTCTCCAGAATAAATAGAAAGTATGCCAGGGTATTTAAATAGTTTAAAATGACCCGAATGGAAATCTAAAAAGGCTGAACCTACCACATTATTGTTGTCATTAAGACCCGGAACTAAAGGAACAGAAGGAAATGTTTTCGATGCATCCGTAAAAAAATACGACAGCGTTTTGACAATGCTGATGCTCGAACGCATCTAACACACGATTAGGGTTTAGGATGACTGAATGTTTTTTGATACCAATTGTCAGAAGGACATTTAGCAAAAAAGTTAAAACTTTGTAGTCATAAAAGAATAGAGGATGACACGGAAAATCTACTATATGCACCTTAAGATCAATGAATTTTCTAAGACTAGCTAATAGATTAGGTACAGTTTTATTATTCCAAAATCGATTGCCACTTACAATCAAAGAGTTTAATTGTTGAAGTTTTGATATTAACATACGTTAATATCAAAACTTCAACAATTAAACTCTTTTGTATGATGATTTATACTGAGTTAACTTAAACAAATACCTATCAGACAAAAATTGCCTCCTAAGATCTAGAGGAGGATCAGCTCATTCAATTTGGAGGGCATTTATTGGGGTGCTTTTCATCGGTCCAATCACAAGGCGTAAGCTTTGAGATTGAATTAAATCTAATTTATGAAGTGCATTCTTATTTGCAGGTTCCAATGTGAAGGACCCAAAATCCAACAAACTTCTTATTAACCTTATTAACCGACTGCCCAAGAGAAACACTTACCAGTGGGATAGATCTTTTACGAGAAAATACAACAGCAATACTTTTAGAAGCTGAGAGAGATAAGTCGTGATTTAATAGCCAAGTCACGAGATTATCTAACGAGTTTTGCAAATTTAATGTAGCTTGTTCTATAGAGGAATGAGTGGAATAAATGAGCAAATCATCAGCGTACTGCAAAACAGAAGAAGAAGGATGAAAGTTTAAATCAATATCCCTTGTATATACATCATACAATAAAGGGCTTAATACTGAGCCCTGAGGAATCCCTTTCCAAAGTGTTCTATTTGGAAGGTTTTGACCGGAAATACGTAAACTAATAGTTCTCCCTGTAAATAAGTTAACCACGAAGTTGATCAATTTTGGAGGTATTTTTAAGTTAAACAAGTTTTGTTTTAGCATTGCTAGGTTAACATTATCATAAGCGGCACTAACGTCCAGAGAAGCACAAACAGTAGATTCCTCACCAGAGAATGACAGGAGTATATCAGTAAACAAAATACTATGATTATCTGCTACACTACTATCTACTTTTACTATCTACCTTTCTTAAAACCATATTGAGAGCTAGATAACGAATTGTTATGTTCCAAAAACCATTCCAACCTATTTTTAATTAAATGCTCTGTTGAGAGAACTCTAGTCGACGAGCTACCGTAGAGAATAGCACTGCAGATCTGGCGGACAACCAGCTCGGTTTCCGAGACCGGGGGCGCTCCACCGTGGAAGCGATCATGCGCGTTATGCGCCTGGCGGAGGAAGTAGTCTCGCGGGGTGGGGTGGTGGTGCCGGTGTCTCTCGACATCGCCAACGCCTTCAACACCCTACCCTGGAGCTGCGTTAGGGAGGCGCTCGCGTATCACGGAGTGCCTCCTTACCTCCGCCGCATTGTCGAGGCATACTTATCCGAGACGGCCATAGTTTACCCGAGCTGGCTAGGGCCAGGGCGGCGAGAAGTGTCGTGCGGTGTTCTACAGGGGTCGGTCCTAGGGCCACTCCTGTGGAATATCGGATACGACTGGGTGCTGCGCGGTACGTTGCTCGAGGGTGTCAGCATAGTTTCTTATGTTGACGACACCCTCGTTATGGCGTGGGGAGCAACGTACCGAAGCGCGGCACTAAAGGCCACGGCAGGGGTTGCTCAAGTCGTGGGTCGAATACGGCGGCTGGGACTCGAGGTGGCTCTCCACAAATCCGAGGCTATGTGTTTTCACGGGCCTCGGAGGGGGCCACCTGCGGGAACCAGCATAACCGTAGGGGGCGTAAGCATCGGCATCGAGCCCACAATGAAGTACCTTGGGCTCGTACTCGATAGCCGATGGGACTTCGGACCACATCTCCGAAGTCTGGTCCCGAAACTGAGGGGGGCTGCGGCCGCGCTATCGCGGCTGATGCCCAATGTTAAGGGACCCAACGCCCCCACTAGGAGACTGTACCTTTTTTTTTTTTTTTTTTTTTTTTTTAAATCGTGTCTTCAGACGCCGGGGTGTAAGGTTACCCATAGAGCATATCCCTCGCACCCCGGCTGACCCTGGGCCATCTCACCACTAACAGCATCGCTCATCCTGTCTCCTCTGAAAGCAGAGGAGTACGGAGAGCGATGTGTTCCCGCCACGTTGGGTATTGGCCGACGATCAATGCCAACCCTATGAAGGGGTGAAGGGGAAGCCATTGACCGCCGCCCAGGGTGTACCGGCCGCTCCGATTCCGTTCCCCCCGGACTGCAGCGGGATCGGAATCGGAGCGACACTCGAGGAGGTTACCCAACACACACCCCAGGAGACTGTACCTAGGTATTGTGCGAAGCATGGCCCTGTACGGGGCCCCCGTATGGGCGGAGACTCTGGCGGCCCGCAACGTGGCTGTTCTAAACAGCCCTTTAAAAGCGATGGCCGTCAGAGTCATCAGGGGGTATAGCACGATCTCCGTCGAGGCGGCATGTCTCCTAGCCGGGACCCCTCCATGGGACCTGGAAGCGAAAGCCCTTGCGCTGCTGTACCAGTGGCGCAAGGAGACGCTGGAGCGGGGCCATAGGCCGGAGCCCCGAGAAATCAGGGCTCAGCGGTTCCTGCTCCGCCAGGAACTCATGGAGACATGGAGGGTGCGACTTGAGCATCCAAGGTGGGGGGAATCCACCATTGCGGCGGTGAGACCGATTATGAAGGAGCAGGTAATGCGCGCGAAAGAGACGGCGGAGAGGGAGCGGGAGAGAACCCTGCCCCTCGAGTTTCGCAGTCATCTACGCCCGGGACTACTGACCTCCATGATCGGGGCCTGAGGACGGCAGTTGGCCGACTCGCCGTCCTTACAGAAGCAGGCCGTGGCAGAGGCGTGTCGTGTGTGCCCTACACACGCCTGCCAACTCGCGGGATAAAACCCGACCCCACCAGGCGAGGCCGCGGTGGCGGCTAAAGTCCGCCAGCAACCCTGGGGTTATCCTTTCGAGGGCTTACCCGGGGTGCCCGGCAACGGACACTTTGGGAGGACACCGTGCGGTTTTAGTCGAGACGCGACATAACCACCCCTGCTGGCCGGCGGGGGGGTATCCGAAGGGATTTCCGCACGTAAAAAAAAAGGTGAGTTAGTCTTGTGACATGGTTTTGCAAAATATTTGACATATAATTTATTTCATGAATTTAAAACTGCCACCTTGCGTTTAACCCTTTTCATCTCCTAATAATAATATAATTTTTTTTAAATAAAATAAACAGTTATATTACGTGCTACAATTGTGACTTTTTTTACTCCTTCTGCACATTAATAGCAATAACTTTTTATTCCGATTGGATAAAATCGTGTACTATATCATTATGTAAACTGTATTAAGCGCGCATATTTTTTTAATTAGTTGGCCACTTAGGTTTGCATACTTTTTGTTTTCAGGGAAGCCTCTAAAACTATCTCTTAACACTTATTTGTATCAATTTTATAGATAAAATTAAAGTTGACATTGTTTTTTAAAAAAATTACAAGTGGTACATACTCGTATTATTTACTGTGTTTCTATTGGTGTAGTTTATGATGAATAATAAAACACAAACAAAAATAAAAAAACGTGTTTTTGTAGCTGTAGTGTAAATTTGCGTACATTAAAGTAACATACTTGTCATATTTTAAAAAAAATCGCTTATTTTTCATACCACAAGAGATATTTTTTTTGTACGCCTGATAGCTGTACAATCAGGTACTCCAGGATTATCCATTCATTACGGGACATCCTGTATATTTCAATATTAAAATAGATTCAAATAATTTTATGATATTAAACAATAGACTAGATTAGAACACCCGATTTGAAATCTGGCAGCACTGTTATTATTTCTCAGGATTACCCGTGTTGTGAACGTTCAAAGTAATTTGATCTTTATGTCAACCTGTTTAAGCGTATTGTAAATTACATAATGTATAACGGCGATAGTGCTATCGAAGTCGCCATTTGAAGCTAATGACCACAGACCATTCATTCACGTCATGTCAGTAAACTGAATGCATTGCATTGCATTCATCTATATAAATTTGTTGTTTGAAGGCGTTCTACGTACTTATTTACTTTTATAACAGCTTCATTTTATTTAAACTCAAGGTAAGTTCACTTGATAATATTTATACGCCAAAGGATTTTTATCTTAAGTTATTATAAAATATTCTTTAGTCTGAAAATGCAGCGTTATTTGTACCGGTAATGATGTGTATAACCTTTTGATAAAAATCGTTACGTATATATTATGAATCCGTTTTGTCATAGGTGTAATATGTTAGATTTCGGTACTTTGTAAAATAGTTACAAAATGTTAAGTTTTAACTTCGATAAGTACAACTATGTTACCAAATCAAAAGACATCAAGATGTCGATCACATTACATAGGTACTCGTTTGATGTGATAAGAAATTAAATGGACCGAGTTGAGATCATACAAGTTTAGAAGGTTATTCTTATTTCTTAAACGTGCAATAAAACGAAAACAACAGTACGTACTTACAGAGTCATTCAAAATGGCGCATCGCAGAATACAAAGAATTTCTCATGGATTGTTAGCCAAACATATATTACATAAATAATGATTAATAAAACACAGGATTCCAAAGTTATTTAAGTCAACTAAAACTATATCAGCTCGTACTGATAAACCATAGTTTTAGACGACATTATTTTTTGCTATCTCCATTTGCTTGATGGTGGTGATTACCTACTGTAGTTAAGGTAAGTTAAACCTATTACTATTCGACAGGTGCGTTGTAGTTAAGTTTTTAACAAAATTGATATAAAGAACTCGTAGGTGCGTAGGTATATCTTTGTTGTTTCGGTACCTACTAGGAAATTTCATGATAATATATTCTTATTTTTTTATAGTAGGAATTTTTAGGCATTTTTCCGTAGAGCCATTGTTCCGTCTGTAGGTACGTTACGTTAATCATTAAACAAATAGTGCTATTTAAGATATTAGCTTGCTGGCCAAAGGTCTCATTAACTTAATAAGTCTAATAACATATTCTCTGTTAGATAACTGAATGGAAGCTATTTATCTTCTGAGTTTATTTTTATCAGAATCTCTTGAGTTTCGATTAAGTGTGCGAGGTGTTTTTGAGGATTTTTACCACTTTTGCCCCTACCTCCCTCCCTAAAAACGCGTGAGATTTTCAAAATTTATATTTTTAATGTTATGTTTATATTGTTATCTAAAATCACAGTGATAACAATAAAATATATAATGGGAACTACTAAAATTAATAGAGATAATTCATTTTCGAAACGAAATAACTTTGCATCCATAGATAGGTTTTAATATACACTAGCTGATGCCCGCGGCTTCCCCTGGAGGAGGTCGGTTATCGTATTTTGACCATATCTCCGGTAGGTACTGTGGTACCCAGGGGGTTGGGTACCACGCGTGTATGAACCGTAGTGTGTCGAACGAGGTCCGGACACTACAGTACTACTAAACCAAGTGCAATCAAACATACGACAGATTTTAAATCTTACCAAGAACTTTCTAATATAAAAAACCGCTTTGAAATCCGTTCAGTAGTTTTTGCGTCCATCTTGAACACACAGACTGATAAGAATTCCAAAAAAAATGATTGTGTTCGGTATCGCTGATTTATCAATTATCATAGATATCCCAAGTTTTTTTTTAATATCTCCAATGTACAGAGACAGTAGATTTACAATTTTATAATAGTATATATGTAGAAACATAAGGTTTTCCACACGATACAATTTTATCCCAATTTGACCAAATCAAATAGCGTCGTGTGGATAGAAGATTTGATATGTCGATGCAAATTGGCCTGATTAGACAATTCAGGCGAAGGTCCCTGAGGAAGGGTGTTTTTAGATTAGGGTTTTTCGAAAATGAGAATCCCCGTTATTCTGAAAATCATATATGTTATTCTAGGCTATTCAAACTAGTATTTTCGGTTATCCGATACATAATGACTTACTTTCCTCGATAGAATTTGCTCTCACAGATTGGTCTAACCCAAAACGGATTCCAGTTTTATTTGAGTTATGTTCAGGTGAGAAAGATAAAAATGATACCAAAATTAAGGTCATTGATAGGAGAATGAAAAAGGGTTTTCAAAATTTACATAAATTCTGAATTATACTATCAAAATTCAAAATACCTACGGTTTCTAACTATATGACGCGTTCGGAGAGTCAATCAGTCCCGAGCGGAACGCGTTAGAGGCAGAACGTGTGTCGGTTTGCGGCAGATGCACAGCGAAATAGTATGATTTTAAAATGTAGGCATTTAGCGTAAATGCCACATCGTAGAGAATGTGCCAGATGTATAAATTCAATGATAAAAACGTGAAATTCGTAATTCGTAAGTAGTTATTTATAGGCATTATAATGCCACGACATTTAATGCTATTATAAGCATTAAATGTCTTATGTATGACATTAGTCGATTCAATAAAAGAATTTGTAATGATTAATGATTGACATTGGTACTAATAGACGTATAATATATATTGGGAACAGCGACATAATTTAAACTGACATGAACCTTCAACACTACCAAATACTACCTGCCTCTAAATATCTATAATGTTTTCATTGCTGATGAAGCTTTTGCTTTGGGGCTTAATCTGCTGAATCCGAGCTCCAATCCCGGTTTCATCCAAAGCTTACAGTCTGGAGCCCAGGGTACGCTCTTCTACTTCTCCTTTCCATAACCTGGTTCATTGTGACTTTTACGGGAGCGACTGCCGTCTCACATCTTGCTTGGGCCCAGATCCTTTATGGATCTTAATGGTGCCCAGGAGTATATGAAACCTATGGGCGTACGGGCCCCATACGCTCCCGTAAAAGCTTATATGAACCAAAATATAAAAATAGCAACAGAAGAGTGGACCCCATTGGCCCCCTAAACCCATGAGGCATACACTAATGGGCCCACACACGTATGGGGCCCGTACACCCATGGGGCTCCATATATGTGTAACCCGTGGGGCCCATTCACCTATGGAGCCCCATACACATCACTCATGGGGCCCATACACTCATGGGGTGACATAGACCCCATGGCACACCATACTCCTATGGGGCCCCAGCCCCATATATATACATTACCCGTGGGACCCATATAACCATGGGTCACATACACCTATGGGCTCCCATACACCCATGGGCACCATTAAGATCAGTAGAGCATCTGGGCCCAAGCAAGATGTGAGACGGCAGTCGCTCTTGTAAAAGCCACAATGAACCAGGTTATGGAAAGGAAAAGCAGAAGAGCGAACTCTGGGTTCCAAACTGTAAGCATTGAATGCAACCAGGATAGGAGCTTGGATTCATAAAGTCAGGCTCCAAAGCAAAAGCTTCATCAGCAATGAAAATGTGTAACCCCATCTCCATCTCGGATTGTAGCTGTGCCTCTGCTGTTCCCTTCCGCGGAGTTCGCACACTTCACCGCGAAGCGTTTTCACTTCCAGGGATAGGTTTCGCAGCTCGGTCAGCAGCTGCGGTTCGGAACTTCCTTTGGGGGTCGCCAATCTTGTTTCTGCGCTCTGTAGATTATGCATAATCCTGTCCGCCAAATCCCTGTCCAGCTGCTGCGGAGCTGGGTGCTGTGAGGCTGCTTGTGGCTGCGGCGGAGTTGGGTTCATCTTGCTATTTGTTCGCGGCGTACAACACTGCTAGTTACCATACTGCTAGTTTATATACACTACCATATGTATGCACTAACCTCGGTACAAAACACGGTGGAGTGGAAGAAACGACTTGGGCGACCAAGCGCAGGGCACACCGCAATAGCGGCGGTAAGGCCCATCATGGAGGAATGGCTAGAGAGGCGACACGGAAGCCTCTCGTACCGACTGACGCAGGTGATCTCCGGGAAGGGGTGCTTCGGTGACCACCTGCATCGGATCAGGAAGGAGCCAACGCCTGAGTGTCATCACTGCGACGCGAGCGAGGACTCAGGGCTGCACACGCTGGCAGACTGCCCGGCGTGGGAGGCGCCGAGGCGTGACCTCGTGGCAGCCATCGGGGTGGGAGTCCTCTCTCTCGGCAGCATGATTGCGGCAATGGTGCGGAGCGCGAGCGCGTGGGCCGCCGCCATCTCCTTCGCGAGCATTCCATGGAGCGCGCCCGGGAGACATTTAGAACTCTCCCGGCCTGCCGAGCCCGCAACTTGCTCGCCGCGCGTCGCAGGCGCCGGAGGTCGCTTAACGACCTCCGTCCTCCATGAGCGCAGGCCTGGGGGTGCCGGGTAAGGCCGCCTGTCACCCCAGCAGAAGCAGGCCGGGATGGTGGGGTGACTAGCGGCCCTCCCCCAAACCGGGGCAAGACGGGGACACCGTGGTTCCCAAACCTGAGGGGGCCATCTCGAAACCGGAGATGGCCCAGGGTCAGTCGGGATGCGAGGGATATGCTCTATGGACAACCTTACGCACCCCGGCGTCTGTAGACCCGAGACTAAGTGCGGTTTTAGTCGGTTCAAGCCCGACATAACCGCCCCCGCTGGCCGGCGGGGGGGAATCCGAAGGGATTTCCGCACGAAAAAAAAAAGTACCTACCTACTATTGTGTGCTAATTTTTAAAACCTGTAATTTAACTTGCTCATTAAATATTTTGCAATTCATTTGCAAGTCTTGCAACTGAATTTTGAAGTAGTTATCGTCAACCGATTGAGGTGAAATGTTGCATAGGTACACCTTTAGATGACAATGCATTTATATATGGTACCATAGAACTGATCTGACGATGGAGTAGGAAGGTGGCCAAAGAAACAACTAAGATAAACAAGATAAACCTATCTAGATTCTGCTCTTTTGTTTTGTCTTCACAAACTCAATGGTGGTACATGGTATTCAGGGTCTGATGATGGAGTAGGAAGGTAGTCATAGGAACTCGTTAACTAATTAAGATAAACCTATCTAGATTGTGCTCATTTATTTTGTCGTGACAAACTCTGATGTGACATGGTATTTAGAGTCTGATGATGGAGTAGGAAGGTGACCATAGGAACTCCTAAACTAAACAAGATAAACTTATCGAGTTCGGACGCATTTGTTTTGTCTTGATAAACTCACTGGTGTTACATGGTATTCAGGGTCTGATGATGGAGTAGTACGGTGGTCGGTGGTCATGTGAACGCGTAAACTAAACAAGATAAACCTATCTAGTTTGGACTCATTTGCTTTGTTTTGACAAACTCTCTGATGTGACATGGTATTCTGGTTCTGATGATAGAGTGGGAAGGTGGCTATAGGAACTCTTTGACTAAATAAGATAAACCTAGCAAGTTAAGGCTCATTTGTTTTGCCTTGGTAAACAATCTGGTGCTACAGAATATCCTAGGTCTGAAGATGGAGTGTGAATGTGGTCTGAAACTAAACAAGATAGACTAGTCGTGCCACATGACAGTACTAAAAAAAAGTTCAAAATAAAATAATTAGGTAATAAAAAAAAACTTTAAAGACCAGGTTTTATTCGCAATTGGAACACAGAAAAACTTGCGCAATACAAGCTCTTGAAATAAATCAGCACAAGACTTGCAAAAAATTATTATTTTCGTTTTAGTACAACCGATTTTTGTCAATAAAATCTTTTTATTAATTATTTTTCTTAATATTTATCTCACAAGTTTCATTTTTTTACAGTCTTAGCAGAAATGGCGTCCGCAAAGGCTAATAGAAAGTAAGTATACCTACCTTTTTTGCACACTTCAAAAATATTTTTATGTGTACTTTTACCCCATATTCCCATGTGCCCTCTTCAAACATGCCCATTGCCACGGGACCAGGGTGGTGGCTGGCACCAACTAGTGGCGTTTACTACCCGGTGATCAAATGTTTTTATTTACTGTCTATCAATTTCGACTGACAGAGCGTCCAGTTTCATCGAAAAAACGCTACAAAGGATGTGGTTGATCGATACCATAACTTGCCTGTCTTGGTTCGACGAAACACGTCAGGACGAAATAACTTTGTAACTATTAAAATTTTCGACGAAAGCATCTTACTAACCGACTTCAAAAGAAAGAGGTTCTATGTTTTGCTGTATATTTCTTTCTTCTAATGCACAGTTCAAGGCAACTGACAAGTTAGGTGAAGTGACCAATTGGGGAAACTGACAAAATTTGAAAAACAGGTACGCACTGTGTTGGGTAACGGGGTGTGTGTTGGGTAACCTCCTCGAGTGTCGCTCCGATTCCGATCCCGCTGCAGTCCGGGGGGAACGGAATCGGAGCGGCCGGTACACCCTGGGCGGCGGTCAATGGCTTCCCCTTCACCCCTTCATAGGGTTGGCATTGATCGTCGGCCAATACCCAACGTGGCGGGAACACATCGCTCTCCGTACTCCTCTGCTTTCAGAGGAGACAGGATGAGCGATGCTGTTAGTGGTGAGATGGCCCAGGGTCAGCCGGGGATGCTCTATGGGTAACCTTACACGCCGGCGTCTGAAGACCCGAGACGGCGTGCGGTTTTAGTCGGTGCAAGCCCGACATAACCGCCCCCGCTGGCCGGCGGGGGGGTATCCGAAGGGATTTCCGCACGATAAAAAAAAAAAAAAAAAGGTACGCACTGCATTGGTTGTATGGACCCAAAAAAAAAATCACATAGATGGTTAAGTAGGTGTACACTATAAATACATTTTTACTATTATAGGGCGGCCACGGTGGCAGTAGAGCTACCAGAATGTCCCGTCTGCCTTGACACGATGAGTGCTCCTATCTATCAGTGTCAGTCGGGCCATAGTCTGTGCAACTCCTGCACTCAGAACCTGATGCCACCGTTGTGCCCAATATGCCGCCAACCCCTCACGCAGATGCGAAACTGGCAGTTAGAAGAAATCATTTCAAAGGTACCTATTTATGAATCAATAATGTCACTAGAGGATAAATATTGCATTTCCTTTTCGCGACGACGACGACGCGACGTGCCGTCAAAATACAGTAGTTAAAATACGTATAGATCCATTCGCAGTTTCGGCGTGATTGAATGACATACATTCATTCAAACTTTCGGATTTATAATAATAATATAGTCAGATGTACCTATCTATACCTACACATTACACTAGCAACCTGCCCCCGCTACACTTTTTTAGGGATTTTCTTTAGAAAAGCCCTATTGCTATCGAGTTGTCGTCGACGTCGTCGTTGCCAATTTTCTGTCACGGTTTTGGGTATGAAGGAGATACCAGGTGAACCATTGCAAGATAAAGAAAAAGTCGCAAAAAAAAAATATCCGCCCGCAGGGGGAACGCACAGGTAGATTTCGTGAAGCAATTAATATTATTTTATATAGAGAACTACGGACTTTAAACAGTTTAATTTTTTTTTCTCGAAAACGGTAACTTTTAGCGAAAAACTTTTCAGACATTTATTGTAGACTTAAAAATGGCCTATCGATTAAAAATGTTTCCGACGCCAAGAATGTTCACCGGTTAGAACTTATGATTTTTTTCCCGAAAAATTTTGGTTTTCCCCCCTCCACTTTTAGTTAAAGTTTTAATCCTATAGGTTTATAATTAAAAGTTGTTGGTATTCATGTCTTCTATGGGATAAAATTAGAACGGTTCGAATGAATATCTTTCATGGAACGTGAAATTTTGAGGCAAAACTGATTTCACAAAAAGTGAGGCCCTACCGTCCCCTTAGGCCGGATTCCACCCGTTCACGAACTTAAACTAAGTTTACACCCAAGCAATTTTTGACCGCAGTTTGAAAGCGATCAGGGCAAAAATGCGACCGTGAGAGTGCCGCAAATTTTGGGAAGTGGAACCATACATACATAGGTATATTATATAAACTTTTTGACCAGTGGTCATTTCGGACGCAGGGGGTCATAACTAGACCTCCTATGAAGATTTTTTTTTAAATTCGACAGTAGTCAAGACACCAATAGGTAGATCGATTTCATCGAAATCTACCTAAAAATCGCAAAATCGAAAATCCCTTGTATCCTTGCCATACGGCTGAGCTAGTCTCAGGAATTCAACTTGTTTTTTAAATTCAAGCCATCATAATTTAGACGCAAAATACCTATAGCCTCTGTCAAGCGGAGATAATATACCTTTTTAAACGGTGAAATGACTCGGGTTGCTTCATTTTTCAGGCTAAAGTACCTTGCGTTAACAAACCGCATGGGTGTGTTTATATTATGGGATCAAAAGACATTGATGAACATCTCAAAGAATGCATCTTCAGGGAGATGGAATGCCCGCTCGGCGTAGCCTTTGGGAAATGTTCATGGACCGGTAATATATCTATATTATAATATAGCATAATAATTCCTTACGATATCCTTAAGCCTTAATATTAAAATAATCTTGTTCAGTCAAAGGGTTTTAGTGATTTTAAATGTTTTTATCAAAAATTTCTTCATTTTATAGGTAAATTGAAAGAAATGATGGACCATTTCAAGGATCGTCATGCAGACAATTGCAACGTGACTACAGATGAGGAAGTGGAATTGACTAATGTAGACATAAAGAATGACGATCGACATCTCTATTTGGTAGCGCAAACTAAACTGCTTTTTGTAATCACTATGAAAATAGATACAATTCAAAAGATGGCGTACTGGGCTATACAGCACATTGGCAGCAAGAAGGTGGCTCATGACCATATCTATGAAATACATATAATGAGCAAGCAAAATGCTCGAAGGAAAGTTGTGTACACTGAGCATTGTTTCAACGATACTTTAAAAGCGGATGAAGTTTTTCGTATGGGCAAGTGTGCAGTTGTGCCATTAGATCTATTGGTCCATTTCATAAGTAACAAAAAGTTGTCATTCAGATTCTTTATTAAGAGGATTCCTGCGGAGCCCAAGAATAATAATAAGGGTGATGACAATAAACCACAACCTCCAAAAGGACCCGGACCTAAGGGACCAAACAAAGATACACACAAAAACAAGCCAAATGGGCAGAATGCTCACGGAGCCAAGGGTCCAAAGGCTAATAAAGCACATGCTTAAGTTAGGTAGGTATTCCAGTCATCCAGATTATAATACATAACTACCATTAACTGATAATTGGAATATAAACTGATAAAGATTAGCATGTACCTAAGTGACTGTACTGAATTATTAATTCTTGTGAGATCAATAATAGAGTCCAATTCTCATGATTATGCATGCATCTATAGGATTCATAATAAATATATGTAGGTGGTAATAATGTTTAAAATACGAGTTGCAAAAATTTGTAGTTAGTATAAACTAAAGTTATTTTAGTATTTTTGGCAAATGGCTTTGCAACATTATCTTTTTAGTTTTTTAGCACTTTTTGTTGATCCTTCACTAAAATTTCATCTTCGTAAATGTGCTAAGTGGAAAATCGCATACAGGAGTCTCCTATAAGTACTAGGTCTGTTGCAGTAGTGGATGACCAAGTCAAAGCAAGCTTCGTTAAGCTAACACGTAAATATCGAACTAAATCAAACTGTTTTGAGAGTTTAGGCTATGCGCGCTTGTGCAAAATATATATGGTTACCTACTATGGTTAATTGCAATGAGAGGCATTTTAATATTTTGTGTTCAGCCTTTACTTTTCACGGCAAATCTGATAAAAGAACGGTCATCATTGGTAGTTGCCGAATTAGGTAAGGTAGGCTAAGGTAACCTTAGCCGGTCGTTAATAAAAATTTAACAGTACCTACCTACTGTTTCCGAAACTGGATAACATTATGATTTTTCTAACAAACTTTACGAGTGGTAGAAGCGCAAAATTACGAACGTTGAGGAATTTCAAACAGCGCTTCTCTCAAGTTAATGAACATAGTTCCAAGGGAAAAATAATCCACTTTACTGCAGATGACAATAAACTTGGCTCGGTCTTCAAAAATACAATTTATTATGATTTTCTATTTAAGTAGGTAACGAATATGAGTTTTGGGGCTCTAGTAAATATCCACTGCTAATGATCAGTATAGCCACACAGAAGGAACGTGCAACCTGTTTATTGTATGTAACTAGGTATATACCTACTTGATAAGTATCATCTTCCAAGTATATAATCACTTATTAATCAATTTATATTTTGAATGGGTGCGATTAGACAGTCAGTAAATATCGAGACGATTTGCGTTTGTATGCACATCAATATAATAGGGATGTTTTTTTTATTATCGTAAAATATATATATTATAATAATATAATGAACTGCTTATGTGAAATATTCTTATTAAAAGTAGTTTTAAAGATATTTGATTGAAAATTAAGTTTCTCGAGGCACCCAAAAACGCTCCTAACAAAATCGTGCCTAAAAGTTACGTCATTGCGTGTTGGCGCGTAGTGCTAATGTATGGAGTGCAAGACAATATCGCGTTCATCTCAACGTAGATTACTATTATATAATTTTATACTAGACACATCTCAGTCTACGTTGTGTTAACAAACGTTGGTACAATGCGTGATAAAATTAATTTGAAATTTAATAAGGAATCTAAAATGTTGAAATTTTAGACTTTGACTGAATGTTTACATTTTGACCTATTTTGGAAACTAAAAATAACGAAAAGTCATAGTTTAATTTTAGTTAGGCAATATCTTATTCTACAATGCATATTTTTTTCAGTAAAACTAGGACATCATCCCTATTATATTGACAGGATCGCGATATATGTATAATGACTGTCGTGCACTATAATCTTTATATTTTATTAAGGCTTTCAGCTAGGAAAGCTTTTAAGGCGAAGTGGCTAGTTTAAGTGCCTATGCTAAGTTAAGGAAAAAGTTAAAGTTAATAAGTGTATCTTATTTGATTATTTCTAATAAAGCGAAGATTTCATGTGTACTTGTTGTTTTTTGTAGTTGTTTAAGGACTAACCACACTTATTCAGTTCTGTTCAGCTTTGTCCGTAGAAAACACTACGCATCCGTTCAGCTTTTTCATCTATTCAGTTTTCGCGGTAAACAGGTACCTTTTTTTTTTTTTTTTTTTTTTTTTCGTGCGGAAATCCCCTCGGATACCCCCCCGCCGGCCAGCGGGGGCGGTTATGTCGGGCTCGAACCGACTAAAACCGCACGCCGTCTTGGGTCTGCAGACGCCGGGGTGTAAGGTTGCCCATAGAGCATATCCCTCGCACCCCGACTGACCCTGGGCCATCTCCGGTTTCGAGATGGCCCCCTCGGGTTTGGGAACCACGGTGTCCCCGTCTTGCCCCGGTTTGGGGGAGGGGCGCCAGTCGCCCCACCGTCCCGGCCTGCTTCTGCTGGGGTGCCAGGCGGCCTCACCTGCCACCCCCAGGCCTGCGCTCATGGAGGACGGAGGTCGTTAAGCGCCCTCCGGCGCCTGAGTCGCCTTCGACGCGAGGCGAGCGTGTTGCGGGCTCGGCGGGCCAGGAGGGTTCTGAACCTCTCCCGGGCGCGCTCCGCCATCTCCTTCGCGAGCATCACATGCTCGCAGAAGGAGGCGGCGGCGGCCCACGCGCTCGCGCTCCGCACCATTGCCGCAATCATGCTGCCGAGCGAGAGGACTCCCACCCCGATGGCTGCCACGAGGTCACGCCTCGGCACCTCCCACGCCGGGCAGTCCGCCAGCGTGTGCAGCCCTGAGTCTTCGCTCGCGTCACAGTGATGACACTCAGGCGTTGGCTCCTTCCTGATCCGATGCAGGTGGTCCCCGAAGCACCCCTTACCGGAGATCACCTGCGTCAGTCGGTACGAGAGGCTTCCGTGTCGCCTCTCTAGCCAATCCTCCATGATGGGCCTTACCGCCGCTATTGCGGCGTGCCCTGCGCTTGGTCGCCCAAGTCGTTCCTTCCACTCCACCACGATGGCCTGGCGGAGCTGGGACTGCATGGCCTCGATTTCTCGATGCTCGGGGTTCAGTCCCTGCTCCCGCGCCTCCTTTCGCCACTGGTACAGTTGCGAAAGGGCTCTCGCCTCCAGGTCCCATGGCGTTGTTCCGGCAAGGAGACTCGCCGCCTCGAAGGAGATCGTGCGGTACCCGCGGATGACCCTGATGGCCATCACTCGCTGCGGAGCGCGCAGCATCCGCACACTTCCGGCCTTCAGGGCCTCCGCCCATATTGGGCACCCATACAAGGCCATGGACCGCACGATCCCCGCGTAGAGTCTCCTGCAGGAGTCATCGGGCCCCTTCATGTTGGGCAGCAGCCGCGCCAGAGCGAGAGCTGTGCCCTTCAGTTTGGGGGCCAGACTTCGGATGTGCTCTCCGAAGTCCCATCGGCCGTCGAGCACGAGCCCCAAATATTTCATTTGGGGCTTGATGCCGATGCGATTACCTCCCACGATGAGGCTGGATCCCTCAGGTGGCTTGCTCCGAGGCCCATGAAAGAACAGGGCCTCGGTTTTATGCAGAGCCACCTCGAGACCCAGCCGCCGGATCCGCTCCACGACTTGGGCAACCGCGGTCGTGGCCTTCAGGGTCGCTTCGCGGTATGTCGCTCCGCACGCCGTCACGAGCGTGTCGTCCGCGTAACACGTGACGGCGGCACCGTCTGCGAGCTCACCGCGAAGCACCCAGTCGTATCCGATGTTCCACAGGAGCGGCCCCAGGACCGATCCCTGCGGAACACCGCACGACATCTCACGCCGGCCGAGACCGGTCACGGTTGGGTAGAAGACGGCTCTCTCCGTCAAATACGCCCCGACTATGCGGCGGAGGTAGAGAGGCACTTCGTGATACACGAGCGCCTCCCTAATGCAACTCCAGGGCAAGGTGTTGAACGCGTTGGCGATGTCCAGGGACACCGCCAACATCACCTCACCCCGGGCTACTGCATCCTCCGCCAGAGCCCTCACGCGCATGATGGCATCCACGGTGGAGCGCCTCTGGCGGAAGCCATATTGGCCATCCGCCAGGTCCGGCCCCACTCTTGAGAGGTGCTCGACGAGGCGCTTCGCAATTACTCTTTCAAAGAGCTTGCACACCTCGTCGAGCAACACTATGGGCCGGTAGGCGGACGGTGAGTCCGCCGGGCGCCCCTCCTTTCGGATGAGGACCAGTTTCCCCGTCTTCCACAATTTCGGAAACTGGCCCCGCTCCAAACATGCGCTGAGAAGCCCTCTCAGTCGGGGCTCGAGAGCGTCGTCGACTAGAGCTAGGACCCACGCTCGGCCCGGAATGCACGTCGTCGTCATCCACGTCGGGCACCATTGGCAACCGAGGCGGAGTCATCTGCGGTGGAACATGTTCCACCGCCCGCGCTGGGAACAGGGAGCTAACAACTCCTCCGAGCAGCTCCGGCTGGAGACACTGGGTCAACGGCGGGACCTTGGGGCGCAGTTTTCCCCTTACCATTAGGTAGGGCCGCCCCCAAGGGTCCCGCTCCAGCGTCTCCAGCAGTTCGCAGCGGGCCTCCTTTTTGGCCCGCCTTATCTCTGCTCGGAGGGCACCTCTGGCCTCCCTGTATCCCTGGTACAACTCCGCCTCTCGGGCCCACCGGCGGTGCGTGATCACGCAGGCCCGTCTGAGCCTCGCGATCTCCGACGACCACCAGTAGACCTGACCCCTCGGATTATAGGGCGGAGCCCTAGGCATCGCCGCGTCGCAGACACGGGTCATGGCCTCCCGGAACCACTCCGCCTCATCGTCTACGTTGACAGGCCTGTCCGGCGCAGAGGCCCAGGCCTGTACGATGGCGGCTTCCAGGAGGAGCTCCCGATCTAGTCGCTTAAGTGCCCAACGTGGCTCGGGTGGAGCCGGTGTGGCCGGCGCATCGCTCGCGGGGGCGGAGACGTCAAACCGAATATATCGGTGATCCGAACTTGTCTCCTCCCCCAAAACGACACGCCAGCCCTGAACACGTCGCGTCAACGAGGGACTCGCGAACGAGATGTCCACGATTGAACTGGCCCTCGAGGTCACGAACGTGTCCACGGCTCCCCGATTTAGGAGGTCTAGGCCGAGTCCTTCGGCCCAGTCCTCCAGTGCCCTGCCTCTATCCCCCGCCGGGCCCCTATCGTGACGGGAACCCCACGCCAACGACCAGGCGTTGAAGTCCCCGAGCACAAGGACCGGGCGGGGGTGGCAGGCATTGACGACGACTGCCAGCTGACGGAGCCATTGCTCATACGAGTCGTCAGCTATGTCTCGGCTCGGCGTGAAGTAAGCAGCCACGACCGCTATGTCGCCAACCGCCGCCGCCACGCAGCCGGGTCCCCTTGCAACGACGGCAAGAGGGGGGCTGCCGGCGGCAGGGTTGTGCACCAGTGCCGCCGACCCATCCAGCGCGGTTTCCCAGGCAGGCCCGAGGAACCGGTGGGTGTATGGGTCGGCGACAGCGGCGACATTTATGGCCCACTGTGCCATGCTCTGGAGCAGAAGGTCCTGAGCATGGGCACCGTGGCCAACATTCACCTGCAGGATGCGGAGTTGAGGATCCATTATGGAACCCCCATCTCCGCATCCCGCTGTGAAATGGAGGCGGAAGGCCGGCCTCCCGGCTTCGGCTCCCCTCCGGCGCAGGCCTTGCTGCCAACCCTGTGGTCCGCCGGCTTGCCTCCCGCTGCACATCTAAAACAGTGCAGCGGGGCGCCACACGTGCCGGCTTTGTGACCGGGCTGGCCACAGCGGAAGCAACGGTCACCCGCCGTCACTTCCGCCGTGCAGTGCACCCCCACATGGCCCACCGACAGGCACCTGAAGCACCTGGCCGGTCGGGCCTGCAGGAGCCGTACCTGCGCCCTCAGGCAGCCTCCTACCAGGAGGCTCCGCCCGTCAGCGACCTTTTGGGCCGCCGCGATAGGGCAGCCGACAACTGCTGCCCCCTGTCCACCGCGGCCGAAGCGTATCGCTCCGGCCTTGACTGTGTCCGGGGAGCAGTCCCCGGCCTCCGCCACGGCGAGCCTGAGCTCTTCTGCCGTGACGGAGTCGTCCAGGCCCGTAATGCGCATTTCTGCGCATTTAATGGGTCTGGACACCCGGACGTCGGCTGCATCCAGCGACTCCCTTAGCCGAGCCGCTAGGGCATCGGCCTTGGGGCCACTGGCGGTGCCGGGGACCTCGAGTAGCCGGGCTCCCGTCCGTGTGCTCTTGCACCGGACACCCGGGATCTCGAGGGCCTTCAAGTCGACGTTGGCCTTTACTTTGGCCAACACCTCGGCATACCCCATGCCCCTCGACGCTGCCTCCGCCGTCAGAGTGACGACGACGGCCGTAGTTCTAGGGGCACGGAGCTTCCCCGGCGCTGCCTTCGCGGCGGCCGCGGCCCTCCTGGCCTTTTTGGCGGCCTTCTTGGCGGCCTTCCGCCTGCTTTTATTGGCTCCAGCCACCTCCCAGCCCCCTTCCAATGGGGTGGAGGTAGCCGGAACCACGGCTGGGGCTGGGGCTGGGGCCAAGGCTGGGGACGTCTTCCCCTTGCCTTTGCCCTTCCCCTTACCCTGAGCGGGAGGGAGCTGAGGAGCCGGCCCCGGCAGGGTCGCACCCGCACCCGCAGCGGGGCGGGTGGGGCCCCTCCGGGCTACAGCCGCGTAGCCGGCCGCTGGTGGCGCCAGAGGCGGACGGCGGATGGAGTCCATTAGGGCCTCCATCCGACACATCATCCTCTCCTCCAGCGCCTCCATATAGGGGAGCCAGGACTCCGCCGGCGGTACCCTTGGCTGCGCCGGCCGCACCGACTGTGCCGGCTGCTGCACCGGTTTCTCTGGCTGCGCCGACTGCCTCGCCAACGAGCGAGTCACGCGCGGCGTCTCCACCGGTTGCACCCGCTGCGCCGGTTGAGCCGGATTCGCCATCGCCCTCTTGAGCTCCTCGACGGCTGCCGCTAGTCGAGCCGTCTCCCGACGAGACTCGGCCAGCTGCGCCGCCAGGCCCTCATTCTCGGAGGCGATGTCGAGCACAATGCGCAACATCGCCTCCTGCTCAGGGTTTGGGGACCCCTGGAACGACGCGGTCACCCTCTGGAGTCTCTCCAAGAGCGACCGCGTCCTCCCGCACGGCTCCGACACCGCCGAGGTGGAAGGCCTCGGCGGTGACATTTCCTCGGCCCTCCCAAGAGCCGAAGGGGCTCGGGTGGCCTGCACAACCCTCGCTCCACCTCGCGCCCCTCGGCGGCCAGCAGCCACTTTGGGCGCCGGCTTTGACACCTCGTCACTGCTGGAGGAGGTCGTCCCGGTGAGGGTATAGTCCTCATCCGACACGCTCTCCCCCAGCCGGGCCTTTGTGCGCCGTCTCCGCTTACGGGTCTGCTTCAGACCGAGACCCGCCGGGCTGCTCGCCCTACTTCTCTCGTTGGCGGTGCCAGCCGTTGACGCCGCAGACACAGTGTCCGCGTCGGTTTCCCCGCCTAGTGGCAGCGGAGTAGCGGGTCTGGGGAAGGTGGCCCTAATTGACCGCGAGTGAGACCGCAGCCTCACCTTCTCTTCGCCCCCCACTAACTCCACTCCATCATTTTCGGTAGTGCCATTGTCCTTGCATTTGTCGTCGTTATTTAATCCGTCCAGTTTATTATTTTTTAGGTTTGATTTCTGCATATCATATCCCACGAGTATGGGGGAAAGGTGGTCCATCCAGGCGGAGCCCCCTGCACCTGGATAAGCCTATATACTATGGAGGTCGGCTGGTATCCATAGGTTTTTACGACTTTGCTGTCGGGTGTTATAGACTTTTCCTTGTCGTGGGCCGACCAGTAAAGGCAAGCCCTCCGGTCGGCAAGTTCACAGCGTACCCTTCTGGAGCCACCAGTCAGGTCGTTGCTGATCATCTGCCGATTACGGAACGCGAGAGGATGGCTAGTCCTCTCTCACCGGCGGCGGCACAAGTGCCCGTCGGCCCCTGCGTTAGCAGTGGGCCAACCCGCCCCTGGATCCCGCAGGACCCTATGGTGGCCTCAGCCACAAACACCATCGCTCATCCTGTCTCCTCTGAAAGCAGAGGAGTACGGAGAGCGATGTGTTCCCGTCACGTTGGGTATTCGCCGACGATCAATGCCAACCCCATGAAGGGGAAGCCATTGACCGCCGCCCAGGGTGTACCGGCCGCTCCGATTCCGTTCCCCCCGGACTGCAGCGGGATCGGAATCGGAACGACACGCGAGGAGGTTACCCAACACACACCCCGGTAAACAGGTACCTACACATACAATGGGGGCAAGTTTTGATTTTAACAAGCGAATGCTATAGAGTTCAGCGCTGTGCTTGCACCTTCTGGGCTCTACGCAGCCGCAACCTCGTCGAAAGAGCGCCGTATGACGATATAGATAGAAGCGCTTCAGAGGACATATAAGGCGTAAAACACACACAAGCGACGTAAGGCAGCAGGCGTGGGACAGGCGTGGCGCAGGCGTGCGCCGCTTCAAAACGATTTCATACAAAATGTATGCAGGCGACTTTTTTGAATTATACTGAAGCGACGCGGCGCAGACGCGCCGTTTCGTTGCCTGCACCGCGTCGCTAGCAGTCGGTTATCGTGAGTCACGCAAGGAGCACGTCGTTTGTGATACGGTATGCTCAGTATTTACCAACCCAAAAATGCGTGATGATATTGATTTTAATGTACTGTGCACGACACGAATAGACTATAGACACATGTGCCAGTGACACGTAGATTAAGTAAGCGTGAATATAACGAATAAATTATGAAAATGTTAGATTTACGTAAATTAAAACGTAATAATGTAATTACTTTGATATTAAGCTAAGATAAATAGCTTACTACTGTTAGGAGTTAGTTTTCTGAGTAATTAAGTATGTTAGAGCCAAATTTAATAAAGAAAGTACATTCCCCGAAAATCATAATTGCAAATATAATTACGTAAATGCATTACTCAGAATCTAACATAACTTCGTATAAATAGGAAATACGACTTTGTATATTAGTATGTAAGTTTAATTACACCCCGCGACTGCCTCCCACGCCGTAAGAAGCGAATATGCGCTCCCCCGGCTGGTGCCATTTTATTATATAGTAGCTCGCGGGAGGCAGGGCCCATATATAAGTCTGAGGGGTCAATCCGCCCGTCATTCAGTAGCCCGACGTCGCACGGTACAGATGTAAGTACCTATCGTCGTGCAAGTCTTATTGCTACCAATGTACATATATGCTATGTGATTAATATGTAAAACATAAGTTCTATAAATAAATGGAAATGCGGAGGTGAGGTAATTTGGATCGCGGGCCAGCACTACAAAAGACTATAAAAGCAGGGACCATTTGTTAGGAAAATATTGGGCAATTGAACATGGAATTGGGCAACAAGTAGACAACAAGAGTCTCTCAAGGAACAAGGAAGCTCAACAGGAAGTAGTAGATCAAGAGTAGTGCTGGGCCAATTACATCCGATGCCTCACTGACGTCAATGAAGTCCACCCATCCAAGTGTTTCATTCTTCGACTCAACATCCGTCAAATACAGTCCACTGAAGGCGACCGCGAAGTAGTGGCAGTCTATTTGGAACCTTATCAGGTCATAGTCTGTCATGAACCACGGTCCTTAACATGTTCATTTCTGCGAGTTAGTGGAACAATATCCAGCTCTTTACGATTATACCAAGCCGGAGTACAGTAATAGAAATGTACAAGATAAAATATGGATGGAAATAGGATTGAAACTCGGCGAACCGGGTAAGTTGAGCTTTATTTACTTAAATAATTTAAACATTATGTCTGTTTTGAAATGGAATTGGAGATCGAGTTGTTACGTATGTGGTAAGATATTCTCTGATGACATTTGGATCTTCCATTGGTTGTTGCACGTTAATGTTTGTTCCTATTAAACGATTTATAAATCTTGGATCCGAAAATTTCCCATCACAGCTGCGGATAACATTATGCAATACACACATACCTTTTATAATGGTATCGACATTTTCTGGGTCGCAGCAAACTGGTGTGTCAAGGGCGCAAAATTTTGTCCTTATCATGCCAAATGCACATTCCACTGATTTTCGTGCCCTTGACAATCTGTTATTAAATGCTCTTCTCTTGTTTGTTAACTGATTTCGGCTATATGGTCTCATTAAGTTTTTCTTAAGAGGAAAAGCTTCGTCTGCAACGAAATAATGGGGCACTAGTTCAGTTTCTCCAGGCAACGGAGTTGGGTCTGGTAAATTGAGGTCTCCTCGTTGCATAGCTTGCCCAAAGTTACTAACTCGAAATGCACGCCCGTCACTGTTGCGGCCGTATTCACCTACGTCTACCGTTAAAAACAGTCCATAGAATTCCTCGCTTACTACCTGTGTGAGCGGACGTGTGCAAGGTGTTAGAGTGAATTCTTATCTAAATATTGTTTTGAAAAATTGTTATTGGTTGATTGACAAGTTTTGTGATTCTTGCTTGCACTCACGAGTGCTTTATGGTGTTGACACGCCCCTTGGGAGGAGCTCGAAAGGGATAACGATACACTACGTGCTTTATTATACTAAGCATATGGTTGATTGGCCCACTGGGGTTTGAACCCGAGCACCGTCGAGCGCTAACGAAGAGGCGCTTTCGTAACAAACCGGCTATGCGAGCCTATGACGCTGTAAACAAAATTATTAACTACTCTGCGCTAACGCAGCGCCCCGCCGGGCATCGGGTGAGTCATCGGGGTTCATTTGTTGTTTTTTGCTACTTTCTTCGTACTGCGCGGGATTGTTGTTTGTAAGATTAATTTAACTAAATAGTAATTATTACTCGCAAGTGTGATCATCGGAAAAAGGCTCGTCCTATATTAAATAGCAATGCCAAAACGAACATCACCTAAGAAGGTTTCAAGCAGCGATACTGTGCCTCTTCACAGTTCCGAGCCCGATTTATCAACACCTAAATCGGAGCTTGTTATGGACCGAACTTCACTCCGACAAAAGCGCAAGCATGACTTGGAGCAGACTACCGATCTGAATTTGCTTCGTGACGATCTTTTGTCTTCATTTGCAACTTTAAGGCGCGAGCAAAACGAGAAATTTTGTAAACTGCAAAACTGCAACAAATGTTGAATTATAACACAAAAATACGTAGTTCACTATCAATAATTAGCTTCAACATACGGAGTGTAAATCAGAACCTTGATGTTTTCCTAGCATTTGTCACCTCTTTGGATATGATAATTGATATCTTCGTATTGTCGGAATGTTGGACGGATGTGGAGAACCCGCCACCAGATATCACTGATTACAATAAATACTGGACTCTAAACAGTTTGAACCAAAACGATGGCGTTGTCGTCTATGTTCGTAGCGAAATAATAAGCTGCGCCTATGAACCACCAGGGTTCCTGGAAGGCAATTTTCTCGTTGTTACTATTAAACCTGACTATACAATAGTTTGCTCCTATCGCCCACCATGTTTTAAAGATACTAAAGTTTACATAGAATCCCTTGATAAAATCTTATATAATATTCGAACAAAAAATGTTATTTTCACTGGAGATATAAACATCGATATTCTACCGACAAACAAAAAACAACCGCTACACAATTATTTTAATCTAATGGCTATATATAGCCTTAAACAAGGTGTTACAAAACCTACTCGAATGGAAAAGACATGTCTTGATCATTTCATGATTAAATGTGTCTACGGTTGGAAAACGGTAGTATTCAAACGAGTAATAACGGACCACTCTCCCATCTTATTATATATCAATAACCCTCCAATAACAAGGAACAATCTGGCGCACAACAAAATAAAATTAGATTACAAAATGATTCAGGAATCACTTAACAATGAGTCTTGGATCGACCTATACAAAAACACCAACACTAATATTGCATGTGAAATATTAACTACTAAGCTACTCACTATCATTTCAAATAGCACAAAGATTGTCAAAATCACAAATAGAAACAGGCCATTAAAACCCTGGATAACAGAAGGGGTAGTTAAATGCATAAGAAGACGGGATAAACTACATAAAACCGTGCTTCAATCTACAAACGTTAATGTACAACTACACAAATATCAAACATACAGAAATATATGTAATTCTATTATAAAAAAACTAAAAAAGGAATACTATAGGGCAAAACTGCATTCTGCTAAGGGCAATATTAAAGAGACGTGGAGAACTATAAAAGAAGTATGTGATTTCAAACGCAAAAACGAATTGGCTGATGAACTCCTTCAAATAGACGCTACACCTGTTAAAGCTCTGAATACGGTAAACAGCTACTTTACCGAAGTTGGTAGTACTTTGGCTAACCACTTGCAATACTTAATGGGTAAATCAGAATACGACCTAGCACGAGAAGCCAAAAGAGACACTGCGCCATTGAATTCTATGGCATTTTTGCCCACAGATCCCTGCGAAGTGAGGAACATAATTATAGGACTCAAAACGCACAGTGCCCCCGGCTGGGATAATATTACTACTGACATCTTAAAGCAAAACATAAAGTCACTAGCTCCACCTATTACATACCTGTGCAATTTGAGCTTAGAAACCGGCATTTTCCCGGATATGTTCAAAAAAGCGGTAGTGTGCCCAATCTTCAAAGCTGGAGACAGAAATAAGCCCACTAATTACCGTCCAATCTCCCTTCTATCAGTACTTTCTAAAATTTTAGAAAAAGTTGTAAACAAGAGAATGAATACTTATTTGGAAAAAAATTAAATTCTAAGCGACTCACAATTCGGTTTCAGACAACAAAAATCAACCGAAGACGCAGTCCTAACTCTAGTAACCTCTGTAGTATCCTACCTTGACTCAGGACAAAAATGTTTGGGGGTCTTTTTAGACCTCCAAAAAGCATTTGATACTGTTTCCATTCCAATTTTATTAACACGTTTGGAGAATGTTGGTATCAGGGGGGTGGTTCTGGACTGGTTCCAACATTATTTGACCCACAGATCACAACGTGTTCGAGTGGCAGACTATGAAAGTGATGAGTCGAAATGCAAATATGGCATTCCCCAGGGTAGCACACTTGGTCCATTGTTATTCATCATCTATATCAATGACCTGTGTAGTGTTGCTGGCTTGCCAGGATTGGACTTACTAATGTTTGCTGATGACACAGTACTGTTGTTTCATGACAGCACTTGGAATAGGGCTTTTAAATTAGCTGAGAGGGGTCTAGCAAAAGTTACTGCCTGGCTGGAGAATAGTCTTCTTTCGCTAAATACTACGAAGACTAAGTATGTGTGTTTCAGCATAACAGATATGGGACAGCCTGCTGCTGACTCCAGTCTCCAAATACACACCTTCCCATGTAATAGGGAAGAGAATCACTCTTACTGCGATTGTGCAGCACTTCTGCGAGTGGAGTCTATAAAGTACCTAGGTGTTACACTAGACAACCTGTTGAGTTGGAACATACACCTTGAGTCTACAATGAAGAGGATCAGGAGATTAATATACATATTTAGGAGCTTGCGAACGGTAGCTGACCACACACTTCTTATCCACACCTATAAAGCATTGTGCGAATCCATCATTAGATACTGTATCTGTACCTGGGGAGGTGCAGCAAAGACCCTAATGATAGATGTAGAAAGAGCCCAGCGAGCTATACTAAAAGTACTTCTATATCTACCATATAGACATCCCACAACCGCCCTATACGAACTGGCAAAAGTATTATCTGTGAGGAAAATCTATATCTACCAAATACTACAAAGATACCACAAAGAAACTTTCTCAAACATTCAAGTGCAAAAGAGACGAGTGGAACGCTGTTCGATTCCTCGGGTAAAGACATCATTTGCGCAAAGACATTATAACTATTTAGCGCCACACATGTATAATAAATGTAATAAAACTATCAAACTAAATAAACTAAACAACAATGCAATGAAAAAGTCAGTACTTAAATGGCTAAACTCACTAGATTATGACATCACAGAAAACCTAAGAATTGCCTACTTATAAAATTTATCAACATTAAAAATATTTATATAACAAGCACACCTACACTCATACACACACCCTCCCATACATACCATTACATATACACCCTTCCATACACACACCCTCCCATACATATACACCCTTTCATACACACACCCTCCCTTACATATACACCTTCCCATACACATACTTTTACAGACACATATTCACACACATGCACGCACGCACAGGTAACAACAGTCTTAAGTTTTTAGAAACCTTCTTTTGTATTTTTACTGTTTCTCCACTGACATATAACTTGTAATCTAGAAAATTGCCAACGTGAGAGGAAGACACTGTCTCCTGCAACACAGTTTTAACTAGCGCAGGAGTCAGGGAATTCTAATTAACATGTACACCTGTTTAAATGTCAATAAAGATTATTATTATTATTATTATAAACGATTGATATAATTTTAAAATAACTATTTTTTATAAGCATAACATACATTAAATAAAACATCGTTTGACATAACACACATTAAATATAAAATCGTTTGACATACCAATCAAAAAATATAAAACTTATTTTCTGGGTGGTTTAAAAAAAGATGCTAATAAAGCATTCGTGGTGGAAATATGAAAAAGCTTAGACTCTTGCGAGTCGCTATTCTTAAAAAAAATTAACAAAAACTCAGTTCAACTTTTTTCTGTTTTGATTAGTATATTTATTCATAATTTAATATAATGAATTACTTATAATTTATGTAAGTCGAGCCGGAATTTCTTGGTGCTTTTATTCTTATGTGCTTTCCGTCTACACTTCCAATGCAATTTGGTAAATTCCATATAGTGTAGAAACGTTGAGCAACTTCAAGCCATTTCTGTCTTGTAGGTATATACACGTAACAGGTAATACACGTGAAGTTTCTTGTACAATTTTTTTAACGGTAGTTCCGCCTCTTAAGACATATCCAGAAAGCGATTTAAAATTGCATCCATCTGCATAATATCTGTAACAAAAGAAATCAGTAGGGTTAGGCGTTAAAAAGTGTTTAATTAAATTCCATGTCATTGTTGTACCTATGTAGTAATTTTCTTGGTTTTTGTTTCAGCTAAAGCGTGCAAAGATAGATGGAAAAACATCAGAACTAGTTACTCAAAGAATAAGAGAAGCATAATTTCTCCGTCTGGCTCCGCTGCAAAACCAGTAAAAGAATACTACCTTGCATCATCCTTACGTTTTTTAGACAATTTTTTAAAATCCCGACCCTCCAAAAGCAATATAGTCATCAATACAGATGAAATCGATAATAATGATGAAAACGAATCGTCAAACATGTCTGCTGGTTCAAATGCAGCTGATCTGCAGGGAACTAATTTAGGATTCACGCCACTACGTACTACCCCATCACTACCAAAAAAGACACAGATTAGTTTTAAGTGATGTTAATAAGTCGGCGTATGAGTTCTTTCAAAAAAAAATAAACGAACAAAGACGAAAGACCAAAATGTGGACGATTCAGACGCTGATATCGCCTTTTTCCGGAGCATGTTACCAGATGTAAAAATAATGACTCCAAACCAGAAGCGAAAATTAAAAATTGGCATACTTAATTTAGTTGAGCAAATTTTAAAAGAGCCCGCTAGCCCTATCGCATATTCGAGATCGTTCGTCAGTTCTGAATCACCTTACCAAAGCACTCCATCGCGAGAGTCAGACTATAATTCGCCTGTACATATGGGATCTTATGGAAGTCCAAGACCTGAGCAGACGCAGACAACTGGTGCTTATGGAGGTTCAGCAACTCAGCAGATGCAACCCGCACTTCAGCAGACGCAGCCGGCACTCCAGCAAATACAGGCAACTGGTGCTTACGGAGGTTCACCAACTCAGCATATGCAACCCGCACTTCAGCAGACGCAGCCGGCACTTCAGCAAATACAGGCAACTGGTGCTTACGGAGGTTCACCAACTCAGCAGATGCAACCCGCACTTCAGCAGACGCAGCCGGCACTCCAGCAAATACAGGCAACTGGTGCTTACGGAGGTGCATCAACCCTGCAGATGCAACGTCCGACTCAAGTGTATTTACCGATGTATTCTCCAGTTACCCCGAATACACCTCAGTCACATCAAGCACTGCGCCAACCTCATGATGAAACTGATTTCAATGACTTAAATTTTTGGTATTTAGGCCATCGCGCTAAGTAAATTTGTACGATTTGTGTTTCTTAACGACTTAAGCGCTAACGACCATAAGGTACTATTTCTTCGATAACTACTGCTTATCATATCATACCTAGTCTAGATTTAGTCAAGTCAATCAATGTTTTTCCAAAATAAAACAAATAAAACATAAAAAGATATTTTACTAACCTTAATGTTATCAATAGTCTTTCTTCAGGACAGATTGGTTCCCTCCAATGTGTATGCAGCTTCTGAAGCCCAGCTTTCACTTTTGACAATATAAAATCGTAACATTCTGGTGACATTTTATATACGTCGGAAAAACGATCAGGGAATTCATGTAATTGTTCCATTATTTTAAAATATCTGTGCTCTTGTGACAATTTCCACACTGGGTGCACCCAATATCTTCTAGGCCTTTGCACATTAATTAATTGCAGCAAAGCAAGCGCATCTTCGTCTTCTGAAGACGACGACATCTTATCGTACCAAAGTCAGCCTGTATAATGCCGCATCTGAACGTTTCTTGCCTGTTCCACGCCTCTTCTGATATAATTCAAATCGCGTCTGCGCCGTATCTGTCCCACGCCTGCGCTGCGCCTGCCCCGTGCCTTCGCCTTACGTCGCTTGTGTGTGTTTTACGCCTAACACCTATGATGGCTTTTGTCAATCTTACAGTGCTATACGCGGCTGACAGAAGAACTGTATACTTACTTAAGTTTACTAAAATCATCATAAACAAATGTCCTTAGACCTTGGTTTTATTTTAAATAAAAATATTATACGTAAAGTTCTTTTGTTCCATTCATTTGCCTACTTTCACGGGAGATACAGAAGCTTCACTAAACCCAAATCAATAACCTTTTTAACACCCTTGCTCGTAAAGCTGATGTAATTCCACCGGTTTTAAATATGTAAAGCGGGTCATAAAAAACGCGTGTGTTACCAAAGCAAATAGTTAAGTTATAGTCCATACAATAGTTCATTACGATATTAGTACGTAAAGATGGTTATAACATGCGAGGCGGAATTTCAGCCCGAGCCGAAGGCGAGGGCGTAATTGAGCCGAGCATGTTATAACCAATACGTACGTATATCGTACGACGTTTTTTAACACATTTGCGAGGAAACAGAAAAAAAGAACATTTTATATTTTGTTCATTTTAAATTATTGAAACAGTTAGTGAAATTAACAGCGCGATAGCGCTGCCGTGTGCGTTCGCGCAGCGGAATGTTGTTGAATTTAAAGATTTTAATTATGCAGATATTTAGTGTATGACGTCGCGTCGTGTAATTGTGTATGGTAAAAAAAAAATGTGTATGCAGCCATTGTGGAGAAATTAGCTAAAAACTGATTCCGCTGGGCGAACGTTGTCCTGGCGGAACTTTTTTAATCCATGGACTTAGAAGAAAAAAAATGTGTCCAAAAATTTGTGTGTAATTGTGTATGTATGAATAAATTTGTGTATGCATAAACTTCGGAGAAATTCAAGTTTCCGCTACGCGAACGTTTGGCCATTAGCTAGTTTTCATTTAAAGCGCTTATATAGAGAGCTGTAGATTTTTACATACGTTGTTTTGAATTTGTTTAAAAAACAGATTTAGAAAAAATCGTAGGGTTTAAAAGATATAATATAAACGTAAAATACGCTTATATAGGTCTTAGTTCGTAAAGTATGCACTTTGGGGTCTAGATTTCCACGTTTATACAGACCTTGTAAGAGTGTCTGCAACATGTTGCCAAGTATCAATGATGTTCCGTTAGTAATTAAAGAGTTATAGGACAATTTACCATGAATAGACCACTGTTTACAAAGCAGTCAAATATCACGACATTCTACATGAATTACATGGTAAAATGTAATCCAATAATTAGTTAATTTATTAAACTACTCACATGCAAAATTTCATTTAATTAAATTCAGTAATTAAAGAGAAACAACTAAAATACTGACAAAGCATCGAAAACCTACATAACCCGACCAAGTTTGGATGGCTATAAAAAAGCGGCCGTGCCATATATCTAGGTAACGTTCTTAACCTTCCAGTATAGTATTTATTAGTATGGTACAGTTGCATACACGAGCTTTAGGAAAAAGTTAAACCATTGCATTTCTTGAATGAAAAATATTTCTTTAATAATAACGTCACTATCTACGATAAAAATAAATCTTCAATTAACAAGTACTTCTCTCGACTTCAGCTAGTGAGCAGCGCGCTGTAGCTATTCAAATTTCGAACTAATCGCCGCGCGGCGCCAGTCAGTAGGCAGCGCTAGCGCGCTGTTAAAATGGCGGGAAAGCAACAGTGTTCATTCACAGATTGAGTTTATTTATAATAAAATAAACACAGTTTATTCGGTAATTAAAAAACTTGGCTGCATTCTCTAGCGTCTTTGCCAACATTTTCACGCAGCCACGGCAGAAAATAATCCTGGCGCCATTTTTCTCAAATTTTCTTTTCTTTGTACTTGTATTGGGAATATCTAAAAATGACAACTTTCAATAATGAAGATGAGCAATATATTACTTCAACTCCACCGGATATACTAACAGAAGCGCGAACCGCATGCGACAGCTTGCTGCCGTCAATATCCAAGGACAGATACATAACCACGTATGAAAATTTCTTGAAGTGGAAAAACATGAAAAATGCCAATTCATTTTTCGAAAATGTAGTTTTGGCGTATTTTAATGAACTAGCTATAGTCCGGTCATTTTAGACATAAAAATAGTGATCAAATAAAGAAAATTCCGACAGAGCCAAATCTTCGTAGAGACCTTAGGTTTACCACAAGGAATAAAGTGTCAAAAGTCCCCATCAGTCCCATGTGAGCTTAGGGACTTATTCGGGGCCCAAGGTCAAAATTTTAGGTTTTTTGGATTTTTCTCGAAAACGGTAAGTTTTATCGAAAAAGTACCTCAGAGCAAAGTTGTAGATCTTAAAATTCTCTATAAAAATGGTCTCTGATTTTTTCTCTAAGACCCACTATTTCCCAGATATTGCGCTTGTAAGAATCACGTTCTACATAATATGCACACATTTCCACACCACCTGTGAGGTAGTGTACTCGGCGCGTTTTTTTTAACGTGGTATCCCCGGTAGGCCTATTCCACGAACCTTTATGACGTTATTTTCAGGAACAATAATTATTTAATAGTATGAAGATTATTGATATGGGTTACTGAGTTTAACTGTCGTTCTAACTTTTTTTTATTACTTTAATCTGACTCATACTCTTCATATTCAACTTCAACAATCATGTTTTCTTCAATATCTTCTTGTTCTTCTTCTTCTCCTTCCTGTTGATGAACGCTTAGAAATTGTTCAAATGAAGATGAATCAGTTGTCTCTTCATCAAAATCACATGAATCTTCCTCTCTTGTATTTAATTGAAGATTTGAGCACGAGACACCTTGGCAATTGGTACACGCTGGAGAACACTGCAACCCTACTTTTTTACAGCCACATTTGGCACTACAACCTTTCTTGCAATTGCAAAAAATAGTGTTAAGAAGTTTTTCTGGAGCAGGGGGCAGTAAAGTTCGAATCGGTTCCAAAGTATTATTTATCAATTTCCAACCCCAGTCTTCAGGGTTCAGTTCATTGCCTTGCCATGTCTGAACTTGATATTATACTCGAAACAAATGTTGAGTAGCAGATGCCGATGTTGGAGGAAGACAAGATAGCTGTACTTGCTTTTTGTTTCGTGTATTTTTTACAAATGTTAAATATCTGTACGTATCTATGCAATCAATTTTTTTTGGAGCTCCATAAACCGCAAGAAGAAACCGAATTCCTTTAGTAATTAGTATTAAATCGATAAATCTTCACTTTCTTCTTTTCTGCTTCTTCATCCGCTTCATCGCCACAAAATAAGCAGTGGTTTTTAAAACAAAAGCTGGATTCACTTATTCGCGCTCTAGTATGAGGTGGACTTACTTTTGAAGTACTGGCCTGTTCTTCCTCACGTTGTCTTTTTGATGCAGAGATTGAAGTTTTCCGGGTGTATGATTTTCTGCAATCCACGTGAATTGTAACGGACTTTTAGCTTCTTAAATAATCAGCAAACTCATCACTTCTCGCGACACTTGCATCGATTAAAGTTGGCATTCCACGACTGACCACAACAGTTTCATCTTCAGTCAAAAGTTTATTACAAATAAAGCAAAATTGTGACATTTTTTTAAAAATATTAATCAGCACTAACTTCAATAGTAGCCAATTGTAATAAATACGTATAGTCACTCGAACTGCTCATTCAACACTAAAAGAAGCAGGTATACGTGAACGACACCACATGGACAAAAGAATAGGCAGATGTTTTTCAAGGCCAGATGTTATTCAAGTAGAGGGGATTCGGTAAGGGACCGGCGGTCATTTTAGAGTAAATTTTCTTAGAATAGTATAATGTATACATAAAAGAGACACGAGTAGGCATTTTTGCTTGCTTGAGTACCTTTTTTTTTTTTTTTTTTTTATCGTGCGGAAATCCCTTCGGATACCCCCCCGCGTGCCAGCGGGGGCGGATATGTCGGGCTTGAACCGACTAAAACCGCACGCCGTCTCGGGTCTACAGACGCCGGGGTGTAAGGTTGCCCATAGAGCATATCCCTCGCACCCCGACTGACCCTGGGCCATCTCCGGCTTCGAGATGGCCCCCTCGGGTTTGGGAACCACGGTGTCCCCGTCTTGCCCCGGTTTGGGGGAGGGGCGCTAGTCGCCCCACCGTCCCGGCCTGCTTCTGCTGGGGTGACAGGTGGCCTCACCCGCCACCCCCAGGCCTGCGCTCATGGAGGACGGAGGTCGTTAAGCGACCTCCGGCGCCTGAGTTGCCTGTGACGCGCGGCGAGCAAGTTGCGGGCTCGGCGGACCGGGAGAGTTCTAAGTCTCTCCCGGGCGCGCTCCGCCACCTCCTTCGCGAGCATTACATGCTCGCAGAAGGAGGCGGCGGCGGCCCACGCGCTCGCGCTCCGCACCATTGCCGCAATCATGCTGCCGAGCGAGAGGACTCCCACCCCGATGGCTGCCACGAGGTCACGCCTCGGCGCCTCCCACGCCGGGCAGTCCGCCAGCGTGTGCAGCCCTGAGTCCTCGCTCGCGTCGCAATGATGACACTCAGGCGTTGGCTCCTTCCTGATCCGATGCAGGTGGTCCCCGAAGCACCCCTTCCCTGAGATCACCTGCGTCAGTCGGTAGGAGAGGCTTCCGTGTCGCCTCTCCAGCCAATCCTCCATGATGGGCCTTACCGCCGCTATTGCGGCGTGCCCTGCGCTTGGTTGCCCAAGTCGTTTCTTCCACTCCACCACGATGGCCTGGCGGAGCTGGGACTGCACGGCCTCGATTTCTCGAGGCTCGGGGTTCCATCCCTGCTCCCGCGCCTCCTTTCGCCACTGGTACAGTTGCGAAAGGGCTCTCGCTTCCAGGTCCCATGGCGGAGTTCCGGCAAGGAGACTCGCCGCCTCGAAGGAGATCGTGCGGTACCCTCGGATGACCCTGATGGCCAGAACTCGCTGCGGAGCGCGCAGCATCCGCACAGTTCCGGTCCTCAGGGCCTCCGCCCATATTGGGCACCCATACAGGGCCATGGACCGCACGATCCCCGCGTAAAGTCTCCTGCAGGAGTCATCGGGCCCCCTCATGTTGGGCAACAGCCGAGCCAGAGCAAGAGCTGTGCCCTTCAATTTGGGGGCCAGACTTCGGATGTGCTCTCCGAAGTCCCATCGGCCGTCGAGCACGAGCCCCAAATATTTCATTTGGGGCTTGATGCCGATGCGATTTCCTCCCACGATGAGACTGGATCCCTCGGGTGGCTTGCTCCGAGGCCCATGGAAGAACAGGGCCTCGGTTTTATGCAGGGCCACCTCGAGACCCAGCCGCCGGATCCGCCTAACGACTTGGGCAACCGCGGTCGTGGCCTTTCGGGTCGCTTCGCGGTACGTCGCCCCGCACGCCGTCACGAGCGTGTCGTCCGCGTAGCACGTGACGGCGGCACCGCCTACGAGCTCACCGCGAAGCACCCAGTCGTATCCGATGTTCCACAGGAGCGGCCCCAGGACCGATCCCTGTGGAACACCGCACGACATTTCACGCCGACCGAGACCGGTCACGGTTGGGTAGATGACGGCTCTCTCCGTCAAATACGCCCCGACTATGCGGCGGAGGTAGAGAGGCACTTCGTGATACACGAGCGCCTCCCTAATGCAACTCCAGGGCAAGGTGTTGAACGCGTTGGCGATGTCCAGGGACACCGCCAACATCACCTCACCCCGGGCTACTGCATCCTCCGCCAGAGCCCTCACGCGCATGATGGCATCCACGGTGGAGCGCCTCTGGCGGAAGCCATATTGGCCATCCGCCAGGTCCGGCCCCACTCTTGAGAGGTGCTCGGCGAGGCGCTTCGCAATTACTCTTTCAAAGAGCTTGCACACCTCGTCGAGCAACACTATGGGCCGGTAGGCGGACGGCGAGTCCGCCGGGCGCCCCTCCTTTCGGATGAGGACCAGTTTCCCCGTCTTCCACAATTTCGGAAACTGGCCCCGCTCCAAACATGCGCTGAGAAGCCCTCTCAGTCGGGGCTCGAGAGCGTCGTCGACTAGAGCTAGGACCCACGCTCGGCCTGGAATGCCGTCGGGTCCCGGGGCGGTGTGTTTGGCTCTCAGCCTTCTCACCGCCAGCTCTAGTTCTACCCAAGTGACCTCGGGCACGTCGTCGTCTTCCACGTCGGGCGCCATGCGCAACCGAGGCGGAGTCATCCGCGGTGGAACATGTTCCACCGCCCGCGCTGGGAACAGGGAGCCAACAACTCCTCCGAGCAGATCCGGCTGGAGACACCGGGTTAACGGCGGGGCCTTGGGGCGCAGCTTGCCCCTCACCATCCGGTAGGGCCGCCCCCAAGGGTCCCGCTCCAGCGTCTCCAGCAGCTCACGGAAGGCGTCCCGTTTGGAACGCCTTATTTCCGCTCGGAGGGCTCGTCTGGCCTCCCTGTATCCCTCGTACAACTCCGCCTCTCGGGCCTCCGCATCTGCGGGGCGGCGACGCCTCCTACGGAATCGGGCCCACCGGCGGTGCGTGATCACGCAGCCCCGTCTGAGCTGCGCGATCTCCGACGACCACCAGTAGACCTGACCCCTCGGATTATAGGGCGGAGCCCTAGGCATCGCCGCGTCACAGACACGGGTCATGGCCTCCCGGAACCACTCCGCCTCATCGTCTATGCTGACAGGCCTGTCCGGCGCAGGGGCCCAGGCCTGTACGATGGCGGCTTCCAGGAGGAGCTCCCGATCAAGTCGCTTAAGCGCCCAACGTGGCTCGGGTGGAGCCGGTGCAGCCGGCGCGTCGCTCGCAGGGGGGGACACGTCAAACCGAATGTATCGGTGATCCGAACTTGTGTCCTCCCCCAAAACGACGCGCCAGCCCTGAACACGTCGCGCCAACGAGGGGCTCGCGAACGATAGGTCCACGATGGAGCTACCCGAACGAACGTGTCCACGGCTCCCCGATTTAGGAGGACTAGGCCGAGTCGTGCGGCCCAGTCCACCAGTGCCCTGCCTCTATGCCCCGTCGCGCCCCTTTCGTGTCGGGAACCCCAGGCATACGACCAGGCGTTGAAGTCCCCGAGCACAAGGACCGGACGGGGCTGGCAGGCATTGACGACGACGGCCAGCTGACGGAGCCACTGCTCATATGCAGCTTGGTCTCGGTTCGGCGTGATATAAGCGGCCACGACTGCTATATCCCCAACCGCCGCCGCCACGCAGCCGGGTCCCCTTGCAACGACGGCAAGAGGGGGGCTGCCGGCGGCAGGGTTGTGCACCAGTGCCGCCGACCCATCCAGCGCGGTTTTCCAGGTAGGCCCGAGGAACCGGTGGGTGTATGGGTCGGCGACAGCGGCGACATTTATGGCCCACTGTGCCATGCTCTGGCGCAGAAGATCCTGAGCATGGGCACCGTGGCCAACGTTCACCTGCAGGATGCGGAGTTGAGGATCCATTATGGAACCCCCATCTCCGCATCCCGCTGCGAACTGGAGGCGGAAGGCCGGCCTCCCGGCTTCGGCTCCCCTCCGGCGCAGGCCTTGCTGCCAACCCTGTGGTCGGCCGGCTTGCCTCCCGCTGCACACCTAAAGCAGTGCAGCGGGGCATCGCACGTGCCGGCCTTGTGACCGGGTTGGCCACAGCGGAAGCAACGGTCACCCGCCGTCACTTCCGCCGTGCAGTGCACCCCCACATGGCCCACCGACAGGCACCTGAAGAACCTGGCCGGTCGGGCCTGCAGGAGCCGTGCCTGCGCCCTCAGGAAGCCTCCCACCAGGAGGCTCCGCCCGTCTGCGACCTTTTGGGCCGCCGCGATAGGGCAGCCGACAACTGCTGCCCCCTGTCCACCGCGGCCGAAGCGTATAGCTCCGGCCTTCACTGTGTCCGGGGAGCAGTCCCCGGCCTCCGCCACGGCGAGCCTAAGCTCCTCAGCCGTGACGGAGTCGTCCAGGCCCGTGATGCGCACTTCTGCGCATTTAATGGGCCTGGACACCCGGACGTCGGCTGCATCCAGCGACTCCCTCAGCCTAGCCGCTAGGGCGTCAGCCTTGGGGCCACTGGCGGCGCCGGGGACCTCGAGAAGCCGGGCTCCCGTCCGTGTGCTCTTGCACCGGACGCCCGGGATCTCGAGGGCCTTGAGGTCGACGTTGGCCTTCACCTTGGCCAACACCTCGGCATACCCCATGCCTCTCCCCGCTGCCTCCGCCGTCAGGGTGACGACGACGGCCGTAGTGCGGGGGGCACGGAGCTTCCCCGGCGCTGCTTTCGCGGCGGCCGCGGCCCTCCTGGCCTTTTTGGCGGCCTTCTTGGCGGCCTTCCGCCTCTTCTTGCTGGCTCCAGCTACCTCCCAGCCCCATTCCAACGGGGTGGAGGTAGCCGGAACCACGGCTGGGGCTGTGGCTGGGGCCAGGGCTGGGGACGTCTTCCCCTTGCCCTTCCCCTTGCCTTTGCCCTTCCCCTTACCCTGAGCGGGAGGGGGCTGAGGAGCCGGGACCGGCAGAGTCGCACCCGCACCCGCGGCCGGGCGGGCAGGGCCCCTTAGGGCTACAGCCGCGTAGCCGGCCGCTGGTGGCGCCAGAGGCGGACGGCGGATGGAGTCCATTAGGGCCTCCATCCGACACATCATCCTCTCCTCCAGCGCCTCCATGTAGGGGAGCCAGGACTCCGCCGGCGGTGCCCTCGGCTGCGCTGGCCGCACCGACTGTGCTGGCTGCTGGACCGGTTGCACCGGCCGCTCCGGCCGCGCCGACAGCGCAGGCTGCGCTGACCGACTCGCGGACGAGCGAGTCGCGCGCGCCGGCTCCGCCGGTTGCGCCCGCTGCGCCGTTTGAGCCGAGCTCGCCATCCCCCTCTTGAGCTCTTCGACGGCTGCAGCTAGTCGAGCCGTCTCCCGACGGGACTCGGCCAGCTGCGCCGCCAGGCCCTCATTCTCGGAGGCGATGTCGAGCACAATGCTCAACATCGCCTCTTGCTCAGGGTTTGGGGACCCCTGGAAGGACGCGGTCACCTTCTGGAGTCTCTCCATGAGTGACCGCGTCCTCCCGCATGGCTCCGACACCGACACCGCCGAGGTGGAAGGCCTCGGCGGTGACTTTCCCGCAGCCCTTCCAAGAGCCGAGGGGGCTCGGGTGGATTGCCCACCCCTCACGCCACCACGCGCCCCTCGGCGGCCAGCAGCCACCTTCGACGCCGACTTCGACGCCTCGTCGCTGCTGGAGGAGGAGGTCGTCCCGGTGAGGGTAAAGTCCTCGTCCGAAACGTCCCCCCCCGCCCGAGCCTTTGCGCGCCTCCTGCGCTTACGGGTCCGCGGAACGCCCAGACCCGCCGGGCTGCTTGCCCTGCTTCGCTCGTTGGCGGTGTCGAATTTCTCCGACACCGCCGAGGTGTTTGGCGCTACCTCCGCGCTTGATTGCTGCGCGATCTCCGAGCAGACTTCGTCATTCTCATCGTCCATTTTCTTGCCTTGGTCGTTTTCGTTGGTTTTCCGGTCCGTTATTTTCTTTTTAAAGAGATTTGTTTCCATAACTTATCCCACGAGTATGGGGGAAAGGTGGTCCATCCAGGCGGAGCCCCCTGCACCTGGATAAGCCTATATACTATGGAGGTCGGCTGGTATCCATAGGTTTTTACGACTTGGCTGTCGGGTGTTATAGACTTTTCCTTGTCGTGGGCCGGCCAATAAAGGCAAGCCCTCCGGTCAGCAAGTTCACAGCGTACCCTTCTGGAGCCACCAGTCAGGTCGTTGCTGATCACCTGCCGATTACGGAACGCGAGAGGATGGCTAGTCCTCTCTCACCGGCGGCGGCACAAGTGCCCGTCGGCCCCTGCGTTAGCAGTGGGCCAACCCGCCCCTGGATCCCCTAGGATCCTATGGTGGCCTCAGCCACAAACACCATCGCTCATCCTGTCTCCTCTGAAAGCAGAGGAGTACGGAGAGCGATGTGTTCCCGCCACGTTGGGTATTCGCCGACGATCAATGCCAACCCCATGAAGGGGAAGCCATTGACCGCCGCCCAGGGTGTACCGGCCGCTCCGGTTCCGTTCCCCCCGGACTGCAGCGGGATCGGAGTCGGAACGACACTCGAGGAGGTTACCCAACACACACCCCCTTGCTTGAGTACCTAAATATGTATATACGTGGCATATGTGTGCATACTATGTAGAACATGATTCTTACAAGCGCAATATCTGGGAAATAGTGGGTCTTAGAGAAAAAATCATAGGTCATTCTTTTTTATAGAGAATTTTAAGATCTACAACTTTGCGCTAAGGTACTTTTTCGATAAAACTTACCGTTTTCGAGAAAAATCCAAAAAACCTAAAATTTTGACCTTGGGCCCCGAATAAGTCCCTAAGCTCACATGGGACTGATGGGGACTTTTGACACTTTATTCCTTGTGGTAAACCTAAGGTCTCTACAAAGATTTGGCTCTGTCGGAATTTTCTTTATTTCAATTGTCTAAAATGACCGGACTAAGTACTAGTAAATATAAGTTCGTTGTGGACAACATATTCTATGCTGAAAAGTACCCTCAAGATGAAAAATTGTCTCGATATTAATTTATATGCAAATCTCACATTTTTAAGGAGACGCTCTAATGGTTTTATAAAGAAAAAATCTAAGGTACTGTCATCAAATGACGTCGAAAAGTTTCTAAAAGATGCTCCAGATAGCCAGTACCTGGCAACAAAGGTAAGTTTGCCTCCTTATTTTATGTATTGATTTACCTACTGTACATACTCTTTTACATATTTTTTAACGACTGTCTGTAAGCTAAGTACCTTTTTTTTTTTTTTCGTGTGGAAATCCCTACGGATTTACCTTCCCGTTTCATTCATTCCCGACATAACCGCCCCCGCCGGCCAGGGAGGGCGGTTACGTCGGGCTTGAACCGACTAAAACCACACGCCGTCTCGGGTCTACAGACGCCGGGGTGTAAGGTTGCCCATAGAGCATATCCCTCGCACCGCGACTGAACATTATGAATAGTACCTAATAATAATAATAAACACATAATTTAAAAACTAACTACAACTACGTATCATTTTAATAATTGTAATTTCACTACATAACTGTTTCAATAAAAAAATGTACAAAATATAAAATGTTTTTTTTTTTCTGTTTCCTTGCAAATGTGTTAAAAAACCGGCCAAATGCGAGTCGGACTCGCCCATGAAGGGTTCCGCAGCAGCAAGTAAATTTTGCAGTTTACGATTTAGGACATATTAAAAAAACTACTCACTAGATATGGTTCAAACCAATTATCGGTGGCAGTTTACATGGTATGTACCTACATCATATATTTTTTTTAGTTTTATCACTCTCTTATTTTAGAAGTTACAGGGGGGGGGGGGCACGTTTTACCACTTTGGAAGTGTCTCTCGCGCAAACTATTCAGTTTAGAAAAAAAATGATATTAGAAACCTCAATATCATTTTGAAGACCTATCCATTGATACCCCACACGTATAGGTTTGACGAAAAAAAATGTTTTGAGTTTCAGTACTAAGTATGCTGTCCGTTATGTTAGCGTACACAAGAGCTATATCGAGTTCGTTACTATGCCATTAAACTCTGTATAAATACTGCCTAATTAGTGTAAAAATAAAAAAAACTCTTCCTCTTTAGTCTAGGAAATAAACACCAATTTCACTGTGTACGCTGGCGTCACGATCAAGCTACGCTAGCTTGAGCTAGCGTACACATGGCCGTACTCGAAAACTGCTAATTGTAAAGCAACAGCGTTTACACACAAAAATAGTGCTATAATACTTCTCCCACTATGTTAAATTTCATAACGATTGCTCTTGTAGGAACAGAGATATTGAACAAGACTTTTCAATGACATTCGGAGCTGGCGTTATGGCAGCGTACACATAATAGTTCTCATAGAAAGGGAACTTTTCTTTTAATAAATGCTATATGTATAAATAGTGCGTGAAATTCTGCCTCTATTAGTGTAAATACTTTATACGAATTCGCAGTGGAATAATTAAAAAATCCATGTTTATTTCTGTTCATAGTACAGGTACAGATGTGCTCTAAAGTGATTGGTCAAGTTTTTTAAAATACAGAACTAATACTGAAACGTGATGAAATACTGAACTACGAGGATATTCACTTCATTAATTTGTAGATATAGTTCTGAGTGAAAATGAAATAATTGGAAAAATTCAAATAAATAGCTTTATCAGAAAAATAACATTTATTTTGCCAAAAACAATTATTTTTTATCACAGTATAACCATTATTATTACCGTTTTAACTTATATTAGAAAATAACTCTATATCTCAGTTTATAATTTCACTAATAATTCATTTTGTTCGCGACTGTACGTCAATACATTTGTTCCTAGAACTTAATATAGATTTTTTTATTATTCCACTGCAAATTCGCATAAAGCATTTACACTAATAGAGGCAGAATTTCACGCACTATTTATACATATAGCATTTATTAAAAGAAAAGTTCCCTTTCTATGAGAACTATTATGTGTACGCTGCCATAACGCCAGCTCCGAATGTCATTGAAAAGTCTTGTTCAATATCTCTGTTCCTACAAGAGCAATCGTTATGAAATTTTGCATAGTGGGAGAAGTATTAGAGCACTATTTTTGTGTGTAAACGCTGTTGCTTTACAATTAGCAGTTTTCGAGTTCGGCCATGTGTACGCTAGCTTGATCGTGACGCCAGCGTACACAGTGAAATTGGTGTTTATTTCCTAGACTAAAGAGGAAGAGTTTTTTTTATTTTTACACTAATTAGGCAGTATTTACACAGAGTTTAATGGCATAGTAACCAACTCGATATAGCTCTTGTGTACGCTAGCATAACGGACACCTAAGTATGGGGAACCCCCAAAATTTATTGTTTTTTTTTCTAATTTTGTGAAAATCTTAATGCGGTTCACAGAATACATCTACTTACCAAGTTTCAACAGCATAGTTCTTATAGTTTCGGAGAAAAGTGGCTGTGACATACGGACGGACAGACAGACAGACATGACGAATCTATAAGGGTTCCGTTTTTGCCATTTGGCAACGGAACCCTAAAAACGTCGTACGATATACGTGCGTATTGGTTATAACATGCTCGGCTCAATTACGCCCTCGCCTACGGCTCGGGCTGAAATTCCGCCTCGCATGTTATAACCATCTTAACGCACTAATATCGTAATGTTGGTACTATTGTTCCTAGAATTTAACATAGATTTTTAATTATTCCACTGCGAATTCGCATAAAGCATTTACACTAGTAGAGGCAGAATTTCACGCACTATTTATACATATACCTAGCATTTATTAAAAGAAAAGTTCCCTTTCTATAAGAACTATTATGTGTACGCTGCCATAATTGCTCAATATCTCTATTCCTACAAGAGCAATCGTTATGAAATTTTGCATAGTGGGAGAAATATTAGAGCACTATTTTTGTGTGTAAACTCTGTTGCTTTACAATTAGCAGTTTTCGAGTACGGCCATGTGTACGCTAGCTTGATCGTGACGCCAGCGTACACAGTGAAATTGGTGTTTATTTCCTAGACTAAAGAGGAAGTTTTTTTTTATTTTTACACTAATTAGGCAGTATTTACACAGAGTTTAATGGCATAGTAACCAACTAGACATAGCTCTTGTGTACGCTAACATAACGGACACGAAAAATTGCTTAACAAATTCTAATTTAGCTTAGCTCTCTCTCAAAAAATAAACATAAAAATTATTAACTTTGACCTTAAAATTAAGAAACTACTTGTCTGTACATTGAAGATAATAAAAAAGAACTTGGGTTATATTAAATGAACTATTCTGAACAAATATCTTTTTTGGAATTCTTGGTTGTTAGTTTGTTCGCGATGCATGGACGCAAAAACTTCTGAACGGATTTTGATGCTGTTTTTTTTTTATTAGAAAGGTCTTGATCCGACTTAAAGTTCACCTTTTCGTCGGTTCTGTCGGTATTTTATCAGATGCATTTCGGCAAGTACGCTGGAATTGCACAATTTGATACTTCAAAGCCAACCATCAACGAACGACCTCACATCCACTTATACGCACGAAACGTTTCGGTGACACATTTATTATGCATACCTATACCATACAGTTAAGGAGTGGAATTGCCTGCCTTAGTGTTTCCGGAAAGCTAGAACTTCAGAATATCTTCAGAGGCTCGAGTGAATAGGTTCCTTCTAGGCAAACGTGATTCATCGGCCACATCGTCATTTACGACCACGTGAAATAGAGGTCAAACGTGAGCTATTATTCAAAAACAAAAAACCTTGCTTGACTGCAATTGGTTAGGAAGACCAGATATGACCAAACGATAACTGACCTCCGCACGAGTGGAGCCGCGAGCATCAGCTAGTACATCAATAAAATTGATATTATAATTTTACGCTAATGTAAATAAAATATGTCGAGCATCTTTTCTTGTTGAGTGTCCGTTATGTTAGCGTACCCAAGAGCTATATCGAGTTGGTTACTATGCTATTAAACTCTGTGTAAATACTGAATAATTAGTGTAAAAATAAAAAAACTCTTCTTTATTCTAGGAAATAAACACCATTTTCACTGTGTACGCTGGCGTCACGATCAAGCTAGCGTACACATGGCCGCACTAGAAAACTGCTAATTGTAAAGAAATAGAGTTTACACTCAAAAATAGTGCTCTAATACTTCTCCCGCTATGCAAAATTTCATAACAATTGCTCTTGTAGGAACAGAGATATTGAACAAGACTTTTCAATGACATTCGGAGCTGGCGTTATGGCAGCGTACACATAATAGTTCTTATAGAAAGGGAACTTTTCTTTTAATAAATGCTATATGTATAAAAAGGGCGTGAAATTCTGCCTCTATTAGTGTAAATGCTTTATGCGAATTCGCAGTGGAATAATTAAGTAGTGAAGTAATTAAACTTAGTAACCAACTCGATATAGCTCTTGTGTACGCTAACATAACGGACACTCTTGTTGACTGTACATCCAGCCTATAGGAGAACCCAACCTATCGCTACTCCAAATAATTGAACTTAGGAGCTGCATTTTGTATTCCTGTGGGACAATCATGTGAATAAAGCACGAAAAGGATCTTCAATCTGATAAAATGTACAGATGTACAATAATACATTAAATGAGTTTAAACATTTTTATTGTCCTTACAAGCTAGATGTTCATTTCTTGGCCTTGGCTTCCCGTGTGGCTTTCCTCTCAGCTGCACGGGCCATTTGTTTGGCAGGCTTTAGGTTACCTTTCTTGCAAAACCTCTGATTTCTCAGAAACTTAGGGTCCATCTATAAAGGGCAAATATTCGTAATTAAGATGTGGCACTGGATACTTCTTAAACATTTAGTTCAAATGATGACCTCTTTGGAACGGTAAGTGGTTATTGTGTGCAATTTTCTCTTAAAAATTGGTCATTCCTGAGGCTGCACCTATAGCTTACCAAAAAAATAATATCCTGAATGTGAATAAGCTGCTTACCAATTCCTCTTATCTTTTGCAGAATTATGGATGTGCTATTTTCAAGCTAGATCTGAATGATAATACATTGTAACGCCTCAATCCAATCTAAGGATTGGTATGCATTTGATCTAATTTTCGGAAGATGGATCCAAAAAATCGCATGTAAATAAACATACAACACTTAAATATTTTACTGTGTTCAACCATTTAACTCATTTAACGTTCGATAGCAGCTCGAGCTACTTAAAAATTTAAAATAGAGCTACTACAGTAAAGCACTTTTCTTGTTCATCTACTAATTCTGTTTATTTTAATTGATCTTGTTTTAAATAATTTCACAATACACATTGTGACAATAAGCCTGAAATGAATATAATTGCACTTAAGACATGCTGGGTGAAAGATATATGTAGGGAAACTATTAACCACAATAATGTGTGTTTTCTTATTATCAACAACCTCTGTGGCCGGTTAAAGCACATTGGACTGCTCCATTAGGGGGTGTGTTTGATCTTTGATCACCGCTCAGTGCAAATATTTGTATGCATAAATGTCTATTTCTGTGTATAATATGTATGGTTTAAAAATGTCTAAATGCTTCTTTTCTGAAAGCTGTTTTTTTACAAGCTATGCTTGTTTTGGTTCTAGGTTGTGATATGTAAAATATCTTAGAATATTTATGTTATGAAATTCGAAATTAGGAAAAATTTTGGAATACTCGTGATACTTTGTGAGCGGATGGAGGTAGAGACCTAGTGAATATTACAATGGTATTAGGTTTTTAGTAGTTGGAACACTTAAAACTAAAGTTTCACCAGTCTGTAAATCATTTCAGTTACATTATGTTTATCATTTTCTGTAAATTTTTGTTACATTATGTTTATTATTTACTGTAGTATGATGTACTTACACCGAGGGTGGACTCGTGTCGGACTTTCGTTGGTTTTTTAATACCATTTCTGTGCGCCTTGCGGTCTGTAAGTTAAGGTTGATGTTTACTTATTGCTTCCACATAGGTTATATTTTACAGAGCCAAACTTAGTTTCTATATACTTCACACTGTTGAACACACGCAACAAGACGTACAAAATATGATCACGGATTTTATTTCCAATTCATAATCCCTATTTACTTACTTTGGTTATGATTTGTGTGATTCTTTGACTTTGCCATTTCGTCAAATTATATTTCCTGGAAATAAAATATACGTATTATTATTGTAATTAATACAAGATATCGCCAAAAAAGGATTATCCCTCATTTATTAGCGTACGATTAAGTAAATATTTAATGATAAATTTTAAACAACACCAACCTAACAAAGTAAGGAAAAAGAAGAGTAATTTGACATTGACAACTGACTTGACTTGACTTTTTTATTTCTTAAAGATTTTATTGGCAACTGGATACAAAGTCCTTAATGCCTGAGTAATGACACAGATTACTAAATAGTTACTACGTGTAATGACAATAGCGTGACCCTGTTCGACCAACTTCAAATGAGCGAACCTACCCGACTTATGCAAGAAAACGGACAAAATAAATCCTGCCACGATGTTGCGCAACAAATGCCGAAATATTGGAAATTAAAACAACTATTTTATCAATTTTTTCAGCGACCGTGCATTCGCACCCCCGAAGTTTTCCCCCTAGTGTTTGACCCGCAAAGGCTCAAAGCCACAGGTAATAAACGTTACTAACTATATATATTATAACTGTGGATTCAGGAGTTTACGTAGATGCCGCCAAAGCACAAACGTAGCCCATCGTACTTGTTGACACAAGTTGTGTTTCACGAAACAATAAAGATCAAGGCACTAAAAACATACCGTCATTTGCCAATTTGTCATTGCTTTCAATTTAGGCTCACAGTTGTTTAGAACAATGATCTTATTGTTCCATTTTAAACTATATAACGAAATAAGACAACAAAATTAAGGTAAGATGAAAAACACTCCCTGCGAGAGCGGAGGAGCATGTCCCTCCGCGTATGGCTCCGCCTCAGGCGCCTGACGCTGATAATAGCGAGAGCGATGTGCCCGAAGTCAGGGAGAGTGAACTGGGGGTAGCAGTGCTCCGGCTTAAAGCCCGGAAATGCACTGCCCCCGGACCCGACGGCATTCCAGGCCGAGCATGGGTCCTGGCCCTGGAGGAACTAGGGCCTCGACTGGTGGCGCTCTTTAGCGCATGCCTCGAAAGGGGCCAGTTTCCAAAGGCTTGGAAGACGGGGAAACTGGTCCTTATCCGGAAGGCGGGGCGGCCGGCGGACCAGCCATCTGGTTACCGGCCGATCGTGTTGCTCGACGAGGTGTGCAAGCTCTTTGAGCGGATTATTGCAGAGCGCCTCGTCGAGCATCTCACGAACGTGGGGCCAGATCTGGCGGACAACCAGTTCGGTTTCCGCCGGGGGCGCTCCACCGTGGAAGCGATCATGCGCGTTAGGCGCCTGGCGGAGGAAGTAGTCTCGCGGGGTGGGGTGGTGGTGGCGGTGTCTCTTGACATCGCCAACGCCTTCAACACCCTACCCTGGAGCTGCGTTAGGGAGGCGCTCGCGTATCACGGAGTGCCTCCTTACCTCCGCCGCATTGTCGAGGCATACCTATCCGAGAGGGCCATAGTTTACCCGAGCTGGCTAGGGCCAGGGCGGCGAGAAGTGTCGTGCGGTGTTCCGCAGGGGTCGGTCCTAGGGCCACTCCTGTGGAACATCGGATACGACTGGGTGCTGCGCGGTACGTTGCTCGAGGGTGTCAGCATAGTGTGCTATGCTGACGACACCCTCGTTATGGCGCGGGGAGCAACGTATCGAAGCGCGGCACTGAAGGCCACGGCAGGGGTTGCTCAAGTCGTGGGTCGAATACGGCGGCTGGGACTTGAGGTGGCTCTCCATAAATCCGAGGCTATGTGTTTTCACGGGCCTCGGAGAGGACCACCTGCGGGAACCGGCATAACCGTAGGGGGCGTAAGCATCGGCATCGAGCCCACGATGAAGTACCTTGGGCTCGTACTCGATAGCCGATGGGACTTCGGACCTCATCTCCGAAGTCTGGTCCCGAAACTGAGGGGGGCTGCGGCCGCGCTATCGCGGCTGATGCCCAACGTTAAGGGACCCAACGCCCCCACTAGGAGACTGTACCTGGGGATTGTGCGAAGCATGGCCCTATACGGGGCCCCCGTATGGGCGGAGACTCTGGCGGCCCGCAACGTGGCTGTTCTTAACAGCCCATTAAAGGCGATGGCCGTCAGAGTCATCAGGGGGTATCGCACGATCTCCGTCGAGGCGGCATGTCTCCTAGCTGGGACCCCTCCATGGGACCTGGAAGCGAGAGCCCTTGCGCTGCTGTACCAGTGGCGCAAGGAGGCGCTGGAGCGGGGCCATAGGCCGGAGCCCCGAGAAATCAGGGCTCAGCGGTCCCTGCTCCGCCAGGAACTCATGGAGACATGGAGGGTGCGACTTGAGCACCCAAGGTGGGGAGAATCCACCATTGCGGCGGTGAGACCGATCATGAAGAAGTGGTTGGAGAGGGACCATGGGGACCTCTCCTACCGGATGTGCCAGATGGTTACCGGACACGGGTGTTTCGGTAAGTATCTGTGGCGCATCCACCGGGAGACAACGCCGCAGTGCCAGCACTGCGAGGATCCTGGCGAAGACACGGCGCTCCACACGTTGGTGGAGTGCCCTGCGTGGGCGAGTCAACGCCGGGATCTCGTTGCGGTCCTGGGCGTGGACGTTCTCTCGTTGGAGACCATGGTGAGGGCCGCGGTCTCCGACGGGAGCAAGTGGCACGCCGCCGCCTCTTTCTGCGAGCAGGTAATGCGCGCGAAAGAGACGGCGGAGAGGGAGCGGGAAAGAACCCTGCCCCCCGAGTTTCGCAGTCTGCGGCGAGGACGCCGCAGACTCATCTACGCCCGGGACTACCGACCTCCATGATCGGGGCCTGAGGACGGCAGTTGGCCGACTCGCCGTCCTTACAGAAGCAGGCCGTGGCGGAGGCGTGTCGTGTGTGCCCTACACACGCCTGCCAACTCACCGAAGCGGGATAAAACCCGACCCCACCAGGCGAGGCCGCGGTGGCGGCCAAAGTCCGCCGGCAACCCTGGGGTTATCCTTTCGAGGGCTTACCCGGGGTGCCCGGCAACGGACACTTGGGGAGGACACCGTGCGGTTTTAGTCGAGACACGACATAACCACCCCCGCAGGCCGGCGGGGGGTATCCGAAGGGATTTCCGCACGTAAAAAAAAAAAAAAAAAAAAAGATGAAAAACACTGTACCTATTGTCACTTTTTGAATACTGACAGGAGAATCTTAAATCACTTAAATGGTTTGCACGTTAATGATAGAACGTCCAGAGTCCTGCTGGCAGGACTTTGCGTACTACTGGTAGGACGCAATGGTTTTTGTTATATGAGGCTTTCTAAGCCTGCCAGCAGGACGCAGTTAACTGACATGCATAGTCCGTCTCTTTCTGATTCAGCGTGTTTTTGAATCGTGTTTCTGCGACCAGTCTGGCCAAAATGGCAGCGAGTATAAGACGTGGTGTCCGTGTTCGCGCCAAAGCCACATATTTCGATGCAGATGATGGTGGCAACACATGGAGTCGCAAACATTTTGGTGATAATTTCGACATAAGTTATTGTTGGGGTACGGTCAGAAAAGTGGAAAATGGATTTGCAAGGGTTTATTGGGAGATAGATAAGAAAATTTCAACCGTGCCAATTGGAATTCTTATTCCTGAAATTGAAACCCAATGTGTATCTGGTAACTTGGAAGTAAATACCAATGAAGAGCATTGTAAGTGCAAATTAATATATAATTCATATCTTGTTATCTATTCGCCATAGAAAAAGTACTAAGTAGGTACTTAGCGATTGCCTGTTTGTAACCGTTATTCGCATGAGTTGACAATATTTTTACTAACGCTAATAGCGGCGAACACATTCTTGAAGCATTGTCAAAATCAGACGATAGAAAGAGGGTTCAACGCAAATGTATAGTTTGCTCCACAGTCCACAAGAAACAGCAGAAAGCGAGCTATTTTTGCAAGACATGTGGTCCGCGATGTGTTTTATGCTCTCCGCAGACAGCAGAAACTGTTTCACATACCACATCACGAACGGAATCCCCGCATAATTTTTAAAATAAATAAATATTTTTCAAATTCTTGTTTATTTTCATACCCTGTAATCTCAGGACGCACCGCGTCTATTTCTAGATATCCATACTTCAAAAAGTTTGTCACCCCTGTCTAATTTCATCACGCATGAAAGTCAAGTACTGCTGGAAGGACTGCCTCTGAAATCCATTATAAATCGACAAAAAATTGCGTACTGCCGGCAGGACGCACGTCCGTAAGTTCGTCCTTAGGCACTAATAGAGCACATATTAATGTCAAAGTTTTACAATTGAGAGAATAGCACTGCAGTATCCTTGGGCAATTTAAATGGTGCAAAATTAGAGTCTGGCATTTTTCTATTTCTGCAGATAGTGCAACATGTTATTTTTGTTCCGACCCATTGTGGAAAAGTTTAATAGGTACCTAAAAAAGGTAGTATGGCATGTGTTGTTCACCTTCTACAGATAGGTTAGAAAATTATTCTAACATAAACAATCTTTAGTAAATGTTTTTTTTTTTGATGCAAATAACCACAATAGTAGTATTCCAAATGTATTTTAAACATTAAAAATAAATCGAAATTGTTCTATTATTTCGGGAATATTGACATCTCGTGCATTAGTAAAAATCATAATGAATACACTTGTTAAGGACCGTTGTTCGTGACAGCCTACCCCTAGCACGGTTCCGAATAGACTGCCACTACTTGGTCGACTTCAGTGGACTGTATGTTGAGATGTTGAGTCGAAGAATGAAACACTTTGGATGGGTGGCTTGAATGACGTCAGCGAGGCATTGGATGGTCTTGGCCCAGCACTACCCTTGATGTACTATTTCCTGTTGAGCTTCCTTGTTCTTGACCGCGTACTGAGAGAGAGAGTAATTTCCTAACAAATGGTCCCTGCTTTTATAGTCTTTGATAGTGCTGGCCTGCGATCCAAAGTACCTCACCTCCGCATTTCCATTTATTCATAAAACTCATATTATACATATTAATCATATAACATATATGTATACCTGTAGCAATAAGAGTTGCACGACAATAGGTATTTACGCCTGTACCGCTCGAGGTCGGGCCGCTGAATGACGGGCGGAATGACCCCTCAGACTTATATATGGCCCCTGCCTCCCGCGAGCTACTATATAATAAAATGGCACCAGCCGGGGGAGCGCATATTCGCTTCTTACGTCGTGGGAGGCAGTCGCGGGGCGTAATTAAGCTTACATACTAGTATACAAAGTCGTATTTCTTATTTATACGAAGTTATGTTAGAATCTGAGTAATGCATTGTCGTAATTATATTTGCTACTTATGTTTTTCAGGAAGTGGACTATCTTTATTAAATTTGACTCTAACATACTTAGTTACTCAGAAAACTAACTCATAACAGTAGTAAGCTATTTATCTTAGCTTAATATCAAAGTAATTACATAATTACGTTTTTAATTTACGTAAACCTAACATTTTCACAATTCATTCGTTACATTCACGCTTACTTATTTACATGTCACTGGCACATGTGTCCATGGTCTATTTGTGTCGTGCACAACACTGTCACCATTATATGTAAAACTAGCTGTGCCCGCGACTTCGTTCGTGTGGACTTAGATCTGGGTTTTATTTATTTCGCGCGGAACCCTAATTCTTTTTCAAAATTAAAGTATCTTAAGTTACTCCTTATAACATCAGCAACCTACCAATAAAAGTCCCATCAAAATCGGTCCAGCCATTTCAGAGATTAGCCGGAACAAATAGACATACCGACAAATAAATTGTAAAAAAATGTTATTTTGGTGTAGTAAAAAACATATTTTACTACATGTAAATATACATGTAGTAAAAAACGGTTATTTCAATATTACAAACAGACACTCCGATTTTATTTATATGTATATAGTTGCTTCCAAATCATCTGATTTGGAAGTATATTAAATTAATTTTTTTGCATAATCTGCACTCTAGAAAAAAAACGAATATCTATGCGAATAGGGCACAATACAAGAGTTAGGGAGTTGAACATACATTCAAGATGAGGGTATTCAATAACTTTTCCAATCGCAGCGCTACCTGCCTTAGCTTAGGTAGATAGGTGGCGCTGCAATTGGGTTTTTTATAACATTTTAGATACTGGGCAAAAACATTGCAAAATCAGTATATGAAAAAAATATTGCAACTAAAATTCGAGGCAATACCTTTGTCACCAATAGAATTGTGTAACAAGCACATTGTCCATAATTTGGCATTTGACTAAGTAGGTACTAACTTCATAAAATAAGTAACTAAATTAAAAAAAATGTGGAAAAAAAACAGTGCTTTATGTAAGTAGAAAAGGTCAGTGAATATAACTATAAGGTGCAAGGACACAAGTCAAAAACTGAGTAATGCTTTTCCTTTTCGCCTTTACTTATCTTCCACAATTTATTAGATAAGTAAAGTGATTGTGCAATTGAAAATCAGAAAATATAAGCAGCATATCACAATATATATATTTTTAGAAGTCATTTATACCTTGTTTTTGAATAAAACACTCTAAAAATCCCATTTATCAGACACTACTATATATATTTAATACCAGCTGTGCCCAGCGGCTTCGCCCATGACAAACTCCATCCCGTGGCACCTATTTGTCCCAACCGTTAAATGGGCTATCCAACACAAAAGATTTTTTGAATTCGAACCAGTAGTTCCTGAGATAGGTGCGTTCAACTAAACAAACTCTGCAGTTTTATAATATTATATAGTAGAGATTAATAACAAAATCAGTAATGTTAGAAGAAACTTGCTAAAATACATTTGTTTCATAATAAATGCTATGTGAAATTAATGGGATTCTTGTGGTAAGCAGATAATATTATTTATGGAATAAGAAATGAATGAACGGTAGGACTTCGGATTGTCCGCCCACGATTTAAGGGCTTCGAGTTGGGAGGGTGTGTAGGACCCTCCCTGTGAAGGAAAAGTTACGGACGCCCCCCCTTTTTGAGATACGATTTTTTTAATATTCTAACCTAACTTTTGCATTTTCTTGTATTGACATCGATTTAAAGGTCGAAAGTGGGCGCCGAATAAAATAAAGGGGACAAGCAAGCATGCAGCAGGCATGGTTTCTGTCACGGCTCCGGCGCTGCAGGGCTCCGGCAATCCCATGCGAGCTTAACGTCGCAGATGTGTTTCACACTCACCACCGCAGCTTCGGCTTGCTCAGCCGCGGTGGCGAGTATTGAAACCACCTGCTCCTCAGCTCGCGGGCCGCCTCGCCCCTACGCACCTACGCGATTTTAAATAACACTCTAGGGGTAGGGCAGACAAGACTACGTGGAGTCGGTTTTGCAGCGATTTGTTTCTGTCACGCCTCTCCCGCAGTAGGCTACGCTCAATCAAATTAATCGCTTAGCTCGCTTAGTAAACCTAACCTGACGACGTTTTACGTTTAGTTTCACATATCGGCAATAGTCGGTAAATTATTATAAGTATAATTTTAATAACGTTCATTTAAATCAGCAAAATATACCTAATATAATTGTCACGAACAACCTGGCATCTATACCATGTCGCGAGCAACGTGGTATCTATACCATGTCGCGAAGCAACTAGGGTTCAATGTAGTAACTTAAATCTGGCTCACCAAATGGGGAATACGGGTGAGCACGCGGTTACAGCTGTTCCTGTCGCATCTGTCGAATCTCTCCAGCTTTACCTGTAGGCAAAAGGATATCTGTTATTCCAAGAAGGAATAAGCTGAGCAATGGTTCTAGGATCTCACAGATGTCTCCATTAGACACATTTTGGGTGAACTTGCAATGTCCTCTTGACATTGCTGCAATACAAGCATATGCATACTGACAGTTCGAATCTCATACGAGATTTAGTAGCAAAAAAATGTCCCTAAATCTCCGCAACCTGGCCCGGAACCCAGTCGCCGTACCACGCCTGCCGGCAAGTTATGAATGTGGCTTATAGACCAGCGCGTGACATTCAGGTCACGCACCTTGTCGCGGACTCGGCTATCACATGGTACCTTACACTCCAGAAACTCCGTGGACGAGCATGAAAATCCAGGGAGGAAACTAGATGTACATCGTCAGCTAGAAACCAAACATTAGATCCAATAAAACACTATACTCAGCTCGTCTATCCTCAGCTCGCCTATCCCACGCAGAGCGCTTTCGGCCTCCGACGTGCAGACAAACACGTTACGTCTCCAACGTGTAAGCGAACACGCCAAGTTACGGCTCCCAACGTGTAAACAAACACGTTACGTCACGTCTCCAACGTGTAAACAAATACAGTTCACACTCGCGATTATAGTGGTACGATACTTTAAGAAAACTTGATTACACGCACACTTCTAAAAACTCTTGGGAATTTTAGGACTCTTCACGATGCGCTGTCAACGTTTCAACTGGAACAACACCTATTGACGTTACGAAACTGAATCAAATTCAAATTCAAATATAGAACAGAATTATAGATCAAATGATCGATGATCTTACCAGGTGGTAGGATTTATACCTTGAGTAGAACCTCTTTGGAGTAGAACTCGCGGAAACTTCTGAAACCTCGCAGATCGTCCGATCGTAGCGACAATAATAAATCATGCATGAAATTTAACTTAGTCACTAAATATACGTATTAATTTAATTATTAAATGAAGTGTAACGTTGTGGATTCTTTATAAATCAAATTAAAATTATATCCATAAATTAATCGAGAATTTAGTATGTTTCGATACTTATTACTAATTATCTATGGTTGTGCGAGCGAGATTGGACAACACTAGCCCAGTTATCAACTGACGGCTCTTAAATCGTCCCTTTCCTTGGAACCTTCGCCGAGGAATACTCTTTGAAGGTCACTTTGACCCCGTGGCCAACTGCTGTCGGCTCCGGGTAAGTTTTGAGATCAACATTTCCTACTTCTTTCTACAGGTGTAGACTTTCCAGCGGTGCAGCTTATTGCCTGCTAAAATGCATGGCTTAATATATTTTATTTTATTATGTGTGCGGTCAGAGGTCGCGGCACCAGCTTGTGCTGCCTATTTATATTCTTTTTATTATAGCTTCTAGCTACGACGCTGCATTGCCGCTGGGAGATTCTCTTCACCTGCTATTTTAGCGGGTCACTTGGACGTAATTGCCTAGTGACAAACTGACCCGCACTTTTTCTATTTCCAGGGTCTTCGCACCATCATAGCGGTAGCGAGGCACACCAGCGGAGACCCTGGCACGCCGGCAACACCACTAGCCCCGTGTCCACTAGCTAAGTGCATACTACCATCTTTGCACAACGGACCGAACAACGCCACGGCAGAATATTTATTACGAATCCATTCCCTGAGGTTCATTTAGTCCAATACCTAATATAAATTTATGTAACGTTCTCTTACACCGATTATAATCTCCTAATATATTGTAATCAACCTTTTATTTATCTCTGCTCGCCCCAGCCAGTAGTTAGTCTCAAATACATTAATTATTTAATTAAATCTTACAGTGCATAAATCACCTTAAATTTTTATAACTTCAAAACAACCCTATAAAACAATAACCGTTACATTGTCAAAACTTACCCGGAGCCGACAGCAGTTGGCCACGGGGTCAAAGTGACCGTCCTCGGCGAAGGTTCCAAGGGACGATTTAAGAGCCGTCAGTTGAAAACTGGGCTAGTGTTGTCCAATCTCGCTCGCACAACCATAGATAATTAGTAATAAGTATCGAAACATACTAAATTCTCGATTAATTTGTGGATATAATTTAAATTTGATTTATAAAGAATCCACAACGTTACAGAAGTAAAACATTTTAGTGCGTTAACCTTACGTAAAACGAAACGTTTAATGACGAGACGAAATGTCAAAAGCATCAAAAGTGACAAAATATTGGTAAATTTCTATGATTTTGATTTTAAAAAAAACTCGTTGACCATTGATCTCCGCAACTTGAAACTTTGCGTGGAGGCTGCTAATAATATTAGCTATGTGTAAAAAAAAAATATGGATTCCAAACTCGTGGGCGGACAATCTAAAGTTAAGCCGGTACTAAGCCGGTACTTATATAATTTAATTACACTAAACACTTGGCAGTAACTAGCAGTAGGTATCCTACGCTACGGAGGAGCAGTTGCTCAAGTCAACGTAAGCAGTGAATATTTAGGCCCAATTGATGCTAAAATCGTCAAACTCGAGAAAATTTCACTAAAGAACAAAAGCACCGGTAAACATTTTCAAATTGAATGAATACTCCGGTAGGTAGGTAGAGTAGAGTACATGGATTATTATGTAGAGTAGTAACCTTTCAAACTATTACTAAAATCATGAAACTAATGAGCCTAGGTGACCAACTTTATTGATTTGATTTATTGATTTATTGCAGAAACATGGTTAAGTACATAGATGTTAGATACATATAAATTATTGTCCAGCACGTTTCGCCGTTTTACCAGCATGCAAATGTAAAATTAAATACAAATAACAATTAAATAAAACGGAAAAAGTGACACAGTTTTATTTGGTTATCTGTGTAATAGTGTGTTGAAGGGTCGAAGCTCTCTCACCTGATTGGTCGAACTCAAAACTTTCGGGATGTCGGCGAGTGTCGCCGGCCTAACAGTGAAAGAACATAAAAAATAACCAATTCCCGGCAATTTATTTTTTTATGCTTTTTTTTATATTTCACCATGTGAATTTAGACTTAGATACTTGTTTTCTGGGGTGTGTGTTGGGTAACCTCCTCGAGTGTCGCTCCGATTCCGAACCCGCTGCAGTACGGGGGGAACGGAATCGGAGCGGCCGGTACACCCTGGGCGGCGGTCAATGGCTTCCCCTTCACCCCTTCATAGGGTTGGCATTGATCGTCGGCCAATACCCAACGTGGCGGGAACACATCGCTCTCCGTACTCCTCTGCTTTCAGAGGAGACAGGATGAGCGATGCTGTTAGTGGTGAGATGGCCCAGGGTCAGCCGGGGTGCGAGGGATATGCTCTATGGGTAACCTTACACCCCGGCGTCTGAAGACCCGAGACGGCGTGCGGTTTTAGTCGGTGCAAGCCCGACATAACCGCCCCACTGGCCGGCGGGGGGGTATCCGAAGGGATTTCCGCACGATAAAAAAAATAAATAAAAAAAAGATACTTGTTTTCTGCTAAGTCATAAAATCATTTCGGCGCATTTTTAAACAAATATCAACACTCGCATTTTTAAACAAATATCACAAACAATATTTTATCTGATTTCATTAATTTAATTATAGAAAACGTACGGAATTCAAATAATTATAGCAAGAATAAAATAAAACAACAACTTACAGTATTTTACGAAATTTTACTGCTCAATTAAATTGTGCAATATATTATGACTCTGGTTGGCTGTTGAGCCTTAGTTTCGAGCCTTTTAGTTTTAGAAGAAAAATTTACTTTTTGCACCAGAGCTTAAAAAGCGATTTTATGTCGTCTACGCACGACTTAAAGTCGAACTTTACGAGCATGAGAAGTGAAAAGAATATTTTTCTACTTCATTTGAGCACCAATCTCGGTTTCATTCAAAGCTTCCATTTTGGAGCCCACACTTCGACTCCTCTCTTCTTTAATTTTGGTTATTTAGGCTTAACATTAGGAAACGAGACAGGATTTAAATTTAAGTAAAGTGGTTTAAGTAAGGTGGTAAATAAGTGGTTAGTAATCTCACCATAGAGTCTTCAAAACTGAGTTTACATTTTGCAACAATTCCTGTATTTTTAATGCAGTTATCCCGCAAAACCGGTAGATCTGGTCACCCTAACAGGTTTGCTGGTGAGCTTGACAAGGGACCCTAAAGATCTTGGTGAGGCTCTACATATTCATACAAAGAATTGATTCTGATTATACATCAGAAATTCAGAACAGAATAAGTTTGCTACTGGCAATTTGTCAATGGAATGGAATCTGCCGGAAGGGCCCGCTCGGGTTCTAATGCCAGCCCCAAGTCTCAGGTGAAGAGTCACCCGAGGTGTTAGAGTGGGTACATTATAGTATTATTTTTAAATTAAGGTGTTAAGAGTGTTATTGATTTGATTTCAATCTCCATATTATGTAATAAAGTAGTAGACAGTAGCTATATATGGGGTATCTAAGTAGTTTGTAGTTTTTTTGTTTGCAGTGCTTAGGGAGTGTGCGCGTATTGGAGTGGGTGGAGTGTATTCGGGGAAAGATCACAAATGATGTACGGTTGAACATTGAGCTCACCAAAGGTCTAAGTTTAGACTGACAATACGGTAAGTGTGGTAGCGCATATTACTTTACTCTTTTTGTGATAATGCTATCCTAAAATCCTGCTCCTCGAACGTACCCTTTATGTGTCCTGTGACGTGTCGTGTTGTCAATTGTAAAGTTGTCACTGTCATTGCCAAATGTCAGAGACCTCTGCCAGGTCCGTTCTCTGGTGAATTAAATAATACAAATATATATGAAAAAATTGTAAAAAGTTGATCATTTATAGTTACAATGGTGATTTTGGAAGGTGATTCCGGCGATGCAAAAGCTATATCATCTGAAGAAACTTCTAAAGAAGATGTGAAGTCACCGAGACTTCTTACATTAGAAAGTATCCTTTGAAAAGATAACGTGTAATTTTTCATTACATTATGTCTTACTACTTCCGAAATAATCCGAATATTTCAGTCTGTTTATCAGTTTTTAACTTAGAAATTACTGAACTACTAAAAACAAATAGAATCTACAGTAGCACATGCTGCTCTAATTTCTCCTGTTCATCCAGTAGGTAGGGCACTTTCTATAATTGTACTTTTGCCTTTACCCATTGTCAGATGGATGAGTTACAAAGAGTTGAAAAATTATACTGCAGATAGTTCTTTATAACCAACATACAGTCATATCCCGAATTTAAGCAATAGTGGCACCAAGCGATGACCGTGTAATTCGAATTCGCGTTAGTTGGGGTATTACTGTAACTGCTAGGTCTTTGTGGCTCTGAAAGAATTCTAAGGACAGTCAATCTGTAATCGGTATCTCGCTATGGATATAGAGAGAACATATAATAATTGAAAACCTGACCCACTCCCAGCTTATTGGAACATAAGACAGTAGATTTGGTATGGTGATTCACAGTGGCGGGGCGCGACCGGGTTGATTGCGGGGGCCGTTATCCTTTGTTTTGATTCTTTTTTATCTTTTGTTTTTATTGTTTTCCTTTATTTTTTTTGTTTTTATTGTATTTGTTTTTATTATATTTTTTTATTTTGTTGATATTTCAGTGTGTGTAAAATAAACAGTTTCTTTCTTTCTTTCTTTCTTCTTTCTTTAGATAGTTGTTTCTACTTCTATTTTACCACCCTGAGATTTTAGTACATTGTAGGATAATTTGCTTGAAAATTTTACCAGACAAAAAGTTATCAATCATATGAAAGGAGAATGGATGCGTCTGGGCGGTCTGTGGCCATTAATGAAAGTAGTTTCAAATGATAGTACCTAATGGTAACTGGAAATAACTTTTACTATAATTATTTCACTGTAAAAATGTATCTAGGTATGTTTATCCACATTCTAGAACCCATACCACAAGCTAGTTAAGCTAGGCTTACTTTGGGTCTAGGTAGCACTGTGTAGAATGTAGTCAACTGTAATGTGATAAAATGCATTATATTTTTTTTTTTTTATTATTACCAAATTAAACAATACAGGTATAATAACAATACAGTAGCATTAATAAACTACTGAGGTTTGTGATAAATACTACAGTCTACACTAAAAATAAAGTAAATCTATCAATATACTGACATACAATTGTTAAGAAAACGTAGGTAGGTATGGATAGATACAGTTATATATTACTGGAACTTGACAAAAGCATTCCCCAGAAATTTACTATCACTTTCCATGTTCTGGAGAAAGTGAGACTTAAGTTTGACCTTAATATTTGATGGTGATATTACATTGGGACCTTAACATAACTGGCGAATCGTGGGTGTGTAATACACCTCTGCCTACCCCTTCGGGGATATAGGCGTGAAGTTATGTTATGTTATGATATTACATTTCTTAAATCGGAAGGTAGTTGATTTATAAACCTTGTTAGTAGATATTTCGATGTCCGTTTACAGTACATATTATTAGCGCTGGTGGTCAGAAGTTGGTTTCGAGCGCCAGCCCTCGTGTATACAGGTGTTGTATTTTTGTTTGTAACTCTTCGTTAAAAAATTCTTCTTTTAGTAATGTAAATCTAACTTGTGTTTGGATAGGTAGTACACTGCAATGTTGAAATAATTTATGTTCGTCATTTTGGCATTGATCTTTAATTTTTTTTGATACAATATTCTTGAGAATGTTTACTTGGAGTTTGTAAATTTGATTGAGGTAAGTTTTATAAGTGCGACCGTACGAGGGTCAAACTGAAAGTTCTTAGAAAATCAAAAACTGATTACATTAGCCAGTTATTAGTTTTATTATATCTTTTCAAAATATTGTCCATTCACGTCAATACACCGCTGCATGCGATGGAACCACTGGGAAAAGCACTTTGCCCACTCGTCCTTAGGGGTCTCTTCAATGGCATCGCGATACGCAGCCACCGCTTCTTCAGCATTCATAAACCGCTTTCCTTTAAGTTTTTCTTTAATTTTTGGAAATAAATAAAAATCACAAGGCGCGAGGTCGGGGCTATACGGCGGGTGACCCAGTAATTCAACGTTTGATGTCGCCAAATAGTCGATCGTTCGCTTGGCGGTGTGCGACGAGGCGTTGTCGTGGTGAAGGAGGATCCTACTGCGAGGTCGTTTCTCTCGAACTTTTTCCAAGACAAGTGGCAAACAATTGGTAGTGTACCATTCTGCAGAAACTGTTTTTTGATCCTCTAACACAATTGTTACGAAATGACCTATCCTTCCAAAGAACGAGGCCACCATTTTTTTTCCCGCACTTCGATCTCTCTTCACTTTAGTTGGCAACTCCTCGAAAGGAAACACCCACTGAGCAGATTGTCTTTTGGTTTCAGGATCATAACAGTAAATCCAGCTTTCGTCACCTGTTAGTATGTCGAACACAGCATTAGAGTCACCTCCGTTAAATCTTTCAATCATTTTACGGCACCAATCCACACGATGGAGTTTTTGAGCCTCAGTCAAATTATGAGGTATCTACCGGGCGCAAAGCTTCCTGACCGCTAAATGTTCGTGGAGGATTTTGTGCACTTGACTCATACCGATGCCTAAGCTTGTCCGAATCTGCTGATAGGTCACTCTTTTGTCAGTCTCTATCATACGCCGCACAACACAGATGTTATTTTCAGTCGTCGCCGTAGAAGGCCGTACCTCACGTAAATCATCAGTGAGATTAGTGCGACCACGTTTAAACTCATTAAACCAGTTGTAAACAGTCGCACGAGATGGGGCTTCATCGTGAAAGGCCAATCGTAGTCTATCATAACTTTCTTGTTGACTTAAATGACATCGAAAGTCATAAAAAATCATTGCACGAAAATTTTCTCGTATTAAATTCATGTTAACGTGACACAGACAATTTTCAATTTGCCGCCAAATCGTAAAACAAATGATAAATGAATGAAATATATACTCAGTAATATTGGCAAAGAGTTCAATTTTCAAATTTTAGAATTATTTTTTTATTATATTGTTTATAAGTGGCCAGTTCTAAGAACTTTCAGTTTGACCCTCGTAGCTACTGAGTCCGTATTGAATATATGATTCAGCCAGTGAGTTGTATAGCATTAGTTTTGTTTTATATGGTATGCGGTTTTCAATAATTATAATATTAGCTAAGAACTGTCTCAACTTATTACAAACGTGTTCGATATGCTTACCCCAGTTAAATTTGGTATCAATTTCCAAACCCAAATACTTATACGAATTTACTATATCTATAAATGGGCAATTGCAGGCCTCACCATTCAAATCATGCAGGCCCCACCATTCAAATCATGCAGGCAGCTATGGTTGTGTGCGATTATGCTCGCAGGGGGAATGCCTTTATTGTATGGTGATTTTATTACGAGTACTTTAGTTTATCCGAGTTTATTACAGGACCGGCATCATGGCACCATGTTAGTAGGGAGTTGAGATCAGACTGCAAAAGATCGTGAGCTTTTTGTGGATTCCTGTCAGCTATTATGAGACATGTATCGTCTGCAAACTGATAACATGTGCAATGTTTGATACCTAACTAGTTGTTGCCCTCAGCTTCACCTGCGTGGAATTCTGATCCCGTACCATTTCATTTGAAAGCTTCCAGAAGGTTTTTTTTCCGACACCTCCAACAAATATGATTATATTTTAGCCAATGTACACAAAAACTTGATAAATGATATTAAATCCACCACTCTATCCATTGGTGAAAACAGCTTGAAAATCGGTGCAATATGCCATACGGCTTCCGACGTAAGCCTTATGAAGAACGCCTGAAACTTTTAAAATTGACAACTCTTCAGGAACGAAGAAGAAGAGGTGATCTCATCGAGACCTACAAAATATTAACGCAGAGGTATAACTTGCCCAATATACAGGATATGTTTGTGTTTCGGGAAAAAGCGTACTCAACACGGGGACACAGCCTCACTCTCAGCCGGACACACTCACACTCCCTTACTGCCTATCACTCTCTTAGCAACCGCGTAGTGCATATGTGGAACAAACTACCTGAAAGTGTTGTGACTGCCCCATCTGTGAACAGTTTTAAATCTCGCCTAGACAAATGGCTAAAAACTAAGAATGAAACCCTACGAACACTGTGATATGGACATAATAGTAATAATAATAGATATAGAGTTTATCGCGACAGACAGACAGATGCAGCGGAGGACTTAGTTTTATAATATGTAGTAATAGTAGTTAATAAATGGTATCATCCTGATTTGTTGCTTTAAGTACTTGTTTTTTCATTTTTACTGCAAATATCAAATATCATTAAAAAAAGTATTAAAAAACCTTAATGTGTTTTATTTGTGATATGAGTATACTGCGGCAATGAAACGTCTACACAGTAATTGTAAGACTAAACTAACTTCAAAAAACAACAAGCTTAATTTGGTCGCGCTTCACCTAGGCTACATACATATTTGCCATTTCTCCTTTGCTTTTTCCTAAGCTCGGCACAGAAGGATTTTTTATTGTTATTATTGTAATTCCTTAACTATCAGCTAAGTTTTCCGTTTAACCAAGGACGCCCAACAACAGCATGGGTTACGCCATGCTGACTTTCAGCGGTACCGTGGCTACTGCTCTCGGCGGCTCAGAAGGCTGCGCAAAGTGCTCAAGATTCCACAGGTTTGCACTTCATTATATCCGACGTTAACTGTAATAATAGTGTTAAATCATTTATTATTTGTACTACCATATGTGCTCACAGTAATACTACACTCGACACATTAGAATGCTAGTAGTAGTACAGTTTCATCACCACCCAGCTGGGGTGCGTGGAGACTTGATTTAGGGCTTTGGCCCTCTCCAAGTGGAGTCACTTCTCCCCCTCTTAATAGAGGGGGGGCGTTGGGTCGGGGTTTAGTCCCCTTCTGGTGAGTCGGTGGAGGTGGGGGGAGCTCATCTTCACGCCGCTTTCGGCGGACGTCCCAGCCAGGTGAGATGACCGGTACCCCGGTCAAGGCCCGGCTGAGGGCATCCTGCGACAGAAGTGGCGGCTTACGTGCACCGCCGCCTTCCATTTGGTCTTCTCTTTGGTTCCGCTTGTACCAGGCTCCGCCCGCGCATCCTCATGACGCGGGTATTCGCGGGGAGTATCCGCGCATGCCAGCTGCGGCGGACGAACTGTGGACAAGCGGAACGTTGTGGTAACAGATGGTAAGTACATGGCATAGGGTTAGAGTTTCGGTTGAGGTTAAAATAAATAAGTTGGTGATAATGGTGTTCTTATGGGCCGAGTAGTGACCGCCCGCGCCGTAAACCGGCTAGGTCGCGATTTACGGGGCGGGGCGGGCCCGCTGGTGTTGTCGGGGCGCGATGCGCGCGCGCGGCGCACACATGCGCTCGGCGCGGTGGCCGCCGCAGACTGAGCGCGGCCGGCCGATCGCGCGCTGGGAGCGCGGCAGTTGGAGGCTCGCCTGTGGTGCTTGCGTAATGTTTGTTTACATCATTTTTAAATCAGCGCCGGTTTTGCGCTGATTTAAAAATGATGTAGTTTCGACATTTATCGACGGATTCCCTCCATATTATAGGGTCGGGGAGTCAGGTGCGGTTCCCTCAGGTGGATTTCCAGATGCGTGACTACTCAGACACGTCCGCAGCGAGGTCGCGCGGAAGTTTGTGAAGGTCCGGTGGTCGGGCGTGGCATGGCGCCAGTCCGCGGATGTGGGACCAGGCAGACACGTCGGCACGCTCGAACATCTTCTTGGCGAGGGTTTTGACGAATGCGTCGAGGTTCTCGACACGGAGATCTCGCTGGACGGTGTCGTTCCTCACATAGCGAGGCGCGTTGACAATCTGTCTTAGGATGATGCTTTGTTGAGCGCGGAGTCGGTCCCGGTTGGTCTCGCTAGTGAGGACGTACCAGGCTGGGGATTAGAATGCTAATAACATAACTCCATTATTTAAAGTTCTGATACATAGACAAAAAACTTGACCAAACGTCAAAAAGTTCGCGCATGTCCACTAATTGACCAATAAAAGAACTGATCAACCTGCGCATAGATATCTACATGCATTGGCTGACTTCTTACGAATTGAATGTTTGTCTGTGTCTATATTATTCCAGACCTTAAAGCTTATATAAATGTGAAGTACGCACTTGATCCTTTCGACTCGGTGCAAAGACGGGCGCCGAGGATCGTCGACAATCCCATACTTATAGGCAGTGTTGAACCTCTCAGCCTTAGGAGAGGTTTTGCCTCTCTGAGCGTGTTCTACCGCCTATGCAATGGTGGTTGTTCGAAAGAATTGTGTGATATGCCCACGGTCACATTCTATCAAAGCACTGCTCGCCACAGACAGGGAATTCATCCTCACACATTGCGACCGGAAACTGTGCGTACAGTGAGGTATGAATGGACTTCATTCCACTCACCCTGAGGCTGTAGAATGATCTCCCTGCTGTGGTTTTTCCAAGCGACTACACTATGGGGTTCTTCAAAAACTAGAACGTTAGAAGTAGAATTAGAAGGTTATTACAGGGTCTGCAGCGCGAGCCTGACGCCGCTGGTGTTGCAAACGTCCAAAGGCTGCGGTAACCGCTTGCCATTAGGTGGGCTGTGTGCTTGTTTGCTACCTAAGTGTTATTAAAAAAAAAGCGTGATTTTAACCATAATATACATTTCCAGGGAGATAGACGTCATTACCGACGTCGCGATGTCACTACGGTCCATCTGACGGCGTCTACCGCCGAGAACCGTCTGCTTTGCGTGCCACTCTTGCAAGCGGAGAGGGCTTGGGCTCACGCGATGCAACTGCGACAGGAGGCTAACACTGAACCAAGAAAGAAATTCCACCTTGTGTCGCGGTTGAAGAAGGCTTGTGCTCATGCTCAAACGCTTTTGCAGTTGTGTGAGGTAGGTCTCGTCCTTTGTAATATCTGCCAGGAGTAGTATGACTCCAAGCTGGTTTGTTGCAGGCTTAATGTGCGTAACGTATTTGTGATGAGTGAGTGATGACTTTAAGGTTTTAAACATCACAAATATGTTACACACATTAGTACACGAATTGTAATATTTCAATATTTTTTCTCTATTTCCTCTAAAATTAGAGAACAGATACTTAAAATACAATAAAGGCCTTGTTAACTTAAAAATGAATTGATCAGAGAGCCATGAAGCGTCCATCTGAAACTTCGGCCCGCTAGAAACACGAATTAAATACAACATTTAGGAACCATGAAGTTTCTTTTGGTAGGGGTTGTGATCGAACGAAATATTACATGCCACCTTCAGGCCCGATTGCGGGTTATAATGGTATTTGCAATTGCCCCAATTCTTTGGTCCTAACTTAGGCTGTACATTTACTACAGGCTCATCAGCTACTATCAAACAAAACATTGTAATTAGATTAAGTACACATGTTTATGAATAGACTAAAAAAACAGTCCGCTGAGTTTCTTGCCGTCTTTTCCAGGACGGGGGGATACGTTTCGAACCGGCGGTGGTCCATTTACTACAAAAAAAAAAAAATTGTTGTTTTTGACGTTTGGAAATGCCGTCTTAATGGTCTATCACTACATAGTATAAAACAAAGTCGCTTTCTCTGTCCCTATATCCCTATGTATGCTTAAATCTTTAAAACTACGCAACGGATTTTGATGCGGTTTTTTTTAATAGATAAGAGTGATTGAAGAGGAAGGTTTATATGTATAATAACATCCATTGCACCCGTGCGAAGCCGGGGCGGGTCGCTAGTACAGAATAAATGACTTGACGTTGATATAAGAGTGTCGTTGCAGCAAAGCGGCATGTGTGACGCACGCACGCAGCTGGAGGCGGGCGCGTACGCAGCGTGGCTGGGTGGCGCGCTGCTGCTGGAGCTGCAGCAGTGGCGCGCCGCCGCCGACAGCCTGCAGCGCGCGCAGCTCGTGCTGGGCAAGCTGTGCGCCGCGCTGCCTGACGACGAGCGCGCCGTCTATAAGCAGAAGGTGAGGAGATACCGCACTTAACCTATGATGGGGCTAATAACTTCTATGTATATAGTGACCGGCAAAATTCGTGCCAATCAATCTATCATAGATTATATTAAACTAATCACGGGCTCAAAAGGCTCGCGTCATTGGGTTATCAGTTCTTTTATTGGTCACTTGAAATAATAACAGTGCGAAGTTTGCCGGTAACTTTACAAACTATCCACCCGGTTCAGCCCTCTTTAACCTATGAAGGGGTCAATGACTTCTATTTATACTAGACTATATAACTGTAGAAGTTATTGGATGGGGCCTATAGATTGTTGAATTCTCAAGTAGCATAGTTGGCAGAAAAATGTCGCGGATTCAAATCCCGTCTTGGATTAAGACTCATCATTATCCTCCTACCGATTTTCTGGTTGCGTCAAAAGTAGCTCGGGGTCCGAGAGCGACCGCCGTCTGAACTCCCAACCCCAAGAAGAAAATCTGCGCAAGAGCCAAGGCCTCAGTTGTATCAACTAGCAGAAGAGTCAAATAATTTTATATTACTGTAGGGTGAAACTACTTCCTCAGTGCGGCAGCTCCAAAGATCGGGCGGGTAAACATCGTGGAAATATAAGTATGATACACTTCTGTGTTGCCGGTAATAGGTGGAGGAGTTGAAGCCAAGTCTACGTTTCTGCGCGTACAACATCGGCGACGAGTCGGCAGCCGGAGACCTCGTTGCTATGCGAGGACAGGGGCTCATCGAGAACTTGGACTCGCTTATGGCTCAGGCTAAGTAAGTAATGTTCCATTTACTGCACTAGATTTAATATGAGAAATCTATCATCCCACATATTTTTAATAACATTTATGTAAATAATTCACCTATAGCCACATAGGTATTCAGGGTAGATAGACGGGGACACCGTGTTTCCCAAACCCGAGGGGGCCATCTCGAAACCGGAGATGGCCCAGGGTCAGTCGGGGTACGAGGGATATGCTCTATGGGCAACCTTACACCCCGACGTCTGTAGACCCGAGAGGCGTGCGGTTTTAGTCGGTTCAAGCCCGACATAACCGCCCCCGCTGGCCGGCGGGGGGTATCCGAACGGATTTCCGCACTAAAAAAAAGTTATTCAGGGTAGAGGGAGATTCGCTTACGGTGCCCATTTATAGACGCTTCCACATCACACGTTGCATATTTCTGTTTATATTAAGTAAATAATAATTATATTATCAACTTTTTTAAACCTCAATTTTATTTAATTTTTGCCGCACTAAAGTCTTAAACAAGCTTACGGCCCAATTTATGAACAACACCAGGATGACCAAAACAACGTTTTTAAAGGGCCGACAACGCGTAAGCGACACTTTGTTACCGACCCTTTAAAAACGTTTTATGAACCTTTTCAGAAACTACGAATAGGCGATGGAACAAATAAAACACATAAAATAAAATAAACATCAGATAAACAAAGCTTTTACTATTGGATATATTTGTAGTGCGTCACATTCAGACTGCGCCCTATTATAGTATCGTTCACTAGTTAAGCAATGGACTGGGGATACTGTAGCTCTGCTTTTACAAGTTTATGAATAACTTAACATAACATAACTTCACGCCTGTATCCCCGAAGGGGTAGGCAGAGGTGTAGTACACACCAACGACTCGCCAGTTATGTTTAGGTCCTAATGTTACATATTGTTCCAGGGAGTCCCGTACTGGTGTCATGCACGAAGTGGAATGGCGCGGTCGATGCGTCACAGTGCGACCTGAAAAAGTACGCCTTTTCCTCATCGCATTGCAAGACTTAGACAAATCGGTTACTAGCGCTGAAACCGTACAGGCCAAGATAGATATCTTGGAAAACATTCTCATGGACTCTAAGGACGCGATTTCTGCTCTCAAAGACGAGATAAAGAGTGACCCAAAACTTAAAACTGCTTCCGAGACTCAGATGTCGAGCGTCAACTACTTGCTGTCTTACTTGATGTATGTGCGTCTGATGCGCACTATTGAGAGGAACAACCTTTTGGTGCAGCAAGCCGAAGAAGCTCGCAAGAACAACATTCAAATTGATGGCAAGAAAGTACGCCCACAGGACTTGACTAGATTGTACGAAATCATTCTGCAAAACTTCACTGAACTGCAACAACTACCCGGCTTTGAAACCGACGCGGCTTACCAGCAGGAAATTGAGATACAGACAAAGGCGTATCGGGCGTTCCGTTGTTATTATATAGCTCAAGTGCTCACTACTCTGAGACGCTTCAGAGAGGCACTGGCTATGCTCGAAAGATGCAGCAACTATACGGCAGAATCGCTGGCCAGTAAGCTTACTGACAAGCAGTTGCTCGAGAAGTTACAAGTCTTGAAGAAGGATATTGAAAGCTGCAAGTTCGAAGTCCACGCCGACTCTGTGCTGGAAGATGATGACGAACAAGATGAGGACACAAAGTATACAAGCGGCAAGTATAAAGATAAGAAGCCTTTAGTGGACCGCTTGGATGAGTACCGCGAGGACACCCAGGTCCTCACTAAAAACCCTAACATCTATAAAATGCCGCCATCGATGGACGCAATCCCTTGTAAGCCGTTATTCTTTGATTTGGCGTGCAACTTCGTGGAGTTCCCGAACTTGGATGACAAGACTGGTGCGGCTGACAATAAGAAGCAGGGTGCCGGCCTGACTGGGCTCGTCAAAGGGTTCCTTGGTTGGGGCAAGAGTGACAAGTAAACACAAAATTTTCTAGTGGTTTTATTATACTTGGGTTCTCTTTTGAAGTTTCAAATTATACACAACTATAGATATCGCAGCTGTTTATTTTAATTGTACCCGGTAAGCGGCGCTGCAAGTTATCCAGTTTATCCTTGTACCAAATTTCAGCTAGATCCGTTCAGCCGTTTTTGCTTGAAAGAGTAATAAACATCCATACTTATAAACTTTCACGTTTATAATATTAGGAAGATGTTCTCATCATAGCTGGGTATTTGGGGCCCACCAAGCTCATTGTAGAGTCAAGCAACAGTCATTTTGGCCGTTGCATGAATGGGCCGACTCGACCGGGGAAGCACCACCCTCTTACAGAATATCGACGCCAAGTAACAGTATTTGAACTGTTGCGTTCCGTTTGGTGAGTGAGAGTGCCGGAGCCCAAACTCCTTTCCCATCCCCTCCCAAACTCATTTCCCATCCCCTTTCCTTTACAGGGTCGGCAGCGCGAGTGTGACGCCACTGGTGTTGCACACGTACATAGGCCGCGGTAACCGCTTCCCATCAGGTGGGCCGTGTGCTTGTTTGCCACCTTAGTGGTATAAAAAAAATAAAATTAATCGTCCTCAAATATTATAATTAGGTTCGCCACATAAAAACAAGAAAAATAACAATTTCTGTGTCTCCGGCAATATAAGAAAAAAAAGTCGTACTTCTCATTATTATTTATTTAATATAGTTTATAGTAAGGGTTACACGGAAACGTGCTAGGAATATTGTATGTCAAGGACATAACTACATTAGTTCTAAGACCTACTTAACAGACGGACGTAATCTCGAATCCTCGTTAATCAATGGTCATGACGTAACTATCGGGATTATACTCGTGGTCTATTACTCGGGTCTTGATTATTTCTTTATAAATAAATGCAGACTTTCTTGGCGTGCGCAGACGATCAGGATCTTCAAAGTCCACCTCGTATAGCCCAAAACGTTCCCTGTGAAAATATGAATGTGGCGCTTAAAACAAATATGTTAAGTAGTTTTTAGTCATGAACTAAGAGAGTTTGTAAAGCCATTTTGGACAACAAATACAGCCAAACCAATTGATAAGATAGCGTTCTAGAACCAGCTTCCACTAGCCATTTTATTAAAGCTTTTGATCCTTTAATTTACAGCAATCCGCCTGTTGGTAAGCTAAGGTGAAGTCCAAAGAATAGTGGTCGCCATTCTAGATGCTGTCCTTAGAACACTGATCCCTACCGGCCTCGACAGTTTTTTTTTTTTTTTTACATATATATTTAGGACACGTCAATTTGACTTCACCTCGCCTGATGGTAAGCTGAAGGTAAAGTCTCAGGAATGAGGGTCACCATTACATACACGTACCATGTTAACAATGGTGGCACTCAGCTTGACGGCCTCATCAGAAGAGGATTGTCGTCGCAGCACCGCGTGACACCCACCCGTCCCACTAGTGCTGCGACCACAACCCCCCTGCCCGGCTATGCACTTGCTGACCCCTGAACGCAATCAAACCGAAATTGGATTACTATGGAGGGTTTTTCGCAATCGTGCACGGTGGTACCTACCAGGCCGAATTTTGTGACAAATTTGTGTCATCAAATTTCTACCACCAGTTTTTCACGCCCCGCTTAAAGAAACCGAGATTGTAGGAAAAAGGGCAAACGTCGGGCGCTCGGCGTACACGTTAATGTTACAACGTGTCGAAGCCGGAGCCGGGTAACAATACTCATTGCTATTTCGGCGCCGCGCGTCGTGTCTCGGTGGCGGCCGTGTCATTTTCAAGCATGAATTATGTGCACGACACAAATAGACTATAGACACATGTGCCAGTGACATGTAGATTAGTAAGCGTGAATATAACAAATGAATTGTGAAAATGTTAGGTTTACGTAAATTAAAAACGTAATTATGTAATTACTTTGATATTAAGCTAAGATAAATAGCTTACTACTGTTAGGAGTTAGTTTTCTGAGTAATTAAGTATGTTAGAGCCAAATTAAATAAAGAAAGTACACTCCCTGAAAAGCATAATTGCAAATATAATTACGAAAATGCATTACTCAGAATCTAACATAATTTCGTATAAATAGGAAATACGACTTTGTATACTAGTATGTAAGTTTAATTACACCCCGCGACTGCCTCCCACGCCGTAAGAAGCGAATATGCGCTCCCCCGGCTGGTGCCATTTTATTATATAGTAGCTCGCGGGAGGCAGGGCCCATATATAAGTCTGAGGGGTCAATCCGCCCGTCATTCAGTAGCCCGACGTCGCACGGTACAGATGTAAGTACCTATCGTCGTGCAACTCTTATTGCTACCAATGTACATATATGCTATGTGATTAATATGTATAACATGAGTTCTGTAAATAAATGGAAATGCGGAGGTGAGGTAATTTGGATCGCGGGCCAGCACTACAAAAGACTATAAAAGCAGGGACCATTTGTTAGGAAAATATTGGGCAACAAGTAGACAACAAGAGTCTCTCAAGGAACAAGGAAGCTCAACAGGAAGTAGTAGATCAAGAGTAGTGCTGGGCCAAGTACATCCAATGCCTCACTGACGTCAATCAAGTCCACTCATCCAAGTGTTTCATTCTTCGACTCAACATCCGTCAAATACAGTCCACTGAAGGCGACCGCGAAGTAGTGGCAGTCTATTTGGAACCTTTTCAGGTCATAGTCTGTCATGAACCACGGTCCTTAACAAATTACTTTATACAAAAAGTATAGGTACTATAGATGGTTGACCGTCTCCCGGCCGGGACGCGGCCCGGTCTCGACACGATATAGCATGAATCATACTTTAGGCAATGCAACTTACGTATATCCCGCAATCCATTCGAAATTGTCCATTAGACTCCAAGCCACATATCCTTTAACGTTAACTCCTTCGTCTAAAGCGTCTAATACTCCTTCTAAAGCTGCCCTGAAGTAGTTGACTCGACCGTCGTCTTCTATGCCTGTAGATGTAGACCAGCCGTTCTCCGTGATGTAGATCGGAACTTCACTCCCATATCTATCGTGTACAAGTTTTATTACAATGTACAGACTTCTTGGCATTTGCTATTGAAAGAAAAACTATTGGTTAATTACAAATTACAAAGTGTTAGGTCGAAGCGCTACAACAATCTCAATAAAAGTTTTACATAGCTAACTATTACATAGCCGTTAGGTAGATAAGTATATTATTGGGCGTCAAACTTGATGACTACTCTGAAGTACGCGGTTCGAATATAGAGAAGCATGCTCATAATGGCTCATGGCATCGCAGTAAGTACTTAGTTAGCTGTCAACTTATATACCTCATACACATTAAAAAACCGGTCAAGTGCGAGTCGGACTCACTTACGGACTGAATTTAGACAGTACAATACTTCGACATGTAGCGAACTTCGAAAACACATAGATCGACAAGTCATTGTTTCGACAACAGACAATTATTAGACAACACACACCTTCGAATTACCATTACTTCGACAGACGATTATTCGACAGACAATACTTAGACAAGACACTTCTTCGAATGACCACTAGGAACCGGAAACCGGAACCGAAACCACTAGTCTGGAAAGTTGGATTTCGATAGCAAGCTAGTAGCTAGTGTTAAAAAAAACTGTCAACTAGTGGTCATTCAAAGATGTGTTCGAAGTTCGCTACATTTCGAAGTATTGTACTGTCTAAATTCAGTCCGTAAGTCAGTCGGCCTCGCGCACCGAGGATTCCGTACAAAACTGGATTGAAGGGCGCACTTAATGTCACTGCAGAGCTTCTAATCTTGACAGACAGACATACAGATACTTTTTCGTGATGTGGGTAACTACACATTTACGGTGTTTGGACTCTTCTCTTTATTTGTGCTACAATACCTTGGTTCATGCCATATGTCGTGATTCTAGTTCAATGGGAAGTAAGTACCCTACAGGTTTGATGCCAAGGGCAATTTGGTGAAATTGGTAACATAAATGGTTGTACCTTTTGATTGCATTGACGATTGACCTAGAATACTATGTTTTTCATAGCCTTAACATAGTTACAGACTTGTGTATTTGGTATAAATTTAAATTTAATTTAAATTAAATTTAATTTAATTTAAATTTTTGGTACAAACGGACAACAAGTGATCTCTTAAGGGTTCCGTTTTTTCCGTTGACGTACGGAGCCCTAAAATAAAAAGAATAATTCTTAGCTACTAACCGTCAACCAGGAGGAAGATGATCTCGGCCAATCATCAGGCACGTAAAATCCAACCCTGACATCGTCAGTTGATGAGGGAACAATAGTATATTCTCCGTTATAAAAATCAAAGGACATATATCCACCGCCATAGTGGTTAATGCCAAAGAAATCACTAGTACCACGAATGTATTTCTTTTCTTCTTCAGTAAAGTCTGGTAATCGGGATCTACTGTAACCCTGTTCAGCACTCTTTATGGCTACACGCTCCAAAAGTTCTTTGGGAAAACCTCCTTCCTTCGAAAATATTGGATCGGTGTAAATCTGCCACTGGAAAATTAATTTTATTTTCAATATAGTACTAAAAGGCCGATGTTGTTGTTCCTATTCTTATTATATTATCTAATGAACAGCTCGTCATGTTTGCATTACCATTAAATCGCGCACGCGTATCTGTGATAACAATGTCAGGATCAATAATCTATTCCGCCCCCGCTGGCACGCGGGGGGGTTAGATTTCGATGAAATCGATCTACCTATTGGTTTCTTGACTACTGTCAAATTTTAAAAAAAAATCTTCATAGGAGGTCTAGTTATGACCCCCTGAGTCCGAAATGACTCTGGTCAAAAAGTTTAAATATATATATATATATGTATGTATGGTTGCACTTCCCAAAATTTGCGGCACTCTCACGGTCGCATTTTTGCCCCGATCGCTTTCAAACTGCGGTCAAAAATTGCTTGGGTGTAAACTTAGTTTAAGTTCGTGAACGGGTCGAATCCGGCCTAAGGGGACGGTAGGGCCTCACTTTTTGTGAAATCAGTTTTTCCTCAAAATTTCACGTTCCATGAAAGATATTCGAACCGTTCTAATTTTATCCCATAGTATACATGAATACCAACAACTTTTAATTATAAACCTATAAGATTAAAACTTTAACTAAAAGTGGAGGGGGGAAAAACCAAAATTTTTCGGGGAAAAAATCATAACTTCTAACCGGTGAACATTCTTGCAGTCGGAAACATTTTTAATCGATAGCCCATTTTTAAGTCTAAAATAAATGTCCGACAAGGTTTTCGCGAAAAGTTACCGTTTTCGAGAAAAAAAAATTAAACATGTTAAAAATGCGCTCGGCGTGGGTCATAGAAAAAGCATAGGTCATAGAGGGGCAAAAAAATATTTCTAACCGATAGGTTATTTTTTACTCTAAAATAATTGTCCGAAACGTTTTTTGCTCAAATTTACCGTTTTCGAGAAAAAGAAAAAAAATAGTGCGGTACGGAAATCTTCACGAAATATTGTTTAAAGTCCGTAGTTCTCTATATAAAATAATATTAATTGCTTCACGAAATCTACCTGTGCGTTCCCCCTGCGGGAACGGTTTTTTTAAAATCGAATGGGTGTCCCTAACGTAAATTGGGTATCTCTAGAATTTGATATCTATGAACTTAACTGAGAGCTTATCATGAGGTGCGTTGGGTCATAGCGTTATTTCTATCTTCCTACAACCCGTGGATTATTAAAAGCCTTAATCATGGAGACACGCGGTGTGTCAAGCCATTCTCCATTCATTAACTGTGCCATACCTTTTTTTTCGTGCGGAAATCCCTTCGGATTCCGCCGGCCAGCGAGGGCGATTATGTCGGGCTTGAACCGACTAAAACCGCACGCCGTCTCGGGTCTACAGACGCCGGGGTGTAAGGTTGCCCATAGAGCATATCCCTCGCACCCCGACTGACCCTGGGCCATCTCCGGTTTCGAGATGGCCCCCTCGGGTTTGGGAACCACGGTGTCCCCGTCTTGCCCCGGTTTGGGGGAGGGGCGCTAGTCGCCCCACCGTCCCGGCCTGCTTCTGCTGGGGTGACAGGCGGCCTCACCTGTCACCCCCAGGCCAGCGCTCATGGAGGACGGAGGTCGTTAAGCGACCTCCGGCGCTTGAGTCGCTGGCGATACCTACATGCAACTGCACCTATATGGCGATTTTTCATTTCGTTTAAATATTTTCTTGCGCCTCTGCAAGTAGGTCGCATCACGTATCGCTATCGCTACATCACGTAAAACAAACCCTTTTTCACAAGCTTCTATTTAACTTGCTCTTTATGCATGTTACTTCGGGTCAATTACAACTGAATTTTAAAGCAGTTATCCTCATTCGATTGATATACAATTTTGCATGCACGTTTAGTTTTCATGACAATGTATTAATATAGTACTATGGAGCTGGTCTGATGATGGAGTAGGAAGGTGGCTATAGGAACGCCAAAATTAAACAAGATAAACCTATTGAGTTTGAGCTCATTTCTTATTTCTTGACAAACTCTCCGATGTGACATGGTAATTGGGGTCTGATGATGGAGTAGGAAGGTGGAGTTAAGAACTCCTAAGCTAAATAAGATAAATGTATCGAGTTTGGGCTCATTTGTTTTATCCTGGGAAACACTCTGGTGCTATATGATGCTCAAGGTCTAAAGGTTAAAAAAAAAAATAGTATGAACTGTTTCATACGTGGTAATATTATACGTGCCATGATTTCAAAAATCTTTTATAATATAAATCACCACTATATACTGTAATTAAAAGCAGCTAAACTTACCTCAGATTGCCTATATAACTCAGCGGCCAACTTGTCTTCATCGCTATCGCTAAAAGGTACAGTGGAAGATATAGCGATTGTGTAACCACATACTCCACCTTGAGTAGCTTTGAAATCGTTGTTATAGGCATGGTAGGCTCTAGCGTGGGCTAAGGCCATATTTTTAGCACATAAATATTCTCCAACACCTGTTGCATTCAACAACGGAGCTTTGGTGACAGAACCATAGCCTTCAAAGCAAACATTCCACCCTTCATTAAATGTGGTCCAAGATTTCACTCTGTCACCAAAACTTTTATACGCAAGTCGTGCGAAGTCTTCAAACCAGTCAGCGAAGAGAGGATTTAGTAAACCACCCATTTCTTGTAGCTTTTGGGGCATGTCCCAGTGGTATAAAGTTACCATTGGTTGAATATTGTATTTGAGCATTTCGTTTATGAGATTGTTATAGTATGTAATACCAGCTTCGCTAACGTAATTAGATGCACCGGTGGGTAAAAGCCTTGGCCAGGATAGCGAAAAGCGGTACGTGTCGATACCGAGCTCACGCATCATTTCTACATCACGCTTGTATTTATTATAGGAGTCTGCTGCTATGTCGCCATTGCTATGATCTGCTACAACTTCTGGTGTATTGTGAGTCATGCGATCCCAAATACTTTCACCTTTGTCTAAAAATATATTATTAGTACACGTTAGCTATTTAGGTTGGAGAAGAAGGTTGTACTTCTATGCAGAAAATAAATAAATATTGTAAGATACATAACACAACGCCATCTACACACTGTAGTGTAGACTGATTACAGCTTGTAATATGGGTTCTAGAATGTGAATAAACATACTTATCAACCTTTTTCGAAAGAGGCCTACCTGACCTACTTGAATTTAAAGAAAACATGAAGTAGGACCAATTTACCGTCTGCATTCCATCCTCCCTCAACCTGGTACGCCGAAGTGCCAACACCGAAGATGAAGTCATCGGGGAATCTGCGCGCCTGTTTTGGGGTAGTGGCATAGGCTAACGCCACACAAGAGCTGCAATAGAATTCATAATTCACAGAAAGCCAATTTAATCATCTGTAAAATCCCTGTGTAATTTTTTATATCCACAAATCTCGAGGTTCATTGCATAGACACATATAAAAGCCAAGTAAGTCTCCCAAAAGATCCTATTACATTTTGCATTTGGAAGTTTCAGACAGAGCCCGACATAACCGCCCCCACTGGCCGGCGGGGGGGTATCCGAAGGGATTTCCGCACAAAAAAAAAAAGGTACCTACATGATAAGATTAAGATGATAATCAATCGGAATCAAATTTTACTTTTAAGTAGGTAAATAAGTACCTACTATATATTTACTATTTGTACTATTTACTTTGGTCTGTTGTTCCAACAAAAGTAAAATTTCTGATTTTAAACAATGAATTGATCATTTAGGCAGCTAATTAAGAGTTTTACGTTAAATATGTCTTTAAATAAAATAAAAACTCACCAAAATAATATCAGAGAGATCTTCATTATCAGAGACAATTGGTATTCATAGCAACAGATACACACTAAAACTATCGACAGACTGTAAATACTTATAAGGGCTAAATGTAAGCATCTCGTGCTATCAGATAAGATGCCTTACCACACATAGTGACTTATATCAGATAACCATCAGCTCTCTTCACTTAATGTCAGCTACGGACGTTATCTATCATGGATATGGATAAGAAGATTTTCTAATATCATGTTTTTGACCCTGAGTTGTTTATTTCACGTAATCTTGTTTCTACACTAAAGATGCCGCGATGGAATTGGTTCTATAGATTAGAGGTTCAACTTATTTCGTCTACCGCCTGCTTTGAAGATTAACTATTTAAGGTTAAGGGAGTTTTCGACCGTATAATAGCCGTCATCACCTGCACCTGGTCGACGGATCTTCCTTTGAGTTGAAAGACCATTACACTACCGTCCATGATATTATGAAGCAATTTCATAAATAGTGAAATAATTTTATTCTTGTAGGCAGAAATAGCCTTCATCGTGGTTTTGCGGGTTTATTGTAAAGGTTCACTTGTAAACTATATCAATAAAAGGAATCTAAGCACAAAACTGGGGAACGGCTGGACGGATTTGGATGATTTCTTTTATACTATGTTCAAAATTCATGAAAAACGCCGGGGCGAATAGTTAGTCTATACTATAATAAAATTGTAAATTAGTTGTGTCTGTACATTGGAGATATAAAAACAAGTTGAATTCCTGAGACGAGCTCAGCCGAATACAAGGGATTTTCGATTTTGCGTTTTTTCTTTTTTTGCGATTTTTTGCGTTTTTTTTTATCTTGCAATGGTTCACCCCAGCACGAATGTATTACCGAAAACAGCAACTCGATAGCTCATCTCCTTCATACCCAAAACCGTGACAGAAAATTGGCAACGACGACGACGTCGACGACAACTCCATAGCAATAGGGCTTTTCTAAAGAAAATCCCTAAAAATACTTGGGTTATGTTAAATGAATGATACAGAACACGAAATTTTTTTTGGAATACTTGCTTTTGTCTGTTTGTTAGCGATGGACGCAAAAACTACTGAACGGATTTTGATGCGTTTTTTTATTAGAAAGGTCTTGGTCACACTTAATAGTAGTTTATGCAACTGTCATATAAGAAGGGGTATTAAAACACGAGTCTGTTTATATAAGCGATAATAGGTTGACTCGAGTGTTTTAATACCTAAGTTATATGCAGTTTCATACACTACTTTATCTTCACTCATAGCAAAAATTGAAATTAAACAAAGTAGGTAGGTTACAACGAAGTAATTTAGCGTGCGCCATTTTTTAGGGATTTTCTTTAGAAAAGCCCTATTGCTAAGGAGTTGTCGTCGACGTCGTCGTCGTTGCCAATTTTCTGTCACGGTTTTGGGTATGAAGGAGATGAGCTATCGAGTTGCTGTTTTCGGTAATAGATTCGTGCTGGGGTGAACCATCGCAAGATAAAAAAAAATGCAAAATCGAAAATCCCTTGAATTCGGCTGAGCTCGTCTCAGGATTCCAACTTGTTTCAATATTCAGCCTAAAACCTTAGACTAGTTTAATGAATAAAAAAAGATAGCGGTGCTATAATGAGTTTTATGATACAGTTGGCGGTACTATAATATTTTTAATTTTATGTATATGCGTTTATAACGTGCGTATGTATAGAATCGTCTTTAAATTCGTAATTCGAATTTTTCGATTTGAGTGTAGATAAAATCTGTTTTTTATTGCAATTGGTTAAGTAGATCTGAAGATATGGCCGATATCTGACGATAACTGACCACCGAGCGGGCGGAGCCGCGGGTATCAGCTAGTTATGAATAAAAACAGTTTATAAAAATTACAATTTTTAATAATTACCATCTACTTCCAAAGTCATGAAGTTAATGTTTATATGTGCATCAATCATTTATGAAAGAATCCGATCTACATAATGCTTGTATTGGCACAGTATACTTTACATAGGGAAGTTGTACCTAATATGATAATGTCTTAAAGTACGAGTACCATCTTTAGCTATTTTGGTGACAAAATTCGAAAGACAATCACGTTATTGACCTGTGATTGAATTATTAAAAGATATAATAAATTAAAATGTTTCCATTTATAATTTGAAACCAATGGCTTTTGTGGTTAGCACAAATATTTTACGAAAATTAAAAAAGTTGCCATTTGAAGTATAAAAATATAATAAACTTTGAAACAATATATTTTATACCGTTTAACATTTACATTTTATAAAATCACATGTCCGTGTAATAGTTGCGATACCGTGGATTTTATATTTAGGATCACACATAATAATGCACAGTCAAAGCAAACGAGGCTAGCGTAAACGAACTTATGTCATATACCTACGTATTACGTAACATCGAGGCGTGAACACGCCCATATCAATAAACATTTTACGATACACGTAACTACCATATAGGAGACAAACTATGTATATACAAATGGGCAGATAGGTCGTCGGATAAAATTTGAGAGCATCAAAATCGCGCGACACGCGCATAATCGATCGCGAGGGGATGCTACCGGACGACACTGCAATAAATAACTAATACGGTCAGATCGAACTCTCTATAGGTACTTCTATAGAAGTCCTGTAAAAAATCACACAAACGGAGAGGCGCCAGTCGGCCGAGAGTCTCCACCTCTTAGATTCCTAGAAAAGTCCTGCGCGTATAGCAACGTCCTGGCGCATGGCGGTCCCACAGCGGGGCGGGGGCGGCGGGGGCGGCTAGCGCGGCGCGGCCAGCGGCGGCCAGTGCGCGCGCTCGTGCGGCGCGCGGTCGGCCGGCGCTAGCAGCTGGCCGCACGTGGCGCACGGGGCGCACGCGCCCAGCTCCGCGCCGCGGCCCACGCTGAGCTCCTGCTGCTTGGCGATGTCGGGCAGCAGCGCCAGCAGCTCGGGGAACACCTCGGCGAAGTGCGCGCCCAGCGCCGCGCGGCAGTGTGCGTGGAACTGCTCGGCGCCGATGGAGTTGTCGCGGAAGGCGCGCGACGCCAGCTTGAACTCTTCGACGGCGGGCGCGGCGCCCAGCGCGGCCGTGAACTTCTTCACCAGCGCGCGGTTCCTCTGCTCGAAGTCGGGCGGCGGGATGTACGTGTGCAGCGGCGCCGGGAACGTCTGCCCCGCCGAGTTCGTGAACGTCATCCCGTCGCACGCCGGTCTCGGTTTGAATCCCGGCGGTGGGGGTACGCCCCCGTTCGGAATTTTCTTTGCAGGTAGACAGTTTTCCGTTTTAGCGCTGAGCGGCGGATAGTCCTTCGCGGCGAGGTTAAAGTCCCCGGTCCCGCCGTTCTTGTTCTTATCGGTGCCCGCGGGGCCGGAGCTCTCCACGGTTTTAATTTTTTTATCGCTCTCGACGTTCGGGGCGCTGTTGATGGACGCATACGATTCCTTCAGTAGCCACTTGTCGGTCGTTCCGTTAATGTGAAACATATCGTCCAAGTTTTCCTTTTTGCTGTTTTGTTTCTTTTTCTCCTTTTTGCTCGGTTTTATATTTTCCGGTGGCGACGGTTGAGTTGGTTGCTGTTGTTTTTTAGATTTTGATTTCGCAAGGTTAATGGGTAGTGTGGGAAAATCGGCGACGGGGTTGAAAGACGGTTCTCTTGGCTTCGGCGGCGGTTCGGGTTTAGCCGGTCTCTGTTTATCCTTGGACTTAACGGTGATCCACTGGGGCGGGGTGACGGGCGCCGATGCCGACGATAGTGCTGGGAACGCCTCGGAATTCATTGGGGCTTTTTTCGACTGAGAACTGGGCTGGTGACTTTTTAGAGCTTGCATCTCTTGACTATTGATTAGAGTAACCTGTAAAAGATATATACTTAGTCTCCCATGTTAATCACTTTAAATATTCATATTAAAACGTTGGAATAATGAAATGACATAAACAAGAAACGCATGTACCTTAGGTGCTTGCACCGTGCCAGCTCCAATGCTCGGATGATCATCCCTGGGTACTAGCAGCGAAGGGAAGTCATCGTCAATAGGCGGCGCTTTCTTCTGCTGAGGCGGGATAGTGATACCGCGGTTGCCACTTGTTTGCGTGAGGCGGAAGTTGCTCGCTGACGCGGGCTGGCTGTGCAGCTGGATTGACACGCTGGGTTTAGCTGTAACAAAAAGGAAAAAAACCGGTAAGTGCGAGTCGAACACGCACACTGAGAGTTCCGTACAAAACTGAATTGGGGCGAACTTAACGTTGCTGTAGAGTTACTAGCCTTGACAGACAGACATACAGAGTCTAGTTCAGGCTTATCTCTTTAATGAAGATCATTTTTAACCTTAATTTTCGACACTGTAATTTTCAGTATAACTACAGTAACATTCCCTTTTTATTAACTTTATGTGCGACAGAGAGAACGATCTACAAAACCAAAGCAAACCGATTGTAGCCGGACTCTCATTCTTGTACCCGACGACGCGACGTGTCAAATCAAAAACCGGGTATTGTACGTGCATAACTAGTCTTCTGTCCTAAGAAAGGAAAGTAGTGTAGTAGTATTAGCACGACATAGCACCGTCCCAATTTACAGGCTAGCCTAGTTCGGAGACATGAAATGTAACTCCTGAGATATTCTGCTTTTGTATGAACATATTTTATACTCACTTGTAAGTATGACCTCCTGTGCCAAAAGAAGATTTATACATACATATAATCACGCCTTTTTCCCTTCGGAGTAGGCAGAAACAACAGCTCGTCATCTGCTTCTATTCTTACATACTTCACGAGCTTATGGCTTCGTCTCTTGTTGAACAAATTAATGATGTATTGAAAAATGCGGTCAAAATCACTCGAAACAAACTCGGAACACAGCGGGCTTGCATGAAACGTTTAATGACAGTAGAGTTAGGTCGTCAAGTGTGATGATGAAATGATTTATATATTAGTATAAAGTCATAACATGGGTGTACTTACAATTCCTGACGATGGTGGCAGCGACAGTCGTGGAGGAAGGCGCGGCGGGGCGGGGTGCCGGACCGCCTCCCAACGTTGGGAAGTTCTTATCGGTGCGAGCCAACCCATCCATTCCTACAACAAAAATATCCAACAATCAGTTCCCACGGCTGGTTTAGCCCTCAGGATTGGCGCTCGGATGAAGACGCAGGGAGTCCTCACGGAATATCAAATCAAAAGAAAGTAACCTGAAGCTATCGGTCGTATACCACAATGCTGTGAAGATGTTTAAAATAATTCGCAACGCAATTGGCTACTATACCTTGGCAAATTCATGCGTGACACTTGGTACGAGCGGGAGGAGGAGCGTAAGGCAGGGGGCGGAGGGGGGGGGGGGGGGGTGAAACGTGCGCGCGGTCATTTTTAGGCTTGTTCTTTGGTGAAAATTATAAACAATCAAGTCACTGTATTGCGTGATGTTATTGTTCATAATATGTGAGAGCTCTGCGACACTAGGTTAACGAGGTTTGAGAAGTTTAAGAAGGTTTAAGAAGCTGTAAGTGAAATCTAAATAATTGTGGTTACCATTGAAGATATGTACCAACAATGTTCAATACTAAAATGGTGGTCCTCAATTTGACGACATCGATTAAATGCGTTTTCACACCCAATTAAAGGACCCAAAGGATAATGCGAGTAGCAGGTGGGGTCCATCTCACCCCCCTGATATGATGTGCCAGTCAATTTTCCGGGGAGAAGGCCAGCTAGTCGCCTATAAGAGAGTAGGGCGATTACAGATCATTATCACCGTCACCACAGCCTTAATATCAGTTGCAACCGCTCTCTTACTCTCGATTTGACCTCCCTGGGCTTTTGCGGGAGCGACTGCCATCTGGGCCCCTCAATCCTGAGAGGAAAGCCTTCACAGAGCCTCATCTGTTAATCAGCAGGTGTACCGACTAGCTTGGGCCCTAAACATGTTGGTGGGCTGTGTAAACACCCCGGGCCGTGGCGGCAGACGTACCTTTGTAGACGCGATGGTGCGCGGCGAGCAGGGGGCCGGAAGGTCCGGCGGGCGCGGCGGACAGCGCGGGGAACTGCGCGGCGCTGCGCGTGTCGATGTCCACGGGCGCGGGCGCGGCCGGCTCGGGCTCGGGCTCCGGCGCACGCTCGCGGTGCTCTCTGTCAAAGTGCGCCATTCATACTACGCTCTTTTTAGGAAGCTGATATGGAACTTACATCTGAAACGTTGGGCCCGCACGAACCACGAACGAAAGACGTAGCCTTTACGCACTATGAATTTATTTCGGATTCTTTCCGTAGGTCTCGGGTCGTACGAATTGTTACGTGTCGTTTTTGGCCCGATTGCGGGATAAATTTTTTTCATGCCCGAAACTTCAGATATGTTTCATGATAATAGTTCATGTAACTGGTTCTACTCTATTGAAATAAAATCATTTTTAACATATGGCGATTTATTTTGTACTATTTTATTATTTACACTGTTTCCTGTTGTGTGTTGTACTGGGATCTAGTTATTCACTTAGTCAAACAAAAAAAAAACGACAGGTTGCACTCCAGGAGTGCCAGCAGAAGTGAAAACTTGCATATTGACGGTGTGCATTTTAGATATTTTTGATTACACCGCCACATTAATTCAATGAAATTTTTGCACGAATCGCTTTATATCAGTATAAAAGTACTATCATTTATGTGATAACATACAATATTCATTTTTTGCGCTATCGTACACAAACATGACAATTTATATTACATGAAAAATTTAACACTTCAGAACTATTAAAATTATTTTACAATAAAAAGTTTATCTTTCAGAAAAATCAACTTCCATCCATAATTTTAACGACTTTTTCACCATCATTATTACCAGAACCATCATCGCCAATATTATGTATAAAGTACTCACTCATTTTCTTTCGCTATTTCTTCGTCACTTTCATTAATAGATGCACTTTGTTTAATTTCCATTTTATATCAATAGACTTATGGTACAAAATAGAATAAATATTACAAAAAATGTTTCTTGGGCCTCGGTCGGAATCGGTCTCAGTCATGACGACTCATTAGACGAATGCGCCACCAAGGTTGTTAAGTACAGTGTGAAATTAGCGCTTCTATATTTGTTGTCTTACGAATTTTTGCGATCAGGTCACGTGTTTACTGACGCGAGTTTAACCTTTTTTACCCATAAAGAAGTTTTCACTTCAAAAATAAAACACATCAAGACACTTTGAGCTCATTGAGCATAAATAGTAACACATTTTGATGTCGCTCTCGATGTAGGCTATATCGACACTGTATACATTTTGATTGGCGTGGGATTGTATATAGATTCGACAGCTAACGTAGAGCTAAGGGAAGTAGTAATGTTAGCTACCTGGGCGTCCTCTGCGTGACCACTGGGTGCGGCGTGATGTTAAACTGCAGCTCGAGCGTTCGCGCCTGCCGCGCCGCACCGCGCGTCATGTTGCGGCCGTGCACGGTCGCCTTGTGCGCTGCAACACACTACATTGTTATGCCGCAACATTATAGAATGCATCTATCCTGGAATACGTAGCTGGGTTAGACTGGCTAGTGGATATCTGACACATGGTCATAGGGATTTATACACTTCTGTCAACTATTTAATAATATTTATTAACTTTTTAATAATATTTATTAAAAAGTTGACAGAAGACTTCATAAATAAATATAAGGCAGTCAAGTACTTCGATACAAGATGTGGGTACATGGAAATTTAAACAAACCAGGTTCTTAGTGTCTTCAGTAACAGACCCTTCCATCGGTATTGGGGCTTAATATTTTGAATTGCTAGCATGCAATACTACCAAATTCTTATGTCCATCAATTCATGTATGCGTTTGGCGTTCGGTGTTGCACAGGTTTTTGCCGGCTTGACCGGCCCCTTGTCTGCATATTTTTTGCAGATCATTATTCAGTTTCGTCTGGAGTGGTGCAAATTCTTTGCAAAAACAGACAGACATTTTATTAAGGTATGTTCATAATATTATGTAAATTGTGTCATCACTGTAATGGGTTCAATTTGAATTATTGATCAAAATTTTCTTTAAATGTTTCAGTATATTTTAATTGAACTGTATTAGGTTCTTACGAGAAATAAATTCTTTACACCCAGTAGTTTAGAGACTTGGGATAGACTTTGCCCAATTAGCAACAATGAGCTAGATGCTGGCTAGGCTGCTATTTGAGTTAACCAAATTTGTAATACTCGACGTTCATCCTACTTCTGAAAATGTATTATACACTAACCTTTCAGATCAATCTCGCTTCTAAACACAGCTGTCAAGTGTTGTCCAGCACATTCTCCTTCCTCACATAGGTAGTGGTCTGTCCTGAAGTGGTGCGCGAGCGCCGTGTGGGATGCATAGTAGAGGTTGCGTCCATCAGCATCACAAAGATGACAGTACAAATGCTCTTTGCGTAGATGTCGATACAACTCGTCAGCGTCCATAAAACGCTCCTCACAGAACTCGCATAGTGGATGACCTCTGTGGGTGAAAAAAGTTAAGTTTTTAATCCCCGACGCAAAAACGGAGTTTTTATAAATTTGACGTCTATGCGTGTGTCTGTGGCATCGTACAAAATGTATAGAAGGGTCGTGATACGGAACAAACATATAAGATGGGGCGCGGGCAACACGCGGACACGACGCTTGCGACGACTGCGCCCTATTACAGTCGAACGGACTCTTTTATTATAGTCGTTCGACGAAGCTGTCTAGACAAATCAATCGTGCGGGGTAAGCGCGAGGTGGCGTACCGAATAGCCATACATCTACTCGGTACAAATGATTCCAGGGCTCTATTATTTGAAAAACCTTTTTTATTTTATTTTTAAATGAATAGTTTTGTTTGTTAAATTGTTCATACTAAAATGTGTTGTAAGAGATTGTAAGTGTTGTGATTGTAAGTGAAAATTTGAAATTTCATTAGGATTCGTTTAGGGAAGAAAGGTGAGTGATAAAGAAATAATAAATATATGTATATTTAGTAAAACTGACTATTTTTTTAAGCAGATCTTTCTTGAGAATTGGTAACAGATGGCGAATTCAAAATCGAATCCAATAAAATCAATATGGATATAGCTGTCGAGGTTTTCAGGGTTGGTAATAATACTAATAACGAATATACTATCCATTTCGCGATCAAAGATGGCGGTATGGTTTGCGGGGTTGGTGATTACGAATATACTGTCCAAATGCTAAATTTAAAAAGAAACTAGTTGGTAGTTTAGTTTCCTGAACCTATTAGATATGAACGGTCATCTACCAATGTCTTTTTTTTTTACGTTCGGAAATCATCTACCAATGTCTACCATACATAATGATGAACTTACAGTAGGGCGTGAAACAATAACTTTTATATATTATTATATCTAGCTCTCATGAAAAGTTGATCCAATAACTTGTTCGCGCAACGCTATGTTTAAATTTTGTTTGAAATGATATGCCTTGAGTGATTAGCACAGCAATATGACGGATCCACCAAAAAGGATATCCTAATTAGGAGTTAAATAAATTTTGCATAAATTACATAAGTAATTTAAAAATAATATAAATGTGACAAAGAAAGAAAGTTGTGTATGTCTAGACAGTGGCGGCATTTCGGAAACCATCAAAATCGATGGGACCACTGTATGTAGTTCCACTGTGGCCCTATCCTGAATCATACAGAAGAGACGAGGCGCGGACAAGACGTCGTCGCGCGGGGTGAGCAAAGGGGTTAAGGGGTGCGCGGGGTATTACTATGAAGACATGGCACCAACCCGGGCGCCCGCGTCGGATACGCGCTGCGAAGCTTAAGTGAGAAACGTTCTTTGCGCCCTGTCTGTTTAATATACTTTAAACGCGGGTACGTCTTATACGCATCGTCGGCGCATCATTGTCTTAAGTCCGTTCTGTTTATACCCGCACCTTACTGCTATGATCGTGGATAACTTTGAGTCATTCTTGTATGGGACTACGTATTTCGTAATAAATATAATAATAGCCATGTTTTCAATTCCACGAGAAGTTTATAAACAAGTTCCGATAACGCCTTTTATATATTTTCACATCACCATGGACAAACGAATGTGATGCTGAGATTGTGAATGTCATCGGAAATTTAGTACGGCGTAAAAAAAATACATAATAAAAGTTATAAAATAACCTAAAATAATTTTTATTCTAGTACCTATATTTTTCATTATAGCAAACAATACCGTTGTCGATAATTCTGCCAATGTCAGACGTGAGGTGGAGGCTTTTTTGTAAAGTACTAGTAACCGAAATTACTAGTATTTTAGTTAACCCCTCCAGCTAAGTTAAATTGTTTGTGTTGTGTGTGGGTTCACGCCGGTAGTCTACTAGCCAGGATTCGAACCCAGGACCTCTCGATCGTAAGGTGGACTCCTTAGCCACTAAGCTACCTACCCTTCAAAACTTATGACAGCAATTTAGTGAAAGAACGACTTTTCCTTTCTCCAACTGCTTCTTAACACAACATAGATACTCATCATCAATTCATCACCGCGTTAGTCCCAGTTGCATCCAAAGCTTGTACCTACTTTGGAGCCCAGAGTCCGTTCATTTACTCTTTCTCTTGATTTGGCTTATCTTGACTTTTGCGGAAGCGACTGCCATCTGGCCTCCTAACCCCTACAGTATGCGACAGTGCCTCGTCCGTTAATCAGCAGGTTGACCGCCTAGCAGGTGAGGTTGGCCTGATCCCCACCACCATGAAGCTGATTCTGTTTTGTAACATGACCAGTATCAACTAGTATCGTTTCTCTGAAATCTTCGACAAATAAAAATGCCACTTCTCATAATAATGTTACTGTTTAAATCTCGCATTGTTCTGTTAAAGATATCAATCGACCCCTTGTTAGCCTTTGCGGACTACAAAGACGCAACCTTATGAAACTGAAGCTCTGTCGCCTGACTCTGAATGAATATTCCTATTGTAATAGAACTCTGGTAGGCAGAACGATATTTTTAGTATATGTGGGAAGGATTGAGTGTAGAAGAAAATAGCCATTGTAACGCACATGCGTTACAATGCGGGCAATTATCTAGTATTATTTGCCATACTTAGATAACAAGTAATCTATATGGTTAATAACGATATTATCACGTAATATTCCGATAAGAATATGTGTATACATTAGCGTAACCAAATACATTATTTTAATGTAATAATACCTTTTTTTTTCGTGCGGAAATCCCTTCGGATACCGCCCCCGCTGGAGAGCGGGGGGTCTCCAGCGGGGGCAGTTATGTCGGGCTTGAACCGACTAAGACTACTACCCATAGAGCATATCCCTCGCACCCCGACTGACCCTGGGCCATCTCCGGTTTCGAGATGGCCCCCTTACTTGCTCTCCACTGTGCCATCTGCTAATCAGAGGGACACGTGGAAAGTTTCCAAACAGCCCTCAACAGGGCCGTCCTCGCCTCGGTCGGAGTTGGCCGTAGGCGGCAGCGTCTCTCCCGCCCTAGGAGAGAGGCGCTGCCGCCTCCGTTGCCCAGGGTGCACCGCGTGGAGGTCCCCAACCAAGCACCTCAATGTAATAATACTTATACTAATTTTAATAATTATAGTGAAGTGTATGGTAAATATTTATTCACCATATATCATATGCTATGGGTATCTTAGCTACCTAATTATGTAAAACTTGTTCTTTTATAGATCTTTTTTTTTCAAAGAATATTCGCAACCGAAATTTATTTACAAATTAATAATATTCCCCCTAGCCCCGCCGGCAAAGTCAAATTGCTTGTTTTAGGAGTGGGTTCACGTCAGTAGTGTAATGGCCAGAATTCGAACTAAATACGGGCGTAGTGTACTACTATTTTCAAGGAAGGCACTGACAACCGGAGGCGTAGTCCGTAATATATCGCGTATATTACACACTATTGTTTCGTGGGAAACATAATTCAATATACTCCATTAATATCCGCTTGAAATACGGATCCCCTTCCCGTGACCCACAGAAACCTTTACTATAATCTATCTCTGTGCTAATTGTCATTCGATTCCGCTCAGCTGTTTTTGCGTGAAAGAGTGTCCATTCATCCTCACAATCTTTCACATTTATTCATTTACTAGTTGATGCCCGCGGCTTCGGCCGCCACGAATTCTGTTTCCGTTCCCGCTACCCATGGAACCTATTCCAGGGATAAAAGTAGCCTATGTGTTATTCCAGACTATAATTTGTACCTAAGCCGTCAGAGCCTGATTAACAAACATCCAAACTTACAAACATCTGCAAAAACTTTCTCATTTATAATATTAGTAGGATAGTAGGATTTATTTCATATATTGTATGATTTGTAAAGTTAAAGATTTTCAATGAGTATTCAGCACATTTTTATAACTATTCTCACAAGTTCCAGTCCAGGGCATGCTACTTCCCCAATTAAACCCGGTTTACTTCAGTGTTCACTTCATATCAACATTGAATGGTGAAATAATAATATATGGAGTTCCAAAATTGCTACAGGTCGTCAGACTCATAGAGATAAAAGTATAAGTTGAAACTAATTACATGAACCATTTTGAAGACAAGGTCAATGCCTTCAAAGTTATTAATACATTTGGTATTCATTTGTATAAAAATCAAAACAACTTATATATGTACATATATGTATAGATGTTATTGAATGTACTATGGATTTTACGATTTTTGACACTAGCCAATTGAAATGTCTACATATGCTACTTGTACCGAAATTTATAATTCATTATAAATTATCATCCATAAATGTATTTGTGGAACATGTATGAATGTCTAAGAGGATGTTTACATGTGTTGTTGTGATATGACATCACCTGTGTGATGTGTCGTCGAGATCGCCTTTCCGTCGATGGTGTGCGAGCTCTTGACGTGTATAGCATTTGCGCTCATTAGTGAAGATCTAAAAATGAGAATACACATATATTTATTATTCCAAATCATGTTATACATAACGGTAAACACCACTCGCCATAGGTTTACCCTCATACTGTAAAACAGAATTAACGCATAATGTGGTTTGAAATAGACTTTCTTCTGTGAATACTCTAATTGTACAAGAACTTCTAGCTATGGTTCACTATAATATGGGTTTCTTCAAACTGGTAATAAAAATGTACATAAGCTACTGGAAGCATTCCCCCATTAGGTACTATGCTTATTTTCCACATTAAAGGAGTATAAAACACGTTGTAAATAAAAGGGCAAGTTTAGTTATCAAACCATAATAAACAAACTACAAATTGGATAACAAAGGCATAAAAATTAAAACTTTTAATTATTCATTTAAGGATGTCAGTCAATTATTCCATCACTGTAACAAGTTTTACATGATGTTAATTACTTGTTGCGTTTTCCTTAAGATTGAAAAAGTATGTAAGTAGAATACAGAAAGAATGAAAGTTAATTTATTTATAATATTATTAAACAGTCTCAAAAAAAGTTTAATAGACTATAATTAAATATGACATTCTATAGCTTTATTTTTATATTCATAGTTTAATGATAGATACTTGAATACACACCTTCAAATGTTTAACACAGAGATCACAAAAGTGTCTTTCATGCACCTTCCTCATGTGATCATTGAGCATGGCAAATGTACGAAAAGGTGGTATTTTCTCACAGATTTTACAGCGGTTCTCCAGCAACCATTCATATGCCTGTTTGATCTCTTCACTACAGTAGCCAATCTTAAACTGCCTCTCAAAGAGTCTGTCAGTGAAAACCCTGTTACGAAGCTCTTTGTAAGGTTGGATGGAATCTGTAAAAACAACCTGAAATAATAGCATAATATTTGTACAGCTTTTCTTTTAGTAATAGGTCTGAACTGCTTCAAAGTCATATCTGAAATACATTTATATAAAGTTTATAGATGTTGCACCTAAAAATATTTTGTATTATATTTCTCACTGGAAGTACACAAGACTACAACATACTATATTAAAATGTATTTTTTAGATACATATCAGAAAAATTATTAAGTATGTGAGATTTGATGGTATCTATTCATTCCCTTTTATGGCTTCAGAATTCAGAACTTTGAAAGTACCAACTTCCTGGCAAGAGACATCTTTATGGTTTTTAGTTGTGTCTGTATATTGGAGATACTTAAAAAAAATACTAGTCTTATGTTAAGTGAACGATTCTAAACACAAAAATATTTTTTTTGGAACTCATATTTTTTTGTCTGTTTATCTATTTGTTCACTTTGGATGCAAAAACTACTGAATAGATTTTAATACAGATTTTTCTATTTGAAAGGACTTCGTTAGATTTTTTTGATTAGATTGATTGCAATTGGTTAAGTAGAACCAGAGATATAACCAAAAAACAATAACCAACCTAGCAGGCGAGCTGCAGGCATCAGCTAGTCAAAAATATAATAGATTAAAAGTTATGTACTTTTGAGTTGAAATAAATAAGTAGATTAAGACTCTAGTAATATTTAATAATTAAATATTATTTATCTAGTAATATTTACATACACTTTTGCAAAAACCATCAAGATAATTATTGTGGTTACCAGGTGGTAGAGACATTTTTACAGTGGGAATAGGCAGTCTCCATGCACACTAACCAGCTTGTAAAAGTTTCTCCCTTACTTTCGTTTTTCCCTAACATAAGTTCAAAATTTATTTGTGGTTCAGGTTAATATTGTCTGGTTAAAGATAGTAATAAATCTCTTTCTCAATTGTGATCCTTGTTATAGATAATTTTGAAAAACAAATGTCTCGAATCCATAAAAGTAAAAAGAAACAATAATGTAGCTTATGCAGTAGGCTGTAACCAAAATGTTACAATACATTTTCATTGACATTCTGAAGTGTTTACCAGTAAGTTCAGCACTTGACTTTTGACAGTCACTCAAGACTAACAATTACTGAATAATTAAAAGAAATCTTTCAAGATAACTTTTCACTTGACATAATCATTCCAAAGAAATGTCTGCATCCAGTATGATAATTGGGAATATAAAATAATTTATACCAATATATCCCAATTATGATTTTTACTACCAGAAACTTAACTAACACTTTGCGACATAAGAAATCAAATATTTGGTTACAGTTCAGATAACATGTTGAATGGATTTCAGTTTATTACATCGTGTTTTTGTATAACACAATGTTGCACAATTATATATCATAACTGATCTAAGACAGCTCATCATATTCATAACTGTAACTTACCCTTGAAAGGTCTTGCCGACAAATAGGACATTCATTTTGCAGGCAAAGCACTCGCATTCGAGTAGAACACTCGAAACATACGGGATGATCACATTCCCCAATTGAATAGTACAAAACGTTCTTGAAACAAACTACGCATGTATTTTCATTTGTCTGCGAGTCAGCCATGGTTTCCAATTGGGTTCTGTAAATTTCGAACACCATTACGATAAATAAACAGGTTAAGCGGATTAGAGTGATATATTTGTAGGAATAAATAGTATGTGTACCTACGTAAGAATATATGAAAAGGAAGGATGAACGAAAATTTCGTGTTAAAAATTGACAGCAAGACACAATGATTGCCATATCAAAAATTGAATTCTATAATAAGGTCTGACACACGAAACATGAGCCAGACAATTTTTAGACATTCTTCATATGGCCACACCAAATAGATGTCAAATGTTTGTACCTACCAGTACCTACATGATTTTGCTTTTTTTGCTGGGAAATTATTATACACCATTAAATATGTACCTATACACCTATTAGGAGTGAGGCTAGAAAGCTACTATTCAACATGATTAATAAATTTGATGTGAGAAATAACGACAATGAAATGATTTTCAATGAGAAAGAAGAATGTTTGTTTACAATCTTGGAGACCATTGGTAAGTTCGACATGTGAATCTTGATCTTTAGCTCAATCTTAGTAGATGTAGGCATATTTGCATAAAACATTGTTTTTTTCTGTACATCTTGTTATCCATGAAAGTGTATTCAATGTTTTAAATATTTTCGTATTTCTTTCAGAAACCGAAGTTATAGATGTTAACAAAATTAAAGAGTCTGTCAAAAAACTTAAAGATATACATAATTAAGAACGGATTACAGCAACCAAGTACATGGAGGAAATATCAGCAATGACAGGTAGATACTAACAATTTACTAGAGAGGAAGAAATTTCCTACCTAGGTTCGTTATGTAGTAACTATCAATCTACATACAAACATTAATGATTGCTTTATAATAACAAACTTCTCAACTTCTGGTTTTAGATACCAACCGAAAGTATGCAACATCTACCTACTCTTTCTTGTGTATCTAAATATTTAGTTTTTTTTTAGAATGTTTGTATAATTGGTTAGTTTCAGTAATTATGTAGTACTCATAGGAAAATTTTAATCAATATTATTTGCATATTTTTTTTCAGATGTTAGTCTCGCTACATTAAAGCGCATTAAAAAAGAAGGCCAATCGAACAACAACATTTGGAGTACGCCTGGGAAAAAGAGACCACATCCAAGTACTGTATCAAATCTAGACAACTTTGATATATGTGCCATTAGAAACAAAATTAATAAATTTTATACTGTAAAAAAACAAGTACCTACTATTAGGAACTTGCTTGCAGAGTTAAGAGATGCAATCGGATTTACAGGAAGTAGGGAGACTTTAAGAAGAATTTTGCATGACAATGGCTATGAATTCAAAAAGAATTCCAATGAACGATCATTACTCATAGAAAGATATGAGATTGTAGCTTGGCGGAATAGAATTTTAAGAAAAATGTACCAAAGATGCTTTTGAAAGTGTAACAGTTGCAGAATGGAATAATTGCATAGAACACGTCATAAAAATCGAAAATAATTACATTCAAAAAGATAAAATTATGGAAACAGAACTGGAAAGTTTTATTATAAATGTAACAGAAAATGATAGTAGCGATAGTGATGAACCTCTTGAAATAGATTTTTTGGACTCTGATTTTGATTACGAATCACAATAAATAAAGAAATTATAATAACATTTTTTTTATTTCTCCTTACAATTATAGACGAATTAAATACAGAAATACTATATTGAAACTAATAAATCAATTTACAGTCTATATTTATGACACTCGCTCTGTCAAGACGAATCTAAAGTCGTATAATAAATCAAATCAATAAAAAAATTGTATGAAGTAAAAGTACAATAATATTTGTCTATAATCCAAGATGTATTTCTAGTATCAAAATGTATTTTACCTACTGTACGCAGTGATACCAGAGCTAGATTTTTTGAATTTGCCGCTGTTTTCCAGGCTCATGTTTCGTGGGCCAGATTCTAACTAAAATAACTACCTTATACACGAACTCAAAGTATGGCAGGGAGATCAATAAAGTACATCACTATACGCACCATTTCCGGTCGCAACGTCAGTGGCGAGCGAGCGGTGCGATGATAGAATGTGGCCTTGGAGATCATATCAAATAAATCTTCTGAACACATCCCATTGTATAGGTGGTAGAAAACGGATGTAGAGCAGGCGCTACAGATTTATGAGTTTGACAAATTCGAGGACCGGCAACTGTGACCGGATTCCTATTCCTGGGACTCCAAATAACTACAAAACACATTTTGCTGCCAGGTGTGATGGTCGCTTATCGCCTACTTTTTTTACTTTTTCAGTATTTACAATTAGTCTACGCTTAGAGTATAGCTGTTATACGACAACGAGTCAACGACAATATAGGGTAGGTATTGTCTACAATTTGGTACATTGCATATACCAAGTTGTAGATAATCTCTTCACAAATATGAAACAGTTTGAAAAATCATCGTAGCTTATTTAGAAACTCTTTTTGGTCATTTTACAAAAGTAATTTTCTTTTACTTTTGCCTGCGTTACGCAAGAACTTATAGATTGATTTTATTAAGACTTACAGGAATCTTTAAGACCCACAAAAGCTACAACATGCCCAAGTTTCAAAACATACATAAACATAACATCACGCATGTATTCCCAAAGGCTCACCCACGATTCGCCAGTTATGTTTAGGTCCCAATGTAATAGGGGGCGAGCCTATTGTCATCTACCTGGCACATTATTAAGCTGGCGATAATAAACATTTTTAATACAGATATAACTACGAAGTCAGAGGTGTGTGCCCAGGGCGACTGGGGATCGAACTCGAGACCTCGTCTCGGCAGTCCGTATCGCCGCTATTTACGTACACCACTGGGCTATTCAACTCTTCATATTAATGATAACGTAAGTTAAGGACTTTCAAATTTCGCCTCGAAAAACACAGTGGTCGTACAAAAAAGTGCCTCGTATAAAAATGTGCATTAGTAGGCATAGATTATGGCAAGTACTGTAATGATATTATAAAACGCGATGTTAAAATTTAAGTCATCTTCATCTCAGCGTTGTGTCCCGATTGCATCCGAGGCCTACACCTCGGAGCCCGGGGTCCGCTTTTCTGCTTTTCCTTCTCCACTTCGCACGATCTTGGGCATCCATGGTAGTGAGACCATTGGCACGTATGTCATCCCTTATGACGTCGAATGAGCACCTCTTGCGTCTCCCGGTCCTACCGGGGCCCGGCGGAAGTGTCATGGCCAGGCAAGTGCGTAATAGATATAGACCTGCACCTTCATCTTAATCAGTAGTTTGGGGTCACAGATGACACCAATCTTCTCATACCACTTGGCCCACGCAGCGGCATTGCATGCCTTGACGTCACCAGTCAAGTGAAGTACAGATTCCAAGTACTTAACTTGGTCCGTGCGCTCGACTAAGTCATTTTCTTTGCTATATGCTATAAATTTATTCTTTTGACAATTAATAATGCGGGAGGACAATATAATACATAATTAATATTCCTGTGATTTTATTTATACAGAACATATTACATAATATTCATCAAACCATTGAACGACATTCATGCGGACACATTACATACCTACATACACACAGGTCGAATACAGAACCATCTTTTTTAAAGTCGGGTAAAAGAAATAAATAATATTAGTGATAATATCATTTTTGCATGGAGGGTAGATAAAAAATAGTTTATATCTTTGAATTACTTAAACAAACAATAATTATAATAAATTGAAGTATTAATTTTTTCCCGAAAACTGTTTTTTTTTTGTACGTCATTTAACCGAAGTAATATGTTGATGTCATGATCTATTGATGTAGGTAGTAAATTGTTGACGAAGCGATTTCATATAATGGACCATTAAACTCGTAGGCTTAGATTATTAATATTTCCTCGTAGGTAATTTATTGATGTAGTAAACTATTGACCTAGTAGTGTCGAGATATTGATCGCCGTCTCAGGTCTTTAATGCCGGAGGGGTAAGGAATAATAAAACTCAAAGATAATGGGTAAAACAGCGTAATATTCATTGGAGTAATAAGTAACACTTTTTAATAGGTTCTTATATTTTTAGTGACATAATTATTTTCTTTTCACAAGTCACACTTGACAACCAAAATTAAACATTCAAAATACTAGAACACTACAAAAGAGTTTGTTAGTATAAAAATAGGTTTCACAACGCTATTCACTTTAACACCTTCTCTCGTTGTAAACCTATATTACTAGCAAGTCTTTGTAGCCTTGGCCTTGGTGTAACGGCTTTGTCAGAAAATCTGCCAGTTGTAGCTCACTTGATATCTTTTTAACTAGTAGCTCGCCTGTGTGGACTATTTTCCTCACAAAGAAATGTCTTATTCTAATGTGTTTAGTACGATGATGATATTCTGGATTTTCTGCTAGTCGTATCGCAGCTTCATTATCATTGTCAACATGCAATACTGGGACTCCTTCCAATTTTGTGACAAAACTCAGTAAGCGGTTCAGCCACACGATTTCTTTCGTTGCTTCACTGGCAGCAACAACTTCCGCCTCTGTTGTTGAAATCGCAACACTGGGCTGCATTTGGCTAAGCCATGTAACAGCTCCTCCAGCATACATGCATAGAACTCCAGTTGTTGATCGTCCTGTTGAATTTTTTTTTTATACCACTCAGCTGGCAGACAAGCTCACGGCCCACCTGATGGGAAGCGGTTACCGTGGCCTATGGACGTGTGCAACACCGGGGGCGTCACACTCGCGCTGCCGACCCTGTAAAAATCCAATCTGTACTTCACTTGACTGGTGACGTCAAGGCATGCAATGCCGCTGCGTGGGCCAAGTGGTATGAGAAGATTGGTGTCATCTGTGACCCCAAACTACTGATTAAGATGAAGGTGCAACTTGCCTGGCCATGACACTTCCGCCGGGCCCCGGTAGGACCGGGAGACGCAAGAAGTGCTCATTCGACGTCATAAGGGATGACATACGTGCCAATGGTCTCACTACCATCGATGCCCAAGATCGTGCGAAGTGGAGAAGGAAAAGCAGAAAAGCGGACCCCGGGCTCCGAGGTGTAGGCCTCGGATGCAATCGGGACACAACGCTGAGATGAAGATGACTTAAATTTTAACATCGCGTTTTATAATATCATTACAATATATACTCTCGTCGGCTTGGCTACTACAGTCATAATGAAGTCGTTGAATCTAGCTGGTCGTCTAAGCAATGACCGATCTCTCAAGACTTTGTCACTTGTAAGATTTTCAACATCATCTAAATCATCCCCCCCAGATTCAAACGCATCTTCATCGTTGGACATGGCATCATTAAATTCATCATCCTCAGGTAAAGCTGAATTCTGTTCTGTATGCACTTCAATATTGCCCATTCCGATATTGGAACTGAAGTTGAGACTCCACTATCGATTTCTTGAGATTTATTCTTATTACGAATAAAAAACCCTGCCACTGAAGGATTAGGCGTAATGGAAATTTTGTGCTCAACATTACTCTCAAAAGTTATACTTCTGGACTTAATTGTCCTACTTCCATTCTAAATACGATAACCGTCATCGTTCTCATAGCCAATCAACATGCCTTTTATTGCTTTCTTATCAAGCTTCTTGCGGTTTTGATTAGGAACATGTGCGTAGCGCTCACTTCCAATTATTTTAAGGTGGCTTATCTTTAGCTTTCTTCCATGTCATTAGTTCGTAAGGTACTTTAGCATCCATTTTCGTGGGACCAGTTCTATTCAATATGTAGGCAGCAGTGTTAATCAATTCTGCACAAACCACTTTTGCTAATTCTCCTCTCATGAACATCTTTGATCTTGCAGCTTCAACTAAAGTTCGATTTTCTCGTTCACTGCAGCCATTCTGTTCTGGAGTATACGGCATTGTAAGCCGTTGTTGAAAACCATATTTGCGTAGTATATTTCATATAGCTTCGTAATTAAATTCAACACCATTAGCACATAATAATGTTTTGACAATAAGCCCAGTATTCCTTACTTCTTGAAGCATTTGAATAAGTTTATCTTTTACCTCTGACTTATGTCTGATAAAATACACCATACGGTAACTTGAATAAACATAACTTAACATAACATAAACTCACGCCTATATCCCCGAAGGGGTAGGCAGAGGTGCTAGCACCCACGTTTCGCCAGTTTATGTTTAGGTCCCAATGTAATAGGTGGCGAGCCTATTGCCATTAACCGGGCACTTATAAACCTGCGATAAATACACACATAACTTCGAAAAGCATCGAAAAGTCATTGGTGTGTGCCATGGTAATACCTGGGATCGAACCCGAGACCTCGTCTCAGCAGTCCTTTACCACTAGGCTACCGCGGTTGACTAACTTGAATAATCGTCTTTAAATAAAACAAAGTATTCGTACTTTGAAATGCTGTCAACGAATGGTCCACAGACATCAGAGTGTATCAGCTCTCCAACAGCTGTTGCTCTTTTCCTTGTTCCAAACGGTTTTCTATGTGACTTCCCATATATACAGCCTTCGCATTTCAACTTATCAAGGCTTAATTGTATGCCTAACTCGTGTTCTACCACGCGAATGACATGTTTCTTGTCTTGACGTGCAAAACGTTCATGATAAAGTTGTAGCATATTGGAGTCAGTTATAGCATTGACCTCTAGGGCCCTTAGCTTCTTTAGCATGATCGTTTCCATTGCCAATATGTATAGACCTCCGCCTTGTGTTCTCTTACCCACAACTTTAGTTATACCATCTAATTCTAGCTTACAATCTCTAGTTGTTGACGTGAAGATACTATTTTGAAATAAATCAAGCGTTGCTAGAGTCGAGATAAGGTTTTTCTTTAACGATGTAACTAGCCACACATTTCTTAGGGTTAATTGCTCTTTTTTGCAATTGACGTTTGTTTCTACTAGAACTGTACCTTGGCCTAATTCAGGAATAATAATTCCAGTTGACACAACATGCTCCGATTCAAACTCATGAAACTCATTGAAGATGTCACTTCTAATAGCAATATGTGAGGTTGCGCCATTATTTGCATACCAACTCTCTCATTCTATGGTATGTTCACCAGAGCGCGTATTTACCAATAGTGAGTCCATAAGGGTCATATGTTGAACTTGATTAGCTGTAAGCCTGAAGCTGATGTGCCTGGTGTTGGTTTAGGAGGCCTACCATCTCTAATCCACTTCTTGCACTTACGAACTCTATGTCCTTTACCGGAACAGTAGTTTCAAAACAGCTGCTCATCTTGCTTCTTCTTATATGACCTCTCTTTACGCTCAACTGGTGTTGTCACTAGAGCTTCTTGTTTCAAGCTCTCGTGACCTTCTAAATCTCTCTCAAACGCGCAAAGGTTACTTATTAAACTATCTATAGTCTTCTCAGTCTGCTTTAACATAAGCCAGCTTGACTTATGAATATGAATATGATCTTATAAAGAATCTGTCATCCAAAGTATCTAAGACTTTATAAACAAGGAGAACTTAGGGTAGCTTAGCAGTTTCCTCTATTTTGGCAACTTTAACACACATTTAATTGCAAATGTTCTTGATTTTAGCTATGTGAGAGGGAAGTCCAAAAAATTCTAAACATAAGCTGTATACTTTGCCTTCAGTCTCTCCATCAAACAGGCGATGCAACTCTTGCCAGACTTCTTTCGCTGTTCTATATCGCATTACCTTTTTAATAGTATCTTCTGTCAATTTAGTAGTCAACATGAGTGCGTCAGATGCAATCTTCATATAATTGGCCAACGCCTTATTATAGGTTGTAACAGCAGCATCTCCAGCAGCAGCGGTGGGTGGAGTGGGTGAAGTCTTCCTTCTACTGCTTCAAATGCGCCTTCGGCACCATTCAATAGGGCAATAACTTTATACTTCCAAGTAGTCCAATTCTCCTTCCCAATAAGTTTACCAATCTCAATTTTTGTTGAATATTCCATTGTTGAAAGGTAATATCTTTAGCTCCGGGCTCATAACCTAAAAAAATTCAAAGATAATGGGTAAACAGTGTAATATTCGTTAGAGTAATAAGTAACACTTTTAATGGGTTCTTATATTTTTCCTGACATAATTATTTTCTGTTCACAAGTCACACTTGATAACCAAAATTAAATATTCAAAATACTAGAACACTACAAAAGATTTTGTTAGTATAAAAATAGGGTTCACATCGCTATTCACTTTAACAAGGAAACCTTCATGAAATAAATTCATCTGATAAAGTAGCCAAAATAACTTGATCCTAAGGCAGAACGAAGTTGGCCGGGTCAGCTAATCTGTAATGAATCATTATGTATTTTATAATAAATTAATATTTTTGACGTGACAACGTCTTATAAATCGATGGAGCCGGCTGCACGCACGAAAAAACATGACGTATGCGGCGTTACCACATGACGTATGCGGCGTTACCACATGAGGTATGCGGCGTTAACTCGCGTTCTTATGACGTTGTCACGTTCAACTATTTTACTTATATAAAATAACTATGATACTGCGATGTGTTGCAAAAAAAATTAGTTAAATCATTTTTAAAACAACGATCATTATTTCGAAAAAAAAAAGTATTTGATGTTTCACTCATTTTATATTATACCCTTTTATATTATAGCCGTTGCCGTAGATAGTGTGGGCCATAGAGTAAGTTTGGTGTAGACACACAACACACATTCGCCGTCACGTCCCTAGTACGGAGTACCTAGCAGTAAACCATAGACTAATATGCAATAAACGGTTTGAAGTTTGAAGAAACTGTTTGAATCTTTGAATTTCAATTGAAATTAAAGTTCGTTTATGCACGTCTTGTATCTGTGTAAAGTTTAGTTTTCCTTTCTAAAATGTATAGTTTGAAATAATTTATGATCAACAACGTCGCTAATTCCTTGTGTTTTCAACAATGTATTTCCAAGTATGTGTAAGAGATCACAGCCGAAACAGTTCTAATATTATTATTTACCTAACGAATATTCAGTATTTCTTTAACGTTTTAGATCGAAAACACACCTGAACATATTCGTCGAGCACGTCGCATGGTACCTGTACCAAAAGAATCGCGGGAAGAAGAATGTCCTCGTCTAGTGCTGGCTCCTTTTTCTCGGCCTCCTCAAGTTGTGTTCGATAATGTCCTCATTGGTACCACTTGTGAGAGAAACTTGGAAGTGTTCAATCCTTTGAAGCAAGCCCAACAGGTTAGCAATAGGTTTATTAATTAACCCGGCGTCAGTCAGATTGGATCAAAAATGACCCGCGATATTTAAAATGGACTCTGGTCCAGTGCCTGTTTATGCTAAGTAAACTAAGTAGGAAAAACCGACCCATGACTCCATAGTGCAAACTTTGGGTGCAACTGGGACTGGTGTAGAGATTAAGAGATTCTATCATCTAAAACAAAAGTTAATTTATACAATAAAATAGTTAATGGTAATAAAAATCTAATCCTACAGATAACCCTTGGAAAATCCTTACCCCCTGGCCTAACCATCGAGCTTCCGGAAGAATGGATACTTTTAGAGCCAGAAACCTGTTACTGTGTGACAATGACGTGGATGCCGATACAGCCAACTGCTACAAGAGAAACAGTTCGATTTACTAATGAAAACAGAGGCAGATATGATGTCATCGTGGTTTTGAAGTCTGTCTTGGTAACTTTTCATTATTATTCCTGTTATTGAATTAATTAATAATAATTGCTCAGGTTATTGCTTGCGATACCTTTTTTTTTTAAAGTGTACTAAAAAAAATTACTAGTACTCCTGCAATCCCTTCCTGCTACAGGCAAAGTCCTCAGCATCTTGTGCAACATTATGAACAGAGACCTAAAGGAAACATTAGTATGGTGTAGGAGGAAATGCCTAAACCTCAACCCTGATAAAATTGTGTATATAATAAAATAGTGGTGATCACCAAGAAAAGAAAAATAGGAAGAACTGCACCAGTGCGCCTAGATAACCAAAACTTGGAAACAGGACTGGAACCATTATGGATGGATGGAGCAAGAACTATGAAGAGAGGCTGTCCTCAAATAATGACCTACTAAACAAAGAGAGAATCTTCGACAAAAAGTATAGAATATACATAGGACCAAGAGACGACTGGAGGACAAACCTCAGTGGTACTGTTTGCTACACGGAGAGCTCAAGGAAGGAAATAACAAAGCTCTCTGGATCTCTCAGTTTACATCCAGTCCGGAGATGGTTTAGAAATAACTAGATCAATACCTTTAGTTAGATTTGCAAGTGTCAACCAACAGGGTGACCATCTACCAGGCGGTGCTGTAGGCACTTAGCAAAGTGGAAACTACTTCAATAATTTTATTGTAAAGGAATGTAAAGAGTGACTAGAAAAACTGGTCAAGAAAGTCAAGTTACTGATCGTCTGGATGCCCGGACAAGAGGGCAACAAGGGTAAGCAGACAGCAGCTAAACAATCAAAAACCATCGATTACTGCTGCTGTATTACAGCAGAAACCAACCGAAGATTGAGATCATCGACAGGTATGAGACAGTGGAAGATCTTCATCAAAAGCATTGATAAGAAAAAGATGATCAAACTCTCAAAAGGGGAACATGAGGCTCATCATAGAAATAATAACAGGACACTGCCGACTAAAGGTTTCCCCCTGCTGGCGGAATGTCCCATGTACTCAATAATGAGATGGGAACTTCTGGGATTGGACACTCTGGACATGGAGGAGTTGAAGTATCTGAAGTTGGCACAGATCACAAGATTCTGCAAGGACATGAAAAGGTTTAATGGGGCACTGTGAAACCTGGATTAACCGAAGCTCTCCCCAATAGGAGAGGTGGGGGAAATGGATGAAGTGGCCCACAAACTATGGATCGTCTGTCTGGCTTCCGGCGTCCCCACTTGTAATAATAATAATTATAATAATCCCTCCTGCTAAGCTAAATTGCTTGTGTTTAGGAGTGGGTTCACATCGGTAGCATGTCAGACGTAGAAAGTCCACTGCTGAACATAGGCCTCCCCATTGACTTTCGTAATTTTGGGGGGGGGGGGGGGTTTGGACCATAACCCGCCGCGCTGGTCCAGTCCGTGTTGGCGGGTCGCCAGAGCCTTCTCCGTTAATCAGCAGAGTGCACCGCGGGCAGGCGAGGTTGGCTTCGATCCCGAAAGATGTTAGTAGGGACTCTTACACTCCCTTTATCGTTTTGAAATAAAGAAATATGTCAGATCTAGATGACGAAACTTTGTTCCTGGATTTTATGGATGAACCGTCAGACACAAAGTTAGTAGTCAATCCTTTTTGGGGTCTAGCTACTGCCAGACTCACGAACTCAGACTTCACGTATGATGATAAGCACCTTATCGTGGCGGCGTAAGTATTGACCTCTATCGAGAAGCACCCTACATCCTACTAATACCCTGGTCACTATCAAGCTTTTTTGATATTGTTCAGTGGTAGCTGATCTATCTTCATCTATGGATTATTATTATTATTGCAATTGGGGACACCGGAAGCCGGACGGACGATCCACCCACGATGCTTGTGGGCCACTTCATCCATTTCCCCTGCCCTCCCGTTGGGGAGAGCGTGGTTATTCCAGCATTCACGGCGCCCCTACAAACCTTTTTGTGTCCTTGCAGAATCTTACGATCTGTTCCACCCTTAGATCCTTCAACTTCTCCATGTCCAGTGTGTCCGATCCCAGAAGTTCCCATCTTATTCATCTATGGATGGTATGCATCCTTTATAGTCTATCTTTCTCCCAAAGAAATGTAAATGGCACCGATACAGCGAATTAGGAAACTGGTTTACCCTCTATGAAGAGTCCCGGGTCGTAGGAGGTAAATTTGGTGTCCCGTCTACCCAGCCACAGACAGTGACACTTACTGGGCTTCGTCCTCAGTCCATTTGTACACGAACAGAACTCATCGATTTCCTTTAATAGTTTCTGACATTGTTTTGGATTACGCGTCAGTATTGCGAGACCGTCAGCAAAAGCTAAGATGGACTCAGAGTATTTGTTATTTACTTTAAACCGATAACCCCATTTCTTTTCGTGACGTATTAACTTGGTGATTAAGATATTAATTACTATGTTAAATGCTATTGGTGACGACAAGCAGCATCCCTGAAACAGTCCCACATTATACCGTAATGGTTGTGTGGACTTTTTGGAAGCTTATAGCAAATTTTAGCTGTGAGTAATACGACGCGATTATCTCTATGACCACAGGTGGAAAGTTATACCATTGCAACGCGTATATCATAAGGTAATGTGGAATTGAGCCAAATACGTTTTCTAGGTCTATCCAACATACCGTTATCTGTCTTTCGTATTTTCTGGCATCTTTTAAGCTTTCCACTAACAGACTATTGTGTTCCAGACATCCAGAAATGGCGGGTAAACACCCTTTCAGGTGGTTAGGTCCGAAATACCTATTTTTAGTCCTAAAATGACACATTTTTGTTTCTAGTATTAGAAAAATACTTTGAAATTGTGCTATCGGTCTAGTATCTTTAGGATGGGTCACTTCATGTTTTGTGTTAGTTATTTCTATCGGTCTAGTATCTTTCGGATGGGTCACTTCATGTGACTTCTTTGGAATGAGAACAAAAACCGCTTCGCCAAATGGGACTGGTATATTCTTTTCTTTTTTATTTGTATCTCTAATTCCTCTATGGTAGGTGCATTCCCTTGGAATTGTACTAGAGGGTCGTGGGGTCTTTGGGTTTCCGGTTGATTGTATGATGTTCTGCATTTAAATATTTCGTATGTGTTTTTGTAATGTTCGTAAGTTTGTTCTTTGGCTATTGAGTTTTTACCAGTTTACCATTTTGGCTTTTGAAGATGTTTTTTGAGTACTGAAAAGGGTTTTTATCAAAATCTATTTTATGCCTTGCCCTATTGTAGCTATCGTAATTGTTTGCTATTTGTTGCGATATACCTTGTATTAGTTTAAGAATTGATCTTAATCCCCTAGAAAGTTGGTGACTAAGATTATAATCGCCCAAGGCTTAGGCGTCTCGAAGTTTTTTCTTTAGTTACCTTTTCTTTCTCCACAATTTAGTTTCAACAGAGTTTTCCTTAATTTTAGCAGCATGGTAATTTGGAGGTGGACAATGCTCACTAAAATACGAAATTGTATCTTGTATCTTATCTCTTGTATTGTAAATTGTATCTTGGAAAGTGTTTACTTGGCTATTTAGATCTTGTTCTAGCAGAATTGCCAAATTTTCGTTGTACACTTTCCAGGTTGAGTTTTGAAGACTCGCAATGCTCCGACGTGTCCGGATATTTATGGACTCCTGGTTACTTTGACACGATGGCTCACCATGGGATGTATGAGTGTCAACTCTATCCGTAGTGACTGATGAAGTTCTTACCGACGGCTGTCGTGCTTTAACACCAATGTGTATTCAAATGTTTGATGTACCAAGCTCGCCTCTTGTATTGTTTCCCGCTCGTGGGGCATTCCAAATCCGTATTGCCACAGTCGTCGTTTCTTCCTTTCGGTGGACTGATCTTCCGCCCCCCCCCCCCCTCTCCCCTATCGAACTGTCCTTGGGGGTATTTTTCTTAGTTGGACTTTTAGCGCGATTTAATTCTAGGGTTTGGCTTGCTAGGCCGTCACCCTCGGCTGTCTTTCCAGCAGTCGGACGTCTTTCCGCCTGTCAGCTGTCTTTCCAGCGTCGGCCCGTCTCTCCGGGCTGTCATTTGAAATTGAGACCGATATTCTTAGCAATCCATGGATTCTCCGTGCGGGTGCCGGGTCCATCGCGTTCCTGAGGTGAGAACTCGGGTCAGTGCTTGGGACTTGCGACCCAAGTGTGGGTTTAGAAGGGGCCCCTTTTGTTGATGTACATCAACACTCACCTTCACTACCCAAGTTCCCCTCCCTGCCTAACCAAATTTGATGCAAACCTACTAGTGCCGCTTTAGACATTCGTCCTAGTAATGAGCTTATTGTAGCTCTCGATAGGCCTAGATCTTTAAGTAGGTTATAGAGAGATTTTGCTGGTATACCTCTCGCTCCCACTTCCACTGCATACGAATTAACCACGTAAGCGCTTTTGATTAATTCGTTTGTGAGATCATAGTAAGTATTTATTTTTCTTAATTGTGTGGTCCTTCGGTATATTTGTTTCTCAAGACGAGACAAAGTCATGTTTCTGCAAGATATACGAGATGGCATTTAAATTTAAACAAGAAATCCTTATTAAAATATTTCAATAAAGATTCCTTGTTTCTAAAGCCACTATATTTGTTAGTAAAAAAAACTTTACTAGATTTTGGAGTGCCAATTGTGGTCCAGGTTCCCATTCAATCTCATTTAAAATCCCACATGCACGCAATATTACTTCAGCTTACCTAATGGTAAGCTAAAGGGGAAGTCAAAGGAATGAGGGTCACTATAGTAGTGGCGAGCTGGGTACCAGTCGCCTTACTTATTGGGCCCAAGAAAGCAGTATGCTCGTGGCTTACGTTACACTCGCCTCTCGAGAGAGTGGAAAACCTTGCATCTTTGTGACAGTTTGGTTTTAGTCAGTTCAACTCAGATATAGTTGCTTGATGGTAAAGGTAATTATCAGACGGAAAACTAATGTCCCTATAGAATTTGCACCTTTACAATGTTAATATAGTATACTTGCCTGTACCAGCTTCCAATTTAAATTTCGTGTAAATCTAAGACACGCAGGCATTTATATTTTAGGTAGAATCTAAGCAATCTAAAACTACTATGCTAGATTGTTTTTTTTTTTAAAGCAAATTATATTCCATGAACTTTTTTAACTAATAAATACTTTCATTTGTTACAGAATACTAAGGGAAGAGGGGTCAAAATAAAGGGCTTCAAAATATCACCAGGTAAAATAAAGAAAAAAGTGGGTAAGAAATCTCCTGTATCTATTTACAAGAAGAAATCTGAGACTATTTACAATACAACACAGATCAAAAAGACCTATAGTGAAATTCAATATAAACAAAATTTTCAAGTGTCTAACAAAGAAAATGTGACTATTAATGATAATACGTTCGACTCGCGTCCTATGAAATGTCCCTTTGATTCGCCATCAAGCTTTGACTTCCATTTTGATTCATCTGAAGTTTTCGCAAATATGAGAAAGCCTGATGTCTTACAACAAACTTATGACAAATCCTTTACCAGTAACAATTTGTTAACACCTCAGGTACCTTACAATGTGCTCAAGCCATATAACAAACAAACATGTGATATTTCAGCTACAGAGCTATTTGAGAATCTTACTTTTACCCCCTTGAAAACCAACACAGCTAAGACTGAGAAATTAGATAATGGACCTAAAATAATATTCAGTTTGCACTCTGAAAGTGAACTAGATGATAGTATAGAAATGAAAAAGGCAGATGAGACGGAAAATCACACTCATTCTGTCATTAGCATAACATCGACCCATCCACCAAATAAATGGGTGACTGTAAACCACCAGACACAATACAACAGCTACATTGAAACACCTAATGTTGTAAGTAAGAAACAGCCAAATACATCATCACCTAAAGAATTCAACAGTCCAAACTTCTCCATCAATGCTGAATTTTCTCGTATAAGTGAGCTATCATTTTTGCCACAAAGATTTTCTACAGAAAGGAAATATTTCCCTAAACTAAACAACGATACACATGAACTATTAGACGATCCCATTAAACTGAGCTCAGACACTTATACAAAAGACTCTCCAAACACGCCAATAGAACCAAACTTTAATCAAATAGACACCAGACCACCACACTTTTTCCTTAAAGACCAACCGAAAATGTGTAGACAAGCCCTCTTCAGGGAATGTCAGTATCAAAAAGACACTTTTGACCAGAAAAACTACCAGAATCCATACGAGCATAACTTTTGGCAAAGTGACTTTCGAGTTGATGCTAGGTCACCGCCGAGATCGACTACCCCACCACTACAACCGATCCCCGAGGAGAGCGTACAGTTTTCTGATACTCAAGTTTTTGACAAATCTGAAAAACATAAAAACACCTTCACGATTAATCGTACTTTTGATAAGACGTCTGAAAATTTTACGTCGGGCCATACTAATAACAGACAAACATGGTCTAAGAAAGCAGTAAGGGCCGAACCGGACCTCTGGAAAATACCTATAACTCATGTTAAGAAAACTGTAAAGAATAGACAGTCGGCTAAAAGTAAAGACTCCAGTTTCGTGAAAATATCAAATGCAACATTGGAAAACAGTAAAAGTATCATACAAAATATAACCGTTAATCAGATAGGGAATGTTTACTCTCAGTCCTCAACTGTAGATCCATTCTTATCCTCTACATACTTCTACGATGAAGAAGCAGTAGAAAGATTTGAATCAGAATTTAAGAGGTGGCTTAACTGCGTACTGACACCACCAGCTGATCTTGACAGTAACATAGAACAAAAAATTGATGTTGGTAAAGCTTGGATTGAGAATAGGAACAAAGAAGTACCAGTTGCACCAACAAAGGAACAAGTTTCCAGTGCATACCACAACAGTCATAGACTGGAAAGTCTTAGAAAATCAGCGAGGTCATTGCTATTGAGTCCCGAAATGACTCAAGTTTTTCAGAAACTGCATTTGCAGATCGAAAAAAAATTGATAGCTATCAGGACTGATCGAAACCTTCATTTGGATATAGGATTACAAAAAATTATCATGGAGCTATTATTGTCTTATAATCCACTATGGCTTCGTATTGGTCTTGAAGCCATATATGGTATTGTTTTACCTCTGAAATCAAATAGTGACATCGAAGGGCTTACCACATTTATTATTCAGAGAATGTTCAAAAACCCTTTCCTAAAGAATAAACATTCTAAATCGAGTGCACCAAACATGCTTCTCCCAGCTTATATGGAAGCTATTAAAAAATTTACTCTAAAAAAGTTCTTTATGCTTGTGTACTTTATGGACCAAGCTAAACAAAAGAAACTTATAGCGCACGACCCATGTTTGTTCTGCAGAAATGCTGTTTGCAAAGAGAGCAGGGAAATCGTAATAAAGTTCACTAGAGAATTAATCGCAGGAATTGGTGATATTACGAAACATTTGAGGCCATTGGGCTATGTCGTCAGTCACAAGCAGTCTTATTTAGACGAATATAAATATGCAGTTCATAACATAGCTTTAGACATAAGAGACGGAGTGAGACTGGTGAAAGTTATGGAGATAATTTTGATTAAGGATGGCTTATTGAGTCAACTCCGAACCCCTGCCATATCGCGATTACAAAAGATTCACAATGTTCAAGTCGCTTTAAATGCATTGAAAGAAGCAAATTTTGTCATTCACGGTGATATTACAGCTACAGACATAGCTGATGGACATAGGGAAAAGACGTTGTCTTTGCTGTGGCAAATCATTCACGTCTTTCGCGCTCCTCTTTTCGAGAAAGCCGCGAATATTATCCAAACATGGTGGCGAAAGAAGTATGAAGTTATTTTTGAGAAAAAAAATGAAGCGGCAAGAATAATTCAGAAACACTATAGATTTAAGAGAGAAGCGCGAAAAATATACAATGACTATCAAAAATTCAGAAATGTCGTCATTTTTGTGCAACGTAAGTACCGTGCAAATAAAATAGCACGTGCAATTAGGCGATGTGAAGCTGTAAGAAAAATACAAGATTGGTATGTAGCTACAAGAAAACGAAATGAATGTCGTCAAGAATTTGTAAGGCTGAAACAGAAGGTTACATTTATACAGTCTATATTCAGAATGCGTATCGTTCGCAAGAGATTTACTATTATAAGAAACGCCACATTGTGTATTCAGAGTTATTACCGCTATTACAGACTGACCATGATTGAGAGACAAAAGTATCTTCAAGTAAAACATTCCATAATAAAATTGCAAAGCTATGTGAGGAGTTTTGTAGCGAGAAAACGCTACTGCAAATTGCTTTCTGCTGTGCGAACTATTCAAGCTGCTTATAGAGCCAAAGCGCAGTTCAAACTCGCACAGAAGCGTAAAACAGACGCAGCAATATGCTTACAGAAATACGCAAGACGATACCTCGTCCGTTCAAGATATCTGCACTATCTAGAAAAAGCTATATACACTCAGAGAAAATGGAGAGAAAAATTGCTTACAAGACTGATCCGAAGCGAATATTTACACACCAGAAAAATGATTATTAAATGTCAGTCCATTATTAGAGGGTACTTGGTGAGGAAGCATATACATCATATGAGTGAAGCTGCCCGTAAAATACAAAATTGGTACATAGCCACCCGAAAACGTGACGAATATCGCCAAGAATATTTAACTCTAAAGAAAACTGTTACAGTAGTACAAAGTAAAATTCGAATGACTATCGTTCGTAAGAGATTTATTACCATCAGGAAAGCAACTTTGTGCATACAGACTTATTGGCGATCTTACAGAAAGATGACTATACAGAGGCAGCAGTATATTCAAATAAGATATTCGGTAATAATATTACAAAGTTACTTTAGAAGTTATATTGTAAGAAACCGCTACTGTAAATTTCTGTCCACTGTGCGAACGATTCAAACTGTCTACAGATTCAAAAAACAAAGAAAAATTATACAACAAAATAGAACAGTTGCTGCAATATGCATACAGAAATATACAAGGCGATATATAGTTCGCATGCGATACTTGCAATATCTAAAGAATGTTCTGTACGTACAGAGAATATGGAGGGCAAAGTTAGTGGCAAAACAGTTTCGCATTCTTAGACTGAATAAGGCGGCCTGTACAATACAGAATTGGTACATAGCCACCAGAAAACGTGATATATGCCGCCAAAACTTTTTAAGCCTAAAGCAATCCGTCATATTTATACAATCTGTAGTCCGGATGCGTATCGTAAACAAAAGATTTACTAAAATGAAGAATGCTGCATTGTGCATTCAAAGATATTATCGTTGTTACAAACTGACGACTATAGAGAGAGAGAAATATCTTAAAACGAAACGTTCTATTATTACACTTCAAAGCTATATCAGGAGCTTTATTGCAAGAAAACGTTACTGCAAATTACTCTCAGCTGTGATAACAGTTCAGGCCGCTTATAGAAATAAAATTCAAAGAAAACTTACACAGAAACGTAGAACGGAATCAGCGATATGTTTGCAGAAATATGCCAGACGGTACATTATTCGTTCGCGATATATGCACTATATGCAAAAAGTTCTTTATATACAAAGAAAATGGAGAGAAAAATTACTTATGAGACAGATTCAAGTTTTGAAGCAGAATAAGGCTGCCTCTACAATACAGCATTGGTACACAGCTGCCAGAAAACGTGATATATGCCGCCAAAACTTTTTGAGATTAAAGAAATCCGTTACCTTTATACAATCTATAGTCCGGATGCGTATCGTTCGCAAAAGATTTACTATAACTAGGAATGCTATATTGTGCATTCAAAGTTATTACCGTTCTTACAAACTGACGACAATAGAGAGACAAAGATATCTTCAAACGAAAAGTTCTATTATTACACTACAAAGCTATATCAGGAGCTACATTGCAAGAAAACGTTACTGCAAATTACTCTCAGCTGTGATAACAGTTCAGGCTGCCTACAGAGATAAAATGCAGAGAAAACTTACGCATAAACGTAGAACAGAAGCAGCAATATGTTTACAAAAATATGCAAAAAGATATATAATCCGCTCGCGTTACCTACAATATCTAGAGAAAGTGCTGTACGTTCAGACAATATGGAGAGAAAAATTACTAACAAGACAGATCCTTATTCAGAGACAGAATGAGGCTGCCTGTAAAATTCAACGTTGGTATGTAGCTACGAAAAAACGTGATATATGCCGAAAAGAATTTTCGACATTAAAAAAGGCTGTAACATTAATACAATCAATAGTGCGAATGCGCGTCGTTCGCAAGCGATTTATTATCATAAAGAACGCTACATTGTGTATACAGAGATATTACCGTTCTTACAAAATGACGACGATTGAAAGACAAAAGTATCTTCAAACAAAACAATCTGTAATAAAATTGCAAAGCCATATTAGGAGCTTTATTGTAAGAAAGCGTTATTGTAGATTGTACTCCGCTGTGGTTCAAGTACAATTGGCGTTCAGATTCAAAATGCATATGAAAGTTATACGTCAACGTAGAATAGAAGCAGCAATATGTTTACAAAAATATACAAGACGATACATACTCCGTTCGCGATACGTACAATATCGAGAAAAACTTTTATACGTACAAAGAATTTGGCGTGGTAAATTACTAACACGACTGCTGCGTTACGAGTTTTTACATAAGAAACGGATTATTATAAAATTCCAGTCTATGATAAGAGGGTTCTTGGTGAGAAGATTTATCCAAGCGAAGAAGGAAATTATCCGAAAGACGAAAGAGGAGCAGCGGCGACATTTAGCTGCTTCGAAAATTCAGGTATACTTTGCATATTATACTAGTATTTCGTAAGCTAACAATCATGGTAACTACGAAAATTACTTCCTAGTTCCTTGCTACCCACTGGGATTTTTTCATTATATGATTGATAGTTACATGTTTCTGAATAAATATGAGATTTAAATTAAAAATTTGTATATAATATTCTGATACAATGGGGTTAATTTTTTTTCCAACGGACAAATGAAATTGAACCAGAGTTAGTAACTACTCTAGAATCTCGTGCAGATACAATTTATACATAACTAGCTGTTGTCCGTGGCTCCGCCCGCGTGGAATTTCGATCCCGTTTACGCTTCTCATGCGAACCTATTCCAGGGATAAAAAGTAGGCTATGTCCTATTCCAGACTATAATCTATACCTGTATCAAATTTCAGCCAGATCCCTTCAGCCGTGGCGGCCGGTTCTGGCGTGATTGAGTAACAAACATCCAACCAATCTATACATCCATCCAAACTTTCACATTTATGATATTAGTAGGATAGTGGGATAGCACTTTTAATAAAAATTGTTGTTCTAATCAATGCAAGTATGTTTAGCTACAGATCCAAGCCATCTTAGTTTTTGAGTTTACTTAAGACAGATCCAATGTTGAAATATGTATCAAGTAAACATTTTTAGGCACTATTTCGTGGACATTCAGTGAGAACGAACATGACTCACGATAAAAGAGTTGCCGAAATGCGGCGTAGATGGCGTGATGGTGCTTTGAAATCAACTCAAGAGTCCATGAAAGAGCGCAATGACGAAGCTATGGAGGTGTTGCGAAATATAAGCGGCATTGAGACAGTGATTAAGGCTTTTAGATCTCTTGGTGAGTATATAATTGCTATACATTTGAATGCGAAAACGTTACCAGCTGTGATAAAAATGAATCTCAAAATAATAAAAATAGAGGAGAATATCACTGCAGCATTACCTTTTTACCTCATGTATGTTAAGCAAGCGTCGCATCAAGTTTTCAAAATAAGAATATTACTTCTTCATCCAAGCGCCAATCCCAATAGCATCCAAAGTTCGCACTTTGGTGCCCGAGGTCCTCTATTCCGGCAATCAGCAGGTGCACCGGCTTGCAGGTGAGGCTGGCTAGTGCACCAAAAAACTCGGTAGGGCTCCATATACACCCAAGTATAATATTATACACTAATTTAATGATACCGAATTACATTTCATGCAGTACTTTATTATTTCGTAACAAAAAAGTGAACTACTAAGCGGAATAACATCTACAACCAAGTGTTGTGTTCGTACACGCTAATTTCCGAAACCACCCAACTGGAGGTTCTACCGGTCTAAGGCCGGACTACGTAATGTGTAACTTCACGGCTCCCCGGGCCCAGCCTTTCAATAGGTAGGTACTTTTCATATGAAGTGGATATCGGAATTCTCTTATTGTAGCCGTTACATGTGACTAGGTAGAAATTAAGCAAAGGATGTCCCAAGAACTAAAATTATATTTTTAATTGATGAGCACTAGCCTGTTTTACAACCAATGACAAGTGATCTAAAACTTTTATACTTGGCGTAATTAAACAGAAACATCGAAAGTATATTACCTAAATAAATAATTACACGTATTTTATTTCTTGCAGAGTTATTAACTGAAGTGTTCCCGATGATGTACAACGATAATGCATCGGCCATTGTTCACAGAGTGTACACATATATGTCAGTGATGAATAGATCCATTTCCAGCATAGAAGTGCTAAAATCTGCGGCCGCGGTGCTCGTCAATCTCACTAGATATAAAGTTACAGGACCTAAAATTTACTTGGTAAGGCTACATGCTGATGTAATAACCTCTGAAACCTATTTGGTGCGGCTGAATGAATAGTTAGTAGTTAGTAATTCCTAAAAAATTGGCGAATGATTTCACCAGCACATTGTAGATACACACACATTGTAGACAATTAAAAAAACCGGCCAGGTGCGAGTCGGACTCACCCATGAAGAGTTCCATAGCAGCAAGTAACATAATAATGACTTTTTTTTAATTTTTATATTTGAGTTGATTGAATGAAACTCATGAAAGGTAAATTGCGGTTTACGATTTATGACGTATTTAAAAAAACTACTTACTAGATCTCGTTCAAACCAATTTTCGGTGGAAGTTTACATGGTAATGTACATCATTTTTTTTTTTCATTCATTCTCTGATTTTAGAAGTTACAGGGGGGGGGGGCACATTTTACCACTTTGGAAGTGTCTCTCGCGCAAACTATTCAATATCATTTTTGAAGACCTATACATAGGTACTACACACGTAGGGGTTCGATGAAAAAAAAAATTTTGAGTTTCAGTTTTAAGTAAGGGGCACCCCAAAATTTATTGTTTTTTTTTTTTTTTGAGTGAAAATCTTAATACGGTTCACAGAATACATCTACTTACCAAGTTTCAACAGCATAAAAAAGTGGCTGTGACTTATGGACGGACAGACAGACATGACGAAGGGTTCCGTTTTTAGCCATTTAGCTACGGAACCCTAAAAAGCACTAATTTACCGCCAGATAGCGCTAAATAAGGGCACGCCGCAATAGCGGTGGTAAGGCCCATCATGGAGGATTGGCTAGAGAGGCAACACGGAAGCCTCTCGTACCGACTGACGCAGGTGATCTCCGGTAAAGGGAGCTTCGGGGACCACATGCATCGGATCAGGAATGAGCCAATGCCTGATTGTCATCACTGCGACGCGAGCGAGGACTCAGGGCTGCACACGCTGGCGGACTGCCGTGCGTGGGAGGCGCCGAGGCGTGACCTCGTGGCAGCCATCGGGGTGGGAGTCCTCTCGCTCGGCAGCATGATTGCGGCAATGGTGCGGAGCGAAAGCGCGTGGGCCGCCGCCACCTCCTTCTGCGAGCATGTAATGCTCGCGAAGGAGATGGCGGAGCGAGCCCGGGAGAGTCTTAGAACTCTCCCGGCCCGCCGAGCCCGCAACATGCTCGCCGCGCGTCGCAGGCGACTCAGGCGCCGGAGGTCGCTTAACGACCTCCGTCCTCCATGAGCGCAGGCCTGGGGGTGGCAGTTGAGGCCACCTGTCACCCCAGCAGAAGCAGGCCAGGACGGTGGGGCGACTAGCGCCCCTCCCCCAAACCGGGGCAAGACGGGGACACCGTGGTTCCCAAACCCGAGGGGGCCATCTCGAGATGGCCCAGGGTCAGTCGGGGTGCTACACCCTGGCGTCTTAAGACCCGAGACGGCGTGCGGTTTTAGTCAGTTCGAGCCCGACATAACCGCCCCGCTGGCCGGCGGGGGGGTATCCGAAGGGATTTCCGCACGAAAAAAGATAGCGCTAAATAGGCGAAAAACTCGCACTACATAGGCACTTGCTATTCAAAAGCGACCAAACGCTAGTGATATAGCGTAGTATGTATAAAAATTATGTGCATAAAACTTACGAGTACCAAATCATAACATAACATAATCATTCATATAAATGATCATTCACCCAACAAAGTGTTATTGATTGCAGCGAGATCGTATACCGCCGATATTGAAGTTTATGTGGAGGTTCAGCAACAGTGAAACACAACTATTCTGTATAATGGCTACATACCTTTGGCTGTTCTCTAAGTATGAACACATCAGAAAGGTAAGACTAAAACGATTTTGTACATCCTTCTAATAATTTATTTGACATTAATTTACTGTTAAGTATGTTAAATATTTTCCAGTTGTAAATGCTTTTTTTATTTTTTTCAAACACAATGTATAAGTTGTTCATGAAAAAATACTGAATACTATAAATGTGAAAGTTTGTTAAGATGTTTGTTACTCAATCACGCTCAAACGACTGAACGGATCTGGCTGAAATTTGGATATATTGTAGTCTGGAATAGCGCATAGGCTACTTTTATCCCTGGAATAGGTTTCTGTGAGTTGCGGGAATGGGATCAAAATTGCACGCGGGCAACAGCTAGTAAATTTTGGAATAGAATGAATTTTGATCCCTTTCCCGCAACCCATGCGAACCTAGTCCAGGTATAAAAAGTAGCATATGTGATATTCCAGACTATAATCTATCCCGGTACCAAATTTAATTCAGATCCGTTTAGCCATTTGAGCGTGGTGAGTATCAAACTTCCAAACATCTTCACACACTTAAGTAGGATTTATAATATTAGTTGGATAGTATGTTAATGAGAACAATTAACAAAATATCAAAACAATTTTCTACTTTCAGGATTTGACTGAACTTCTCAACATACCAGAAAATCATAGAATGCTAGCGACAATCAAAGGAAATGTTGGCAGAACTAAGCGAATGTTGACGAACATGAAGAACAAGTTCAATACTCCACAGTGTTCAAAATTCGTCTCTCACGCAAAGAATCAATCATTGAATATGAGTGTTTGCAGTATAGGCAACAGCAGCATTATTCTGCCTGCCATAGATCCAGACTACGGTATTGTACGCGTTGACAAACCAAGATATTTTGAAGACGCCGAGGAAGCCATCAATTGCTTATTCCACACCTACAAGTTATGATTGTGTTTGGTTGTTTAGATTTATATATGAAGTGTTGACATAGTTGATATACAAAGCGTCCCACGGGGATGCCACATGAAGGGAAAGTATCTTAAATAATGTAGATAGACAATTTTCCTGAAAGAAGTATTCATAGATTTTCGAAAACTCGATTGCCACACTCGTTAATTGAACCGGCTAAAACCCGAAAAAATAAGATACTTTACTTTTATGCCATCAGTCGCTAAAGTCAATCATAAGAATCAAATCTCTCTAACAAACATGGTTAGCTAAATAAAATGAAATCCATGAAATTAAATGTGGTAATCGAGTTCTCGTTTTCCCTTTCATGTGTCAACGTCGTGGGACGCCCTGCATATATATATTTTAGGATATTAGTACTGATTGCTATTATGACGTAAACAAAGCCATTTTAACAGCGAAGTTTTGGTCAACTTAACTGACCCTTTTCTATATTTTGCAGATAGTACATACACTATTATCAATATTATCACTGCACATATTTTCATGATATATTCATAAAAATCTTCGAACTTATGACTAACATTTCTAATGCCCAGCAATTCCTTAGTATTTTTTTTATTGATAGGCTCTCGTTTGACTACTATCTCAACTTTTGGTAAGTGATGAATGATGATGTGGTGGTTGGTGAAGTATTGCCTAGAAGTAACCTGTTCACTATAGACTTAATATTATATATTCTAACGCATGTATTTGATCAACTTTAACAGTATAGAGTAAGGAAAGGTATATGGAGATAAAAAAGCGAAAACGTATTTTATTTTCATTTATGATATATATATTGGAAGAATTTACCATTGTACGATTTCAAAAACTAACGGAAATCAAACCTGTTTCTAATAGCTTTTTAATTAAATGGAACAGAATTATGCTTTTTCCATAAACAGTTGCGCGCACTCATAATCTTCTTATTTACATACTAAGCTTTTCTGATGAAGAGAATCACTTCAATACATTTTTAAAGACTTAAAAAACAGAAAAAGTTTATCTCTCAGAAATGTGATTAAAAATTCCTTTTGTTTTACCTAATAATGAATAAGAACTTTAAAAAAACATTTAAAGCAATTAGTATGCTAACTAATACTATATTTCTTCCTTCCTATAAATGCCCAGATTCGCCCATTAAGCAGCTCCGATTTTCGATAAAAAATTGGAATGAATTGGTATGTTTTCTTTTCCACCTAATGTTGTTATTCAGTGAGAGTCAGAATGGCGGATGTACCTTACGAATCCAATTTTACCTAATATCAAAAAAAAACCATTGCTGATCGGGTCGAAAAATCTGTACCTCTTTTATAACGAAAATATAACAATATCAAAGTACACCTGCCATATTGATTTCGTAACGGCGGGTGTATCTTGATATAATAATATGTGTTCAATTATGTTAAAATGAAATTAAACCAAAAAATTGTACCTCGGATCGAAAAACCTATACCCCTTTTAAAACTAAAATATAACAAGATCAAAGTACACCCGTCATATTAATATCATAATGCCGGGTGTATTCTTGCTTTAATAATATGTATTTATTGATATTAAAACGCAATAATGCCGAAAAATGTACCTCGTATCGAAATATCTGTACCTCTTCTAAAACAATATTATAACATTATCAATCAATATAATTATGATTTAGATATCTTGATCCATTTAATGATTTTAAATACTTAATCAACACTCCAAATTCAATATTTCTTACGAAGTATTAGTAGTTGAGTCATTTTGTGACAATTTATTTTCTTTACCTTTCTGAAAAGTATAGTTGTGCCTGATCATTCCGTCTATCTTATAATAAATTAGCTGTTTAGCAATTTTTTAAGTAACTACGAATTCAGATATTCAAAACGGGTTTTCAACAAAGGTCATGAATTTTCATCATCAACTTTACCCTTTGATGTGAGAAATAATAAAACTTTATTTCACAGAAATCAAAAGGTGGAGTGTTTTCCTTTATTTCGTTTACTTTTGAGGCACACTCACACAATCACCAATATACCTTTCTTTACAACAGACAAGTAATTATATATGTATAGATTATACCAGGACGATTCCAAAGTATGAATCATGAGTTGTTTACAGCTTTTTATTGAATAAAATTGTTTGGTATATGTTGTAATTTTCTATCAACTATACCCATATAATAAATAATTTAGTTAATGGACAATATCGATAAGTAGTAATTTGCATGTTATAATAATTGTATAAACAAACATTTATTTAATTAGTATCGTTTTTAGTTTTTACCCCGGACGAAAAACGAGGGGTGTTATAAGTTTGACCTGTTTGTTTGTTTGTATATCTATCTGTGGCATCATAGCTCCAAAACAGATGGACCACTTTTAATGTTGTTTTTTTTTTGTCTGATAGCTGACGTGATCAAGATGGGTCTTAACTACAAATTTTGAAGGTTTGGGCGTTTGAGGATCATCAGATCTTCCTTAGTTTACGAAGTGATCTTACTTACTTCCACTGGTCCGATTGATTTGAAATTTGTTGTACAGTTACATTTGGAGTATTTCTATGACATGGTAACCTTGATGCTGCAGGTATCAAGTAGTCTGCTGCATACCCTATTCCTCAGTAACTTACTACAGATATAGCGTGTTTGGGCTCATCAGAATGATCTCAATGAGTACTTTTTGGAGTGTTTTTTTGGCGATGGTTAATATTTTTATATTTTGTTTTATGAACGACTCCGCCCGCGTCTGTGTCGGTTATCGCGACTTTTGGTCATATCTTCAGTTCTACTCAACCAATTGCAATCAAACATAGTACAGATTTTAAGTCTAACCAAGACATTTCTAATAAAAAAACCGCATCAAAACCCGTTCAGTAGTTTTTACGTCCAATAAATTCGTAAAAAAACTTTTTGGTATCGGAAGATTTTTTGAAAAGTAACTTTTTGATATGTATCCCATGTACAGACCCAACTACAATTTTATAATAGTATAGATTATGGACTGTTATATTTATGATTACAATTAATTTAAAAATAAAAAGTAGTTTTATTTCTCCTGGGCTCGAGAGGGTTACGGACTAGGCCAATTTTCACACCGCTAATCATCGTTGAGTAGCCACTCACGAAAATCACCATTCTATACTTTTGCCACCGTTCCAAATGGCCGCAAAGGAGTACATTTTATTATTATTTTGAAAAACGATTTGTACCAGTATGTCATTTGGTTTTAAGAAAATATATGAAAAATGTGACCGCTATTATATTAAATATACATTTAAATAATAATTTAAATAAATAAAAATTGGCATGGTGATTTTCGTGAGTGGCTACTCAACGATGATTAGCTGTGCAAGAATTTGCATGGCACAGTTTTCTTTTTAAAACTAATATGCAGTCGTCGGTATGGTGGGCTGTAAGCCACATCGGAGAAGTATGGCATTACGATATCGCCTACTTCATTTTTCATCAGCTATCGGAAAAGAATTTTTGTGGAAAAAATCGTACAACTTTCGTAATTTATCCGACACATTCGATTAAAGCCCACGCGATTGGTCCGCCCATACCAGTGCTATGTCTCTTTTCCTTTTCGTCATTAGGTAATTACGACTCTCCGAGACGGTGGGGCAACCAGCGCCCCTCCCCCGAACCGGGACAAGACGGGGACACCGTGGTTCCCAAACCCGAGGGGGCCATCTCGAAACCGGAGATGGCCCAGGGTCAGTCGGGGTGCGAGGGATATGCTCTATGGGCAACCTTACACCCCGGCGTCTGTAGACCCGAGACGGCGTGTGGTTTTAGTCGGTTCAAGCCCGACATAACCGCCCCCGCTGGCCGGCGGGGGGTATCCGAAGGGATTTCCGCACGAAAAAAAAAAAGGTAATTACGACTCTACATGGAGTCGCCATTCTGGTACAAATGACATGGAATTTTCTGTTAGCATCTTCCGGTCTATAAGTTTTGATTTATTTACTTCTAGATGAAGCATAAATCCGCTGTATCAATAATTCAAGCCTATTCCCCCACGGGAAGATCAAGTGAGGAGGAATTATGTAAATTCTATGAAGATCTAAGTAAAGCTCATGAATTAGCTGACAAAATAGTTCTCATAATTGGAGATTTCAACGCTAAAATAGGAAGACCTAGAAAAACCGAAAAACAGATAACTGGTCAATATGGTTATGGAAGGCGAAACGAAAGAGGAACGCGAATGATCCAATACGCCTGTGAAAACAAACTATCAATTATGAACACATATTTTAGAAAAATAGAAAATCGCAGGTGGACGTGGCTCTCTCCAGATCAAAAAACTAAAAATGAAATCGATTTTATAATGAGCAACAAACCAAGCAGAATAACGAACGTAGAAATACTAAATAAAATTAAATTTCAATCAGACCACAGATTGATAAGAGCTTCATTTAAATTAAATACAGCCAAAATGAGCAGGAAAACTTTCAACTCTACCCCTACATCCCTTAAAAATGAGGAGGAATTCAAATGTTATATTGAAAACCTGAAACTCAACATTAATACACTTAGTACTCTAAATCAAACAAAAGACATACAACATTTCTACAATAAATTTGAAGAAATTATAAAAAACAGCCTAAAAATAAAATACGAAGACGACAAAAGTAGAAACAAACACAACAAAATTCTAACAAAAAGTACTATAGATTTAATAAACGAACGTACAATATTAATAACTACCAAGGAAAAGACTAGAGAAATGAAAGAAAACCTTAAAAACTTATCTAAAAAGACAAACAAAGCTATAAAAACAGATTACAAGAATTATAGGAAAAGAATATGGTGGTAGAAATTTGATGACACAAAATTGTCACCATTTTCGGCCGGCCATCGTGCACGATTGCGAAAAACCCTCCATAGTAATCCAATTTTGGTTTGATTGCGTTCAGGGGTCAGCAAGTGCATAGCCGGGCAGGGGGATTGTGGTCGCAGCACTAGTGGGATCGGTGGGTGTCACCCGGTGCTGCGACGACAATCCTCTTCTGATGAGGCCGTCAAGCTGAGTGCCACCATTGTTAACATGGTACGTGTATGTAATGGTGACCCTCTTTCCTGAGACTTTACCTTCAGCTTACCATCAGGCGAAGTGAAGTCAAATTGACGTGTCCTAAATATAAAAAAGAATCTTAACACCTACAGAAGCTCAAAGAGAGCTTATAAGGAACTAAAAACACAAAAACTGGATACAGAAACTGGAAGGGAAGAAAATAACAAGAAACAGACAGGAAGTGCTAAGTAACGCCACTGAAGTCTATAAAACACTTTATAGCAAACTACCAGAGGGCGAGATTGCAAAACAAGAAGAAGATACTATCATAATGGAACCGATCCCCAACATAGAACTAATAAACGAAATAGAAATACTATCACAAATAAAAAAGTTAAAATACGATAAAAGTCCTGGACCCGATAACATCAGTAATGAAGCATTGAAGATAGGAGCACCAATTCTCACGGCACATCTTACAGAACTATTTAAATGGTGCTCAAAACTGAAACAGTACTTTTTTTTTTTTTTTCGTGCGGAAATCCCTTCGAATACTGCCCCCGCTGGAGAGCGGGCGGTCTCCAATGGGGGCGGTTATGTCGGGCTTGAACCGACTAAAACCGCACGCCGTCTCGGGTCTCAAGACGCCGGGGTGTAAGGTTACCCATAGAGCATATCCCTCGCACCCCCGACTGACCCTGGGCCATCTCCGGTTTCGAGATGGCTCCCTTACTTGCTCTCCACTGTGCCATCTGCTGATCAGAGGGACACGTGGAAAGCTTCCGAACAGCCCTCAACAGGGCCGTCCTCGCCTCGGTCGGAGTTGGCCGTAGGCGGCAGCGTCTCTCCCGCCCTAGGAGAGAGGCGCTGCCGTCTCCGTTGCCCAGGGTGCACCGCGTGGAGGTCCCCAACCAAGCACCCCACTGAAACAGTACCTAAGCAGTGGTGTCAATCAGATATAATACTTATCTATAAAAAGGGTAACCCGTTAGACATCGGAAATTACAGGCCCATTAGGCTTGCTATCAAGCATTTACAAACTTTTTGCATCTATCCTTCAGAGTCGTATTACAGAACAAATAGATAAAAAGCAGCCGATTGAACAGGCAGGATTTCGGGCGGGTTTTTCCACGCATGATCACATACATGTCATAAAACAAATATTGGAGAAATATACCGAATTCAATTGTCCATTGTATGTGGCATTTGTGGACTACTCAAAAGCTTTTGACAGCATAGCTCACAGCTCTATTTGGGAAGCACTAAAAGCAAGCAATACAAACAATACATATATTAACATTTTAATAAACATATATTCACAAAGTAAAATTAGAAAGTAGAGGTGGAGAAATAGAAATAGGCAGAGGAGTGAGACAGGGCGACCCGCTATCGCCTAAATTGTTTATAGCCGTGCTAGAGGCTATCTTCCAAAAGATTGACTGGAAAAATAAAGGTATCCAGATATTACAGCAACATCTGACACATTTAAGGTTTGCAGACGACATCGTGCTTTTAGCTGAAACACCAAAAGAATTAGAGAATATGATACAAACATTGAATGTCCCCATCGAATGAACCCAGTCAAAACTAAAGTTATGACTAACAACTATAAAAAACCAATATATGTAAATGGAAAGGAAATAGAGTATGTAAACGAATACGTCTACCTTGGCAAACAAGTCTCTTTCAATATCAACAGGACCGAAGAAGAAGTAGATCGAAGAGTTACCATTACATGGAAAAAGTTTTGGGCACAAAAATAAATTTTAAAAGGAGACTACAGCTTAGATCTAAAAAAGATTATAATGGATACAAGTATACTACCAAGCCTAACGTATGGCAGCCAAACGTGGGTTTATACAAAGAAAATAAAAGATTGGAACGAAGTATTCTAAAAATAAAGAAAATTCAAAAAATTTGGAGTGAAAATATAAGGAAGAAAACAAAACTAACAGATGCTCTGGAGTACGCTTTGAAGCAAAAGTGGCAATGGACTGGACATATGTGTAGAATAAAGGAAAACAGATGGACCCTGCAAGCGACAAAATGGAGAGAACCTCTAGGAAAAAGGCTTGTCGGGAGACCAAAGAAACGATGGGCTGATGATATTGCGGACATTGTGGGAAACAAATGGATGGATATAAGAAAGGACAGAGACGAATGGAGAAAAATGGAGGAGGCTTTTACCCGAAAGGGATCCGAGTTGAAACGGTTATAGACGTGTAGCATGAAATGTAAAACCTATCGGAAATAAAAAAGCTTTATTATTATTTATTATAGATGAAGCATCGCTTACAAAAGACCGCTCAGTGCTCAAATTTCCTACTATGTGAGTTCGCCAGACGTATATAAAAATACCGCAGTCCTTGAAGACAAAGGTCTTTAATCAGTGCGTGTTACCAGTGATGACCCACGGTGCCGAGACGTGGTCTCTCACTATGGGCCTCATAAGGAAGCTCGGGGTCACACGGCGAGCTATAGAACGAGCTATGCTTGGGGTTTCTATACAAGATCGAATCAGAAATGAGGAGATCCGTAGACGAACTAGAGTTACCAACATAACAGAGCGAGTCAGCAAGCTGAAGTGGCAGTGGGAAGAGCACGTAGCTCGGAGAACCAATGGCCGATGGGGCAGAAAGTTTCTTGAGTGGAGACCACGTGACGGCAAGCGCAGCGTAGGAAGGCCTCCCGCAAGGTGGACAGACGACCTGGTAAAGGGCGCAGGGACTCGGTGGATGCAGGCCACTACAGACCGGTCGAAATGGAAGTCAATGGGGGAACATAGGCCGTTCAGCAGTGGACTTCCTACGGCTGATATGATGATGTAAATAATCAAAGGGTCTTGAATACCAAGCACTGCAGGTAAGTTCGTATGCAAAAGTGAATTTCATGGACGGATTTGAATTAAGAAAAGGACAAAGATAAAATATTAAAATATTATTTTCATTTGAACCAAATAACATATGTTAGAGGTTCCGCGAACAACTTGGAAAAAAAGTTTATTTTTATTGGGCTGTCAATGTCACATGTCAGTAGCGTCAAATTAGATTTTAGGTTATATTATTTTATCACTTGATTATCATAGAAAGTCACCATTAAAAAAGGAAGTTGAAATATAGAATAGAGTTTATAGTGCTTACAAAATATAAATCTGGTTGAAACACAATTATCTACATTATTAGAAACGTTGCAAAGTAGTACTCAAACTATGGATGAATTCGTGAACTATTTATTATTGATATTAGTCATACTGCCAGTGCTATTGTTCTTCAACCTGTGGGCTGGCATCGGATGGGAATTGTTTGAAAACAACTAACAAAGTTGTTGTGCTAATTGACAATGCACTTAGTACCAATCCCTGCAAGACTCTTTTAGTTTTTATTTTAAGATACTATTAGGACGATTAATTGGACTTTGTAGTGCCTACATATAAAATAAAACATTTATTTTTATAAATTGCTTTTTATTGAAAACAGAATCTCACTTAAGGTAGGTTCAGGAAGCTAGTTAATTTAATTTTATCAGGGCACATTATCTGATATGGCAAAAGCGCACTGATATAACTAACAACAAGCTCTACAAACCTGCCCTTACAGTAAGTACTACAATTATCACAATAGTGTCACAAATTCATAATATTTTCATAACCGATAACAGCATTTGCAAGAGAACTAAAATCTGTCTTAATTTTAAGATAAAAATCCACATCAACAATAAAACATAGAAAAATACTAAGTACAGCTCCCACCGTCATAGAAGACCCTGAGTGTAAAGCTGTATTTGATATTACTGCACCTCACCAACCTGTTATATTCTATCTATCTTCATAAGATCTGCGTTCACACTTTATAATTTTTCTATATTTTTACATACTATATTTCTCTTATCAATACATTGTAGGCAAGTTAATATTAAAGGTCAGAATTTTCAATGATAGAAATTAGTACTTAACAATTAATAATATAATTTTTTGCAGGTAGATAATAAAATGACTATATATTTTTTTTTTAATTTAAGCAATACTGTAGTCGAGATTTCAAATGAAATGAAGATCACCACTTATAACTAAATAAATAATTCTGTTGTTATAACATTCTATTCAGCTTAATACAACACGATGTCATTCCAAACAGAATAATTCTCATATTAAACTATTTGTAAATATTTCATAATAAAATACACATTCCTAAATATGACTTTCATAATTATATTCCTTAGATTAGACATTAACATGTCACTCATGTCCATATATTTTATCAAAGTTGTATTTGGCATTTACTAATACATCTACATACAAAAAGTTATTTAACTAAATTAAGATAAGGTGTCAAGCCAAATCATAAATAATATAAAAATAATTAATAACTATGTTCTTGGTATCATTATGTCATTTGATTAAAAGTTAAATTTGACGACCTCTGTGGTGTAGGGGCAGAGCTTTCAATTGCTAAGTCAGAGGTCACGGGTTTGTTTCCCGCTCATTGCAAATATGTATATCTGGATTGGTCTAGGTGTTTCTATGTATAATATTTATTTATTTACAAAAAAGTATGAGTATCCGCATTCTAGAAACCCACATGACAAGCTTTGCTTCGTTTGGGTCTAGATGGCGTTGTGATATGTCCTAAAATATTTATTTATTTACATTGGTGTTAAATTAATTAAATGATAAAGCAATAATAATAATTTGTCATAACCCAACCCCAGGAGGAAATGGGCTTTTCTCTCGGGGTTGGAAGTCAAATCGAACCGAAGGACATGTACGTTTATCACAAAGCCCTATCTATGGTGCTATAAATACACAGTATGGTTGATAAGACATTATATTCAGCAATCTAGGATATTCTAGATATGCTGCTTACCTTCTTCAATACACTGTTATCTGTTGTCTACTTTAGTTCTTAAATTTCACTAGAGAGTATTAATTCTTCCATTCCCATGTGGCCCCGATGCCGCCATACGCGGTACCTGGCTATATCCTTCCTGGTTACCATACCAACCACCTGTGACAAAGAAAACATTTCACCTAAAGGATAATGTGGTATAAACAGAATGTGCTGTCTGATTGGGTATGAAGACAGCATAATATGATAGTATACATTCAATGAGGGAACTGATTACTGTACTTTAGTTTCTCATGTTAGCTTGCAATTTTTGCTCCAATCTACATGGCCTAGACCACAAATAAAAAATAAAAAATATCTATATTTATCTACGTCACAAAGTAACACGTAAGAATGTCAAGATCAATGCTTCTACATTTACTTTTGCATTCAGATTCGCAAGGCTATTAATACATACAAAGTCAGTGAGTAAAAAATCTAATATATAAAAATCTCTCTACATAAAAATAAAGACACGTCTAGGACGCACGTCCGTTCTGTTCGTCCGGTGCCTGAGAATAGATCGTTGGGTATTTTTTATGACCCTAGCTCAACGGGATTAGAATTTCACGCAGGCGGAGCCGGTGTGCAACAGCTAGTATATATATGCTATTTATGAGTTAATAGATGATCATTTCAAACCTTGATTTTGCAAACACAAGGAATGTCGTTAGAACTCACATTGCATGTGATATAATAATAATACCTCACCTCGTTGACGTCATTGACTATGGGCAAATGCCGCAGGCCGAGCGCGCGGAACAATCGGAACATCCGAGGCAGGGACGCGCGATGCGGGAGCGTGTATGGGGACGGATTCATAAATGGACGCAAATCCATAGTACATGTTTTCTCCCAGTCTGCGATTTCCAGCTGTTCATACAAAGCGCAATATGTATATTTAGCTACTTACTATTACATGTTTGGATGCCTGTAGGTTTTTTGGTTATACATTAATATATACTTAACATCTAATAAAGTTGTATATCAGTCACGAGACTTAGCTTCTCAACATAATAGTGAGTATTAGGTATTCAGTTTTGTGTTTATAAGAATTAGTAATTTATTGAATCAATATGTGATGGCTGGTTCTATTCTTACCTCATCAATAGATGGGTACCGTGGGTACTCCTTCCTAAACATATTCATATCAACGTTAAAGTTTGACCAGGTCGAGTTTGCATTCTCATTGTATATCTTGTTTTGTATTAACACTATTAACTGAGATCGAAGAATGATGCCTCGAAGACGTTTGTAAGTTGTTATTTCCACCTACAACATTTAATTTCATAATAACAAAAATACTGATCCAGTCTGCGTCTGTGGGACTTTATAAAAAATTGATAGACTCATACATATAGAACCTGGAACGAAAGATTAGTGATGTAGTTATTGATATGATATTGGTGGACGATCCTCGAGGCTAATCCAACCTCACCTCCACCCCGACACACTTGCTTGACGGAGGCTCTGGCGCAGGATTTCCTCCCGGGGCATTTACGGAATGAATTTAGACAGTACAGTACTTCGACATGTAGCGAACTTCGAAAACACATAGATCGACAAGTCATTGCTTCGACAGACAATACTTAGACAAGATACATCTTCGAATGACCACTACTTCGACAGATTTTTAAAATTATATTCCAAAAATAAGTAAAGTGGGTTAGGTTAGGTTAGAACTGTGACCTCAACAGAGCGCGAGCCGAGTGGCGTAGCGAGCGTGCCGCGCAAGCGGCCGGCGAAGACAATACACACCTTCGAGTTATAATTCGAAGGTGTGTATTGTCTAATAGTCGTCTGTCGAAGCAATGACTTGTCGATATATGTGTTTTCGAAGTTCGCTATATGTCGAAATATTGTACTGTCTAAATTCAGTCCGTAACTCCTCCCGGGGTTCAGACAGCAGTCGCTCTCATAAAAGCCGTACAAATCAAATAACAAATAGGAGAAGTAAGTGGACCCCGGGCTTCGAGGTTTAAGCCTCGGATGCAACCGGGAACACTGCTAAGATGCTGTATGGATTAGTAGAGCGGCCTGTTCTAACGATCTAACCAAGTGCCGAGCATACTCGTACTATATTAGTAATGTTTAGCGTGGCGATCAAGTGCTCGACTGCTACGCTGCGGATTCGATCCTAATGAGAGAAAATCTTACTAATTCTACTAATATTCTAAACGCGAAAGTTTGTTAGTATTTATTAATCTTTTACGCAAAAGCGGCTGAACGAATCTGACTGAAATTTGTAGAGGGATGGACTATAGGAGTATGTATGTATGTATGTATGTATAAATGTTTGGCATGACGGTCTTTAGGCTGAACGGCTCGATGGATTTTAGCTTGAGAGGTTTCGTTACTGTGAGAATGCTACTTGGTATACCAAAATAAAAACAAAATGGCGGATGTTTGGCGCTGAAATTTTTGTGGTTAAAAAAATATTTTGACTCAAACTTATTGAGTAGGATATCAGAATGAAGAGCTTTAAAGGGTGATTTAAAAAAAAAATATATATCATAACTAAAAAGTGGACTGGTCGCGGGTTCAAGTCCCGTCCTAGATGTTCTCTTTTTCCGATCTAAATCTATAAAAAGTAAACAATAAAATTATTAAATAAAAAATAAAAATATTTTTTTTTTAATAATTCATAATTTTCTTTCGGTTTATGTTTTGCAAATGGGTCCCGCCTCCTATCAAACTTGTTTCGGACTTTTTAGGGCATAGGGATTTTGATTTTATTCTTTATAAATTTTCACGCTTGTAAAACTTAAAACAAATAATTATTTATACCATAATAAGTTACGCGCACTTAAATTATTGTTACTATACTTACATCATCAGCCAAGGGCGGGTCCACAACCGGGAATCCGTTATATGACACTAGTTTCAATAACTCCACAATATGGCCGACATTCTCTACGGTTCGTAAAGTGAACACTGGGTGCGACATCACTTCTGAGGCGTAAATATTGTGGGCCAACGGTGGGGGCTCCCATGGCAAGAGGGGCACAGCAGCCAGCTGTATGTGGATATCGTAGATGCCCTTAAAACAGAAGAGAGAGTTCCAATATTATTATTTTTATTACAAGGTAAGAAAACCACATAGTATAATGAAGATGAGAACCAAATGAAACTTTAAAGCGATTAGTTTACCTTTTAAATTTAAATCAGCAAAGTCAACATCCAGAACGGCCCTAAGACATATGTAGAAGAATTTCAGCTATTCAAGATGGATCCAGGTAGCTCAGTTGGTCAGAATATTCCCCCTAGAAAGAGACTGTCACGGACTCAAGACCCATAGATGTCGACGTTTTCCTATTTAAATGCCACTTAGATAAGTATGTATTACGAAGAAATGGAAGAAATAATAAAAAAAATGTGAGTGTTGGTGCTCTCAGCCAGCCTCTTTTTAAATTTGCAACAGTCTGTTAATAAATGGTGCCCCCTCCCCCCACCAAGATCTTCAGAGCATAAGCCAACTTCGCCTGCAAGCCGGTACACCTGCTGATTGATGGACGAGGTTCTGGCGCCGGCTTTCCTCTAGGGGTCGAAGAGTCACAAGGCAGTAGCTCCCATTAAAGCCAAATAAACCACATTATGGAGGACTAGGAGATGGACCTCGGGCTTCAAAGTGCAAGCTTTGGATGCAAACAGAATCGGCGGTCGGATGATAATAAGTCTATCAATAAAGGGAGGGTGCGTAATCTTGTTATTGCCCCTTTGCAACTCAGTTTACTGAAGAACTATCCATACCTCATTAAAGAAATCGCCAGTCCATTTGGCGACGACTAGTGTGATGATGATGGGCAGCGCGTTGGAGATCTGTCCGGTGGTCTCGATGATAATGACTGTGAGCGAGATCGTCATGCGGACTACGCCCCCGAGTTGTGCTGCTGCGCCGACCAACGCGTACTTCGCTGGGTTTATAGTCTATTAAGGAGATAATAGCGATTACATAGATAATCGGATAAATAACCCAGGATCGTAGCAGTGGAAATATGTTATCTCCGCCTACCCCGACGGGAAATAGGCGTGACTGTATGTATGTAGTCGGTTCTAAGGAGAGGGTGTATGGGGCCCACTAAGAACCTCGGGGCCGAGGCGGATCTCGCCTACAAACCGGTAGACCTGCTGATTGACGGACGGACTAGAACAGGCTTTCCTCTCGGGATAGGGGAGAGGGGTGTCAGACGGCAGTCGTTTTCATAAAAGCCAAGATAAACCAATCTATAAGGCAAGGCGTAAGATTTGGATGCAACTTAAAATCTAGGAGATTCACTCACAAGATATATGGAGAAGCATTTTACATTACATCTATTAAGTAAGTAATATAATAAAATAATTGAGGCAAATAAATAGGTATGTACCTTGGACATAGATCATACTACAGAATGCATCGAACCCTCAACTTTCGACAGCGATAAAAGTTTGTCAACTTATAGCTTTCACGTATGCAAAGGCAATAAGTAGTTATTACACCCGGTATGTGGAGCTCCAATCGAGTTATAGGATTTCCCGATGCGAAACCACATATAGATAATAACAAGATGCTTTACTTACATTAGAAGGAAGCATATATTGTATCAAAATAGCTAACAGCCTGCCCCAGGCTGCTCCCGTCAACAAATTTGGTATGAAGAGCCCACTGGATACTGACAGCCCGAAGGTCCAAGTAGACAGGAGGAAATATGAGATCACAAAGAGCAGCAGAGACCACGGCTTGTATGAACCAATCGGATCGTGGAGAAAGGAACGTACGGAAGCCTCAGGCGTTTGGAACCAAATAGCGGCTAAAGCGTTGTATTCACCATCAGCGCAGAATAACTGTAATGAAAAATAATCTTTGAATAATAAGGTACCTTTTTTTCGTGTGGAAATCCCTTCGGATACCCCCCGCCGGTTAGCGGGGGCGGTTATGTCGGGCTTGAACCGACTAAAACCACACGCCATCTCGTGTCTTAAGGGTGTAAGGTTGCCCATAGAGCATATCCCTCGCACCCCGACTGACCCTGGGCCATCTCCGGTTTCGAGATGCCCCCCTCGGGTTTGGGAACCACGGTGTCCCCGATTGACCCTGGGCCATCTCCTGTTTCGAGATGGCCCCCTCAGATTTGGGAACCACGGTGTCCCCGTCTTGCCCCGATTTGGGGGAGGGGCGCTAGTCGCCCCGCCGTCCCGGCCTGCTTCTGCTGGGGTCACAGGCGGCCTCACCTGCCACCCCCAGGCATGCTCTCATGGAGGACGGAGGACGTTAAGCGACCTCCGGCGCCTGAGTCGCCTATGACGCGCGGCGGGCATGTTGCGGGCGCCATCTCCTTCGCAAGCCATACATCTCGCAGAAGGAGGTGGCGGCGGCCCACGCGAATAAAGGTACCTACGGGTATATACGATAATATCAACGTCTCATTAGAATAAGGCAAATATTGCTATAGCATAATAGTGTACCTATATACATCCGATTAGAGATAATACAGCATGCCGATAATTAAACGAATATCAGTCCAGTGTATTTCATTAAGAAAATCTCTGGAAGTTATGATCTGAAGAGAGCTTCAATGAATGAATTAGTCGATGCCTATTAATCTACATTTATGCGTCAGTGGACCTAGAACTGCGCTCGGGATATACTCATTACTGGGAACATTATACCTGCTGCAAAACAGCATACGTTACATTAAAATTCAAACTAATACTTGCCTTGTTTGGATAAAAATAACATAACACAACTTCACGCCTATATCCCCGAAGGGCGAAGGGGGGTCGGCAGAGGTGTATTACACACCCACGATTCGCCAGTTATGTTTAGGTCCCATAGGGGGCGAACCTATTGCCATCTACCGGGATCATACTTATATTGTAATATATTCAATTTCAGTAATTTGTGTAATTGAATTAGCTTCCTGTATATTTTTTTTCATTTAAACTTTTTCTACAAATAAGAAAATAATTGTACAAATGCGGACTCAATACCATAGGGCTCTTCTATCAGTCAACCTTTGCGCGATTCAGAGATAAGTCATGGTAGGTGCTCGAAGGGTTGTGGTGAGAGTTTGGTGTAGATTGGTATAAATAATAAGCTTTATAATCTAATATACCTGTAAAGGCACTTTATAATCTAATATACCTGTAAAGGCACTTTATAATCTAATATACCTGTAAAGGCACTTTATAATCTAATATACCTGTAAAGGCACTTTATAATCTAATATACCTGTAAAGGCACTTTAGTAGGATCCTCTCCGAGTGGTCGACAGTCATTTAATAGGAACATCATGAGAAAGCCACAAGTGGCACTTGCGGCAGCAACCAAACAAGCTTCTACTACCCGTAGCCAGGGGGTTCCAATGTACCTGTTCAGAATTACAGGATATTATTTCATCCTAGGAGAATCATAAAGAAGAATGATCGTTAAAAGAGGGGCAGTAAAGCAGATTTTCAGTTAAAACGTGAATCACCCGACTAGTTATGTCTCCATGAAGTTCAATGCCTAGTTCGTAAGGCAACAAGTACAGCTGTGAGAAAAGAGCTAGCTAATACGCAACTTCTCTCCGATAGCTAAATTATCAATCTACCTTAATTTACCAATAAGCATTAAAAAAGATTAGTGAAATAATCTTAGATGAATTCGTACAACAAGCTACTAATTCCATTTCTCTTCATCATTTAGGTAATTGTCGATCGTATAATATAACTCATTTGCGGAAATTTAAGCTTCCAGTTTAATAGTAAACTGGAAGCTTGAATTTGTGTAAAACATAAATAAAATAAATAATAAATAAATATTCTACGACATTCTACACAGCGCTTTCTAGACCCAAAGTAAGCATAGTTTAACTAGCTTGTGTTATGGGTTCCAGAATGGGGATAAACATACTTATACCTATACTTTTTTTTTGTAAATACATACATATTATACATAGAAACACACAGACCAATGCAAATAGACATATTCATGCATACAAATATTTGCACTGAGCGGGAATCGAACCCGCGCCCCCTGTCTTAGCAGTCGAATGCACTACCGCTATACGTCACAGAGGCCGTCCATACCTATACATCTATACTATTATTCAATTGTAAATTAGTTGTGTCTGTACATTGGATATTTAAAAATAAAATTGGGTAATTATTAAATGTACGATTCTGAACACAAACAATTTTTTTTTTGGAATTCTTTTCTGTTTGTTCGCAATGGACGCAAAAACTACTGAACGGAATATGTTGCGGTTTTTTCTATTAAAAAGGTTTTGGTCAGACTTATAATCTATCGTATCGTTAATTGAAATTGGTTAAGTAGAACCGGAAATATGACCAAAAAACGATAACCGACATCCGCGCGGGTGGAGCCGCGGGCATCAGCTAGTATTTTTATAAAATTGTTAACGTAGTGAGTGATAACACTGGCAGTTACAACCTTTACAACAACCACCTTGGAAGACATAACCGAATAATAACCGTAAGAGCTAGTTTATACTTTATTAACGTTCCTAACAAAGTTCTTCACGTTTCAGTGAGTTTATGGACTGTCCATGAACTACAACTGTATATTGTGCAGCAAAGCGTCAGCTTTGCAATACAATAATTTATAATGCTGCTCTGATACCAAACGAGCCATCATATACTCGTAATATCAATCTAATTGCCGGATAACCCTCCTAACCTCATACTCGATGGAAACTTCTGAGGACGATTTAACATTATATATCACTTAGGCATCATAATAATATTACAAAATGTATCTATCATTTCGAGTCATGAGGCGTCAGAACGGTATCGGTTTGCTGTGACGGCGTCTCTCTCTCACCATACTAAACTAGGTATAAAACCGATACCGATACGACATAGTACAAATATAAACCCGGCTTAAGGCTACAGACGTACCTTATCCTAAAAACAGCTAATTTATAATTGATATAGTTCCATAGAGCGCCGAGCATGCCGCCTACCACGCCAAAGAACATGAACACAGGCAGCTCGTAGAATTGAAACGGAAAAGGTTCCATCTTGCCTAAATTCAGAAGGCCTGGAAATACACAGTAATTTTACCACCAAGTATCTTTAGAGAAAAAAGTGTAGTCGATATTTCGAAGTGGTCAGAAAAGTCGGATGAAAGTGAATAAAAGTTTACCTGGATAGCTCAGCTCGCCTGGTCGTCCATGATAAGCAGAGAGAGCGCAGTTCAATGTGAACGTCGAGACCACAGTCCCAAAGAACGTTCGCCATGTCAGTGCCTGATTCCAGAAACTTGTGCCTTCTTCCAGTGAGAATAGTACACCACCTAGTAACGTTATTTGTTTTTTTTATTTAATTTTATAAGTTCTTTCCATAATTATTAAAACTACAAGGAGTTCTGTCATTGGAGTCTATTATATCCAGGGACTCAGGGTATACACTAGGAAGCAAGTGTACAGAAACCGCGACACACATTGAACACCAGTCGTAATATTTTCCGTAGCAGCCATGTTCAGTAAGTAGGTATTACTTGCGTAAGTCGGTTCGAGATTTTGCCATGTCTCCTCTTTCGCCAATTCTCCATGATGGGCCTTACCTACCGATCCCTTATAAAATTTCAAAATTGTTTGTTGAAGGTGGTTTTTGTGGGCCGTCGGATATCAGTAGGTAGTCAGCCCGTCCTGGATTCGCTGAAATTCTTGTATTTATACGTTGCAGGCCACTTTCTTATAATTAAATTCTTCAAATATTTAATTCGAATAATGTATGTAACCAACTGATGTTCTTGAATACATTAGCTAGTTGGTACTAGGTCACAGTTACCAAGACCGTAACACAAACAAGCACCAGTTTGATAATAATGGCAATTGTTTATTATTCGCTATATTGATGAGTTTAGTTTTGATGACTTTTTTGAACTACTACGGTAGCAAAAATACACGGCCTATCAACTGGTATTGGTGTTGCTGTTAAAAAAATATGTGTTTTTCACAACTCTTACAGATTTCTTAAGTATTCTTTAGGTTTTTAATTATAGTAGAGGAAGCTCGTGAAATGTGTAAGAATAGAAGCAGATGGCGGGCTGTTGTTTCTGCCTACCCCTAAAAGGCGTAAGTATATTATGTATATATTTCTTTATAGGAGGTACAGAATAATTGGAGTTCCCGTTCGAATTTAGAGTCACTTGACTGGGGATAGGGACAAGCGAGCGACAAGGAATCGCACCTAAACCACCATAGGTAATTGCTGAGTATAATGTTTCGCTGATGTGATGTCACCAGACGTCCTTAGGGCGGAACATAAAGTGGGTTACGTTTCTGACGTTGTTAAAAGTTAATTATTGCTTGGTGGGTTGTGAACATGTTTATTGATTAAATCCTACTTATATTATAAATGTGAAAGTTTGTGAAGATTTTTGTAAGTTTGGATGAATGTTTGTTACTCAACCACGCCAAAAGGGCTGAAATTATGGACCTGGCAAAAATTTGGTACAGGGATAGATTATACTCTGAATCATAGGCTACTTTTTATCCCTAGAATAGGTTCCTATGGAAAGCGGTTCCGCTATGGGCCATGAGCACTCAAAACGACAGAGGTAAGTCCCTTGTTGAATATCTTTTCACTATACTAAACCTTACCTTACTAAACACCGGCTCCGAACCGACCTTCGTCACCAAAAAGAGCCGTACGATTATTGACCTAACACTAGCTACTGAAAACACAGCGGAAGCCATCACGGACTGGCACGTCTCCAAGGAGGCATCCTGTTCAGACCACAGGTGGATTCGCTTCGATCTACAGGCGGGGACACTACAAACTCTGCCAAAACGTAATCCGAGGAAAACCGACAAGGTAAAATTTGAGCAGCATCTATTAAATAGACTTGCTCAACAGCGCTCCCCACCGACTCTCGATAATATGATACAGATTGAGGAACAGGTAAATCACCTAACCAAATCTATAATAGACAGCTACCACATAGCATGCCCATAAACCCTACCTCCCAAAACCCCAGGCAAACAGCCATGGTGGGGCCCAGAGCTAGAGCGCAAGTGAAGGAAGGTTAGTAGGGCTTTCAACAGGGCTATGAACACTTGTACAGATCAGATGTTCAGCCAAATCCAGTTACAAAAAGTGTATTAGATACCGAAGCAAACAGGGATGGCGAAAATTCTGTGGGAACATAGAATCATGCCAATAAGCAAATAGGGTAAGGAAAGTCCTAGTACAGACAAAACCGATGGCACTGACCGCCCTTAAAAAACAGGACAACACACTCACAACATCGCCAGATGAATCTAGCCGCTTACTCATTGAAACCCACTTCCCCGGATGCGTCTTCACGACACCAATTAACTGGCACGATGAAACCATAACACCTACTGCCCGAGACTGGCAGTACGCAAACAAAGTGGTCACACTGGAAAAAGTCCAATGGGCCATTAGTAGTTTTCACCCTTATAAGGCAGCTAGCACCGACGGGATCATCCCTGCTATGCTACAGTGGGGCGATAAACCAGTCGCGAGCAGACTGGAGCGTATCTTCAAAGCCCGTCTGGCACACAGATACGTTCCGAAAGGATGGCGGGAAGTAGGAGTCATTTTCATTCTGAAGCCAGGAAAGGGTGATTACACGAATCCCAAAGCACATCGACCAATCAGTCTGACCTCCTTCATGCTAAAGACCATGGAACGCCTTTGCGAGAGGGAGCTGAGAGATGGTGCACTAAAACAGCTACCCCTACATGCAAACCAGCACGCATACAGCTCCGGTAAGTCTACGGAATCAGCCCTCCATCTGGTAGTCAGCCGGATAGAGGAAACGATCGAACAAAAAGACTTTTGCTTAGGAACGTTCATTGACATCGAAGGAGCTTTCGACAAAATCAGCTTCACCAGTATTAAGGCCGCCCTGTCAAAACACGGAGCGGAAGCGGTACTATCAGACTGGATAACAAACATGCTCAGCAAAAGAGTAGTTCGATTTGGGGATTAAGATCAGACAGCTCTGATAGCCAAAGGCTACCCGCAGTGGGGAGTTATCTCTCCCCTCCTGTGGAATTTAGTGATAGACGACTTAATCACAAGGCTGAACAAAAACCGAGACTACATAATAGGCTACGCCAACGACCGACCTAACAATTCTTATCTCAGGAAAGGTAGCGGGAACGGCCTGTAACCTAACCCAACAAGCCTTACGCATCGTAGAAAAATGGTGCGGGGAATTCGAACTATCGGTGAATCCGAACAAAACCGAGTTAGTCATGTTCACGAACAAAAGGGTATTAGGCGAGTACCGATTACCCAAACTCTTTGACACGGAACTCCAACTGTCAAAAGAGGTAAAATACCTTGGCGTTATTCTTGACAGCAAGTTAAAATGGAGTAGCCACCTAGACAATAAATTAGAATAGGCCGGGATAACCTTCTGGCAGTACAGAAGAATGATTGGAAAAAAATGGGGGCTAACACCGAAAATCATCCTGTGGCTTTACGAAACAGTAATCCGCCCCATGATAGCGTATGGCGCTATCGTCTGGTGGCCAAGGACTAAAAACAGCACAATAGCGGCTAAACTATAACGGACCCAAAGACTAGCCTGCATGGCAACCACTGGATGCATGAAATCTACCCCCACCGCGGCAATGGAAGCCATGCTCGGACTCCCACCCTTATCTGTTCATCCGCCAAGAAGCAACAGCTGCGGCTATACGCCTAAGGACACTCAACCTATGGAGCGAGAGAAACACACGACACACCTCACTGCTCACAGATCTCACAAAGGAGATACCCATAATAGGAGCAATAAATGATCGTGTACTTGAGTGAGACAACACGTATTCGACAAAAATACAAGATCCAACTTCATGAGGACCACCGCTGTGAGGCTTTATACCCAACGGAATTACGCATCTTCACAGATGGATCAAAAACTGGTACAGGCACCGGGGCCGGCGTTTTCTCGGAGAACCTTAATGTATCCATTTCAACACCGCTGGGGACCCATAACACAGTATTTCAAGCTGAATGCATGGGGATTACCCTGGCAGCTTCAGCGGTAATGGCCAGGAGAGTGGAAGGCCACTCAATACGCATACTCTCCGACAGCATGGCCGTGCTGCAAGCTTTAAACAGCCACACTATAAACTCGGGACTAATATTGGAGTGCCATCGTAAACTGAACCAAATAGGCCATTTCAACAACATAGCCTTGCAATGGATTAAAGGCCACAGCGGCTCGCGCGGCAATAATGCAGCAGATGAGCTTGCCAGGAGAGGATCTGACATGGTGGTAATGGGACCTGAGCCCATAATACCGATCCCCTTTGCATACCTACGAACCATAGTAAACAAACGAACGAGAGATCAACACAACAGCTATTGGATAAATCTGAAAGTTTGCAGACAGGCGAGGGAAGCACTCCCCGTGCTTGAAAATAGACTGACCAGGCGTCTTCGACAACTGACCAAACGGCAACTGCGCACGGCCACAGCTGCTATCACGGGGCACGGCTCCTTCAATAAACACCTTTTTATTTTAGGAATCACCGACAGCCCTCTCTGCAGAGCCTGCATGAGAGAGGAAGAAACAGCGGCACACGTGCTCCTACACTGCCCTGCAACCGCCACATACAGGGTTAAGTACTTCGGAAATACAGGAATGCTTCGGGAGATCGCCAGCAGCGTGAATAGCCTGCTGGCGTTCTTCAATGAGTTGGGGTGGATCGAATGAAATGCCCACCCTCACGCAAAAACCGCGCCTTGTCGTGGAGTTGCGGATATCAGCTCGCGAATCCATACCATATCATACCATATGGGAAGCGGGAACAAGAACAGAATTCCACGCGAAGCCACGGGCAACAGCTACTGGACCATATAAGAACCGTAGAGGGCGTTAGCATCGGTATCAAACCCTCGATTAAGGTATTTGGCAACCGTCTCCTCTTTTTGTGAGTAGGTAATGCACGCGAAAGAGGCGGCGGATAGGGAGCGGCATAGAACCCTGCCCCCCAAATTAAGCACATATAAGAGTACTTCTCTTATACTATTAAATCGCCAAACTTATATTCTCGGCTCACACTTAGGACCTTAGGCTAAGATAGGACTATTGTAAGTCTACGATGAAAAAAAAAATCCCGCATCCACAGAGGCTGGATATGCATGGATTAAAGATAATAAATTCTAACCTATAGGCGCTCCGAAAGCTGCAGACACACCGGCCGCCGCGCCTGCCGACACAAAGTCCCGTTTCTCATGATCTTCCCTGAAGTACTGGAATATTTTGAAGTCTTTGTTGAATGTTGTACTTTTCCCCTGCGATATCCCTGCTGCGACTACTGCACCGCTGTGGATCATAGGGCCTTCCTAAAACAAAGGAATTGGAGGAAGTAGAAGTAGCTATTAGCCTCGGAATATCCAAAATAATATTCATTCATAAAAGCGTATTTAACGTCCAATATAAGTGTCTAAAAAATTCCGATATTTTCCCTTGAAATTGGAAAGGATTTATATGGATATACAGGATATGGATTGAGCTAGTGATGGTACTGCACTTGGTCATAAAGTGGCCGATCCCTTAGATACAATAAATGCTTACCTTGCCTCCGGCAAGCCCGCCCACTACTGCAGTGATAACACCAACCGCCTTCACCAATAGAGTCTTAATTCGCACCACTCGGGGAACTTTGACACCATTTAAGTAACATTTCACTTGAGGAATACCGCTGCCGGCTGCGACAGGCTATAATATCGATAAATTGGTATTTAGATGAACATAGCTAAAATGTGTGTGAATAAAATTTATTGTAAATTGTGGTTTGTAAGTTTACATTAAGTTCTATAATACTTTACACACTTAAATTTAGGAAATGAACAAGCTCCAACTTAGATAATGGGACTAACAAGACAGTTATTAATATAATAATGAGTCAATAATATGATTAATCTAATAATTTACCTCCACATATGCAACTAGCATAGATCCAACAAACACAATACATATGTTTGATAACACCCAGAGAAGATATGGAATGTATAGTCTATCTTGCAATACATATGTGTCAACAGCTGTTCAGTGTATACTTAGGGAAATCACAATTGAATGAAATATATTATTGTGCTAATTTATTTAGTCATAATAGTTACAAGGTACTCAAGCCGCGGTAGCCTAGTGGTATGGGTAATGGACTGCTGAGACGAGGTCTCGGGTTCGATCCAGGTTTTACCATGGCACACACCAATGACTTTTCGATGCTTTTCGAAGTTATGTGTGTATTTATCGCAGGTTTATAAGTGCCCGGTTAATGGCAATAGGCTCGCCACCTATTACATTGGGACCTAAACATAAACTGGCGAAATGTGGGTGCTAGCACCTCTGCCTACCCCTTCGGGGAATATAGGCGTGCGTTTATGTTATGTTATGTACTTATTAGTGTTAACCCAGTTATTTTAGTCTCCTTTTATCTGCTTATGCCTGGCGATAAACAGATGAGATTTTCCTCACTGCCCAGGTGTTCCAGTGGGGGGAGTTGCTCCCGTAGAGACCAAATTAAACCAAATAAAAAATGGTCAGTGTACCAGAAAGCTAACTCTGAAGCTTTGGATGTAAACAGGATCAGCACTGAGAATTCTGTTAGATTACTTAAGCACTCATAAACATATTACCACTGCTCATATATGGTTCTACTAGCGTTTGCCCGCGGCTTCACCCGTTTAGAATTTTTTTTTTTCCCAAATAAGCAGCCGATGTGTTATTCCAGACTATAATCTATGCCTGTACCAAATTTCAGCCAAATCCATTCAGCCGTTTTTGCGTGAATGAGTAACAAACAACCAAACATCACTACTCATCACTTTCGCATTAATAATATTACTAGGATTACTAAAAAATATTTACAAAAGGATACACTTTTTCAACTCTCTATATTTAATTTTGGAGAATTCTTCTATACATATATCAATAACAAATGCTATGAGAGCTGTAATTATTCCAATCAGTAGTATAATGAACCACCGGGCTATATCCTTCCAGACAACAAATGGATATCCACGCTTCCGCTCCTCATCAAGAAGTAAGTGATTCTCACAAGTATCGTAATCTAAACTCTGAAATAAAATTTATTGAGCTTATTGAGCTATAACACTAAATAGCACAAATTAATCCAAAATATTAATTTAAAAAAATATTAATACAAAATATTAATTACAATGTGCCTTTTGTTACGAAACTGTAACCACGCTAACAGCAATAAAATGTATTTCCATCTCATTTCCTACCTTAAGCAAACTAAAGATTTGATATTTGAATGGTAAACAAAAGAATCAACACTAATCTCAGATAAAGCATGTTGCTTCAATAGCTGCATTTACATGATTGGTAATTGTTACTTACTTCATATTTTGCTGAGAGAATATTCAAAGAGCCCGGCTCAATTTTTTGTGGGGGCTGCCTTCTTCTAATACCATGACTACCATGGATTTCGTCATTGTCAGAATCCTACGGATGATAATATTTCTATAAACAATCATTACAGAGCACCTTTTTTTTTTTTGTTCGTGCGGAAATCCCTTCGGATACCCCCCCGCCGGCCAGCGGGGGCGGTTATGTCGGGCTTGAACCGACTAAAACCGCACGCCGTCTCGGGTCTGCAGACGCCGGGGTGTAAGGTTGCCCATAGAGCATATCCCTCGCACCCCGACTGACCCTGGGGACCCTGGGCCATCTCTGGTTTCGAGATGGCCCCCTTGGGTTTGGGAACCACGGTGTCCCCGTCTTGCCCCGCTTTGGGGGAGGGGCGCTAGTCACCCCATCGTCCCGGCCTGCTTCTGCTGGGGTGACAGGCGGCCTCACCTGCCACCCCCAGGCCTGCGCTCATGGAAGACGAAGGTCGTTGAGTCACCGGGCAGTCCGCCAGCGTGTGCAGCCCTGAGTCCTCGCTCGCGTCGCAGTGATGACACTCAGGCGTTGGCTCCTTCCTGATCCGATGCAGGTGGTCCCCGAAGCACCCCTTCCCGGAGATCACCTGCGTCAGTCGGTACGAGAGGCTTCCGTGTCGCCTCTCTAGCCAATCCTCCATGATGGGCCTTACCGCCGCTATTGCGGCGTGCCCCATTACAGAGCACCTACATTAATTTAAGCAATTTATTGAACAAAGAGATACAATGTTAAAAGGAAATAAGTAAAATTGATAAATATAAATAATGACTATCTGATGAATTTTCAATATTGCTATGAAACATACCTCGAAGTTCACCGTTTTATTAAATTGATGATTTGAAGTGGTAGCAGCCTCATTACTGATTAGCTGAGCTGTGTCAGAAGTGGTGTCCACATTGCTGATGGAACTGGCAGTGCCATCAGCCACTGAAGTCGACGATTGACTCATCTTTATGTAAACTAAATAAGTATATATATGTGGATTTAAGTATAATTCGTTTGAATTGTTTTAAAATAATAACATTTTGTGATTCGGAGTACAGATGGTTTCCCTTAGTAGTACAGATGGTTTCGTGTGATTGCACAAAGTATTATTTCTTTGATTTATGTACATACAAATATCAGTTTAACTTTATCACAAGTGCAACAACACAACACTGTTTCTGTTTTCAATACACTTTGCATATGCATCACATCACACACCAAAAGAGATGTCAACATTATCAACAAAGTATGACCCAATATGACCCAAATGCCTCCCCATCACTGCACATGCCCATATGATTTCGTATAATGCGTATTGACATTCATAACATCTGATTTTTTTTTTTTTTTTTTTTGAAGATTTTTGGCTTGGTTACAAGACCTATAAGCCATGTCTTTATTTATAAATAACATAACTGACATGAGTGACAGGGTTGTCAGCAATAGATTTTTTTTTCCTTGTACAAAGCAGATGGATATCTTACTTGGACTTTTAAGCCTCGTACATTCAATAAGCACATTAAAAAGAATACTTATTATTTATGTGATTAATGAATAATACTTATTATTCACATAAAAGAACAATAATACGTAATTTGCTTTGTTCGTAACGAAATTTAAATTGATTTTTGACTGAAACTATACTATGTGTAACTTCAAAGGAACATACTCACTGGTATAATGTTTCTTCGTCGTATAATAAAAATGCTTTTTTTAGCCCAAGTAGGCACATTTGCACTTTTGCAGTAAAACAAGAACAGAAAAGATGACAGTAGTTACAGTTACGTATAATACAGACGTTTAATATGGTGTTTTATTTTACACGAAATTCATGTGTTAACTAAGTAATCATGGAATGTTTTCTATTTTAATGACTTGGATACTATTGTACCTAACTACTACTACTTCATGCTACACAAAGTTGTCTGCAATGAAAAACTATGTTTCTATCTCAGACTAAAAAATTTCGAACATAATTCTATGAGGTGATAGTGTCCCGTACCTTTTTTTTTATCGTGCGGAAATCCCTTCGGATACCCTCCCGCGTGCAAGCGGGGGCGGTTATGTCGGGCTTGAACCGACTAAAACCGCACGCCGTCTCGGGTCTACAAAATATCGGTAAAACGAAATAAAACTTCCGATATCGAAATTTTAGTATTTATTAAATATCAAAGCAACTCTGGAGTCTTGCTTGGAGCTTGAAGTACGTTCAGGGAGCACGCTTTCACCGCTGGCTATCAGCGTACTAAAGGTATTATTGCTCCCCAGGGAGCTAACTGCCGTTTATTTGTGGGGCACAACACAAGACCATGGTATTTTTATCTTAGAAATCATTTTAATGTTGTTATTTTACTTGATTATGATTTAAAGCTCAAGCAAGTGTGGAATAAACTTTGCTATGTCCATTCAAGAATAATTTCTACATACATTTTTTTCCTCCATCGCAAAGTTGTTTGGGTCGTTCGTTAACGCAAAAAAAACCGACCAAGTGCGAGTCGGACTCGCTCATGAAGGGTTCCGTAGAAGCAAGTAACTTTTTTATATGTGAGTTGATTGAATGAAAGGAAAATTTATTGTTTTTTTTCTCTACTTACCAAGTTTCAACAGTATAGTTCTTATAGTTTCAGAAAAAAGTGGCTGTGACATACGGACGGACAGACAGACAGACATAACGAATCTATAAGGGTTCCGTTTTTAGCCATTTTGCTACGGAACCCTTAAAATTATAACAATGCTAGATAAGATAAATGATCCCTTTGACCCTTTACGAAATCCTTGATCTACCCGGATGATCGTCTGGTCAGCTTCGTCTCTCTGTTCACGAAAGTTCCAGTCAGGGAAGCTATGTCACGTATCCGACCGCTGTTCTCTAAGGACATCGCAGAATTGTTCGAGTTCTTGTTGATGACTTCATACTTCCAGTGGAACAACAAGTTCTATGAACAAGTGGAGGGTTTAGCCATGGGAAACCCCATCAGTCCTGTAGTTGCGAACTTCTACATGGAAATCTTCGAAGAAGCCGCTCTTGAACGAGCGCCCAAGAAGCCTAAGGTCTAGTTCCGCTACGTAGATGATACTTTTGTGGTTTGGAGTCATGGAGACACGGAGGTGACTAAGTTCCTGAATCACCTGAACAGCATCCATCCTAATATCCAGTTCACCATGGAAGTAGAGAAGAACGGAGACCTGCCATTCCTCGATGTCCTGATATCCAAAAAAGAGGATGGCAGCCTTGTTCACCGGATCTATCGAAAGCCTACACACACAGACCATTACTTACACAAGGACTCCAACCACCATCCCAGACAGAAAATGTCAGTCATCAAGACCCTGGTCCACCGAACTAAGAGCATCTGTGAACCTCAACACCTTCCAAACGAGTTACGCCACCTGGACTCGGCCTTCCAAGCCTATGGATTCTCTGCCCAGGAGATACGGGGAGCTCTTCATTCGAGGAAATGCTCTCTAACGAACCAGGATGTGGAGAAACCTGCCCCTCTAGGGAAGGCCTTTTTGCCATACATTCATGGTACAACGGATCGTATCGGGAGACTGCTAGAAGCTTACAACATTAAGCCTATTTTCAAGCCCACGACGCAGTTACGTAATCTTCACCATTCAGTCAAGGACCCTCGTGACCCACTATCTTCAGCTGGAGTTCACCGAATCCCCTGCTCGCGTGGCTCGGTATACGTGGACACTACTCAAAGAAGCGTCAAGACCCGCCTTTCGGAGCATGAACAAAATTGCCGCCTCAGCCACTTCGACAAGTCAGCGGTTGCAGAACACACCCAGGAGGATGGTTTTACCATCAAATTTCAGAACATGAATGTTCTAGCCACCACTTCACATTTCTTCCCACGGCTATGTCGAAAAGTCATCGAAATATTCAAGAATCCCAACAATTCTAATAGTAAAAACGAAGGTTTTCATCTCCAAAAAGATTGGTACCCAGCACTGAGAGCCGCGCGTCATCACAATTCAAACATGACGAAGCCACCACCATCCCCGGTATCGGGAGGTCACACCCCCTTGCTTAGCCTCGACCAATCAGGATCGAGCGCATCGGTTGCGCAGCTCTCAAGGACCGATCACGTCGGTTCCCCCCTCCAACTGCAGGACCCATTAAGATCTTTTCCCCACTCCAACTGCCAGTGACTCGGGCCTCTACATCAGTCGCAGCGAATTCGCCGTTGAGGAAGGTGAAGACGCCACTGAAGATGTCGACCGCAGTGATCGACGAAACGTCTGGAATACAAGTTTCCGATGGACCACGGCCAAACAGCCCGGAAGCAGTATATTCTACATGCACCGCCAGCGGTGAAAGCCTTAAGATTTATATTGTTAAATGGTTTCATTCAATGAGGATCAGTCACGTTACTCACATTTTTAGTTCAGTATGCCGATTTACAACGACAAAACAAAACAATATAATTATACTATACAAAAAAAAATTGGATCTGAAATGACGAAGATAAACATAATTTAGTGCAGTGTAACGGACACGGACGGCCCAATGACGAGACACCCTGTGACGTCATCCGTTATGACACGCCGCTGCCGCTATGGGTAAATATAGGGCCACTTTGGAATATACTCCATAAATGTTTTATTTCTTAAGGTGTAATTTTGCACAGTTTAAGTAATTTATAAGGATGCGAATAAAATAATTTTGTGCAAATTACTTCGGGCCACCAACGGTGGACACCGAAGTCTTAAAATCACGCAAAAAAAAATCAAAATCTTACACCCACTTTTTATCACTTTTCTCGACGTTTCACATGATTCTAAATCTAATTAAGCAAAAAAAATTTTTGTGTCGGTCTGTCTGTTGGTCTGGATGTCTGGATGACTGTTTACGCAATAACTCAAGAACCACTTATCCGATTAAAAAAATTCTTTCGCCAATCATCTTGTTTGGTTAATGGGAAGAACTGATTAGATTTTGGGGTTTGTACGTTCAAGATTTCGGGTACCTACCATACAAATTGTCCCTAAAAACCTTTTACAAGTGAGTTTCTTTCGAGTTATCAGAGTAACGCGTATTTGACTTTGACATTTGAGTGACAATGACAATACGTATATTGTATATTTACATAAAACAACCAGACTCTGAAAGAAACTGAAATATAAAATCATTTTTTTATGTTTTTGACGTCGAAGACGTTTGATTTGATTTCATTTTCGTCATATTTATTGCTCAATATATAAAGACGCGTCGAATAATATGCATAAAGCCTAAGGTCTGTAATTTTGAATAAAAATACTGCAACAAAAATATCTAAGTTTGGCCCGAAGTTTGACAATCACTGTGTGATTTCCACCCCACTAGATTTTATAATAACTTTTATGAAAAATAATTTTAAATGAGAATATGAAATATATACTTCTTCCTTTGTAGCAGCTCAAGAGCATTTTCTGGCATGATGAAGAAGAATATTTTTATTACGGGATTCATACATCAAAATATCTTCCAGCGGTATTGCCATCATTGGTCATCATCAACATCTCAGCGTTGAGTACCGGATGCATCCGAGGCTCTCACCTCAGAGCCTCTTCTTACAAGCTTTTACTCCTCAACTTTACATGATCTTTGGCATCCCTGGCAGTGACGCTATTGGCATCTCCTGCATGTCCAAAAACTCCAAAAAGGCTCCACCGGTTCCGACAGCTTTCTGCTTCGTTGAAGAACAGTTTGGACTTCTTCAAGCATATATAGTCTTCGATTTGGAGAGAGCACCTTTACATACTGCTTGTTAATTAGCTCCTGGAATTGATAGCGCTATCTCTCCTCACCGCGACTTCTTCTCATTGCCCCCAGGTTCTTTAACACAACGGCACATGGAAATATTCTGTGCCGTTTTGACCCTGGCACACGCCAACTTATAGAAAAGCTTGCACCTTCAGACGATTCAAGTTTGTCTTAAAGTGGTTTTAAATGGTCTCGTCGTTAATGTCATTCTGCTTCATCATTTTAATCTTTTAAAAAATAAGATGCTTAAAAATCAAAAGTCTTGTTATTTGATGGATCCTCATTAAAATCACATTTAAATTAATATCAAACTTTTATTCACTTCACTTCTCTTCTGTTATAGCACGCGACGTTTATATTAGATTGTTATCCATTGAGAACATTGTGTCAAAATCTACGTTATAGTTTACGGTTAAGGGGAAAATTTATAAGACCATAATTGTGTTTATACATTGTACAGACCGTTTTAAATGGATCAGCATGTTTTGCCTTAAACGTGATGAATGAATGGATTGGATTGGAACGATGGACTTGGATGTCTGGTAGACCTGTGACGAGAATAGATATGATAAGGAATGACCTTATTGGAGGAAGTGTGAAAGGTCTACCAGTAGAAAATTAAGAAGCGAGTGACTGTCATGGTATGGTATAAGAAGAAATAGAAGTAATATTTAAAAAAAGGTATAACGTATGGTATGAACGTAGACGGCTTTAAAAGAGGTAGGCCTAAGAAAACATGGATGGAAAGCGTGAGGGAGTGACTGAGTAGATGACATCTGACAAAAATGTATTAAGAAAAATGTGTTACGCCGACCACAAAGGTCGGATGAGTCATACAAAAAATGATGAAATAACAGTATATCGATATTTTTGCCAAAAATATTATAATTTTACGGTCTTGCCCATCCCTAGTTGTTGAATCTTTTTGTTAATAAATTGTTTAGAATATTCTTAGCTTTCTAGTATATTTATATTAATCTATGTTCTAGGTCCTTTGTCCTATTTGACGAATGTAATATAAATTTTACTGTTATGAATAAGTGATAACACTGTTAAAACGCAGAGGTCATTCTCTGTGCCAACTTCGAAGGACTCCATTGGCGTGCCTAGAGTAATAACATAAACCTAGTGTAGTACTTAGTAACTGGTTAAAACGATAAAGGATAACACTAACAAGGCTATTTATTGTAACAAACAAAAATCGGTTGTCAAACGGAGAAAATGTCTTAATGTCTTTGTTCGGCGTATGAATAAAAATATATCGCACTTATCGCAGCGTAAAACGTAACGTAGCTGGATTTTTGTGGCGGTTGATATTCTCGAGATCTTCACTGAGAAGTATTCGTTAACATATTTTAACAGAAAATAATCATTTTTATTATTTAACAATGTCCATTTATTAGTAATATGTCCACTTTTGATTAATTTTATATAAATTTATTATATTATAAAGTGATGTTCAAGATTTTTCTCTAAAAATGAGGCACATAAAAGTATGTGAAATGTTTTTAGCGTTTTGAAGAAGTAAAATACAGATAGCTGACTTTTATAATATTATTTTATAAAAAGAAGCAACCAAACAGTGTTTACCTAAATATTCATGCACTAAATATTATGATAACAAATTATACTACCACACATAGAATTCACTATTACACAATTATTCTTTAGTCATATAACATAAAATGATATAAAAAGTAGTAAAAAACGTCTATTTCGATCATTAACAATAATAAGTGATAAAATTTAATCAATATCTCAATATAATTCGCTTTTGTTTCTAAAAAATAACACTTTGATAATGTTATCATTTTATCAGTTCGTAAACTAGAACAAACCTTTGAAGCTCACACATGCGACGCGTTCAGCGCTTCGTAAACAATAGAGATTTTCAATGTGTGTGTAGCTTGTTCGTTCGTTTGGTTGACAATCGCGATGTGATGTATTCTACCATACATCATCGCATGCTGAGTTATATTTTCAACAAAACCTTTTAATTTTTAATTAAGTTACTCGATTAATTTCTAAATGTTTTCTTTCATTGTGAATACTTTTCTCTGTTTTAATTTCTAAATATGTGTAATTTGCCGCCGAAGTTCCATTCAGTGTGTCGCCTTTGTTTATCATTCTGTGGCGATAATTGCAGTGATGTTAAACTTCCAATATTCGACCGTGATAAGGATAAATCACGACTTTCCGAGATGATAATGGCTAATTTGTCAATAATGGTAACAATTTTGGATTATTACTTGCAATGGTCACTAAGAACGAGGAGTTTTATCGTGTGAAAGTTTAGCGTAAGCATATGAGATTGTGGATGCTGATAAGCGCCATTAACTTTCTCGCGGGTGTTGGGTATTTTCGCATTGTGATATCATATTACGGCCCACGCGTCGATTGCTCGACCGTATGACTAATGTCATTCGGAGAAGTGATATACGAGCGAGTGGCAGGCGCGCTGTATCAGCGGCGACCGCGTTGCTGATAACAAAGGAGCGCGGCGATGATCTCGCACTCCACGACACTCGCCCTGCCTCCTGCGCCGGTCCACGGCGCCTTGGCCCCCTCGCACTCCACAAATACACTTCGAAAATAAATGTTCCCTTAACTGTGCTTATCCACATTATGCTATGCTCTGCTATTTTGAGATTTCAATATTATCTAAATTTAGATTTGTATTTTAAGGAATGAATCTGCAGGGGCACTGTATTCCATATCTGTCACAGAGTATCCTTCTAGCTATTACAAAAAACTTGTAGGTTTCTTCAATGTGTCTGTTATCAGATTGGCATCTATGACTCATCATCTATGATTACACTTGCAACAGGTCACTGGCCACATCAACTCTCCTAATGACATGGTGTGTTGAAACTGGTATAGGTATATTAATAATGTTATGAATAAAAATTTTAGGTGTCCCCAGAAGATTTGCTACCACAAGTATTATGTGGGAGCTGTGCCCACAAGCTGGATGAATTTCACACCTTCAGAGAGTTATCTCACAAATCTGAACGACTATTAGTACAGTTTCTGCAGTATGCTGATTCATTATGTGGTTCAAAAGAGGTGAGTTTTAAGCAATTAAAAAGGAAACATATTTTTATTTTATTTTATTGACTTCCAAAAATATTAGATACAGTATTTATTTACATGTTATTATCAATAAGTATTAAATTTGTTCTATTGTTATGTATACACACTACTCCTTAATGTTTGATTTATGGCCTCATGCAAAACTTGAGTCTGAGTTGATATTAATGTACCGAATTGGCTGACTTCTGATCCTTTTATTGTAAACAGATTTAATTGAGTTGACCAATAGTCCTAATAGCATACCTAAGCAAGCTACTGCTGCCACTCCAAGAATGCTCCACAATACATGTTTTGGTTTCAAGTTTGAAAGACTATACCTCTGTTTAGGGGCAAATGTGGTGTCAAAAGTGGGGCAATAATCTATAGTAATGTTTGTTATATATGCACCACTGAAGCGAATAGGGGCTGCACAGCTGTAAATAAAACAAAATGTTAATAGTCCATTAAATTTACAAGTATGCAGGGATATTATAATGCATATTTTTGTAAATAAACATTCCTTTTATGATAAATGTTTGTGTTGTTGTTGTGGGGTAAACCACAAAACCAGTTTATCTTGAGTTGATAACACTAAAAAATCACTTAGGTATTGAAAGTATATTGTGGATAAAATTCCAAAATATTTTTATTGTTTCTAAGTATACTTACAAAGGTATATCATCACTTTTGAACCTATCTCCGGCTCCCTGTTTTGTAACAATATCAGCTAGATCACAGTTACACAGCCAGTTGTTGCCAGTCATTCCTAATATATCTACTTTATTCCATGGCATCAAATCTGTAGACAGTTCACTCAAATTGTTGTCATCCAAGTATACCTGTTGCACATATAAGATATTTAAACAACATACCAGTTTGAAAGGGAGAAATACTGTACCTATTACTTTTTATAAGAATGTTTCCCCTAATTAGTAACTTGACCATGAAAACTTGAAAAAAAATATTGCTATCACCATTGACAAATATTTGTATGAGATTTAATATTTTTCCTGCACAGTTAAGTTGTTTATTAAATTAAGCTTCTACATTAGAATAATTGTTGCAATGTGTTGATTGATTTTATATCAAAACATAATGCTGCAATGATTACTAAGATGCAGATGACCTGGTTTTTAGACTGTCATGTTAGCACTAAAAAGTAGGGCAAAGTGATGTGTAACATTCTGTAATGTGATGTTTATGATACACTTACTAAGTATATTTGTAAATAACTAACTTGATAAATCATGTTACCAAAGCTGAGTTTCATCTTCTGCAACTTGGTTATTAATATATTTTTGTCAGATTCAGGGTATAACTGGATTTCTGATCAAAGTTTAAACTGTTTTACAGAAGAAGTAGTTTCACCCACCAAAAACCTCAGTTAAACAACACTTGAATTTAGAATTGTATTTTTGTCAGTGAGTAGAGTCCGCAAATATCCTTGGGTAGGCGAATATATCAGTAATGCATGAGAACAGTTAGAGGCGAATGTTTATAGGCTGATTGTTTGCCTCCTTAGTGGTATATCGTTTAGTGGGTTTTCGTCAACTTAATAAATAACTTAACTTGAAATCAATGCATTGTTATTGGATTTTTCTGTAAGGAAATTCTAAGTAGCAACAGAAACTTGAATTACCCAAAGCAAAACAGCTATGGCGTAAAATGTGAGTGTTAATATACTTCTGCCTAACCGATCGTGAAAATACAAGCGTGACCATATGGAAAAAATTATAAAGTAGATTTGTTAAAAATATCTGCTGAGCTGTTTCACACGGACCTACAAATTTAGAATTTACAAACTCACTGACCATTCATTAATCAGAGTAATAATTAAATATATGAATTGAACCTATGTTAGCAGTTGTGCAGTTTACAACTTTCAGTGTATAACAGCTTTTGAGAAATGGTTCTTCAATACTTCCTACTCTTATGTCAGGAAACCAGTTACTCACCTCCTTCAAGGTCCACTTGTTTTTTAGCCCTCGAAAAGCATTATGGCTAATGTACTTTAGGTTTTCGTTGTGGCAGAGGTGGAGAACTCTTAGGCTCTTCAGTGGAGAGAATGTACCCTTTTTAACTTCATCCAAATAGTCGTTTTCGGCTACTTCCAATTCGATCAAGTTCGTTAAGCCTGCAAAAAACTGATTCTATTATTATGTACTTCCGTATTTTCCAGTACCTACATGTTATCTATCATCTACATCGCACATGGTATTTTTTTTGTTAAATTACGCGTACTTGGAGTAGCCAACTGTTTCTTGAATCGTATGTAGACTCATTCTGAAAAGATCGGAAGTCGGTATAAACGGCGTAAATAGTTTTTAAAATAGATATTTAGATAGTTGTGTAGTTGATGTTATGGTTTATGCTCCAGATTAACGTCGTTGCCAAATAGTATGGCCCATTCGTACATTTAACTAATATATATAATATACATACATACATAATATAACATACAAATTACCTACTTACAGCGATAGGAGTGGATACGATTTCGAGTTTACTATAAATAACTGATTAAAATGGAGGTGTGGCGTGGCGGTAGAGCATCCGACTGCTGCCTGTGAGGTCAAGGGTTCGACTTCCGCTCAGTGCAAATAATTTAATACATAAATATATTTATTTACTTTGTTCTGGTGGGTGTTTCCATATGTAGAATGTATGTATTTACAAAAAAAAATATTTGTGAGTGCATACATTCTTATTCTGGATCCTATAATACAAACTATGCTTAGTTTGGGTCTAGATGGTGCTGTATAGTATGTCCTAGAATATTAATTATTGTGGAATAGATGAAGAAATATGACTACGAACATGACAAAATTTACGTCCTAGGTTAAATAATAGATAATAGTACTCCTAGGTACTTGCTTTTTTATTATATGTTTGACAAACATTTTATTATTTTGAGAAATAGAATAGAATATATAGTTCTAATAATATTATTGACACAAGCAACCAAGGTTAAGCATTTGCTCATTACCTATTACGAGTGTGAGTTGAAACTACAAAGTAAATAAAACGCGGTCGGAGAACGCCTTCCAGTAGTTACTCCTGTTTGTATTCCCCTCCTTTTTCCGGAGGCAAGACGGGGACACCGTGATTCCCAAACCCGAGGGTGCCATCTGGAAACCGGAGATGGCCCTGGGTGAGTCGGAGTGTGATGGGAAATGCCTTATACCTTACACCCCGGCACCTGAAGACTCGAGACGGCGTGCGGTTTTAGTCGACTCGAGTTTGACATAACCTCGCGGGCGGGGGATATCTGAGAGGATATCCGCACGGAAAAAAATAAACACTCCTGTTAGTATTGCTTACACTTTTTAGGGTTCCGTTGCCAAATGGCAAAAAACGGAACCCTTATAGATTCGTCATGTCTGTCTGTCTGTCCGTCCGTATGTCACAGCCACTTTTTTCCAAAACTATAAGAACTATGCTGTTGAAACTAGGTAAGTACATGTATTATGTGAACCGCATTATGATTTTCACACATAAATAGAAAAAAAACAATAAATTTTGGGGGCTCTCCATACTTCGAACTGAAACTCAAATTTTTTTTTTCATCTCACCCATACGTGTTAGGTATCTATGGATAGGTCTTCAAAAATAATATTGAGGTTTCTAATATAATTTTTCTCTAAACTGAATAGTTTGCGCGAGAGATACTTCCAAAGTGGTAAAATGTGTGTCCCTCCCCCCCTGTAACTTCTAAAATAAGAGAATGATAAAACTTAAAAAAATATATGATGTACATTACCATGTAAACTTCCACCGATAATTGGTTTGAACAAGATCTAGTAAGTAGTTTTTTTTAATACGTCATAAATCGTAAAACGCAATTTACATTTCATTCAATCAACTCAATTGTAAAATTTAAAAAAAAAGCATTATTATGTTACTTACTGCTACGGAACCCTTCATGGGCGAGTCCGACTCGCACTTGGCCGCTTTTTTATATCTCGTTACGCCACTTCAGAGCAAACTGAATAGTTAAGCACAAAAAATATCCAAATGGGTCAATCCGCCAAACGGCTTGACCGGCGGGAGTGGGCACGAAGCGGAGGGACAAGAAATGAGTCTTACTACGCGTGATAGATGCAATATAGATCGTTTTCGAAAGCTTAAGAGTGGGATTTCGAGAATCGAAAAAAATAGAAGCTCTGCAAGAATCTTCCTTAAACAACTAACGATATAGGAGGCATTGAGCGTGTGAGTAGATATGAGCCGAATTCTTGAAATTTATGGCCGTATTTATCTAAAGTGTAGGTAGTTACAAAAAGTACGTACAATACTCGAGAATATAATAAAAACCTAAAAAAAAGTACAATTTACCTATGAAACTGTCGTCATTCAGCTCGACAATCGGGTTATTGTTGAAGGTCAGGTACTGTAGAGAACTACCAACAACGCTCAAGCTCTCGGGCACTGTCACAAAACGATTATGGGACAAATCAATCATTTGTAACTTTGTCAAGGCTCTGAACGCGTCCAAAGGAATGTGATCAATGTCAGTTTTACTTAGGTCCAACACCTGAAAATATAAAGTTTACGTTTAAAAAAATGAAGTAGTACTTGACCATTAGTAATCGAATACTAGCTAAAAAGTCCCATCCCATCGAACACGTTCTATTTTATTTTAATGCTTAGTCTGAATCCCACTTCAAAACTATGAAATTAAAGCAATTATGTCCTTATATTCACATAACTCTAATTTACAGATCTTAATTCCAATTATCCCACCTCAAATTTCCACTTGTTGGCAGTGTTAGAACCCACCTTGCCACACATCACAAACGCGGAAGAAAACGTTTTAGACGTAATTTTACCTCATAATGGTACAGCTAACACGTACAATTTGTTGTCCTACGTGAAATCTGAGATGTCAGTCTACTCTTTTATTGTCTAAAAGTCGTTATAAACAGCTTTTATCATAAAACAGGTTTTTGTAGTTATTTATTCCTATCCGTTGCCGGATAAGGGTTGTTGTACCGATAAATGCCCTACGCTACGTCCAACATTTCCGGGACAGTTCACAGAGGGTATACCCCGCCATACATCCACCCATGGATAAGCCATCGTGGATTAGCCACTGTGCTATCTGCTGATCAGAGAGACATGCACGAAAAGCAGAGTAGCCCAAAGTTTGGGCCACTCCTGGACTAGTAGAATTTTAGCCGACAACAACACCGCTTCCCCAGTGAGGTCCCACAAGATGCTTTCTATTTACTGTAGCGTTCTAAGGTTCGCACTTAGAAGTTTTTCGAGAAAAGCACTGTGACCCAATATTACCTACTGGGACCGACAATACGCACGCGAAGAATTTCCTACTAATTATATTTACACGTATGTATAGGATTGTGTATTCTGTACTAACTTAGATATGAAATTGATGATAAGCAATACAAATAGGTACCATGAAGTGGTGAATCTTTAATATTGTGTCTAGTTCACATTATGTGATTGCAAATGCAACTATGTAATGCATTTGTCAAGACATTAAATACGTACAAGGACAATCAAATTTGTTCGAATGGCTGATGTGTTATAAAAAAAAAATAACCCGAATGATTATTTGCATAGCATAGTATTGTTTTGACTATAAAGTTCGCTAGATCTCTTCGGGTCACGGGAGGAGGTCAGTAACGTGCCAGTGTTTGCCTGTGTTTCTATTGCCTGTTGCTGTACTGTTGTTATTATCAGCCTGGCTAAGAACCTCTCTATATATATATATATCATACTAGTATAAAATACAGGTGGCAATATCAATAGATAAACTTTCAATAATTTCGCATTCCCTTATTCTTTAAAGAATACTTGTGCGAAGTTTAATGACCTCATTTTGTTGTTCACGCGCTTTTTGTTTGTTATGATAATTTATATACTACCTCGAGGTCAACATTAGTAAAATTATTTGTCGATTTGTCGATCGAATCAGTGGGCCACAAATCAGATCGGATATCTGCAAATTTTTTCAAAGAATAGTTTGGGTTCTAAACCTCCGTTTTTGTAACCTGTAATCCTGACCGGCAAAGGACAGGAACGGTCTTCGGGTTTCGAGGACGAAAATCTCTATAACATCAGCCCGTCAGCAAACTTCTTAAAGTCGGTATGTTCGGTCTCACAAATCATATAACTTTCCGACGTTAAGACAAAGCGTGACATACGGTGGCTCTTCCCAGCTGCCAGGGAGAAAACCTTTATAAAAACATAAACGCTAAGTCGTACCGTACCTTTACGTAAATGATTAATAAAATTATCACATCACGGCAGTGAAAGCTAATGTTTGTATATAATTAAAACTAAATTGTTAGTGATGCCTCACGGTTCTAGTACTCTTACCTCTAAATTAGTAGCACTTGACAAAGCGCTGGTAGTGACATGATCGAGGATCTCGATAGGATTACTGTTCAAGTATAATCTCGTCAGGTTCGGCGTATACTGGAAAAGGTAGTGGTCCAGTGAATGTATGTCGTTATAAGCTAGGTTCAATGTTTCCAATGCAATGCTGGCGTATGTTCCATCTATGTAGCGACCCTGGAATATCTCACTTCTCAACGCCTCATCTGGAAATGGTGAAATCTTTTGAATTTTTTTCTAGGTTAGAACACATTAAAATTTTATCACAGTGATGGACATTTTAAAACCCTAGATATTTTTAGGGTACCTAACACAATATCTGATATTAAGCACCGAGCTTATATTCTGGACTCTCTGAAGTAGATTTTATATTTTGAAATGTAATTAAAACATTGTTACTGAGACACAGAGCTTACCATATATTTAAGGATATTGTGACCATTACATAGTTTAATTATATTTTTTACTAGCTGTTGCCCGCGACTTCGTACGCGTTAAGTTCGGAATAGATCAAGGTATTTTTATTTCTGCAGTCTCGATACTAATACGTAAGTATTAAGTTATTTTATTTAACGGGCCAGATGAGGTGATGTAGTACAGCCATAGTACATTGACATTTCGTTCGAAATAGATAGAGAAATACAAATATGTAACATCGAAATCAATTCTGCCCGATTCCTTAATATAATAGCGTGATGATAGTCATTATGAAATGTTTATATGCATCTGTAATCAACTATCTTTTATGCGTGTGTAACTGCGGTGTTTCAAAGTTTTACATTTTACTGCTCATTACCTTTAAGGTACATCGTGGTTCCCAAACCCGAGGGGGCCATCTCGAAACCGGAGATGGCCTAGGGTCAGTCGGGGTGCGAGGGATATGCTCTATGGGCAACCTTACACCCCGGCGTCTGAAGACCCGAGACGGCGTGCGTTTTTAGTCGGTTCAAGCCCGACATAACCGCCCCCGCTGGCTGGCGGGGGGGGGGAGGTATCCGAAGGGATTTCCGCACGAAAAAAAAAAACACAAAAGTACAGCATGCTGAGTTATAGTCCGGATTTTGACTATGTCTGCGTTCTACTGAACTACGATAAATTTCGTAAAGATATACCTTTTTTTTTTTTTTTTTTTTTATCGTGCGGAAATCCCTTCGGATACCCCCCCGCTGGCCAGCGGGGGCGGTTATGTCGGGCTTGCACCGACTAAATAGTAATAATAAAGTTGTCATCAATTATAGTTTAGACCGATTTTGTTCTACTACTCCTATCATACCTATAATAGCGTGATGATATATAGCGCAGTTTATGGCGATGCCTTAGAAGAATGTTCATGCAAAATTTCAGCCAAATTTGTTCAGTGGTTTTCAAGTGATGCTCGGACATCGATAATTAAAAGCACTGTTTTTTTTTAATATTCAATGTACACTTTTCACCTCGTTACGATTTTATTAAGTATATGTATAGATACCATTAATACGTAGCGACAATAGTACTTATTGCGATACCTAATATATCTACCTACTCTATATTCATTTTATGTGTATGCTTTGTATGCATTTCCACTCCTCTACTGAATGTCGAAGTTTAAAATGTCGACGTATGTTAGTTCTAAAGTACAGGATCTCGATGTACGCCAGTTCGAAAGTTCACTGCAGCGAAGTATGCAAGGCCGACGTATCGACTCGGATAGGTTAGGTTAGAAGGCTAAGGCGGGAGCGAAGCGTAGCGGAGCTCCCGCCTTAGCCTTCGTGGTTATTTCTTTTTTAACCACCTAGAAAATTAATTGTTGTGTGTCTCGTGATATTGTTTTATCAAATTTTCATACGTCGGCCTTGCATACTTCGCTGCAGTGAACTTTCGAACTGGCGTACATCGAGATCCTGTACTTTAGAACTAACATACGTCGACATTTTAAACTTCGACATTCAGTAGCGGAGTCATGCATTTCATCTGATTGCTATTAAAATAGTTGTACAGAGGTTCCTACCGTAAAAAGTAACAAGAAAGGTTATTACGGCGCTTGCTGGGCATTAGCCTATCTTATAAATTTTATGAAAAGCGTGCTTCTATTTACAATTAGACCCATAGTTTGCGAACAGTGAAAGTCGCCTCAAAATTAGTTCAGTTAGTCGTTACGTCATAGCGAGACCCAAGCTATAAAAATAGGTTTGCATTCTACCTGCAAAGCACCTTTGCCTTTGTGACTCAGAATTTCTTAAATGGCTTACTGTAACAGAATGAACAAACTCAGCATATTCTAAAAGCTACTTTATGTTTCAAGATGTATTAATACTTGTGTCAGCGTCCAAGACATTATTTCGAGCAAATTTTGGCCAATGTTAGGAACCACGATCAAACCAAACTAGGTTATCACATTTTACTCAATAAATTTTATTAAGTTAAACGTGAAAACTCATTTCAGTTTGGTCTGATTGAATACGATTTTAGACAAGGAATATAATAATAATTAATGAATGATCAAATACAACTGCATCTTTTTGAGATAGTAGGTACATATCTATCTCGAAAAGATGCGAATACAAATTTTAAATTGACTTTCTAATAAGCTTAACAATCATCAAATCACTCTACCTTTGACTATGTACAGTCGGCAACGAAATCAGCTTAACACATTCTATCTTAGAGACTTATAATAATAAGATTATAATAATAATAAGAACACTTTTCGCTCTTACACCTAAAACTTAAACAAAACTCCAATAATTTAACTGAATGTTTTTGACGATCCCAAAAACCTTCAGCGCTTCAGGCATAAATACGACAGATATTATAAATGCGAAGTTTGTGTCCCTGTTTGCATGTGAGTAGTAGCTATACTCGCATGTTAAACCTTTAGGTTCAAATGCCTGGACGGATTTCAGTGAAATTACAAAGGATATAGGTTATATCCCCATATTAATATTCATCCCTTGAAAATCAACCAAGTAAAACAGGGAGGTGCAGCTAGATTTTATTACTTTAGTGTAAGGACCTATTTCATATTTGTTCCGGTCAGCAACGTTCGTTACTACCAGTACGTGTCAGCATGTTTATGTATTTATGCTGATTATATAAAAATCTTTTTCGTAATTTATTTGCGATTTCTTGTACCTATCTGTTATCTTGCGAGAATACAAGAAAAAGATTGCTTGTGATAAAATAACTATCACTCTTACTTTCTATAGCATTAGGGAAACTCTCCCGAAAAGCAAAACAGGCTATAGTACTGAAGAAAAAAAATAGAGCGTTTTTTTTGATACGCTAGTTTTTTTTTTAAATCTTTTTGTTTAGAAATATATTTTTTTAACATCTAATTAAGACCGATCGCTGACCATGCGCGCCGCCGGAGTCAACGACCGGCGAAGTTAGACCCATATTCATAGAGGCTTTATTTTTTTTAGGAAAGTGATGCACTTTTAATGAGTTTATCGCTTCATTTAGCTCTAACACAATAGAGCTAATAATGCTAAGAAAAAAAAAGAATCTAAACTTTTTTTTAAAATCTGTCAAAATAAAAATTGCTCTAAATTTTTTAATCCTCAGTACTATCGCCTGTTTTCGTCTTCGAGAGCGTTTCCCTTACACTCAGTATATTAATTATTAAGTGTTATCAGAAACTTGTTTGTCTCTCTCAAGGCGTGTCCTAATTTAACATTCCATTTGTCGGATCAACATAGGGAAATCTTAAATTAGAAAATTGTCTCTCAAAACTATAATTACGGATCGTTGAACCGAGGCTTTTGATTGGGATCTTTGTCGTTTGTTTAACCATTCATTTTTTACACTTCTTTTTTGTTACACTAATCATTTTTTCGCTCTCATCACTTTGTATTCTCAGTAAGTAGTAGTAAATTTCTCTACTAGCTTTTGCCCGCGGGTTCCCGCTTGGCATGGGAACCTATTCCGGGGATAAAAGTAGCCAATGTGTTATTTCTGATTATAATCTATCGTTGTAAAAAGAGCGTTCAGCCGTTTTAGCGTCAAAGAGTACCAAACATCCATACTCGCAAACTTTCGTGGTTAAAATATTATAGTAGGATTCGTAAGTATTAGTACATATTTATATTACTCTTCGTGATTTAAAACTTGTATGCTTTATAGATTTTAAAGTTGCTCTTGTCAGAGTTCTTCAAACAGTTATTGTTTGTGTTGTAAGAGCAACGTATCTGCGCATAAAGATTTCGATATCTAATCTGAATTAGTCATCACATCACATCCTAGAATAGTCAGCCGGAGTTGTAAATATATATATATATATATATATATATATATATATATATATATATATATATTTACAACTCCGGCTGGCTCATATATATATATATATAGTGTGCTAAGTATGCTCAGACGAATGATTTATCATAATGATAAAAAAATATCTGTTTATATGAAAAACATTACATAAACTCACGCCTTTATCCCCGAAGGGGTAGGCAGAGGTGCTCGCACCCACGTTTCGCCAGTTTATGTTTCAGGTCCCAATGTAATAGGTGGCGAGCCTATTGCCATTAACCGGGCACTTATAAACCTGCGATAAATACACACATAACTTCGAAAAGTATCGAAAAGTCATTGGTGTGTGCCATGGTAATACCTGGGATCGAACCCGAGACCTTGTCTCAGCAGTCCTTTACCCTTACCACTAGGCTACCGCGGCTGTTAAGCTGTGCTAAGTATGCTCAGACGAATGATTTATCATAATGATAAAAAAATATCTGTTTATATGAGAGAGTGTTAATTAATAATATAAGACAGATTTTTGGTTTCTGCATTATTTCTTCTGATTTTAATAACACCCTTATTTCTTTTCACCCGTTCCATAATAGCTTCACTGCATTTTAACGTGTTAGTAATAAGAAGTGGGTTTTTTTTGGATAATTTATGATTTTTTTATAATACTTGAAAAAAATACTGCGAACTCTTTGATTTTAATTCCGAAACAGTTATTTGATATAATGTACGCCCAAACAGATAATTAGAGAAAAAATCAAATCTCATAAAAATACATCAAATTAAGTATATTGTGATGTGCTGCATTACGTCACTTTTGTGATCAAAAAGTTGCAACACACGTAAAGTTCTTCGAAACCATATAAATAAATGTACAGCTGTTGATGACTAATTTTATGAAAGACGTTCACTATACATTCGTATCGGTTTAGAGGGAAAAATAATAAACTATTTGTTATTTTAACTTCACAAAATTATCTCGCCAACTGTTTTCGTAGTACCTACCTATACCGGAACATGGGGGTTAATAGTTTCAACTAAAGTTTCAAAATCTACATGAAATTCAGGGACTTCAATTAATATTTAATGTATTATGTATAATCTTTAAAAAGTAATTTATTAGAATTCGTTCACCTTTACAATAGAAAGTAGGTATGCAATTTGAGGGGTGTGTGTTGGGTAACCTCCTCGAGTGTCGCTCCGATTCCGATCCCGCTGCAGTCCGGGGGGAACGGAATCGGAGCGGCCGGTACACCCTGGGCGGCGGTCAATGGCTTCCCCTTCACCCCTTCATAGGGTTGGCATTGATCGTCGGCCAATACCCAACGTGGCGGGAACACATCGCTCTCCGTACTCCTCTGCTTTTAGAGGAGACAGGATGAGCGATGCTGTTAGTGGTGAGATGGCCCAGGGTCAGCCGGGGTGCGAGGGATATGCTCTATGGGTAACCTTACACCCCGGCGTCTGAAGACCCGAGACGGCGTGCGGTTTTAGTCGGTGCAAGCCCGACATAACCGCCCCCGCTGGCCGGCGGGGGGGTATCCGAAGGGATTTCCGCACGATAAAAAAAAAAAAAAAAAAAAGGTATGCAATTTGAGATGCAGAATCACTGTAGTTTATAATTAATCATATTCTACTTATAGATTTTATGAAAGACTAGCTGATGCCCGCGGCTCCGCCCGCGCGGAGCTCGGTTATCGTTTCTTGTTCATATTTCCGGTTCTACTTAACCAATTGTAATCAAACATACGGCAAATTTTTAAGTCTGACCAAGAAACTTCTAATAGAAAAAACCACATCAAAATCCGTTCAGTAGTTTTTGAGTCCATAGCGAACAAACAGAAGATTTACAAAAAAAAATCATTTTACATAATCCAAGTTTTTTTTAAATAGTAAAGATAGATTCTCGAAATATAGGGCTAGAGCATTTTGACTATTTCTCATGACACAACCATCCGGTGATTGTTTCAAATTTGTAATCAACTTAGAAATTTTATCGGAAACCGCTCCGCGAAATCGTCGTTAATTTTTATCGCTATATCGATACCGGTCCTAAGAGATTTAATGAACAACAAAATTACATAGTTGATTAGTAAAGAATAAAACCAGAGAAGTAAAAACTGGCCAAGTGGGTGGGAGTTGGACAAATTGTTTCACACTACTTACAATATTGTCTGTAAAAACCTGACAAATCTTATCATAGTATTTTTTATAGCTTAGTAGGATACTTTACATAGTAAAAAAATGTCCTGGGCGTACAATAGGTAACATAATCAATAATAAAGAGTGCGAGTGGATAAGCATCACTATACTGTAGGGAAATAAAGAAAGGACAGATAGATACCTATTCTTTATTGCACATCAAACAAAGGATACAAATCATCACTAATACATAAAATTATATTTCTTTTTAGGTATTCCTACATACCTTTTTTTTTTTTTTTTTATCGTGCGGAAATCCCTTCGGATACCCCCCCGCCTGCCAGCGGGGGCGGTTATGTCGGGCTTGCACCGACTAAAACCGCACGCCGTCTCGGGTCTTCAGACGCCGGGGTGTAAGGTTACCCATAGAGCATATCCCTCGCACCCCGGCTGACCCTGGGCCATCTCACCACTAACAGCATCGCTCATCCTGTCTCCTCTGAAAGCAGAGGAGTACGGAGAGCGATGTGTTCCCGCCACGTTGGGTATTGGCCGACGATCAATGCCAACCCTATGAAGGGGTGAAGGGGAAGCCATTGACCGCCGCCCAGGGTGTACCGGCCGCTCCGATTCCGTTCCCCCCGGACTGCAGCGGGATCGGAATCGGAGCGACACTCGAGGAGGTTACCCAATACACACCCCCACAGGTATTCCTACATACCTAAAGGAAATTATACTTTAGAAGAATTATGTTTTGAGAAACTCCCAACAATATACCCAGTATCACTTTGCACGACCCTTGAATCGAATCGGGGACCTTACGCTAACGCTGCTCCACGGTACATATACGTACATAAATATCATTGAGGCTCGCAAAGTTACGGATAAAGTAAAGTTGTAAGTGCTGAGGAAATGCTGTTTGCATAGCTCTGAAGACATTTTATCTGTCGTCGCTCAATCAAATTATACTTCATCCGCACTTATTTTCAAGCTAACAGTAACAAAAACGCTTTCTCATATCGCTATCAACATTTAGAACAGTACAGAAATGCCTAACGGTATCATGTTTGTCATATTGTATACGATATTAATAGTTGCGCTTTTCTTGTGGATGTCGACATAAATATCTGACCTACATGAGTTTTCTGATCAATAATCTCATCTTGTGTCATATTTTATTGTAGTGTTAAAATGCTATTGTTGACAACCACAGAAGTTCACAATCGTGATACTGTGATACCTGTTTGGTGATATAAAGTTGATTATAATTTATTGCGAATTGAAATGGTCAAATGGTGAATTCATTACTACGGGTTACTTTACGGTTTGAAGTGATGACTAAGTCATTATATCTGATTTCTCCACTTGTGAACATATCTTATTATCTCCATGACGTGCATTCTTAGTAGTGATTATTACAATTAATAAGTCAGTATATTACAATCTTAGTTAGAATTTGTAGATTTCTTTTGAATGCAGTGTTCTATTTACGTCATAGTTAGGTTCCATTGTGTAGTTGAAAGGCACTCGGAAAGATTTGCGCTAAAAATACTCAATTTTATACATTCAATATAAAAACAATCTCTTTTACATAGAAATTGAGTATAGGAACCACGTTTTGGTAAAGCGAATACCGTGGCCTAGGAACGCTAGCAACACTACTAGAGGTACGCATTACATTGATAAGATGATCCGGTTTTAAATTATAAACTGAGAGCGTGTAAACCTTGACGATGTAAAGTCCAGACCAAACTTACGCCCGTAACATTACCTATCTGTCAGTGAAAGTCTCGTCAAAATCGGCCCAGCCGTTCCAGAGTAAATCAGATATTATTCATAATTTTGTGGACTTTAATTTTTTTTTTTTTGCGCGGATCCCTTATTATTTTTCCAAAATTGAAGTAGCCTCTGTAACGCCTTATAACATAACCTATCTGCCAGTGAAAGTCCCGTCAAAATCGGCCCAGCCGTTCCAGTGATTACCTCTTTCAAACAGACATAGACAAAAAAAAAATTATAAGTATCGTGTATACATTCATGTGCAATCATTAAAAATCTGTATTTTAATATTACAAACAGACAATTCAATTTTATTTATTTGATTTTTGATATTTAACAGCATTCCTGAACCCATATGATAAGCTATGCTTAGCTTGGGTCTAGATGGCGCTGTGAACATATCTTGGATTTTTTTGGTGCTCTTAAATATGAAACACTAAATATTGCCCACGGCTTCGTCTGCGAGGAATTCTGCCCCCGTTCCCGCAATTCATGGGAACCTATTCCGGGGATGAAAGTAGCCTATGTGTTATTCCAGGCTATAATCTATCCCTGTACCAAATTTCCGTCAGATCCGTTGAGCCTTTAGAGCGTGATTGAGTAACAAACATCCAAACACCTTCACAAACTTTCATATCCATACTTCGATCTAAACTGTATAATATACTCTATACTATTATAAAATTGTAAATTACTTGTGTCTGTACATTGGAGATATATAAAAATTGGTAAAAAAATAAATACTTTTATTAAAAAAACCTATTGTACAAAAACGAAATTGATAATTTTGTGCAATACCAAGAGATGGTCTTGCATTGGGCAACGCTACACAGTACAAACAATATTATTAGTTCTGTGGTTTGTGCTGATTTCAAAAGCTTGTATCGCGCATATTTTTACACTGTGTTCTAATTGAGGATTTTTTGTAGACCTATAAAATCGTTACATTGCTTTTGGTATATCTCATAGAGATTAGGCAACGTAAGTCGGCTTGATTTCTTTCGTCATTTTGAACAATAATCGTCATATTTCAACAAATTATCACAAAATAGTATCAAACTATTAATATAAACCTTCCGCTAGAACCACTCTATCTGCTGATGAAAACCGCGTCAAAGTCCGTAGGGTAAGAGCTCAGCACTCAGCGAACAGACACCGGGAAGCGACTTTTTATAATATTATGAAAAGATATTTAGACTATCGCAAGGGAATCAAAACCTATAGTTACTTCCTGTGGAGCTAGGATCATGATATTTTTCACAAAGTAAAGTCTTATAGCACAAGTAAAGGGAAAATCCAAAAACTGTAAATATGTAGGTAGTTACCCACATCACAAAAAATGACACTAGAAGCTCTTCAGCAACGTTAACTTTGCCCCTCAATCCAGTTTTGTACGGAACTCTCAGTGCGCGAGTCTGACTCGCGCATGACCGGTTTTTTTATTTAAATTCTTGTCTGTTTTGTTCGCTAAATGTAAAAATTACTGAAAGGATTTTGATGCGGTTTTTTTCTATTAGAAGGGTCTTAGCCTGACGTAAAATTTTAAATAATCCCTCGTCGCTTTTGCTAACTAATAAAACTCCACTCGACTCCCATCGCTAATGCCGGGCAGTATATCATTTTTTTTCGTGTGGGAATCCCCCGGGCTTCACCCCATCGGTGCCAACGGTGGGATGGGCGTGTCGGAATCAGACCGACAAAATCCACACGGTGTCCTCCACAAGTATCCATTGCCGGGCACCACGGGTAAGCCCTCGAAAGGATAACCCTAGGGTTACATGGCGGACTTTGGCCGCGATCGCGGCCTCGCCTATGGGGGGTCGGATTTGATCCCGCGACGGTGAGTTGGCAGGCTTGTGTAGGTAGGACCCACAAAACACGCCTCCATCTTTACCTGCTTCTCTAAGGACAGCGAGTCGGCCAACTGCCGTCCTCAGGCCCCGATCATGGAGGTCGGTAGTCCCAGGCGTAGACAAGTCTGCGGCGCAGATTGCGGAACTCAAGGTGTTCCCGTCCTCGGGTTCTTTCCCGCTCCCTCGCCACCGCCTCTCGCGCGCATTACCTGATCGCAGAAAGAGGCGGCGGCGTGCCACTTGTTCCCGTCGGAGACCACGGCTTTCACCATGGTCTTCAGCGAGAGAACGTCCACGTCCAGGACCGCAACAAGATCCCGTCGTTGACTCGCCCACGCTGGGGCAGTATAGCCTACTATAGAAGTCGTACTTACTTGTAATGTTATTCTTGCTTAAATCTAGATACACCAGCCCTTCAATGTTACTGAAAGCATCGTCCTCAATGTCCACGATCTCGTTAGATTTGAAACTGACCGCTACCCTCGTGCCCGGTACCGCAGGCAATTGCGACAGGTTCGATATCGTGTTGTTGAAAAACGTTATGAACACGTGCCCATCTGGAAAGTAGGTAAATCTCCGTTTAATGTTGCCCTGCTTTCTATATCTAAATTATAAAAAGTATCTGAAAATATAAAATACTATCTTATATGTATAAATTACGTATTCAACAAGTTATTGATATTCATAAAGCGAAGTATTATCATAAAATTTATTAGAATCCACCTACGATAAACTACACTACAAATTAACCTACGTATGCACATAAAGTATTAAATTTTATCGTTTAAATTTTATAAAAAATACTAAAACTCGATCAGATGCTTGATGACAAGATCAACCGATGCCGCAATGGTTATTTCAAATGTATCTGAGCGCAACTATAAACCTGATTGAATTGCAGCTATATAATACGTATGTATTTTGTTTACGTCATCGTCATACTTTTGCGATAGAGCTGCATGATAAATGAGCCCGCTCCGCTTTCGGTAGCGTTACCTTTGTCTACGCTGTTTATGCGTTCCGGCCAATTATCAGGAATCTCATCGATATTACGCCGTGAACAGTTTAATGTAACTCCGTTAATATCTTGTATGGAAATATCACAGGGAACACTAGCCGCATTGGGCTCTTGAGCGCGGCTCCACGAAACTAGGACGCATAATATCATTAACACCTACAACAAAGAAACAACATCTTTACTTATATAATTTCTTAGATACACAAACAATCCTCTGAATATCTCGTCGTAACGGTCACTCACATTGTATTTCGTTTGGAAGTACATTTTTACTCGAAACTGTGAAGGATACTGAGACTACCTTAGAATAGAAATATATTTTTATCTTATCAGTTAGGAGCTGTGATATCACGAGTGACATGAAATAAGCAAGCGCCCCATTGGTCTATGTTTATTTGTGTTATCCTCGTACTAATATGGATAACGATTGATGGTCACACATTGTCTTTATTTTTTAGGAAATTCTGAATATAGCAGCGGCCAAGTTGGAAGAAATTATCAAGCCACTGAACGATAACGACTTCGAGCATGACGTGAAAAATAAATATGCTGAGATTGGCTCCCCGGACTCCACTGAGGAGATGAAGAATTTGGAGAGTAGACAGGCGGCGGTCACATTACTACAGATAAAAAATTACGATCCAAATAAATATACAATCAAACCGGAAGATGAGCCTCATATAATGTTCAACAGTGTACCGACTTTACCGCCCTCGGATAGAGCGAGAGAGGTGATGCACTGTAATACGGTCATCGATATTATAAGTAAAGCAGTAGCGGTCGCGCAGCGAGAAAACGAAGAATCTCAAAAGTTTCCAACGAACTACACGAGCGTGATCGATAGGACGCAGGCCAGCGGCGCTGGCGAAGTCTACCCCCACGATTACACAGAAGACCAGTACAACGTTTACAGCGGCACGCAAAACGCGCCTAGTCCGTGCAGTAACGAGGATCATGATAACAAAGAGATGGATCTATCACTTTATGGCTCAGTTAAAAATGAACCGGTTGAACAAAGCGAACAACAAGAACATACAAATGCATATTTTCACAGCGCTCTGACACATAACAAGTCTGCAAACTTTGTTGATGAATATAAGCATCATGTTTTTGGTGGCGATGAATATAAGCAGCACGTTTTTGGGAGATCCACCAATAAGATGAAAACGTCAATAAAGGAAAACTCATCAGTTTATGAGGAATGCAGTCAAAGCAGTAGTGGATCGGATCCAGACAGGCTACAGATGGATATTTCTCAGATGTCGCAGGTAAACATTTGTATAGTCTACCTCTACATATTCCTACCTATAAATTCAATATTCGTAATTCAGTAAAGAAATGGAAGGCCACTAACAAAATAGCTCTGTGGCGTAGCAGTAGTGAATTCGACTGCTAAGCCAAAGGTCGCGGGTTCGATTCCCGCTCAGTGCAAAAAAAAAAGTATATTTATCAGCATTCTAGAACCCATATGACAAGCTCTGCTTAGTTTGGGTCTAGATGGCGTTGTGTACTTTGTCCTACAATATTTATTGTATTTTATTTAATCTTACTGTTAAATTCTCGATTGCTCGATAGAAACTAGAGAGACTGTCTACTGGTATCACTAATAAACATTTATTTTAACTTTCTATACTTTTTATTTACCTAATATGCATAGCAAGACACACACTTATTTGCGAGGCGTATGTTATAGGACGACCCAGAAGAAACGCAATCGGCCCGATCAGCGCAATCATCTCCACAGCCTCCACAAGAACATGAACAGGACAAGGAATCGCTCTGGCAAGCTCTCCATAGACAAAATGGTAAGCGCACAAAAGTACGCCTGGACAACATGCACAACATGGACATACCTATTTTTCTACTTCCTATCCTACTAATATAAGTGTGAAAATTTGTGAAGATGTTTGTAAGTTGGAATGTTTGTTACACAATCATGCTGAACAGATTTGACTGAAATTTGCTAAAGGGATAGCACTACTTTGAACGGCTTTTATCGCGATTAATTTATGTTAGTTTATTTTCAACTTCTTAGTTTTAATAATATCACAGCTCCTGAGTGACCCTGAATACCATGTACGAACAAAGAATTTGCCAAGTTAAAACAAACGAGCCCAAACTCGACAAGTTTCCTACTCCATCTTCAGACCCTGAATACCATAACATAGCACCAGAGAGTTTGCTAAGACACAACAAATGCGCCTAAACTCGATAGGTTAGTAATGTGCCCGGTAGATGTCAATGGGCTCGCCCCTATTACATTGGGACCTAAACATAACTGGCGAATCGTGGGTGTGTAATACACCTCTGCCTACCCCTTCGGGGATACAGGCGTGATGTTATGTTATGTTTATCTTGTTTAGTTTAGAAGTTCCTGTGGCCACCTTCCTACTCCACCATCAGACCAGCTCCACGCTACTGTAGAGTTCTGGGAACACTAGGAAATATTTCAAAGTAAACAAACTAAAACCATTGAAAGCTATGTATTGAATCTCCAACACGAATGACTTTTTCCTTTTATTTGACACATTCTCTTTTATATTTTAAATATTATTATTATTTCAATTTTGTTTACACTGTCGAAGTCTGCGCGACGAGACTAACCTCTACAGTACATATTATTGCACTGTCATAGCTAAACATGTATGCAAAATTTCAGCGCAATTGGATGTTAACAAATGTTCGAAAAATGGTTTGCAAATCTTGACTGACCTACTGACTAGTATACCTAATTTGCAAAGCATAGACCAATCTCCCTACTCCCAGCATCATCTAAACTTTTTGAAGAAATTTTCATTAAAAGACTAGTATCGTTCCTAGATAAAAACAAACACATCAGCTGTTAAAAGAAAAGCATAAAAATTGTGTGGCGTAGGTGCGTATATGGAAACCTTATCAGTACTCAAAACTCCAGTACTTCTGATCTGCGGAAGGGTTTACAAGCAATAATTGACAAAAAGTAACCTTAAACCGTTCTACTATTCAAAGTTGCAAACGATCTGGATTGGGGTATGGTTTCCCAAATCTCTAGTACAGATCGTTTTCTATCTTCTGAATAATAATTATTGAGAGATGAAGCCCCTTTTTGCGAGGCTCCTATTTCTTCATGCATTATCACAAGAAACCTAACACAAAGGGTTTTGGTCCTTGTAAGTCTTGTAACCTATATCTATCCTTGTCGAGGCGCGCGGTATCCATGAGCTCGCTGCGCTCGCTCCCGCGGTGATTTCCTAATAGTAGATATTATAATTTTCACCTTTCTTTAGTCTCCACTCGAGTACATTTAATTCCGTGCCGTGCACAGAAATAATATTATTTTTATCCAGTATATCTGTTAAACCAAAAAACTAAGTTTCAGTCTGAGTAGCGGTAGGAACTCATATCCATAACGCTATTATTACGTTTCCGCATTACAGAAACAAAAGTAGTGTAGCATTTAATCTATCAAGCTGCGTTTTCAAGCACTTAAAGCCTCCCTTCAGAACTACCGGAGTTCTGAATGCTAGGGTTTCCAAAAACGCGGCGTAGTACCTAATTCGTCATAATTTATTTGAAATGAAAATAGATGAATTAAAACTACGACATTATTATCTGTAATAGCGACTTTATTAAATTCAACTCTCATGATATGAAGGGTGACTTTATGTCTAATATACCATTTATCTAAAATGAATGTTAGTAGGTATTTAAATATGACATGATATCATCATGATACATCTAAGATCTCAAGTGCTTTTTCATCAACGGTTTTAGCTTTATGTAACTACTTTTTATCCCAAACCATAAATCGCTGGTAAAGTTGTCTATATGTACTAATTTATTTAGTTTACTGAATATTATGTTTATTTCATATTAAAATAAAAACTTTTTAAAATAAAATACAAAATGTTACCCGCATGTTTTTCCTGAAGTATAACCACATAACACTGAGAGTACAGAAGTAAAGCTTGATACGCTCGAGCAGTGCACACAAAGACATCGCTCATGGACACGAAATCTCGGTAGGCACTGGCGAAAGCGTCATGCAGTGAGTGGATAATGACGTTTGACGCAAAATATAAAATTAAATGAAATCATTGTTTTCGTGTTATCATGAAAGGATTGGATATCCTTTACGTAACAATTGGACGTTTTCGGGGATCGAGACATTAAAATTATAATTTAAAAAAATGATGTAGGGACAGCTATGTGGCTCGATAAACCAAACAGTTTATTCTTTCTTTGGATCAGCAAGTACATTGGAACAACCTGGTAACTGCTCAAAATGTACATACTCGGTGATATCAGTTTTTTTATAGTATTTTACAATTTACAATATTACAGTTTAGGGCTTGTGTTCACTATACAGTTGCGTCCCGCTCGGCGCGCCGGGCGCGGGCGCGGCGGAGCGGTTCGGCCGCGTCGGCACATTCAAGCGTTTTGTCAACAGCCCAAGCGCGACCGCCGAGCGTAGGTATAATAAATTAAATACATACATGAGCTTTACTTCTGTACTCAGTGTTGTGTACTATCACTACATATTATAAAACAAAGTTCTTCACCGCGTCTGTCTGTCTGTTCGTGATAAATTGTAAAACTACTGCACCGATTTTGCTGTTTTCACCAACCGATAGAGTAGTCCTCGAGTGAGGTTTTAGTATTTTGTAAATTTTTTGTATACATTGGCTAACATATAATGATATTTGTTGTAATATAATGTAATGTAATATAATAATAATTTGTATTTGTTTATAATGAAAACACTGCCTAAACTAAGACTCTTTGGATATAACAAAATTATGTATGGTGGAATTTGTTGTTGTTGTGGTGGTGGAATAGGGTCCCATGGGTAGCGGGAAGTTGATCAGAATTCCACGTGGTGAAGCCGCGGGCAACAGCTAATTAAAATTAACTGTTATATCACAATGTTATATTGGCCAAATGCTTTAAAAGTACACCTACAATTTAGGTAACTATATTGAAAAATTAACAAATTAACGTAGTACACTAAATTACCCACGTTCCAACGCGCACTTGGTGACTAATTTTATTTATTCACAGGTCGCAGCGGTGAGGCAACGCAACTGCTGCGGCGGTTGATCAACAGCAAGCAGTTGGGGATGACAGTGTCACCCTTGCGAACGCCGGCTTCACCGCTATCATCCACGTTACAGCAACCGATCAATGGCGCCGTCTCTCCGGTACGTTTTGCTTTTCTCTTTCTCCTTTTTGTGTAAGTATGTACTGTAATAGGAGTGCCTTGTACCCGTAGAGATGCTCAACACTCGGCACGTAAATGTAGCAAGCGATGTTCTTTTATTTTTTACTACGAATGTTTGGTAGTTTGATGTGGGTATAATCGGTACGTTATAAGCTAATCGCGTACAATCGAATAACTGCTTCCTGTTTACTTATTATATTACTTTCTAATGTTTCTTCCAAGCATGCCAACTTGTGGGAGAAAAATAGCATTTCTCATCCGGTAAATCGTCCAAAAACTTTTCGGAATACACTGCCAATGTAAATTTATTTTTCGCGCATTATTGTTTTTGAATTTCGGAATAATTTACGAATAGAATAAGTAACCGACGAAACAGACTAAACATCATCCGGGACTTGCAATGGCTCCCCCAAAGGATGTACAAAAAACGTCACCGCTTCCGTTGCCCAGAGTTCACGAGATGCAACGAAGTGATTGTCTAGTCCGGCACCGCTAGCGTAAAATCTACTATTTGTTAATAAATTTGCGTCCATTAATTTAAATTATTATTCCTAACGCAATTCATTATTAAATATACAGTAACGTCACTCACGTCGTCAAAGGTATAAGTTTTTAAAGTCTTAAAAGTAATAACGGGCCTAAAAAGTTTGTTACTCGTTGGCAATTTGGATAAAGGCAAGACTGACCCTATAATGACTTACGGATGAGTGAAAAAAAATACAGGATTATAAGTAGATACTAACGTAAAACATATCCCTCAAGGCTTAGTTCATAACACTGTAAATCAATAATTGTGTTAAATTATTTTATTAACAATATAGTGCCGTTTTAGCAGAATACGATAGCGACACCACACTAAAGTAGTCTGGTCACGAATAGTGCATATTACTCGAGCGAAGGACAACTTGACAGCATGAATTTATCTGCTTATTGTCAGTTCATGTTATTGTAATTTTCTCACGCGGTACTATTTTCTTCAGCTTTACAATTCTAGCTCTATTAGTATTTCCGTGTCATTTCATTGACGCTGCTGTTGTTTAAGGAGTTTTATTCATGCTAATCTGTTACTTATTTGTGTTTAATAAAGTCAAACATTGTGATTAAATAATGTGAAAGGTATTATGTCAAACTAAAACAAATTTATAATAATAAATTGATTTATTTATTACAGGCACAGAGTCCCATATTTAAATGAACAAAATTGAGAAAATATCACTTACTACTACAATTTTAAACTAAATTAAAATCATCAAAATATTAAAATATACAATCATAAAAATCATTCAAAATATCACATAAAGTTACTTAATTATTAATTAAAGAATGTAAAATAATAAATAAATTCATTCAAACTCTGTGTCAAAGTGTGTCTGTAATTAAATATTTTGTGTAAAACAAATAAAAACCTAAGAAATATAGAACGAGTATAGGTAGATGTACATTTAAAAAAAACTATTGACATGATTATTTGAACCGCGGTAGCCTAGTGGTATGGGTAAAAGACTGCTGAGACGAGGTCTCGGGTTCGATCCCAGGTTTTACCATGGCACACACCAATGACTTTTCGATGCTTTTCGAAGTTGTGTGTATTTATCGCAGGTTTATAAGTGCCCGGTTAATGGCAATAGGCTCGCTACCTATTACATTGGGACCTAAACATAAACTGGCGAAATGTGTGTGCTAGCACCTCTGCCTACCCCTTCGGGGATATAGGCGTGAGTTTATGTTATGTTATGTTATGATTATTTGAATTACTATTATCAGGTTATTTACCATGTTAGTGTGTTTTTGTTGAGTTTCGACACTGATGCCATGATCACATGTAAACATTGTAAATATTGCGATGATAGTATTTATAATAGTAATAAAAAAAGTTGTTCAAACCTTCAAATATACTAATCTAAACTTCGGTATATTATGTTTAATTTAATCGCCAAAATAACATTAGATCTATGACTCTGTGGTTGATTGTGTGGTAGATAATGTATATTATTTTATTAACAGAATAGCGAGTGGCAGGGGTCAGGACGCGGTGCTAACGTGGCGGGTACGGCTAGAAGAAAACAAAGTTTTCCCGCGCGAGCCCAGCCTATCGCCCCTCTAGATCCGCCCCTTACCAACCCGCAATGGCCGCAAACTGTTTCTGAAAATGTAAGTCAAAATTGTTCTTCCTATTCAGATTGCTGATTAAATTGCAGCATTTCACTGTGTAAGTGACCAGTAGGTTTAATAAAAACGGAAGGTTTTTAGATGTGAAACATCTTTTAACACATCTTTGCAGTACAAGCGTCCATTGACTCAAGTTAAACAAGGCAATGTGAAAGTGATGTGAATCTTTCAGTCATTGGTGACGTTGAAGGGTAAGAATAGCAGGGACACAGGATAAGCTTCGCAGCATTACTAGAGGTGTGAACCTATATAGAGGGTAGGTCACATATTCTGAGAATATGCATGATCATAGCGGTATAGGTCATTTACCTCGTGCCGTTCGACGAATAAAGCTTGGAAAACACGTGCCATGCTACGGTTTCAGTTAGATATCGAAACTAGTTAGATATCGCATGTGCACTACCTGGCTAACAAATAAAAGGACTGATCAAGCAATGACGCGAGCCCTTTGAGCCCGTGAATAGTTTAATATAATCTATGATTGATTGATTGGCGCGCATCCGCCGTCGCGCCCTGTAATTACCGAAAAGAAACGTGTAGACGCGTTCTGCGCATTTAGAGTTCATTGTCATCAAAGTTTGGCCAATCACTATACTGGCTATTAATACAAGACATTTCGCTCACAGCAGGAGCCAACAGAGGCGTCGTCAACGGGCAGTGGAACAGGCCGGGCCGGCGCGCTGGGCGGGCCGCGCGTGGAGCTGTCGTGCAGCAACTGCGGCACGCACACGACCACGATATGGCGACGCGACGCGCGCGGCGAGATGGTGTGCAACGCGTGCGGCCTGTACTTCAAGCTGCACGGCGTGCCGCGCCCCACGGCCATGCGACGCGACACCATCCACACGCGGCGCCGGCGGCCGCGCCACGACGCCAAGCACAGCAAGAGCAGTGAGTACACCCTCACATGGAGCAGGTTGTTGCTTGTCTACCACATCATCCAGCTCCGACTCTATATCAAACCATCTTAGCGTTAGTCCCGGTCGTATCCGAGGCTCTCACCTCGGCGTCCGGGTCCGTATTACTCCTCCATTGCGCACGATATTGGTATTCATGGCAGTGAGCCCCTTGGCATGCATGTCATTTTCTACGACGCGAAGCCAGCACTTCTTGGATTTACATGGCCCAGAATTTGCTAGTTCTATATTCGAAAGATGGACGGAGTCGACGGCCAGACGTGCACCATCCTCATCTTAGCGTTGCAAACGAGGCTTTCATCACGAAACTCAGGGTCCGCTTACTCTCTCTCCTCTTGGTTCGGCATATACGGCTTTTATGGAAGCGACTGGCGTCTGACGTCCCAATCTCCAGAGGAAACCCCGGCGCCAGTGCTTCGTTCGTCAATCAGCAGGTGTACCGGCTTCCAGTTGAGGTCGGCTTAGGCCTCGAAGAACTTCATGACGTCCCAAAAATACCCTCCAATACAGCAGCAAAAGCAGTGAGTAAATACCTTTAACCTAATAGCCGGTAGCTTAGTGCTTGTCTAACACCCAATCGTATACACATATCCTAGCCGCAGAATTTGCTGCATCTATCTTTATAAAATGGACGGAGTCCACGGCCAGGGTGAGACCAGACTAATGAGGCAGTTATAAAGAAAAATCATTGTTAACTTTCATTAACAAGCAAACTACAAGAAAACTCTTAGAAATGCGGATATTACTACTGGACGTTAGAATTCATCCATACATGTTAATGGTGTACAAATCTCGGTGGTTAGTAGCTGGACTTCTAAGAGTATGTTATGCTAAGAAAGGTCTGGGACAGTATTGACTGCTAAGCGGCGTTTTGAAAATGCTACCAGTATGTACTTGTCAACATAAATCCCGCTGGGATGGTAATATTAGTTATGCATTAATTATTGTCTAGGACTGAACTTATCATTTGTTCATAGATGTCTATCATACCAATGGATGAGTACTTGGGCACATATTGACCAAATTTTTAATTACGTATATTGTAAGAATAAATCGTAGTTTGTCAAGATGAAAATTAATAATGTATGTTGTATTTATAGAATATGGAATTAATTATTATTCTTATAATATGCAGCGCGGAAAACAAACACACAATAGGTAAATAAAATACACATTTTTTAAATATTTTATCATCCTGAAAGTAAAAATTGAAATAAAGCAAATATATGTTACTGTATAGAAAATTACACAAATTAATTATAATATTTTACTAATAAACACCTTTTTAGAAATAAATATTGGTGTATATGCGATCCATTAACTTCAAAAACTTTCGTCTGATCACCTTAAAAGTGGGCACATTGTTTTATAAAGGTCTTTGGCAAATTTTAATTGACCGCGGGGTGCAGCTAATATTACATATTTAAAGATGTTTGACGGTTAGGTTTTGATGTTACGTTTACATTAAAAATCCAGAATATAATCTTTCAAACTTCTAACCATTGTCATCAAGAGGGCTTTTTATGGTCATATCATGACTGCCCTTTCGCATTGTACAACACCTACGGGAAGAAAAGGGGTGGTGCTTGTATTCTACTTCGTCGGGAACTATGTGCAAATGGACAACGACCCGTCACCCCACTGATTGGGGCAGGAGGAAATCCAGGTTCGCCGTGGACCCACTTTACCATGGTTGGCAATATAAAAATTATCAAGCAATAAAATTCTTCGTATTTCTGTTACTTACTTACTTAAAATTCTTAAAATTCTCAGAATCTGTAAAAACTGATGACAAAAACCGCAGTTTTCCTAATAAATGTGCGATCAAAAAATATATAAGTACTATGTATATAAAAAATGTACACTGGGATTCTGCCATATTCTGCAATTTGTCGAATGTTAGGGATCACACGTTTTCTTGGTATCTAATTATAGACTCTTAAAAATATGAGCTACTTACGGCCCGGCCACGAGTTCTGGCTTTAGGAAGTCCACTTGACAAGTTGACTAATCTCCTTACATTAAATAAGTCAAAGGACTACTCAATATTGAAAATAAAGGACATTTTAAATTATTGAGCAGCTCTTTTAAAAAAAAAGCATATTTTCATTGAACAGAGTCATGTGATAATTAGGTCCTTACATATGAAATTAGCATTTTATATGGAATTGCCATTTTATAGGTAACTATATAGTTCATTCATTTATTTCATGGAATAAAAGACAGATATACATTTAAGCTTTTCAGCATAATGTACATGTATTTTAATATTTACTAATGTATAACCCACAACATTGTCCTCATGTTACTAAAATAATATTTTCTTTTTTTTAATAGATGCCACTACATCAATAAATAATTCATTAATTCTATTGCGGAAATTGTGGGAGCGAGAAATTCTTTAAAGGCAGCTTACACTGCCTCATTGAAATTGAATCTTATTCCTAGCAAGAAACTTGCCATACCCCTAAAAAGTGGGAAGCTGTTGGTGTAAGGTACGGGGACCGTACACCCCGGCGTGTTAAGACCGAGACGGCGTGCGGTTTTAGTCAGTTCAAGCCCGACATAACCGCCCCCGCTGGCCGGCGGGGGGGTATCCGAAGGGATTTCCGCACGAAAAGAAAAGTACGGGGAATGGTGGGCAGCTCTTCTAATGTAGCGGACGTCTGTCGTGAAGTATGGGGTCTAGCGTTGTCCTGCAGTGGCTTAGAGCAATTGACCAGTTGCTTAGCGGCTAACTTTTCCATGGTGGTTTGTAATTGTTGATAATACAGATCTGCCGTAATCATCGGGCCAGATCTTAGAACGTTGCAGATACACTGCAGCGTCCTAGTCTACCACAGTCACTAGTCTACCAAACACCCACCAGTACTCAAGGTACCGAACGATCAGTATCATCATCTTACCGTTGTGTTCCGATTGCATCCGAGGCTAAATCTCGGAGCTCAGGGTCCGCTTTCCTGCTTTTTGCTTCTCCACTTCGCACGAGCTTGGGCATCCATGGTAGTGAGATCATTGGCAGGTATGTCATCCCTTACCGACGTCAACCCAGCCTTTCTTGGGTCTTCCCCTCCTACCGCGGCCCGGCGGAAGTGGCATGGTCAGACATTTGTTACCCACGTAACTTGGCGGTTGCCGTAAAATGTGGCCATACCAGCGAAGGCTACAGTCCTGCATGTTATCTACGACGTCTTGGACATGGAGGCCGCCGAGAATGCGGGAATTCCTCACCTGTACTTTGCGCGTCGCACATCCACCGCTGCATATTCATTTCCGTGACAAACACTTCCTGGTTATGTCGCTCCAGCAATGGCCAGGCTCCACACCCGTGTAAAAGGACAGACGTAATGATGGTTTTATAGTCCTTTAACCTAACCGGCATTTTGGGGTCTTTGAAATCGCTCAGTACCTGTGTATGTAAAAGAAAAATCAAATAGCTTGAACTCTCTACAAGTATTAATTAGAATTTAGAGTTCGATACCAAACGCCAGATATTTAAGATTAAAGTGGCCATTTCCACAAAACGCTAATTTCATAATATGTACGGACCTAATAGATTAACGCCCCGCCCCATGCAGCGGAAATAGTATATTATCAATACAACGGTCCACAGAACTGACGCATTAAAACGTACAAATTTACCGCGGGACATATACAGTAATGTATAAAGCGGTGTATCTGTTACAGAATCCAGGCGCAGTGGCGGCGGCGGGTCCTGCGGCGGGGGCGGGGGCGGGGGCGGCGGCGCCGGGGCCGAGGCTGGCGAGGGTGCGGGCTCGGGTGGCGAGGGCGCGGAGGAGGCCGTGCTGGCGGCGCTGCGGCGGCAGCTGCAGCCGCACCTGCTGGCCGCGCTGCACGCGCACAACACGCGCGCGCTGCGGCCCATTCGCGACCAGGTCCGTGCGGACACTAGCTGATATGGAAACCGGCAAATATCTTGAACAAAATAATTTAAGTTTAATATAATCTATGATTGGTTAATTGGTGCACCTCCCTCGTCACGTCACCAAACTACCACAAAAAACTCTTTCTGTGCAGCTAAAATACATTGTCAAGATATTTGTCGGTCACTAAGTACAGTACCTAGCTTTTGATTTAGCACGTCTGGAAGACGAGTGAGAGTCCAGCTCGCTCCGGCCTCTTAGAGCGGTTTCTCCATCACACGGTACGAGGCTACAACTTATCTTTTTAGAGTAGTTCAATATAATCATCAAATAGACCAGCACGATGGGGTTGACACGCCACCCTGTCGATCAATGACATGGTGATATGTCAATTCAAATTTTATGATGACACAGTAGATACAGTTTAGTGTTGCAGCCACATATCTAACATCTCCGCCCGAGGTTTAATTCATCACTCGATGACTAAAGGATCTTAGAATTCGTTACGTTGAGTGAGGAAGTTGTTACACGTATTCACGACAAACATAAGGCTGTGGTCACAGCCACTCTGATTTATTTTTCATCATTAAAGGCCAAGATGAGAAGTTGAAAATAAAGTAAGGTTTTATGACGATGAAACTTTTTTGGTCAGTAGTAGCCGTAACCTGCGTGCATGTATAAAACAATTATGAAAGTGGACGAAGCGAAAGGCGTATGCCAAGATCGTAGCAAGTGGAAAGATGTTGTCTCTGCCTACCCCTATGGGAAAAAGGCGTGACTATATGTATGTATGTAACTTTTTTTGAATTAAATGTTTATTGTGCAGGTTGGTCACGCACCAGAATACGACGAAGCGCCTTTGAACCTCGTAGCGTCACACGTCGCCGCCACTGAAGAGACGCACTGACTCACTGTGATAGCTCTCCTCGCGCCGCCCGCCCCCCGCCGCCCGCCGCCGGCCCGTCACGGTACCCACAGCCTCTATCCACACACCAATGATACCCTCTAAACGTGTAAAGTGATCCGTTGTATATCTAGGATATCTACTTTCCATAAAGTTTACACACACTAGCTACTTTTGTTGCATTATTGGGATTAAGATTACGATTACCCCAGCATTTACCTTAAAAAGTGTTTCATTTCAACTACATTATCCTCGTATCGCGTATTTTACATAATGCGTGCAGCACGTCTGCAACTGTCACAGTCATTATTCATCTGACAACTATTATAATTCTTGAGTTTCATATGCCTATGGTGACTTCTAAAGGAGCTATTGTGTGAAGATCATTAATATGACGTGTTTCTGTGATTGTTTTACAAAAGTTGTTCGAAGCTCATCTAAATATATCCGAAAGGGTAGCAGAGGCATTTTCAAAACGCATCATCATCAAATAAATTTTGCGACCCTATTTTGCACGAAATCACTCGCATATTCGCATTTCGCAAAAACCTTTTGTAATATAGTCGCTGAAACACTTTGCACCTGTTAAAAAAGCGCTCATGATATGTACATCCAAGTATAATTTACATTTTAACGTAGTACTAAATATATACAGACATATTATAGTGATAGTTGAGGCCAGTGTTTAAAGACAATAGTTGAAAAAAAAGGTTTCATTCTTTTTGTCGGGTTGTTAAGTGTACTATCAAATATTTATTTTTATAGAAGACCGTACAATATTCCAAATAGAGTTAGAGCACTTTGAAACGTTTGTTCATAGTTTCTGCTTTAAACGGCCGACAATGCTTAGGATCGACACTTGTCGAAAAAGGTTAAAACAAAGTCGACAACGACTTATATATTGTTATGATGATAAATAGCTTCTTATACCGAATAAGAGTATTAGTTATTGTTGTGAACTATCTCAGACCTCTAATGCTTCAGAAGTAGTATATAACACAGTATTCAGGTATAAATAAAAATAAACCGGGCATAGCGCATGCACTTGGTTTTTGGTCGCGGGAAACAATACATTCTTTGATATAATATATATATTTATATCATAGTGCCTATTTAATGTATAGAAAAAAAATAGTGGTACCACAGTGGATATGAGGAGGAGTGTCCGTGTGTACATATTTTATTGACTTGTGATACCTATGTATGATTGAGTTCATGCATGTGTAAGAATTGTGCAATTAGTTAAGGCCAAAATACACTTATTCTTATCATCCTATATTCTCGCGGAGTAAAATGTACCGACTACGTATGGATCATTTAACACAGCTCGTCGTCGGTACATTTAACGCTGGGCAATAATTAGGCTTGCAGGATACTGACAAAGATTTGTATGTGTATTTTAGCTCTTATGTGGCAGCTCGGGACATTTCTCACGTAAAGTTTCTAGTTGCCTTCAACATATTCGGGTTTGTTCATTACGAATTTAACACGTATGCCGATTTCGATCTGTAATTATAATCTCAAAAAGATAATGACACTATGATATCGGGTTTTATTATTATTAGGCCGTTGCCTTAGAATGCTCTCTTGATATTATTGAAATTATATTTACGGTTACCTAATGCAGGACGCAAGTATTCTTTTAGTTGTAGGTCATATTGTAAATTTTATTATTTACGTAGTAATGTAATGTTTAAATTCAGTAAATTGTAAGTGTCTAATTTATTTCCCATTTCGGTCAGTATTTACAATGTAAGTATTTTTTTTATTTCACTATAGTATTTTTGTTAGTTAAGATAGCGAGATGAGGTGAAGCAATAATAACAATCATAAGGATATAGGAATCTCTATAAAATATTGATGTAGTTACATTGAAGGCTTCTTAATGTTCACTGTTAGTGAAACATAAAACATATTATAAATGATGTACCACTCGTATGCTTAAAACCTTTTGTAACGTATGTTATTACCTTATTACATGAAACTTCCGAAACCAATGTGAATTCTCCATTTTTCTAAGTAATATTACTACATATTGTTGCCTTTAACATAATATAATAAACAAATCGTGTAATTTCTGGCATTATTAAAATAGATATGTTAATATGTAAATGATAGGTGAAACATTTATTTTAGGAACTAATTCTTCAATCCATTTTATTGGGCATTTTGATCGTTAAGAAAACAAAAACGTTACAGTAGCGTTGTGGCATTATATTCAGTGAAAATGTACCAGATTCACCTCATAAGGTCAGTGTTACGTATATATTATAGCAGAAAGCATTTAGGTTGTACCATACCTTGAACGGGGCTGTTTTGTTATTGCTTCCATTCTACTTATTTAGCTGTGAACTCTGTCACCGTCCTTTACTTGACGTCTCTACTTAATTTAGTATTAGTTCGTTTTATTATTGAAACCCCTCGGGCCAGTAAAATACATCAGTCTATGAGACATTGTGATAATACTTAGCTAGACAAAGCTCGGCTGTAGCGAAGCTGAGACTCTGATCGTATGATTCTGTTGCAGCTAACCTTTCAATGTTTACGTCAAGCTTATCGTATTTTTAAAAGCTTTAAAATTTGAGATTATTTATTCATTTTTATTGGGAACACTGCGTAGTTGTCGGTGTAGCTTGTATCGTTCAGTATTGCTTACTATATTATTTCGGAGTAGCAGTCTACCTTGACAATAATGTTTTTCGGGAACGTTTATAGTGGGACTATAATAATACGTACCTAAATTTATCTGAAATTATTTTGCTCTCTACTCAATTTTAGCTCTCTGTGAGATGATATTAAATATAAATTTAAAAGATCTATCCATGATAATTTATTAACATGATATATTAAATAAATAGGGCATGTTTATTTTTCTAAGAGTATATATATTTGATCTTCAAATTTATTTAAATTTTAGCCACAAGTGTTGGCTGGCGTCGGTCGCCTGAAAATCTGAATAAGGTCTTGTTTCTAAGGATTATTATAACGTAACGGTATAGCAAAAACGTTGATACTCATAGTTACGAGATTATACACAGGGTTCACTGACGCAGCTTCTTAATATGATAAGTGAGCACCATGTAATGCGTCGCGCAGCACGACCGCGATATGCGTGTAGTTCGTGTACTTATGGGCGAGTGTCAGCTTTAGGGATGTCGAAGTAGTCCTCGTCGATTCGCTGGAACAGTTCTAAATCTCCACGAATATTACTGCTCGCAGTAGTGATCCAGTATTATTTTATACAACTCTACTCTGTACATTTATATTAGGTTTATAATTTTTGTATTTTTATAGTTTTTATATAGTTTGACTTCCGAATTTAAATTCTTAATTGTATTTGTGTTGTATGTAGATACATATTTGCAAAATGTTTTTGCAAGAACATATAAATTCAATGTTCGAACTATTTTTCATATTTCGTTGCCGTTACAACAAATTACACCTATGATATAGATCTTCCAATTTGATTATTTATTATGTTAGGTTAATTTATGGATATATTGGTATTAGGAGTTGATGAACAATGTATATCGTCATTTAGTTACTAACAAACCGGTTGTGTTGTGTGTGCTTACGCTCTAACAAGCATGCGTTTGTGGTTTTCTTTTATTATCACGTCTGCCACTGATGCAGACAGTACCAATACTATTATGTATTATTATAATTTATGCTGGAATATGAGCTCAGTATTCATATCCAAGAAATTCCATTCGACATTGTATGTTCAATCATTTTTCTAGACTAAAGACTGACAAGAGCTCTCATAACGTCTTCTGTTTTGTAAATCTCTACGGCTATACGTATTTCACTCGAGTATATTCGAAAAATGATAAATGTAAAAGTATTTTAATTCATTGTGATATATTTTGTTGGAGAATGTGGATGTGTGTTTCCGAAAAGCAATAACATTGTGATAAGTAATGATGAGCAATGATTGTATGTAGCGAAACAGAAAATTCTGAATAAGATAAAAATCAATCTTGTCAATTAAATGATTATATGCGTACTGGACAGTGAGGCTCACAGGATATGGAGATTCGCTTTTTGTCGAATAGTTTCTTATAATTATAGATAGCAATAAAGACGAAAGCAATAGACCATTTTGGTCATATAGCCTTATAATCCTGGTAAATTATAAATAGACGTATTTAAAATTAAGAAATTAAATATTGTATATACCTAGATACTGTGAGTCTGACTGTCCAGAAGCCAGACATTGACCCCGATAAGTTTATCTCTTGTAATCGAACTTCAACTTGATGTAGTAACTATATATTTATAAGCTGATTGAAACATATATAGCAGACATACAGTTTCTCTTGGTAAACACGTATTCATAGTATGGTGTAAGCAATACTTTCCAATATAGAAAGCTTGAAGGACCATTCGTTGTTGTCAAATTACATAATTATGTATTAGTAAGTTTCAGCATAAATTATCCGTTGAGATTGTTTAGTATGAGCACGTGACCGGAATACTCATTGTGAAAACATTAGTTATTGTTGTATAGATGATAAATAATGTGACTTACGCAGGGATGGATACTTAAATTATTAAAGTTTAAACTGATATATTGGCTATGTAGTGAGTAGAATATTTTTTTACAAATAAATTATAGCAGCTATTATTTTGTTTTATTACACGGTCTTTAACGCATTTAAATTCATACCCTTATATAATTCGGTAGCGTAGTAGTTAAGGTGTCGTCCTTACAATCCAGAGGTCCTGGGGTCGAATCCTGGCCATTACAATACCGATGTGAACCCACTCCCTAACACAATTGCAGGGGTTAGGGGAAATACCAGTAATTTCGGTTACTTGTGGAGCCCCACCAAGACCTTTGGGGTTAAGCCAAACTTACCTACAAGCCGGTACACCTGCTGATTATTGAACGAGGTCCGGCATAGACTCTTCTCAGGGTTGTGAAGTCAGATATCACGCAGCGGACCCAAGTCCAGAAAGTGGAAGGTAGAAAAGATCTTACTTTACCTTTACAAATTAGATCTATGGGATTAGTCGCAGTTCAAGCATATAAACACCAATTGGTTACCAGATCAAGCAAACAAACACCAATTGGTCACCAGATCAAGCGCATGTAAGTGGACTTGAAGCGGTCACGCCATCGAAAGAGTGAATGGGAGAACCACATTCCCATATAAGCTCTGGACTCTAAATGAGTTGTTCATTTATTATTCATTGGGAAAAATGAACGGTGAAGTATGTCAGGAGCATAGATATAATTGCCAAGTGACTGATAAAGAAAAAGACCGCGTGGCATACACAAAATAACATTTTAATGTCTGATCTGCTTCTTATAATGTCTATGATTTTGAATGGTATACTATCTCATATGAATTAGTGTTTTTTTTTGCTTATGACAGCTAACCCGAACATCTAGCAAACTTTTGTTCCATTTAAAATGATAAATGAAACCAAGTTTTAATTAATTACATACATATATTTAAATAACTAAGTAACAGAAAGTATAGGTCGTTTGATGGCTTGTCTGGTTCGCCTGCGTTTGTCCTTCGCGCGTCTCTCCATAGTAGCTTCTCTGAACAGCTGCTCGGAGTCAGCTGCCTCCACCTCCCGTCGGAGCCAGTGAAGTGCTTGTACGTTGTATCCAACCATGTCCTGTCGAGTTAAAATAAAATGTTTTTGCATACCCTTATATAACAATGAGGGCAAATCATTTCAGTATACTTATTATATATAATTCTATATAGTTGGACTATAAAGGGAGAGAAAACAGGAAACGACTTAACTTACGCTGTTGCGATTTGCTTGGCGACATTCATAAGGCCCAAATTTACGATACGGTATCGGTCGCTACAATTTATTATTGATATAATGCTTTGATTGCTTTTGTCAGTCAGCACGTGCTCATATTAAGAGAATTACAATTTTCTATCCCTTTCGCAGTAGCTAAAATGTCACGGATATTTTAATGTCGTATTCATATTTATTCTCTATTGCAGATAGAGAATAAATATGAATACGACATTAAAATTTTATAATAACACTGTCAGTCAGAGAATGGTCTACAAAACCGAAGTAAGTCGATCTTATCCAGACTCTTTTCTTCCCGATGGTGCCCACCTGAGCACCGTTTACTGTATTTAGATTGATGATAACAAATAAATAAACGAAGGACAACTATAAAGTAACAAACTAGTTTCTACTCACCCTTAACTCATTGAGCCGCATGCTCGCTTTCGCCTGTATCTGTATGAGATGCTTCAGCAAGGCCTGGTTGGCCACGAGCGGCGCGTGGTGCACCTTGAGGAGGAAGATGGCGAGCCGACAGAACAGCTCTGCGTTGTCGCCGCGGTCCAACAGCTTCGGCAACATCTTCACTATGTCACACGCCACGCTGAACGGTATTAGGAGCAGAGCCTCTTCTAAGTCACTACATAGATAAAATTTATTTTAACTTTTGAGCTTAAAAATCTAGCGGAAAACAATCAGCCTATTGCAATCTGCTGCTGGACATATATTATATCGTCTCCCTTTTTATCGTGCTGAATTTTTTCGTACCATCGGGGGTGGTTATGCCGAACTCGAACCGACTAAAACCGCACGCTGTCTCGGGTGTTCAGATACCGGGGTGCAAAGTGGCCCATAAGGCATTCCCCCCCCAACCCGGCTGACCCAGGGTCACCTCAAGACATTCATATTGAACATTCTGAAGATGTTCCGTTTAAAGGCGAAACACACGTGCAGTTAGTGACGACAGTAGCTTAATACAATTTGGGATTCATAACAAAATAGACATGTACATTTTAATTGGTAAAAGTCAACATCGACGACGGGATTTGAACTTGCGGCATTAGTTTCAAGAAGGAATACACTAGTTTCCTGGACCTCTCCTGAATAATCAAAATTCTCGTCTAAATTAAAGATTACAAGGAAGAAGCATGAAAATGAAGTCATAAAATACCTCTGACGGATTGCTGAAATTAAAATACGGTACACCGTTTACACTGATAAGTTATCTGCAAACATACGTATACGCACCTTGAACGTATCCTCTTAACAGTTTCAACAAGGAAGTCTTCCGGCGTGGCGCAGTTGTAGGCAGCCATCAGCAGCGGCGCCTGCACCGGCTGGCCTCGCGCCTCGCTCAACTCGCGCTTGAACTCAGCGCCCACCGATAGGCATTCCATGATTGAATCCGCCTACAATTCAGAATAGGCTTCATGGAGAATACATAAAAGGAGGTATAGTACTGGGGAGTACTAAATCAATACTAAAAGTTATCCGTTTGAGCAAATGCTAAGACGTTTGTATCTAGTTTCCAGTAGATATTTTTGGGTGTGAAATGGGCCTCACCAAGATCGTTAGGGCCCAAGCCAACCTCACCTGCTGATCGACGAAGCTCTGACGATGGTACCCTTTTGGGTTTAGGCGGTCAGACCGCAGTCCTTTTCACAATGTATTATCATTGACCAAATTAGCCAAATATCGAAACATACGGACCCCAGGCTCCTAGGTGAACGCCTCGGAGTGCTGATGTGAGCTGCGTGTGTGCTTGAATGATGATCATATTAGACATTTATGTATATTTAACTGTCTAGTATTACACAGTATTACACATATTTAAACTGTGTAAAATACAATACAAATGTATTTTGGTCTACAATCTTCTGTATTACCTCTATGGTAACTACTTTCGCCGACTAGTGATTTTGATAAGAGCTCCACGATTTACTTATACCCATCTCAACATATTCATTAATAATGGATAACGTTATATACTTACAGCTTTCTCCGCACCAATTGTTTTTTTGGTTGGCATAGTTAAACCAGGCAACCCTGGTACCGGCGCCTGAAAATTAATTTATTTTTAATTATCACATTTAAGGTGTCACAAAATTAGGTCACTGAATTTGGTGAGATGACTTGGTATCGACAAAATATATATTGAAAAAAAAATCGGGTAAAATAAAAAATAAAAAGAAAAAAAAAACACCACCAGTCACGTCAGTCACCAGAGTCACGTGACGCGACGACCCCGTGACGCACGTGGTAGGCGTGCAGTCTTTCTCCTCGCAGTATTCTCCAAGCGGATGTGTGGGAAATACCTAAATCGCGACCAGCGTCACGTGTGCTCGTCGCGTCACGTGACGCCGGTTGCTGGTAGTGTTTTTCTTATTTTTATTTTTTTTATCCTTTTTTTTTTTTATTTTACCCGATATATTTTTTTTTGTATCAAATACATATTTTGTCGATACCAAGTCATCTCACCAAATTCAGAGACCTAATTTTGTGACAACTTATATAATATTTATTAAAGAAACAAAATATAAATATACTGTGATGTATAGGAAATTAAGATTGATAGTCGGCCATCAATCTATCTAAGGCTGTCTGCTGCGTTGAGCTTGCGACCCATCGCGTGCGCACGCGTTGGGATTAAAGCGTTGTAGTCAGAGTCCAAAGTAGATAATCATTTACAGATTTTAAAAATTAGTTACTTAAATATTCTTAAATATTCTACGACATTCTACACAGCGCTTTCTAGACCCAAAGTAAGCATAGTTTAACTAGCTTGTGTTATGGGTTCCAGAATACGGATAAACATACTTAGATACTTTTTTTTTGTAAATACATACATATTACACATAGAAACACCCAGACCAATGCAAATAGACATATTCATGCATACAAATATTTGCACTGAGCGGGAATCGAACCCGCGCCCCCTGTCGTAGCAGTCGAATGCACTTCCGCTACGCCACAGAGGCCGTCACAAAAGTTACTGAGCTTAATGATTTATATTTCTTAATGAAAATGCTGTTTAACTAGTAGGCTCTATTAAAATACTTCAAAAAATTGAATTAAAATATAAATAATAATTTTCATTCTGATTTCTCAATTTGAAATCTGTGCAATCATGTAGTTTTGCCGCTGAGTGTACGTCGAGCGTGCCGTGCGGCGAGTAGGGCGCTGTACGTACGTGCTGTTCGCCGGTGGCGAGTCCCTCGGCGAGCTCGTCGGCGTCGCCCAGCACCAGCGGCTCGTCCGAGCGCGCGAACAGGCGCAGCGCGCCGTCCGCGCCGCACGACGCCGCGTGCAGCCCGCCCGCGCCCAGCGCCGCGCCCCAGCACGCGCCCGCGTGCGCCTGCGCACGGCGGGTATCAGGAGCGCTGATACATGGCGCTAGTACACCAATGCTCGTAGCTTCGATTGTCAACGAAACCGACGTTGCAATATGCGACAACAGTTTGTAGGCACTAGTAGTACTTACAGTAAGTATTAGAGTTAACGGGATGTTTACCATGTGGTTCTAAGGATGTCCGATATTTCGGCACTGTTGCAAGCGCCATGATCACGGAGATGATACTTACAGTACCTGGTACGTCGAGAAAAATGCGAGAATCTAGGTTTTCATCGATTTGTTACGGTGGTGGACACCGAAGTCTTAAAATCACGCAAAAAAAAAAACAACAAAATCTTACACCCACTTTTTATCACTTTTCTCGACGTTTCACATGATTCTAAGTCTAATTAGGCAAAAAAAAAATTTTGTGTCGGTCTGTCTGTTGGTCTGGATGTCTGTTTACGCAATAACTCAAGAACCACTTATCCGATTTAAAACATTCTTTCGCCAATCATCTTGTTTGGTTAATGGGAAGAACTGATTAGATTTTGGGGTTTGTACGTTCAAGGTGTCGGGTACCTACCATACAAATTGTCCCTAAAAATAAGTTTGGCCCGAAGTTTGACAATCACTGTGTGATTTCCGCCCCACTAGATTTTAATTCTGTAAAGTTGTAAAGCGTTGTCTAGAGACAATACTAAAATATTTACAAACCTTTTTACATAGGAATACATGAACCTATAGTGGATGTTTAAGTAGTTTTATAATCCCCAGAAGTAAATATTATTCTCGTTTATTTATTGCTTTATGAAAGGATTAAGAGTTAACGTGATTAATAGATTAGAATTTGTTAAGCGATTTCTGTCGTTGACTGTACATCTGCCTGACAGTTTGTGTTTACAAAATATTTATTAGATAAAATATTATAGTTTCGGTTTAACGTGGAAAAAACACTTAACACGTACAAAACCAAAGCAAGCCGATATTAGCCGGACTATGCTTATGACTTATAATACTCACATTTAAAGTAATAATATTGTCATAACTATCTGCATCCCACTGCTTCACTTTCCCATCCTTTGACGTTGTGAAGAAGTAGTGGGTACTCGGTACGAATTGTAGTGACGTTACGGAGTCGTTGTGTGCGAATATAGACTTGTGACAGTCGCCGAAATCCATGCCCCAGATCTTGACGTTACGATCTGCAGAGCCCGTGGCTATGATGTTTGAGTCGTAGCTGATGTCCAAACATAGGACGGGTAACTTGTGCCCGTACAGAGACAGGAAGAACTGCAAACAAAATAGTTAAGAAGGTCATTTTACTCTTAAATAAAACAACATCTTATTAGTAAAAAAGTCAAGTTCTGAGGCGGGCCCTCGTGGCAGCCCTCAGAGTGGGAGTCCTCTCGCTCGGCGTCTTGCTCGCAGCGATGGTGCGGACCGCGAGCACGTGGGCAGCTGCTGCCTCCTTCTGCGAGCAAGTAACGCTCGAGAAGGAAATGGCTGAGTGGGTCCGGGAGAGACACAGGTCTCGTCTCAGCTTTGGTTAGTATCTTTTAGTCGTAGGACCAAAGATAACAAAGTTATTAACCGAAATAGAAAAAAAAAATTGGGAACAAATTTTTATCAGTCTAGATTTTATGGATTTCCTTTTATTTAATTTACCATGTTTATTAGAGAGATTTGATCTTTATGATTGACCCCATAAAAGTACAGGGTGTTGTTTTTTTTGGATTTTAGCTGGTTCGATTACCGAGTGTGGCAATCGAATTTTCCAAAATCTATGCATGCAGTTTAAATTGTTATTAAAATCAAAATAAAGTCTCTTTCCAGTAAAAATTGTAAAATCTACATTATTTAAGATACTTTCCATCTATGTGGCATCGCCTTGAGACGCCTTGTAAATATTATTTAATCTGTGGTAATATGTATGCCCTAGAATGTTATTATTATATTAATTTCAGCTTTTAGTGCAGCGACTGAAGTCTTGTTGTTACTGATTGTTATAGATGCCTCGGTAGCGTAGTAGTAGCGAGTGCTACTGCTGGGCAGGGTTGACACAGTGCTATTGGGTTTTCTATTACGAAATTCTTAGTAGCAGCTCGGAGTCAGAAAAAATTATGGCCGGTAGACCGTAATAGGTTGAAGACTATGACGTGAAATCGAAAAAAAATGTCAGATTTAATACCCTTCTGCCTATCTTTTCGGTGTATGATATTCATGTTAGAGAAAATATTACCTTAAAAGTGTCAAGGAAGAAAATCCTCACTGTTGAATCCAACAATGCAACCGCAATGTACTTATTGTTTGGACTTATTTTCACGGCTAAGACAGATTCCTCCAACTCTAACGTCCTTGTGTGTAGAAGTGATAAAACCTGCAATAATGATTACTTGTCACGAATATTGAAGCATTACACAACACTGCATATAACTAGGAGTATCGTGAAGACGGCGCCGCAGTTTCTATAAGCTTGTTACGTTGTTTTGACGACTTCTGTGGCGTAGCGGTAGGGCGTTCGACTGCTAAGCCAGAGGTCGCGGGTTCGATTCCCGCTCAGTGCAAATACATATATTTGCATTAGTCTGGGTGTTTCTATGTTTAATATGTATTTATTTACAAAAAAAAAGTATTTAAGTATGTTTATCCGCATTCTTGACCCCATATGACAAGATGGCGTGTACTTTATCCTACAATATTTATTTACTCATTACTAGCTGTCTCCCGCGGCTTCGCCCGTGGCATACTTCGCCCCGTGGCACCTATTTACCCCAAACATGCCTGTAATTTTTTTTATGCAATTTTTTAAACTTTTCTCTCCATAAAAACTATCCTTGGACTTCAACGAACATTTAAAAAAAGAATTGGTCAAATTGGTCCAGGCGTTGTTGAGTTATACGCTTACCAACCCATTTTGCGATTCATTTTTATTTATATTGATTATTATTTATTGTATGGTTAGGCGAAGACCTTTGGCCCAAGCCAACCTCACTTGCAAGCCGGTGAACCTGTTGACTGACGGACGAGGTTCTGGCGCGGGCTTGCCTCTCGGGGTTGGGAGGTAGGACGGCAGTCGCTCCCATAAAAGCTGTATAAGCCAAATCAAAAGAAGAAGATGAAAGCAGGGTCTAAGCTTCGGATGTAACCAGGAACAACGCTAAGAGGATGATGAATGGTCTATAAGGGAAATAGCATAAAATAAATAAATAAATATTCTACGACATTCTACACAGCGCTTTCTAGACCCAAAGTAAGCATAGCTTAACTAGCTTGTGTTATGGGTACCAGAATGCGAGGGCACGCTGCAATAGCGGCGGTAAGGCCCATCATGGAGGATTGGCTAGAGAGGCGACACGGAAGCCTCTCGCACCGACTGACGCAGGTGATCTCCGGAAAAGGGAGCTTCGGGGACCACCTGCATCGGATCAGGACGGAGCCAACGCCTGAGTGTCATCACTGCGACGCGAGCGAGGACTCAGGGCTGCACACGCTGGCGGACTGCCCGGCGTGGGAGGCGCCGAGGCGTGACCTCGTGGCAGCCATCGGGGTGGGAGTCCACTCGCTCGGCAGCATGATTGCGGCAATGTTGCGGAGCGCGAGCGCGTGGGCCACCGCCACCTCCTTCTGCGAGCTTGTAATGCTCGCGAAGGAGATGGCGGAGCGCGCCCGGGAGAGACTTAGAACTCTCCCGACCTGCCGAGCCCGCAACATGCTGGCCGCGCGTCGCAGGCGACTCAGGCGCCGGAGGTCACTTAACGACCTCCGTCCTCCATGAGCGCAGGCTTGGGGGTGGCAGGTGAGGCCGCCTGTCACCCCAGCAGAAGCAGGCCGGGACGGTGGGGCGACTAGCGCCCCTCCCCCAAACCGGGGCAAGATGGGGACATCGCGGTTACTAAACCTGAGGGGGCCATCTCGAAACCGGAGATGGCCCAGGGTCAGTCGGGGTGCGAGGGATATGCTCTATGGGCAACCTTACACCCCGGCGTCTGAAGACCCGAGACGGCGTGCGGTTTTGGTCGTTTGAAGCCCGACATAACCACCCCCGCTGGCCGGTGGGGGGGTATCCGAAGGGATTTCCGCACGTAAAAAATTAACAAAATAAATAAAGGGTACCAGAATGCGGATAAACATACTTGTATACTTTTTTTTTGTAAATACATACATATTATACATAGAAACACCCAGACCAATGCAAATAGACATATTCATGCATACAAATATTTGCACTGAGCGGGAATCGAACCCGCGCCCCCTGTCATAGCAGTCGAATGCACTACCGCTACGCCAGAGGCCGAAAATAAAATGATTTTATAAGCTCATGTCTATTGTCGCCCGTTTGCTAAGAAGGGAAGTGGATTTATTATATATCTAACTCCTCCAATTTACTTCTGAATGTATGTGGGTTCCAAGACAGTTTAACTTTCCCTGGGACTGCCCGAGTGTCATTATTGTGTGTTTATGGGTCACTACTGTGGATCCTGGTTTACAGGAGTTACAATAGTGGGAATGAGGGAGGGATTAGTCCCAAAAGCTCATGAGGTATGTAACGAAAGTAAATACTAGACATAAAAACAATCTTGTGGTATGTAATAGTCGACTCCACAAGATCAGTAATTCCTTTCAGGGTAACTGTATACGCTTCTACAACAAGCTTCCTAGTGAAATGAAGAATCTACCTCTTCATAAATTTAAAAGTCAAATTAAAACTAAACTCTGCTAAAAAGGCTATTATAAAATTCAAGACTATTTAGACGACAAACAAGCTTGGATATGAACTGTTTGCTCTCTCACTATCGAAATATTGTAATTAGATTAAGTAAACATGTTTGTAAATAGACCAAAAAAAAAAACAGCCCGCTGAGTTTCTTGCCGGAGTCTTCTCAGGACAGGGCCGCGTTTCGAACCGGTGGTCCATTTGCCAAACATTAATTAATTTTTTGACGTTTTGTAAGTTCCGTATTCATGGTCTATACAGAATAAATGGTTTTTGACTTTGACTTTAGAAATAAAAACAGAAGTAAATAACGGGCTGTTATCTATATTACTGTAAAGGGAAAAAGCGTGAGTATAAAGACGGAAATCACCGCATCGCACTGAGGCACAACCCCCAGAATAAACACATATGGAGGACGTCTTTAAAATAAAAATACAATATTTTACCTTTGCTTTAGATTCTCCCGTAGCATCCTCTATGAGTTCAAACGACCATAACTTCACGGTCTTATCGCCGCCACCAGAGAAACAACCTCGCTAGAAACAAATACACAATAAAAACCAGGCAATTCGAATATTCTAACCCACCTAGTTTATTTCTTAATTTAAGAAGAATTGATTTAAATGAATTCTAGGCACGATAGCTGGCACCCGTGCCACTGTAGTTAAGTTATCATTAAGTGAACAAATTTTTATTGCACTAGTTTACTGCCAAAAAAGAAGATATGTAGGTACTCTAGGTGGTGGTAGTAGAGTCAATAAAAAATAATTATTCGAATTTATTTGTATGGGTGGGAAAAACCACTGGTTAGCTGCATATATTAAAGATAGTATGGACAAAAAAACAGCGTGCTTTCTAATTAAACAATAACATTACTAATGGGTGTTTTTTGGCGCCCAACCAAAATATTCGGGGCTCAAACCAACTTCATCTGCAAACCGGTACACCTACTGATTGACGGACGGTGCTCAGGCGCAGGGTTTCCTCTCGGGGTTGGGAGGTCAGACGGCAGTCGCTCACATAAAAGCCGTATAATTAAACCAAAAGGAGAAGGAGCAAGCAGACTTCGGGTGCAACCGGAAACAACGCTAAGGTGATGAAAGAAAGACGCAAGAAAGAAGACAGAAAGAAAGGAAAAAAGAAAGTAAGAAAGAAAACGTGTTTTTTTTATGATGATTACTAACCACCTAAATAGCCGCGGTAGCCTAGTGGTATGGGTAAAGGACTGCTGAGACGAGGTCTCGGGTTCGATCCCAGGTTTTACCATGGCACACACCAATGACTTTTCGATGCTTTTCGAAGTTATGTGTGTATTTATCGCAGGCTTATAAGTGCTCGGTTAATGGCAATAGGCTCGCCACCTATTACATTGGGACCTAAACATAAACTGACGAAATGTGGGTGCTAGCACCTCTGCCTACCCCTTCGGGGATATAGGCGTGAGTTTATGTTATGTTACTAACCATGTCAGGCGAAAGTCCGACAGAAGAGCACTCGCCGGTGTGTGCAGGCACTCGCTCCAGAACTCGGCCGGCCGCCACGTCCACCAGCAACAAGGAGCCGTCCGCGCAGCCTACGAGCGCGTGGCGGTCGCCCGGCGCGAAACAAATGCTGCATGGGCGACCACACGGCATTGGGATGGTGCGCAGACAGGATTGAGTTGACCTGGTTACAGTTAAGTTAGCTGTAGATTTAATAAGCAATTCTTGTACGCTCGCGCCGAATGACTTCACGAACATTGAAAACACGAAGATGAAGTAGACACAAAACAGCCGGCGGGTATCGAATCAGTCGATTTCTCGAGAGAATATGATATCTCTATATGAGAGATGTAATTTTTTTTACTAAAACAACGAGTACTTACCTACTCCACAATTTGATAGAATCAACCGATGCAGAAAGTATGGCCAGATTGTCTGAACTAATAGCCACACACCGTGGCTCTTTTTGGTGACCTTGCTGAGTTATTTGTTTTAAACATTGGACTGGAAATGAAAAAGTATTAAATCTTAATCCAAATTCAATAATAGCCAGAATGGCAATATGTATACTATTATAAAATTATAAACTAGTTGTGACTGGACATTGGAGACATTTAAACAAAAATACTTGGCTTATGTTAAATGAACGTTTCAGAACACTATTTTTTTTTATGAATTCTTGTCTATTTATTCGCGATGGATGCAAAATAAATGAACGGATTTTGATGCTTCCTATTAGGAAGGTCTTGGTCAGACTTAAAATCTGTCGTAATTTTGATTGCAATTCGTTAAGTAGAACCCGAGATACGCCAAAAAACGATAACCGACTTCCGCACGGGCGAAGCCGCGGTCATCAGCTAGTAATAAACAAATACGCGCGGGCAAACGGGCGCGCGAAGGGGTAGGGGCTGCACGGAGCTAGCGCTAGTAAAAATAATAAATAACGGAGATATAGATACGAGTCTGAACCTACTGTGCAAATTTAGGCACTCTTTGAAAAATCTTCCTGTGTATACTATCCCACGTAATATGAGCCGAACATATTACCGTCTACTGGGCACATTGTCAGAGAGGCTGGACCGGAGACATTTCCGAACTGCTATCAAAACATGTGTATCTATTGTAGCTACATGTACAGTGTACTCGCTCGAATGTATTAGAAAATAACGCACAGCGGTAGAAACAGCCGAAACAACTTGTATACATATATTCGCCACGCTGATCGGCAGTTCTATTTGAAGTCAAGCGACGCACAAATCAACATAAAATAAAAATTCCTATAGAAAAATGGTTATACAGTTTAGATTTCAGTTAATTGTTTGTTGGCGATTCATTGAAAAACTGTTATCGGGCACATAATAGTCTAGTAAATTCACCTTCATTTCCTTCACCAATCTTCAAGCTATGCAATTCAAGTGTATTATTGTTTAGAGTGACGCCCACACGCAGTTCACCCATAGTGCCAAGTAACAGTGTAGTGGACTTTAATTTGGTGTCCAGCTTGATTGAAGAAAGCCGCTTCACTTCGTCTGCTAGTGTTAACAGCTCAGGAATTTCTGCGGTTTGGACATTAGTTTCCCCAGACTCCTTTAATTTTCTGTGAAAAATAAAAATGCTTGCTACTATTAATGGGGTTGGCAAAATTATCGATTTTTTAATAATAAAAATAAACTTTTTTATACGGTTGTACTGACCCATAAATAGATTTATGAAAATATATTTTTCTATAACTTGTACTGTACTTGTACTTCTTTCTATGTGGAAACTTCCGGATTCTCGCCGAGGCCGAGTACGACGAAGTGGTAATATCGGCGTCGAACCGAATAGAACCACACAGTGTCTGTAATATATTACCCATGTGAAATACCCACCAGCCCCACTTTAGTCGTGCACATATATACTTACGCCAATTTTTTCCTTTGTTTCTTAATACGTTTATCTTTTCTCAACTTCGCTTCTTCGTCAGAACAAAACGAAAATAATTCCAATAAAGAGTCAGTTCCGTGGCACGCTAATATACTTTGGCCTAGATCCGTAGCAAGGCCTACGACTCGACCTTTACCGCCTCGCACTAGTGTACCCGCTTGGTGACATTGTAGTATCTGAAAGAAAATGTTTTATCACAAAACCGGTCTACCTGCTACAGATTGGATTGAGTACTAATATTCTGTAATAAAATATTAATATACAGTTTTTATTTTAAATGGTATATGTGCAGAACAACTAGTATATGAGGTTAATTTAGTTAGTACATAAGTGATAATAATGTATATAATTAAACTGATTTACAAAAACACTATAGGAATAATCGTGTATAATAGTTATAAGTTTGCGACGAAGAAATCGTCATTGTTTACGTATCTATAAGTGTAAATTGTATTTTATTTCCTGTTACCTTATTTCTACTCCCTATTAGAATACATAATATAGTATATAAATCATTTTAAATAGATAATAAACGCATATTTGTGAGATTGACCGATCGACCATTAGGGTACATCCGCGAGGGGTGCTTGGTTGGGGACCTCCACGCGGTGCACCCTGGGCAACGGAGACGGCAGCGCCTCTCTCCTAGGGTGGGAGAGACGCTGCCGCCTACGGCCAACTCCGACCGAGGCGGGGACGGGACGAGCTTTCCACGTGTCCCTCTGATTAGCAGATGGCACAGTGGAGAGCAAGTAAGGGGGCCATCTCGAAACCGGAGATGGCCCAGGGTCAGTCGGGGTGCGAGGGATATGCTCTATGGGTAACCTTACACCCCGGCGTCTTAAGACCCGAGACGGCGTGCGGTTTTAGTCGGTGCAAGCCCGACATAACCGCCCCCGCTTTTTTTTTTTCGTGCGGAAATCCCTTCGGATACCCCCCGCCGGCCCGCGGGGGCGGTTATGTCGGGCTTGCACCGACTAAAACCGCACGCCGTCTTGGATCTTCAGACGCCAGGGTGTAAGGTTACCCATAGAGCATATCCCTCGCACCCCGACTGACCCTGGGCCATCTCACCACTAACAGCATCGCTCATCCTGTCTCCTCTGAATGCAGAGGAGTACTGAGAGCGATGTGTTCCCGCCATGTTGGGTATTGGCCGACGATCAATGCCAACCCTATGAAGGGGAAGCCATTGACCGCCGCCCAGGGTGTACCGGCCGCGCCGATTCCGTTCCCCCCGGACTGCAGCAGGATCGGAATCGGAGCGACACTCGAGGAGGTCACCCAACACACACCCCCGGGTCCCACGGTACCTCCACCGCACCATCCCACCATGCACCGATATCATCAGGTGACCATACTCGGCGTAACCAGCCACCGGCTCCCTCCGCGGTCGAGCCGATGGAGGTCGGTGGCCCCGCGAACGCGCCCGCGTCTCGCGAGCCCGCGCCCGCGAGCTCGTCGCGCGCGCCCGCCATGCGCCCGCCCGCGCCCCGCGCGGCGCACCGCGACACTCCGCCAAGCCGGCGTCGAGCAGTGCTTCCGCGCCGCGCACGCCCGGCCGCAAGAAGGGCACCAATGAGCGGGAAGCCCAGGATGCCCTATTCTCACCGACTCCCTCGATGCACTCCTACCTGGCATCGGACGCCGAGTTCTCTTCGGCGGAGTCGGCTACACACCCTCCCCCCACGGGGAACGAGAGCGAGAGCCGCGGGATCACTCCGTCCCCAAGGACTCGCCAGCAGGAGGCCGTGCACCTCTTTGCTAAAAATCAGAGGGCTCTGCAGAGAACGCAGTCTTACGAGTCCCTACCGCAACAGCGAGGTGCTAAGAAACCCAGGAGCCCCGACGGGAAGGACAGGGAGAGCGAAAAGCGACACAGCGCGACCGCGCCGCAACGGCCGCCGCTACCGCAACGCGATCCGCGTCTCAACCGGCGCGACACTGACGCGCCTCCCGTCGCAGTTACCTACGCGCAGGCTAGTACGAGTGCGCCGAGGGTCAGAACGACAGCGCGTACGCCGGCAGCCCCCACTACCTCGGAACAGGCGCCTGGATCCCTAGCGGACCCGGCCCCATCGATCAGCGCGCCCAAACCGCGCTACCCACCGCTTATTGTGGAATTTCTACCCGATTGGGCTTACCACATGCGTAAGCTCAAGGAGAAGCTAGGGAGGGCAGCCAACACGCGACCCTTCGGAAAGGGCATCCGTTTCTCTCCGCAGGGGGAGGACGAGTACCGCATAATCCAACGATATCTAGTGGAGTTAGAAAAAGTCGAGAACATCGCCTGGTTCTCTTACTCCCCCCCCCCTGCGGAGAGAAGCTTGAAGGTCGCCATACGGGGACTGCCGAGCAACGCGACGCCGGAAGAGGTGGAAGACGAGCTCCGTGAGCTGGGCTTTGAGCCGGAGTATGTTCGTAACATACAGGGGAGAAGCGGGCGACCGGGGTGCATCCTCCTCGCAATTCCTAAGCGGACTCCCACGACCACTCCCGGGATCTACGAGATCACCGATAGATCGGTATCCCGGGAGTGAAAATTGAGGCCTCGCGGGGCAAACGAAGACCCGCGCAGTGCCATCGGTGCCAAAAATTCCGCCACTCATCACACCAATGCCACAGACCGGTGGCCTGCGTGCGGTGCGGAGGCGGCCACCTGGCCAAAGAGTGCCCGCGCCCGCGTGAAGAACCGGCCACGTGCGCAAACTGCGGGGGGGAGCACCCCGCAAATCATCAGAACTGCCCGATTTTCAAAAAAGAAGCCCGCAACAGGAAGGCGGGCACGGTCGCCGCGACGAGCGAGTCACGTCCGGCTCCCGTAAAAGCCCAGCCCACCGGCGAAAAGTCACAGGGTGCATCGCTGATGGCGGCGGCGAATGAACCCACAGCGCGCGGAACCACCTCTTCCGGCAGAGGGCGGAGAAAGCGCAAACGGGGCCGAAAAGGGCCCTGTCGTCAAGAGGCGCTAGGTATTGCGGAACCTAGCAACGACCTTACCAGAGAGGCGAAACCCGTCCCTCAACCGGTCGCCGCCCCACTTCCCGGGGAAGAAGGGCGAAGGCCCAAACACAAGAAGTTGACCCCCAGGCTAAGCTGACAACGTCCGCCAAGCCGGCGGGCGCGGGGAAAAACCCCATCTTGGAGGCCACGGTGAACATCTTATTAAAGATAGTTTCAGCCCTCCAGAAAGGAGAGGACGCCACCGACGTAGTGCAGATCGCGCTCGCAGGCGTCATAGATATGCTTAAACATTCCAATGGATAGATACGGGTTGAGAGTACTCCATTGGAATGTTCGCGGCCTTCGCATTAAGGTCGCACTCCTCCGCCCTCTACTGCAGGCACACAGGATAGACGTGGCGCTCATAAGCGAGACGCTCCTGGGACCTGGAGAAAAAATTAATTTCCCGGGATTCCTCGTTTATAGGAGGGACGAACGCTCCGAGCAATCTGGCAGGCCCATTAGCTTCCGTGGTCTGGCTATTCTGATCCGCCGGAGGATCGTACACCAGCCGATACCCATCACAGACTATAACACCGTCTACACGCTGGGTGTAGAGCTGCACATGGGTGGAGCCCACACAAGAGTATATGCAGCCTATAGGCCACCCGGCCTCAGACTAGATGTCGCAGACCTCCACGGCCTGCTCACCGCTTCCGCCCTCGTACTTATAGCGGGGGACCTAAACAGTAAACACCCAGCGTGGAACTACGCCGTCGCAAACGCGGCTGGTGTACGTCTACACGCAGATGCCGAAGGCTACCGGCTCCCGGGGCTACCACGTCGGGGGACCGGAGGTGCCAACCCGGTACCCGGATACCCCGCTACTAGATCCCGACGTGCTAGACATAATAGTCTATAACGACCGTCTGGATAGCCAGATCACACAACAGGTCCTAGTCGAGCAGCTGGGATCGGATCATAGGCCTGTTGTAGTTACCCTGGACCAGCAGCCTACCCAGATCGCCCCTCCAGCGCCACGTCCCCAACCGGACCGGACCCTCTTCTCAGGAACGCTGGAGACCACCACGCCTACCCGGCCCATCAGTTCCCCAGCTGACGTTGACGAGCTGGCAGCGGGCCTTGCCATTCCGCACCGTCGCCGCGCTTGCCCGGTTGTTCACCGGCATCGTGCGCACTGGGTCCTTTCCAAACATCTGGAAGGAGGGGAGAGTGGTTATGCTGCCCAAACCGGGCAAAAACTTATTGAAGCCCGAAAGCTATCGGCCCATTACCTTGTTGCCGACAATTTCAAAGGTGTTCGAGCAGCTGCTTCTAAGGCACCTCACACCGCACGTGACACCCAGACCCGAACAGTTCGGGTTCAGGTCTGACCATTTTACGACGCTCCAATTGTCGAGGGTACTGCACGGGATTACCGCAGCGCGCAACAAGCGCGAACACATCGTAGCAGTATTCCTCGACATAGAAAAAGCTTTTGACCGAGTATGGCATGCCGGTCTGCTGTACAAGCTCGCCACTTCCCAGGTGCCCCGCCGGATCGTTAAGGTGGTCTCCACGTTCCTGAGCAACCGGACCTTCAGAGTGGCGGTGGAAGACGCCACCTCCCAGCTGCACCCCATCCTTGCAGGTGTACCGCAAGGCAGCTGCTTATCGCCTGTGTTGTACTCATGTTACACCGACGACATCCCAATAGCAAAAGGCACGCTACTCGCCCTATATGCAGATGACGCGGCGTACATCGCGACTAGCTTGAACGCTAAACACGCCGCGTCAAAAATGCAAAAAAGCCTCGACCTCATGCCCCAGTGGCTATCAAAATGGCGACTGTCGGTGAACGTGGGAAAGACACAGGCGATAACCATCTCCACCAAGAGGAAGCTCCCACCGCCACTCCTCCTCCACATGGAGCCCATACCCTGGAAGCCGTCCGTGACGTATCTGGGCGTCACACTGGATCGGCGGCTTTCCATGAGGGGGCACGTCAGCAGTGTGGTCGCGAAGGCGCGCATCACCCGCGCGCTACTACGTCCAGCGCTCTCCTCGAATCTCCCTCCCCGCGTGAAGCTCAGCATCTACAAGCTGTACGTGCGCTCACAGCTCACGTACGCAGCGCCAGCCTGGTTCGCCCTCACGAGCGAGGCGAGCCGCGCCCTACTCCGACAGCAGCAGTCGGCCACCCTCAGGAAGGTGGTGAACGCGCCTCGCTACGTGAGGAACGACGTAATCCAGCGAGATTTGCGAGTTGAGAGCCTGGACGACTTCGTGAAGTCGCTCACAAGACGGATGTTTGAGCGTGCCGACACGTCCGCGTGGAGCCACATCCGCGGACTGGCGCCGTGGAACGCTCGCCCACCTGACCGCCACAAGCTGCCCCGCGACCTACTCGCTGACGGGCCTACAACCTCGTAAGGACTCCAACCCCCAAATATGACGCCGAAATTCCCAGGATTAGCGGAGTTATGGGGTTAAAACTCAAGCGCCGCTTGTGTGCTACCGCAGTAGCACACCAAAACATAAACACTGCGTCCCGCGGAGCCGGTGGCGCCGCGCTGTCTGTCGCGCCCCCGGCGGCCCCGCCTCCAAGCGCGCCGCATCGCAGGCCAGTGTGCGCACGGCCGTCGCGCTGAGCGCCGGCCGTGCGCACATTCGCGGATACTCCCCTGCGATACCTGCGTTATGTGGCCAGCGCGGGCGGGCGAGCAGGCAGACGATCCAAGCAGAAACACATCAAGGCGCCGGGACCCCGAGCAGCCGCCGCTTCTGTCGCAGGACGCCCTCAGCTGGGCCTTGGCCGGGAAACCGGTCATCTCACCTGGCTGGGGCGTCCGCCGAAGCGGCGTGAAGAGGGAGTCCCGGCCCACATGTCGAAAATGGGACTACAACCTGAGCCAACCACCCTCCCTTATTTAGGGGAGGACATAAAACACTTGAGCCAGAGGCACATCGCCTACGATCACGACTCCACGCACCCCAGCTGGGGTGTAGTGACGATTAAACTGGATTCGATACCTCAGTCGGCAACTAGAAAAACAAGCGAGAAGTGCTCTCTCCTCTTCACAAAGAATAAATGAAGATACATGAAAAAATCTCTCCTTCATTCTGGAAAATTCAAGAACACTTCGAGGGTACCCATAATAGGTGTTCCACTGAAGACCATTACTACACGGCGACATCTACACTCCAGCAAACCCCCAAGGTACACACCCATTGCGGCGAAGTCGTGTTTCTGAGCAGATAAATTCTCATCGACGGAATAGGCTTTGGGTTGTGTACAGTATAATACGTTCTTTTAAGTTTCGTAACAATCTTTTTACAAGCTTTCATTTAACTTGCACTGTTTCGTATGTAAGTATTTTGTATGTCAAAATTTGCAAACCATTTTTCGGCCATTTGCTTACATCCGATTGAGCTGATATTTTGCATATACGTTTAGTTTGGATGACAATGGAGCTGGTCTGATGTTGGAGATGGCCACAGGAACTTCTAAACTAAACAAGTTAAACCTATCGAGTTCGGGCATCTTAGCAAACTGTCTAGTGTTATATACGAGTATAAGCCAGTCCACAAGTTGAAAATGGTCTGAAATAGCTTTTCAAAGCAGCACATATTGCATAAAAATAATAATTTCGGTTTAGTGCGACGACATTTTTGAATAAAAGCTTCTTTTAAAAAGTTTTTTTAATAATTATTATATTATTTTCAATTTTAGCTAATATTTGTGGTAATAAGGCTTAACTTAGGTTACTTTTATTTCTGAACAAGTATTAGGGTTCAAGGCAAAAAAAATTAAGCTCAGATCAGAGTACACGCGGACAGAGTCGCGGGCATGGCTGGTATACTTATATAAGTATGAATAAACAAATAGATCTACTTACAGACGAGTCTTCTATATTATCAGTCTCTTCAAGTTTTACTATTTCTAGTTGTTGCGCCAGTTTCTCTTCATCCTTTGTGTCTACAGTCCAGTTTAATTTCCAGACACGTAATTCCTGGTCCATACTGCCAGTAACTAAATATCTTTCTTCTTTGATTAAAACTGCTGACCATACCTGCAAATTAGTATAAAATGTTCTTACTTTTATTCATTCTTCCTGATGCCCGTGGCTCCACCCGCGCGGAGGTCGGTTAATTATCGTTTTTTGTTAATATCTCCGGCTATACTTAACCAATTGCAATCAAACATACGGCAGACTTCAAGTCTGACATGACTTTATATAGAAAAAATCGCATCAAAATCCGTTCAGTTGTTTTTGCGTCCATCGCGATAAAATAGGACCAAAAAACAATACTTAGATCCAAAAAAAAACTGTTTTGTTCATTTACCACAAAACCAAGTTTTTTTTGTGCAATGTACAGAGACTACTAATTTATATTGATTAGCGCGCCTCCGTCGTAGCACCCCGCGCTTGCCACCAAAGAGACCTACAAACTCGTAACTGCGCATCTAGAGTATATTGTCAAAATTGTTGTCCTTATTTATAACTACAGGATTGCAAGGCTGTAACACTGGGTGGAGAAACGTTACCGCACAAGACCAGTGTGAAATACTTAGGCCTATGTCTGGACAGGCGGCTCACTTGGAGTCAGCACATCAAAGCCAAGAGAGATGAAGCCGATATGCAGTACAAAAAACTACACTGGCTTATAGGGCGACAATCCTCATTGTCACTTGATAATAAACTCCTGGTATATAAGTGTATAATAAAGCCGATTTGGTCATACGGCATTGAACTGTGGGGCTCTGCAAGCAACTCCAACCTACTAAGAAATACTACAAAGATTTCAGAATAAAGTCCTTAGAGCAATTTCCAAAGCACCTTGGTACAGTCGCAACTCTGAAATCCATGAATACCTATAAATACCAATGGCAAAGGATGAAGCTAGAAGCCGCTGCTCCAAGTACAAAACAAGGCTACATAATCACCACAATGCTCTAGCAAGAGCCCTCATTAATGTTAATCAACAAAGGCTGCGCCTGAAGAGGTGCAATATCCTGGACATTGACCAAAGACTGTGACAGTCCTTATATATTTTGACCGTGCTTAATGGAGCGGTGGTCATGTGATTGACATGATGATGACAAAATCTGATTATGACTGGACTAGTCGATAGCAGATGAAGAAAAAATAAACCTATGGTTTTATTACATTAAGCAATTTAAAAAATTAACATAAAATATGCCTGTGTGAACGGAATTCTACTTAGAAACAACACAGACCAATGCAGCGAGCAGGAATCGAACCTACAATCTTTAACACTCTACCAACTACACCACACAGGTTGCCAACATTGTACACATTATGAGCCTCCTAGCCAGATATGAAACACCTACCATGTCTTAGTTTTTTATTTACATACCTCCATTTGATGTCCTCCTAGAGTCTTGAAGCAATGTTTAGTTTCAATATCCCAGAACTTGACAAATGTGTCTTTTGAAGAGCTGATAATGCAATTTTTGCCATTGATGAAGAGTACACTAGTTATAACTCCTTTGTGACCACTGAAGCGGGCTATGCCTGTTTCAGAAACAACATCCCAGAGAATCACTTCTGTATCCTGTAATTAAAATTAGTACTGCTAGACTAAATCAATAACACATTTGCTGTTAGCAAACTTCTTTATGTGTCATACTTATTAAGTGTTGTGTGAAGTCAGTGAGGAATTTTGAATGTTCTATAATGTAGTAGATCAAAAGGCTTCACATACACAATAGCACATGCAACTTGCCAAGCCACTAAAGCACAAACTGTCCTTCAGATTTTAAACAAAGCAACAAATAGATCATTAGGAAACAAAAATGCGAAATTATTATGAGTTTACATATGAGACCGTAATCTTAGCAATCCATGGATTCTCCGTGCGGGTCCGGGTCCATCGCGTTGCTGAGTTGGGAACTCGGGACAGTGCCGTAGGCTTAATCTCTATTGTTTTAGTCTAGAATTGGTTGATTGAAAGTATATTTATACACCATCACCTACTAGTGTGAATAAGTATAATAAACAAAATATACACTTTAGTCACAAACTTGAATTATAAACTAACCTTAGCACCAGAAACCAAACGATGACCCTGCTCATCATATTGCAGACAAGTTACTGCAGACTTGTGTCCAGCAAACACGCACACTATGTCATTATTGGTCAATTCAAATACATTGATGTTCCCGTCTACATAGCCCACTGCAATGTGGTTTCCACTAGGGCTGGCTGCTAGCTGTGATACTACTACATTCTCACCAGGAAGAACTTGAGCCTGAAATACAAAATTTTTGCATATTTTTAGAGACATACAATACATAGAAACATTTTTGGTGATTTCTGTCTTTCCTAGTACTCAAAGCTAAAATGGTCCCATAGAGTCTTGATCCCCACATGAAATAGAATCGATTGGCACCTTTAGCATTTTTTTTGCTAACTGTAAGATTTTTGCAAAATCTTTCACAGATTTTGCAAGAATCAATCAATCAATCTTTTGCAGTTTAAAATATTTCAAAAAGTTAGGGAAGGACTCCTAAGAATGTTTTGCTGTAACTACAACGGTTAAGGTACTTGCCCTTGTCCCGTTTCAAAAATAAACCCTGTATACATCTGAAGCACATTAAAGCTGTTCAATTTGGGCTATATTTATTTATGAATAAGGATAATCTTTTGAAGCACTCATAAAAGCTCAATTAACTAAAATACTTGTACATAATAAGTGAGGTTCAAGCAGGGTATTTGCTTTTCTATAAAATATATAAACTTTGGGATCACAAAATTATGTAATGGTTATCTTATTTCTGGAAAGAGAACCGCTTAGACTTATAGAATATCGTCGTTCGGCATTCATTACCGCGAATGTAAATTTCGGCTACTTTTGAGGAGAGGCAAAAAATCGATTTAAATAAAACATATGGATAATTATGCATTATATAGTTAATATTGTGCATTATGAATGCCTCAATTTGTTGCTAATTCTAGAAAATAAGATGATAGGATGTTATATTTACATTTATGGCACATTTGCGGTATTAACCTTATAGATTTAGTCAAGAGTGTTACAATCGCGGTTTCTGATTTGTAAAATTGGTCATTTTATTGTGATATTCGCTGTTTTGACTGAACTTATATGAAATAAAAAACTCCTTAAATTGGAATTGTCCTTCCATTTATTTAGCTATTAAAGTAATCAGTCTCAAAAAATTATGAGTAAAATATTACGCATAGCTTATAAATTGCCAGTCTTAGATACTTATATTATAATCACAATTCATAACTCAACGTTACATAACTCTTTTAGTTAAAACCAAAATAAATTTGTATCTATCCAATAACGTACTGTCCACTCTTTGATTCCTAATGTATTTAAAAACATAATCCGACAAACACGAATTCTACTTTGCTTAGCAGATAAATTATAGCTTTTAGTTGCTGCTTTTCTTGAATTATGATCATCATTTTCTTTCTGCGACCAGGTAATTTAACGTCTATCATAGATTTAACATAAGCCTTCTTTTCTACCCAATCCATGTCCCAAAATTGTTTAAAAATTTCTTTTCTATCATCTTCTGTAATTTCTTTGCATTTTAAACCTCCTTTCAAACATATATTCGAATTACATCGTATCTTCAAAACTCTTTTCTCTCTCTCGACGTCTTGAAACCATTTATTTCCTTCTTTTCTGTATCCAGTGTATGGCTTTCCTTCCATTCGTTTCTTCTTTTCAATAGAACGTTTCGGCATTGATTTATCTTTTATCAAGTTAGTGTTATCATTAGAAGAGTTAATAGCATTATTGTTTGTATTTATTATGTTTGAGAGATTTTGTAATGGGATATCTATCGCAACATCAGCATCAACGTCAGTAGTATTGGGTGGTGAATTGGGTAAATCTGCGGTTCTGCCATCATCATAGTGTGGCGGTGTGCTGTCAAGGCCTGATGTTAGCAGAATTAAATTTTTATCTGGATCTTGTTCTGGGTTTAGGCAATCTCCTAAAACCGGTGGTATGGGTTCTGGGATATTGTCGGTATTAGTACTCAAATCATTGTGAGGTAAGGCAAAGGGTGGTTCTGCTGTGACATTGTTACAACCGGGCAAGGTTTCTAGGCAAGATTGAGAAAAACTTGGATTACAGGAGACGTAGTTTTCAAGATTTTGTAACTCTGGTAAGTGTTCTTGATTAGAATATGACGCTAAATAATAATCCGTAACGTCATTATTAAAATCGTCATCCACGCGTACGTTTTGTTTTGAGGGTCTGGAAACAGTGACGGATGAAACAGGTAGGTCCAACATAGACAGTAATTTGTGGGTTCGTGGATTTTTCAGACGGGCCCTATCTAACAAGGGCCTACTAAATCCCATTTCCCTTATAAATTCCTCATCTGAAGAAGATTCTGCCAGATTTTCCATGTTTCTACAAAAATAATTAAATATAATTAAATATCACTTAAAGTTTCGAAATGAATGTAAAAGCCGCGAACGTAAAAATATAGAAACAGAAAATGGTCAAATCAAAACCGCGATTGTTACATCGAGTATTTAAGTCGATATTACGGAATTGTTATTGTAATGTAGTAAAAAACAATACTACCTCATCAATCTACATACTTAAAAGTATCTAAAACTCATAATTTAATTGAAAAAGTAACGAAATACCGTATAAAAAACTTACATTCGAACTTGGCCCGCACCTTACTCCTTCGACGACTATGGCGGCACTGGCACGATCGCGGTAATGCACGAGCGAGACGGACATTGTCACGTTCGCGGTAATACTTAAAGCGCATTTAATTGATATTGTTGACCTTTTTGGCCATATTTTATATACACGATTGCGTTTTTGATTGTATATTATTGAATAGACAAATAAAAAAAAAAAGTATTTTTTTCACATTCGCGGTACTGAATGCCGATCGACGATATGAGGAATGTTAGGGGAGTAACAAGAAACTATGTTTTATGGAACTCTTCAAATAGGCTATGCAAAGGTTGCCATGAAATTAGATAATTAATCTGATTTTATTTGAAAGAGTATTTCATTTTAATTTTCATCATCATAGCAATTTGTGAAAGATTGCACTTTAAAGCCTGAGGTAAATTTATTATTTTTGATTGGTATGTCAGGTTTTCGGGGAGCAACTGCCGCCTGACCTCCCAATCCTGAGAGGAAATCCTGCGCCAGAGCCTCATCCGATGATTAGTAAGTGCATCAACTTGCTGGTGAGGTTAGCTTTGACCTCAAGGATGTTAGTAGAGCCCCATAAACTCTGTTTATTCAATTTCTTGTTAGTTTTGTTTATTAATTTATTTGTTTCAGTGTCAAAATCAAATTATATTGTTTTTAAATAACATATTTTTTAAATGGAAAAATATTTATAAAATACTTTATTATGTATATTCTATAATCGTCTTCTGAAGTACCACACATTGGGAAAGGCGTATGTCCAGCAGTGGACTGTGATAGGCTAATTGATTAACATTAGGTTACCTTTTCTCCAAGCCTCAGGTCCCAAATAATAACATGTTCACAAGCTCCAACAGCAACATATCTACCGCTTACTCCATTCAACGACACATGACTGCAGTTACAATCACCACTAGCAATTATGTTAAAAGTGCCGCTTGGCACGTAACGTAAATATTGCTTTGTTAGTCCCATTTTAATTTATTATGACTTTATTAACCTCAAAACGTTTAAAAATCACACATTTATTTTGTTATGACATATGACCACAGACTGATAAGAGTAGCAAGCAAGAGTGACTAGTAATGATTGGGAGTGAAATGAAAATCATGATATGTTTAGGGAATATAGCATAGCCAAAAGCCTTCTCTTTTTCTAGCCGTCATTCTCATTCATTGTTCTTGGGTTGGGCCCCAAAGATTTTAGCGGGGCCCACATCGACAGCCAGCCTGATAAGATATTATAATAATCTGTGGTCGAATTTAAATTTCTATATTTTGCTATGCAGTCTGTCTGTGATCCACATTTTCACTTGACTGGTGATTGGTGATTTATAATTTTATTTTTTACGTAGTCCGTAGCATTCGTAGCGTAGCTCTTCGAATATCTCTTCATACGTTTTAGAAGTGTGATTTACTGTAGAAAGTAATATAAACCTGAAGTTTTTTATTCTACGGCCATCAGGTTATTATGTTACTCAACAAAACCAGGTTTATTGTTTTTCTAGTTGATCCAACGTGACGTCCCTTTCCTTCTAAAAGTTACAAACAGCCGGTCTGCCACTGATTAAAATATACACAATTTATTTGCAGGCTTGTGGGGTTCACTAATAGATCCCATAAGAGCAATATGGAGAATAACACCACGTCAGACATAGTGATCATTAGCGGCAATTCGCATCCTGAGCTCGCTGATTTAATTGCTGAGTAAGTTTCAGCTTCAAACAAATAATGTTGAGCATTTTCAAGGTTGGAAGTATTGACCTAAAGATTGACACTTGCAAAGTTTAAGTAGTTTGACCTTTTGATATGTGTGCATTAGTATTTATTATAATCTAATTATTTTATATATTCCTGAAGGAATAGGCACAGATGTTTAAAACCTACTTGTATATTCTCATGATAATAGCGTCAATATGTTTTCTTAAAGCCGTCTTGGTGTAAGAATGGGAGGATGTTCTGTATATCACAAAACAAACAGAGAAACTATGGTAGAGATTGCGGACTCTATTCGTGGAAAGAACATTTACATTGTTCAGACTGGGACTAAGTGAGTATTCTCCTTCAATAATTTCAATAAGACCTATACTTCAAATGCTTTACTCCATCTGTTTAAAAAAAATTGTTATTCAAACAAGAACAAAACATTCTAATCGTTAAATTGTATGTACAACTCAACTATGTATGTACTTTGGTTAGTTATTGGATTTAGAGCTACAACAGGACATTCATTGTTAACTTTTCATAGAATAGATTACAGTGGCATTTGTTTATGTTTCCACATTGTTTGCACAAAATGTAATTTACAAGAACTTCAAAAGTAGCTGTGAATACTATGAGTATATTCTATTTCATTATAAAATCAATTAATGCAGATACATAGGTTATTTATATAACTAACCTAATATACTAGGTCTGCAAGGCGAATCGTTGCTTGCAATGTTGAGCTGAGTGAGACATCGTGATTCTTGTCCAATAGATTTGACCGCTATTGCGGAACCAGATTTTAAAAATTTTGAACAGTGATCATTCCTCCGTGGCAAGTCCGATTTTGAAAATTCTTTTTGAAAGTCACAACTTTTGAGCTTAAACACACAGTGTCTCGAGCAGTTATGTAATTCCATCTGGAATTTTTTTAACGGTGATCATTCCTCTGTGGTAGCATATTTTTTTCAAAATATATCCATAAACCTTCCTCTGATTGACCTCTTTAATCATGCCAAATTTGGTTCTGATTGGATTAGTAGTTTAGGAGGAGACCTGTGACAAAGAAAATCCTGAAGTCTGGTATGAGGAGCTTTCGCTCGACTTGGTCTCACTCAGCTCAACTTCGTCTCACTCAGTTCAACTATAGACTTTATATAAATACCACAATCATATTAAGAAAACTGTCTAAATTTGGAGGTTAGAATACCTGCAATTATTCCCGTGTCAACAACTTTGTTGGCCGCCACATAGGGACTCCGAAATTCTAAACTATTCCGTTTCACCACCACTTGTGGACAGCAACATGAATTTTTTATCATTCCCTGAGAATCCTGCTGGGGGACAATAGCCCAACTTTTGATCCCATACCCAGTGGACACCAATTTAAATTATTTTATATAGAGACCACTAAAGAATAACTTGGTTTTTAGCACATAATATTACACTGATATAAATATTTCAAAAAATATGGTAGGTAATTAATAAGGCCATAAATCTGTATTATTATAAACTTGTAAATTAGTTGTCTGTAGGTCACAGTTATTAAAAGAAATACTTGGGGGACAAAAATATTGCAATTGGTTAAGTAGAATCGGAGAATTGATCAAAAAACGATAACCAACCTCAGCGCGGAGCCATGGGCATCAAGTAGTACTATTGTAAAACTAAATATTAGGTGTCTACATTGGACACATTAAAAAAAAATTGGGCTATGGTAAATGAATGATTCTGAACACAACAATATAATTTTTTGGAATTCTTGTCCATTTGTCTGTTTGGTCAACAGATTTGGATGCAGTTTTATTAGAAAGGTCTTGGTCACACTTAAAATCTGCCTTATGTTTGATTCCAATTCGTTGAGTAGAACTGATGGTATTACCAAAAAACCGAACTCCGCGCAGGCGTAGCTGCGGGCAACAGCAAATTTTATTTTTATAAAAAATATCGCGGTAACTACTGATCTAGTTACTTCAGTTATATATACATAAATTATAGACATCAATGGTGACGGGAGCGGCAAGTGCACTTATGATGTAGTTATAATGACTGACACTGCATTTTTTTTTTTTTTTTTGTTTGTTCTGTGGCGATCCCAATAATTCCGCCAACAACTCAGTTTTTATACTGATCAAAATAACGTGTGAAAGTACAAGTGTAAAATTATCCATACAAACAGTTAATTTGGAAAAGCGGCCAAAAGGTTTATAGTGTGTTGAAGTACCTGAAAAGAAGAGACAACATTAAAGCAAACATAGTGTTATGTGGTAGAGCAAACGAACACAGTTTTACAAGTTAATATTGTTAGAATCTATAAAGTGACATAACATATAAATTAGTAGGGAGTTGACATACGTCAGGAGGGTGACACTGCATTTGCGCAAGTAGACGGAATAGAGTAGATTTTTTGTCACTTTTTATCATTATGTAGGTACTTTTTCCCTTATAACATTCCTGTAAATATTTTAATGAATTGGAATTTAAGAATTTGCAATAAATAAAATTACTTTTATTGGACTATATTTATTATTAATTAATAGTGTCCGACCGAAAGTTCGGTTTCGGTCGAGTTTCGGCAAAAAAACGAGTTTCGGTTTCGGCGGCAAACCTGCCGAAACTACGACCGAAACCGAAACTGCATTCGGGAGTTCTCGCGCTGTGCTCGGTCATGTTCGGCGCGTTAAATTCCATCCAAGTGAAGTAGAATAAGTAGATTAGTAGACATTTCGCCGCGTCTAGGTGCACAATCATGTTGTGACTGGTTCGTGTTTGCAGTTCGTTTTGTTTGTTGTGATTTATTTTGAATTCGGTAAGTTTAAAGTTTTATCACGTGATATAGCATAACAGTAAGTAGTAAACATCAAAAATAATTTAATATAAAAGACTAATACATAGATTATAGTAGAATGAAGGTTAACCTAACATCTGAATATTTTTATTGGTTATCTTAACTCAATCGCCAATGCTATACCTAAACAAACCTTACCACAGTTTAGTTAGGTTCTTGGTACTTACTATAGTGCATTAGTCGTGATATAAGGATTAGGATTCAGAGATTCAAAAATAATTTTAATCATTACTACCAAGCTATCCAAGTGGCAAGTACAGTTAGATACCTACGTAACTTTTTTTTTTTTTATCGTGCGGAAATCCCTTCGGATACCCCCCCGCGTGCTAGCGGGGGCGGTTATGTCGGGCTTGAACCGACTAAAACCGCACGCCTGTCTCGGGTCTACAGACGCCGGGGTGTAAGGTTGCCCATAGAGCATATCCCTCGCACCCCGACTGACCCTGGGCCATCTCCGGTTTCGAGATGGCCTCCTCGGGTTTGGGAACCACGGTGTCCCTGTCTTGCCCCGGTTTGGGGGAGGGGCGCTAGTCGCCCCACCGTCCCGGCCTGCTTCTGCTGGGGTGACAGGTGGCCTCACCCGCCACCCCCAGGCCTGCGCTCATGGAGGACGGAAGTCGTTAAGCGACCTCCAGCGCCTGAGTCGCCTGCGACGCGGCTCTTTTTTGTGAGCTCAAGTTGCGGGCTCGGCGGTCCGGGAGAGTTCTAATTGTTCTTTTTTTTGGAAAATTAACACCCTTATATTATAATTAAATGAGTGGGTATTTAAATACGTACCTACCTAGATATCCGTATAATTAAATTGTTATATCATTTCTATTTTATGATGTATAACCTTATTTGGGTTATTTATTACCTACTCCCAAACTAAAATCGAGTGCAATAAATAATATTCATAATAGTCAACGAATAAAAATACCTTTTTTTATATATATTTAGGACACGTCAATTTGACTTCACCTCGCCTGGTGGTAAGTTGAAGGTAAAGTCTCAGGAAAGAGGGTCACCACTAAATTTAAAATAAAATTAAAGTATTTCCTTAAATGAGGAGTTGTTATATGTTGATTTTTATTTGATTATCAATAAGTGAAAATGTAAAAGACTGCACAGCTATGTGATTTAAAGATAAAAATAAAACTGACTGATTATAATAACGTTTTCTTTATTTTTCTCTCAAAACATGATCCTTTTATGGAAGTTTCGGTTTCGGCTGAAACTGAGACCGTTGCCGAAATTCGGTTTCGGTAGTAAAAACCAGTTTCGGTCGGACACTATTCATTAATGATGGACTAATATTATACAAGAATAGAAATATTATTTTATTTTTATTACATGAATATTTAGATTGGTTAAAAATAATTTTCACCATTATCGGCTAAAATAAAATCCCTAAGTCATATATGTCCTATCATATACTGGTAAGTAACATAAGTTAACTTGATATCTCGTGGGAATTGGATCAAAAGTTGATACATGACTACTTAATCACCAGCTATATACCTGCAACTCTACCTTACCCAAGATGTAAAAACTATTTAAATCATAACAATTGCTTGCTTAGCATGAAGTTTATTAGGATATAAAAAAAAAACTTTTCCCGCAGGGGGAACGCACAGGTAGATTTCATGAAGCAATTAATATTATTTTATATAGAGAACACTACGGACCCAAAAAGTACTTGCGCAATGATAAATCTGGTTTCGGGAATGATGTTGCCAAATTGACAAGTCGGAAATTTCCTTACCGCACTATTTTTTTTCTTTTTCTCGAAAACGGTAAATTTGAGCAAAAAACGTTTCGGACATTTATTTTAGAGAAAAAAATAACCTATCGGTTAGAAATATTTTTTTGTCCCTCTATGACCTATGCTTCTTCTATGACCCACGCCGAGCGCATTTTTAACATGTTTAATTTTTTTTTCTCGAAAACGGTAACTTTTAGCGAAAAGCTTTTCAGACATTTATTTTAGACTTAAAAATGGCCTATCGATTAAAAATGTTTCCGACGACAAGAATGTTCACCGGTTAGAAGTTATGATTTTTTTCTCGAAAAATTTTGGTTTTTCCCCCCTTCACTTTTAGTTAAATTTTTTATCTTATAGGTTTATAATTAAAAGTTGTTGGTATTCATGTATACTATGGGATAAAATTAGAACGGTTCGAATATCTTTCATGGAACGTGAAATTTTGAGGAAAAACTGATTTCACAAAAAGTGAGGCCCTACCGTCCCCTTAGGCCGGATTCCACCCGTTCACGAACTTAAACTAAGTTTACACCCAAGCAATTTTTGACCACAGTTTGAAAGCGATCGGGGCAAAAATTTTGGGAAGTGGAACCATACATACATATATAAATATATAAACTTTTTGACCAGTGGTCATAACTAGACCTCCTATGAAGATTTTTTTTTAAAATTCGACAGTAGTCAAGAAACCAATAGGTAGATCGATTTCATCGAAATCTACCTACCTAAAATCATGTGGCTTTTATAAAATACTTCAATTAAGTAAGATACAGGTGAAATTTAAAAATCATAAAATAACAATATTTACAATAATCAAAACCATAATTTATTGAATCTTAACTTTTTGATTTAAAGCCAGCACAGATTACTTAATAGTTATAGTGCTGTGAGCTTCATTTTGTACATATAATTTATTGCAAACTATATGTATCTATACAAATTAATAATTTTATTAATATAAATATTATTGCAATTGAAAGCATACACGGTACTTACAACAAAACACCATTTATTTTCAACTTTTGTTGGTCTGTCATTCTATCTTTTTGAATTACGTAAACTCTGGAACGGCTGGGTGGATTTTGACGGGAGTTTCACTGGCATATAGCTAATATTATAAGGCGGTACTATTACTCTTTTTACACAGAGGTTTGTGGAGGTCAGATGGTAGTCGCTTCATGAACAATATCGAAGCACGGCCGTTTCGTAGTGGGACTAAAAGCCGAACCCAACTGAGTTAGGAAAAGGCTTGGAGGAGGAGGACCTCTCATAGAGAGGAGGCCGATGCCTGAATTGGCGGTTTACAAAAAAAAAATTTAAATTATCACTGTCTTCTACAGATGGAAATAAGGCATGTGTAATATTTAACTTTTTATAGTAACAGAATCCTACTATCCTAGTCATGGAGTACATAATATTGTCATTGATCCTAGTAATCCTACTGCCTACTAATATTTTGAATGTGAAAGTTTGTGGAGATGGATGAATGTTTGTGAGAGGGAATGGTTCTTACGCTTTTACACAAAAACGCCTTTCACGCAGGCGTTGCCGCGGGCAATGGGTAGTCAATAATATACTTTCTATTTTCAGAGATGTAAACAATAACATCATGGAACTGTTAATAATGGCTTATGCCTGTAAGACATCATCGGCACGGTCCATCGTAGGGGTGATCCCATATCTGCCATACAGCAAACAGTGCAAGATGAGGAAAAGAGGTTGCATTGTGACTAAACTCCTTGCCAAAATGATGTGCCAGTCTGGTTTGACACATATCATTACAATGGATTTGCATCAGAAAGAAATTCAGGGTTTTTATGAATGTCCAGTTGATAATTTACGAGCATCTCCTTTCTTGCTTCAGTATATCCAAGAAAGTGTAAGTAAAATTTTAATTTGCAATGTTTAAAGAATTCTTGAAATCAGACAACCTGACCTAACTACAGAACTTCGATATCGCCAATGTGCACAACCCACTGGTCAGATGACCGTCGCTTCACGGGAAATAACGAAGTTCGCCCATTTCATCGTTTCACTGAAACCTGGTGGTAGAAATTTAGTGACACAAATTTGTCACAAAATTCGGCCGGGTAGGTACCACCGTGCACGATTGCGAAAAACCCTCCATAGTAATCCAATTTCGGTTTGATTGCGTTCAGGGGTCAGCAAGTGCATAGCCGGGCAGGGGGATTGTGGTCGCAGCACTAGTGGGACCGGTGGGTGTCACGCGGTGCTGCGACGACAATTCTCTTCTGATGAGGCCGTCAAGCTGAGTGCCACTATTGTTAACATGGTACGTGTATGTAATGGTGACCCTCTTTCCTGGGACTTTACCTTCAGCTTACCATCAGCCGAGATGAAGTTAAATTGACGTGTCCTAAATATAAAAAAAAAAAAGCTGAAAGGGAATAGGCTCACAGGATGTTTGTAATGAGTTTAGTTGTGAATTTCATTTATTCTATTGAGTCTATTGGCTGATTTCCACATAGTATAGAGAATTATATTCATTTTACTGTATTGATGTTAATGATCTTCAGTAATTAAATAGTAAGAATTTAGATTCCAGATTATCGTAACTCCGTAATAGTGGCTCGTAACCCAGGGTCTGCTAAGAAAGCGACATCATACGCCGAGAGGTTAAGGTTAGCCATAGCAGTTATTCACGGTGAACAGAAAGAAGCTGAAAGTGATGAAGTTGATGGGCGCTACTCTCCACCGTGTTTACCCAAGTAAGTTTTTTATGCGTATAGTAAGTCTGCAGTCATGTAAGACTAGGTTCCACTGGAAAAAGACATTAATTAAAATATTACTTATTTCTACAGTAGGTCCCGCACTATGGATGTGTCTGTAGGGGTTCCTGTCCATCCCGCCAAGGAGAAGCCACCGATTAATGTAGTCGGTGATGTTGGCGGCAGAATAGCTATTATGGTGGTAAGTTGGATTTTACATTCAATTTCAATTTAATAATACTAAATAATGGAAAGGAACGGTGGGAGAGGATCCTGAGATTGGATGCAACTGGGATTGGCACTTAGATGAATACGAAGCAAAGAAGCAAACAATTCCATACAATTTTGGGCCATAATTCTAATGAGATGAAAATGGTGTGAACAAACTTATTAGTTGAATGTTTCGTAAGTTTTGACAATATGAGTTGATGATTTTTAGTGAAAGTAAGGTATAAAGTTATGGTATGGACAACAATGTCCAGCGGTTAAGTCAATTGTGTGAGTGATCTTCGGTGGCCAGAGTAAAAGCAAGCATGTGCGATCCTAACACAAATCCGTAAAAATCATAGAAGTGGTGTTGAAAATGACAAAGAATTATTCAAGCACTGGAAAAATGCATCGCAAAACACTGATCGAAAGAGTAATTGGCATTTGGCAGTTCCATCTAATACCTTTAAACGAGCAATCCTTGTACATATGAATATATATAATGAATCTCGGAAACGTCTCGCAACTATTTTCATATATGCAGGGGATTTCGGGGGTGATAAATCGATTTAGCTAGGTTTCATTCTTACAAAAACCTCGAACAACAAAAGGTCATCCAGGTATGTCAATCAATTCTCAGTAATAATAATAATACTTCAGTATGTAATTAATTTACATTTCATGTGTTAATATCGCTGTGATTAAATGCAGTATACTGTAAACAAATAAGTATATACCGTGCATTTAATTACTTTGGGTTAAATAACCAGTACCTACTAAGTTTTCTTCTCAGGATCAATTACGCAACTAATCAATAATCTCATTAAAAATAACTTTCTCAGACCGATATTCTTAGCAATCCATGGATTCTCCGTGCGGGTGCCGGGTTCATCGTGTTGCTGAGTTGGGAACTCGGGACAGTGCCTGGGACTTGCGACCCAAGTGTAGGTTTAGAAGGGGCCCCTTTTGTTGATGTACATCAACACTCACCTTCACTACCCAAGTTCCCCTCCCTGCCTAACCAAATTTGATACGAACCTACTAGTGCCGCTTTAGACATTCGTCCTAGTAATGAGCTTATTGTAGCTCTCGATAGGCCTCGATCTTTAAGTAGGTTATAGAGAGATTTTGCTGGTATACCTCTCGCTCGCACTTCCACTGCATACAAATTAACCACGTAGGCGTTTTTGATTAATTCGTTTGTGAAATCATAGTATTTATTTTTCTTTATTGTGTGGTCCTTCGGTATATTTGTTTCCCACGGTACAGTAAGTTCCACAAGAACCACATGTTTTAACCTCTTAGAATAAAGGAATATGTCAGGTCTAGATGACGAAACCCCAACATCCTCTGGAATTTTATAGTGCTTTTCATACGTGGCGATTAGGAGAGTCCATTCTGGGGCAGTATTTAAGATTGAATAAGGTTTGTTCCTGGATGTTATGGATGACCTTCAGACACAAAGTTGATATGACGTCTGTTAGTAGTCAATGCTTTTTGGGCTCTAGCTACTGCCATGACTCATTGCTTCACGTATGATGATAAGCACCTTATCGTGGCGGCGTGAGTAATGGCCTCTATCGAGAACCACCCTACATCCTACTAATATATGAGCTAATAACTAGCCGTCCCCATTGCCTCACCACAAGTATAACATTGTTTTTCTGTGGCCTTCCCCCACCTTACCAGATTACTCTGGTCTGGGAGGGTCATCTGAAAGGCGTTAAGATAGAATTTTAACAGGGCCAGCGACCAGTCATAGATCAAGGTGCGCCACTTTATGGCCATCGGTATGCAGAACTCTCCCATTGTCAACCATTCATTTTGGATTTCCAAATTCATCGCGTGCACTCGATATTTATCATTTTCGTCTTGTTTTAGAAAGGACTTAAGTATATCCTGGTCTCTTTCTGGCTCTCGTACTCCCAACCCCACTCTGTTCGACTGGGCCCCTATCATAAATCGTTTATGGAATAGGAGTCTAGATTCAAGCTCGGACGCGTTATTATCTTTCGGGAGTGCCCTGACTGTGACATCTTGGGATTTACCTAAGATGTGGGCTTTAGTAACTCTAAGGTGTTTATAGAGCTCCGATGGTTTCTTAAGTTTCATCCCAAATAGACCAGAGGAATCAGCAGAGTGCGCTTGTCCAAGCTACGATTTTAGCTATTTTATGACAGTTGCATCTATTTTCGCCAGTAAGGTTTTACCGAATTTATACACCAGAAAAGGCCAAGTCAGACGTGATGTTAAGTAGTTGTCATATATCCAAGCTTTTTTGATATTGTTTAGTGGTAGCTGATCTATCTTATTTAGGTCATTTATAAACGTATTGACAACTTCATCTAAGGATGGTGTGCGTCCTTTATAGTCTATCTTTCTCCCAAGAAATTTAAATGGCACCGATTCAGCGACTATGGAAACTGGTTTACCTCCAATGAAGAGTCCCGTAAATTTGGTGTCCCGTCTACCCAGACATAGACAGTGACACTTACTGGGCTTCGTCCTCAGTCCATTTGTCCACGAACAGAACTCATCGACTTCCTTTAATAGTTCCTGACATTGTTTTGGATTACGCGTCAGTATTGCGAGATCGTCAGCAAAAGCTAAGATGAACTCTGAGTAGGTATAATATGTTATTTACTTTAAACCGATAACTCCATTTCTTTTCGTGACGTATTAACTTGGTAATTAAGATATTAATTACTATGTTAAATGCTATTGGCGACAAGCAGCATCCCTGAAACAGTCCCACATTATACCGTAATGGTTCTGTGTGTACTTTTTGGAAGCTTATAGCCAATTTTAGCTGCGAGTAATACGACTCGATTATCTCTATGACCACGGGTGGAAAGTTATACCATTGCAACGCGTATACCATAAGGTAATGTGGAATTGAGCCAAATGCATTTTCTAGGTCTATCCAACATACCGTTATCTGTCTTTCGTATTTTCTGGCGTCTTTTAAGCTTTCCACTAACAGACTATTTTGTTCCAGACAACCAGAAATGCCGGGTAAAAACCCTTTCTGGTGGTTAGGTCCGAAATACCTATTGTTAATCATAAAATGACACATTTTTGTTTGTAGAATTGAGAAAAATATTAGATTGTGTTAGTTAGTGCTATCGGTCTAGTATCTTTAGGATGGGTCACTTCATGTTTTTTTGGAACGAAAACCGCTTCGCCAAATGCGACTGGTATATTCTTTTCTGACCAGATTTTACTGAATATATTTGTGAGATGTTTACGAACTGTTGGACATTTTTTATACACTATATATGGAACCCCATCAGGGCCCGTAGCCGATTTAGATGATTTCTTTTTTATTTGTATCTCTATTTCCCCTAAAGTAGGTGCATTCCCTTAGAATTGTACTAGAGGGTCGTGGGATCTTTGGGTTTCCGGTTGATTGTATGGTGTTCTGCATTTAAGTATTTCGTACGTGTTTTTGTAATGTTCGTAAGTTTGTTCTTTGGTCAAAAGAAGTTTACCATTTTGGCTTTTTAAGATGTTTTTTGAGTACTGAAAATTGTGATTTTTCGCTTCAAGACTGACGATTAAGCTAATTTTAGATATTTTAAGATAAAAAATATAACAATATTATATCTATTATTTTCGCTTCGTATTAAGACTAAGATATAGCCAATTAATACTCTCGCAAAATTAATTTCATTCTATTCGCTTAGTGGCACTTAGCCACTAAACCACTGGCACCATCGTACAGATGTCATCATCAAAAGTGTGAGAGTGCAAAAAAAAGATCATATTATTAAATCATCACTGAAATAAAAATAAATCCCCCCTTGGCCTCTTACCTGATTCAGCCGTTCTTGTTACTATATTTTGTACCAATGAATGCTATGGTTTTCGTATTTTTACTACCTAGATATCCAGGACGAAAATGTCAGTCTTTCGAAAAATGTCATCTTTTGCAAAATGCTTTATATCACGTTGTACAACATAGACACAGTGAAGAAACGACGAGTCAGAACTCAGACATATTTCCTGATTTGTCTGATCTCAGGTCTTCATGCAGTTTTTGATAAAGAAGTTTGATTCAATTAATGGTTTGTTCTAGGATGATATGATAGACGACGTGCAATCTTTTGTCGCGGCGGCAGAGGTGTTGAAGGAATGTGGAGCCTACAAAATATACGTGCTGGCGACACACGGATTGCTGTCTTCAGATGCGCCGAGACTTATCGAAGACTCTCCTATCGACGAAGTGGTCGTCACAAACACTGTCCCGCATGAACTGCAAAAGATGCAATGCAGCAAAATCAAAACTATTGACATATCAGTACTACTTAGCGAGGCGATCCGTCGCATTCACAACAAGGAGTCTATGTCATATCTCTTCAAAAATGTTACCCTTGAGGATTAATTTAATATCTTGCTTTCCATGTTTTAATTATAAGTATTAATTAAGTATTATGTTCTTATTTGAGTTTTATGATTAAATATGTTAAATTAAATTTTGATGAGGAGCTAAATTCGAAGTGTAGTATTTTCATAACCAAGAAAACTTGTGTTTTGTAAACAAAAGACTATTCCTTAGTGAACACGTACTTACTATGACTTCAGGTCTCAGTGATTATAAAGGTAATATTATAGAACATGAATATACAATGCCTTCCTTGTGTACTATTTAGTGTCTTTTATCGAGTTATCTGTACTTTAAGTTATGACTTCAGTTCCTGATGAACTAATTGATAGACCCATAATATAATTATTGTTGCTATTTACTTCAGTATTTTATCTTGTTTCCTCATACACCTAAAACATTATAATATTAATTAATGAGTAATAACATTAGTGTTCCGTACCAATAGTAAATAAAATCAAATAAAAATGCCTTCACTAATAAAATTATTTGACAAATAGAACACAATGGACCTTTAAGGTTTTTGTTATAAGTAGTCTCATTACCATAATTTAGTAGGTATTTTAATCTTTGTAAATTGATAATAGGTAGATATTTTGAAAGAATCATTCACTATTTCAAATGTATCACATATTAAAAACTAGTGTTTAAGTTTAGTTTTAAAATCATATATAATTTAGTTATACTGCAATATTTTCCAAATTTTAAACTTTAGTAAGTTAATGTATATGTATTTTATTTCCATTGGGTCAAGTTGCCTATGAACAATTGTATGATACGGAACATTAATCAAATCACGCAAATTTCTCTATTAAATTGGAATCTTGCATTCCATACTAACAAAATGGTTGCAATCGGTTTTAACGGTTTTGCTATCATATAGACTGAATATATTGTATTTGCTCTACAATTTTACAATAGGTATATCAAGGTCTTTATTAAAACAAGAAATTTTAAATGTCACTGGGTCATGTAACAAAGTAAAAGCATGTTGATTCTGAATTGTTTATAATGGAAGACAAATGTTTTGAATGTTTAGCAGAATGTTAAGATGATATTTGAGTCTATTTTTTCCTGAAATGTATCTATAGTTCCAGTGAAAGGCTATAAGATGAATTACAAATTATATCAATTGATTCAGTTCCAGCAAAAATTACGTTAGGGCCGAATGAATTGTTATAGTTAAAGTACATCTTGAGAATTGTAGTAATACATACATATTAATTATTGTATAGTTAAAGGAACGCCGTATAATGTGTATTACTAATAGACTATAAATAAATATGTTTTGTGTCATTAACCTGGATTTTGATTACAAGCGAGATTCTACTTATTACATGAAATGACTTCTATCATCATCATCATCATCTCAGTGTTGTGTCCCAATTGCATCCAAGGCTTATAACTCGGAGCCCGGGATCTGCTTTCCTGCATTTTCTTCTCCACTTCGCACGATCTTGAGCATCTATGCTAGTGAGACCGTTGGCACGCATGTCATCCCTTACGACGTCAAACCAGCATTTTTTAGGTATCCCCCCTCCTACCGGTGCTCGGTGGAAGTGCCATGGCCAGACATTTGTAACCCACGTAGTAGGGCGGTAGCTGCAAAAAGTGGCTACACCAGCTAAGTCGACACTCCTGCATTTTATCTGTAATGTCACGGACATCGAGGCTGACGCCGATGCGGGAGTTTCTCACGCGAGCTTTTTTTACGCGTGATGGCGTGACAGCATGTTCATCTCAGTGACACGCAGTTCCTGCTTATGTTGCTCTAGCAATGGCCACGCTTCACAGCCGTGTAAATAACAGGCCTAATTATAGTTTTCTAGACCTGCCCCTTCAATTTAACCGGCATTTTGGAGTCACAGATGACACGTCATCTCACGCCACTTGGCCCATACAGCGGCAATGCGTGCCAACGTGCCTGGACGTAGCAATTGATTTCACTAGTCGCGTGAAGTACAGATTATTAGTACTTAGAATAATATTATGTAATCTGTGACTCGACGGAGTCATCGCCTATGACGGACGGGCGTGGGATATGTTGAGTTCAACGCCAAGTACTTATAATCGCCACATTAAGCTTTAGACCACCGTCCTCAAGCGTCTCCTTCCACGTCGCACCAATTTGCCCCTGTCCGCGTCCGCTAGCGCGATATCATCAGCATACATGAGCAACCACAGAAACGGACTGAAATCTGATCCCTGGTGTACCCCGACTGTGATGAGGAAGGTTTTCGAGTCGCCAATAGCGGTCCGAACCACGTAATCGAAATCGTGGTACATGTCTCGGATGATGTCCTGTGCCTGTCCCTTGGCCGGCGTGAAACTCATATTGACACACCTAGCGTGCACACTCCTGTGGAATCCGAGAGTCTATTAACCTTTTGAAGAGCTTCATGTTGTGGGAACTTACCTTTATACCGCGGTAGTTACCACACTCCTGCACCGACCTCTTGACTTTGAAGACTGGAGTTAGTGGAGTAACGATACTCAGCCTCCATTGGCTTGGGATCTTCTCGGTGAGGAGTACGCGGTTAAAGAGGTTTGACAGGATGCCCTCATCACGGGGACCCATTGCCTTCCAGGCTTCGATGGGGGCTCCATCGGCTCCGACAGTTTTCCGGTGCGGTGCGGTGAAGAGCAGTCTGCACTTCTTCTGACGTACCCGGTGGCACTAATCCTTGATTTGGAAGAAGGTCCTGTGTCTGACTGACGCAATGACTTCTATGTATACTACCTACTATATAGACTGACTGTAGGTAAATAAAAAATTGGTATCGCGAAAGTCCATGAACAATGCTCAACTTTCTGTTGCTGTCATACAGATGATGTTACAAAAAAGGCATCCTATGCATATATAGAATGACACGCTTAGTTTCTGCGTTCCATTCAAAATTCAAGCCTTGCAAAACTTATGTCGGATTACCGGAGGTCCACAGTATCTGTACCTTTTTTTTTTGTTTATTTTTTCGTTCGGAAATCCCTTCGTATACCGCCCCGCCGGCCAGCGGGGGCGGTTATGTCGGGCTTGAACCGACTAAAACCGCACGCCCTGGGCCCCGGTCTACAGACGCCGCCGGGGTGTAAGGGTCCATAGAGCATATCCCTCGCACCCCATAGATATACTCCTATATCTATGTCGCACCCCGACTGACCCTATCTGTTAATAATTCGGTTGAACAAAAATGCGCTGTCTTAATATCATATCCCATTATTTATTTTATACTGTATTCCAACTAGGTAGTTATTTAACCTCCCGCGCGCCCTCGAGGTGTAATCACGTTACCACGTAGCTCTGTACTTTATAAAATTAAAACCGGAGTAAAAAGTTTGCGATTGGTCTGGAAGCATATATGCCATTGTGTAGATAGTGATACAGGCTTTGCAGTGTTCTAAACAGCTTTTCAATCCATCTACTGAATCAAAAGTTATTGAAGATTTTATCTACATCAACTGCAAAATTATTTGAATTCAACTCGTAAGTGAGGCGCATGAGTCATCTGTAACGGGTCAGTAAACGTCCTTCGCTCAGCAGACGTCGTGTCGCCAAGGACGATCGGAAGCTGTCGGGTCCAGTCGGAAACAATCGCAGTACACCGGAACACGAAGATATACGAGTGCAGCGATCGGCGTGACTCGCAAATATAGATAACGGGACAATCGAATGGTTCAAGATTACATCAACATATTACCACGTGAGTTGTGCTGCCTTTTCTTATAGGTACAATACTCCTCGAGTGTCGCTCCGATTCCGATCCCGCTGCAGTCCGGGGGGAACGGAATCGGAGCGGCCGGTACACCCTGGGCGGCGGTCAATGGCTTCCCCTTCACCCCTTCATAGGGTTGGCATTGATCGTCGGCCAATACCCAACGTGGCGGGAACACATCGCTCTCCGTACTCCTCTGCTTTCAGAGGAGACAGGATGAGCGATGCTGTTAGTGGTGAGATGGCCCAGGGTCAGCCGCGGTGCGAGGGATATGCTCTATGGGTAACCTTACACCCCGGCGTCTGAAGACCTGAGACGGCGTGCGGTTTTGGTCGGTGCAAGCCCGACATAACCGCCCCCGCTGGCCGGCGGGGGGGTATCCGAAGGGATTTCCGCACGATAAAAAAAAAAAAAACTAACCTAACCTAACCCATATACGAAAGCTAGAGGAAAGGGTCGAGTTTTTGGAGAAAAGGAACAAATCTTCAAGCATAGAATATAGAAACATCCCTTCTAAAAAGAGTGAAACAAAGGACGACCTTTGTAATTTAATTATAAATCTTGGTAAGACTTTGGAAGTGCCGTTAGAAAAAAATCAAATCCGCGATGTCTATCGCACTACCGCTTCCACATTACAGGACAAACAGCTGATTGTAGATTTTACTTCAATTATTAAAAAAGACAGTTTTATGAAATCTTTCAAAGATTATAATTAAAAAAAAACAGCGGAAATAAGCTGTCTACTACAGTTCTGAACAAAGACCTACCTGCAAAACTAATATATATATCTGAAAACCTTACTCTTAAGATGAGACGAGTGTTCTTCGCGGCCCGAAATTATGCCAAAATAAACCACTATGCTTTCTGCTGGACCGCTAATAGCAATATTTACCTCCGAAAGAAAGAAGGATCTCCAGCTGTACGAATTACTTCTGAGGCGGACCTTTCCAAATTAAACACGCAAGCATGACTATTTTTATTAATGATTTTGATATTTCTATTTTTAATTTATAACTTAATATTGTCAATTTTTATCGTTTTGTTATTAATTTTTAGTTTTTACATTTACTTTTTATTATGTTATCAAATTTTACAAATCGAAATTTATTGCATGTTTTATCTAATTTATTTTAAAAAGGTTATTGATTTATATAAACAAACAAATTACACTAACAAAATTAATTTTACAATATTTTCCCTAAACATTCACAATATTCACTATAAAGTAAAGGGTTCCAAGATTATAAATTGCATAAAAACTTCCTACTATCGGTTCCACTTTAGGGTCACGCTGTTATCTTATACTCTTAATGGATGATTTAACTGATATTACTGATGACCTGGAAGCTATAAGCGTTTCCAAATCGGTTCTATTCTATGCGACCCTGAACAGAGTTCGCGGCACGTTGACAAAGAAAACAATTCTCTAAACGTGTTTCACTTGAATATATGTAGTGTAAACAAGCATTTCAATGAGTTAGTTCTTCTTCTACACTCCGCAGACATTTCGTGCGACTTTGTAATACTGTCGGAGAGCTGGCTAAGTAAAGTGGGTAATTTACCGACGCTGCAAGGCTATACCAGCTATCAAGCCACATATGCGAATCAGAACGCGGGCGTCTGTATTTTTGTACGAGCCAACTTAATTCATACCGTATACCAACCCTCATTTTTGGATGCCAACTGCCTTGTATGCACAAGTGGTGAGGTCGCTATTATTGCCATTTATCGATCCCCGTCATTTGCTAACACTGATAAGTTTTTAACGAGTCCAAATGACACTCTAATTTCACTTCGCGCATATAAAACCATAGCAATTATTGGAGATATTAAGATTAACATTCTACCTGATCAGCTGAATGCGAAATCAGAGGAATACCTTGACATTTGTTACTCGCACGGACTTCTGCCGGCTCATCTAATACCAACACGAAATGATTCATGTCTGGACCATGTCATGTTAAAAACAAGAAGATCTGTTACCACTCTGGTATGGAATACCCATATTACCGATCATCTTCCCATGTTGTTAAGTCTGAACTCAAAAAATATTATAAACAAACCTAAATGCTTTACTCAGCGAACCGACCAGCTTGCAGTGATCACTGAGTTGAAAACATATGATTTTTCAATTTTATATGAAATCAAAGATGCAAATCATGCAGCTGAATCCTTCACATTGATTGTGTCTGATGTTATACAAAGACATACTAAACAAATCAAAATACCTCACCGCAAGAAAATTATTCGTCCATGGATTACAGCTGGACTTTTGAAATGCATAAAGCATCGGGACTCTTTACATCAAAGAGCAAAAGCAGATCCTACAAATATAGTACTTCAAGTTACCTACAAGCGCTATAGAAACTTTTGCAATAACTTGCTGCAAAAGATAAAATCCGCGTATGACCGCACCCAATTCCAGGATGCGAAGGGAAATATAAGAGCCACTTGGGAAGTCATCAAGATGATCACCGATATTGATCGGCCAAACGCGCTACCAAATGAGCTCCTAAGCTTACACAGCACTCCGAAGGACTCTGTGAATTTTATTAATAAGTATTTTGTTAATGTTGGAAAGTCTCTTGCAGACAAAATTCAAAATAACACATGTGATAATAAATCTTACAAATCGTTTGTTGCTCCGGATAGCAACATGTTGGGTAACTCTATGGCTCTGCCTGATATTACCGCCTCAGAATTGGACACAATAATTCATAGTCTCAAAGACAAGTGTGCGGTGGGATGTGATGGTATCAGCACTTTTTTGTTAAAATCTCTACACCAACATCTAAATGCACCTCTGAAGTATATTTTTAACCTAGCTCTTTCCACTGGCACTTTTCCGGAGGCCTTTAAAAAAGCTCTTGTACAACCAGTCTATAAGAGTGGGGACAGAAGCCATGTTGTTAATTATCGCCCTATCTCAATCCTGACAACAATATCAAAAAATTTTGAAAAATATATTAACACAAAGCTGATTGACTACCTTAATCAATTTAATATAATTGCCCATAATCAATATGGTTTTGTTAAGGGAAAGTCTACGGAGGACGCCGTTATGGACCTTACGGAGACTGTGATAAAAAGCTTTGATAAAAAACTTAAGGCGCTCGCCATATTCTTAGATCTCTCAAAGGCGTTTGACACGGTTTCTGTTCCTATTCTTCTGGACAGGATGGAGGCAATAGGCATTAGAGGAATTGTTCTTGATGTATTTCGAAGCTATCTTAGTGGTCGGTCTCAGTGCGTGAGGATTGGTAACTATGTCAGCGATGAAGAAACCATCTCTTTCGGCGTTCCGCAAGGCAGCGTATTGGGTCCATCTCTCTTCATAATATACATCAATGAGCTGTGTCGACTTAAGATTCCAAACTGCAAAATTGTTACTAATGCAGATGATACGGCATTGATTGTACATGGAGAGAACTGGAATATTGCCTATAACAACGCCGAGAGAGCACTTTCTTCAGTTATGTCTTGGCTGACTGCCAATCTGCTCACACTGAATATCGAAAAAACTGGATTCGTGACGTTTTTTCCATCTGCCGCTTTACTACCCCAGGATGGGAGTACAGTGAAAGCTCACTTCTGTAACCCAGTAGGTTGGGACTGTAGTTGTCCTTCCCTTAAACAGATGTCTTCCATAAAATATCTGGGTGTACATATAGATGCCTACTTTCGTTGGAATAAACAAATTGAATCCATGACGTCACTCGTTAGAAAACTTATTTATATAGTCAAAAAGTTGAGATCTTCCGCTGACGGCGGCATCCTAAAATTGGTATATTACACATTATGTCAATCAATAATATCTTACTGCGTTTCAGTGTGGGGGGGAGCATGCGCCACCAATATGCTAAGGTTGGAAAGAGCACAGAGAGCTGTTTTAAAAGTACTAACAGGTAAACCTCGAAGATTTTCTACAACACAGCTATACAAAGAGTGCTCTGTAATGACTGTGAGACAGCTTTTTGTGTTCCAAACTATATTACGTAGGCATGCATTGCTGCCGTATATTCCGAATAACAAGCGTAGAAAGGACCGTATCTGTGTAATCGAACCGCATAGAACAGCTCTAGCGGGTAGAAGTTTTGCAATAAATAGTTGTCGCCTTTATAACCGTATCAACAAAATCGTTTACATTTATCCACTGCCACTTAAAGAATGTAAAGTATCACTAAAACGGTGGCTCCTGACTTTGGACTATCATGAAACTGAAAATCTGTTCGTGATATTAGTTTAAAGTCCCCATTGTGCTATACACATATCAATTTTGCCGCAGGTTTTCTGCCGGCCTCACACACACGCACATACCACACTCACTCACTCTTTAATCTTTAATCATTTTTTACTTCAGCCCATACTCTTTACTGCATTAAAATCAATATATTGATAAATTAATAACCTTAATTATAAATTAAAATTATTCTTATATATATTTTAAATACTGCTACTACATTTCAAATTTATACCTACATGTTTTAAATCATAATAATTTGAAATTGATCCTCTATCACGGAAGGCGCTGGCACCTGTGATACAATGTTTAAATATATTAGTACAGGTGCCAACGTACCACATTATGATATGTTTTTCTTTTTTGAGCTGTAATAGATAATTGTGTTAATCATTGTTAACTCTTATTTGTGCAAATAAATTATTATTAATATTATATTAATAACTTTTCACAGCGACTTCGAACGTAACTGTTACATTTTTTGTAAAAGTAGATAAACTTAGAAATGCGCGTCCAAAAAAGAAATCCCAATCATGCTCTGTTTATAACCTTATATGTCTTGGTTAAATTAAAATATACAATAAAATTATACATTTTGTGTTGGGATTAGTGATCGAATGTGTTCGTTGGTTCGTTTACATTGATAGCCAGTCTATAACTTTAATGTTACAATAACAGTGTCGCTGTGAGGTTTTGGCGCCAAAACGGGAAAAGACGCATCGAGGCAGTGTTTCATTTGTAATTACGAGTTTTTATGTGTTAAAATAGTGGTTTTTAGACATAACGTCTTCGAAAACATGCACATGTGTAGAAAAGTGGCATATTTACCGTGAACTGTGATTTTCCGTGTTGTTTCCAAAGCTCCAAAGAAGCTTTTAATAAAGACTCCAGTACTTTACTAGGGCAGGACTGACTTGACTATGACTATGAAAAACTTTACTTGCCATTGACTAAATGACGAAATTGCTGCATTAAATGGAATTCATATGCAAATTACTTGATTTATTAAATGACGACACTGGCATTCATTACATATTTCCCTTCCCAAAAGGCTTTGCGCCAAAGACCTATAAAAAAATATGTCGCTGTCAGCTGTCGTGTCATGTCGTTTGTCAAGTCAATGGTGTTTTGTTTATAAACACAATACACATAATTCTATGGAATTGCGGCGATTTTCCTGCACAAAACTATTGTTAACGACATAATTTAAGTTATAATAACTGTATTGGGTCGAAAACAGTTTTGCTTTTCTCACCACCATTCTAGGTGCATTCAAATATAACCTTATCTAAATGTAGTTACTATATTTTTTAGTATCCATAAATAATTAAGAAAATGGGAACTTAATTATTGGATTTTACCATGAAATTAAATTAAGTACTATTAAGAAGTGTTACTATTATAAGCTATAATATGGTTCACACAGAACTATCGTGAAAAGAATTTCATCTTATTAAATTTCATTTTCAGGTTAAGTTTTAAACATGAATCTAGTAAAAAAAATATTATTCAATAGAACTAAAATTTCATGGTTTCGGTGTTACGACCGCACTTTTGCCAGTCGGAATATTTTAAAGCTTAGCGAAAGAGGAATGTATCAGGATATGTTTCCTAACACTGCTGGGTGAGTAAAACTATAACACAGAACTGAATAATTCATATCTTTTACTTATTACAAAATGTATACTGCCACCATCCTCGAATACCTCTATCTGTAATTTAAGACGCTGAATGCTCTGAACGCAAAAATGTGTATAAGTAGACAGAATATTGCTTGTATCAGGATGGCGGATGTATCTCTCAGATTGGGCTAAATCTATTGCAGTTATTTGGTACCTTCCGTGTACTTCTATATACCTTTTTTATTAAAATATTTTTTTTTTAAATAAGGTGGATCCGTCAACATGATGTCAGAACCGTAGGTGTATTGTTAAGTTATATAATGTAGCTTAGTTCACTAAGTAAATACTGTAACTAAACCTTTCGTGTTTATCTATACAATTATATATATTTTCATGTTTAGTTGCTCAATGTATTTAGAAAGTCGATTAAAGGTCTATCCACACACATCAGGCTTGTGCCCGGACATGTCAGTGTCATGGCCAGCTTCAGCCATGGCACAGAAGCTCTCTCACCGGCTTGGGCACAGATGTGTGTGAAGGTGGGCCATGTGCTTGTCTGCCACCTAAGTGGTATAAAAAAAAAGTTCAAATAGTGTACACAACCCAAAGCCAATTCCGTCGATGAGACTTTATCTGCTCAGAAACACGACTTCGACGCAATGGGTGTGTACTTTGGGGGGTTTGCTGGATTGTGGATGTCGGTGCGGTGCTGTACTTAAGCAGAACACTTATTATGGGCAGCCTCGAAGAGTACTTGAATTTTCCAGAATTAAAGAGAGATTTTTTCATGTATCTTCATTTATTCCTTGTGAAGAGGAGAGAGCACTTCTCGCTTGACTTTCTACTTGCCGACTGAGGTGTCGAGTCAATTTACAGCGGTTTTTTATACTCTTAATCCAATTAATTCGAATTTTCTAATTGGCCGATCGAACTCTCGCGGCTCGTTAGTGACACCGCGGCTTAACGACTTTTCGCGGATATACCCTAATGGTCGATCGGTCAATCTTACAATTATGTGTTTATTTTCTATTTACAATGATTTATATACCGTATTATGTATTCTAATAGGTAGTAGAAATAAGGTGACACGAAATAAGATACAATTTACACTTATAGATCGGTAAACAATGACGATTTCTTCGTCGCAAACTTATAACTATTATACACGATTATTCCTACAGTTTTTTGTTAAATCAGTTTAATTATATACACTATTACTTATGTACTAACAAAATAAGCTTATATACTAGTTGTTCTGCACAAATAGAATGTATACAACTATATTTTTTTGAGCTCCAGATAGGGTATGGCCATGATGTGTGTGGGTAGACCCTACAAACTCACTTTTAATAAATTAATTATAAATTAAAAAGCTTTTTATTAATATAATGATGTATTTTAAAACTTAATTGTCTAATTATATTGTAATAAATTAATGATTGTTTCAGTTCAGACATCTTAGACTTGCTGAACAAGGCCCCACAGTGTGTGTATGCTGGCTTTGACCCAACAGCCAACAGTTTGCATGTGGGTAATCTACTAGTTATAATCAACTTATTACATTGGCAGAGAGCTGGCCATAAAGCTATTGCATTGGTAAGATATCATTAATAAATTATCATAAACTTGTCTCTAACCGAATGGAATCATGGCACGTCTTGCCTCCTGCGCATATTACGTAAATTATTAATATTACGCATATTATTAAATGCAAATTAGTATAACTTATTGTTGTAAAAATATAAGTACCTATTTCTATGTTGTCAAAAAATGCCACTTAAAATTTTACTTCAAAGTCAAGTCTACCTTTTGATACTAGTTCTTAAACACACTTTGCTATTGCTTCCCAATTTTTGTGGTTGTTAGGTATTAAAAATTACTGTGCTCATGTTTCTCTAATAATTTGCTAATCTTCAGTTTATATTATATAAAATAAATTTTTCCAATTTTATGTAAAATAATTCAGTTAGGTGGAGCTACCGGATTCATTGGTGATCCCAGTGGTAGGAGTACAGACCGGATTGCCATGCAAAAATATGACATTGAGCAAAACATTAAAAGTATCGAAAATAATTTGACAACAGTATTTGAAAACCATAAAAAATATATCTGGTCGGAAGATGCAAGCCAACTAAAGCCATTAAGGTATGATTGTAAAACTGAACTACCATCATGGCTCAAGTATCCAGCTATAACTGGTCTATCATTTATTAGAATTAATATCTGGGTGGCCGAGCTTTGCTCGGTTTTCTTTTCGACATTTTCTAAAGATGAAACCTATAATTTAAATTAATAATTTTTTTTTTATAGCTAGATCAATTCATCGCCCCTTAAACACTCTGTATGGTAAATTTCATGAAAATCGTTTGAGCCATTTTGTAGATTCAAGTTATATAAGTTATAAATACATACAAAAATTGCTTGTTGCTGGGCACTCCTTTGTTTGACACACTGGCTGTTTGTATCTATTTATTTTCTAGTGTCTACACGACATCAATTTCAAATACTGTTTTACCTACATAATTATTTCAAGTGGGGACACCAAAGCCGAACGGACGATCCACCCACGAGGTTTGTGGGCCACTTCATCCATTTCCCCCATCCCTCCCGTTGGGGAGAGCGTGGTTATTCCAGCATTCACGGTGCCCCTTCAAACCTTTTTGTATCCTTGCAGAATTTTGCGATCTGTTCCACCTTCAGACCCTTCAACTCCTCTGTGTCCAGTGTGTCCGATCCCAGAAGTTCCCATCTAATCAGTGAGTACATGGGACGCTCGGCCAGCAGGTGGAAACTGGTCTCTTCTGTCTCCATGCACTCCGGACACTTGGGGTCAGTCTTCACTCCGATCACTGTTAGGTGTCTGTTTAGTCTGCAATGCCCTGTTATTACTTCTATGACGAGCCTCATGATCCCTTTTGTGAGTTTGGTCAGTTGGCTCGTCTTTTTCTTATCGATACCCTTGATAAAGATCTTCGACTGCCTCATGCCTGCCGATGGTCTCCATCTTCGGTTGGTTTCTGCTGTAATACTGCAGCTGATTACTCCCTTGGTGATTCTATGCGAAATTGAGAGCCAGGGCTCCGGCCCCACCAAGTTTTTATCGACGCCGTCTCTGGCTAGTTTGTCAGCTGTCTCGTTGCCCATGTTGCCCTCATGTCCACCAACCTGGGGCACTTTCTTGGCCAGTTTCTCTAGTGACTCTTTGCATTCTCTAACGACTGCTGAAGTCGTTTCCACTTTTCTTAGTGCTTTCAGCGCCGCTTGGCTGCCACTATTAGTGTTGTTCAGGTGTTCGACCAGCTCAGCACATTCCTTTATGGCGTAGACTTCCGCTTGAAAAACGCTTGCGAATTTGCCTAAGGGTATTGATCTATTTATATCTGATCCGTCTTCGCACTTAATGTGTACTCCAGGCCCAGGTAGCTTTGTTGTTTTCTTCCTTGAGCCGTCCGTGTAGCAGACAGTGCCGCTGGCATCTGTCCTCCAGTCGTCTCTTGGTCTTATGTGTACTTTATACTTCTTGTCGAAGATTCTCTCCTTCCTTATCAGGTCATTGTTAGAGAGGATCATCGACAGCCTCTCTTCGTAGTTCTTGCTGATACTGGCATGGCCTGAAAACTTTTGTTTTTGTTTTTTTTTACCTAGTTATTATAAATATAAGTTTATTAATTAAGTTATATAAGTTTGTTAATTACATTTTTTAAGCAATTTGTATGCTTACTCTTCCTATCGATTTAGATCGGAAAAAGAGTGTCTAGGTGGCTCAGTTGGTCAGAGCATTCCCCCTGTAAGGGACTGGTCGCGGGTTCAAGTGCCTTCCTGGATGTTCTCTTTTTCCGATCTAAATTTATGGATAATAATTATACCCATGTAATTGTACTGTTAATATGGATTGAACTCATGGAGCCGTCATTGCTGACCTATCTGGATTGAGCAGCTGAGTAGTTTTTGTATTAATTGAGCTGAGCGAGCGAATAGCCATTTGTTGGTGGCTGAACTCCTCCGTGACCACTCGCGCGATCTTGACCAAATTTACCACGGTGATAGTGTGTACACTGAAGAGTGTTTTGAAGCGAGATGGTTCCTGTCCGATGTACCATTGAGGAATAATCACCGTAAAACAGTTTCACGAGCGCGGCCTTAGCTAAGCGCGCGACCGTAGTAAGATGTCTTATTTTCAAGTAAGAGTCCTGCTCGCTCAGCTTAATTTATTTCGGTCGCACCCTGCACTGAATTCCTAGTAGATTAGTGGGAAGCCCTGGATGCATATTTTATGTGAAACAAATCTCTATAAAATATAATTCATATTTTACCATTTCAGCATTTATATCATGATTGCTATTGTTTTGTAAATGTATCAAGGAATAAGTTAATGGTTAATAAGTATGTGGAGAATAATATGGCCACTTTCGGTTTCCAGGATAGTCAATAATGAGACATGGTATAGAAATATAGATGCTATACAGTTTGTAAGTGAAATAGGACGGAACTTCAGGATGGGCACAATGCTATTGAAACAAAGTGTACAAGGTCGAATCAACTCTGAAGTTGGAATGAGTTTCACCGAATTTGCATATCAAATATTCCAATCTTATGATTGGTTACATTTATTAAAAGAATATGACTGTAGATTTCAGGTAATGCTCTTAAAGTAGTGAATTGTTTATAGCTTTTATTCACACATTTGCTTTTCCTTCATTCATAACTAGCTGTTACCCGCGGCTTCACCCCTACGGAATTCTGATCCCATTCCCGCTACTCATGGGACCCTATCCCATCACCACAACCTATATAAGCCAACAACCTGTATAATAATACACAATTCCACCATATATCATTGTGTTATATCTCAAAGGGTTTAGGCAGCGTTTTAATGTATACAAAAACTTGACAAATTCCTCGAGAACCACTCTATCCATTGGTGAAAATAGCATGAAAATCGGTGCAGTGGTTTTTGAGTTTATCGCGAACAGACAGACAGACGCGGTAGAGGAGTTTGTTTTATAATATGTAATTATAGTAATAAATATAAAGTACAAGTCGATATTTAAATAGTATGAATTCTTTTATCCTGTGTTTTGATCATATAATATTATGTAGTATTGTTCCAGCTAGGCGGAAGTGATCAGATGGGAAACATAAGTGCTGGGCATGAACTTATTAGCAGGACAGTCAAACAAAATGTTTATGGTAAGTATTTCATTTATTTTAGCGCTACCATCAGTTTCCGATTTTGTCATTTCGTTTTGACAAAAAATCTACATTGGAGTGGGAGTGGTCAACAGAGTCTGCGAGTTGAGTTGCTGTGGGCTCAATTAACCACGAAAGATAATTAAATTATGAAATTAGCTACATCATCATCAACTTAGCGATTATCTCAGTTTCATCAGAGGATTTCACGTCGGAGCCCGGGTTTTACTGTCCTACATTCATACCTCTACTTTGCCCGGTTTTCAGCGGCCCAGCAGATTCCAGTATAACTGTGAAATCCTTACTTCATCATCATCATCAACCTATTCTAGTCCACTGCTGGACATAGGTCTCCCCTAATAATCCTTGCTTCATCATCATCATCATCATCATCATCATCATCAACCTATTCTAGTCCTTGCTTAATGGGTACATGTTTGTGGACGTCGTGTGTCCATTAAACCCATATACCTATGCTGGTCCTCCTGCTCTTCGCTATCCATAGATCGAAGTAAAAACCTGCCACAAATCGCATTTACTGACATTTTATTTTTTAGGTTTAACATTGCCTTTAGTGACCACTGAAGAAGGTGATAAGTTTGGTAAATCAGCAGGTAATGCTATATGGTTAGATGATAGCAAAACTAGCTGTTACGGCTTATATCAATTTTTCATTCGAACAAAAGATACAGAAGTTGAGAAGCTATTGAAATTATTCACCTTCTACCGTTTAGGAGAAATCAAGGATATAATGTTCAAACATAAACAACATCCAGAACAGAGATATCCACAGACCTGCTTGGCCGAACAGCTCACGACTTTAGTACATGGAAGTAAGTCTTAGAGATATACTTCTAATCAAAGTTGATGACCGTTCTGAACACTCGGCCAGTCGGAATTTGCGCTTGGTGTATACAACTACAATATTTAAAATAACTCTATGATAATGAGAGATTATTTGGAAAAATCAACCATGATGTTCTTCATTCGGTTCGGTCATTCACTTTGGCGTGTAGTATTCTCTATTTTTTAATTATATTAACAAACCATAATAGCAATGACCCTCTTTGATTCAGCCAGGAACAAAACCTTTTATATTTATATATCACTTATTAATGTTTTTTAGAGGAAGGTCTAAAACGTGCACTGAAGGCAACGGAAGCGATATACAGCAAAGATGTGAAGTCGCTTATTTCTCTCAATAGTTTGGAATTGGAACAGATATTCGACGGAGCGACAGTCACAAGCCTGCTGCTGTCCCCTGGCATCACTGTGCTAGAGCTCGGCCTTAAAGCCAAATGTTTCCCTACTGAGAGTGAGATATTATACCATACATAAAATACTACCTACGTAAAACATTAATAAAACCAGACATTCGCATAATAGGCATGATGACAGATTTTACAAACTGTCCTATTATGCTTGGCTTGGAATTTACAGAAATTAATGGTTCATAGTGTCGTGGCTTTGTTTGTGATGTCACTTCTGAGTAAACTTTTTTAAAATTAAATATACTACGTATCAGAAGTTAGTAACCACAGAGTAAGTATTTTAGTCAGAACTCAGAAGTGACGTCACTCTCTTGGTGGTCACTCTGGGCGTTCAACAAAACATGGCGGATTGCCGTATTTTGTAATTTTATTTTATCCAAATATCACGCTTTTTATCCTACTAATATTATAAATGTCAAATTTGTGAAGATGTTTGGATGTTTGTTACTCAATCACGCTCTAACGTCAGAAGAGATCTGACTGAAATTCTCAGCTAGGTACTTATTATCGCCAAAATGCAAGTTAACAAAAATAATTACAATATAGAATCGCAAATTTTCGAACTGCATTTACATGTTATTTACAGAGGTTACTCTAACGAATTTAATCACTAGTGCATAGAATATTATAAAATTATTATTTGTTATCCTATCCTCCTATTATTTGTTATTCTATCCTTACCCCCTGTTCAAATTTGGGAACTCTGAAAAACACCCTGTATAATCCAAAGGTTGCCTGGCAGAAATTGCGTTAAGCGATAAGGCCACCGATTGTGCTGCACTTTTTTTTTTAATATCTGTACCATGATTAATGTAATTGGCGTACAATAAAGTATATAATAAATATATAAAATGCTCTTCATTTCCAGGTGATGCAATGAGAATAATTCAAGCGGGTGGATTCTACATCAACCATCAAAAAATAAAAAAGATTGATGAAGTCATAACACAGTCTGCACACATCCTACCAAACTTAGTGTCATTGTTGAGAGTGGGCAAACGTAACTACTATATCGTCAAATGGCAGACTTAAATAATAAATAGATATGTTGATTATGTTTGAAATAATGTTTTATTAACTGACATATTATGTATTGCAAACCGGGCTATAGATTATTATTATTGGAAGACAATCATTTCCTCTGACAAATCAAGCAATCCTAAATCCTTATCCATGTGAATGCAAGATGTGGGCAAAGTAATCTTAGAAAGTAAATATTTCTGCTGAGTATCCTGTAAAAATATTTGTAATTATGAAACTGATTAAAATGGTATTAACCTCAATCGTAAGCACGACATTTAAATTGATTAGCCTCTAAAATCTGTCAAGCCCCGGAAATAACAGAAGACTCACTTTTGCAAATACCTACCTTAGCAAAGAACAGTGCTGCGAAAAAGCATCTTCGACGGCCTCTATCGAGTGGCGGTAGTGTTTGACTGCTACGTTTAGCGGTCACGCAGAGGTTCGATTCCAGCTTGGTGCTAATATCTGGTCTGGGTGGCTACAAAAGAAAAATGTTAATTCGCATACTAGAACCCACATTGGCTAGTCAAGTTTAGTTTGGGTCTGGGTAGCCCCAAACTAAACTTCGTCGTAGAATATTATTGTTATCTACCAATTGTTGTCAAAACGTGGTACCCTCATCAAAACTGTAGGCATTCAAGAAAAATAAAAAACTATAAGTAATGTTTCGGCTATTTTATTAATTTACTTACAACAGAAGCTGGTATACTTGTAGTATATAATAATAAAATGCATATCACATAAAAGATTGTAAACACTATATAACATACTTACAGCTAAAATAATATAGTCATTGAAACAGCATTGCGTTGATTACTAAACCTAATCCATTGACAAGTCACGATGGTGCACCGTCGTCGAAACACTTAGCTGAACTCGTTTATAGGAAGGACTACACAAGATATCCACGTGTGTTTAGGGCATATTTAAACAATCATTCCTATTCCTGTCTACAACACTGGTCTTGGTCAACAGATGGTGTTCAATGATAATGAACCATCATAAATATAGTTAAAATATGGCTGTTGGTTACATTAACGTTTGTGCATGCTCCTGCTACTCGTCATCCAATCTGGAGTGTTGATAATATGTTCCTAATATCACAAGTATTAATTGCAACATTCACTCATCGTATGAACTAGTTTACAATATTTTATCTTTAATACAAATTAGCCTGCATACAAAAGCTACGTAGACAATCTAGTCGAAATGTCTTTTAGGAATAAACTCCCGGGGTCAATCGTTAGTCGTCAGACCTGATTATTACGCGCAAAAGCTGTAATTTCTAGTTTGGTAATAGGTAGTATATTTTACTCATATATCACGTGTTACGTTATTAATATCGCTATCTTTTAAAAAATAAATACATAATACTCATTCATTTGATGCAAAGAAAATGTTTCTCAAACAGCAATTCTACACAACCAAGGGTGGGTCGATCTTGCAGAGAAATAAGAGCGAACATCAGTCTCATCGCTACTCGGGACATACGACTGCGAAAACCGAATATCGCCATGTAGTTTCATCGACACTTCACTGGTCGTTCAACGTCGTCGTTTTAGCCGCGGCATAGGCACTGGGCTGAACGTCGGCTAAAGATCAGTACTCTCATGATGTGGTGGAGCTGACGGAGTTGATTGCGGAGGCAGAGTGAACACGCTGGCAGTCGGGCTGGACGTGGCCGCGGTTGGGGTCTGCGGGGACTGCGGGGGCGGGGCTTGCGTCGGAGCCTGCACGGGCGGCGGTGGCGCCGGCACCAGAGGCCGAGGCGGACGCGCCGGCTGCGGCCGCGGCGACGGCGGCTCGGTTATATCTCCCTCTGACTGCGAGAGCTGTCGACTGGCGACACATAAGCTCCTTGGCTCTTCTAACTCGTCTCGTCCACCAGAACTGTGGGTGCGTTGAACGGTCGCCCGCGGCGTGTCTTCACTGTCTTTTTGTTCGCTGCCCCCGTTCGCTCCACTTCCGACTTGGATGAGTGTGGGCTGTTGCTTGTCCACTGTATAAATATGCGTCCGCTCTAGCACTGTGGGCACTACTTCCGAGGCGTCACTAAGCGAGGAGCGTGGCCCTCGAAAGCTCTGCGGTCGGAGAGTTGCAGGGCGCTCGGGCACTGCAGGTTTATGGCGTAGTTGAACATCTCCGTCGGCTTCTACAGCCGCAACCGGTACAATAGTACGAGGCGCTGCCACGGGTCGAGGTGGAGGCTGACCGACCGGTTTAGTTGTAAGCTGCTGTCTCGTAGGTGTGGATTTCTCAGCAGACGGCATTCGCTCGGCTCCTAGAGACATTGGACCACTAATTGCATCTCCGACAACTTTCAAGCGGCCTACCGTCCCTGATTGGGCAGTCACATTTTTTACTACTAGAGTCGACTCTCTACTGCCATCCGGAGTTTTCAGTAAGTCCAGCTTGTCCTTGTCGAGCTCAAGACTTTGTCTGCGCATATCGGAAATAAGCTCTCGACTACTGCTTCGTGCTGCTTCTTCCTTCATCGCTCTATTCTGTCTGTACGTAGAACGGTTAATAGTTTGTACGCCAGAAATCACTTTTCCACTGTCTGGTATAAGAGGTCTAGGCGGTTTAGTAGGCTTGTCGTTATCGACCTTCATTGCATTCGGCAGATCTTTAGCGACATCTACCACTGGCATTGCAGGTTCTACTTTTTTATTCTTATCAGGCGTGAAATTGGGCGGAACCGGCGCTAAAGGCTTATTTTTTCGCCTTATAATTGGTTTTGGACTACCGAGTGGGGGACTAGATTGATCAGACAGTGAACTATTAGACTGAGCTTTTTTCATATGGTTGTCTAGCAGAATTAAACTAGTGTCATGACTGTTACTCCTCGAATGTCGACCCGTGTCTGTGGTCTTGCTCTGACTTTGGTGATTGTAATCAAACATAGACTTACTCATGCTACTGTAGTCACCGTTCGCAGGCTCGTGATTCAAAGCAGCGGTTTGATTATAGCCGTGACTGAAGTTTGACGTGAAACCATAGTCACAGTGCTCTGGAAGTAGATCCTCTTTGGTGAATGAAATGAAAAAGTTGACATCATCTTTGTAGAACCAGTCAGCGTGTTTGATGAGTAGCTCTACAATGCAGTTGACAGCTGTTGTGATGTTCATGTCGAAGGTGCTTTCGTCGGCCGCCCACAGAAGGTTGGGAGCGACCACAATAGCTAGGTTCGAAGGTGTCATTTTGTTAGTACTTTGGTTTTGAGTCAAAGTAGACAAAAATTTGATAAGATACCTAAGGTTTTGGAAGTTAGCTTCGGGTAATAAGTGTATGGCTTCCCAGAGAGCGTTAAGTCGAGCTTGTTCTGTTGGTTGTCGAGATGCAATCATGAAAGTTTCGTAGAGCCGATAAGTTAATAGAGGTTCTGGTAGTTCCCTTAAATAACACTTGAGGACTGAAGCGACCACGTGCATGTCTCTGTAAGCCTCTGGCAACGGAACGTTGAATAGTCCTGCATCTAAGGACAACTTCAGTCGCCGAACCTTTGAAGTACCTGAAACAATACGGCAATCTGTAAGTAATTGTTACTTAAAAATAAGATTATATATGATTACTTGATTACACTGGTACATAGCCTATGTTGGTACTTTTATCTCTCATGCTCGTATACACCTAAATCGCAGGCCAAAACAATAACTAATGACTGAATTAACATATCCTCCATAAATATTTATTTTGTACCAAACAGTTACAATACTTAATTGTAAATTATCATTACCTCGAAAATAAATATCTGACACCTTAATAAAATATTTTTTCACTTTTCATGCTCGTAAAGTTCGACTTTAAATCGTGCGTAGACGACATAAAATCGCTTTTTAAGCTCTAGTGCATAAAGTAAATTTTTCTTCTAAAACTAAAAGACTCGAAACTAAGGCTCAACAGCCAAACAGAGTCAAAATATATTGCACAATTTAATTGAGCAGTAAAATTTCGTAGAATACTGTAAGTTGTTGTTTTATTTTATTCTTGCTATAATTATTTGAATTAACTACGTTTTCTATAATTAAATTAATGAAATCAGATAAAATAGGAGTTGATATTTGTTTAAAAATGCGCCGAAATGATTTTATGACTTGGCAGAAAACAAGTATAGAAGTATAAAGTATAAAATTTGCCGGTGCCGCGTGAGTGCACATTTTTCACCATGTGAACTTAGGTTCACATGGTGAAAAATTAAAAAAAAACATAAAAAAATAAATTGCCGGGAATTAGTTATTTTTTATGTTCTTTCACCCGAAATTTTCCTCGCAGTCGAAGTGAAAAGCAGAGTGTATAACTCAGGCATAAATGTCCATTTTTATCCTATTGCCTCGGATAAAAATGGATCGCTTTATGCCCTTGTTGTACAATCTACTATTTCTTTATGTATGAATATTAAAAAAAATATTTTGATAAAAGTAATTCGAAATCTGTAAGTGATTGTCTTTTTTATATTACTTTCTAATTCAAAATTAGAAGCCTTGAAAGATAATGATGTACCTACACGTAATACATGGTCAGTTGTATTTTGGCACTTCTTAATATATTAGTTAACTGTTAGTGCCGGAATTCAACATCGAAATAAAAAGAGTGTATCAGTTACAACAAAACAATACTTTAAGAAATAGCTAAAAATGCTCAACGTTTTTTCACCTGATTTTAAAGAATCCTCTGTAGACTTTGCTAAATCAGATTTTCTAGCCAAGAATTGAATACGTTGAATATTGCATATAGCCATTTCACTCATTCCGTGGTTTATCTATGCCAATTCAAGCATCTTTTATCAACTCTAACGTGAACTTAGTTGAAATTTGCCGGTGCCGCGTGAGTGCACATAAAAAAGTGAATGTATGATTTCTTGCCCAAGAACGTTTTTTCGACTGTACCTATTGCTTATTTATATAACATGATATACATTTTTAATAAATATTTTATTCTCAATCTCAGTACATGTAAGTAACAGATAGCATTGATGCTCTAAACTTACCTCACCTTTAATTATGTTTATCAAAAAGGGTTTAAAGAAATGGTTCCTATGTTAAAATTATAATTATTAACGGGATATTTACCATGTTTATTATGTTCATCGATCATAAACATGGTAAATATCCCGTTAATAATTATAATTTTAATGTAAATGACCATGTCAATCTAAAATCATATATGGTTCCTATGTTGTACTTTGACTGCCCCCAATTAACTACGTACATTGAACATTAGCCAAGATCCATCGCATTGGGCTAATTGAATTAAAAACGTTCCCTTAAAAATTAGTAATGTTATGTGTCAGTTAATAAATAAAATCCACAGATTCAATCTGAATTTCTGATTCATGTATTATGTACATAGTTGAATAACAGATCTTTCGATCTATGCCTATTTGACAGGTGTTATTCTTACCATTTATTTTTGAAAAATGCAAATGTAAAAAACTAGCCTAAGATTAACAGGTCCTTATATGTCCTTTATCATATTAACATGTCCAACTACATGGTTAAAGTGAGCTCACATTGATAGTTATGGACAATTACGTCTGACGTCATCATATTAAGGTGTAGTACCTTTTTTTTTTCGTGCGGAAATCCCTTCGGATACCCCCCACCGGCCAGCGGGGTCGGTTATCGGGCTAGAACCGACTAAAACCGCACGCCGTCTCGGGTCTACAGACGCCGGGGTGTAAGGTTGCCCATGGAGCATATCCCTCGCACCCCGACTGAGGTGTAGTACCTGTATCCAATGGAACTTAAACAGAGAACCCACAGAATCTAAGCAACTAACTAGCTTAACATAAGCAAATACTAATGCAACTCAACATTTATAACATCAGCCAGTTTGTCAGTATGTCATAGTAAATCATTAAAATGCCGTCTATGGTTGCTAACTTCCATTGGCTGCACTGGTTATAATATGTTTGTTTTCCTGTACGTACCGCCAGCGATCCTGAACAAGCCCTCTTCATTGAGCGCTAGTTCGTGTAGCGTACACACACATAGTTCTATCGGGAACGCGATGGTGCGCCCCGTCACCCGCAAATGCTCCTCCAGTGGATATCCGAAGACTGGCTTCACAGAACTGTCGTCTGTAACAAAAGTAGTAATAGAGGTTACGAATAATGAATGCATTGTTAACTGGTTCGGTGGTTGGAGTCATAGGGCAAACAAGGAAACTTACGAGATTTTGTCTATAGGTATTAATAATACTTAAGACATGGCAGTATTAGCTTGTTTTGGACATTGACAGGTAAATAAATATTGATATTACAGTATAATCGTGATATACTCGTGATCGTGAAACCTTGAAACTATTTGACTGGTTTCAGTAATATTTAACCATTAAAGATTTATTCCGTCGAGACGATGGTTTTAGTATATAAAATCACGCCATTAGAACGCCACAGTTATTTTAACGAGAGTGAAATGACGCGGCACTATCTTAATAAACGTATATACAACAATGTTTGTTTGCTTGTCTGTTAATGCTTATAGCACTCATCTGGTTGTAGTGAATGTTTGGCACGTTGTTGTGCAACCTTTATTTTCACTTTTACAGATCATTATCCAGAAGCAGCAACGCTAAAGAAAAGAAGAGAGCTTGCCACTTTCGTTGCCCGGGGTGTGCAGAACCTATACGTAATGCGACTCTAAATATGTTCTAGAAATAGTAAGCTAACAGCTAAACACTAATATTAATTTATTTACCTTTTAATTGTATTTATTAAATTTTTCCTCAACTAATGACCAGTTTTATGTATCACTAATTAGTAGGTATCAATTTGTTAATTATTAGAGCGGTTTCCGAAATCCCAATGTAGGTAAAAAATATATAGTGTAAAGTATAATATTCAGATTATAAGACTATAGACAGACGTGAATACATAAACGATAAGAGTTTACAATCATCTCTACACATGAAATACCTCGGTTAACTTGAACAGATTTTCATCGGTCGGCTAAGAATGCATTCATTGCAACTGTTAATTGTAAACTATTAATCTCATAAAGGTTCAATCTTTTTTTATTGCAGATGAAATCAAGATAAAGAAATAAGAAGTGTATCGTGAGACGCTCTTGCTGCTGGTGACAAGTTTGAACTTTTTAGAGTGCTGTTCTTGGTTGAAATGTACCAGGCCACTCAGAAAGTATTGCGAAAAAAAGTTTTTATATATGAGAGACTGGTCAGTTATAATCTATTTCTAAAATATGATTATTTATGAGTAAAAATAAGTACGTTCCAATTTCAAAATTTCTCTCTGCATTTTTTGCAAGATAATTTCAATTATTGTGTCTCATTGAAAAATGGATCTGCGTCGGGAACATTTTCGCGCTATGATTTTCTACGATTTCAAGTGTCGCCTGAAAACAGACGAATCGTACGATAGACTTCAAATGGCATTCATGGATGAAGGCCCTTCCAAGGCGTAAGTAAGGTGTATCGTTGGTATAACGAATTCAAGCGCGGTCGACTGACTTTGGAGGATGAAGAAAGAAGTGGTCGCCCTTTGACGGCTGTTACGGAAGAAAACGTGCTAGCAGTGAAAAATTTAATCCAAGATAATAGACGAGTCACATATCAAGAGATTCAGCACATTCTTCAGATTGGATCGGGAAGCCTTCACGAGATTCTACACGTGCATCTTCGTGTGAGAAGGATAGTTTCACGCTGGGTGCCGCACAATCTCACCGATGCTCAGAAGCAGGCCCGCGTGGAATGGTGTCGTGATATGATAGACAAGTTTGAAGCAGGCGCGTCGAGACATCATGTTTATGTTTATGACATCATTACAGGTGATGAGTCGTGGATTTATCAGTATGATCCAGAAACAAAACGCCAGTCGACGGTTTGGGTGTTTCAAAACGAATCAACACCTACCAAAGTGAAGCGATCTAGAAGCGGAGGGAAGATTTTGATCGCGAGTTTTTTCAATTTGTCTGGCTACTTGTTATCAATCCCTTTACGAAATCAAAGAAGCATCAACGCTGAATGGTATGGTAATGGAATGGTAACTACCAAATGCTTGGCAGAAGTTTTCTCTGTAGTGAGCTACAAGCGACCAAACACAGGGCTCCACGGGATACTACTCCACCATGACAACGCGCCCGCACACACCGCGCTTAAAACGAGGGACTTCCTGGACAGCACTCCGGTTAAACTCCTAGGTCACCCTCCTTACAGCCCTGACCTTGCACCGTGCGACTTCTTTTTATTCCCGAAAATAAAAAATCTGCTCAAAGGGATACAATTTTCGTCGCCGGAAGATGCGCTGTCAACGTTTGAGCAGGCTGTAAACGAGGTATCTGCGGCGGATTGGAAAAAGTGTTTTGAAAACTGGTTCAAACGCATGAAACTTTGTATAGAGGCTGGTGGAGAGTACTTTGAAAAGATTTAATAAAAAAATATTTACCTATAGACCACTTTTTTTTATTTTCGCAAAACTTTCTGAGTGTCCCACGTACGTGTTAGCATAGAAAAAAAATTGTAAACACAAGTAATATTTTTACTATTATACATCTGGCGGAAATACTGAATAATTTTATCAAATTACTCCATTTTCCGCCAAGCGTATCCGTATATAAAACCATAAAAAATGTTTACTACTTCGTTCATTTATTTTGGCAACCATACAACGAACTATTATTTATTTACTATTTTAATACTATGTTTATAGATTGACAGATGTTTTTCAAATCTACACAGATGGAATAAAAATCTCCAGTGTATAATAAGATGTTTTAATATTGAAATAAAACTATATTATCTACACTCAAATCGAAAAATTGGAATTACGAATTCAAAGACGATTATAGAATCGTCGTATTCGTCGTTTATAAAGTGCGTATGTATAGACCGACCATACGCACTTTATAAACGCATATACATAAAATTAAAAATAAAACTTATTGTAGTACCGCCAACTGTATCATAAAACTCATTATAGTACCGCTATCTTTTTTTATTCATTAAACTAGTCTAAGGTTTTAGGCTGAATATGAATAAAAAGGCACACGCATGCGCAGTTCGAACTGTGAAAAAAATGGCGTCCTTATAACCTACCTACTTGCTTAATTTCAATTTTTTGCTATGAGTGAAGATAAAGTAGTGTATGAAACTGCATACAACTTAGGTATTAAAACACTCGAGTCAACCTATTATCGCATTCGGCTTCGCCTCATACGATAAACAGACTCTCGTGTTTTAATACCCTTCTTATATGACAGTTGCATAAACTACTATTTAATGGATTCTATCGCGATTTATTTGATGTTATTTTAATATTCACATTGAAAATAATAAATAAATATTCTACGACATTCTACACAGCGCTTTCTAGACCCAAAGTAAGCATAGTTTAACTAGCTTATGTTATGGGTTCCAGAATGCGGATAAAGTTACTTGTATACTTTTTTTTGTAAATAAATTCATATTATATATAGAAATACCCAGACCAATGCAAATAGACATGTTCATGCATACAAATATTGGCACTGAGCGGGAATCGGACCCGGGCCCCCTATCGTAGCAGTCGAGTGCACTACCTCTACGCCACAGAGGCCACGCCACATAGGTGAACACCATTGAAGGGATGGTTCAATGTAAACAATCAAATAACATCAAATAAATCGCGATAGAATCCGTTGAAAATAGTTTTATTTCAATCTGTGACATTCGCGTATATAAACTTCCGACAATATCATGTTTTAAAATGATAATCCAAGAACTATAAAGTTGCCCATCTAACTACCACTTCAGTGGATAAGAACCTCTATTAAGAGGCTTAATTACCTTCCGAAAATATGCCTGCACAACTAATATCTTATGATCAGTCATGCTTATTACCCTTTTAATAAAAATATGGCATATTATTTCACTTCGGTTTTGCCTCTAGCAGAGGTTAACTGGAACTGGGCGGTTGCGACAGTCCTACCGCGGGCCCCTCGCCAGTCCTCCACATCTTAATGATTATAGCCGACAAGCTGTTGCCCGCCGCCCCGCCCGCGTGTAATACAGACCCCTTTCCAAAACTATCACGAATAGCGAAAAGTATAATGGAGTCTCGTGTCCGATTTTGATGCTTTTTTTATGTGTGGAAACCCCACGGGATTCACCCGATCGGTGCCAACGATGGGGTGGACGTGTCGGAATCGGACCAACTAAAACCACACGGTGTCCTCCCCAAGTGTCCATTGCCGGGCACCCCGGGTAAGCCCTCGAAAGGATAACGCCAGGGTTACTGGCGGACTTTGGCCGCCACCGCGGCCTCGCCTGGTGGGGTCGGGTTTTATCCCGCGTCGGTAACTTGGCAGGCGTGTGTAGGACACACACGACACGCCTCCGCCACGGCCTGCTTCTGTATAAGGTCGGTGAGTCGGCCAACTGCTGTCCTCAGGCCCCGTTCATGGAGGTCGGTAGCCCCGGGCGAAGACGAGTCTGCAGCGACCTCGCCGCAGACTGCGGAACTCGGGGGGCATTGTTCTCTCCCGCTCCCTCTCCACCGTCTCTTTCGCGCGCATTACCTGCTCTCAGAAAGAGGCAGCGGCGTGCCACTTGCTCCCGTCGGAGACCACGGCCCTCACCATGGTCTCCAGCGAAAGAACATCCACGCCCAGGACCTCAACGAGATCCTGGCGTTGACTAGCCTACGCAGGGCACTCCACCAAAGTGTGGAGCGCCGTGTCTTCGCCAGGATCATCGCAGTGCTAGCACTGCGGCGTTGTCCCCCAGTGGTTGCGCCATAGATACTTAGCGAAGCACCCGTGTCCGGTAAATATCTGTCACATCCGGTAGGAGAGGTCACCGTGGCACCTCTCTAACCACACCTTCATGTTCGGCCTCACCGCCGCAATGGTTGATTCCCCCCACCTTGTATGCTGAAGTCGGACCATCCATGTCTCCATGAGTTCCCGGCGGAGCTGGGACCGGTGAGCCCTGATTTCTCGGGGCTCCAGCCTATGGCCCCGCTCCAGCGCCTCCCTGCGCCATTGGTACAACGACGCAAGGGCTCTCGCTTCCAGGTCCCATGGAAGGATCCCGGCTAGGAGACATGCCACTTCGACGGAGATCGTGCGATACCCCCTGATGACTCTGACGGCCATCGCTTTTAACAGCCCGATTTTGATGCTAACTAAAACTTCTTAATTGGTTTTTCGAAAAATCAATAGATTTCGAGAGACGATAACGCACTTTGTTCTGGATCACCTGCATTACTCAGCTTGCATTTTCATCGGCAGTTAAGGCCTGACGAGAGCGGAGGAAACACCCTATGGTTTGCAGTCCGTTCACTTCCGACATTACCCTTAATTCTAGCACCCAATGTTGTTTATATGTAGGCAATTCATTAGGACTTGGCATGTAGAAGAATACTTTTGGCATACTATTGAACAAAGCACGCTTGATTTGCAAGCTCGGCAAGTTCTTAGCAGTACTTTTATTTGTAATCTATGAGCATATATGCGCTTGATAAATTGGTAGTACCTCAACGGAAGTACTATATTATTATGTAGATGATATGATCATAACGACGGATGTACCTCCTACTCAGTGATTCAAAGCAAAATTTGCATAATTTCTTTAAGGAATATTTTGATGACTGAGAGAGAGTACAGTGATGGATGGAGGCACATTATATAGGTATAAAACCTCGAACAATGACGCAATCACTCGAATTTTACTTTTTTTGTTAGTATTTGGGGATGATTAAACCTGATTCTTGGGAATCTAGAATATTATAAAAATAGCTGGCGGTACTGCGGAAGCTTATGGACAACTACACTTTTTGGCTACTGGGAGTACTATGAACGAAATCCACCAGCAGTCTAACTTTTATAGATTAACTTACCAGTGCCTTCAGTCTTATTATATTCTATTAGATATTTCAGATTATTTTAAGAATTGGCTTGAGTCGGAAGTCGGTTGTGTGCGTTACAACATTTGCAACACTAAGATTACTGTATGTATTTCGATGTACTTCGAATATTTCTAGACTTAATGTCCTGGTTTATAAATAAAACCATATTATTTTAATCTATTTGTAATATGTTGTGTTAGGTTAAAGGATAATTTTAGTATTTCCTTTCAACCATTTCATATGGAGCGAATGTCACTCGTATCATTGTATGTTTATTGTTTTAATGTAAATATCTATTTTATAAACAACTTGCAACGAAGAGTTGAGCTGAATTTCCTTTGTCGGTCACTTAAGGCCGGTTCACGCTGACCGTGTCGAGCCAGTCATTCATGCTGCAGGCTGTTTCCGTGTATTTTTTGACATGGCCGTGTGTGTTGTATTTTTTTGCGCTGTATTGCTGTTCGCCTCACAAAGATTCATCGTTGACTGCCCCTCGGGCGCCCGGTGTACAAATTTTATGTTACAACGCGTGGGGGCCGGCCAGGCTGGAGCCCGGAAGCAATACCCACCAACATTATGACGCTGTCCCCGACCGTACACGACCCAGCCACGGTCTAGTATAAATCCTTTATACTTTCTTCTAACCTGTCACAGTTCTCTACCATGATAATGGCCACTTGTTACAATTAGCGCGCGAGTATCAAAGTAAATATCATGTCAGAATTTGTACAAAAAAGAAAGAAAATCGTAATGAGGTAAAATAATTTAATTATTCATCCTTGATTCCGTAAGAGCGACATTCAGTATTTAAAACATTTTTACAAAACCGCAATAAAATAAAATATTGTGATGAAATAATTAACAATGAGCTTATTAGCCAATAATAGCATAGCTAATTATTTTGTATACCGTCGGCACTACGGAGCCGGAATCGTGATAAACGTCTCGGATGATATCAATTTAAACTCTGGAACCCCTTTGGATCATAGTGCCCATCAATTGTCACACAAAGAATACAGTTGAAAGCCTTTTGCATATCCAGAAACCAACAATACATCGTCTTGTATACACTTTGTAGACACATTAGACGAGTGCGCCCTTTTCTAAAAATACAGAAAAGACGAGGCGCGGACATGGCGCTGACAAAAGGTGTGTGTAGAGGGGTTGAGGGGTGCACGGGGTGTTTTGAGCGACTTTGAACACGTGACACCCGCACGCCCTTGTAGCAAAGTTAAGAGTGTGCGAAACGTCTTCGCCGCGCCCTGGCCGCGCCCCTTTCCTTAATATGCTTTAACCGCTGACACGTCTGCGACACGTCTTTTGCGTGTCTTCGCCCTAGGGCTTATTTGTTTGTCTCGTCTCTTAGGGTGAAAATAGCATTCATGGTCCGATGACTGGGGCGAAACGAAACCCATATTGACAATCCGAGACTTCCTATTGGATACTGGAGTCAATTGTGACCTGTACTTATTTTCTGTATTTATTTACAGCCTGTGAATGACTGCTTCTTCAAGTGTCACCTTACCGATTTTGAGGTTTGTCAACATTTAAGGTCGCCCCTGCCTTATGCGTGTGCACGGCGGGGGTGCCCGCGGACGATTTCGGGTGCGTGTAAACGAATGAGGTGGACGGCCTTCGAGCTTTTTTTCTTAGACTATGTCGCTACAATGACACATACAGAAAATTTATTTTCTACTTCCTTAAAATATGTAAATCAATTAAAATTTGTAATCCAATAATTTATTATCACATTGTGAACATCTTGGTAATTGTAACAGTGTTTGTAATTTGATTGTTTTGATTAAAACTCTACGGGAAATATGTTTGACACTTACAAATTAAGAAAATGTGTAACTCGGTAATAAAGAATCCCTAGGCGTCATTTTACAAATTATAAAATTACTGTTTATATTTAAAGACCTCATAAAAAATTATTCATCAACTAGCTGATGCACGCGGGTCCATCCGCGCGGATGTCGGTTACCGTTTTTGATCATATCTCTAGATTTACTTTACCAATTAAACATACGGTAGATTATAAGTCGGACAAAGATCTTTCTTATAGAAAATACCCCATCAAAATCCATTCAGTAGTTTTAGCATTCATCGCAAACAAACAGATAACAAACAAGAATTCCAAAAACTATTTTTTTTCTGATTCATTCCTTTAACATAATCCAAGTTTTTTTTTAAATATCTTCAATGTACAGAGACAACTAATTTAAAAGGAGAATGCCCATTCTTGGTTGCGCTTTTAGACTTTCGCATCAATATTTCAAATGTTAAAAAATAATATTGATTATAGTATGACATTTCAACCCTAAATGGCTTCTATAGAACTTGGGGTTTGAATTTAAATTATAAAGGTATAAAACTTGAATGAATAATCGTTTCCATTTCAATTTAATTGTTACCATTATATATAATAAACCATTGGTGGTAGAATGCAAATATACCAATCTTTTTAAAATAAAATGGTTAAATAATAATACATGATAATAATTCAAATATATATTGCAGTTAGGTAATCTTAATATTTCGTGTATGTATTCATAGTTTATTAGTGATAATCAGTTAAAGTTGTAAAATAATGTATGCTTCAGTGGTAGTTTTCTCTTAATTTATACATGGTATCCCTGTCTTAAAACATTCCAAAAGAAAACTCAAACGTCAGTTCAACAGTCAGTGTCACAATATTTTCTTGTTGTTGTTGCTTTTCTTGTTGTAATCATTTAATTTCTCAATAACCCCAAGTTCTGTTACAATATGCGTTTATATTTCAGATAATACTTAATGCAGGCTTTTAATGCAGTTTCTACTTATGTGACATAGCAAAAAAAAGTGTGCAACCGATTTCCATACTGACATGGGCATTCTCCTTTATAGTATAAATAGTTATAATATAAATATATAACATTGGTATTTCAAACTGCTTAACCAGCGAAACATTCATGGTAGTTGTTATCAAAAAATAATTATTTACATTATCTTGATAAATAGATAGTATACTTACTTATAAATTTTTCTAACTCGGGCACTGTGTCCTGTAGGGAATGCAATGCAGATTCATGATATGCTCTCTGTAACTTGACATACTGTAGAAGTGTGTGTGCTAATTGGGCTTCCTTAGCCACTAGGGCGAACATATCGGCGGCAAGTGCGTCCCGCGCCGCTTCAACCCGAATTCCAACCTCCTCAAGTTCTTCTTTTGCAGCACTTAGTTTTGTTGGATTCTCTTCTTTCTGGCGTTCTAGATGCTGAAAAGTACATTATATTTGTTTTTAAATAAATTTCATTATGTATTTTGAATCAGCCATTAGGATAGGTACTAACAAAACTTAAGTAAATATTATATATTGAAATAAAACTATTTTTAATGGATTCTATCACAGTTTGATTGATGTTAGTTTATTAAAACTGAACCCCAGGTTTTGGTAGCTTTTCAGCAGTCATTACATATTTCTATTATAGGAGACATTATATTATTATATATGTCTATTATATATCTCTAGTCAGTGATTATTGTATAATCTTCTAATGTATAATTAGTAAATTAGGATTGACCAGGAACTGACCAAAATGCTCAATGGGGAAGTGGGCTTGTGTAAATTAACATAGTTTAAGCAACTATGTTAATTTACACATTTACATTTAATCCAAAGTTAGAGTAATATTTACAAGTTATATTTAACTACAATAAAGAATACTACATTAGGAATAATGTTTATTTATATAAAAGTAGGTAGGTATTGACACTAATCTCTTTATAGTATTAACATCTCAATTCATATTTTAACATGGTCATTGCCCATCTGTTCATGGAATTCTTGCATACAAATAACTCCTCTTGGTGCACCTCAGATAAGCAAAGCAGCAGTCAAAACATTTTTCTTAATATAGTTCTGATAATGGGAACTTTTAGGTCTGATATTGATTTAGGTATTTCAACGCGTGAGGCTTCCTCATTCAAATCCTCAGAAGTTCAGCACTCATCAGCAGAAGAAAAAAATGGTGATGATTCTAAATGGTTACTTTTTGCTAACATTTAAAATGAATTAAATAATGGTAAACCATTACATTAAAATTTAAATTAAATTTAAATATTCTATGTCATTCTACATAACCCTATGACCCTATGACAGACCCAATGTAAGCATAGGTTAACTAGCTTCTATTATGGGTTCTAGAATGCAAATAAACATACTTAGATACATTTTCTTTTGTAAATATATACATATTACACATAGAAATATCCAGACCAATGCAAATAGACATATTCATGTCTTAAAAATAACAAACTACTTTATCACATTTATTAGTTACTTCTTAGTTAACAACTTCCTCTTTATCTAAGAAGTATGCAGCTTGATATGTTTATGTAACACATATTTTATTGACATGACAGATAAACAAGATATTGACATGTCACAAACATGGCAAGATTAGTTATAGTTGATCTCAAAATTCAACATAAAGATGATAAATATTGATAAGAATGTCAAACTGACTCACATTATATCGGCTGGTTGCTGATTCCTTCTCACTCAGAAGCCTGTTTAACTGTTTCTTGGCTTTAATAATGGCTGGGAGATCTGTTTCACTAATGGCTGTAAGTGGTGCACATACCAACTGCTCCACCTTCAATTCATGTTCAGCAATTTCATTTGCAAGGAATTTTTCAGTTTTACCTGATGAGATAGAATTCAATGTATAAATTTGCATAGGATGGGAATAAATTTAGTCCCATCAAACTCATCATTTTGAAATAAATATTTAAATAACTCACCACATTCAAATAAAATATACTTTAAAATGCTATCGTCATCATCAAAATTGCTAGCTTCACACATGGACAGTCCCAGGAGGTACTCTGGCAATTTCTTAAGTCTTTTTTCTCGAGCAGCAGGATCCTGGCCTTGTGTACTTCCTGCTCCAGTTGATAAACGCTTGCTAAGTAATTGTAAGGCATTTCGCAGGTGTTCAACCTTTTTGTCTGCTGTCTGCAACTCATCGGTCAAGCCCGCGGCCTTTCCTGACTTGCTAAAATTCGGAACAAAGATATATTGGTATAATACAACATTGAAAAATTCTATATGATTTAAATGATTTAAAGAATGATTACTTCATTTTTTAACTAGCCGCTACATCGGTTCTAAAGATACTGATAAGTGGAAAAATATTACAATAACAACGACCGAAAGTTACAAAGAACTGCATCTTATCTGATAGCCAAGATAATGTTAAGTACATAGGATACCTTGAAAATGTCTGGTCGGCGAGTTGCTTAACCCTATAGAACTGTTTCTTCATTTTCACTTATATATATTTAGATGAAATTATTTTTAAAGTTACAAGGTCATTGGACCCAATAGCAAAATAAAACGATCAAGATTTTGCGAAAAGAGCGTAATGTCAGAACGTCAATGAGATCATCCTCATCAAGAACGGTGCAACAACTACAGAAATATGATAATTTCGTACACAAAATATCCTTTAAGGCACTTCCATTTCTATTGCTCACTTAAATCACTTTATTGCACATCTTATTATTAATTTTACTTAGTATAAATATTCAGGGATAAAATATTCTCGATGAATCAGAAAAATAAAATAAGCACAGACAACAATCAATTTCATGTTCCTATAATCTGTATCAGATAACAAAACGCATTTATAGTAAACTTAGAACGTAGACAAACCAAACGAAAGAATGCTCCACTTTTTCAAGGTTTGTTACCTTCATCTTTCTTTACTTGAAATTTTTTGAAGAAAAGCCTCTTATAGACAGCTTCTGTCGCGTAGTGTGTCTTTGTAGACCAATGATAAGGTCAACAATCTACAAGGTACAAGAGGTTAAAGGAATAAAGATACAAAATGAATAAAGGATCCGTGAGATGTAAACGGGAGTCAATGATAGTGTATTTCATTTAAGCAAGTCGTGGCTAAATTCAAAAGAATAATATTTATTTTTAAACTCTGACACATGATGGCCATGACCACCAGGTCAATGAACTGTAGTGATCGAATGAGGTCGGAGCACTACAGTACGGCGCGACTTTCGGAGCTCCAACACACGCCTCATTGAAGAGGAGATAGAGCGAAACCGAGGGTCCAAAGTATTCACTCAGCAGTTTGGCAGGAGCCATCTAACGAAGCTCAAACCGCACGACGGGAGGACTGTATTGTCGAAGCCGGAGATCTCCGCCGAGATAGAGGATTTCTTTGGCCGTCTGTACACTGCACATGCTCCCCGTCCTCGACGAGACGACCATGACTCCAGAGTCACCCTGACACGCCACTATACCGACGAACTGCCTGATATCAGGCAAGACGAGATCTTGTTAGCTCTGAGGCAGCTTAAAAATGGAAAAGCCCCCGGTGAGGACGGAATTACTTCAGAGCTTCTGAAGGCAGGAGGAGCTCCTGTCATACAGGAGCTACAGAAACTCTTCAATGCCGTCCTTCACAGTGGGCCGGAGAACTCCTAAGGCGTGGAGCGGGAGTTTGGTTGTTTTCTTTTTTAAGAAGGGTGATAAGACCCTCCTTAAAAACTACATACCCATCACACTCCTGAGCTACGTCTATAAGCTGTTTTCACGAGTGGTCACGAATCGTCTCGCCAGGAGACTCGACAAGTTCCAGCCACCGGAACAGGCTGGGTTCCGCGGAGGATATGGCACCATAGACCACATTCACACAGTGAGGCAGATTTTACAGAAGTCCGAAGAGTATAATCAGCCCCTGTGTCTCTCTTTTGTGGACCATGAAAAGGCCTTTGACTCCGTCGAAACTTGGGCTGTTCTGGAATCCTTACAGCGATGCTAAGTAGACTATCGTTATGTCGGGGTGCTGAGATGCCTTAACGAATCCGCCACTATGAGTGTCCAAGTACAGGGCCAGCAGTCTAAACCCATCCAATTGAGCAGAGGAGTGAGACAGGAGGATGTCATATCCCCGAAACTGTTCACGGGGGCATTGGAAGATATGTTTAAGACGCTGGACTGGAAAGGTAAGGGCATAAACATAAATGGCGACTATATCTCACACATGCGATTCGCTGATGACATAGTCTTAATGGCGGAGTCGCCAGAGGAGCTAGCTTCAATCTCGCGACGCATCGGTCTTGGCATGAATATGGAAAAAATCAAAGTCATGATCAATGGCCACATTGATCCAGGACCGGTCGTCGGGGATGGCCACCTTCTTGAAATTGTTTCTGTGTTCACTTACCTCGGGCAGATTGTGCAGTTAGGTAAAAATAATTTTGAGAAGGAGGCCAAGAGGAGGATCCAGCTAGGCTAGGCAGCGTTTGGGAAACTACGTCGAGTCTTCTCGTCATCCATACCGCAGTGTTTGAAAACGAAAGTTTTCAATCAGTGCATCCTACCCGTAATGACATACGGAGCTGAGACGTGGACACTCACGGTAGGGCTGGTCCACTAGTTCAAAGTCGCTCAGCGAGTTATGGAAATGGCTATGCGCGGAGTTTCTCTGAAGGATAGGATTCGTAACGAATACATCCGACAGAGAACCAAGGTGATCGACATAGCTCAAAGAATTAGCAAGCTGAAGTGGCAGTGGGTCGGCCATATCTCGCTAAGAACCGACAACCGCTGGGGTAAACGTGTTCTTGAGTGGAAACCGCGACTCGGCAAACGTAGTGTAGGAGACCTATGTCCAGCAGTGGACTAACATAAGTCGATGATGAAAGTTATGACTTTCATTTTAGGTCTCCAAATGAGCCATATATGTGCTTTCAATGAACCGAACATCATTAACCAGTATCATGGTTAGTTTATTAGTAATATGTTTTGTAATTATCATCCAGAGGTTACATTAACAATTTTCAACAAAAATAAATCTCAAGAACTGAATTTGCTGGCAGAATGTTTTTCAATAAAAATGCAATATTGGAAGCTGGACTTCGTAAGACACTGGCATGCTGATATTTGCTATAGCCATGCTAGGAGGAGCAGGAGGAGGCTTCTTGCCTGATTTGGCTGCCTTGTTGTAGATAGATCTTATTATATAATTTCCATTCTTTAATTTTGCTAGCATTAATTCAGAACACACATTCGGATCCTAACTAGTGACGGCCTGGTAACCAGCGTAGTTTGCATTACATAACATAACATAACTTTACGCCTGTATCCCCGAAGGGGTAGGCAGAGGTGTATTACACACCCACGATTCGCCAGTTTGCATTATGTTGTCAGTATACCTCGATATAGCCTTTCAAACGTATATCTTGGTCATCTTATATCTCTACGTGTTCTGCATCTAGAACAATTAAAGTGAAGTGGACTCATGAACTCAAGAGCCCGTTGAGTAATTTTGTTGCATGTAACTCGTATGCTTCAAACAATCAATTTAGGTTAGGCTTACATTCTAGCCCACATATGGCACTTCTTGATAAGTCTTACCTTATACCTATATATAATACTTCCTGATAGGTCTTACCTTATGCTTATCAACAATTAACAAACTCGGGATTCACGCCAACGCTCTACGGGTAGGAGAGCTATAATGCCACGGTCTACGGATAGGAGAGCTACCCACAGATACGTGGCACACTCCGCCAAGCTCTACGGACATGGAGTTGTAATAACTTATGAGACCAATACCAAAGTAACATATTAATACAAAAACTACTCAGCTGCTCAATCCAGATAGGTTAGCAATGACAGCTCCATGAGTTCAATCCATATTAACAGTACAATGACATGGGTTTAATTATTATCCATAAATTTAGATTGGAAAAAGAGAACATCTAGGAAACTTGAACCCGCGACCAGTCCCTTACAGGGGGAATGCTCTGACGAACTGAACCACCTAGCCTCTTTTTCCGATAAAGGAAAAGTAAGCATACAAACAGCCAGTGTGTCAAACGTCAACGTCGCAAGACCTACTTACTATGGATGTTAGTGTTCTGTGCTTACTATGGTTCATCAATAGCACATTACGATATTAGTGCGTTAAGATGGAACATGATGGTTATAACATGCGAGGCGGAATTTCAGCGAGGGCGTAATTGAGCCGAGCATGTTATAACCAATACGCACGCATATCGTACGACGTTTTTTAACACATTTGCGAGGAAACAGAAAAAAAAACCATTTTATATTTTGTTCATTTTTAATTATTGAAACAGTTAGTGAAATTACAATTATTAAAATGATACGTAGTTGTAGTTTGACTGGCGCCGCGCGGCGATTAGTTCGAAATTTGAATAGTAACAGCGCGCTGCTCACTAGCTGGAGTCGTGCGGTGGCGATCAGTTCCATATTTGAAATGGCAAATAATACTGTTATGGAATTTGTTCAACCAATATGGCTTAAAAATCAACACTAATAAAACAAAAATTTTAGTGACCTCCAAACATTCAAACCGCAATAGACCAATTAGACTAAATAACAAAATCATAGAAGAAGTCAAAAGTTTTAAGTACCTAGGAAGTATAATCACCAACGACTCCAGATGTACTCCAGATATCAAAGCCAGGATCGCAATGGCGAAAAACGCTTTCAATGGAAAGAAACAGCTACTTAAAGCCAGAATATCAACTCGCGTCCGCAAGAAACTTATAAAAGTCTACGTCTGGAGCGTGGCGTTATACGGCTGTGAAACGTGGACAATGACACAGAGGGACAGGGAAAGACTCGAGGCATTCGAGATGTGGTGTTGGCGTAGGATGGAACGAATAAGCTGGACAGAGAAAAAAACAAACGAGGAAGTATTACATCTAGTGAAAGAAAAACATAACATAAACTCACGCCTATATCCCCGAAGGGGTAGGCAGAGGTGCTAGCACCCACATTTCGCCAGTTTATGTTTAGGTCCCAATGTAATAGGTGGCGAGCCTATTGCCATTAACCGGGCACTTATAAACCTGCGATAAATACACACATAACTTCGAAAAGCATCGTAAAGTCATTGGTGTGTGCCATGGTAAAACCTGGGATCGAACCCGAGTGAAAGAAAAGAGAAATATATTGAACGTTATCGAAAATAGAAGGGGAAAGATGCTAGGACACCTATTACGACATGACCTACTACTAAGGACTGTATTGGAAGGAAAGATTGAGGGGAGAAGAGGAAGAGGTCGACCTAGAAGAGCTTATATGGACCAAATCAAAGAAAAGATTGAGGTCACGTCGTATAGGGAGGTTAAGGATAGGGCGGAATCCCGAGAAAGTTGGCGATTACTCCACCGACAAGAGCAGAGCTCTTAAATGAATGATGATGATGGAATTTGTATGGACTATAACTTAGCTATTTGCTTTGGTAACACACGCGTTTGTTATGACCCGCTTTACATATTTAAAACCGGTGGAATTACATCAGCTTTACGAGCAATGGTGTTAAAAAAAAAACACTATTCCAAAACATAGATATCTAAGAATATGTTCCAAGATGCATATGCATACATCTGCATCTGTGCCTGGAATCTTTGATGGTCTTCTTCCATAGATTATTATATATACTAGAAATCTTCTTCAGTCAGACCAGTCAGATTTTATTCTTCTTCTTCATTTTCAATCATGGCTTCTTTACAGCGATTCTGCTACCTTCAAGGCTACACTGTAGTGTAGCCCTGATACCTTGAGCCTTATACATAAGTGTGCTACTGTATAAGTTAAACTATTTGAAGTAAAACTAAACGTTAATAAATGTCATAACAAATGTCTTATTTTTCCACACTAATGTCATCTTTCATCTTTGACTGACAGTACAGATTTTCCTTGTGTCGTGTCGTGTGTTTATTTACAATACAACAATAATGATTTCTTTGCTGTAATACGTCTAGTCCTCTTGGAGGAGGGAGTTAAAATTGAATGTAATGTACAACATGTACAACTCAACTCAGTTCTCTTTCGAATGTTGGACTGTTGAGTACTATAAGGTTTTGTAACTATAAGTTTAGTTAGTATTGTTTCATTCTGTTAGTAGAAAAAAAGAACAGTCAAAATGAATCGAAAATTTTTAAACGTTGTATTACTTGGATTTGGTTTTATGTTCGTCTTCACTGCATTTCAAACTATGGGAAACATAGAGGTAAGTCAATATAGTGCAATTACTTTAACTCTTTTTAGTTTATGTTGTAGCATCAACAAAAATAATATCATTTGCTGATAACATTAGTTTGAAATTGGGTTGAGATAGGTAAAATAATTGAATTATTACGAAAATTATTAACCTAGGAGCTCTTTTTCTTTTTTTTCGTGCATAAGTCCACTCGGATACCCCTCCGTCCGGATACCAGCGGGGGTGGTTATGTCAGGCTTGAACCGACTAAAACCGCACGCCGTCTCGGGTCTTCAAATGCTAGGGTATTTAGGTGGCCCATAAGGAATTTCTCTCGCACCCTGTATTAACCTAGGCTCATTCTAAATTTGTTATTTAAGATTTTATTGATGAATTTCTATTAATAATATGAGAATCTGCCTAAATATAATCCATTGCATATGGCAGAGTGAATTACGGGTTCCATTGTAGGTGTAAAGTATAAGTATTGAAATTCATGCTACTAATCTCAAAAGAAATGAACTTTCCTTATGAATTTTCTACCTCAAATCCACCATAGTAAAATTTTTAGAAATGCTGATTTTACATTAGAACATTTACTTCTCACTATTTCGTGCTTCTTACTTTGAAATTGGTGGACTCATACAAGCTGCTCGTTCCGTTATTTCCCTGTAGGGTTGAAACTTTGAAAACTTCATATCATATGTATTTCAACCTAAGCCCTATTTATTCTATTTATTGACTTTTGTATGTTTATATTAGTTTGATTATTATAGAGGAGATTAGGTAACTTAGGCGGAAGAATAAATCTCATATGAACTACAACTGTTTAATTATTCTAAGATAACAAATAACCATTCCAGGTGTTTATGTGAGTGTGAAGTCAATGTCTGATAAGAAAGCGGATCTTTATTCTCAATTCATCGTTTTGTATAAATACTTTATTATTTACATTTTCTTTTTTTTAATAATTAAAACCAACATTTCACTCAACTGCCTCGCATAATCTATAAAAATAAAATTGAAGTGTCTGTTTGAAATCTCTGAAGTAGCTGGACTAATTTTGACTAGATTTTTACTGTAGATGATTTATTTTATTTGAGAAGTATTAGTGCTCCATGCAAAAAAAAATAACGCCTATATATCAGACACGCGAACAAAGTCGCGAGCATGTACTAGATATAAAGAGAGTAATTTTTGTATACATATATATTCTATAGGTATGTAATGTATACAGGTATACTATCTATAAAAAATAATATCCGGAAACCCTCTCTTATGATTACACCAAGGTAAATATGCATGATTTTTTTAATACGTTTATACATTTTTTTATACTCCGACTTCTGGGCTCTTCTCCATTAGCTCCAGTTCACCAATTGATTGGTACTTTCTGAATGCAAATGCATCAAGCATACTAAGGTATGTAGGCCTATGCGCGATATGTATACCTATAATATTTGAAAAATTGGTTCCCAATCTGGAAGGATGCCCAAGGGTCAAACAACCCTTTCAAATAATTTTATTCAAATCGTTTCATAAATTACGGTGTTCTGTGGTAACAAACATTAAAAAAACATAGGTACGACCGTATTGTGCCGAGGCGTGACCTCGTGGCAGCCATCGGGGTGGGAGTCCTCTCGCTCGACAGCATGATTGCGGCAATGGTGCGGAGCGCGAGCGCGTGGGCCGCCGCCACCTCCTTCTGCGAGCATGTGATGCTCGCGAAGGAGATGGCGGAGCGCGCCCGGGAGAGGTTCAGAACTCTCCCGGCCCGCCGAGCCCGCAACATGCTCGCCGCGCGTCGCAGGCGACTCAGGCGCCGGAGGTCGCTTAACGACCTCCGTCCTCCATGAGCGCAGGCCTGGGGGTGGCAGGTGAGGCCGCCTGTCACCCCAGCAGAAGCAGGCCGGGACGGTGGGGCGACTAGCGCCCCTCCCCCAAACCGGGGCAAGACGGGGACACCGTGGTTCCCAAACCCGAGGGGGCCATCTCGAAACCGGAGATGGCCCAGGGTCAGTCGGGGTGCGAGGGATATGCTCTATGGGCAACCTTACACCCCGGCGTCTGTAGACCCGAGACGGCGTGCGGTTTTAGTCGGTTCAAGCCCGACATAATCGCCCCCGCTGGCCGGCGGGGGGGTATCCGAAGGGATTTCCGCACGATAAAAAAAAAAAAAGGTACGGCCGAATTAAGAACCTCCTCCGTCTTTTGCAGTTAGTTGAAAATAGTGTCAGTGTGACATGACAGTGTGTGAGTAGCTTTTAGCTGTACGTGGCGTAGAAGGTCCAACTGATAGGCAATCTGTAAAGGATAAAGAACGCAACAGTACATGAATACCAATGAATAGTGAACTTGGCGTAGGCGTCGGTAAGTGTACCAACTAGATCGATCGCCCGCTCGCTGATGCGTACAATGGCATGATACATTTTGCATTTTGATCAGATGCGCATACCAAATGTTTCATACCGGTATAAAAAAATGATAAAAACAGTATGTTTAAGGACCGTAAGGGCGAAACATAAATAACTGAAATGTTCGGTATAATATCACAGTGGAACTACATACAGTGGTTTATCGTTTTTGATGTTTTGCGAAAAGCCGCCGCTGTCTAGACATACACGATTTTCTTAGGGTTGTCACATTTGACATCCTCTGTGGCGTAGCGGTAGAGCATTTGACTGCTACGACAGGGGGCGCGGGTTCGATTCCCGCTCCATGCAAATATTTGTATGCATCAATATGTCTATGTATAATATGTGTTTACAAAAAAAAAAGTATATAAGTATGTTTATCCGCATTCTGGAACCCATAACTCAAGCTTGTTAAACTATGCTTACTTTGGGACTAAAAAGCGCTGTGTAGGTAGAATGTCGTAGAATATTTATTTATTTTATTTTTTAATTGATTAATGCAAGATATTGTCGGAAGGTTACGCGAATGTCACACATTGAAATAAAACTATTTTTAACGGGTTCTATCGCGATTTATTTGATCTTAATTTATATTTTACACTGATCCCGACGTTTCGGTTGCTTTTCAGCAGCCATGGTCACGGGGAAAATAAAGATGGTTGTTGTCTTGTATTTTGAAGTGTAAGTTATCTCAAAGTACCAGAACTATGTTGAATTGTTGATGTTACTATTTACGCAGAATGAGTTCACTGTCATGAAGTCTTGTCGATTCTCTTTCGCGAGTATCTGTGGTTTATCAAATCTTAAGTAATGTTTGGTCCCCTGTTCTGTGGTCTATGTGAACACGTGCAACAGGGGACCAAACATTACTTAAGACTTACTTAAACTTACTTAAGCTATTGAAATTAAAAAACATCCTAATTTTATTATTTTAGTAGAATGTACCACCAGCTTGGGACCCAGTCATTCACTTAATTAATTCCAAGAAAAATCAAAATACAACATGAATCTCGAGTCCATCGTCTTTCATCGCGAAATAAATGAGATATTCGTAATCAACGACCCCTAAAACCAAGAAAACCGATATCCATATTGATTTTATTGAAAAATTTATTTTCGCCATCTTTTATTGCAAAATGGATTTTAAGCGCTGTGTTGCAATTTACAAAAATAAAACACAGGTAAATTGAAAAATATTTAAAAATATATATTAGAAGCTCAAGATCAGTCCTTTCCATTTATTTTCTAAAGATAATTTCATTTTTCTGATTTTGACTTAATTTTGGAATTTTGTGGAATCTTTCGTTTTAGACCAGTGAATTGACCGCCTAGGTCCTACGATTTGACTCCGTTGGACTATTTTGTGGAGGTACGTCAAATCCGATAACCCAGCATCGGTTTAAGCACTAGAAGACAACATTACATGTGTTATCGGCGATATTCCAGCCGATACGTTCGAAAATGAGTTACTTTTTCCTTATTGAATTGGAAATTTGGACTTCACGTATAGATCACCTAAAACGTAGTCGTGGCCAACATTTACTGGAAATAATCTTTAAAACAAAAATGACAAGCATATTGAATAAATCACTTGTACTTTTCCACAATTATTTATTTATTTGAACCTTACCGGTTTCACCTTACGGCATTATCAAAGGTCTACAATGTTTTAAACTAAAAAACTACTATATAGTATTATATATTATATTATATATTATATATTATATATTAGTACTATATAGTAGTAAAAACTACTATATAGTATTATATATTATATTATATATTATATATTATATATTAGTACTATATAGTAGTTTTTTAGTTTAAAACATTGTAGACCTTTGATAATGCCGTAAGGTGAAACCGGTAAGGTTCAAATAAATAAATAATTGTGGAAAAGTACAAGTGATTTATTCAATATGTGTAGCAAGTTCCACCAAGTGCCATCAATCTCCAGTATAAACAAAAATGACAAGGATTGATTTTGAATCGGCAATAGTATTTTGTTACATTTTTAACAACTTTGTCTGTGTTTTTTTAGGGTTCCGTATCTAAAGGGTAAAACGGGACCCTATTACTAAGACAGAGTTACGGTTGAGATGCTGAGAGATGGACAAGGCGTGGTAGCTAGTCAGCTGTGCCTCCTTTTTGACCTTTGCTGGAGGAGCGACTGTGTACCAGGAGTCTGGTGCAAAGCCGTCATAGTACCGATGTATAAAGAAAAAAGGGTCACATCAAGACTGTAAGAATTACCGGAATATTAGCTTACTCAGCATCGTCGGCAAACTGTATTCAAAAATCTTGATGAAAAGAGTGATGAAAAGTTGTGGGATGTACAAGCGGGATTTAGGAGAGGAAGGGGATGCATAACGAAGTGTAGCCGAGAAATTATTAGCTCACAACCAAAAAGTCAATTATAAAAAGTATTGCGCTTTCGTAGATTTGGAAAAGGCCAAAGGCTTTACGATAGAGTGGTGAGGAATGAATTGTGGTCAACATTGTCTATGAATGGTGTGAGTAGCAGCTTGATACGAGCACTGAGATCTCTCTATGAGGGTTCCATTGCTTGTGTCAGGATAAACGGAGCTTGCACAGACTGGTTTAACATCCAAAAAGGTGTTAGACAGGGATGTGTGGCGTCGCCGGGACTGTTTGACTTATTTATAGACGATTGATTGAAAGAAATGAAAGAGAGTGTTTATGGATTAAGAATGAATGAATTGACCGTCAAATGCCTCCTGTACGCTGATGATCAAGTAATATTGACTTTATCAGAACAGGAGTTGCAGGTGATGGTTAACATTATGCATAGCGCCTTAACAAACAAAGGAATGAAAGTAAATGTAAGTAAGACGAAAGTGATGATTTTTGAAAGAGAGGAAAACATGACAAATTGTAGAATTCTGATTGAAGCAGAAACAGTAGAACAAGTGAAAGAGTTTGTATATTTGGGTTCAAAGTTTACGAGAGATGGAAAGTATGACTGTAATATTGAGCGAAGAGTTTTGGCTGGAAATCAAGTGAATGGGTCCTGCATAATTTTATGAGCACCTAGAAAGTATCAAAAGAGGCACTGAAGAAGTACTCGTCCCCACACTTGTATGTATAGTAGTGAATGTTGGGTGTGGCAGAAGTAACATGAAAGTAAACTGATTGCTATTGAAAGTCTGAGAAGTATAGCTGGAGTGACCCTGATGGACCGAGTGAGGAACAGCGTGATAAGGGAACGTTGTGGTATGGTAGAAGATGTAGTGACCAAGATAGAGAATAGGATGCTTATATGGTTCGATCCTGTAGAAAGGATGGAAAACGGAGATTAACTAAACAGATTTATGAGGCGAAGGCTACTGGGCAACCCGGTAAAGGTCGGCCGAGGCGTACGTATGCCACTCAGATCGAGGACATTTTGTTGAAAGGCCAGGTCAGATGTATCCGTAACCGGCGTGCATGTATGAAAACAATTATGAAAGTGGAAGAAGCGAAACGCGTATGCCAAGATTGTAGCAAGTGGAAAGATGTTGTCTGAGTGGAAAGATGTGGATTTTCTTTAGAAAAGCCCTATTGCTATCGAGTTGTCGTCGACGTCGTCGGTGTCTTCGACGTCGTCGACGTCGTCGTTGCCAATTTTCTGTCACGGTTTTGGGTATGAAGGAGATGGAGGAGAGGAGATGATCGACGTCGACGACGTCGACGACGACAACTCGATAGCAATAGGGCTTTTCTAAAGAAAGTCCCTAATAATATAATATCAAACGACCTCTGTGGCGTAGCGGTAGAGCGTTCGATTGCTAAGTCAGAGGTCGAGGGTTCGATTCAAAAAGAATGTTTATGTAAAATTTGAAGTAGATTGGACTAACGAATCACATTGTTCTATACAAGGTTTACCCCCCTTTTTCACCCCTTTAGGGGCAGAATTTCGTATAATCCTTTCTTATTGGATCACCACGTTATATACAAAGAAAACAAGGGCAAAGGATTTTATACGTATAGATAGATGGTACGGAAACCTTCGTGCGCGAGTCCGACTCGCACTTGGCTGGTTTTTTTTTTATCCCTTAACGAAAAACCTATTTATTATTTAATTACCACTTACTTTTCTTCCGTGTACGGATCTTGAAGAAATTTCAAATTCTCATTTAAACGAGATGTCATACAGTCAATCATTTTCTTATACAAAAAAGGTTGTTCATTATTAATAAATTATTTATTATATAGAATTTAAAGAAGAACAACCCTGAGTCGTTAGTACCGAGTAAATGTATGGCTACTCAGTACGTTACCTCGCCTCCATACCATCCCGCTTACCCCGTACGATTGATCTGTCTAGACGGCTCGGTCAAACGACTGTAAAGATAGAGTTCATTCGACTACTGTGATAATATCATGTTCATAGGACACCTTTTATGTTGGATTACATAACTGAAAATTGACATCATAGACTGCAATTCGAAATGTTTATTGTGAAAGTCCTTCCAGTGCGTTCATCTCTTCTAAAAATAAAACAAGTAGTTGTTTCCTCTTTTTATATAACAAAGCCCCACTAAAAATACCCTTTAGTCCGTGAACAGATCCAGACTCTATTCTATAATTTTACAAACGTTAGTACGATGATATGACGCAATTTACGGAAGAAATTGTGACTATGACAATACTCGACATCATACACTAGCTAGTTGGAGCTAGCCACTAAATAACGTGATGCTAGACATCATCACACAGACCATCGCTCGAGCTGAAAATGAAAAACTGATAGTCCCGCTGCGGCATAACTTCGAATAAATTGTGATTGTATCAAAATTCGCCATGTCGATAAAAACCACCACACCACAAATGTTTAATAACATTAAGCTTTCGTTTTGTATATACGGTCAGTGACGAACATAATATGTTATCTGTTTGTTGCACTACATGTCTTTGACCTATAAAATCTATAACGATGCTATATGTAATAAACTCATCATTTCATAGCGCCATTAGATAATGGTTTTCTCCCTAATCTGAAGCCTACTCCTCCCCGGGGTCAATTTAAAGTGTTTGCGCAGACATAATTATTTCGTCGCAACATCACTATCAATAACATGAGTGGTTAGTTATCATTGTTTGTTTACAAGTACTGATAAAGTGAAGGATTTATTTGCATTTGATTTAGGTCGCAATGATCTATTGGTGAGATATGCACTTCAAGGTTTTTTTCAATGACTTATCGCTTTTAAATAATTTCTGAGGTCAAAATGGACGCACAAGGAAGGATGAGCTCAGGTGACAAGTTCACCTTAAATTAGACAATTTATTCTTTCTAGGCTTGAGAACGTATAATAAGCTCTGCGTCCACCTGAGATGTATTAAAATGCCTTGTACAATACCGCCCGTAAACACAATGTAATCATGTAAATTGAAATGAAATGCACTGTGATAAAACTGCTTGAGGTGCAACCACATATATATATTCTGTGGTACAACTAAGTAAACATCTGCAGCCGCATGAGAACCGGTTTGGTTTTCGTGCTGGGTTGTCCACCATAGCTACGGTACTGTGTCTCAAGCAGACCGTCAAGCACTGCAGGAATACACCTGTCTATGCATGTTTTCTCCTTATGTCTAGAGCTTTTGACCTGGTCTCCTATGATGTACACTGGGTACTGGTCAGATTAATCAAGTCAAATGGGCGGGGACACTGTCAGAACCCTTTAGGTTGAAATGTGGGTTTGATATACGGGGGGCTAACATCTCTTTTCTCTTTTTAACCTGTACATTAATGCACTGATCGACGCGCTCAGCGGGCAGCACGTTGGCTGTCATACCGATGGCGTTAGTGTCAACAATTTAAATGACGCAGATGACATGGTCCTGCTGAGCGCGTCGGTCAATGGTATTAGGTCAATGCCGGTTACATGTGACCAGTACGCTCTTCAACACGGCTTAAGGCGAGGGTATGCAGGGACTTTATGTATTTTCGGCATAGCAAAGTGGTTTAGTGGCTAACTGCCACTAAGCGATTTGGATTTATCTGAGTATGCTGAAGGAGTACATTAAACCTGGCATGACCCAACTGTTACAGGCCACCTTACCTTATTACCGCCTGACAAAAGACTTTTACGTACTTTTTTCAAGCGGCCAAAAACGGCCAACGATTGCTTCATGCTAGCTTCTGTAATGCCTAACGCCTGCGACATACCCAGGTATTTATTAGTGTTTACCTGTGTTTTGTGGAATCTGAGAGCTAAACCCCATCAGATTCCACAATCTCTTTTTACATGCATGAACGCACATTTGTCCACACCGAATTCCATCCTGATAGAGTCACTAAAGGTTTCGATCACCTTTAATAACGCCATCAGTTGGGAATTGTTGGAGGCAAATAATTTAAGATAAGATCTATGTAAAGGAGGTAGAATATAACCTGACCACCTCTCCGCAATCGCCAGTCTAATCCTGAACTCTCCAGTATATAACTGAGAGGGTTCAGTGCCAGACAAAACCACAATGGACTAAGAATATCGTCCTGGAATATGCCCCGCTCTATCCTTATCAGCCCGCCGTTTTCGCTTTTATTATTATTATTAAAAAAAGCGGCCAAGTGCGAGTCGGACTCGCCCATGAAGGGTTCCGTAGCAGCAAGTAACAATAATGCTTTTTTTTAAATTTTATATTTGAGTTGTTGAATGAAAGGTAAATTGCGTTTTACGATTTATGACGTATTATAAAAAAACTACTTACTAGATCTCCTTTAAACCAATTTTTGGTGTAAGTTTACATGGTAATGTACATCATATATTTTTTTTAGTTTTATCATTCTCTTATTTTAGAAGTTACAGGGGGGGACACATTTTACCACTTTGGAAGTGTCTCTCTTCCAAACTATTCAGTTTAGAAAAAAATTATATTAGAAACCTAAATATCATTTTTGAAGACCTATCCATAGATACGACACACGTATAGGTATGACGAAAAAAACATTTTTGAGTTTCAGTTCTAAGTATGGGGAACCCCCAAAATTTAATGTTTTTTTTCTATTTTTGTGTGAAAATCTTAATGCGGTTCACAGAATACGTCTACTTACCAAGTTTCAACAGCATAGTACTTATACTTTCGGAGAAAAGTGGCTGTGACATACGGACGGACAGACAGACAAACATGACGAATCTATAAGGTTTCCGTTTTTTGCCATTTGGCAACGGAACCCTAAAAACGAGGTCTATAGGTAACTTGTTGTATCGCACAGCGCTGACGCTTACTTACTCGTCAAGTCATTCAACGACCTCTTCACGAATAACAGTAGGAAGTTTTGAAGAAAATCTTGTATCTAAAATCAATATCTCACAGTTCAGTTCTGGGGCAAAATACCGTTTTAAAGCAACGGCCAGACAGCCAATTATGAATTTCAGCATAAAAGAATGTCAACTGATGAGTAAACTTTTCTCAATCTGTACCACAACATGAATACATTGTTAATTTATTTTTTCAATACGGGGTTGTCAGCGGTGCTTCCCAAAATGTTCTGAATCTCAAGTACTTTTTTCTTTTCGTACCGAAATCACCACGGATTCAGATAATTTTCTATTAGATCATAAATTTATTCGATATCGAGAAATTGTTACGCAAAAATATTGACAATTCCATGTCTGATCTATTGATCTTATCTTTTTTTTTGATCGGTCGGCGCAACATGTGTGCTTTTTTAATTTATTTCTGCTTGCAGTCATCCCAACATTCACTACCTTCCCGGCCATATCATCATTCACACAGTCCATCCATCATCAATCTCCTATTAGGTCTTCCTATCCTCTTGTAACAATCCACTTTCATACTTAATATCTTCTTTACGAAATTACTTTCATCCCTCCGCATTTCATGTCCGAAACAGAACAAGTGATTTCCTCGTGACTTACCCTAATGTACACATGCAGCATCCTTCACCATAACGGGCCAGCTCTCCGATCCATATAGGACAGCATACCGGATCTTATGTTTTATCACTTTGTAAGGATAATGCGCGCCAGCTTAATACCTTTAAACGAAATTCTTGTATATAATATATAATCTGACTCTGAAACGGCTCCAACAATTCTCATGAAATTTATTATAGCATGGGTTTAGGGGGACATAAATCGAACTAGCAAGGTTTCAATTTTAGAAAAAAAAAAAACCCATATATTAATAAATAACAAGTGTGAGTTGTGAGGTTTGCATTATTTACATTCATACTGCCAATGTCAAACACATTATAATGACTAAATTTATACTCGATTGCAGTTGACGGATGTAATAGTATTAAATTCTAATTTTAAATTTTATAAACGGTGCCTATATTGAAACAAAACAACCTTAATAACGCTCAAATTTGGCGAATTGCGGTCGATAGTACTATAAGTTTATATTCGGTTGCACTCGCTTTAACTAAATTAAGAAACCAACAACCAAATTTATTTCACTCCGTATAAAGGTTATAAATATTTTCCTTGACCGAAATTCAGGTGTTCCATGTCATGAAGATTTGGTGCGAGGTAAATTTCGAAATCAAAATATTGATGGTCAACATTACATTGATTACATCATTATTGTTTTATCATACTACCTACATATTATAGAAACTTTCATTTTGCGTATTTCATTGCAATTATCCCCATTAATTTTTATTTGTAGTTTATCATCTAACCTTGATTTGTTAGTATTTCTAATTCACATTTGTAAATTTATATATTCCTAACTTTTTTTTACGTGTCGAATCCCCCACGGGCTTCACCCCATCGGTGATATATTCCTAACTTTCTATATATAGGATAAATATTTTAGTTGCTCGTTTAATAGTAGTTGTAAGCCACAGCTTTCGTGTGAGGTTTCATTTTATTATATCAATATTCATTTAATTTCAGCTTATCATATTAAGATCCCTTTAAACTTTAATGTAGAATAGAAAATCTATAGGTTCCTACTTTAGATAAACTTGATGTCTTTAGCAATACCTATATTTATACGTCACCAATATAATCAGGCGTGACACGGTTAAATTGAAAATATAAGACTATTAGTTCATAACTTCTCAATTTAATCGATTGTAAGAGGAAACTTACGTATCACGAAGTGTTCATTGGAAATTGGAATCCTAAAATAATATAATACCGAACTTGTATGGTGAAACTTTCGGAATTTATTGATATATTTTGTTTAAGCGAACATCCCACACCTTCTGATTTCGAAAGCTTATATATGTAAGCATTGTATAAATATGGACACAATAAACAAGTAAATAAAAACTTATTATGAAATATTTTGCGAAATTTAAATAAGATAAACGATGCGCCATATACTTAACACAGGTTTTGACCGACATCGCTTTTATAGTGGGTTGTTTTGCAATTATGTAGAGTAGGTAACCAAAACAAACCGTGGCTTCGGATAACAATAGTTTCGTCCTTGATCTTTTCATTACGTCAGACTAGTTCAACTTGAAGATGAACCCTTTTTTTTCGTGCGGAAATCCCTTCGGATATCCCCCCGCTGGCTAGCTGGGTGGGTTAACTTGAAGGTGAACCCCAGTGATTAAATATTCTTCATTTATGAATGACTGTCTGATTGTGATTATGCAGCAACTCTACTTGTAAGGGATTGTAATACATCTATAAATATAATGGACTAAACAGGAATTGAGATGCGAGTTTATTGATGGGCCTTACTTGAAGTTATTTAAAAACTATGCATTTTCGATTGTTTGCAGAAAACTGTGCTAGACAGCATATCACAGGATGACCCTGGGTTTACGGGTGATGGCTACACCTCCTTAGCTATCATATACGCGACGCTGGCGCTTTGTAATTGGATGGCACCTTCTATCATTACCATCACGGGACCAAGAGGAGCCATGCTTATTGGAGGAGCTACCTATGTGTAAGTGATAAGCTTTTGATTTTATATAGTAGATGATTAAGATCATTGCTAGCGCCCTATCCATCCGTTTGTAGGGCACCTTACCCTCTATTCTTCTTGAGAAACGTTCACCAGTGATCGGCTTTTTTTTTTCTCGAAGATCCACGGTTTTTCGCATCCAGGCATACCTCCGACTGGGTAAGTCATATTCCTGATCGGACCATATCCTGTACCACCACCAACCGTAAACAGAAAACATTCACCGCTCCAAAAGAAACTTTCGTTTCATATCTATGCATCTATTGATCTATTGATCTGATGATTCTATTGATCAAAGGAACATGTGGAGAAAACAAGTAAACCAAACGTCCCACGTGTAAGTTACTAGGTTTTTCGTTCTGTTGCTCGTATCTCGTACCATGTTGTTTATTAATAGGTAGGTATTACCTACACGCACGAAAAAAAAAAAAAACAAAGAAAAAGGTATTACCTATATATTCTGTGATATTATTCTACTTATATCTGCTACTAGCTGTTGACTGCAGCTCCGCCCGCTTGGAATTTTGATCCCGTTTCCGCGATCCACACCAACATATTCCTGGGAAAAAAGTAGCCATGTGTTTTTATTAACCAGTCCTTGAAAGCTGGAATAAACTACTAAGCGGTAGTGTTTTATGATGTTCTGGAACTACCGTCCCTTGGGTTGGGTATTGATACCCACAATAATGGACGCAGTGACAGTTGGCTATGCTTCCATTAAAGCTTCTTCGCCATCCATGGGGTCGCAGTAGTTTTTTATTATGCTAATGGTTATCCATTTAATAAAAAGTATTTTCATTACTAGGCTATGAAAAAACTGTTTTAAGAATGTCCTATACCGGTGGCGGCGGCGTGTAGGTATAGATCATTAAATCTAATACTTTAAACGAGCAATTCTTGATTTTCATGAAATTTAGTATACCTACAGGGGGTTTTCGGTAGCGAGAAATCGCTAGATCGGCCTCTGTGGCGTGGCGGTAGTGCATTCGACTGCTACTACAGGGGGCGCGGATTCGATTCCCGCTCAGTGCAAATATTTGTATGAATGAATATGTCTATTTGCATTGGGCTGGGTGTTTCTATGTATAATATGTATGTATTAACAAAAAAAAGCATATAAGTATGTTTATCCGCATTCTGGAACCCATAACACAAGCTAGTTAAACTATGCTTAGTTTGGATCTAGAACGCGCTGTGTAGAATTTCGTAGAATATTTATTATTATTATCTAGGTTTCATTTCTAGAAAACGTCAAAAAAACCCCAGATATTTATGAATTAAACGAGTAGCTCATAATTTTCACTTATCTTTCCATTTATATTATTGCTTTTTCGAACCGCGTAATTATTATATAATTAAACAATCATCAACTACGGATGCTGCACTTTCTTCTATTCATCATTATAATAAATATAACTAACGTATACTCTTTAGTGTGTAATATTACAAAAATTAAGTAATAATTTAAAATCGAATTGGAATAATACATTTTTCTACTTCCTAGAAAAGTAATTAGGGAATGTAGGGATGTAGGGATTCAATCACTATAAACTTTGCTTCAGTGTAGCTTTTTTATTACATAAAGTATAAATTATATAAGCCAGCAGTCAGTATTATACAATAGTGTTTCATGTACTTAGTGAGTAGCCAGTGTTGTATAATAGAATTTTATGTAATGCTAAACGAAGTGGGTGTATAATACACCTCTGCCTACCCCTTCGGGGATACAGGCGTGAAGTTATGTTATGTTACTAAACGAAGTAATCAATTGTTCGTAAGCTGTCAACATGTATGAAGGTTTCAGGAACTGTCAAACATACGCCTGTTCCCCGTATCTACACTCGGGTGCAATGAAATCGCACATGTGACTTTTTTTGCAAAATATTAATTATTATTCTTTTAATAAGGAAATTCTTAGTTAAGAGAGGTAGGACATGACGGTATTCCCGTCCAACTGAGCAGTCCGACTGGGGAAGTACCTCCGCCCTACAGAATACCGCGGCCATAATAACCTCGTGTTGTGTTCCCGGCGGTGAGTAGGGTAGCCAGAGCTCACTGAGAGTTTTTGTGCTGTCAGAGGGAAGAGTCTTCCTTCTAACAGCACAAAAACTAAAAAAGAAGGGAGAGGCGGGAGTAGCCTTTGGTCTTCCCGGAAGACTAAAGGCTATTCCTGCTTTGCAATTTCTTTTTTTTAGGGTCGGCAGCGCGAGTGTGACGCCCCTGGTGTTGTACACGTCCATAGGCCACGGTGACCGCTTCCCATCAGGTGGGCCGTGAGCTTGTCTGCCACCTGAGTGATATAAAAAAAAAATTTTTTTTTTTTTTTCATATGGAATTAAAGCTTGTTTCAATACCTATTCAATGATACCAAAATAAGCCGTTATAAGTTTATCCTATTGCCAAAAAGTAATGACAACAAAAAACCCGAAAATTACTCCCTTTGGTCACCGCAGTTTGCCAGATTAATTGCATAAAAGGGCATGGTTTGAGTCAAAAGTCACCAGGAATAGGAAGCAGGAAAGGACGTCCAGTGAATATAGCTGCATTTATCAGAAGAAAATGGATACTACTCCAGAAAAAGCCGCTCAAGTCGTTGCTCTAATTGAAGCGGGCCAGAACCACAGTGCTGTAGCTCGACAGCTGAATATCAGCCGATTTTCAGTTCGTCGTGTGTACCAGTGCTATCGGGAGACTGGTGACTTTGAACGACGACGAAGATCTGGTCAAGTCAGAGCTACATCTCCAAGAGGTGCATGAAGTGGAAGTCAGCCGGTGGACGGTCAGAAGAAGACTTGCTGAAGGTGGCCTGACTGCGTATAGGCCAGCAAACGGCCCTAAATTGACGCCAGCTTACCGACAGGCCCGTCTTCGATTTGCACAGAAACATGTGGACTGGACGGTCGTCCAATGGTGAGCAGTACTGTTCTCAGACGAGTCCAGGATGTGTTTTTATGGTAATGAGGACGTTCTACGGAAGGCCTACTAGAGATTTACCCAGTGTTGGAGCTACAAACTGCGCTCAAGTAGGAATGGGATGCTATCCCACAAGACTCTATAAAGCACTTAATAGAGTCGATGGAAAACTGGTGTCGAGCGATAATTCGGGCCAGAGGGGGTAACACTTCTTATTAACAATGATATTTTTAGTAATTTTTTTTTTAATTAATCATTAATGGCCACACCTTTTAATAAAGTTGAATTTGGTGTTGATGTTTTTTTTTTGGAGTAGGGTAAACTTATAACGGTTTATATGGTATCATTGAATAGGTATTGAAACAAGATTTAATTCCATATTAAAAATAATAGAATTTCCTTATTAAAAGAATAATAATTATCTAATATTTTGTAAGTCCTAAGTTAACATAACCAATTAGATAGTCTGATGCACATGACGATTATGTATATGTTCAAAAATTAAAAATGACAAGTAATAAATTAGTAATCAAAGTATTGGCTATTAATGTTGATGTAATTTTTTAATTTCCATTGCCTACTTTCCTTTTACGGAAATCGATTAACTCTATAAATGGCTTTTTTCACCACCACATGGAATTTAAAATTCTTACCTTTTTTTTTTTTTTTTTATACTATGGCGATCCCAATAATTCCGCCAACAACTCAGTTTTTATACTGATCAAAATAACGTGTGAAAGTACAAGTGTAAAATTATCCATACAAACAGTTAATTTGGAAAAGCGGCCAAAAGGTTTATAGTGTGTTGAAGTACCTGAAAAGAAGAGACAACATTAAAGCAAACATAGTGTTATGTGGTAGAGCAAACGAACACAGTTTTACAAGTTAATATTGTTAGAGTCTATAAAGTGACATAACATATAAATTAGTAATTCTTACCTTGTAAAATTATCCAGATAATTATCCAGATTCAGAAATAACGTTAATCAGTTTTAAGTCGAAGCTTCTGTCATTTTGATCCGGTCCAATGATAGAATGATTTTAACAATTGAAAAGTCTCTTTCGGTTGTTAGACAGCAATTTTTTACGTCGTTATTTGCGATTCTTCGCAGTATACGTCTAATTGTTACCACAGTTTCGTCACGATTTTGTTGTTGTTCAGTGAGTTCATACTGTATACACTAGCAACCTTTTTTGGCTGTTCAGTTTGAGGTATCAGTAGCATTATGTCACTTGCTGTTGCGAATTCCAAAGTTCTTTGGGATAAATCAGCTTCCGCTATGAGTTTCCGTTGTCGTTGTCGAGTTCGTTTCCGGCCACAGAGCTCGTTACAACTTTCCAAAAGTGAATATGTAGATAAAAGCAATAACACAATGTGCGTTCACATGCGGTACCAATTCCATAAACGTCGTTGATTTTACTTTCCGTCTGTGTTGCGTGCATAACGGATTTTACATGGTAATAGAAACAGTAATATCATAGAAAAATATAACGGGAGAAGATAAGCAGTGATTTATAAAAGAAGTGTCGTAGATATCATTTAGAATACTTCTTGTAGAATATTGGTAACCGATTAGTCAGTTGTGCTTTGTCCCGTGGTGTCCATTATGTTTTAGCTCACATAACTGTTTATTACCTTGCGCATGCAGCATTATATGCGATGTGCGTTGTGTATGCATTTTAAGTAAGCTCAAAATGATTTTGTATAGGTGTTTTATTATTGTAAATTTTCGTAATAGATTAAAATCGAATGGGAATGTAGTAAATAAATAAATTTAAAAGATTACTTCAAGCCTTATCTAACTAGCTTACACTGTCAATAGTTCTGACGTAATTATTTTTGTTCAGTAAGTAATTCTTACTAGGACATGTAGTCGATGGTCGTCTGGTGTGTTGGAATACGAGCACTCGGTTAAACCTCTCTTCGTTTAGATAAATAGATTTTGTGACGTCGACAAGCTCGACTACGTAGAGCGGGTTGCGTGGGTGTGTCGTACGACACACCCACATACAATACGGTTTTGAGTTCAGCAATGTAGTGAAGAACTTTTTCGTACAATTTACTCCTGCTGAATATGATAGGAATGTACTGTAGTGACAGTGGTAAATATTTCATAACCCTATTAAGATAAGGTTCTTCTCACTTTATCATTTGTATATACCTACCTACCTACTTTTTCAGTTATCAAATCATAATTATACTGACAACAGTAAGAATGAGATGATTTCATACCTCGTTATTTCATGCTATTTCTGTACGTCCGGTTATTTATTATTGATAGTAGGAGTCATTCTATCCATTCCTGTACGTTTCATTTTACGGTCACTGAGTATTAAAAAATTAAATGCCTTGTAAAGCCACAACATTAACATTAATTAGGTATTTATTAATTCTACAGGGTCTAAAATAAAACAAGCGAATGTTGGACATTCTAATCGCCCGACTACGACCTTGGCGCCAGAGGCGTGGCAGGTGATCGAAATAATAGTCAGGTCGTCATCAGGCCATTTTGCTGCTTTACATGTCCTTTTTTGAATTAAATGTAAATGCTAGGTGTTACTTAAATGACGTGCTTAAATGTTATCATTTTTTAACCGTTCCTGTTATAGAAATGCACTGCTATAAGGTATCCATACTTTACACGCCTTACCGTAGTACCTACCTTTGAGTTTGGGCTCCTAAGTTGATCTCGATAAGTATATTTTGCGGACAAATGGTAATAAAGGTCTGATGATGATGCCGAACGGTGATGAAGGAAATTAGTCCTCGAATTTGGACTTGTGAAATTTTGTGTCGATGAGTATTTTGTTGAGTGACCAAAGTCTTAAGAAAGTAATTCTTAATTATTAGCAATGCAAACCCCTAGAGTTTGAGCTAGATAGATTGATATGGTTGTAGATGAGTTGTTTTTGACAGACCGTGATTCTAGCTTAATGATAAAATCAGAGGTATGAAATTAGTTTGCAGAAAAATATGGCAATCAGCATCTCATTATGATGTGAAATGGTGATTAAAGTCATTTCTCCTTACCTTAACTTTAATAATAATAAATAAATATAACCCAAACTAAGCATAGCATAAGCTTGTCATATGGGTTCTAGAATGCGAATAAACATACTTAAATACTTTTTTTTTGTAAATAAATACATATTATACATAGAAACACTCAGACCAATGCAAATATACATATTTGCACCGAGCGGGAATCGAACCCGCGACCTTTGGCTTAGCAGTCGAATACACTACCGCTACGCCACAGAGGTCGTCACTTTGGATTTTCTATTTTGCTGGCTTGCTTGTAATGATCTATGTATGGTTCTGGCATTGATATTTATAATAATTGTAACGCAACGCTAAATCGTAGTACGAAATTGATCAGATTCCATTATGGTCACGAAATTGACAGAATACAGTCCTCAGTTCTAGTCCGGGCGTCCGTCCACGAGGTTTATTCGTGGTGTCAACATTTCCCCTATGTAAGAATTTGTACCCTAGAGTACACATAAGCAAGCTATGCTTATGTATACTCTAAGATTTGTACCAATTTTTTTTTAACGCGCTAATCGTTCGTTATTTGTGCTAACTAGTTTCCAGGTTGAACTATTATTTAAAAAAACGACTTTTTGTTCAAGGAATTTTTTTATTAAGTGGCATTTTTGCATATTATTTTGTTGGCGCATATAAATGACGGCTGTGATATCACGCTGAAGACGTAAACACATTCCGCCAAAACTATGTTGATGAAGAACTGCCCTAACTCTTAATGAAATTGTAGAGTGACCGTTTGTAGTCTACTTTGCCGGGAAACTCGCAGGCTCACAGCAACTTGTGGCCAGTCCAGGGCCACTAGGTCTTAGTATCTGTTGGTATTATGATGTTCTACTTTAAATCTCAAACGAGTACCCGCTATTACGACTATCGCCTACTATAACTTTACTTTTACAATTAAAAAATAATTATAAAACGTAGTGAAAACGGTCATAACGTGGTCATTTACCTGCACGTTTTATCGGCACAGTGGAATTTCGTTCAAGGAACATTACTGATCAACGTCGGTGTTGTATGCAGTAGGTATCCGTTCGTAAACCTTCACTAGCTTAGTACACGTCCCCACAAGGTCGGTCGTTGATTTTGTTATGGATTTTAAATCACCTTTCATTTATTTATAACAATGCATTGTTTATTTATAACAACAATTCTGAAACAGTGTATATAATAATAATATAATACAATAATAAAATAAAAAAATATAATACTGTGTTTCAGAATTTTTCATCATCATCATCACATCAGCCGTAGGAAGTCCACTCCTGAACATAGGCCTCCCCCATCGACTTTCATTTTGATCGGTCTGTAGCGGCCTGCATCCACCGAGTCCCTGCATGCGCTCTTTGCTAGGTCGTCTGTCCACCTTGCAGGAAAGAAAAGAACATTTTAGAAGAATAAAAATCTCATAGTGATGTCTTCAGGTAGGAAGACCTCCCTCCTACCTGAAGACATCACTATGAGATTTTTATTCTTCTAAAATGTTCTTTTGTAGACCATTCATTATTTGGACACCCGCTTTTGCCTATGGTTGTGAATAGGGCCGTAGAGGTGTGTAGAGGGCCCTACCAGTATCCTTGTGGTTCAAGCCAACCTCAACTGCAAGTCATTGCACCAGCTAAATCGCCTGCTCGGTATTGGACAGATTCGGGATTAACGGACGACGCTCTGGCGCAAGCTTTCTTTTCAGGGTTGGCAGGTCAGACAGACGTAGACGGGCAGTCGCTCCCGGAAAAGCCGACATACCATTCAGAAACAATAAGCTGACCTCGGGCTCTAAAGCGATAACTTTGGATGCGACTGAGAAACCACTATAAGGAATAATTATTTTTTAAACACTATCCTACTTGGGACTAAAACCGTACTAGGAAGCCATTAACTTCGTAAAGTAATTGTAATTAACGCAGTTACCTAGAAATTAAATATTTGAATAGTTAAATATTTCTTATATAAAAAATGGAAAATAAATAAAAAGAAATGTAAAAATAAATGTACTTACGTAAGCACGGTAAACTAATTCCTTAATGTTTGAGGTGAAAAAAAAAAGCGGCCAAGTGCGAGTCAGACTCGCCCATTAAGGGTTCCGTAGCAGCAAGTAACACGATAATGTTCTTTTTTTAATTTTTATATTTGAGTTGATTGAATGAAAGGTAAATTGCGGTTTACGATTTATGACGTATTAAAAAAAACTACTTACTAGATCTCGCTCAAACCAATTATCGTTGGCAGTTTACATGGTAATGTACATCATATATTTTTTTTAGCTTTATCATTCTCTTATTTTAGAAGTTAGGTACAGGGGAGGGGACACACATTTTACCACTTTGAAAGTGTCTCTCGCGCAAACTATTCAGATTAGAAAAAAAAAATATATTAGAAACCTCAATATAATTTTTGAAGACCTATCCATAGATACCACACACGTATAGGTTAGATGAAAATATTTTTTTTTGAGTTTCAGTTGTAAGTATGGGGACCCCCAAAATTAATTGTTTTTTTTTTCTATTTTTGTATGAAAATCTTAATGCGGTTCACAGAATACATCTACTTACCAAGTTTCAATAGCATAGTTCTTATAGTTTCGGAAAAAAGTGGCTGTGACATACGGACGGACAGACAGACAGACATGACGAATCTATAAGGTTTCCGTTTTTTGCCATTTGGCAACGGAACCCTAAAAAACAGAACTTCACGCCTGTATCCCCGATGAAATATTTAGGAAAGACGTTCTCTGGTTCTCCGCGTATCGTACTGTTTTTTTTTAACAAGAATATTAGTTACTGAAATTACTAGTATTCTCCCTAGCCTAGCCCCGAAGAGCCACTTTTACTGTCCATTACTGGTTAGGATCCCTAAGAATACGGAGATGGCAAACCCGTCCACCCCCACGCTGTCTCTCCACACCATAGTGCCTTCTGCACCAGCGTCACCCCTAAAAGAAGGAAGAGAGAGGGCATTTTCTGACCCATAAACTATCGATAAGTAGGTACTTACCTTGAGGGGTGTGTGTTGGGTAACCTCCTCGAGTGTCGCTCCGATTCCGATCCCGCTGCAGTCCGGGGGGAACGGAATCGGAGCGGCCGGTACACCCTGGGTGGCGGTCAATGGCTTCCCCTTCACCCCTTCATAGGGTTGGCATTGATCGTCGGCCAATACCCAACGTGGCGGGAACACATCGCTCTCCGTACTCCTCTGCTTTCAGAGGAGACAGGATGACCGATGCTGTTAGTGGTGAGATGGCCCAGGGTCAGCCGGGGTGCGAGGGATATGCTCTATGAGTAACCTTACACCCCGGCGTCTGAAGACCCGAGACGGCGTGCGGTTTTAGTCGGTGCAAGCCCGACATAACCACCCCCGCTGGCCGGCGGGGGGGTATCCGAAGGGATTTCCGCACGATAAAAAAAAAAAAAAAAAAAGGTACTTACCTTGAAATAATACTTCAATAATAAAAGTGACAATAATAGTGTAAAGAAATGAAATAAATTAACACAGACTTAGATTGCTGCACATAAGCAATGAGAAAACCGGCTTGTGATTAATAGATTTAACCACGTTGAAATTTCCAACACGGAAAATAAGCGGATCATGACTTTCACTACACTCTATGGCAAATGTTGTGTTTTACGTTATAATTCTGAATAGTATTGCACAAGAAACGAGTTTCTAACATAAAGGTATCTACTTACTACTATTTTTCTGCTGCGAGTTATATTTTTCCCTAGATCGTGTAGAACCTCTATATTATTTATACTTCGTTTGCGCTATTTTAGTCGAGACATTTACCTTGTAAAATAATTATTTGCTTCTTTAAGTAAAATATTCTTTACAAAAAATAATTAACTTTAATAAAAATAAAAATAAGGTTCGCTTTATTGGTGTTTTGACTGTTTTCTCCTTTCTCCTACACACTAGTGAACGGCTTGTGTGGTGAATGAATAACTACGTAGGTAGTTTGCGGTACCGGTTAGTTGAGTGTACTGAGTTTATCGAGCTCGTAAATTGCAGCATTGTAAATAACGTTAACCTTTTCTAACATTAGTATAAGTAAAATGAATTAGCTGTATCGGTGGGTTTTTTTTTTTTTACGTGCGGAAGTCCCTTCGGATACCCCCCGCTGGCCAGCGGGGGTGGTTATGTCGTGTCTCGACTAAAACCGCACGGTGTCCTCCCCAAATGTCCGTTGCCGGGCACCCCGGGTAAGCCCTCGAAAGGATAACCCCAGGGTTGCCGGCGGACTTTGGCCGCCATAGCGGCCTCGCCTGGTGGGGTCGGGTTTTATCCCGCTTCGGTGAGTTGGCAGGCGTGTGTAGGGCACACACGACACGGGTCCGCCACGGCCTGCTTCTGTAAGGACGGCGAGTCGGCCAACTGCCGTCCTCAGGCCCCGATCATGGAGGTCGGTAGTCCCGGGCGTAGATGAGTCTGCGGCGTCCTCGCCGCAGACTGCGAAACTCGGGGGGCAGGGTTCTCTCCCGCTCCCTCTCCGCCGTCTCTTTCGCGCGCATTACCTGCTCGCAGAAAGAGGCGGCGGCGTGCCACTTGCTCCCGTCGGAGACCACGGCCCTCACCATGGTCTCCAACGAGAGAACGTCCACGCCCAGGACCGCAACGAGATCCCGGCGTTGACTCGCCCACGCAGGGCACTCCACCAACGTGTGGAGCGCCGTGTCTTCGCCAGGATCCTCGTAGTACTGGCACTGCGGCGTTGTCTCCCGGTGGATGCGCCACAGATACTTACCGAAACACCCGTGTCCGGTAACCATCTGGCACATCCGGTAGGAGAGGTCCCCATGGTCCCTCTCCAACCACTCCTTCATGATCGGTCTCACCGCCGCAATGGTGGATTCCCTCCACCTTGGGTGCTCAAGTCGCACCCTCCATGTCTCCATGAGTTCCTGGCGGAGCAGGGACCGCTGAGCCCTGATTTCTCGGGGCACCGGCCTATGGCCCAGCTCCAGCGCCTCCTTGCGCCACTGGTACAGCAGCGCAAGGGCTCTCGCTTCCAGGTCCCATGGAGGGGTCCCGGCTAGGAGACATGCCGCCTCGACGGAGATCGTGCGATACCCCCTGATGACTCTGACGGCCATCGCTTTTAACGGGCTGTTTAATACAGCCACGTTGCGGGCCGCCAGAGTCTTGTATCGGTGGGATACCATAATGTTTGACTTTTCCAGTTCCCTACTATTGGGACTCTTGTTTTGTCGGCCCGGGATAGCGAGGTTGAGGCCGAGTGATACTCGGTGACACTAAAGGTGACCTTAACTAATTAGAAATTCAAAACCCATTTCTTTTGACATAAAGTATATTTATATCTCTGTCGGTTTTTCTCTATTCTTCTCTATTTCTCCTCCTCAAACTGATTTAGGTACATTCGAATTCTCTCTTCATCGTGGTTATGGCTTGCCGTCTGTGTCGGTTCCATTCATTATAGCTTATTTGCTGAATATTCGATTTGGTACTAATACGAGTATCAAGGAAAATATCAGCTAACCAACAATTGAACTCCACATTACATCGAAATGTGTTATTATCGAGGCGCATTGTTATAATTTGAACTCATTTTACAACAGTTATTTGATAAATACTTATATAATCACATAAATCACTTACCGACTGGTATGGTAGGTGTTATGTCTATATGAAAGATGATTCCAAATGGCTATTACAAAAACACTCAGTTGTTCAGAACACGACAATGCCACACTGGCGACAAATTCTGTTGACGAATTTTTAAACTCCATTCAATAAATTAGCATTTTTAACTGCGTGGTTCGTTTGTGTAGTACATTAAGCTCATGAAATAATATAACACTGCTTATTGTTACTCAATTTCATTTAAGGAAAACTCAAAACAGCAGAAAGCCAAAGATATGACACATATACATTACAACACTAATACATACATTAATCTCTTTCTTTCGTTGTTTGTAAATACGTCGTAAATATTACATTGTTACAATACTCTTTACGCAAATTCTTGTACCTGACACACAATAGAGTCATTTTCAAATAGTAGCACTCGTGTATGTGCGTAGGTACTGCGCAAGTAGTGTAAGTACTACGTATATGATAATAATACATTTGTATGTGTGGGTTAATGATAAAAGCCAATCATTTTATCATTTGCTGTTTCAATAATAATTATAAGCATTTTTATTTTTTATTTTTTTTAGCGTGTGGAAACCCCCACGGGCTTCAACCTATCAGTGCCGACAATGGGGTAGGCGTGTCGGAATCGGGCCAACTAAAACCATACGTCCTCCCCAAGTGTCCATTATCGGGCACCCTGGGTAAGCCCTCGAAAGGATAACCCCAGGAGTAATTTTAGCATACCATACAAATAGTCCATCTTTCGTCACTCATACAAGTTAAATGGTTTTGATCTTGGGTTCTAGATTAATTGAAGATCCTTGTTGCTCTGGTAATTAGTGTTGCCCATTGCAAGACCAAGACGAGACTTGAGCCAGTCTTGGTCTTGGTCTTGCACCGATACCCCTGGTCTTGGTCTTGGTCTTGGTCTTGCACGCTCAGTCTCGGTCTTGGTCTTGGTCTTGCAGCAAGAGTCTTGCGAGTCTTGCAAGTCTCGCACTTATCAATTGCTTAGTGTGATTTAGTAAGATATGAAACATCGTAATGAAGTATGGAAACTTGAGATTACATTGACATAGATTCCTATGTCAATGACTTGACATCATTTTTTAAATATTGTCAAGATAAATAGTGATAGTAATCGTAATCACCATATATGGAAGGAAACATAATAAAGACAAAGTATGCAAAATACTATTTATTGAAATTATCAATTTTAAGCTCAAGAAACAATAAACATGGTAAATATCAGGTAGATTTTTAATAATATTAATAATAAGAGAATTATTATAATAATTCTTTTGACCAAGAATTAATGACGAATTTGATACTATGTTAAGATTACGTTTCTGTTTTTATAGTCTTTGGAAGGATATTATTTTTGTCAATAGATGCCGAACGTAGGTTATGTAGGTATCTTTTGGCCTTTCGGCATGTGCTGTATATAAGGGCGTTCATCATGATAAAAATGCATTTTGGTTTTGATTAAGCTGCGCTTAGAGTCAACCGGGTTTTAAAATGAGTGACATAGATTCAAATAGTTCTAGTCAGAGTAGTGAGAGTTGGACTAGGTCTAAAAGACTAAAAAGTAAATTTGATGAGTTTTTCGATATAATTCATGCCACTGAAACTGCTACATGTAAGTTATGCCAGGTTGCATGACAATTTGCAGGTTATCGTGTCCGTTCGTTATGAGTTATGACACTTTTGAGCACCCAGAAACTTAATTTAATTAGTCTTTGAAATGTCGGATACCTTTGACTTCAGAGCGGCAAAATCAAAAAAGAAATTCACTTGTCGCAAACTCTTTTAATATACCGCCACGTCTTTGTCGGTAAATATCAAAAATATCGTAGATTTATTGTATTATATGTATTAGCTGTACAGGGGTGAATTCAGGCGGAAATAGAATCTGGATATTCACTTTTTCCGATTTAAATCCATTAAATTCATGGAAATAGAATAATTGGATCACATAAAGTATAACTTTGATTCTCACACAAAACTCTATTTATTTTTAAAGCATTTATGTATCGATTTTATTTTAGTGATAAATAATTTCTGAGAAGTAAACTCATCATCACATTCATTGGTCACCTCTACAATTGGGCTGTTTAATTTTACGTAACGTAAGTATTTGCCGTGCTGGTTTGGTTCCCGGTGGAGTAGAATAGGACCACCCCATCTCTTTTCATGGGTGTCGTAGAAGGCGACTATGGGATAGGGGCTGTTCTACATCCGACAATAAACACACAGCCCAAGACAAAGTGCCCAATCGACAAAATGTTGGTGTTAAATACTCCTCTGCCTACCCCTTTGGGAATTACGGGCGTGAGCATATGTATGTAGGAATGTGTATTACGTATACAGTAATATACTTATATTACTGGTGGTAGAGCCCCGCTGGAACCGTTAGGTGTCAGCATGAATGGGCCGGCTCGACCGGGTAGTTACCACCCTGGCACAGAATATCGACGTAAAATAACAGATCTACTGTTGTGTTTCGTTCGGTGAGTGTCAGTTCCGGAGGCCCAAACTCCCATCCCTCCTCTTCCTCTCTCCCCTTCCGCCTCCTTTATCCTGCCTTTCTCTTTCCACCGTCTCCTTCAGGCGGTAACGCGTTAGTAGCAGCCTTGGTGTTGCAAACGTCTATAGGCTACGGTGACCACTTTCCATCAGGTGGGCCGTAAGCATGTTTAGCGCCGTAGAAACATAAAAAAAAAAAAACAGACGTAAACTGATTTTGATGAAACTTTACAGTAATATTAGGTACCTACCTACCTACCCACCTACATAGGCTAGATTTTTTGCAATAAACAACGTACACGTTCAGTGCAGTAAATAGTAACAATATTCAATTTGATAATGAATTAGTAGGTACCTACCTAGTAACCTACCTTGTATTTCAACACTATTTACACAAATAGCAATTAATGAAAAAATAAATATATTTATAATCGTCTTATTCGATTCTGATTAATCAGTAAAAACGCGCCCAATCCGTCCCCTTTCGCCGGTGTCCTTTGACGGCAGCCATAATGTCGTTTTATCTCTATATTAAAATCTTTATTTTAAAGCGGTATCTCTTTGACAAATGTTACACGTGGAGAGTAGGCATAAAGCTTTAGCGTGGCAAGTACATACATTTCCATGTGCCAAATAGGCAAAAATCGGCGGTATAATGGTATACGTACCTACAGTCAGTGATAGTTGATGAATCTTGAGACCTTTAATAGGGGCTGTCAATGAAATAATAGGTACCTACAACAAATGCATAGATCGATAAGTGCAAATAAGTGCAAGTCCTCTTTGTATCTACATGAAGCTTAAATAAATATAAAGGACTTCGAGTCTTGTGTCACATAAGTAAGTAGGTAGGTACCTACTTTACATTGAAACTGCATATTCTCATAATAAGCGTCACGTCGTCGGCGGCGGCGTCGCCAGAACAGAACCGAGTGTCTTTAAAAAACGTTCGTTCCTCTGCCGAATGATAGTGGCTAGTGGCCTACCTACTTCTAAAAATATTAAAACACAAACCATTCATATTACACAGTAATTTAAAACAATTGAGGGACACGCGCCTATTACAGATTATGAATTAAAAAATCGTGTGTGTGTGTGTATCTACTTATTCTCGGGATAAAAAGTAGGTAACCTATGTGTTATTCTAGGATCGAGGCTCTAATGTAACTCTGTACCAAATCCAGAGCCGTTAGCCGTTAGAGCGTGATTGAGTAACAAACAAACATACAAACATCTTCACAAACTTTCACATTGACACTGCGCAAGTCGCCGCTCGCGCTGATTGTCGGTAACTAGTAACTACCGACAATGAGCGCGATTAAGTACCTAGTGTACCTACCTGCCTACGATGAAAAGAACTTCAGTCGTTGGCTAGCGCGGCTTGTGCCACGTCTATATTGGCACGCACGTCAGACATCGGGTCGTACGGCTGCCAGTGGTATGATACATAGGTATAACAACATGTGGCAATTTGTCTCTAAGGGAAAATGGAATAGGTACTAATTACCGCCTGTGCTCTTCATTAACTAGGGCTTTAGGTTCAAGGTCAGTGAAGTTTCCTTTCTATTTACCTACGCTAAACATAGGTAGGTATAAAAACATACTACAAAAAAGCAACAGGTAAGTATGGTGGTAAGTACCTTATCTCATCATCATTCTCTGAGCCTTTTCCCAACTCAGTTAGGGTCGGCTTTCTAGTCTAAGTTGCGGCTAACTACGATATTTTCCGTGAAGCGACTGACGTCGGACCTCCACAACCAATTAATTGGCGATATCGAAGTTCTGTAGTTAGACTAGTCGGACTTTTGAGGGCTCCAACTACCCGTAACGACTGTCACAGATGTTCGTATGGCAACCGGGACCGACGACTTAACGTGCTCTCCGAGGCACGACCAGACCAATGCAAATACCCATTTTCATGCACACAAATATTTGCACTGAGCGGGGATCAAACCCGCGCCTCCTGCGTACCGGTCGCGTTCACTACCACTACGCCACGGAATAGGTAAGGTACCTACCACAGCCTCCGTCTATCATTCTATCAGTAGGTATAGACGTAGTAGGTACCTAGGTACTATTATTTATTCTGTGGTATAGAAACTAAATACCTAGTACCTACATACTCAGGTATTAAAAATGCTCAAATCTCAGTTTGACTTCACTGCAAGACTGCAAGAGTCTTGCAGACGTAGTCTTGTCTTGCGCAAGTCTTGCAAGGGTCAGTCTTGGTCTTGGTCTTGCAAAAAATAGGTGGTCTTGGTCTTGGTCTTGGTCTTGCAAAACTGCAAGACCAAGACCAAGACTGCAAGACTCTTGTTCTTGCAGTCCGATTTTGGGCAACACTACTGGTAATTACGTATATTGGAGTAACCCGAGATTTGATTGATTATCCTTTCATCGTTTTCTTATGATTAGTTTACGACAGACAAGGACTAGAGAGGCGTCATCTCAGCACTGCTTTACCGTCCATATTGATACATTGGATGCAGTGACGGCGGTTAAAGTTCAATTCTCACATGGAATGACCAATAATATGGAATCTAGCCTACCATATTATGTGTCTATTATTGTATGTTGACTGCCGATGATTTATTTAAAATTAAGAAAAAATGGATCAATTCCCATCAATTTGTTGTTCAAACTATTTAACACGATATACGAATGTGGATATATAAATATTGGAATATTGTATTAATGTAGCATTAAAATGTGGACTTTTTCTCCTTTTATTTCTCTACTGTTCTCGTTATTCTATAGAGCATTCCACTCATAATGAGTACTACAACTATCTACATTATAGGTAACTGGCCGGCCGGCGGGGGGGGGGGGGGGGGGTATCCGAAGGGATTTCCGCACAAAAAAATAAAATGTAAAGTAACCTTCTCGTAAGGCCTGCTGCCTTACGGTGCTTTTGAATTTATGAGACACTTGTACAGCCGTCAGAATAGACAAGCTTCTCTATTGTTCTGTCATTGAAAACTTTGTAGAGATTAATACGCTACATAATGTGTTTGTATTGTGTGCTAGTTGCGGTAATTAGAAATTAACTTAGTCATCGATTGCAGCGACGGAGAACTGTTGTTGATTACCCACCCACATATCGGGTTCCTACGTATGCGCTGTTCCATTGAAATATATCCTCTTGAGACCCAGGGTATACATTTTTGTAGGATCAAGATGATATTTGGTATAGTTGTTATTTTTAACATTCATATTAGGTAGAAAATAATTTAGAAAATCCTAACCCCACCACAGCCCTAAAATAGGTATGACCTTTTCTGCTATTTATGCGGCATTATTTCGTATATTATGAAACTCGTAAAAGCGTTTCTATTAACATTAAAAGATGAAAAATATTTCAAGTGGAAAATTTTACAAAAGTTAGCTGACCACATCCCTTCATATAACACTTAGATTGGTTATTTTGGTTTCCACTCACACAGACCAGTAAATTTTGCGCTCCGTTTTGCTTGTTAGAAGTGTGAGTGACAGGTTCTACAAGCCTACGCTTCCTGGAGGCCATGGGTAAAGCCTCTTCTAGTTCTGCAAGGCTTAATGACAATGGACTTAGATGTGGGCTGTTGCGAGTGAGGCGGACTATCTGGACTTGGACTTGGGCACTGTATCATGGACGGAGGCATTGTTCCGCTGTAAATCAAATGTTTAACAAAGTCCATTTGGAAGTTCAGGTGCTGATTTGTTGATAAAGATATTCTACCCAAACTGAAGCTCAAAAAAAATTTAAAAAATTATTGCTCTCACAGTCCGTTTCCCAGTTCGTCCTCGCATGGGATGTCTTCCTATAATTCTATCAAAGAGATCCATTCTTCCTATGTAAGAATTATATCTTTTTATGGCCACTGGCTGTGCTGCATTCAAATACTGCTGATTCATCTTACTACAGCGGCGGCAAGTTCCAATAGGATAAACTGCATTCTCTGTGGATGCTATATGAATAAGCTTTTTTTTTTCTTGTTTTTGAAGACCGATTCTTGACTTACCCAGATAGCCATTGAGCAACCAATGAAAGATCTTAGCTCTTCATATGTCGTATTTGGTGACTTACCACTTCGATCGACGGTAGTCACCTTTGTACAACTTAAAAATTCAATATAAAATGTAGGATGAATATATCTGCAGAGGTACTCCTGAAATTTTTTAGTGTAGGTTGTATTTCCAATGGCGGATCGAAATCTTGTGTAATATCGAAGTCATCTGAGTGATTCCAGCTTTTTACAGTTCGCCTAAAAGCCTAGTGGTATGGGTAATGGACTGCTGAGACGAGGTCTCGGGTTCGATCCCAGGTTTTACCATGGCACACACCAATGACTTTTCGATGCTTTTCGAAGTTATGTGTGTATTTATCGCAGGTTTATAAGTGCCCGGTTAATGGCAATAGGCTGGCCACCTATTACATTGGGACCTAAAACATAAACTGGCGAAATGTGGGTGCTAGCACCTCTGCCTAACCCCTTCGGGGATATAGGCGTGAGTTTATGTTATGTGTTTATGTTTATGAGTTTATGTTATGCTAAAAGCAGGGCCACGAGACGAGTGCGCTAAATTAGAAATCCATCCAATTCATCATCTTTAACATCTTCACAGTCAGAAAAATTAAGGTCACTAGGAATTTCGATATTTGTTGATAGCCCAAACCTGAAAAATAACCAATTTTCATATGTTGAGTGTCGAAAGTAGCATGTGCGATATGATGAAAAACGCTTAATTAGTCAACTTTAGAGTGATATTTTATCACTTTTTCACTCATTGTACACAATCAACATGTTAACTATTATAAATAATAAAAATTTCATCAAAAACAATGTTCAAACAAATAATTATCTTGTTGATTTACGGTCATGTTGCAAAAATAATTTAATTTTAATGATCACAAACAATAGTCAAAGCTATTAAATCGAGGCGTAACTACATTCCGGTTACAAGTAATATTATCTAGTTTATAATTCAGTAATATGCAACTGTCATATAAGAAGGGGTATTATAACACGAGTTTTTTTTTGTTTATGTATCAGGTGATACCGGGTGTCTCAGGAGGATATGTACACAGTTGCTCCATCTGCAAAGTGCCTTATATCAGTGTAGTTCTTGCTAGATCTGTCCGTAATGACTTCTGGTATACCATTATAAAATTGTAAATTAGTTATGTCTGTACATTGGAGATGTTTAAAAAAATCTTGGGTTCTGTTATCTTCTAAACACAAAGTTGCTTTTTTTTTGGAATTGTTTTCTGTTTGGCTGTTTATTCGTTATGGATACAAAAACTAATGAACGGATTTTGATGCGGTTTTTTCTATTAGAAAGGTCTTGGTTAGACATAAAATCTGCTGTATGTTTGATTGCAATTGGTTAAGTAGAACCAGAGATATGACCCATAAACGATAATCGACCTACACGCGGGCATCAGTTTCTAATAATATCAAGTCGTAATGCGTTTTGCTAGTCGTAACTATTACTATTGGTTACAAGATATGATAGAAAACAACTCATAAGGAAAACTATTATACTGGCCGTTTTTTTAGTGTTCGGTTTCTGCAACTCTCTCGTTAGATGACCTTTAGAACTGTGCACCGGGATTCCCGACTTCCTACTTTAATTTACACCTTTGGAAAGGTAGGTTCATATCTCTATAGATTTCTAAAAAGACTTAGGTTAATATTGGAAATTTATTCGCGTTAAGTAAATCAGTAACTTTCTATTTATACACATCGTTTGTAACAACTATGCATTTTATAATAAATCATAATGGCACTAATGGAGTAACTGCTTTGTGAAATACTTTCCTGCAGTATCACGATTGCGTATTATGTTGTTATTATGTAATGTTGTAGTTACAATAGACATAAGTAGTTTTACCTTCGATGTAGTCATCATAAGGAAAAAATGACTATTGTTCTTACTTCTACTGTTCCTGTTTTTTTAACCAGGTAGTTCTGAAAGCTTGCATAGTTTGTTAAGGGGCCGATGCGGCTTAGTCTTTCTTTTTTAGTTGGTTTCTTTCGTCATTGGACGATCTTTGGCTCAGTTTATCTCCGTTTGTTCCTTTTCCTACTGTTCTTCTAATTAACTATATGTTACGTGTGAAAGTATTCTAATTTTACTATTTATGCAGTTAATAAGTTAATTTAATAACCAAAACATAATTACATTATTACTACTTAAACATGCTTTGGACCAAAATCGTAAAGATCGTGATATTATTGAGAGAGTATGTGAAGTAAGTATAATATGTTGCATAACGCATATAAGTACTAGCTTTTTATGTCCCGGCGATAATAATATAATGGTAATATCAAGATAAAGTACAGTCGCGAATATTTTTGCTATTACGCAACAATAACGGCATGTTTTATGTATGTTAGTGGCACACCATGTAACAAATGCTGTACTTATCAGTAACGAGTGCCCAAATGAACTTGCTTTCAAAAATGATTCGCTCCGTTTCTTTTAGAATTTAGATCATTTTGATCTCATGTGAATTAACTAGGTATGCCACTAGTGCGTTGAACAATTGAAAATGATAAGTCATTGTAGTCTAAGAGCCGGTGAAGATCGACCTTCACCCATCTACGTTTATTTTATTTACCCTGTGTAAATAATTTCTGAATAAACATTCAGAGATTATGTTACACTTAATTAGGAACAATACTTATAGGTAAATACACTCTTTTCCCCTCCCCTCCCAAACTCCTTCCCCATCCCCTCCCAAACTACTTTCCCATCCCCTTTCCTTTACAGGGTCGGCAGCGCGAGTGTGACGCCACTGGTGTGTGTGGCACACGCCCATAGGCCGCGGTAACCGCTTCCCATCAGGTGGGCCGTGTGCTTGTCTGCCACCTTAGTGGTATAAAAAAAAACAAGTGTTGAACGAATATTCAGATTACATCACATAATATTTTATACTTGGCGGTAAGACTGCAAAACCAGATGGGATAATTTTTTTATCAAATATTATTCATCTATTAACATGCCTATGATTTTACACACATCAACACGGTCTAGGGATATTTTGTATAAAGTTCTTAAACTCAAAAAATACTGGCCAGTTTTAAATTATTTTGAAGAAAGCTTATTTTGTAAACCTTTTTGAACAAAAATAAATTAAAAACAAAAGATTTACGCGGCATAATGGTAGCGAAGTCCGAAGGTTTCATTTACCTACAGTAGTTTTTGGCTATTTTTTTGTGACAAATTTAAGTTTTCTATCAAGTTATCGGTTAATTTCGAATTAATGTTATTGTGTGCATCATGCAGCGGTGCCATTTAACAAGGGAGGAAATGTTAAGGGCAGTAGGCATGCTCCAAGCTGGGGCTACTCAACGGAGTATTGCTGAGGAGATTGGAACAAGACAAAACGTGATATCAAGGTTATGGTCACGTTATCGTGCTACTGGTGAAGTGGCTGAAAGACACCCAGGCGGGAAGCGCATAACCACTCAACGACAAGACCGATTTTTGCAAGTTGCCACGAGAAGACAACCAAATGTTACGGCCATGCAGTTGGTTCAGAGGCTCCAGTCAGAGCACCAGTTGCTTTTGAGTGACCAAACTGTGAGGAAAAGGCTGCAGGAAGCTAAGCTTCATGCTCGCAAACCGTTTCGTACTCCAGCACTACGCCGAGGAAATCGTGGACGACGACTACAGTGGGCTCGTGAACATTTGCTCTGGGAAGATAACCAGTGGTCTATAGTGCTGTTTACCGATGAATCCCGGTTCGGTTTCCATCCCGATACACGTAGAGTACGTGTTTGGCGAGTTCCTGGTCGTGAGAGCCGTCTGCAACATCCTCAGGAAGTCCATCCATACCACGGCGGGACAATTATGGTTTGGGGGGGAATTCGTGTTAGTGGAAGAACAGACCTCTTTTGGATCAGAAACACCATGACGGCTGAAAAATACCGTAACGAGTTGCTAGTATCAATAATCTACCCCCATCGACTACAAATGGGCCAAGAATTCACGCTCATGCACGATAACACCCGTCCACACACAGCGAGAGTGGTGACGAGCTGGTTGCAGGAGCATGACGTATCGGTCGTAGGGTGGCCCGCACAATCGCCTGATCTAAACCCCATAGAACACGCGTGGGACATGCTCCAAAGAAGGGCTTTGAGGAATTTCCCTGCAAACATTGCGACGGAAGAGCAACTTTTTTTGCATCTTAGCCGGACCTGGGACAATATACCGCAGCAAGACTTGGATAACTTGGATAATAATCCAAAGCATGAAAAACCGTTGCAGGACTGTTATTAACGTCATGGGTGGTTTTACTGACTACTGATTTTTACATAACTGTTAAAAACATTAATTTTTCCTTATTTTTCACTTTTTCTTGAGAAACACATTCATTGTTAGTTTTACCATTATCTCACGTTTTTTTCTTTATTTGAATAAAAATTTGTTTATGTTAAAAAAAATTGTTTTCTTTTATTCTAGAGTGTAGTCTGTTAAATGGGCTTTACAAAAATATATACATGTTGTGTGTTATTTTCAATAAATTTTGAGTAAATTGAGTAAATCCAAAATATCCCTAAACGGTGTTGATGTGTGTATGTTAAAAACTATACGGTGGAATAATAAAAATCCAGTTATCAAAAAATGATTAAAATTAATTTAATTGAAATTAAATAGCAATGAGCACTTTTTATATAAACATGTTAATAAATTAATTATATCCCATTTGGTTATCAGATCGGTGAAGGTCGATCTTCACCGGCTCCTCTACTATTGGTATCGATTAGCAAATACCATTGAATACTGTTATCGAGCAACTCGTAATAATGAGTGTTTATTCATTACATAATTTTAAATAATGCTGTTATGTTCTCTACGGATTGGCTTCGGGCCACTGAACTTTCGAATGAATCATAAAGGCCTGTTGTGTAAATTTAAAAAAATTTAATTTACTGGTTTGTTGATACTAATAAAATTATAATTTTGAAATCATACACCAATATATCAAAGTAGCCAAAATTTAAAGGGTTTCTTATATAATTATAAAAGTTCATTATATAATGATAATTCCGAACTTGCATTTATTTATACCTTTTTTTTTTATTGTGCGGAAATCCCTTCGGATACCCCCCCGCCGGCTAGCGGGGGCGGTTATGTCGGGCTTGAACCGACTAAAACCGCACGCCGTCTCGGGTCTACAGACGCCGGGGTGTAAGGTTACCCATAGAGCATATCCTTCGCACTCCGCCTGACCCTGGGCCATTCGCAGTGTCCCCTCTGATAACAGCAGAGGGGTACCTGGAGCGACCAACCCCGCGGGCCTTGCAGGCCCGCCATACCACGACCCCCTCGTGCAATGGGGTCAGCTGGCCCTGTAAAGGGCCGGTTGGTCAGACTCTTGGCCGTTGACGCTGACGCCAGCTACTCCAGAGGAGCAATCAATGATGCGTCATCGCCCACGTTGCCCAGGGTGCACCAAACTTGGAGGTGATCCAACCAATCGCACCCCGCATTTATTTATACCTGTCACTTAACTTGTTCAACCGCATTTTTACAACCAGTATTTGCAAGCAAATGTATTTTTTATGATAAAACTACGGAAACTCAGTTTGTGAGTGCACCCTCTTTTTAACCCCGATTAATCCAGAATGAGGTACCCTAGTTTCGTCCTTATGATTTTACATTTTGCAATGGTGCGATAATCAAACAATCTATTGCAGGTTCTTTATAGCCACTTTCTTGTTCCCGCGCACGTGGCTGTTGTACGTGGCGAGTGTGTTGATCGGTACGGGCGCTGCGGCGATATGGACCGGTCAAGGCAATTACTTGACTCTCAACAGCGATGCCGACACTATATCCAGGAATTCCGGTGTTTTCTGGGCCATGTTGCAGTGCAGGTAAACTTAAACTACCTTGTATTTGTGTATGAAAAGCAGGGTCAAATTACATAGTCGTGGTAGAGAAGGAAAGGGAGGCACCATCCTTCGGTCAGGATCAAACGTCTCATTTCTCCTAGCTGGAACCCCTCCATGTAACCTGGAAGCGAGTGCCCTTGCGACGTAGTATCAATGGTGCATTGACGCGCTGGATTTAGGTCACAGGCCGGGGTCCCGAAAAATAGAAGCCCAGCGGTCCCAGCTCCGCCAGGAACTCATGGAGACATGGAAGGTTTGAACAACCGAGCAACTTGAGCAAACGTGGTGAGCAGAAGCCATCATCAAAGGCACCGCGGTGACCTCACTTACCGGATGTCACAGATGATTACCGGACACGGGTGCTTCGGTAAGTATCTGTGAGGCATTCACCGGGAGACAACGCCGCAGTGTCACCAATGCGAGGATCCCGGCAAAGACACGGCGCTCCACACATTAGTGGAGTGCCCAGCGTGGGCGAGTAAACACCGAGATCTTGTTGCGGTCCTGGGCGTGGACGTTCTCTCCCTGGAGACCCTGGAGCGAGCCGTAGCCTTCGACGGTAGCAAGTGGCACGCCGCTGCCTCTTTCAGCGAGCACGTAAGGTGCGCAAAAGTGGCGGCGGAGAGGGAGCGGGAGAGATTCCTGCCCCCCGAGTTCCGCAGTCTGCGGCGTCCTCGCCCATCCTCAGGCCCCGATCGTGGAGGTCGGTAACCTGCATGAGGGCCTGAGGATGGCAGTCGGCCAACTCGCCGTCCTTACAGAAGCAGGCCAAGACGGAGGCGTGTCATGTGTGTCTTACACACGCCTACCGACTCACCGACGCGGGATCAAACCCGACCCCAAAGGCGAGGCCACGATGAAGGCTGAAGTCCGCCTTGAACCCTAAGATTATCCTTTCGAGGGCGTACCCGGTGCCCGGCAATGGACGCTTGGGAAGGACGTCGTGTGCCTGCTTAAGGATTGTCGTGACTTCGCTTTGCAGCTAGAAAAGAATAGTTGTAGTCTCTGAAATTAATCACCAAGGATGATGTTTATAAAGTTGAAGAAGAGAACAGGAGTAAGATTAGAAACGTGACAACGCGATATTTGGGTTTATGATTGATGGAAACGAACGATGCCTGCCATTGCCTGCTCATTCCTCGGCAGTTACGTGAATTTTTGTAATAGCTCGGGGATTTTCGTGAAGACGCGTTAGGTACTTGGATTTTTTTGATGATAGATACTAAAATATCATTTTGCTTCTTGCCTTCTTGTCTTAATTGAGCCTTGATAGATCCATCTACGCTAATTTAGGTCAATGTCTTAGAAAGGAAACTTATTGATATTGTTTGCTGAATATATTTATGGGACGATAGAATTTAGTGTGACATTAAAATCTGAATAATTTGCACATTTTAAATCGAAACTTACAATGACTTTACAATGTAGTTCCAGTAGCTATTACGTGTAGGTAATGTGATGTTGTAGACGCTTCATCATATTGTAGGTATTCATATGATTAGGTTATTTCAACTTGTAATGGATAAACGAACGGAGAACTAAATAATTTAGTATGCTTGTTTTACGAACCTATTTCTAAACAGTAATCTGAAATCTTGATCTATATTCATAATACCTATTAATCACGAATGAAACTACGTTCTATATTTGACAATATTACTTCAAGATTCTTTTTCCTTTCCAGCATGTTCTTTGGCAATCTTTTCGTATTCATAAAATTTCAAGGCAAGTCGCATATAGACTCTGAAACACGTAACGTAGTGTTTGGTGCTCTGACGGGTGTGAGCATCTTTGGTCTTCTTTTTCTCATGTTACTGAGACCAGCGAAGCGGATGCCTACTATCGAAGATGCGAAGGTAAACTACACTCTCAACACTTGCTTGTACATAATAGGTCTTTACCTATGAAATTGCCGAAATTTTCTTACCAATTCATGAGTTCGTTATTCCCGTAATTTAATAGCTATTTCCATTGAGTATTTATATTATGTTTGAAAGTTGATTTCACGATTTTACAACTCTGTATTAAATTTTGTTTATATTGGCCGCTTGATAAATTAATTCGATCTTCAAAAACAGTACTTCCGGAATGCTATCCATTTTGATGATAAATTTCGTATTACTTAACAGCTGTCACTTTTCAAAAATGTAATAAAAGTTGCTGTTTGTTAGCTTAATGTTGTCTCATTCATACACAAAAAAAACATAAAATTTGTCATTCCTAAAAAAAATGCATAAATGTTAGTATGTACTGAAAATTGGGTTTCCTCAAATTTCTTCAAGAAAAACGGCAATTTCATATGTAACGACCTAATATAATTTACTTAATAACTGAATCACGGCTTACTAGGGTTTAAAACATTTAGTGCTTCATAATTTATTGATATTATTAACAAATGCACCTTGTGTGGGCCAGTTTTTGATACCATCTGTCGATCGATCCTTAAATTAACATATGGCTTTGAATGAGATAAAATAAAAGGCGCACATACTCTATTATCAGCCCGCAGTATCGTATATTTTTCAGGGAGATATCGTGACGCATGAGGTAGCAGAGACACCTCTTGAGGCATTCAAAGGCGCATTGAAGTTGTTTTGCACACGGGACATGTTGCTGCTCAGCGTCACGTTCATTTACACTGGTAAGTAGGGAGTACACTTGTGGCTTATACAATCATTCTGGGCAAAACATATTTGAGATTATAAATACAAAAACACACAAATTAACTCAAACGATACTATTGACGTATCTAAAGTAAATACTATTTCTAGAAATTTGTCTTGATAACTAAATCTAAAATAAAAAATAAAATAATAGTGGAAACAAAAATTGAAGAATTTATAAAATGTTTTAATAATATATTTAGTTTAAATAATTATAATTGCGATAAGAATACGTTGACGTTTTGTGACGTAATCCTAATAATAGTGACTACCAGACTCGCGATCAATTTTTATTTTGTGCTAAATTAAATGAAACCGAATGACTTACTTATGTACCGTTATGATAATTATTTTTTAATAGGTTTTGTAAAGAATGAATTGACGTTTTGGCCGTATTTGATTCAACCACACTTTTGCGTTCGTTTAACTCTTCGTGTGGCTTTTGTTAATCGACTTTGATACTCGTAAAAGCAGGTAGTTTTCAAATTTCCTGGTTTTATTTGATTTGTACGCGTGTTTGGTTGTGAATCGATTTAATACTATTCTTTTTGCGTTGGATTCAGTTTAATTTGTACTAGATATTAGATGTCAAATAAACACCAGGAAACTTCTGAAATTGAAATAGGAACTGTATATTAGGGCATTGTTAGCTTTATAAATAACTAGTCAGAATACCTCGAAGACAGGGCGCTATGGCGCTCATTAGGGGAGACCTATGTCCAGCTGTGGACTAGCTTAGGTTGATGATGATACCTCGTTAGTACGGAAACTGGAGTCGGCTAGCCAAACATTTGAAAGTTTAATAGTAGGTATAGGTACCTACTCATATAACGGGGTGCGAGGGATATGCTCTATGGGCAATCTTACACCCAGGCGTTTGTAGACCCGAGATGGTGTGCGGTTTTAGTCGGTTCAAGCCCGACATAACCGCCCCCACTGGCCGGCGGGGGGGTATACGAGGGGATTTCCGCACGAAAAAAAAACTCAAGTATGAACTGAAAAGTTACGTGGCTGGTCATAATTTCCAACAGTGAACAAGCCTGAAAATAAATATGAATTATGTGTTTCGGCAAACAAGCGATCCTATTTACAACAACACTAGATACACAAAAAAGTTACTTGGCAGTGACAACTGAGATTATGCCTGTTTAACTGAGGCAAGGCGATTTTCTAAAGTTGAATCGCAGGGCCGATATGCCAATGTTTAGGTAGAGCCACAACATTTTACAATATTGATTTCTAATCTAGGCAATTGCTGCAGTCTGTGATGCAACTGAGTGTGTTAAGGACGTAGATATACCTGTTCCGCTACACACCAGTTGGTTTATGATTCCACTGGATAAATAGGTTCAGAGGCTGTATGATTACAATTAAATAAAAACGAATGAGTCTAGGTATATGTACAGCAATAATGAAGTGTCAACAGAATTTAATTTACTTGAGACTGAGAGCCTTGCCCTAAAACTGCATTTGGCCGTGTTTCTGATATGAGCAAAATTGTGTTTTATACGTAATAGGTAACTATCAAAATGTACCTGATCTGGGTGAAATGGCCACAGCATGGCAGCGTCATTTATCGATCTGGCCTGATTCCATCCACTCATCCATCTAGACTTTCGCATTTATAATATTGCGCATAATTTGTAAGATTACAGTTTTTAGCAATGTATTACTAAACAGGGACAATATGGTATTGTAAAATCAAGTGAAAATTGGTAGGCAGAGACTCGACGGCGATGCGGTTTCACATCTAAGGCATGAATCTTAAATTATTAATTTAAAAAATGTTAAAATTAGAATTATAAACGGGATATTTACCATGTTTAGTATCTTTTTCGAGAATCCGATATTTCGGCACTGTTACAAGTACCATGATCACGGATGTACTAAAGTTCTGCAAGCTAGTTGTTACTCGGCAAACCGTATCGGTCTACCCTCTTCCTCGCTCGTTTCTGACGCGCGTCACCACTACCACTGTCCGCGTTCTCACTACGCACTCGATCACGTTCACGACACACATCACTCACAGTATCGGCTCGCGCGGTTTTTGGAATTGCAGTTTGTTTGGGCCTTGTGAACATACGGATCACTGGATGCCAGACACTCGACAGTTGAAACCCATCCTCCCGGTTGAAGTTCTTCTACTTTTTAATTTCAATTGCTTCTTTCACCATTCTGGGTATGTAGTGGCGTTCTGTCGAGAGAATCTGAGGGTTATGTAACTCAATCCAGTGATTCGTCCCCTCCTCCAAAAGATGTTGAGCGATAGCCGATTTCTGTGGCTCGTTATTTTTGACCGCCCTGATGTGCTCTTTGATCCGGCTTGAGACAGTACGTTTGGTCTGGCCTATATAGAAGCTCCCACAGCTGCAGGCAACTTTATAAACACCTGGATGTTCTAAGGGAAAACTGTCTTTGGGTGTGCGTAGGTATTGAGACAGTTTCTTCTCGAAAAAGATACTAAACATGGTAAATATCCCGTTTATAATTCTAATTTTAATGTAAATGACCATGTCAATTTAAAAAATGTGTTAATTAAACATTTAAAATAAGGTATAAATTTGTTAAAACATTTATGTTAGATAATAATTTTATTGTATACTTTTAGTTATGATATATATATATTTGAAATGGGTAATTTAAAGCTCTTCATTTTGATACACTATTTTTTTAACTACATACATTTAAATGCCATAAATCCGCCATTCTTTTTATATAGTCTGTAGCACTCTCACAGTAAATACGATTCTAACGACACCTCTCAAGCTAAAATCCATCAAGCCGTTCAGGCTACAGAGCGTGCCAAACAATTATACATACATACATACTCTCGAAAAACATAACCCTCCTTCTGGCGAAGTCGGGTAACATTAGCATCGCGTTGTACCATAATCGTAAAATTTAGGGAGCACTGACTGCGTCCTTAGCTGTCCTCCTGAATACTAATGAACATTTATGACGAAACGCGCATCATTTTACATTTCTTATGTATTTATTAAGATATTTTATAAGGTAAATTGCCTACTTTTGCCTAGGTATGCTTAAATAAGTATGGGTTTCGTGGCGTTTATCCCCAATACGTCACGGCAATTTGAGGATTGAAAGTTTGACATTATTATGACGACCGGTTTTTGGGTGGCGTTCACTACTTAGTTATTATAGGGTATACCCCCTCCCCCCCCCGCCGGCTAGCAGGGGCGGTTATGTCGGGCTTGAACCGACTAAAACCGCACGCCGTCTCGGGTCTTAAAACGCCGGGGTGTAAGGTTGCCCATAGAGCATATCCCTCGCACCCCGACTGACCCTGGGCCATCTCCGGTTTCGAGATGGCCCCCTCGCGTTTGGGAAACACGGTGTCCCCGTCTTGCCCCGGTTTGGGGGAGGGGCGCTAGTCGCCACACCGTCCCGGCCTGCTTCTGCTGTGGTGTCAGGCGGTCGTGCTTGGTACCTAACATGTTAACAGTAAAAATAACCAGTTAGCAGTATTCCAAAGAATCTGCGTCTATTTGCAGTATGCAGTAAAAAAAAAAAGGTACCTACTATACATAGGGTTGGCATTGATCGTCGGCCAATACCCAACGTGGCGGGAACACATCGCTCTCCGTACTCCTCTGCTTTCAGAGGAGACAGGATGAGTGATGCTGTTAGTGGTGAGATGGCCCAGGGTCAGTCGGGGTGCGAGGGATATGCTCTATGGGTAACCTTACACCACGGCGTCTGAAGACCCGAGACGGCGTGCGGTTTTAGTCGGTGCAAGCACAAATAATATAACCCGTCGATATCAAAGGTGTCTTCTTTCGGAGACGGTAACATAAATTCTAGTTTTTGAGTTGAGGTTTTATGGAAGTAATTTGAATTAATGATTTAATTATGATAATATATACTTATTAATTGATACTTATAGCATCGGCTCATTACATAATCTACTATTAATGTTGAACTTGGCCATGTGGTTTCTGATATTGGAGCACCATAGCTTCCTCTAGGCATTATCTTACTACGGCCTTGACGCATTACATATTTCGTTATTTTTACTACACGATAGTTTTTTAATAGACAGTACTATTATTCCTTCTTTAAGAGACATCGCACATAATTTCAAAACATCACACATTTTTTCTGTAAATAAACTAACTGAAGCGACAACAACCTAACTCATCCACTGCTGTCTGGGTCTCGGAAATTCAAGTAGACTGTTAGAATAATACCTATATAGAGTCCTATATCCGGTGCCTCTGTTATTTTTAACTGTCCGACAAGACGAGGTTTATTATAGTTAATAAACTGTAACTCACAGAGAAGCTATATTATATCTAATGACTTTCAACAGAAAAGTTGCTAGGAAGTAGGAATATTGTAACAGGTCATACATTACGTACGCCAGCTTAATGAATATTCTTAATTAATTCCAGGTGTAGAGTTGTCTTTCTTCAGTGGCGTATACAGTCCCAGCATCGGATTCACACTGGGTATGGGTGAAAATGCTAAGCAACTTGTGGGATTGTCTGGAGTGTTCATTGGCTTGGGAGAAGTTCTCGGTGAGTGAAGTAACTATGTACTTATCAAATAATGTAAGGATAAAGAGGCAATAGAATTTAAGGAATTTGAGATCGAAATAATACCTCCATGTACGCAAGACTTACCTTTAAATATTTAGTTTTTCCTTTCCATACTCCCGGGGTTTGCTGGAAGAAAACTCAGCTATAAGCTAAACTCGTCTTTATACATACTATATCCGGTTTGGTTATGTGCAATGAAGAATTATCTTCTGGCATAGTGTTTTTAGTTAACTGTTTATTCAATGACAAATTACATTATTATTAAATGTTAGGGTCAAGATCCAATTTAATAATAAATCATTAATTAAAATGAAATGAAAGTTCGAAGATGTAGTATTCACTGCTATTGACCTCAGTAAAGTATAGAAAAATTGATATAACTCTATAGTCAACCTCACTCAAACGGCATAATGTAATGCATAATTCATGCACGAACGTCTTGTGGTTCCATTCTACCAACATTTTTTGATTTTTGCTAGGTTAGTAGAGTAAATAAGGCCTCGGTTGTGCGAGTAAGGTAGGTAAAGTAAAATAGGTACGTACGTGTGCTATTGACTGGTTAAGAAGGTTGTTTCCTTCTGCGGTATCTAATTGCAACGTCAATGGAGGAACCCACCATTCAGTTCTAATATGAAACAACACAACGACGCACTGGTAATCACGTAGTCACACCGCGGTCGCATATTTTCGTCATACTTCAGAATAAACCTAATAAATTTCATAAAAGGAAATTAACACTGTAGTGGTGATCTTTCCGGAGGTTACAGTTGTTGTGTGTGGTGTGATGGATCCCTTAAATCTTGTAAGGCCCCACGTTGGGCGCCAGTTGTAGCGGGGCTCGTTCCCATTTTTCTTTGTCAATTGGTTGCTTCCTGAACATCTCCGTTCCAGACCAATTAAAATGTTTCAATAGAATACTAGCTGCTGCCCACGGCTTCGCTCTCGTGGAAACCGTATCTCGCGGCACATTACTAGTTCCTGAAATAAAAAGTAGGTATCCAATGGTCTTCTTGAGGTAGAAAGCTATCTCTATGACAAATTTTATTTAATTTTGCATGAAAGCGTAACATACATACAGAGAGTTATTACATTTATTTATTTATTATGGATTATAATTACTGAGTGACTCTTCATAACTTTTTCTAATAGTTTAATCAGTTATCGAATGATTGACATTGATATTAGTACAATACCGTTATGTTTATCATTAGATTAAAATACAAGATTGTTAATATTGACTTTGGCTTACGAAATAATATTGACTTTACTGAGGCACAGTAAACAATAAGAACTGAAAATAATGATGCACTGATCAAATATATATATAACATTGCAATAGTATATATGTACAGTAGGTGCGCGATAGAGCGGCCGCGATTACCCAAGTCGGGTGGCAGATCCAGCGGTTGTGTCTTGAGGTGGTTCTGCACAATCCGAGGCCTTGTTCTTTCATAGGCCTCGGAGCGTGCCACCTGATGGATACAGCCTAATAGTAGGAGGCATTCGCATCAGCATTGAGCCCCAATTGAAGTTTTTGGGGCTCCCACTGGGTCTTCGGTAAACATCTCCGAAGTCTGGGAGGCCAGCAACGCTTGGTTGCTGCGGGGACCACAGCGAGTAATGACCAACAGGGTCATAAGGGGGTAATGCACGATCTCGTTCGAAGCGTCGCGTCTCCTTACCGGAACTCCACCATGGTATCTGGAGGCGAGAGTCCTTGCAACCCTTTACAAGTGACACGAGGAGGCGCGGGAGCTGGTACGTAATCCTGAGCCTTGTGAAATCGAGGTTCCGAAATCCCAGCTTCGACTCGGGCAACCAAGCGCAGGGCACGCCGTTGTTCCAAGAGTTTCGAGTTCAGACCACCTACTTCGGATCAGGAAGGGGCCAACGTCTGATTGCCATCCTTGCGACGCGAGCGAGGATTCGGGGCTGCACACGCTGGCACAGTGCCCGATGTAGGACGCGCTGAGGCGTGACCACGTGGCAGCAATCGAAGTGGAGGCCCTCTCGGTCGGCACCATGCTAGCGGCCATGGCGCAGAGCGCAAGCCTGTGGACTGCCGCCGCCTCCTTCTGCGAGCAAGTAATGGTCGAGAAAAAGGCGGCGGAGCGGGACCGGGAGAGATTTTTCTCCCGGCCCGCCAAGCCCGTAACATGCGCGTTGCGTGGCGCAGGTGCATCAGTCGCCGGATGTTGCTCAACGACCTCTGTCATCCATGATTGAGGGAGGCAGGTGGGGCCGCTTTTCACCCCAGCAGAAGCAAGCTGAGGCGGCGGGGAGAGTTGGGGATATTCTCACGAAAAAAAAGGGACGCGATAGGTGGTAACAAGCGATGACCGTGTAAATCGAGTTTGCGTACATCCGAGTTGAATTTGGCATATACCATGAGCTTCCGACCAGATGGGGGCCCCCAGTCCGAGAGCTCCGAAGTTACAAAATTTTGTTAACATATTTATTCCATGTAAGTTCTCCTTGGCCTTCCTTTTCCTCTCTTGTCTTCAATTTTCCCTTCTATGCTGTTATTCAGAATTAAATCGTGTCGTATAAGATGGTCAATCATATTTCCTCTCCGGTTCTCGATTATCTTCAAGATAGATTTTATTTCTTCTATTCTGCTTAGTACCCTTACGTTGGACATCATCTCTGTCCAACTTATTCCTTCCATCCTTCTCCAGCGCCACATTTCAAAGGTTCCCAACTGTTCCCGGTCACCCTACGTCATAATCCAAGTTTCGCACCCGTAGAGGGCTTTATAAACATTTTTTCTAATTTTAAGTGAAATATGTTTCACTTTCATTCTATTTTTTTATTATTAAAAGTTTGTTTAGCCATTGCAATTCTGTCTTTTCGAATTCCTGCTGTTGACTTTTCTCCATTTACCTCGATCGATTGTTGTTTCCTGTTTCTTATATAGTTCCATATTAGTCCTCCTATCTCTATAGTCGATTCCCGTATTCTTAAGTGCTTTTATCATGAGCTTCCAGTCCACCCTGTCATATGCTCTTTTCAAGTCTACAAATGCTAAATGTGGTCTAACCCCAGCTCCATTCTCCTGTCAACAATTAGTCTCAGTGCCAGTATAGCCCCGCTCGTCCCTCTTTTTTCTTCCATGTACATAACTTGAGTAATTTGGAACAGTTCTTCATGCATTGGTGTACACACGGCATACTTTATAAGTTCTATATGTATGTCATCTAATGACCATCGACGTAAATCTGTTTAGCACTTTAATAAAATTTTACGGACCTACTTCTGGATGATTATAAAAAAAAAAAACAAAAAGCTTTTAACCCAATCTATCCAAGTCGGCCTGCTTTGAGTCGGGATATTAATCCTGATGTTGGTATCAACAAATAGTTCAAGCGAAATATATTGTTCTTTATGTGGTACGAGATGCTATTTTAAAATTATTATTCGGAATGAAAAAGGTATCACAAATCATAAAAAGGCGGTCTGCACTGAACTTCACAATAAACATAAAAGAAGAGACTAAAGTCAGCATTCTATTGGATATTTATATGTTGCTATATTTATTACAATTATCGGGATATTTACCATGTTTGTGTGTTTTATTGGATTCCAGTATTTAATTTGTTATAGTAATTATAAATAATAATAATTTGTTGTGTTGCATGTGCCAATGTTTTAAACTGTTATGCGAACAAATTTAGTAAAAATATAATTTCAATATATCGAGCTCCTTCGCAACGGTTTGACGAATTCTTATAATTTTTTGTGTATATTTGGTACTTTGAGAATAGGTCGTATTTTTTATAACCCTATGTTAACAGGATCAGAATGGCCGCGGGCGGAGCCGTGGGCAGCAGCTAGTTTTAAATAAGTACTTAAATAAAATCAATTAAAGTTACACCATATAATGACACTAAAGACGGTATAATATACAAATCCAAATGAATTATTAAGATTAAAACGCATTCATAACGAAAGGCTTTCACTCAATTTTAGAACAAATTCATTGATTGTTTCATTTTTCGCCATGATGATGATTAGGTAGCGCGGAAGAGTTGCTTGGGGAATTCCCACATTTTTTTAACCAAGAAAGTAATTTGTCCGCGGCACTGGCATGCTAGCGAGGCACGATGCTATGGGAATCCTGGCTTCTATAGAATTCTTTATTTCTAATCTATAAAAATATTATGTACTTATAAATATATGTCAGTAGAAAAGGGGCGTCGGAAAAGAAAATTACCTACTTAAAATTAGTCATTACAACGTGACGATTTTAACTATATAATGATGATAATGATTATGATGAAAATGATGATGCTGCTGTAACCCGTTTTCAATTGAATTGAGGCTTTTATTGAATTTTCAATTGTCATTCGAATTTCCGCTTCAAGTGGGTGTAACAAATACATTTTGCAGTTCGGCAGAATTAACAGTTAATAAACTTATAAATTTACTTTTCATTCATATACATCTTTCATATTTCAGGAGGAGCTCTATTCGGCATTTTGGGTTCGAAGACAACTCGCTGGGGTCGTGACCCTATCGTTATAATGGGCTATTTCATCCATTTAGGCAGTTTCTTCCTTATCTTCATCAACCTGCCTAACGTGGCCCCATTCGGTGACACTGAAGAGATATCATACATTACGCCGTCACCCGAACTGGCTATGTTCTGCAGTTTCCTGCTTGGATTTGGAGATGCCTGCTTCAATACTCAGATTTATTCTATATTGGGAGGAAATTATTCCGACAACAGTACATCTGCGTTTGCGCTGTTCAAGTTTACTCAGGTGAGTTTCATTCCTCATCTATAAGTAAATACTTATTTACGGAGTGGATCGTCGTGTCGTACAGTTAACGATGAAAGTAGCTTTACAATTTCCAATTTCTTTATCACCTTAACTCTTAAACCTTTAATAAAATAATAAACAACACATGAAATATATTTACTGTCTTCTGGGCAGAATAAAACTGCTTAAATATCAATCGTCGGTACATGTATTCCAATGTAAAAAACGGTTTGTGAATATTTAAGTGTTAATCAACTTTTGTCGTTGACTGTACGTATTTTAGAGTGTTTCCTCCACGTATGCGATGATGCATATGTCGTTATGTTCGTGATACTATGCAAATTTGTTGAATATTTGTTTCATCGCGATACGTGCCTTAGAACGTAGGTGAGCTGTTATCCTGGAAAGGAGTTGACCACCAGGCGATCCTAGTATGAATTATTTTATTACAAACATACACATATTCACGCCGTTCTCTCTCCGGAGAAGGTAGTGATAGCAGCCTGGCATTTGTTTCTGACCTTGCATACCTCACGAGCTTCCGCTACTTTATAAATGAATTTAAAACACTTTTATCTATATATTAATTGTATATTTATTACGTGATGATGAACCGTTTTAAAATAAAATTATGATTAAAGTGAGGCTATATGTAGGTCTTCAAATTATTGTACTAATTATAAATAGTTTTTTTATTTATAATTATATATATATATATATTTATTTATATATATATTTATATTTATTATATATTATATTATATATATTTATTTTTAATTATAAATACTATATAGTATTGAAAATAAGCGTTATACTGTACATCTTTAATTCCTTGATGACGAATGATATTGTTATGAATTTAATCAAAATCAACATTAGATATCATGTTTGGTATTACATTTCTAATCATATGACATTAGTTATTTGTTTCCAACTTAAGTAAATCATTTTGAAGGCCATGGGCAAATTTTCTTCATTGTTATATTTCTCTCGGCTTACTATGAAAAAAAAAGCAATATTGATCAATTAATTAGGAACGTATACGCTTTGTATTGAGGCAATCGTGTTAATAGGCACAGCGCAAGGGCGACACAGTAATAAAATAGGCATAAGATGAGTGTCTAATTAGTCTAACCACAGACTGCACTAAACAGATTACGTTTTGTATATCTTAAGGAAAACGTCTAGTTCTGATAGATAGTTAACTTTGACATAGTTCCTTAATAAGTGTGCAAATTAATGTATTTAGGTAATATACTAGTTAATTCAATCATAACATGAGTTTCAACTTTAAGGTCAGTTTCCAACAAGTTTGTAAATTATTTTACAAGATTCTGCTATTAAGTTAAGGCGCTGTTCTAGTACGGCTGTAGGTAAAAAGGAGAATAAACGTCGAAACAACGCGAAGGAGAAAAGTTACTTGTCAAGCTAGCACGAGAGAAAAATATTCTACATCTGTATTTTTCTCTTTTGAAAAAAAAAATTACCAATGAAACTATAAAATCTGATGCCATATTAGCATAATAAATATATGGTGGATGTGATTGAGTAACAAACATCCAAACATCATCACAAACTCACATTTATAATATTAGCAGGATTGCTCATGGTTCAAATATGAGACACAAGTCATTACGACCCTAACCTGTTCTACGTATACTAACGCGAGTTCCATATGTGGCACAGTCCATGGCGGCAGCGGCGTGCTTCTTCTACTCGTCCAAGGCACTGCTGTCGGTGCAGCTGGTGATATTAGGCGTGTTGGCATCGCTGGGAGCAGCCGCCTTCTGCCGCGTGGAGTGGGGGGCGAGGGCGCGCGCCCGCGCCGCCGCGCTCGACCTAGACAAGGGCGAGCCCAGTACGCACGCGCTGGCCGACAACGCCCTGCACTACGACTGATCTACCGGACTCCATCACAGAAACGAGCTAACAGTACCTACCTATAGGGAATTTTCTTCCTTTCATTACCTACTTCTCAATGTCGGAGTGATACACTCGACAAATATTTTTAAATTATAATATGGTCGTTACAATGATGTTATATTAAAATGAGGAATGGGCGTAGCCAGGTTTTAATGTCAGGGGGGGGGGAGAGGGTTTAAGACTCCTTGGGTTAAAAAATTGGGGAGGGGGATGCGATTCATGAAAGACAGAATTTTGGTTTTTAGATAATATATTCCATTTCAGTGGAGGGTTGAAGTACCAACTCCGTCCCTTGCTACGCCCATGCTTGACAGTATGAATGGGACATGAAATCCTTTCATTATTTCTCAATCTCGGAGTAAAATACTCGAGACGTATTTTTAAATATGACAATGATCTTATATTAAAATAGGTAGATGCAGCACTGGCGATCAAAACCGGATACTCGAAACTAGGCTGTGAAGCCTATCTCCCCACACACTCGCGTGAAGCAGCGTAACGGATAAACGTCTCGTTTCAGCGCCCGTTAAATGCTATGCTATCTCCTTCTCGCACAATTTATTTTGTTTAGTTTATTTAAGAAAGTATATTTTAAAAATAACAATTAAATGTGTGCGTAATTAGTAGACTTTTGACATCTCGATAGTATTCACATAACTATCTACCTCATTTCAATATAAGATCATTGGGCCGCTAGCGTTATGTATTGTATTATGGCTTATAGTGTGTGTAGCTGGTTGAAGTTTGAAGTAGGTTCTAATTGAGGTAACCAGAACGTTCGAGGGTTTCAATCAGCTTATTGTATGTTTGTATATTTGAACCTCACACTTTTATACGGATGAAATTGATTGAAATGAAACTGTGGGACGTGCAGTCCGCTATCACGTGCTTGGAATGTCAATTTAGAGTATAGATCTGCGATAGTGTAATGTCCGTTTCACTACTCGTACACTCGTACTAATGAAAATGTCAATTTCGTTAAATTCGCCTTGTAGAAAGTGTAGCTGGGCAATTTTTTGCAATCTTTATAAATGAAAGTAAACCTTTCTTATATTTTTAGTTAAGCCCCTGAGTATCTTTAATTCTTAGTTCACGAGTTTTTCTTCGTACTAATGTTTCTATGGGGTGTCTCTTGCATAACGTGTATAATTAAAAGTGAACATGGTTTGTATTAAACAGACGCAGCCTCGCTTTAAGATGTCGTTTCCACCCAGTTCACACTTGCTTTGCCTTTTAGTCGTATTATGTAGAAAAAAACTACTAACGACTTTTATGTATTTTTAATCAAAATAATGAATCAGTTTGTCAGTTGCGAAAAGTGGATTTTGATTTAATTTAATAATATGTTATTACGAATTGTATAGGTCTATAAACAGTGATCAATAGATAATCAGTGAAACAGTGATATTTTGAGAATATACATTTTCTCCACATTTAGACCCAAATTACATTGCCTATAAATACCCACATTGACACCCATTTGGGCATGCTAACTTTTTTTTTTTCAATCACCTTCATAAAATTAATTTTTCGGTCCCTAGAGATGAGGTGGCCCATATATTCTACATCGTCGGGAAACAAATTAATTTCTCAATTAAAATGAATGCGTTATAAACAAATAATTTTGAAAAGAGAAGCCCGCAGGAATCGTGTCATATAGACCTTTCGCCACTGATTGACGAAAGGTAAGAGATTTGAACACATTTCATAAGCTTTTTTTCATCAGAGTATTATCATATTATTTAGGGAGATTTATTTTGAAATTACATATTATTATTTTAAATTCGACTGAATAGGCGATTAAAGGTGAATATTCTAAGAGACAATGTATGTGTTGACTACGTAAAATTTAAACTGCTTGTCGAATATACCTAGTATCTTTTATAGTTAATCTCAAATATTATTTTATCTCTTGAGCCACCGAATGGGGTACACGTGGGCTTGACTTCTAACTCATGGTTCTTGGGAAAGATATACATAGGATCATAACTTGAAATGAAACACGCCATACGATGTTGTGTGGTTGCGTACAAAGGCGTTCTTACCGGGCGAGTCCTATGTGGCGCCATTTCAACGCTGTCGTAGAGGACGCGGCCTGATGATATGATGGCTTGCTACTAGAACTAAAGTATTGTAGACTATTTTATTTTAAGATTTAAGAGAAAAAGTATAAACGACACAGGGAATATGTTATATATAAATACTAGCTGACCTGGTAAACTTCCTTCCGCCTTAGAATCAAGTTATGTTGGTTACCTTATCAGCTGAATTTATTCCGTGAATGTTTCCTTGCACCCCGGCAATAAAGACCTGAGACGGCGTTAGGTTTTGGTCGTTTCGAGTCCGACATAACTACCCCCGCTAGCCGGCGGGGGAGCAACCGTGGCGACTTCCACAAAAAAAAAACTACGGAAAGGCTCAGTACAGGCGGAGACAAATCTAAAAAATCAAATATCATGAAAATCGGTCCACCCGTTCTTGAATTTATCCTGGTCATCACTACTACGACTTTGTTATATATATATGTATATAGATTTACCAGTTAAGATTGATATAATTGATCCTAAATTCTCACCTCATTATGTAATTGTGATTGAAATACAGATACAGATGTATGGGTAATGAATTGCGGTGCTCATACTCAAGCTAAATGTATAAAGTGTAAAAATATTTTTGTACAGAAAATGTATTTGACAAATGTAAAAATATTTTCTAAAAACTTCTAGTCCCAATACTCGAGGTTTGTATGAATTTTAAAATGAAATGTCGTACATTTAGGCCATTCAGATAATAATAATATAATACATTCCTTCTTGGTCATTTTGTTCTATTATAATTTAGATTTATTTTTAGTTAAAATTTAGTTATATTTATATTGGGTGATCTTTAAATTGTTGTGTTCCCGGCGGTGAGTAGTGTAGCCAGAGCTCACTGAGAGTTTTTGTGCTGTCAGAGGGAAGAGTCTTCCTTCTGACAGCACAAAAACTAAAAAAGAAGGGAGAGGCGGGAGTAACCTTTGGTCTTCCCGGAAGACTAAGGCTATTCCTGCTTTGCAATTTCTTTTTTTTAGGGTCGGCAGCGCGAGTGTGAGGCCCCTGGTGTTGCACGCGTCCATAGGCCACGGTGACCGCTTCCCAAAGGTGGGCCGTGAGCTTGTCTGCCACCTGAGTGGTATAAAAAAAAAAAAACAATGCAAATGCTGTTTTCATAGCATGCGACCACTTCTCACGAATCGCGTTATATAATTTTGGACTACTCTGACTCTGTGGGTTTGCGTATGTAGCTTATCTATTGCATTGTTCTTATTTAAACTTACACTTCATTCCTACAAATTGATCTAATCAGACTATTGTCGCAGTTATAAAACATTTTCGAACATTCCTAATTTGCATCATGCATTTGTAATAGGTCATCCAATAAAGTTATACCTAACCATATTTTATAATTGTTATTTTAAACTCTTTAACTTTTGTATACCCATTAAGGCCAATCACATAATTTTTACTAAATTAATGTTAAACTCTAGTCTTATTTGCCTACTCTAAACTACAGTAGACATAAGCAGTATCTAAAATGTAGATTGAATGATAATATATGTGAGATTAAAATATTTTGAAATATTTAGAGGTGGTCATTTTATTATCAGTTCCCTCCCTTATACCTTTCGAAATATATATATATATATATATATATATACATTTATTGTTTCATTCACCGTCTTCGTAATTACAATTTTAAACATACCATTGATGAAGGAATGTGACATTCTATAAACGGAAGTTGATTGAAGTTTATCAGGCTTTACATACATGTTTTCCCATTCCTGCCTCTCTCCAATTTTAGCCAAATAAAAAGTCATAAACATTGAACTCATTTTTATTTCACATTAAGAACTAGATAAAATAAATAACAATTATTTTTAATTATTCTTGTCACTATCAGTACTATGGTGTTCTCCAAGTTTGAAGTCCATGGGTTTGTCATAACCCATTATTTTGGCGTAATGTAAGGGATCTGTGAAGTGCCTTGCTTCTATAAACAAAGGTGTGCCCTTAGCGTGCATTGTGGTGAACATACCAGGAACATCAGGCACTTGTACATCATCTGTCTTGAATTCAAGCTGAAAATAAATTTACATTTATTCTGTATTAATTAATATTTTAATTATAAGTCTATTCACATAAGGAATGCAAGGTCATTGGACAAGCTGACCCAGAAAACCGACTTGACGGTTGCCTGGGTCCCCGGACACTTAAACCTGGTGGGACAGGAACTTCGACAGTGCATAAATTCACCAAAGCAGTAATCACAGTATCACATCAGATACCAAAGATGGAGAGCCTCGACTGTAATGAGACATTTGAAAATCGTCATCAAGGGCATAGACAAGAAAAAGACAATTCACATCATGAAACTCCCAAAAGGAAACATGAGGCTCGTCATAGAAGTAATAGCAGCACACTGTTGAATAAATAGAGTAAAAAACCGATTCCAAATGCCCGGTATGCATACAAAGCAAAGAAAAAGTTTCCACCTGCTGACAGAATGCTGTGAGAGAGCTGGACCGACCACACTCCCCAAGGGGAGAAGTAGGAAAATGAAGTGGCCCACAAGCATTGCGGCTGGATCATCTGTCGGGTGGCCAGCATCCCCATTGGAAGTACTAATAACAATTCACAACTCATACCTTTCTCTCAAAGATGTATGTAGGAACAACTGTTTTTATAGTTTTATTTCAAAAAATGAATGTAGTAACTAAGCATTAATGCTTGCAATCCTAGATGTGTGTTGCCATCAGTAGACAGGGAGGACAGAAAGATAGAGAAGGGAAAAGAGACTAAAGAAAATTCCAAATTCTGTATATTGCTTAGTTTAACTGACCTGCCTTACATTTGCTTTTGACTTATCATTCATTTGGCGCTTGTCCAGTTTATCAGCCCAAAGCAACTAAACATTCCTTTTTCAATTATAATATCACCATTTTTGGAATTAACAAAATGCACCTCTCATTTTATGAGAAAATAAAATATATGTTGCATAATGTGCATAACTAGACTGAAAGATAATTCAAATAGAAACTTACCTGTTTTCTCGCTAAAAAGAAATTGATGGTAGTGGCTTTATAAGTAGATGTCTCTGGATCATAATGTATTTCTGTTACATACTTTTTGGTAACTAGATGTAGCAGTAAGGGTGTAACGAATGTAAAGAAGCCAACCACTGAACAAATAGCTACGAGCAATGATGTACTGCCTATAGTTGTTGCCTCTCGTATAATTATAGGCTGTGCTATTAAACCTGCCATGCTCGAACTTAGCGAGAATATTTTCACACTTTTGATTTGAGGTGTCAGAGGTCCATAATATATGCACTCCAATTTGTTATCCTCTTCTCTTAATTTTATTGCGTAGTGCCTGCCTATAACAGGACTACTACTATTGCATTTTATTTTTGAGGTTATTTCTCTATGTATTAGAGATTGAAAGAGCGCTTTACTTCGGTTTAGAGTACTCATAACAGAGAATTGCATCATTTTGTTAAATACTTAGCTTCATTAATGTATAAGAGATCAAAATTGAAAATCTGATGCCATTGGCATTTACTACTCAAAACACATAACACATAATTTTGACTTTGTAGAAAATTAACCAATCTGACAACTAATGTCAATATTGACAAAATGACATTTACTTATTCGTGCAGTATTAATTTACAATGAGTATTATGCTAACCAAGTATTTGCGTACATTTAACTTTGTAGCCATGTTTTACTCAAAACCACCTTATACTAGGACGGTTGCCAGCTTGGCAATCAACCCAAACTTAAGCGTAGCGAGATTTGCCTATCCAACAATAGGTCAACGTGACCGGTCGACTTTTTCCATTGATTTGGTTTTTCGGTGATTATTCCTCGATGGTAAGACCGATCTGGACATTCGACCCCTTACGACACTCAGTAATGTCTACTTGATCACCGTGGCAAATTTGGTCGAGATCGGTCAAACGGTCTCGGAGGAGTATCATTTGTTTGAAATGCAATTTTGAAACCAAAGACGCTTCGCTCGCCCTCGGCTCGCTACGCTTAATAAATAGAACCAGTATCTTCGTACTAGCTGGCGTCGGTTTTCGATATTAAAACTCATGCAAACACGAAATGGCGAAATGTTAATGTATAAACTATGCTTACTTTGGGTCTAGAAAGCGCTGTGTAGAATGTCGTAAAATATTTATCATTATTCCCTTTATTAAACTTAATACATATTAAATTATATTTTTAAATACATTCCATACAAAAAAATAATAATATTTAAAAATATAAAAAATAGTGGCCCACCGGTATCGGGTACAGGGACCAACCTACCGGTGGTTAGGGCTCCAGAGAGAGGAATCTCCTCGCAATACGTGCCGTGTCGAGGAGCACTGCCTTCTGCATCAAGCCCTAGACCCAACTGCCTAACGCGAGCCTCTTGATTATTTAAATACAAACTAATAATAGTACACCTCTGCTTATCTCGTCAGGGGCAAACCGGCGTAAGTAGCAAAACATCATAACTATTACTTGTTTCAATTTACGATATACTTCTTCATATCAACTGTCAAAATATCACTTTCCACCTGCTGCTAGTATAAAGAGTAAGAAATTGTGAAGAAAAGTAAGAAAAGAAGAAAAATATAATATTTTACTTTTTCAACCAATTGCAGAAATCCATAGCCCGCTGTGCGACTATCAGTCGTAGACTAACCTCAATGTCAGTCTTCACGTTTTGGCACCGTAGGTAGGTACGTCATAACAAGTAAGACCCACTGGTCGTAGACTTTAATTTTCAGGCATTGCGGTAAGTGTGAGGAGAAAACCTGACGTAATTTGCCAAATGCTGCCCAACCCAATTGGATCCTTTTGGTGACATCTTTCTCGTAGTTGTTTCTACCGAGTTCGATTCACGCTCTGTGCAAATATTTGTATGCAAAAATATGTCTATTTGCATTGGTCTGTGTGTTTCTATGTATGATATGTATGTATTTACAAAAGAAAATATATGTATAAGTATGTTTATCCGCATTCTAGGACCCATAACACAAGCTAGTTAAGCTATGTAAGCATAGGGTTTAGATATTTGCATGCATAATATGCAAATGCATTGCATGGATGGCGACGAGACCAGCTTCCACCTCTCGCCGAGTGCCCATATAGTTACTAATAAGATGGAAGACTATACATTGGATATAGAAAACCTGGATGATTTGAAGGTGGAACAGATCGTAAGATTTTGGAAAAAAACAGGTAGGTTTTGACAGAACGCCGTGAATACCGAATATCGCACACCCTGGGAGAAAGGGGAGGAAGAGGGAAATTAATGAAATAGTACACTTCGTTACATTTTGGTACATGAATTTATTTTGATTTGGTTTTAATATTTCAGTTTTCAGTAATGCTTGCACAAGACTGCGTAGATACTGCTACAATTTTAATCTACTGAGTAATAAACTTTTATGAATTCAATAATTTTATAAAGACATTGGAATTATTTGCTTTGCCACTACCCAAGGTATTTACAGCAGTGCCTGCAGTGTACTATTAAGCGAAGTAATCTTAATCCATATGCTTCGTTGGGCAGTTGTCAACATCGTAGCAGACGCCTGTGTCAGTGTCCAATACCGTCGGCTCTGGGCAATCACATCTCGAAAATCCGCAGACAGTACCGACTAACATCTCTTGTGGATTATCACAGGTTCTTTGAGCAGTCCAGTAGGATTTTGTACAGTCGCTATGGGTTTCAGTCATCCCCTCTGGGCAGGCTTCAACACCTAAAATAGTAAAACCAAACTATAGGCATATGAACAACCTCACAAAGAACTTACGAGATGTCTGAGTGACAGTTCTTGAGAAAGCACCGGAAGGGGCATGACATCTGTTAACTACAGGTTGCAGGTCGAAGGATTTGGCCAAGTTTAGTCATAGGAATAAAGAAGACTGACTTTATTCGGCGTACTTATTCGAAGATTTTGAAAACTTCTGCCCAATTTAATCAAGACAAAAATGGGTGGGATAAAAGTTGCAATGTTTCGTTTTTATAGTTCTCAGGAGGAAAACACAGGCATACAACAATTACACCTATTACACTAGGTACCAGCCGTACCAGGACTACACCTACTTTTTATCTATACATATAAATAAAATTGGAGTGTCTGTTTGTAATATTGAAATAACCGTTTTTTACTACATGTATATGAATATATATCCGGTACATACACCAAAATAACATTTTGTACAATTTTTGTCTGTCTGTCTGTCGGCCTGTCGGTTTGTTCCGGCTAATCTCTGAAATGGCAGGAACGATTTTGACGGGACTTTTATTGGCAGGTAGCTGATGTAATAAGGAGTAACTTAGGCTACGTTTATTTTAGATTGGTTAAGTAGAACTGGAGATATGACCAAAAAACGATAACCGACCTCCGCGCGGGCGGAGCCGCGGGCATCAGTAATAATAATATTATGTAATCTGTGGTAAAATGTTTTAAGTTTAAAAAGCAAAAAATATGCCTGCTTACATCATTTCTGTCCTCCCCATTATATTACCACAGGGGTTGGCAAATACCATAGAAGGCCACATGATACAATTCTTACATACCTACATTAACCTTCTTTTATAATATACGAACGCATAATAACTAACACATAATTAACACGATAATTCAAGAGATTGATCTGCACTTTAAAATTCTGTCTCCGCAATAATTTGGCAGAGGTTGAAAAGAAAGTTTAACCATATTTTAAGACCCTTTCATCCAAATTAGAATATGTATGTAGTATGTGTCGGGGTCCATCGCTTGAGTTATTCTAGAGCTATCTTTCTAATCGCTCTCAGCTTGTTAGCAGTGATGTGCTTTCAATTCAGTACGGTACGGTGTACCACAGGGGAGTATACTGAGCCCTATACTGTTTCTCGTATTTATCCATTTATGCAGTCATCAAATTGCAAAGGACTTCGGCAATCCGCAAATAACGAAAGGTTAGTAGGAATGTTAGTAATTTATTTATAAAAATACTAAGTGGATACTCACAAGAGTAATTGAGCCATAAGCAATTATTTGAACCCGCTCTTTCATATGGAAGAACCATATCCGTAAAAAGACTTAACCACACCATCACGAACCCCCACTCAAACATGTCCAGGAAACAATATAGACTAAACGAGATTAAATAGAAGCTTCATTTATATAGGCCAGATCATGTCCGATGACTATCTGTGTTTACGTTAGCGACATTTGAATAATGTATACAAAATGTGCTACAATAGTGCTTTGTCATTTTATTCCTTTGAACAATGGGTGTATTAGCTACATCGTTTGACATATTTTCCAACTACCAATGGTAGATATGCTATATTTTGAATCCCATATTGTCGGTCTAGATGTGTCCTTTTTTTTTATTGGTACGGAAATCCCCTCTGATACCCCCCCGCCGGCGACTCGGTTTGGAACCGACTAAAACCGCATCCCCTTTCGGGTCTTCAGACGCCGGGGTGTAAGGTGGCCCATAAGACATTTCCCGCGCACCCCGGCTGACCCAGGGCCATCACCGGTTTCGAAATAGCTCCCTCGGGTTTGGAAACCACGGTGTCCCCGTCTCGCCCTGAGAAAGAGGGGGCGCGCAATGCACCACCGCCCTGGCCTGCTTCTGCTAGGGTGACAGGCGGCTCCACCTATCACCCTCAGGGTGCGTTCAAGGAGGACGGAGGTCGTTCAGCGAACTCCGATGCCTTAGTCACCTCCAATCAAAATACTCGCGAATTAACAATGTTTTTACTTTATTCTAAATTATATTTACCACCTCGTAAAATCTGGGACGAAAAGTCATCATTGACAGTCTTGACAAATACATTACTTCTTTTTAAAAGTCTATAACACTACGTTTCATAGTACCTACAAAGTAAAACTATCTCTGAACTTAAAACTATCCCACAGCCATAGTAGCCCAGTGTTAGATGCAATAGGAGAGCAGAACCCAGTCGCCCCCATAAAAGCCATAGTAGCCCAGTGTTAGGTGCAATAGGAGGGCAGAACCCAGTCGCCCCCATAAAAGCCATAGTAGCCCAGTGTTAGATACAATAGGAGGGCAGAACCCACTCGTCGGCAGTCGCCCCCATAAAAGCCATAGTAGCCCAGTGTTAGATACAATAGGAGGGCAAAAACCACTCGTCGGCAGTCGCCCCCATAAAAGCCATAGTAGCCCAGTGTTAGGTGCAATAGGAGGGCAGAACCCAGTCGCCCCCATAAAAGCCATAGTAGCCCAGTGTTAGGTACAATAGGAGGGCAGAACCCACTCGTCGGCAGTCGCCCCCATAAAAGCCATAGTAGCCCAGTGTTAGGTACAATAGGAGGGCAGAACCCAGTCGCCCCCCTAAAAGCCATAGTTGCCCAGTGTTAGGTTAGGTTAGGCGGCAATAGGCAATAGGCAATAGGACGGCAGAACCCACTCGTCGGCAATCGCACCCATAAAAGCCATAGTAGCCCAGTGTTAGGTGCAATCGGCATCGTAATCAACCGTCGGAAAAGAAAATTATATTCAAAACGACAGCTCATGAGGTGGCGTAATGAAATGACACTTCAAAGCGACGCCGTCGATTTGAATTTTTTTAGGCGGCAGCTATTTAACTGTCAAAAACAGCGTTTCATTCATTCTTACGCCGCGCCGGCATCGATTATCAATGGGGCGGTACAAAATGGCCGTCGACCTTGACCAACGCAACATTTCGACGGCTGTGATGTCGACGACACTTGGGCGGGTAGGCTCACACGGAAAAACTTTGGGATCAATATGTCTTTTACGAGTTCCCGCCTTACAATTGTTTACTTGTTTCTGCGCCACAGCATATTCCTTTGGTGAGTACTCACAAATGCAATGCTAGTTGGTTCAAAATGGCGTCAAGTAATAGATGCGGTTCTTTACGGATACCTTTTTATTTACGCGAATCGAACCAGAACAGACGGAGTGGGACACAGAAATCACTAAGGGCAAATGCTAGTCAACTTTCTCGGTTGTCAGGGGCTTTTCTCAATTAAACTTTTTTTTAAAAAAGCCCATAGGAAGTGGACTTGGCGAAGCTGCCGTGATAAGGAACGAGATAGAATTTTTCATTAAGGAAAGTAAGAACACGTATTTTGAGATGTCTCTGGTTCAAAACTGAAAGTGATCACAATTTTGTCAGAGGTTTTTTATATATGAACCTCATGACTAAAAGATTCCAAATGATACGGTCTACTCTCCGACTTACGCAGCTTCTAGCAGCTCTATGGTCCGAAAAGTTTCAACTGGAACTTCAAAATCGTTTTACAATGCATGAAACTACAGGCAGCATGCATTGATGAAAAAACCGACACAGTCTCAAAACTCTGCAAAAAGTGTCTCGAAAGTTATATCCCAGATAATGCAAACAGCTAGAGTCCTAACTCTCTTTCGAGTCCAAACTCTCTCTCGAGACCTCAAACTTATGAGGAGGAAGCGCGATCAGCCATCTACTCAGTGGTTTTCGTCAAATGGTAGAACCTTAAACCAACGAATCATAAAGCCGAAATGACGTGACCTCCGACCCTCTAACACTCGCACCATCCAGGATGCGATCGAGTGAAATAGGGGGCCGAAAGTGTTCGCTCAGCAGTTGCGGATGCCACATCTGACGAAACTTATAACTGCAGATGGCAGAACCATCACGTCAAGGTTTGAGATTCTCGGAGTGGTCGATAAAGTCTATGGAGCATGCATGCAGCTATGCATCACGGATGACAAAACTGACAAGACACTGCGTTGAAGATTCTTTTTCGAGTGTCATTAGACCGGGGCGATGCCCGATGTCACGGAGTGCGAGATAGGGGTCGCTTTCAAGCAACTGAATAACAACAGGTGCCCTTGGTGATGACGGAATTACTACTGAGCTCCCAAAAGCAGGATCCTAGTCCTGTCGTGTCGACTGGTGAGTGGTGATAATACGAGTATATCGAAGTGCTGAGATGCTTATTGACACCGACAATGTCCTTCCAGCTTTAAGACCAGGGCGAACCTCATAAGCCTACAGCGTAAAGCGAGTCAAGGGGATATTATATTCCCCAAAATATTCACCAATGCACTGGAGTCTCAAGATTCTGGATTGGACTGGACGGATAGTTTTTTAAAATATATATTATGTTATTTCATATTAAGTAAGTTCTTAAAAAAAATTGCTCTGGGGCCGGGTTCCTTTTAGGTCAGCGACCCGTGGCAGTTTGCCAATACTACCACCATAAAGTTACGCCGCCACTGGTGTTATGATAAAATATTAATCGCAAAACAAGCTTGTTAGGTTTTGTATCCTGTTTGCTAACAATTTGGCGTCGAAGTAAGATAAAGGAACGATTCATCGGCCTAAACAAGCATAAGTCAATGGCGACAATGCGGCTATCTACTGGCCGGGTAAACACTGGCTATTGATTTAGTTTATCTGTTCGCAAACAACGTACGCGCGCCTGCAGGCACGGCTACGATGAAACCAATAATATCCCTATCCTTACTCAAGTTCATATGAACTATGTGGGTACTAAAATGCTTTTCAATAGGGACATTCTACTGGTAAGATTATACGGGAGTACTATTAGGAATAGCTCATTTAGTTCAGTATAGAATATTCGCCAGCTTTTGACTGAGTATATATGGGGCCTCACCAAATCTACGCGTTCCAAACCAACCTAAATTGCACGACGACGGTGCACTTGCTGATTGATGGATGAGACTCTGGTGCAGGCTTTCCTCTTGGGGTTGGGAGGTCTGACGGTAGTCGTGCCCATAAAACCCGAAACAAACCAATAGTAGGAGGAGCAGAAGAGCGGAGCCCGGGCTCCAAAGTATGACCTTTGGATGCGACTGGGATTGGCGTTTAGATGAAGAAATTAATTCACATGTTTTTGATATGAGTATAGTTGGGCTGCTTATCTACACCTGGGTTAGCATAGTAAATAAGTAATGACCTACCGTTCAATATTTTGTGGAGTTCACTTTTGACCTTTGATAAGTTGGTATACTGAATATCAAGTTAAATATATCATAATTATTACAAGAGTTAGTGTTCAAGCGATATCAGACATAAGTGAGTTGACAAGATCTACAGGAGACCTTCACTTTCTCTGAACGTGTCATTGTCCCACACGACGTAAATTTTAGAATTTTTACAATAATCAGTAGGTACGTAACTTAATTTTATTTATGTTATTTGAAAATGTAAGAACCATAGTATATGTTTAGAGAAGATCTAGGGGTAAAATGTTTCGACCATGAGAAGCAAAAAAGGGAAAATTTGCTATTAATTGCCTTTATCTCAGCGTGCAGTGCAGATTTATCAAAACCCAAAAGAAAGGGACTTCAGGCCCTTTAGAAAGGGACGTTCCGCCAACTCATGGTTATAAAAAGGTCAGATAATTATAACTTTCAAAGTAACTATTATCAACGTTTAATGTATTTTAATTTAAAGATTATGGATTTACATTTGTTCAGAACTACCTGTGATAATGAATGAATGTGCCAGATTCTGATGGTCAGATATGATTTATAGCACATAATTGTGTTAAGTTTTATATTTGTCTTTGTGCCGCCAAAATGTGAAATAAAAAGAGAGATACTTATATAGGTTCTTTTTTTAGTTACACACAGTAGAGATTTATTTTAATAAGAATATTTGGTTTATTTACATTATAATATTATGTTTATTTTAAACTAATAAATAAATAAATATTCTAGGACACTCTACACAATGCTATTTAGACTCAAAGTAAGCATAGCTAAACTGGCCTGTATTATGGGTTCTAGAATGTAGATAAACATAAATACCTACCTACTTTGATTTTTTAAAATAATTATTTAATTATTAATTATATTGTAATATATAATTAATTATTTAATTTAATTAACAGCCGCGGTAGCCTAGTGGTATGGGTAATGGACTGCTGAGACGAGGTCTCGGGTTCGATCCCAGGTTTTACCATGGCACACACCAATGACTTTTCGATGCTTTTCGAAGTTATGTGTGTATTTATCGCAGGTTTATAAGTGCCCGGTTAATGGCAATAGGCTCGCCACCTATTACATTGGGACCTAAACATAAACTGGCGAAATGTGGGTGCTAGCACCTCTGCCTACCCCTTCGGGGATATAGGCGTGAGTTTATGTTATGTTATGTTATTATTTTAGAAAAAGTTTATAAAACTAAGAAAGTTCGTGAAGTGGTTGAGGACAGAAGCAGACGGCGGGCTATTGTCCTGCCTACCCCAGATGGAAAAAGGCGTATGTAGTTATGTACGTAGGTATTATTCTAACAATTTCGTATTTTGAAAGACTCTACGCGGGGATCGTGCGGTCTATGGCCCTGTATGGGTGCCCAATATGGGCGGAGGCCCTGAGGACCAGAACTGTGCGGATGCTGCGCGCTCCGCAGCGAGTGATGGCCATCATGGTCATCCGCGGGTACCGCACGATCTCCTTCGAGGCGGCGAGTCTCCTTGCCGGAACTCCGCCATAGGACCTGGAGGCGAGAGCCCTTTCGCAACTGTACCAGTGGCGAAAGGAGGCGCGGGAGCAGGGACGGAACCCCGAGCCTCGTGAAATCGAGGCCGTGCAGTCCCAGCTCCGCCAGGCCATCGTGGTGGAGTGGAAGGAACGATTTGGGCGACCAAGCGCATGGCACGCCGCAATAGCGGCGGTAAGGCCCATCATGGAGGATTGGCTAGAGAGGCGACACGGAAGCCTCTCGTACCGACTGACGCAGGTGATCTCCGGGAAGGGGTGCTTCGGGGACCACCTGCATCGGATCAGGAAGGAGCCAACGCCTGAGTGTCATCACTGCGACGCGAGCGAGGACTCAGGGCTGCACACGCTGGCGGACGGCCCGGCGTGGGAGGCGCCGAGGCGTGACCTCGTGGCAGCCATCGGGGTGGGAGTCCTCTCGCTCGGCAGCATGATTGCGGCAATGGTGCGGAGCGCGAGCGCGTGGGCCGTCGCCACCGCCTTCTGCGAGCATGTAATGCTCGCGAAGGAGATGGCGGAAGGCGCCGGGAGAGATTTAGAACTCTCCCGGCCCGCCGAGCCCGCAACATACTCGCCGCGCGTCGCAGGCGACTCAGGCGCCGGAGGTCGCTTAACGACCTCCGTCCTCCATGAGCGCAGGCCTGGGGGTGGCAGGTAAGGTCGCCTGTCACCCCAGCAGAAGCAGGCCGGGACGGAGGGGTTACTAGCGCCCCTCCCCCAAACCGGGGCAAGCCTCCTTATCAAAATTGTTTTTACCTAGGTGCACAATCTGCCGGAGGTAAGTGTAGGTACTTAGAAACAATTTCAAGAAGGAGGCCATCCACGACGATCTGGATCAATGTGGCCATTGATCATGACTTTGGTTTTATCCAAATGCTTGTCCTCGATAATGTTTTAAAATATGTAGTGATGTAGTGAAGGTTATGCCTGCTATGCTAACATTAACGAGACTATCAAATGGTGTAATATTACCTAGTGTTTATTTTTTTGAAAATCAACGTGTTTGATCCTCTTTCCTTTATAGAAATATTGATTTTTGAATAATCCTTAGAAGCAGTTTTCATCAAAATCCATTGGGTCTGCAAACGTTCGCTGACAGTCGTTTCTCCTTTGGACTGATCACCGACAGGACGTTTCGTTTTTGAGAGATTCGTCGATAGAACGTTTCACCTATGGATGTTTCAGGACTTTTCAATTATGGAATAATCGCCGTCAGGTCGTTTTGTCTACGATGTTGTCTGGGTTAGGTTAGGTTAGAACCTTGACCCTAACAGTGCGAGCCTAGCGAGCGAAGCGAGCGAGCCTCGGCAGCGGCCGGCGAAGCTCCGGGACCACTAGTCCGGAAAGTTGGATTTCGATAGCAAGCTGTTAGCTTTTTGGTGGCTTTGTAGTTTGGTATCGTATCGTATCGTACCGTCGTGTCGGTGAAACACTTAGTAGCTGAAGAGGGCTGTCGTCGAAAGTGACGCATATGAAAGGTTCTGTCGACGAAATGTCCACAGGTGAAAGACCCTGCTGGGGAAACGGAAATAAATGAATCATCCTGTCGACGAATAGTCCAATGGCGAATCGGTCTTAGGAGAACGGTTGCAGAATCAAATCGAGTCGGAGACTTGGCGTACTATTCACTATTCCTCATAGTTTCCGATTTGGCCATCCACACCCACTGACAAATTCACTCTGTATATTATATAGATACCTACAAGAAAACTATTTTTTTTTATAAAACCAATTTTGGCGTAATTACTTAATTTTTTGTTCAAGCAATTTTTTATGGAGAATAAAAAATTAGTCATTTTGATCAATTTTTTTATTAATGCGGATCGAGTCAGTTTATGGATAATTTCTTAGTAGGGTCAATTTAAAAAATAATTTTGAAATAACTCCTTGAATATTGATGGTATACGCCTAATTTCTATTCAATAAGAGGCTATATATTACATCTTAATACATATTGTAAAGTTAGAAATATTAAAGTATCGTAGGTATTTAATTTTCGAGATAATTATAAAAAACGTATATAATTTTGTCCTTTTCCCAATTTTTTAACACTACTTTATTTTTTTAAATTCTGGTTATACATAAATGCTCATGAACTCAAGGTACGCTGATAGTTTTGAATTTAAACTGTTGTAAATGCGATTGCCTGCGTTTTATTCTACGATACTGGTTTTTCAATTATTAATGTCGACTCAATCAATATTCTGTTAAAAACATCCGTGTGTTATTACACATAATATATTACATAGTCGACACTAACTTAGGGTCACGTGAACATTCGATGATAGTAGACGTGCGCTTCGTTATTTTGGGAAGAAATCGAAATTTAAATGGATTTCTGTGCTGAAGACAAAAATTGATCATTCGGGTTTATGATTCTGCAATATGAAATGTTTGAACAAAGAATTCTTTATCACGCAGGTAGATTAGCATAATCATCTTTGCGTTAGTCCCAGTCACCTCGAAGCTCGGGATGCGGTTTCCGCCTTTAATTCTCCACTTCGTACGGTCTTGGGTATTTGTGGTAGTGAGACCGTTGAAATGCAAATCATCTTCTACGACGCCAAGCCAGCGCTTCTTGTGTCTACCCCTCCTACCGGGGCCCGGCGCAAGTGGCATGGCTATACATTTGCTACTTGCATGGTCTGGTCGCTGCATAAGGTGACCGCACTTCAGCGCGACTCTCCTGCATTTTATCTGCGATGTCACAGACATGAAAGCTGCCACGGATGCAGGTGTGCCTCACGTGATCACCTCACCTCACGCCACTTGCTTTACGCGCTGGCAATGCATGTTTTGAAGTCACAATCGATGTCACCATCTGAGTGAAGTACAGATTCCAGCTACTTAACCTGGTCCGTGCGCTCGACCAAGTCATCGAAGGGATTCTGGATCTGTACTGTTTAACGCTGTTATCAGCCTTCGCTATATTTAGCATCAGACTGCCGCAAGAATTTACATCGCATATTCATCAGCGCGATATCATCAGCATACATGGACGCTGCTCATGTGAGTATCTGATGCTGTCCGACAAAAAGTATCACAGCAGACTAAGGATGGTACCCCGACGGTGATGGAGAAGGGTTACGTGTCGCAAACAGCGATCCGAACCGCGGAATTGCAATCTGGGTACATAGGTTCCATAGCTGGGATGATGTCAATATGAGATTCTAAGAATATAAGGTTTTCCCTTTGGACCGCTGTGCCCACCAGATCACCGTAAGAGGAACACAGTAACACAGTTGAAGGCATTCTTCATGACTAGAAATAAGCATTGCAGGATCCATGGTTAGGTGACTGGGATGAAATCCATAACACATCAGAAGTATACACTCTTGTCGGATTCGGGAGTCAATTATCCCAAAAAAAATTTAAATCATAAAATATATGGTTCAGATGGCCAATATCATTAGTGTCATGCAGACTTCATCCGTATTATGAGATTGTCATTCTTATTTCCAGGTAATTCATTCGTGTCATCCTCATCCTGATTTTGATTTTCTGTCACGTTTAAGTAGATTCGCACCGTGATATTACACTTTGCGTACATAAACGTGCTCGTGAAGTACTAAAGAACACGTTACAGACCGTCAGTTACCAATAAAACGGGTCAAATTATTTACTGAAATGCCTTCTCATAAAACAAGCCGGTGAAAATCCAAACCCATAAGAGATACAAGGAAACTGTCCTAGGATAGGAATTTTAGCTCTTTTTTTCTATGAAAAAATTTGGTATGTTTATTTTTTAGGTCATGCGTGAGCTCCATGAAAATCCCTTCGGAGATATGTGTATTGTTCGGAGATATGATATCTTGTGTGTAAAATCCTTCTGTACTAAAATCTAAAACAAAACTTATGCAAGGAACCTCGATCTCGATGGTAAAATATTTTCCCGCCATTTTTTTAATTTCCTAGCAATATATTTCTAACTTTAACACGTCTACATAAAGTTTATATTCGAGTAAAAATTAAGACCGCAATGAAAACCACTTTATTGGGTTGGAGTGTTGTTGTTATATCTGTCCCTGTCTCTCTACACTGTGATTTGTTCACCGAGAGCTGCTGTCTCTGTCACTGTATTAGTCAAGTTTCTGAGTTCGTAGCAAAGTGTCGTTTGTTGTGAGGACGAAGTTTGTTTACTTTGATTACTTGAAAGACTAAGGAAATGACATAAAACGATTGAGATAGTGATGTGATTGGAGTAGTGATATTTTTCTAAGAAATTTGTAATATATTGGACGTCAGTATGGAGCTGTGGCTGTTGTTTTGGACTCTGTTTTTGGGAGTAAAATGGAGCGCGGAGGCGGGCATGATGGGTGATCAGTGCGACTGGACTGGCAGGTATGTTGATTTTGAAAAGTTTATTGTTTTGCATGTTCATATTTCACATTTTATCGATACTTTACTGTTTAATGCTACCGATTTATAGGATCGTTTTTGCTTCAATAAAGTATTTTGTGTGCATATAGTTGTAAGTTTATTGTAGTCTTTTTATTTATCCGTAATTTGTACTATGACACTCATAATATTACTAAAACTGCCAAATTATATTGGCATTTGTGTTGTTATGAGATTTAATATATCAATGGAATTAAATTATTAATCTATACTTATTACTTACGTATACATACCTGAAGAGTTTTTTTATTGAAGGCGCCAATCTCGGGAACTACTGGTTCGAATTGAAAAAATATTTTTGTGTTGGATATCCCATTTATCGAGGAAGGTTATAAGGTTATATTATATCATCATGCTACTACCTAGGAGAGCGGAGCAGTTATCATAAATGTCAACAAATCGGACAATATTCCATATTTTTGTGTTGGATAGCCCATTTATGGGGAAGGTAATAGGCTATAAGTATATCATTCATTATGCTACTACCAAGGAGAGCGGAGCAGTAATCATAAATGTCAACAAATTGGGCAAATTCATAGCAATTCCATACATTATTGTAGAACTAATAAATTATTATTTTATTCTATTTTATATGATAACTGGGATAAACCTAAATGTAGTAAATTATTCATTTGAACGTGCACTAACTTATTTTACAAGAACCTACTTACCTACTCATGTTCAACAAGAATTTTGTGACTTAGGTCCCTACTTATCTATATACCAACCCAAAACCGAAATACCAACTTATCTAAAAGTAAGTTTTCTAAACCATATTTGCTGTGATTTTCGCGAAATTAGACTTTTTTTTTGTATAAAGAATATTAGTAACCGAAATTCCTTAATATTCCGAACCTGACCCGAAAACCTGACCGGGTCGCGGGTTAGGTTAAAAACTTGAAAAAAAAAGTTATATTTGTTCCGAACGTAACCCTCTTCCTAACCTGACCCGACGTCTCGTTCCTATCATAACCCGAATTGCGCAGATACGTTTAATTACTTGCCTAGCTATTTAATCAAACAGCTTAGAAAATGACTTATTTCTGATTGGTTATAAAAAAAAACCACGAAGGCTTAGATAGCCTTCTAACCTAACCTATCCAAATATTAAATACTGATTTGACACATATGTACTTTTATTTTGAGAAAGATCAGAGAGAAATACCAATCTGCGCAATTCGGGTTATGATTGGAACCAGACGTCACGTCGGGTCAGATTAGGAAGAGGGTTACTTTCGGAACAAATATTAAATTTTTTTTCAAGTTTCTAACCTAACCCGCGACCGGGTCAAGTTCGGAATAAGCGGAAATTAATAGTAGTTTTAGTGAACAGCTTCAGCTAAGTTAAATTGCATGTGGTAAGAGTGCTTTCACGTCGGCAGGGCAATAGCCAGGGCTTGAACCCGGGACCTCTTGATCGTGGAGCTGACTCTTTAACCATCAAGCTTATTCTTCTAAATCTACAGTATTATTCTTCAACATTGTGTTGTGCGTCTCAGCTATTCCTAACCTCCTTGCTTCAAACCCCAGCTGGAATACTTATGGAGTACCTACCGACAGTCGACGCATGTAGATATGCGCCCAGATAATTTTCTTAAACTCTTTTATACACTAGGTTCATTAATTTATTTAAATATATTATCTAGCTAATTAATGCCTAGGATATCCATAAGTAATTAGACCCACGCTGCACGCTGGTAGAAACAACCAGATTGATATTTATACTTGCGTTTTTTATATACTTCATGCTGAGATATGTAATGATTAATAAAGTATAATTTGCAGCTACTAAAACGCTCTAAAATAACAGACCAAGCCACGGGCAAAAAATGCTAATTAAGGAGTCCAATAAGTATCTACCTATGCAAAACTCGCTTGGCATCCATCACAATCAAAAGATACCAATCCTGACCTGGGGCGAAATCGCGCTTCGGCAATTTGTTAATAATGGCCAAGTTGTTTCCATAACATCCATCGCATGACCGATGTTATTAGCATTTGATGTTATTCAAATCCTTTATTTAATTAATGCCGAGACATTTTTATGATAACTACCCGCATTCTTGTATTCTGGAACTTGGATTTTCAAGCGCAAAATGACTCCTTTGCCCTATTTTTTAATTTTATGTTCTTATTCGTCATAAATAGGTACTCCAGAATTATGGCCTACTGTCCTGGCGGACTGTTTATTGACTGACACATACCATACCATACCTATTCCCAAGAGATGAGTATAAAGAAGTTATTCGAAAAGGACATTAAAAGGTTTTGGTCCTTCTGCAATGAAATGTTTTTCACTTCAACTCCTTTAGTAATGTTTCGTTCTCGTTAGTTTTATCATCTTACCAAAATAATGCATTAACCTAAAGGTTCCTAGCAGATTGAGCAATACATGGCCATTTAATGCGTACATAAGATATATTATCCAAGAGCTTTGCACCAAGTGTTTTGGTGACTAGGTAATATACAACTCGAACAACTCGTGTCGAGTCGATCACGGTGTAACACTACGAACAACCGCATTAAGTGCGTCTCACTCTTCGCCTCACATACGACTTATTCCTAATTATGTTCCGATGTCAACATGTAATAACATTAACACAAATAATAATTGTTGGCCGTAGTTGTTAATGGTTGTCCGGAAACGTCAAATGGGGGCTCGATTACGGAACAAAAATCAACAAGTAGGGTTTCCCAGTTGGGGTTGCGATGGCGTGGGAAACCGATTTGGAAACTGTTCTCGCCAACCCTGTGTGACCCTTCCGGCTAAGGGGTGTGTCTACATAATATTTAATGTACCTAACCAATGTCATTTTATTGATTTTGAGATATCGGATCTTCAATAATGGGAATAGGAAACACGTACTAATCATAATTAAAATAATTACTAAGTATTTATTTATAGCAACATATTTTAGATCTATGTCATTTAAAGTACGTACCAACACTACTATTTTGCGACTTGTAAATAGCGATATGTTAAAGAATATGGTAGAGCAACTATTGGATATTCTATTCATATTGAATGTGATGTATAATGAATTTTTGAGGTGCAAATATTGTAATAAACGTAAAATAACCATACAGGGATTATTATACCAAAACTTAAGATCGCAATCACCGAATTGTAAAATGTCAAACATTTTATGCCCTAATCGATGGAAGTTCTTGAGATTTTATCTGTAGTGTAGGTACTGTTACTACAGCACCACGCGATATTTTTTATCCTTGTAAAACATCATGAGCAGAAAATTTAAATACTTGCTTAATGTTTTCTTAAATAGTCCTTCATGGAATGATAGCTTTCATTTATTGTGACATTACCAATAATTTGAAATACAATATATTAATCTTCATTTACTTTATCTTCCAACCTGTTAAGTAGATACCTATACATTTTTACAAATTATTATTTCTAAATTGGCCTACGGAAACGATAAATCTGCCACTCGGAGTAGAATCTTACAAAAGAAGTTAACGAGTCGAACTATTTCTATCACATATTTCAACATTATGGCCTTACAGCCTCTTAACTTATTACTAATGTATTTTTCTAATAATCTAAATATTAATAAAAATAATAGCGGCGATAGCCCGGTGGCGTACGTAACGGACTGCTGAGACGAGGTCTCGAGTTCGATCCTCAGTCGCCCCGGGCACACACCTCTGACTTTTCGTAGTTATGTGTGCATTAATAAATGATAATTATCGCTCGCTTAATAATGTGCCCGGTAGATGGCAATAGGCTCGCCCCCTATTACATTGGGACCTCAACATAACTGGCGAATCGTGGGTGTGTAATACACCTCTGCCTACCCCTTCGGGCCTTCGGGGATACAGGCGTGAAGTTATGTTATGTTATGTCTAAATATTAATGTATTACCTGCCTAGGTACCTATTAGGTATTATAAATACCTATAGGTACCTAGGTATTATTATGTTTAGTGAATCTTGTAAAAATCTTGTAACAATGTTGTAACTATAAAAGGAAACCTAAAATGAAATGAGTAGCAACCAAAAGCATAATCAATACAAAATACACACATACATACATACATTTATATTTTCATACGAGTGGGAATATACTAACACACCAGTGCCTAATCTGTTTATTTTTCTAAAAAATAAACGAACGAACAAAACTCTTTCCCAGATGAATGACCATTCTATACTTTGTTTTCGATACAAAAAGTTACAGTAAATATTTAGATTGTTTTAAACAAGGAGTTTAACGGCATCGGTTTCAAATAAAATATCTCAGTTATCTCATACAAGAAAGTATGCGCATCAGTAAAGATTCTCGCAAAGAAGATATTAACGCCGAGTCGGCTGCAAAAAGCAAATTGAGTGTCAATGTACCAGCATCACTTGGACATTGTAAAGCATTGAAGTTCATACATATTAATATTTATTAGGGAGGGCGGAGTGAACACGAGGGGACCGGGATCTGTTTATTATAATATCCTCCTATTATAACGCGTTCGCACGATATGCTCCAATCTGGTTGATTGGTAAATGCTCAACGCCGATTGTTGTTGAACCCTCCGTACACATTCAATACGGACATATTTTTATATCAATGTTCTCTGTAATGGAAATGAATTGTGGATAACCGATGAAATATTAACTAAATCTAAGTCTATTTAGAGATACTACAATTATTATGTTCTTCGACATTAAAGAAATATCGTCCCTTTAATCAAGCTTAACTCAATGAAAAAAATTGACCTCAGTCAGTGACGTCAAAATGTGCAGTGAATTATAATTGGCTAATTGAATTGCCCCACGCAAGTGCATCTTAGCAACGGATGTGCGTAATGACTGTGACAAACGAACATCACGAAAAACAAGAGCAACACACGAACAAAACGAACGCCCATCACTAAAGTCCCACCATTTGTCAAAGACGCCGTTAAAACAAAGTCAAAACCTCGCCCTCCCAGTTCACTTTATTTAACAGTTTACTGCACTTAAACAAATACTTTAGTTATTATGTAGGTTTTACAAAAAAAAATGTTGATAAGACTTAAATGTCCATAAGTTATTTTTTGTTAGCTGGCGCCTGAGGACAAAACTTTGGGCTTGACTTATAACAATGAAAACTGCCACCTCACAGATAAGTTACCAAAAAAACTGCGTTTCACAAATGCTCTCTCCTGTCTATTATCTGTTAAATGTCGTCACAACCACTTACCGCTTATCCTACTGCCATTTCAATGCGTAATTACCTTGAGCACAAAATGTTGCAGCCATAATAGCCAAATTTCTTACGAGAGAATACGTAATGTTTGTATGAAAGGTTCAAAAATGTACGACTGCGAAGGCGGTGCAACGGTAGAAAGTGCGACTGCTATACATGAGTTCTATTGCCAGGTTGGGCAAAAAGTATTATTTTTTAATAAAAAATTTCGCAATAACATCTCGAACTTAGGAAATGTCCTGGTGAACGGCATTCGGCTCGAACCCTGTTTCGTGGAGATGAAAAACAGCTAACAAAACGTCTGCCTACCCCATCCATAATAAACAGACGGCGGTACATATACAAAATGATAATAAAAATAATAACAAGCACATAACATAATATTACATATTTATGAAATCAAGCTATTCTTAGAAACATTTTTAGGGTTCCGTTGCCAAATGGCAAAAAACGGAACCCTTATAGATTCATGTCTGTTCGTCCGTATGTCACAGCCACTTTTTTCCGAAACTATAAGAACTATGTTGTTGAAACTTGGTAAGTAGATGTATTCTGTGAACCGCAATAAGATTTTCACACAAAAATAGAATAAAAAACAATAATACTTAGAACTGAAACTCAATTTTTTTTTTCATCAAACCCAGGTGGAGTCTATGGATAGGTCTTCAAAAATGATATTGAGGTTTCTAATATCATTTTTTTCTAAACTGAATAGTTTGCGCGAGAGACACTTCTAAAGTGGATATATAAGTATAATAAACTTCCAACGAAAATTGGTTTGAACGAGATCTAGTAACTAGTTTTTTTAATACGTCATAAATCGTAAACCGCAATTTACCTTTCATTCAATCAATTAAACTATAATTTTTTTTTAAAAAACATCATTATGTTACTTGCTGCTACGGAACCCTTAATGGGTGAGTCCGACTCGCACTTAGCCGCTTTTTTAGAAGATGGAAAACACAAATTTGGTGCATTATACAACAAAAATACAAGAAGTATATAGGTAAAATTCTTAGAAATGTACGTAATAATGTAAGGTTAGTTTTGGGCCGAAGAGAATCGCTAAAGAATTATAATTATCATCTACTTTATCATTGCATTGCATACTATCGCAGCGGTTACCAAACCAAACCGCGTAGGTTGTCATGATATGAGCATTGAGCAAATAAAACATACTTTGTCATTTAAGGGAAAAAATAGCGTTGCGGTTTTATTTCCGGGTTTTGATCTATTTACAAACGTAAATAACCACTAAACGCGGATGTTGCTATCTCAATATTTGTAATGGGCAGTCGCGATAAAACATCAGATGGTGGATTGCGAGAACTGGAGCTCTCACGCTCTCCACATGAACGATTCTGTTTATTCCAGGAAGAAGTCCCCGTTCTATTTTCTACAAGCAAAGTTCATTATCATTAGTGATTCACAGTCGCGATTCTACGCCTTATGGGACCGCCCTACCAGGATATTTCACATGGGATCACAACTTGTGGGAATTCTACAGTTCGTTACGCTGAAAGAAAATAAGTATCACATGTTGCGAGATGAAATCACGGTTATTTTTAAGCGACGATTGTTTTTATTCGCTCGCCAATTGAGGGCAATCAGCGACACGTGTTCCGTTCGAGACGCTTGCCTAAGGCATCTATTGAACTCGTTGATATGGCCACGTCACGTCAAATATGAGCTTGTAAAACAGTTCAGTAGATTTTTATGGTATTTTGTAAATTAGTAGACGGCAGCAGATTTGCTTTTTCCTATCGGAGCGTAGGTACTAATAATTGGTTCAACTTTGTAATTTCGAAAGTTAAGTCGTAAAGAAAAAAGCAAGTAAGCTTTGATGAGAATATCTATTCGAAGCGATTATACCCCCGAACGAAAATTCTCTTTCTATTGTAAAAAGACCTGGGACCCGATTCAGTAAAATTACGTTTATTTCGATTCTAAAACTTATGAAAACTTAAAAAAATAAAATGTCAAAATCTAATTGGAAATTATTCAAACTATGAGTGATTTTTAAGGTTTAATAACCTCACGAAAACGTAGGAAGTGTTTCTTTCGATAGATCAAATCAAAGTTTTTTTTGTTTTTCGCTCTAATCGAATTGAAACCACGCGTTTTGAAAACGTGGCGTGGTAAATCGGGCTTCGGCCACGACTAAAATTCAGACAAATGACCTCACATGCTCAAATAACTCCAATAACGTTTATAGAGGTTAGATGCATAACTTTTTTTTTATTTTTTTTTTTTTCGTGCGGAAAATCCCTTCGGATACCGCCCCCGCTGGAGAGCGATCTCCAGCGCGGGCGGTTATGTCGGGCTTGAACCGACTAAAACCGCACGCCGTCTCGGGTCTTAAGAAGCCAGGGTGTAAGGTTACCCATAGAGCATATCCCTCGCACCCCGACTGACCCTGGGTAATCTCCGGTTTCGAGATGGCCCCATTACTTGCTCTCCACTGTGCCATCTGCTAATCAGAGGGACACGTGGAAAGCTTCCGAACAGCCCTCAACAGGGCCGTCCTCGCCTCGGTCGGAGTTGGCCGTAGGCGGCAGCGTCTTACCCGCCCTAGGAGAGAGGCGCTGCTGTCTCCGTTGCCCAGGGTGCACCGCGTGGAGGTCCCCAACCAAGCACCCCAGTCAGCATTATACCTAATCTTACCCGAACATTGGCATATCGCAGAAAGTTAGCAATGAACTATCTAACACTGCCTTTTCCATGTGATGTGACCCACAAATAACAAGATGAAAATATGTACTAAAACTACGCAGGTCGGTTTGTTGGTTTCGGTCTTGCAGTATGACGTTATGGTTTACCCCGCTTTGTACCTACCACTGAAATGCACCGATCCCTGACATAAGCAATTCAGCCTACTTGGAGACCTTAATGAGCTTAACCCAGTAATGTAAGATAAATGTTAGATACCATTGCTCTAAAGTAAACAGTTGGGTCACTTGGAACCAATATCATAGGAAACGTCATTATCAGACCGATCACTAAACGGTTGGTTGTCAGTTCGGTCATGGTTCACAAGACACTTGAGCTATAGCCATAACTACGATCATCCTTAGTGTGATAGCTGCATGTAACTTTACTTACAGAGAATTTTTATTACGCTCTCAAGTTCCAATCACCGAGATGGTATGCCATGTGTATCATACTTATCTTTTTATCGTGAACTTCGAAAATTTTTGAACAATAGTTCGTACCTAACGTTCACATTATTGTTTTCGGCCTGATTTCTGTAATGGTTGTTCCCTAGATTGAAACTAGTCCCAATACTCGCTACAGTACGTAGCTAAAAATATGTCACAGAGTTTTTTTATTGCTAGAAACTTCGAACGTACGATTAAAAACAATATCGGTGTCAATAAGATGTTAATGCTTAGATTATTAATGCTAATTATTTTGAACACTTTGAACAAAGCGTACTCTCAATCTTAATGCGATAAAGTTCGAGAATATTCGGAACAATAGTTAGTACCTAACGGTCACATTTTTTTCGGCTTGATTGATGTAATGATTACGACCTAGATTGGAATTACTCACGAGACAGCAGCTAACAGTATACCACTCTGAATTCTGTTCCTGCTAGAAGCTTCGTGTGCGTATAGTTAAGTACAATTGGAGTCAATAAGATGGTTATTTTTCCGAGCATAAAAGCTAATTGTTTCGTTTACTTTGAACAGAGGATTCTTTGAATGAAACAGAACTAATTAACGGTGAATGTAGGTCGGCATTGTGTTGTGGGTTAGATGAAGCTTCTCTTTGTGTCGCTAGTGTTTACCTTTTCATTTCATGCCCGTAGCAGGCTGTTGTTCTCCTACACTAATTACATAGGTGGTAACTGTTATGTAATCGCAGTCGATCGCGGTGGTGTTTGATGAATATCTATTTTTATGACTCTTAACTAATAGATGCCTACATGCCGCATCTCATGTCAATATAATAGTTGATCCCTGTGGCCGTACCTTGTGTTTATTAAATGTAAATTTATGGAATGGCAAGGAAGAAATATTTACTAGATTATGATTCTATCTGTATCGCCATCGTTAAAAGTGTTTCCAAATAACATTGTTACAATTTTTTTTTCACATTCTTAGAAGTAACACAAAAGTCTCGCATAGTTTTGGCAAAAATATTTGAATTTAGAACAGCCAGGACCTTTTGAATAATGCATTAGGCATGTCTGGTCCATTATTAGTGACGGTGCGCGAGCGCAGCGCGGGCCACGTCGCACGAGCTGCATATTAATGCGGCTCAATTTCGTTGTGCGCCATCAAACTACTTTATTTCTTTCGAATGCGTTTCCGAAACAGATTCATATGATATATGCCTTGTCACATAAAAATCACACTTGGAAGAAATTATACCTATTCTCTACCTGTATCCATCTGTCATACTTTTTGTAGTGCTACGGTTAACTAAAAATAAATGATTAATAAGAAACTTATTCGAGTTTAACCCAAGCAATATATGAATTAATGATAATGCAACGTTAACGAGGTGGCACGATCTCGTTCGGTCGCACGTAATTTGATTCTGATCATACAACATCATGCACAGCCCAGTAGACGGACATTAGAGGCACCGGACAGACCTGTCAGTTGTCAATCGACTAAATATGTTGCTTTTGCGCACGGGGTTGTAAGTGCCACTCACAGGAAGGTAGCTAAACTCGATTTTGCTTCGTCTGGATTTTGGTCTACTCATATCAGTGATTTTGAAGTTGAATACCATCAACCTTATTTTGTATCCACCTCAGTCATTTAGGTCCATCATTGGTTATCCGCAACAAAAAAGAAGTGAGCGGGGACCGACCGATTATAATGTAAAAAGAGGTTCGCGGTCGTTCCATAACTGATTGCAAATGGCAACTGCCGCAGGGCTCGCTGCGCCATTTATAGCTCTTCGCAATCTCGACTGCTAAAAAAGCACTCAACAATTTTCTTCGGTGGAACGCTCCCTATCTATGGTTCGTTCTGAACTCGTAATTAAATGAGAAGGCTAAAGGACAATGAAAATTAGGTGTCACAAAAACACCCAAACGTCGTAGTCTGTGTTCAAAATGCCTTTGCGTAACATTCAACCGTGTTCTATGTTTTTACCGAATTGACAACCTTTATTTGGTAATTGGTTCAATCGGGTTTACAAAACTCATTCTGTCTCTTCTTAATACAGTTCTATTCAATGTCGTTTTATGAGGTTATTTGTTCGTCCATATAATGAAGAAGCGTCAAGAGTTATGACCTGGCATACGTCGCCGTATTAAATTCAGGCCGGAATGCCATAAAGTGACTTCGATTCCCATATAATAACTCGTTTTGTTTACACGGTGACTTGAGGGCCTTGTCGAGGCGACACAACAATGGCTGGCCACTGAGTTTATAAATCGATGGCGATGTCTATTAAGATTTTATCCGATAATGGACTAAATTGGCTACAGACCGCTAAATAAGGTATATTAACTGTAAATCGGTGACAATCGCATACTGCTTGTGAAGTGCGGGAAATATGCTACTTCAATATTGTACTTTTTTTCTACATCTTTCAACGTTGTGTTTTGTATCCGCAGTCTGCAGAGATGCTTCCACTTCCCTTTAATAATTTCATGTTAACTTACTTAATTCCAGTTGATTGCTCACGGGCCACACTTGAAAAGCAAGTGTAACATAATACAGGAACACGCGAAATGTTATTTAATACCCTGACCGGACGACAAGACTGGTGCTATGCTGACACGTTATCTTAAATGTGTTAAAAGTTTAGAAGACGTTGACTGAAGTGGGTTAACCTACATAAATGTTAACAATAATACGAAATATAAGTAGAGCGACACTAGCTAAGCTACGATTTATCAAATGGACCAATACACGACAGTGACTACTCTAGTACCATGGTCAGTAGATTGTATAGCTCGGATTTATGAGACTTGTCCGGTAAGCGGCTTAGTAGCTACCACAATAAGAACTCCACGATCACCGAGGCTTTTCACACCTTCTTGTTTGGGCCGCGGGTTAGCATTCACGCCTCGTGTGTACCCACCCTTAAAGTTCGCGCCTCGTATTATACATATCATGTATTCTTTATGTACTACTTTTTTTTATTCGTCTTGGTCAGTGTTGGTCTTCACACTTTTAGAGCTCTCTCCATTATAGTTTTATGTTGTAAAGGATCGTCGAAACCTTTGAAGGGATAAATATAAAACGGATTTTAAAACCACAGTTGCTGTTTATATGGTAACAATCCCGTTTTATATACAATGCGTACTGAATATCTTGGGCCTTTTACGTATCTAAGTGAACAAGGAACCTTACTAGCGAAACATTAAATAAACAGTAATTAAGTTTAACTTGTTCCTCGATGACTGTCCGATTAACTGCTAGTGTTGCTATTGATCTATCGATGTTCGAGAGAGTGTAACCTTCTTGGCTGCCATCAATCAAACGCTGGTACACAAAGGGTGTTGATGTTGCGTCCTGCGTGACTCGGGGTCGTGCTTGTTATTCGTGAGCCGAACACCATTGTCCCAGTGAAAGTTGACTTTACGAGCCTTTTGCGTGTTACGAAAACATCATTATGCAAGATGACAATTATTGTGTTTCTCCATTCAACTTAACATCTAACGTTCGGATGTTATATCGACTATAAAACTGATTTAAAGAGAGTGTATTTAACATTATATTATAGGTACCTTAGGTTCGTGTTTAATCTGACAGGTTATTACCAATCGTAATGGTATTTTATAATATAAACGTGAAGTAATGTCTCCATTGTGGATGTAATTGCGAGGTATTGTCGTCGGAAAGATGATGGAAGTTAATCAAAATTGCATTACATGACATTTCGTCACGGACCTCGGCGCGCACCGACAGTCGCGGGGAAAAAGTAGCATTCATTTGACATACCACACCCCGGTATCGCTGGTAAGACGCTGTTCATGATTGATGGCAATGATGGCACATATCGAGACGAGCCGATTGCGATACATGAAAGGGTTTTTTTATATTATGCATTAACACGATCATGTTTAATCATGGTATCTTCTAGAAAGTTTCTGAAAGGGAGAGACCCTTAGTTCCAGCAGTTTTTATGTGTGTATCGATGTTACGGAATATCTTTGCTAGTTCTGAATTAACTTTTATTATATTACATATTAAATATAATTATATAATCCTATTACAATTCGCCGTCACATTCGTTGGATACGTTACAACTGTATTATTTGGCGTTTGTTAGATTTCCTTTTAATTACGAACGAATAGTTACATTTTACGAACTAAAGGGTATATATCTACATTACAAAAGTTTAAAGCCGAGTAATTCCATGTAGTTATTTACTGTGCAGCGATAAGCCGTTGAAGCTGAGGTAATCATTATTTTAATAATCTTACTAGGGTTACCTACTAGTGGCAAGACACCTGCGTGACGTCACAATGGGGCATTATCGAGTGTTTACTGTTAATATTTAGATGTATCCAATAGCGAGCTTGGGACGTGGGCGGCACGAGCAGGTATGGCGTCTAACGAGTTATGTAAACACGGAGCGAGAGGTGACCACTGTCGGACGCCCGACTACGTTGCGCATACGCCGACTAATGCTATACTCAAACCGCAAGCCACGACTCCAAGTAGCCGTAAGGCACACTCACTGCCAAGGGTGAGGTGTCATTTCTTCAATATTTAGAGAGCGTGTGTGTGCATACATATCTCTTATGTACTCCGAGAAGTCTGTACTTGGTACATTATCAAGACAGCAACATCCTGTTCAATATTAGAGAAACATATCCACAAGTCGTATCGTGAGCTGGACGAATAAATCATATTATCGTACCGTCAGAAGTTGCTGAACACTAACAAATTAACAAATGATCTGTATCAATCAATCAAATCAATCAATTAGCCTATTGCCAGACTGTGATCTGTATATTAGAATAAATTAATCTTTCTTTAAATAATAAATAAATTCATTTATTTCTAATAAAATGGTATAAAATAAAATCTCCTTATAAAATACTACATTAATATTAAGTAGTTGTCCTAGAATATGTATTATAAACGGAGTGCCTTGGCACTCGTACTAGGTGAACCCTGGGTCACGAGTGCTGTTACCTTCCTTCAAATCTGGCAAGTAATTGATGTTTAAGTATTTTTGTAATCTACAGAAGACAAATTTAATGTTTTCCATTATTCCATCTCTGGTTTATTATTTCATGAAAGGATTTAGAGCCAAGATGATCGATAACGTGAAATGTGTTAAACTATTTCTGAGATCAACTGTGCCTACTTAATTCAGAGCCACAAGAAAATAGTTCAAAACATCAAGAATTACGGTGACATTTTTTTAAATAGATTAGAAAGTAAAACACGATGTTTACGTAGGATGTCACTGGAGCTAGCGCGACGTGCCGTCAAAATATTTTATTTGCACGCGCACCCCGAACAAAGGCACAAAGGCCTGTTTGTGGTTGGTCATTGTGTGGAGGTTTAGTGGTTTCTAAACAACTACATGTACGTGCCACGGATTGACTTTAACATGCGTATAATGCCGGCAATTTAGTTGTTATAAACTGAAACAAACAATTAAACTAAAGTATAAGCTAATTAAGTTTAGATTAGACAGTTATTTTCAATGTAGTTGCATTCAAAGTACGAGTAAAGTATGAACAAGGTGTCTTTGGTTAGTAGGCATGCGGTCATTAATCGTAAAACTATGATCAATTTAGATTTAAAGTTATAATGTGGTATAATGTATGTGTCTCACAATAGAGCAGTGACGTTGATGTCATGTACTGCTTAGTTGTTTTGTTTTATATTATAATATGATAAGCTCAACGTATGATTGTATAATAATATCATTCATATGCAAATCCAGTAAACTAAATGATTGTTGAATCAAGCTTATATGAAATAAGATAGTGTTTGCTGAACACTTGGCTCGCGAGACCACCGCTCGCGCTCCACTGATACGGATTTTATGTCTAAATCATAATATTTTCCTTTTGAAGTCGATTCCATAGAATAATCATTCGAATTGTGTCGTTTAAGGCGCGTTGCGAGGCCGGTATTGTTATTCATAATAGTCGTTAATTGAGACATAAGCACAAGTTAAGATGAAAATAACATTGATTTTAATTTTAAAATATGATGAAAAATTTAAATGATGATTTAAAAGATCCCTTTTGAAATTCAACGAACACAACTTACTAAAACTAAAGGTTGCCTGGTAGAAATCGCTTTAAGCGATAAGGCCGCCCATTGTACTGCTTCCTTCTCTAATTTTATAATACTTATGTATATTATGTTTACCTGGTGTACAATAAAGTGTATAATAAATAATAAATAAAATAAATAAATCATTTAGGTTTAGTAAGCAATAAAAGTTGCTGAATACTAACAAGTTTACAGACTATGGAACATACATCAATACATAAATTATGTATAAAAATTGAATGAAATCCTCAGATTGCACGTATTTTTGGTTGTGTTTGTTTTGTGGACGGTTTGCCAACTGAGAATATTTGTAAATTGAATTTTACTAAGCTCCTTTTATTGTTGACTGTACACTGAATATTTAAATTTTATGAAGTAACGATGATATAGAAGCATTTTGGAAAATAAAAGAACCAACTGGTGAAAGAAGATTAAAGCTGAACGGTATTAAATCACAACCAAAATTGAACATAAATCACAATTAGTATAACATAACGTGTAGGGTCACAAGAAAGGGATGCGAATATTTCAGCAGTGGCGTGTGTAGCACATCATCGCATCTAATTATAGATTTGGTCAGCGTTTCACTAATTGGATCCTAGTTCTAACTAAACATTCTGTTTCTATGTAACTCATTTGCATAGACTACCTACGGTTTGTGTGCCACCGAACAGTATAATACATTTTATCTATAAAATTTACATGCCAACAGAGTTCTGTGTAATTAAACTTTCATAAAGCTTTATAACTATTTAGTGTTACTCGCCTTTGTAGTTAGTATTCGTTGGTAACATTAGTTAAACAAATTACAGAAAATGAAAATGTTCGGAGCTATATTTCGGATAGATGTTCAAATTAACTCCGTATTTATAACCATCAATTAATTCTGAGTCGCTGTGCGCGGTCAGACTGTCATTAGCGGTCATTACGCGGGCAAATAACAGAAATATGACACCAAAGCACCACTACACCTGACAAAGAGGTTTTTAGATTGCGCCTGTTATTTATGTCCACAGTTTCTAGACATTTGTATAGCTTTGTAGCGTGTAGCCGTTGCGACACCGACGTGAATTTAAAATAAACGGTCTCCAATCCATTTAGGTTACGACATTGTCCCTTTCCATTCTATACTGTTCCGTCTAGCTGTCGATATTATCTTAGGCTTGATATTGTATATATATATTGGAATGGGTTCTGTTAGAAATGTAGATGTATTTTAATGAGGTCGGTAAATCAAATGGAATAGTACGAGTGGGCTGGTGGCGCGTGCCACAAGGCCGGTCAACTGTAGGCGTCGGATCCTGGCCGTAGTTCTCGCTCGCACCGCCCGAGTCTCGGCGTCTCGCCTTACGCTCTGTAAGGAGTGGCGAGTATTATGATTACGCATTAATGGAGATTTGACCTGTTTGGCAAGCACTTCACGTTTGTCATTGCGCCGCCGTCGTTACACCATATCGAAGCACGTGGCTTTGTATGGCTCGCCATACGACACCGGACACCGCTATGACTTTATTCAAATCGAGAACGAGAAAAAATATCATCGCCAAATATGGAGCAGTTCACCGCAATTTGAATGACGTATTTGGTAAGATGTCGGAATTTGGTGTTCATTTACCTACTTACGTATGTTGATGTTAATTTAGCCAATTAAAATGAAGCAATCTTTATCGGTACCAAGAATCGTTTACATTCTCGTACATTCGGCACCTCCTTTCTTTACCTCACCATAAAGACTTGGAATACTATACCAACACACTTGTTTTCTTCCTGCTACAGTCCCGGATTCTTTAAGTGGGGCGTGAAAGAGCTTCAAACGATAAACTGAAAGCCACAGCATTATTGGTATCTATAATGGCGACCTATATTCCTAAAACTCCACCTTTAGGTTACCATCAGACGAGGTAAAGTCGTATTGACGTGTCCAACATATAAAAATATATTCCGATTCTATCTACAACAACGGTTGGTGTATTACATTTTCTTGTAAAAGTATGTCGACGCGGTTGTTCTTAGTCATAAAATAATAGTTACACATTTAGCAAGAGCGCATTGGCAATAGCCGGGGGCGGCCCGACCAGCCTCGGTCCGGTCCACCGTTAAATAATAACAAGCATGTACTCGTACGTAGTTCCACTGAGCTATAAATTGCTGCTGCCGCCGGGCACGCCGCGCGCTGCACGCCGCACGCAATCCCAACGCGGAAAATATTATGGAGAGGCCGGAGGAGTCAGACTTGTGCGGCTTGTACCCGCCGGCGGTGTAAAGCCTACTATTGTTGCTCTGCTCCGTACTTGTCATGCCACTCCGCCGCTTTAAGACTAGAATATTTGCAGTGAATGCTTTGAATACAACTGAATTAGGTGCCTATGTTTGTTTACAGTAAATATTTTTTGAATAGAATTTAATTTCAGATATATATGAATTGAGATAATTCGAGTACATCCATACTAATATTATTGGTAAATGCGCAAGTGAGTTTGCTGTTTGTCTTCCACGTCTAAACCACTGATCCGATTTTGATTAAATTTGATACAGATGGACTAGATCTTGGGAAAGTTTAATCACGATATCCGAAATCCACGCAAGCAGAGCCGCGGGTAACAGCTAGTCTTTCAATAAATAATCAAATATTCAGTAAAGGAATACCTACCTTTTTTTTTGCGGAAATCCCTTCGAATACCACCCCGCCGGGCAGCGGGGGCGGTTATGTCGGGCTTAAACCGACTAAAACCGCACGCCGTCTCGGATACTTGTGAACTAAAGCGTTGTCAGCGCAATGGTAAAGGCATTGGACTATGAAAAGAAGGGTCATAGATTCGAACCCCACCCTGTACACTATACTGACGAGAACATACACCTGACACAAACATATTTAGTTTCGTTATTAAAGTAAAATAGCCTACCATTTTTTTAAATATTGCACATGCTCCTGACATATATATCCTTCACATGGGTTCAAACAAGTAAAGAAAATGTTTAGAACTAAAGCCCTGGTGCGCTTGGGTTCCCTTCCAGGCGGTCGAGCCTTCAGTCGCGGCGCATTCCGCTCCATTGTCGTCTCGACCGCGGAACGCGCCGCCAACCACATTACACCGCTTATTGATTCCGTAACACTTTAGATACGGACAACTGTTTTTTAACCCACTGATAGCAGACGACGTCGTGATCTATGAGTCTTGGAAGGTGAAAAACGTTAAAACATCAACTATCTTGTACCATAGCCTCTTCTTTCTTTGAAAGCTTTTTACGAAGCGACTTTTTGTTACGATAGTAAGATTAAAAAAGCTTACTAAGCTTTATGAAACGCGTATCATTTACAAGTAATTTATATTAAATAGGATGATAAAAAAAGGCCGTGTTAAAACATAAAAAAATAAACAAAATTCGTTGATGTCTTTTGTAGGGGAGGTAACAATTTATGCAACTATCGATACTTACATATTTCATACATTGCTACAATTCACACAATACTTACACAATACAACATTCATACAATACTCATGTGGCAGTTAAATTGATAAAGTACGTAAAGAAACAATTTTTCTTCAAACCTTTAAAACTTTACGATGGCGATAACAAAAAACTCGTTGGTTAGGCCTCGCGCGTGCGCGTACGCTTCTCTGTGCGAGTTTAAGTGAAAGAAAGTCTTATTACACAACTAATACGATACGGGTACTCGAAAGACTTTGAAGATAAACCGACTACTTAATTGATAGAAAGCGGACGATATATATGGCGATGAAATTGTAAGTGAAGAGGAGTTGTTACTCAGTATTCAGTTCGCAAACCGCACGAGTCTTTCTCACGCCTCCTTGCGTATTCCAGCGGCTTGTGCACGTGAGAACCGCGGCCAAGAACCGAAATATGCGGGTTAACAGACAGGGGTAAACGGAATCATTTAAAAATATTTTGTTGTACATTGCTGGATTAAGTTCGAGTATAGACGTACAGTTTTGAGAAGAAAACAAGATTGAGAGGTCGGTTGAGATTTCTTGAGATTCCTTTTTGAGATCTGTAATAAGGTTTTAGTTCGGGTGATTATTTTTAACCGACTTCATTTTCTTTACTTAATTTAATATATAAAACTTATTGTGTCAGGGTATTTGTGATCGCACTCCTCCAAAACGGCTCGACCGATTTTAATGATTTAATTTCATATTTGATAGTTAAATTAACTATTTTATTTCATCCTCCTACCCCCGCCACCTATTTTTGTATGACTTAAAAAAAAATAGCGGGGTCAGTTAGTATATTATATAAATTATTTGACGACCTCTGTGGCGTAGCGGTAGAGCATTCGACTGTTAAGTCAGATTTCGCGGTTTCGATTCACGCTCATGCAAATATGTATATTTGCATTGGTCTGGGTGTTTCTATGTATAATATGTATTTATTTATTTAAAAAAAGTATCAAAGTATGTTTATCCGCATTCCAGAACACATGAAAAGCTCTGCTTAGTTTGGGTCTAGAAGGCGCTGTGTAATATGTCCTAGAATATTTATTTATTTATTATTTAACTGTTTCAACTTCCTTTCCCTAAGTGAATGTTGCAAGATAACTACTTACTGGACAGGCTACAACGCGGCTGTATTCCTTCCGAGGTAACAGCGTTAGCAATGTCTAGATTATCAATGATAGGAATTAACTGAACCAGTTTCAACAGTTCGCCATATACAACCTGTAATAGAACAAAGGAAACAACTGATAGTATTTTGTTCAGATTTGGCTTATGAATCCGTCTAATATTATAAATGTGAAAGTTTGTGAGGATGGATGTATGTTCGTTACTCTTACACGCAAAACGGCTATATGGATTTTGATGAAATTTGGCACAAAAATAGACTCAGGCACATAGGCTACTTTTATCCCTAGGGATACGTGTAGCAGGTGTGGATAGCTGAAAGATTACTGTGTATCGCGGGAACGGAATCAGTATTTCACGTGGGTAGAGCTAACCATCGCGTCTTAAGAAGCGGGTGAAATGTTTCATTTAATGAATTTCATTGAGATGAGCTCATTTAAACGCGCAACTAAATTTTGTAATTAGCGGATTAGTTTTACTTTTAGCAAGGATCATTAAGTATTGTATAAACTAAACTAACTACTTAAACTAATTTAAAGATCATATTTTAGTTTCATTGAGCTGAGTGAGACGAAGTTGAGCGAAAGCTCATCATACCAGACTTCAGGATTTTCTTTGTCACAGGTCTCCTCCTAAATTATTAATCCAATCAGAACCAAATTTAGCATGATTAAAGAGGTCAATCAGAGGAAGGTTTATGGATAAATATATTATTTTTTTTCAAATCACGATGTCTCACTCAGCTCAACATTGCAAGCAGCGATTCGCCTTGCAGACCTAGTAATTTAATGTTCTTATTGGGGTGTCTGAGGTCTTGAATTAATTCCGTTACAGGCTATATATATGGAGCTGGCCTATATTTGCATTGAAACGGGTTCTCTACAATCTCTGAGAATACATTTACATTCTAGATACAGTTCTGAAACAAGATACAGTCAGACTTGGATCTGTACGAAATATCTGCATTTCTAGGCTATTAAATTAAGTCAGTTTACTTCCAATGACTTCTATAGTCTAACTGAATATATGTATTTAAAAGAATCTTCGAAAAGTTTTCAATTAGCGATCCATTTGTTAAGGCAGTAGCAGATCAGTGGTTAAGGAGGCCTTACGATCGAGAGACCCTGGGTTTGAATATCTCGATCTCGACTCGACCGTGAACAACCACTCCTACCACAAGCAATTTAGCTCAGCTGGACTGATTAAGGGGAAATCTTTTAAAAAGTAAGTTATACACATACATATTAAATAATATGGGTTGCTAGTATTTTTTTAAGAAAAGAAACTACCCTGAATTTGACAATTATGTAAAGTTGTTGTCATGAGAAATGAGATGAAATTATTTATAATTATAATTACTAAATTACTGGTATTCCCCCTAACCCCGCCCGCTATGCTAAATTGCTTGTGTTAGGAGTGGGTTCAACAAGTTCAGTTGTCTCAAATAAGGATTGGGTATAAACGTGTGTACCTATTTCAGTACAGAACAGTAGTATCTACTATGTATACATACTTCCCTATAGAACTAGCTGGGCCGACGGGTTCACCCGCCGTGCTCGGTTCTAATCCTGTGGTATTGCCCTCCCGCCCGCGTCTTTCTAATCTTTTTTTCTTATTTTTTGGATCCTTTAGGTCATAGCGTGATTTTATATAGTCTATAACCTTCCCCAGGAACTGGGCTATCCAATGAATGAATGAAATTGAAATCGTACCTGTAGTTCCAGAGATAAGCGCGTTCAAACAACTATATTAATTTATTCCAAGATCATTGCAAACCTTTACTATGTACCTACTATATATATAATAATAATAAATAAATATTGTAGGAAAAAGTCCACAACGCCATCTAGACCCAAACTAAGCAGAGCTTGTCATATATAACATAATGTCGCAATCAGGTAGGTAATGAAATTATCAATCTATTAAAAGTATCACAGTCTCTGCATTGTATGTCAATCGCAATCACCCAAACAAACAGTCAAGGATAACTAGAACATGTTTAACGAATGGCAAATGGTAACAAGTTTTGATGTACTTTTCAATCTTGCCTAATGAGAACATTACATAGATTACACTACATTAATTAAACATTACAAACACAGATAAGTAAGTGAAATAAACTAACAAGTTTAGTCCAGTTTACATTTCTAGTCACATGCTATTCGATTGCATATTGCGTCGCAGTAAGTCCTATTTTAGTATATTAGTGTATACACTGGCCGATGACGGTGATTTCGCTCACGTGAAATACTGACTCCCATTACTGCGACCCACAGAAACTGGGTCCCGGGATTATAAATAGTATATGTGCTATTCTATTCTATTTATCCATCCTCACACACTTCCACGTTTTAAATGATGGGTGGCTTGTTGTTAAAGATGATAGCAAAGACACTCTTTTAATGGCTGTGGGTGTTAGGCACCTACCAGTATTACGTTCTTAGCCGATCTATGTGTAATCGCTAATCAGTGTTGAGAAGATGCTAAACACGTATAAATTTACAAACGATAACGATTTACAGTGAAACACATAATTAGGTACTTAATTAAGTTTCATAAAATCCTCAGAAGCAAAGGTTTATGTATATTTCATGTATTGTTCATTATTTTATGATGATATTGATAGGTTTTAGAGTTATTTTTGTTGCTTACTGTACCTACTTATAGGCCGAGAGCGACAATAATTTATATTTTATCTCACCACCATTATTTGATAAGTACGGGACTCAACTTATAATGTGTGTTTGGTTTTGTAATGTAAGTACTACAAGGAACCTTTATACACGTAACTTTAAACATAAAGTTACGCATAAAACTAAATTATGACTACTTAAGTCGTATAAAGTAATCCGATGAGACAAACATATGGACAACATACTCTCAATTGCTTTGTGGTACCCTTTGAGCGCGACATAAATCTCTGACAAAATTTTAAATTCCTGTAATAATTTATACTCTTAGCTCCTTAGTGAGATTTATATTGTATGCATCAAGTGTCGAAATACTTAACTTAAAACTAAGACGTTCAGAATAAGAAGAATACAATACTGATCAACATATGGCAGCCGTTTTTACGTATTTGAAATGAGGAAAACGATGGTTCGTAGAAGATTAGAACAGGACATAAATATCTGTGATGGGAAATTCCATAGCCTTAAATTGAAATGTAGTTTACGCAATTACTTTAAATATTATAAATGATTTCTAATTAAAAAATAATTTGATAAGAAAACACCAAAAATGGAGTCCAGCGAATGAGTTTTCAAAAATAACTTACAGCTGTGTAAGTGAAGTGTTTTCATGTTGATCTATATTTGTGTGATATATGACAGGTCATAATTGACAGTGACATGTTGACTGACCGCTCTAAACGTCATGGTGACAACTGTCATAATGTCGTCTGTCAGATAAAAGCGTGTGAACTGCGCTTATCTGCGCGCGAGCGGTCATGCGTGAGACAAGAATCACCTATATGATGTGGGAATTACTGGGATTACGCTCGCACAAGCAATGCTATCGCCATGTTAAGCCAATGCGACAAAGAAGTGTAAATTAAAAGTTTATTTTGGAAACGAATACACTATGATTCATGTTTTACATATTTTTAAGTAAATATAAAAGTCTTATGACGATTTTATATTAGGTCTACGTGTGTATGGGTCTATACGTAAATCCTAAGTGGCTATTTGCATTGGCGTAGCTTTGTTAGGTAATCAGCTAAACACCAATAATAACGGTTAAATTTGGATGATTGATAAATATTTAGTAATCTTCTTATTTTGAAATCAATTTACTCGTGAGGAGGAATTTTTCGACCTTAAAGTCTCTCTCCTTTTTTATTTTTATTTTGCTTAATATCGTTTTTATATAATTTATAATTTTAATAAGCTCCACAAATTCCAACTTCTTGATTACCTTAACTCTTAAACCTTTAATAAAATAATAAAACAAACATTAAATACATATATCAACTTTGTCCTCTGGGAATAATAAAACTGCTTAAACATCAATCGTTGATATACCTATGTATAAAGGATTGTAAATATTTTAGTTTTAATCAACTTTTGTCGTTGACTTTACATATTTTTGGCTCCTTTTATTTACTCGTGTAAAATAAGTAAAGTGACGCGTCATAATCATTGATCTCCGTATTACTAATCTTAATGGTCCTCGTAAATTATAAACCATAACACAAGCCAGTTAAGCTATGCTTACTTTGGGTCAAGATAGCGTTGTGTATAACGTCCTATTTATTTATTTACAGCTCAAATTATAGTCCAAAACCTCAAACTTTTATAACGAACTGTATTTTATATCTAAATAATTTATTCGCAACAAAAAGTGTGCTAGGTAATACAGAAAAAATCTCAAGATGTAATAAAGTTATAAGCACTAGGTTCTGTAAATATTGTGTTCTAACATAACATAACATAACATAACTTCACGCCTGTATCCCCGAAGGGGTAGTCAGAGGTGTATTACACACCCACGATTGTGTTCTAGGTAATCATTTTTGTTGGACAGAAATAGTTTCGAGTATAATGATATTTTTTAATTTTTAATACTTCCTACAGGACCTTTAGCCATCGGAAATTGGAAAGCAACAATTTAACTGGCAACTTTATTACGTTTTATTCGGTTACCATTATTTACATTTCACAGGTATCAAACACCCTTATCAGAGTTTTACGACAGGCTATTTTATGATTGTGGGATATTACTTATGTAGATCATCGTCAATCAATTCCCACGATTCGCAAGCTCATGTGAAAGCATTTTGAATGTTTTGATATCGTGTCGAAGGAGCCCCTATCATCATCTTATCGAAATGTTTTCCCATACAAAGATGTTCTTGGCTACATTATCGACATTTATTTATCAGCAATCTTGTTCTCTTCAAAAGATCCATATCTCATATATCTACCTTCCCAGTCTTTATCTATGGTCATAGTCATGGAGACTAGCATGTCCTGTAGGAGCGCAGAACGAATATCATAATACACTTACTACTTAATAGCCGGTAATAGTAAGCCGGTCTGTCTCTAATGCCAATGTTAACGTGAAGACGTTGGTTTTGAAGATTTAGGTTTGTGACAAAACGTGTACATTTATACCTCCACATAATATATGACGTAACGTGACTCTTTCACCGATTTTTATCCAATTGGAATGCGATTTTGATTCTACCCTGTTTTTTCCATGAAAGCACGCAGAATAATCAAAAAGTCATAAAAATTGTAGAACCTGTATAAGTGCTAATTTTGTTAAGAACTGTTGATAAATACGGCCTATGCGGGAGCGCGAGTACCTACCTATATATTGGCTGACAGACAAACTCTGTCACTTCTGAATTGGAGATACTTCAGTCATTCGGTCTATTACATAAAATGAATTATTTCTATTGAACCTAACAATGGATTAGAAATAATCGAGTAAAATCTCGATATATTCTATTCCCGTTTATGTATACTCAGCAAGCTCATGCTCATAGCGTCAGACAGGGTTTCTTTAGATAGGTACAAGCCATAATAATTTTATCTTAGGTGACGGAATAAATGGACATATTTAGATTATTAATTTAATTTATGGAAATAGTTGAAGAACGATAACATCGCTATTAACGGTTTCATTTAACTTATATTCGCAATAAATTTATCTTATAATCATTCATTCAGTCATTTATAAATTACAGTTAAATTATTTCAACCTAAGAGGTCGTAAAATGTGAAGTTAGAATGTGTTCAATGTGTCAAAAGTTCCAAATTTAAAAAAGTCATCAAAGTAAATTTTTCTGGAACCTTAAAATTATGATAATTGGAACCTTAAACCTTTATATAAAACCAAAAGATTGGACAATGAACTGGTGTGCGATCTAACATGATAAATCTTCACGTTTCGTCAGCACGAAAGAGTGAATATTTATTTAAATGAACCCTAGGAGTGCATGAGCTCTGAGGCACGCACAAAGAAAGAGAAATGTCGCCCCTCCGGCGGCCGTCGCATAATTGCGTTCTTACCAAATTACATGTAATTGGAGCGGTGTTTTACTGCGTTGCGTGTTTTTGTCCCTTGAATATTCTTCTTGCTTTATTTTCTGTGCCTAGTTATAAAATTATTCTACTAATAACTTTGAAAAAACAATTTCGTCAAATTGCGTGGCACTGCGTTTTTTTTCTTATGTCAAGTGCTCACAGTGATGAATGGCGTCAACTATTTATGTTGCACAGAGGTCAGCATGTTATGAATAAAGTAGATTATTTACAATATTTGTCAGCATGTGCTCACATGTGCTGCGCTTGCGACGGCGACGAGGCGCCTTGGTTACGTCGGTCGTCGGTGCCGGCGCCACTGCTCCACCCGCACATGCGTACTCAGGCCAAATCAAGGCCCGCTATCATAAGTAGGTTCACAAAAAAAATGTCCTAAACTAGTAGTCGGCATTGAGAATTATTCGAAATATGTTTTAGAACGATAATTGCGAAGTACTAACCAAGTCGTTTAGTCAACAGCCAGTTTCAGGGTTTTTCAATAATGCCACAGTATAAAAACAAGCATTTTATACCTTTTCACCTTACGTGTCAAATTGAGCATCTTATAAAGGTTTATCGCATGTGCGATACATGGTCCAGGTACCTAAATTGAGACAATTAGGTTCTGAACCTTCATTTTAGGAATTCTGACTGCAATCATGTTCAACTCTATTACTCCTTACTGGCTTTAAGACCTGTCTTAGTTGAAGCGAGTGATAAATTCTATAATATTGTTTATTTTGTCAACAATCGGACTCGGTATGTTTCGTTTTACCACTATAAAAAAAAAACAAGAAAGAAGAGAAATCTTTAGATATTACAAATAAGCGTTCCTACTAGATCTGTTAGGTTACAATATCCGCTTCACGTCTCTCTGATTACTAACTAATTACCAAAATGGCTCATTTCTTGTAACTGTACTAATAAATTGGGAAATATTCCAGAATTAGATCTGTTTAACACAAGTCCATCCTCCTATAGTCACTTTATTTCTAAGAAGTGGTTCGAATCAGTACTCTGACGGTATTTAAAAAAAAAACTAAAAATCATATATTTGTACAAGCAAGAACTGAATATACACATGCAGAAACTCATATTTAGTTTATAGTTGTATTAACGATTGTCAATAAGTTGTAAGATACTGTTTGTTTTCCTAATAATATAAATATAAAATTAATAAAACAAGGACCTACAAACGAAACGAGCCAAATTATTTAAATTTGTTTGCCGTCCAGCTATTTGAACCTGTTCACGGCAATATCTATAAAGTCCATCATATAGGTACTTTATGACAATGCTTATAGCGCATAATTTATTCATACACGTGCCTGTTAATTGTAATTGCCTATAGTTGTTAGAGTCACATTACACCGGGTGGCAATGTGTGTACAATACAGTAATGAGAACCAGTCACGATTTCGGTACATATTGGGTATGTGCAGCCGAGTTAAACGTCACGTACAGTTTGTTTATACCACGGCACTGATTGGACAAGATGACTTTGCACTGCGTAGGAACAAAACGCCTGCTACTGTATGTAAAACAATAGTCATAGCAGGTTCAGTAAATGTGTTAGTAGCTACTAGTTACTAGGTAACCAGTAGCCAGCTGAAGTTAATTATGCACTATTATCTAGAACTAGATGTACCTAATAACTACCTTTGTTATACGAGACCGTGCCTGGAATGTTTTAATGGACGTTGTAAATGTTTGTGACGCAGCCGCGTTTAATGAATGACATAGGTGTTTTTTGAAAATTAATCAAATAAACCATATCCATAAATTTGCATAACTTTCAAAAAAATCTATCTGATGCATTCTCAAATTATAGAATATAAATTAAACTTGGTCACTTTTCTTAATAGTAATTCAAGCGGACACATCATTTAAACTAATTAAATAAAACCAGTTATCTAATGTATTATTTCATTTCACCAATAAAACCAAATTATTGGTATTTGTAAAGCCGTAAGAAATAAATATTAAATAAATATTTTAGGACATATTACACAACGCCATCTTGACTTGAATTCGGATAATCATACTTAGATACGTTTTTTGGTAAATAACTACATATCATACACAGAAACACCCAGATCAATGCAAATATACGTATTTGCAATGAGCGGGAATCGAACCCACGACCTCCGACTTAGCAGTCGAAAGCTCTACCGTTACGCCACAGAGGTCGTCTTGTGAAATGTACTTCAATTCTATTTATAAATATCAATTGATTTACAAGGTGCAGATTAGCAATTACCTCCGTATTTCTTAGCGATTGACTGAGGGGCGCCCACGCAGTGTCGTCGTCCCGCACGAGTTCAGGTCTATTATACAATCAAGACGAATCAGCACATGGGACACTGCGCACTATCTCATCTAACCTGCCTTCATTTGTAGCACTCGATATTGTGCAATTGTACATGATCCAACGCTAGCTCGACTCGTATCTAATGACGACGTTTACAATCGCAACCGACGATCTAAACAGCATAATATTTTTATTCATTATCTGGCAACGTGCACACTGAAGTCTTTTAGGTTTGCACTGAGCATCAAACAATTTCCTAAGCCCGCGCACGTCAATTACATTATTTTACACTAGATCGTGCCGTGCCACATCATTATTGTGATTGTTTCCTGGCAATTCTTATTGGTAGAGTTTAGATTATAAAACAGTTATTTAACAACGATACCTTTACATTGGAAAAATGTTCTGCGATTAGCGCACACAAAACGGTTTTATTATCGTATCGTATGAAATGAAAATATCTCGATTATTGTCGCGTATTGTCCGATATATTTCGTGTTCTCCTTTTAATCGTGCCTAGCTGGAGGCGAAGCGAGTTTCTCTCGGTCGATGATCAATAGAGTAGACCGCGAGTGGGCATTGTGGTGGCTGACGACCGAACGGGTTCGACTTATGTTATGTATCGACATGGGCATATGAATACAATAGCAAGCACGTGCGTCGTCGTCGCCCGCGGCAGCGTCCGCCTCTGCCATTGTCCAAGCGGCCATTGTTTCACGGAAATCCTTCGTACATGTCTTGACACTTATTGTAGAATCCTATTTTGATAACGATATCTTGTCACATTAATTATTAGTCACCTCAAGTTGTAAGAATTCCGGTTTAGGCAAATAAGTGACAGTGGAAAATTTGTGAGATAAAAGTTGAACAATGAAATCCAATTGCAATACGACTTTTGTCAATAATTTTATTCAACTATAATAGTTAAGGTATTCTTCTAAATATTTTTTTGAATTTTGTAATAGATAGGTATGTTTGAAGCTGTAGCAAGTACTTGTATTCGAGTCTTCTTGAGGAAAGTTTTGTTTAGTTAAGTGTAGCTATGCAATTTACTCAGCTTCCTATTGATCCACAATGCGATTAGACAAAAACTAGATCACGGAACTACTTCGCTTACTTAGCTGTTCTCCACAATCGTTTGAAAAAACCACTCAAGGCTTAGGCTATTGTGCGCGAGGGTATTCAATTCTTATAAGATTTGAGTTGATTATGTGTAGGTGAGCTTTAAAGCTTATAATATAAATTATGGTGATAATAAAGGTATGCTTGTGTGTGTAATCCGTGACTTGACAAGAGCGACTGGATAGCGACATAATGACTAAATGGAATATTACCATTCGACGGAGTCAGCAGTAAAACTTGTTTTGTATTAATACCCATCACAAATTTTTGAGGCTTATATTTTTTTAAATAATTGTGATGCGGAAATTGCAATGCCTCCTAAAAACTGCTGGAATTATCTGCACTTTATTTTCTATGGACTGTTCATTTTCTTTTTCAAGTGATTTGCGCAACAATTCAAATGAAATAAGTTTAGTAACGGAATTTACGTCGGGTCAGTATACCTACATTGTATCTATACGGAAACAACAATGAGAGTGGCGCGTGGGCTGGGCAGGCTGCGCGGGCGTGGCTCGCGTGTCCATGTCGCTAGGGCTGCTAGAAACACTAATGCTGGACATTTCTTACTAGTATGCTATTCAGCATACCGTTTACTAAAATAGAAATAAGAGACCGGCCTATTAAATTCTCTATTTGATGATATTCTTTCATGGCTGCATCTATCTTGTATCGTCTTACTTGCCGATACAATTAGTGAACAGTTATTGTAGGTACCAATATAATCACTGGCGATGAAAAAAGAGAAATACATTTAATAATTGCTGTGGTGCAGCGGCAGGACGTGACTACATGTAGGACCTTCGGTAAACCATCAATTGTTAAAATTCAATATTGGCTATAAATCTGCTTTTTTATTTTACCGCAGCCGGGGAGTAAAACTAAGCTGGCTGTTGTACTGAAGTAACTATCTGGTTGTGACCTCTATTGTCTAGCTACAGTATATTAATTTACCTCTTAAGATATTACATACACACTTTGGTTACTTTTTGTCTCTATATTAGAGAAGCAGCGTAGTCCCTGCAGCCCTATAAGTGACGAGGTTGAACGCACGCGACATTGTTATCTCGCGCCAGCTTTGGGCGAGAATAAATAAAACTCTTCGTAGAAAAACACACATTTATTTTATTATTCCGTCGAGGCTGTTGTAATGTCGCGATAACGCTTTATGGGACCTGTTATCGTGCACTTACGAACGTTATATACAACGAAGACGAACCATACTTTTAGGATCAATAAAAACACGACAAGAAAATTAAGATATCGCACAACTCCACAAATATTCTTGCAAATTATAACGTGATTTTAGATACCTAGACGCTAATTCCCAATTTACATAACCTGTCTCATCCTAACTAAGATCTCATTGAAATGATAATTCTAGTATATAGATACTTACCTATTCAATTCGTTTAGTCCATTAACACTGATACGTTAAAATTCTGAATTTATCGTAGGTATGGTAATAATATTTTATGTAGAATAATAAAACCGTTTTCACACTCTTCGTATTAGCTTCATTTTTGTAATAGAACACATTTTTTTACTAAAACTTGTTAAAACAATGTAGAATCTAGTCAGTATCTTCACATTTCAAGAATAAGCCACATTTATTTTCGATACCGGTTTGCCGTTAATCAAACTAATATCTTTTACGTAGCTAGGTACGTTTAAAGATCCATAATTTTAATTGATATACAAATCAATTTAATTGATCAAAACTCATCTAACTGTTTCTTAATCTTTTCAATAAGTATTGCAATATCCGAAGATCACTTTTTTGTTGGCCGTGACTTCATTTTAGCCGTTATTTTTTTTTTTTTTTAAAAGAAGACAAATAGACGTACAAATACAATTGTACGAGAGGGATAAAAGATATGTGATGGAATGATCATAAGGTACATTAGCAGCTTTTAGGCCGATATCGACTCTCGTCCGCGTCATTTGCTTGTAATGGGCCGGGATTGCCTCAATTTGAATCTGCTGTTGGTTGTCTTTTTTATATTATGCCTCATAATGGATCACGGTTCGTTTATTCCTTCCTTTTGTTTTATCCATCATTAATTTTTATTGAACAAATTCTTTAAATGTATGAATTTCCAATATAAGATTAAGGCTGCTAATTTGAATTATCGTAAATTACGCACTTGAGTATCTAACTTCCTATTTGTCGACAGTCATCACCAATATATTCTTAATGTTCCACGTGTTAAATATGAATATTCGAGTGTTAAAATATTGCCAACACGTATAGAGGTGACGCGGAACGGCTTGTTATAGTTAATACCCCTCGCCACAGATTTTTTGTTATTCTGTTTGGAAACAAGAAAAAATCCTTGTGGTTTTTATAGGGGTCGTTTTTGTACGTGTTTGTCTTAGCGCGAGCTGATAAAATTAAATCGACAGGGCTTCTATACTTAAAGAAAGTTTTTACGAACCAAAAACTTTGTAATGTGTATGGCACTGTTATTTTTCCATAGTAAAGCAAGTCATGTTAACCATATCAAATAACCGTAAGAAATCTATCAAAATCTTGGATCTCTGCAAAAATAATGAAATTATTGAACGGTGACATTATACCTAGTTTGTTCCTACTGAGTTATACCTAAATCAAAAGAATTAAAATGATTATTTTATTTTAAATACACTGGGCTATTCAAACTCAGTAGACTTACAAAGTCATAAAAATTAAATGAAATTTCTTATAAAACATAATGAAGCGTACATCCAGGTAGGTAGTAACCCTTTTCATGGTGTTAAAAGGTTGTTAACCCCTGCGACGAGGGTAGCCGAGTGAGCCCTCCACGTGTGTGTCGTGACGGGGTACGTAAGGGATGAGACGACCACATGAGCCCATCTTGTTGCTATTAGTACATCATTTATAATACATATTTTTCTACATTCGCCCATTAGTGAGATTAAGGAAGCCTCCCGATGACGTGAAAGTAGGATATGACGCGACAAAATTCTTCGGCGTCACTAATAAAAGAAAATCGAAGAACGAAGTTCGTCTGAGTTCGGACGGGGCCGGGGGCTTGATTAATGCACGTGTTGTCGGGAGATTGAGCATTTGGGTTTCATTTACACAAACCGTGCGTAGGAGTGAGGCTTACACCTAATGAACGAAAGAGCCCGATTTTACACCGCATATTAAGACCAATTAGAATAGAAGTTAATCATAGCATAAGAATAAATCAAACGTTTACTGTAAATAGATAACGATGTAAATAGGTCCCTATTTACAAACAGGCAGATGAGATAGCGAGGTAGTGTGGACATGTAGTGTAAGACGTCGACATACACGAGTGAGAAACGTGCCACACAGATAATGCTCTCTAACATAAAAGAGCATAAAAGGTGCGTCGTATTCTTATTGGCATGGCGTTGGGCTGTGTAGAATCTTTACGTGGCATCGTTTTATAGTATGCTGTGTCGTATAGTTTAGCTTTATGGCATAAGGCCTGGTCGGCGTGGGCGCTACTCCAGAATCACAACCCACGTGCCACTGATCGCAGATACAATTGTCCGCCAGCGGCTTGTTTATGGAGCACTCGAGATATACCAAGAAAAATGACACTTCGATCCCTTGGTTCTATTAACTACTCTTACCACACAACTTTCCATCGAGATTTAAGCGTTTATCGTATTTAATATTGGACTACAGACCGGTTTCCTAGTTTTGCACACAAAACGAGTTCGATTTTACGGCACTCCAGCTAGTGGACTTCTAGACCATAACGTACCAACGAGTAAGATACTGTATGAATAAATTAATGAACCCGTTGTCGATAGTAACTGTGTTTAATAGGCGATTCCTTAGTATATTATTAATTATACACATGTCATGTCAAGTCTCATATTCTCGGTGTATAAGATAGGTCTACCTATATTTCCTTACAATGTTTCATTTTTGTACGGTAAGGAATAGCGGTTAGTATGGCCAGTGCCCTCATAAAAGATCACTACTGTAGTAGGTACATAATTTGTATGTTTTATTAATTTTTATTGGAAGAGAAATAATGGAGCCGGTCCGCGATGTCATGTCGAACTTGGAATATGTAATGAGCTCCCTGTAAAAATTCATGATGAACGCAGCAGCGTTCCAATCAAATCCGCCAAATATGATTAAGAAAATATTCTGATAATGGTTAAATAGTTTAATGTAGTATTTGCTCTAGATAGGATATGTTGATAATATGATACACGTGCTGGTACAATATACCTGGATTTATTTATAGCCTTTGTGTTCCAGGGTCACTGGTTTTATGTATAGATAACTATATTATCGTACGAGTAACTCATAGTGCAGTATGTGCTCCTATTGTCATTTTCGAATGTGAGATTTCGGCTTGCCGACGTTTGGGCCACTTATCTCTAGGTCCACTTGTCCGTATAGTTTATTTTTTGTTTTTTCTTTTTTTGATCATGTTTGTAAAAATATAATGATAATAAAGCTAAACTTTAACTTTTTGATTATGGCTTTTCTGGAAGGCATGATAAGGTTATCGGTGTTTTTTTTTTAAAGACTATTAGTAACCGAAATTACTAATATTCCCCCTAATCCCTCCAGCTAAGCTAAATGGCTTGTGTTAGGAGTGGGTTCACGTCGGTAGTGTAATGGCCAGGATTCGAACCCGGGACCTCTCGATCGTAGGGTCGACTCCTTAACCAACAATCCTTAATAATTCTTAATATTATTATATTTTCACTGACAATTCGGCCACCGTCAATTATTAAAGCCATTTTGTACACTCCGCCAAAAGAAACAGCCTAAAGTAGATTTTTATATAATAATACCATACTCTCGGGTGTAGGGGTCCCGCTAAGACCTTTGGGGCCAAGCCAACCTCATCGCAAGCTGGTACACCTGCTGAATGATGGATGGGGCTCTGGCGCGGGCTTTCCTCTCAGGGTTGGGAGGTCAGACGGCAGTCTCTTCCATAAAAGTCTTACAGCCTACAAGTTAACAAGTCACGCATTCATCCTCTTTTGTCATACATAAGTCCAGAACCGATACCTTGGTAAGTAGAGGTACCTGCATAATTTGTGTACCTACGTCAAGCTTCGAAGACCCTGGATGCAAATCAGTCATTAATTTCAATTAAACAAACGCCGTGAGTTACTACCCGCTAGTAAATTAGATTTCAAAAAATGGACAAAAAAACTAATCCGTCATTTCTTTTTCAGTGGGTTAACATCAACGGCTGAACGAGGTGTGACGCCCGTCTACCTCAGGTGTCGAGAGGGTACTATCTCCTGGGTGTATCCCAGAGGTGCCTTGCGGCTGCTGTTCCGGCCTCCTTTACCAGCAGACGAACGAGACTTCAGTGTGTGTGTACGCATCATGCGCCGACCTGACCCTCCTGACCTGTTTCATGATTTGCGGCTTAACGACACAGGTACAGAACTATATTCATTTTATTAGAAGAAAGAGAGAACAAATAGGATCAATAGGGTGTATATGGGCCCCACCAAGATCTTTGTGGCCCCAGCCAACCTTACATATAAGCCGGTACACCTGCTGGTTAATGGATGAGGCTTGCCTTTCGGGGTTGAGAGATCAGACGGCAGAGGCTACCATAAACTCCAAAACAAACCAATAAAAGGAGGAGCTGATGAGTGGACGCCGGGCCCCAGAGTGCGAACCTTAGACGCGAGGAAATAGGATTAATATTGAAATCTTCATAGCGTCTGACCAGGAAGCCACTGAGAGGGATAGCAACCGGGGCTAATTTTTATGACATGTACTTTTTTTTTGTGCGGAAGTCCCCCCGGATACTCCCCCGCCGGCCAGCGGGGTGGTTATGTTGGATTCGAACCGACTAAAACCGCACGCCGTCTGGGGGTCATTTCCCTCGCACTCCGGCTCACCCAGGGCCATCAGACCTCAGACTCCGGAGGTCTGGCGTCTAAATCACCTGCGCTGCGCGAACAAACTATTGAAATGTGCCTAGGTATCATTTGAAAGCCCTCCTTTTTTTTTCAAAGCCAAAGCTGTGTGCGCAAACTTGCCGCACTTTTCATATCTGTATATATTCATTATTACACTTCATACTATCACTCATTTCTTAACCACCAATACCTGCAACTAATTCCGCGATGATTCTCAATTTACAAATCTCGCGTACCTATACTATGAATAGGTACTTAAGCTAATCCTCATGCTGATTAAAATTCGTCTAGTAACTATCTAGTTTTGTTCTAACCTTGGATATAAATAAATACGAAAAAGATTCTAACGTGATATTGTCGGAAATTTACGTGAATGTTATCTACACATTAAAATAAAACGGTTTTAACCCGGTGACCATGACTGCTGAAAAGCAACAGAAATGAAACAGTGTAAATAATAAATGTACTCACCACCAGATCCTGCAGACAAAATGTGCAAAAGCTACAAATGAATCGCAATACAATTCGTAAAAAAAAGTTTTATTTCAGTTTTAACTAGTCTGGCCATAAATACTGTTACATCAAAACTTTTCTTTCTTTGTCAACTTTTTAATTATTTTGAATTTGGAACACGTTTTAAAAACTTCTTTCGAAATCGCGCCATTTCACGATTGAAGAACACTACAATAAGCAAAATTATAAAGTGTACGCTCACAGTTCTAAGGAAGCTGCTCAAGTGGTCGGAAAGGTACAACGTGGTCATCATCCTGCGTCAGTGATGGTTTGGTGGGGCGTGTCTTATCAGGCTACATTTTTGTGAAAAAGGAGTGAAAACTTCAGCCAAAGTGTATCAAAATACTGTCTTTGGTCATGTTGTGAAACCTCTCAGCTATACACTTTTTTTAAATATACCGTGGACTTTCCAGCAGGACTTTGCTCCTGGTGACAAGGCGCGAACTACCCAAGCCTGGCTAGAAACCAACATTCCGGACTTTATGCCACTGGGAGAGGACATGGCCTGCTCTAAACGACACGGCGACATTGAGTCTCTTAAAAAATCTTTGGAGCAAGCAGTGGCAAAATTTCCCTTGGAAACATTGCGTAAATCCATAGATTCGTTGCCAAAAAGACCTGTATAAAAGCCAAAGGTGGCCATTTCGAATATAATATACTTATCTTTATTTTTTGCTAAGACTTTAATAAAATGTAGGTACCTATAAATTTTAATAATATTACATTACTTCATAAAAAAAATGCATTTTCATTTGTAACAAAACTTATGGCTGGACTAGGTATATTCTAAACTATTATCAGTAATGGGATGAATTAGGGTTATACTCGTATTTTGCATACTTTAAAAAAATGTGTAGTTACATGTTAGGTAGATATTATTATATTATTTATCATGTAGGCAGATGATTGATTAGTACTAAATGCTGTATATCTTTACAGAAGTCGTAGATCGGTTCCCAGCTCGTCTTTTTGTGGAAGGTGCTCATCGACTAGTCCCACTATATGCGCCTAACGACGGTGATCCAAGAGAACTGCGATGTTTTCGTAGCCGACGAGGCCGAGCTGCCCTTTACGTAGAGGCCGAACCGGAAGAAGGCCCGCAGCGGAGATTAGCCACCTTCAGATACGAAGCGAGGCCGCTAGTAAGGCCTCACTATGACCCCACTTCAGCAGACTGCCGGCCCTGCACCGAGTCAGAACTAGAGCTCGCTTTCTGCACCAGTGACCTTGGTAAGTATCAGGACCGTATAAAATATCTTACCTAAAACTTTATTCCATAATTGTTTCACCGCAATAATGAGTAATCAGAAAACCAGAAGCTGCGCGCCGTGAATGTTAATAAAACCGTGCTGAGCTTTAATTTGTCGCCCTCATCGAAATACCGCGACTGAAATTAAATTAAACGTTGTTTTACTTCAATATAATTTTTCCTCACTTAACTACCGCAAAACATTTACACAGTGCCGCAGACCTTTAGACTTTAAAAGTTCGTTATTTTTTTTAATTTTACATTATTACTTAGAGTGGAGTAAATGGTGTACGTATTGTTTATCCGAAGTCCTTTCTATCGCCACTAAGTGCTATTTAGATCTTCGTAGAGATTAGATTGAATATATCGGTCATGACTCAGCCTCACGGAAGCTTTTGCATTCTACCTAATGGCAGTGAATCTGGATGATGCTTGTTTTAGATGCAATATACGTCAGTGTGTGTACCGGCTAGACAAGTATGGTTATAGCGGCACGCGACGCGGCGGGGAGTTAACGTTAATAGTTTTTCTGGTTTGATAAATTATAATAGTTGAGGAGTTATGTCACTGCAGCGCGCCCGCGCCCCGCCGCGGTGCTCGCAGCACCCACGTTATTAACTGCATCCAACACGTATCATTGATTTTTTGTTCCACGTGTCACATAAAAATGCTGATATTCTTTTCCTCGGCCTACGTGTTAAGGTTCTTTGTCAAATAAAAATAACAAGCGATTGTTATATTGTCAAGTAAGGAAAATTATTATTTGATTGTTTACCTTCGGTCGTTTGGAATATTTTATTTATGAATCGGTTAATGGTACCTACCTACATAAATTATGAGTTCAAAATTAATTCAATTCCGTGTATTAAGTATTATCTATATTTTGTATATTGTATAGTTAAAGTATTAATAGGTAGGTACTAACTTGGGGTGTGTGTTGGATAACCTCCTCGAGTGTCGCTCCGATTCCGATCCCGCTGCAGTCCGGGGGGAACGGAATCGGAGCGGCCGGTACACCCTGGGCGGCGGTCAATGGCTTCCCCTTCACCCCTTCATAGGGTTGGCATTGATCGTCGGCCAATACCCAACGTGGCGGGAACACATCGCTCTCCGTACTCCTCTGCTTTCAGAGGAGACAGGATGAGCGATGCTGTTAGTGGTGAGATGGCCCAGGGTCAGCCGGGGTGCGAGGGATATGCTCTATGGGTAACCTTACACCCCGGCGTCTGAAGACCCGAGACGGCGTGCGGTTTTAGTCGGTGCAAGCCCGACATAACCGCCCCCGCTGGCCGGCGGGGGGGTATCCGAAGGGATTTCCGCACGATAAAAAAAAAAAAAAAAAAAAAAAAAAAAGGTACTATTATTATTATTATTTCCAACGGGGACGCCGATGACCTGGCGGGTGATCAACCCTTCTTCAGTGGGTCATTTCACCCATTTCCCCTGATCCTTCCTTCTGGGAAGGATGTGGTTACCCGGCAATCACGGCGTTCCGTCGAACCTACCTGTGTCCTTGCAAAATCTTACGATCTGGTCCACCTTCAGATCCTCCAAGTCTTCTGTGTCCAATGTATCCATCCCCATTGTCTCCCATCTTATGAGTGAGTACATGGGGCATTCGGCGAGCAGGTGGAAGCTGGTCTCGTCACCGTCCATGCACTCTGGGCATCTGGGGTCGGTTTTCACGCCTATCAGTGTCAGGTGCCTGTTCAGTCGGCTGTGTCCTGTTAACACTTCTATGACGAGCCTCATGCTTACTCTTGGGAGTTTTATTAGTTGGCTCGTCCTTTTTTTGTCTAGGCCTTTTATGAATATCTTCGACTGTCTCATGCCTGTCGATGATTTCCATCTCCGGTTGGTCTCTACTTCAATGCTTCGGCTGATGACTCCCTTGGTTATTTTGTGGGCGATTGGCAACCGGGGCTCCGGGCCAACCTGGTTTTCATCAGCTCCTTTCCTGGCCAGTTCATCTGCTATTTCGTTGCCCGTGTTGCCCTCGTGTCCGGGTACCCAGGCAATCGTAACGTCAGCTGTTCTGGACAACTTTTCCAATGACTTTTTGCACTCTTTGACAACAGCTGACGTTGTCTCTACTTTACCAAGTGCCTTCAGCGCTGCCTGGCTATCGCTGTAGATGGTGACCTTTCCCATGTTGTTTAGGTGGCCTGCCATTTCTGCGCATTCCATGATAGCGAAGATTTCTGCTTGGAAGACACTTGCAAACTTTCCTAGGGGTATTGACCTGTTTTCCTCTGTACCGTCTGAGGACTTGATGTGTACTCCGGAGCCAGAGAGCTTGGTTATTTCCTTTCTGGAGCCGTCTGTGTAGCAGATGGTGCCATTGGTGTTCATCTGCCAGTCGTCTCTCGGTCCTATGTGTATTCTGTACTTCTTATCAAAGGTCTTTTCTTTCTTTATCAGATCATTGTTTGAAAGGATCATTGATAGTTTTTCTTCGTAGTCTTGACTGATCATGGCATGGCCCTCATCAAATGTGTTGCCAGTCCATAGGCCAGTACTTTTCAGTTTGAACCATTGTTCAATCGCTCTCTTTTTCGTTTCCAAATCTAGGGGGTTCAGGCCCAGTATGATCTCAAGCGCGGCCGTGGGTGTAGTCCTCATCGCGCCGGTGGTCATCAGGGCCGCCAGTCTTTGGACTTTGTCTAATTCTTGTTTGTTCCTTCCTATGCTGGCTTTATGCCACCATACTAGGGCACCGTGTAGGATTCTCGGCATGATGATTGCCTTATAGATCCAGAGTACTGTGGCTGGCTTTATTCCCCAGCTTCTTCCTATTGCACTTTTGCATTGCATCATGGCCATTTTCGCCTTTGAGCATGTGTTGCTTATATGAGTCTTGAAGGTCAGCTTGCTGTCCAGTGTGACACCCAGATACTTGACTTCTTTCACTACTTCCAAGTCATGATTATCTAGTCGTACTGGTTCAGCACTTCCAATTTTCCTTTGGTTGGTGAAAAGAACTAGTTTGGTTTTGTCAGGGTTGAGGTTGAGGCCTTTGCTCCTGCACCATCCTAGTGCTTCTTTCAGACCTCTGTTCATGATATTGCACATGACACTGAGGACTTTGCCTGTGATTAGGAGCACACCGTCGTCAGAATATACCTGTGTATATATGTGCATCCTGTTTATCTTGTTGACTAGCTCGTCTATTAGCAGGCACCACAGTAGTGGCGATAGACATCCACCTTGAGGGAAGCCTCTCCTAGCTATCACCGTGCGCCTTGTTCCTGCTATCTCTGCTTGTATCAATCGGTGTTTTAGCATGTTTTTCACCCATTCTGATATGTCTTTATCTATGCCTTCGCGGTTTAGGGTATCCTCTATTGAGGCCGGAGTTGCCTTGTCAAAGGCACCCTCGACATCGAAGAAGCAACCCAGTGCGTATTCTTTGTTGCTTATGGATCTTTGCACTTTGTTTACCAAGTTGTGGAGTGCTGTCTCAGTTGACTTGCCTTCCATATACGCATGTTGGTTATGGTGAAGTGGAGATCCGCTTTTGACTATTTGTTCTCTTATTATTCTGTCTAATATTTTCTCTAATGTCTTGAGTAAGAATGAGGAAAGACTAATACATCTGAAGGCTTTTGCCTCTTGGTACGTAGCCTTTCCAGGTTTAGGTATAAAGACCGCTCTTACTTCTCTCCATTTCTTTGGGATGTATTTCATTCTGATGCTGCTATTGTATAGAGCCAGAAGATCATCACTTATGTACTTGATGGCTGTTTGCAGCATTTTTGGGAAGATCTCGTCCGGTCCAGCGGCTTTATAGGGCTGGAATGACCGGACACTCCACATTATGTGCTCTTTTGTGATTAGTGCCTTTCCCATCGTCTCCACTGTGGGATCCGTATCAGCTGGCGTTTCATCACCTGTGTGTTCTTCACATTCTGGAAAGTGTGTTTCCAGCATCACTTCTAAGATCTTTTCCGGGTCGGTTATTAGTTCGTCTCCGTTCTTGATACTTCCTAGTTTGCAGGTGTTGGTTTTTGAGAACATTTTTACTAGACGCGCTGCGTCGGGGTATTTCTCTACTCCTTCGCAGAAAGCTTTCCAGCTGTTTCTGTTCTCCCTTCTGCATTCTTTCTTAAATATGTTTCTTTCTCTCTTGTATATGAACCAGCTTTCCTCATCGCCCTTTTTTGAGCCTTTCTGAGAGCTCGTCTGGTCATTTTCCTTTTCTTCTCTAGTGCCCTTGTCCACCAGGGCTGTCCTTTACCTGGTTTGATCTCTTTGAGTGGGCATGCCTTATGGTATGCTTCTCTTAGGGCTTCATCCAGTCTGTTGGCCTCTTTTTCTATCTCTCTGCTGTCTTTTAACGAGGTCTGGTTACCTGGGCTCCACTTTTTTATGTGAAGTTCATATGTAGTCCAGTCAGTTTTCCTCGCATTCCTAACTAAGGTTTTCTCAATTTTGGTTCCCAGACTAAAAGTTATTCGTCTGTGGTCCGATTTCGAGTCGCTTTCGTCTACTTTCCAGTCTGTTATGTACCGGCTTATCCTGTCTGTGGCGATAGTGATATCCAGTACTTCTCTTCTAGTTTTGGTAACGAATGTTGGCGTATTGCCTTCGTTTATTATGTCAAAACCTGTTGTGCTTATAAAGTCTAATAGTAAGTCACCTTTAGTATTGCAGTCCGTGCTGCCCCATACCACATGATGGGCATTGGCATCACAACCTAGAATAATCGGAATGTTCTTACCTTGGTATTTTCTTATTATTTCTTCCATTTCTTGTGATGGTGGTTTGAAGTCTGTCTCACTGGGCAGATATGCGGAGACTAAAAGCACCCTCTCTTTGTTGCCTGTGTTCGTCTGTATTATCACTGTGGCACTAGCAAGGTCACTGTAACAATCTGTCTTTATTATTCCTAACGATCTTACCCTACTGCTGGCATATATGCATGCCCTAGGAGTTGACTCACCCATTTCGTGGTAGATGATTTCTCCTCCCAGGGAGCTGAGCCCTGACACACGTCCTTTAACGACGTATGGTTCTTGCAGTAGAGCAATGTCTATTTTCTCATCCACCACGTGTCTGCAAAGCTCGATCATGGCGTCGCGGCAGTGGTGTAGATTTACTTGAACTATTCTTATTTTTTGTGTGTGTGTTTGTGGTGTGGTATTGTTTTTGTGCATGTTTAGTGTTATTGTGCCTGTGTGTCTGTGAGTGTTAATGCTCCCTCCCTATTTTCGTCACACCTACCTGTACCTGTACCTGGTACCTACCTACATAAATTATGAGTTCAAAATTAATTCAATTCCGTGTATTAAGTATTATCTATATTTTGTATATTGTATAGTTAAAGTATTAATAGGTAGGTACTAACTTGGGGTGTGTGTTGGGTAACCTCCTCGAGTGTCGCTCCGATTCCGATCCCGCTGCAGTCCGGGGGGAACGGAATCGGAGCGGCCGGTACACCCTGGGCGGCGGTCAATGGCTTCCCCTTCACCCCTTCATAGGGTTGGCATTGATCGTCGGCCAATACCCAACGTGGCGGGAACACATCGCTCTCCGTACTCCTCTGCTTTCAGAGGAGACAGGATGAGCGATGCTGTTAGTGGTGAGATGGCCCAGGGTCAGCCGGGGTGCGAGGGATATGCTCTATGGGTAACCTTACACCCCGGCGTCTGAAGACCCGAGACGGCGTGCGGTTTTAGTCGGTGCAAGCCCGACATAACCGCCCCCGCTGGCCGGCGGGGGGGTATCCGAAGGGATTTCCGCACGATAAAAAAAAAAAAAAAAAAAAAAAAAAAAGGTACTAACTTACAATTAAATTTTAACAGTTGTCTTAGGAGTAAGACAGACTTGATGGGTCGTTAGTAAAGCTGGTATATAATTACGATACTCGGGACGGGCGGGTTGATGACCGTTTACCAAAGACTTGGTCTCTATTCTTTGATATATCTCAAACAAAAGCTCGACTTAGAAAAACCCGGGTACATTTTGCGCTTACTCACGACAACAACAAAAAATGTATTGCGTCGCGAACAATGGCGACACGGTGATTAATATCTGTACAATAAATCTGGTGTCGCGAGCGAACCAGTTTAGTGTAGCCAAGGAACGCTCGCCTTGTACCTTTGTATATTGTAACTGTGATAGCTAAGTGGCGTGTTTATTACCTAGAATACGTAGGTACCTCCCTAAGTTTTAACTAAGGTTTTAGGTAGACACCTCGGTATCTCTCCAGGGTCTAGGGTCTAATTACTCATTTGTACGTAACGCGGATAATATGCTGTTTATAAAAAAACAACGACCTTCATATTGTCTATTTTTGGGTAATTATCTACATAATGATATGCCTATAGGACGTGTTTATGTATGTATTTTTTTACTTCCAACCCTTAATGCATTTTCATAAATATTAGATCTGGTAACTCTACCAATTGAAGATTTTTTTATTGACATACATTAATGATACCACATATCAGTTTATGTGATAAAGATTTACTCTAAACTAATTTATATAATGTCTGGGCTAGGGATGGAATTATTTAACGTTACCGTAGCGACTTACTTTCTGCCGTATATTTACCGTAGGTACTTACGTTGGTTATCCAGGGACTAATACCTAATCTATGCACATGATGTATTATGTATTGTCTTAACCAATTCTACGATTATGCATCAAGGCTTCGTCGAACGACAAAAAAAAAACACCGCTGTGGTATAGCACAATTGTGTTCGAAAACGCTCCGAGATGGCCAGTGATTAAAGTTTACAACTTCTAATTTGTTTGCGCTCCGTCAATTACTATAATTAAGAAAAACTCGTGTTATTAGACAAAACATCCAATCTACAGACTAATCGATAAGTTTCTTAGATACTTGAACATTAAATAATTCAATATTTTGATCACATTCTGTATTTATATAAAAAATTTATTGTTTTTTTTCGTCGAATAAGTTTAATTTTGAGCTATTATATTGATTTCATAGAACTCGTTTTCAATTAAGAAATTATATTCTATGCGGCCCAAAAACGATCGTTATCAAAACATTCATAGGAAAGAGATTTTTCGGCTTGTAGATAGGTACCTACCACATTGAGATGGCAATCTCGATTTCTCCATCCAATTTAGTTAAATTCTTCTAGACAGACTTGACTAGTTAATTTAGAGTAGTGTTGTGTGGTCAGCAACATGATTGCGACTGCTGTGCTTATAGCCACGCTTTCAATTCCGAGTTAGGCAAAATATGGTGTTTTTCTAATAGGAAATTCTTAGGACAAAGGAGCCCGGAAAACTCAATCGCTTCGGGAATTATAAAGGCTTGGTATATTTTGTTGCATAGAAAGGCTATGAAACTTAGCAGCGACGGTATTTGCTACGCGTTCATATAAATGTCGGGAGCAAAATTTGTGACTAGCATTCATCAGATCATAACTACAATAATGTTCATTTTCAACAGTATCCCGCGGAGTGATAGTGGGCAGCGAGACTCGCGAGGACCTTGACACAACGCAACTAACCCTTCGACTGACCAAGCTCATCAGAGCTACCGCCGGTGAAGACCAAAGAGACAAGACAGACATCAGCGATGAGGACGATTACTACAGGTGAGAACACTGCTTTATAAACAGGAATACTTCCTAGAGGTTCCTGCCTAATTTGTGATATTTTTCCTGGAGTTCGGGCACGACACGCATCATAGCTCTCATTATCATGTTCTTGACTTCTCCCATTTTCTTTTCTTTTTCTTCTTTTAGTTCATTCTCTCCCCTTGTAACAGCAGGTTTGCTTTCATTCCTGCGTATCGCAACATGTCTTAACCCAGACGAGCCATTACTGCCTAATTTTTCCGTAACTGGCGTTATTTTCAAACTTTCTCTTTTGTTGGGTGCTCATTCCTAATCTTGTTCATCACAGCTTTATCTATAAACTAAATAACGAATACACGTGTTTATATATATATATATCACCTATTATATAACTTCCCAAAAATGGCTGTGAAATTGAGTTTCAAAAAATTTATCAAAAAAAAAAGTTCTGTGCATGGTAAATATGGAGAATTTGTATATATTTACTATTTTCATACAAGCAGACAACCATAATGGAGGCTTAAAGTATTCGTGGGCTATAAAATACCATTCTCATTTGGGATTCAAAGATGCCTGAAAGGAGACCACAACACCTTTTAAGTTTGCGGTCGGTGGTATTCAGTTACCATTTAAAGATCGCAACTTTTTTTTGTACCCGCAACATAAGACTTGCGTATAGATTTGGAAAGCCGTAGGTAGGAATAATTATTGTGTTAATTGACCTTGTGAGAAATCATCATTTGTTTACATAACTGCTAAGAATAATTAGTTGAGATGGAATTTTTTTATGGAATTGGTACGTACTTGCTGTTTCATTAATTTGAATTAGTTATACTCGTATTTACTTATTAGGTTAACGAAGTGAGCTCTAAGCTGCTCAGATTCTAATTAGAGCTTTGTTAGACTCTGAAAACTGTGTGTCTTGACACAAATTTCAAACCAAGATCTGTCTAGAATTTTTTTTTTAGAATGTTATTTTCTACCTAGGTAGGTAGCATTTTTTCTACCTTAACAATGTAAATCAGATAGTAATTTCAGAGAAGTAGGTAGGTACCCAAATGTTGTTGTAGATGTTATCTAGACTGGTTGCCTCTGCGACAGTAAGTGGGTTGTACTATAAAGTTTTATCTACGTCGTATCTCTTGGACAATGTAAATTGGGAGGTGCATCGTATGTAAAGTCTTGGTTATTTGTGAACAAACGTGTACGTAGGTACTAACAATAATATTAGATAACATTAATTTAAAAATTTAAAACCCTCTATACAAATCCATACTCCATACTTATATTATCCATACATTCGAAAGTAAATCTGTCTGTCTGTATGAAATTTGGTACAGAGATGGACAAGCACTTGGAAAAGGATATAGGCTACTTTTTGTCGCGAAAAAAGGCTTGAAGGGGTTCAAATAGGAAATGAAAGTTTGAATGAAAGTTCATAATTTTCAAAGATATCAACGATAATAAACAAATATGCTTATTAGAGCGTTTTCGAAATTTCGGCCTGTGGGGAGATGATAGTTCCGCGCGCGATAACCGACATCTACGCGGGCGTAGCCGTGGGCAACAGCTAGTTTATTTATAACTAAGAACCATCTTGATCATACAGGCTTTCGAACAAAAAATCTGTATCAAAATCAGTTAATTTGTTCGGGAGCTACGATGCCACAGACAGAGAGGTCAACCTTATAACACCTCGTCGGTTCTGCGTCCAGTGTTAAGAATAGACAATGTCTTTTTTGTCTATTCTTTTGTAACTAACGGCAATATTCTCGGTTCTACGTACGTACCTAATATCGCGCTGTACAGGATAAAATCCCTTTTATAATAATGTTAACGGCATTTAACGTGATTTTGGCGAGAGTCGTAGTACAAGTTTGTATAGGTACCTACTAATATGTAGCTACTCACGCCTTTCTATCTCCGGGTTAGGCAGAGACAATAGAGACAGCCTTTTGCTTCTGTCTTTACAGACTGGTAGTAAGTTTATTTAATAAATCTATTCACTGCTATCACAGACCTCTCAGTATGAGGGGGAGTTAAGCCATAGTCCATCTCACTAGCAAATTTTACGAACTTACAAAATGATGATCTCTATCGGGTTGGCGCCGATTTTTGTTCACGACATTTTGCTTCAGGTTAAAACAAGTGATCATTAATAAAACTTCGAAAAGTAACAAGCAAGTCGCTGGGTATCGTACTTGAATCGGCAGAGTGAGACGCCAATGTGGATTGACTACTATAGGATACTAATCTGTTGTTCTGTTGTTCAGGTACGAAATCGATAACACATTAGAGCGGACGACACACCGCAACCACCGGCGGCGGAAAGCGCGCAGCTTGCACGCGCACGTACACGTATCTTCAGTTTGCGGGGCCGCTGCGGGCGCAGGAGAGTTCTTAGTGATGGCGCGGCGGCGGCTAGGGCGGTACTCGCTCGTCTGCGCGCCCCGGACCGAGGACTGGAGCGAGCTGGTCAAGAGAAGAAATGCTGAAGGTACTGCGCACTGCTTATTGCAACACTAGCAATGCTAGAACTGTTACAAGGTGAAAGATGGAACGTGCCATGGAAGCCGAGTCATTTCAAGATTGGTATGATTGACGCAAGCATACATGAAAATGGGGCAGGGCCTTTTATAGTTGAAACACCAGTCTGAAATAGCTTTAGAGTATAATTCTAATAGATCTCCACATCAAGAGTGATAATGAAGTGTATATGGTTGCTTACATGGACACTGAACGATTGTATAGTTTAGATGTTATAGATTCAACAGTGATACATTGTTGCTTCACTTCCTATTATTTCTGAAAAGGTTATTTTATTGCTTGCCATAAAATCAGCTAAGTTTTCATATTGTATAAAACTACTAATTCTTATTAATGTAGGTACCCACAAAATGTTTATATAATTATTTACTTGTACATTTTTATCGTAGTTCTATATGAAAATGTGGACCAGAGTGCCAAAATATATAAGATCTTCATAGTTGAAAGTAAGGTCGATCTCAAATGTACATATTATGTTTAAGTGGGAAATATAAAGCCATATTAAATAAGTACTTTAGTTAGATAATATATAATAGACAGAAGTGATTATTTTGAACAAAATATACTTACTTTCTGCCTGATTAGTGCCAATATTGTTAATAAGAGAGATTTATTACGCTGCTTACTTAATCTAAAAACCGTTTATTATTTACGTTGCAAATTGCAAATAGTACACTCTGAAATCTTAAATGCATGTTTAGATATTATAGACTTTATTTCGACGACTTTACAATTTAGAATTGTTTTTAGAGCCGTAACGCAGTCGTAGCAGTTAGATAAGCCTTCTCCATGTCAATGTAGTGCCTACTGAGTCGTTGAATAGGTATAGGTACTAAAATTTATATCCGATTCTTTTCGAAAGGACTTTGATGGGTGTTTTTGTACATAGGTTCCTATCTACCACAAACATAAACTGCTAGAGATGTTATATTTATTACAAAGCTCATTCACTCCAATAAGTTTTTTTAATAATTTCCATAAATATCTACCTAATTACTACTGTGGTGCTCTGATTAATACGGTGTCTTCTATAAGTGCTTCCAATTACAGAACAATTTTACTTTAAGATATTTATATATTGTAACAGTGTCTGAACAACTACCATTCAGCCATTGCAAGTATTGTAAATATTTAGTAATATATTTTGTATAGAATTTTAACTATAGTTGTCGATTTGTGATATAGTTTACAACGATATTTTATGAAGTGCCTATTGTATATACGAATATAGAAATATTGACAATACAAAGTGTTTATAAAATATATTATGTAAAGACAAAAACTGTTAAATATAATAGTTTAAAATTTTATCCATCTTTTATTTCCTTCATTCAGCTATTCCTTTAGAATCCCCTGGGGACCCGGTTAGGGGATTCTAGTTCATACACCATCGGGTCCTCATAACATAGGGTGAAAAGGTTAAGTGTGTCCAGACTTTTGTCAATTTTGAGGATATTGCAGAACCTTATGACGAAATAATCGAATAATTGATTTATATATTATCTCAATGGCAGCTGTGTGATACGCACTAATCTTAGATAGCTTAGTATAACTTTGTGTTGAATGTTCAAAAATTATCACCAAAACCGGTTTAACAATCATGATTACTTCAAATAGAGAATAACATGCTAGTCTACCTTAGTTAATTGAAATGTAGGTAGGTATAAGAAAAAGATCATCATCATTCATCAGTCCCATGACAATGACAGTAGAAAGTGATGTACATTATTTATTTATTGCTGAGTAACAGCTAGATCGCAATGTGCAACCAATCGTAAGTGGATAGTTACTCACGTAAGTATTTATACTTTGTAGCTATCAGTTCTCTTGATTGATATTCACATTAATAACATCAATTTAGCCTGCGCGCACAGTCGCCATTTTAATTTATAATAATTGAATATTCAAGCCCGAGGCACTGGCTGGCCACACCGACTACGACGAAGTAGCAATGCAGTAATAAATAAGAAGCCACATGAAATATAGCAATTCGTTTATTGAAAAAATCACAACTGATACCACATAGAAAAACTACTCGGCACGGTTTAACTCTTAACTATATATAATATCACATAAACACTTTATAATTTGATATACTTTATACATAGACATTTATCGTATTTGGTACACTTTGTGAAAATACCAACCACTAGGTGATCTCGACTATAATAAACAGAACAAACATAAAACATTTCCTTTACATCGAGTGATAAATAAAAATAATGTTAAACAACTTAAAATGACGAAACAAAACGGTATAATACAAGAAAATATTAAATAAACCATGGATCGGATTGACAATGTCTGTATTCTGTAACGAAACCATTATAGATAAGTACTATGCTACAGTGGCAGAGTCCAACCGTTGAAACTATTCACTAAGTCCTTGTAATTTTACAAACATTTAGATCGGTTATGAGGTGGACACCAATGCTTATAGGGAGTACATTTGCAGAGCCAGTCTCTCTACTACGCAGCTCTACTACGGAACATTGCACGCGATACTAATTGCATTAAAACAACAGAATGAAACAATAAACAGGTACGTAGTTCGTCAATATGATATGTCTCTTCAAAATAAGGTACATGGTAAGAAAGATCGCATCGGTCGAAATTGAACCGAAGAATATCTCTCTACGATGAATAACTATTACTTCAGGACGTCAATACAGTAGGTATAAGTTTATTTTATACTAAAAAAATATATCCAACAGTGGACGTAGGCAACAATATTGATCCAAACGTTCATAAGACTTTAGATTCATGTAAAAATACAAAACACAGGAGGCTATATTAGAACAGATACTTTGGCATTTGTGATAACATGAATAATATAGCAATAAGTATAGAATTTAATTAATAATACTAGACAGCGCCAAATATGTCATTAAATTACAGAATAAATTAGGTACATAACGATTTTTTTTAAACATCAGTTTAAATATAACACTCAGAATTTATAATTTATGCTCTTAATAATTTATTCTGTAATTTATAGTAAGTTCTAACTTTCAACTTGTATTAAATTCGTACAAGTAACCACACCACACGCACTCTATACTGCTACCCGCCATACATGAGCAAATTAACATCAGCCTTCAGTTTCGAACCATCGCGACATACTAACCACATATGTTCATTAAACATCACTCATCCAAATATATCGAGCTATGCACTAGAACTTCAAAGCTAGCATAACTCCAGTTTATATGCCAAGTTCTATACACTACTTACCTATACTTGCCATACATAACAGCTTAACACAATCTTGTCAAATGTTTAGCTCAAAATTGAATGTTGATGTTGTTATTCAAACAAACTATTATGAAAGGCTAAAAATGTGAGAAAATCTATCAAATATTATTAAAAAGAAAAACGTGCCGATCAATGTTAATTACTTGTGCGATAAATTTAGAAACAAATAATGGAGAATGTGAGCTCATTCAGGGCTAGAGATGTCAAGATTAGATTACGTACCGAGGTAAAACCGATAGAAAACATTTAGAAAGTAGTTAACTACTACAAAAATATTTATGATTGTTAACATCTATAGGTATAGTTTAGGTCAATATTTTTCAAAATATGAAATTTAATCTCATAGACATAGAACAATATTTTATATTCTCATTATTTTTTAAAATTTCTAGTTTCATCATTTATAAAATTTGGTATTATAGTTGTGAGTAACAGGTTAACATGGAGTTATTGTCGAAGACATTTTTTTTTTAATTTGTAATATAGGAAGCTCATTCTGTTGCAATGTTTCACAAATAGTCCCTTGGACACACTCAAATACATTATTTAAATGTATGAGATAGTTAAAAAAAACTCGACAGATCATGACTATATGAAAGATAATGACACTCGCATAACAGAAAATACTATCTAAGGGATACATCACAGTTCATAAATAAGAGTAATTGTTGAACATAAGCTTTAAAATTCACATAATATACATAAATAATGAATCTTACATATTAAGCAATTTAATACAACTATACCTTTGATATAGATACAGAGTAATATGACACTCGTAGCACTTAACGCAGTTTTATATATTGTACCATAGTTTAAAAAAAAGATAAAATACATTACGTAAACATTTCATTGAATGATACTCGGCGTTACTCAAACATGTAAAAATGTGCAGTACGCTCTGACTATACTATTTTTTGTAGTAACAGTGATTATTCATTATGAAATTTACTTTGAACTGATCAGGTGAAACACCAGATGTTATGGCGACCTATATAAATTTGATGATTTTACATCTACAATTGTAGTGCCGGTTTTTCGTACAGACACTTGAAAGAAGGATGTCAATTAAACAAACTTTAATGCACCAGAACCAGAAATATTAGATGTTATAGTCTTTTCATTATGAAGCATGAAGTAATAAACTTGCTTTACAAAGTCTAATTAGTACTGCACATTAAGTGTTATTTACTAGTATAAATCTCAATACAAAATTATCCCAAATTATAATCCATTATTTTTTATCAATTTGTAGATGGGGTCAATACATAAATATAATGAATTCCAAGTTCCCATCTATTATATACATTTTATATGGCCTCAAGTTAAAATATTTTAACACGTATTTTACAAATAATTTTATTGCATAACGTTTGCAATGAAATAGTTAGGACCACATATAATATCTATTTAAATGCTAGGGTCTAATGCCGTATATTTCATCTCTGGCTGTACAATAGTAATATGATAATTACATGTTTAAATCTAATCATCGCACAAACAATTGCTACAGGTTTTTCAGTTTACGTATTTTACAATAGTTTATATTTGACTCACATATTTAAACGTCAATTAATTTAATTAAAATATTGTTTCATCATTGCAAGTTACCTGTGCTCTAAATATTTAAAAAAAAACAATTTTCATTTAACACCCCCTTGAAGTTCAAGACCACGCAAAAAAACCAATATAGTGAGTCTCGAAAGTTAACTATCGAAATTTATTGAGTGTACATATCATATTGCTCGCTATAGATCCATATACAGTCCGTAGATATTCATAAGAATACGATCGTGTCACATATATACGAACTATACAAGCCCGTGTGCACATAAGACTAACGTGTACGCACGTTCCTTCAGAACGTGCTTTTTTATTCAAATTGTACTGGCGTAGGCGTCATAACGTCAACGATGATATCCTCCATGTTTGGTAGAACCAGAATCTTCTCGAACTCCTTGCTAAGTTTCTGTTCGATCCAATTGCTGATGTGGGCAAAACGAAGAGTGCGGGCCCCTACTGCAGGTCGTGCTTTTAACACTAGTTGAGGATTCGTTCTGAACCTATATGAGATAGAAAATAAAATAAAATCGGTATCAGTTAGGGAACTATTATACCACAGATATATACACAAATATACAATCAAACAGGTAGCACTTATAACACCCCCCATTTTTTGTCGAGGGTTAAAACATGTTGGTATACATTAAATTGTAAATTATCAAATAAAATATATTTGGTAAAGACCGTGTGAAGTGAATGAAAAGTGTCAGAAAGCAGAGCCCGGGCTCCAACGTAAATACTGGTGAGTGATGGTGGGATAAATAATTATGATGATGGTCAAATAAAATACATATACGTGGGACACTCAGAAAGTTTTGCGAAAATAAAAAAAAGTGTTCTATAGGTAAATATTTTTTTATTAAATCTTTTCAAAGTACTCTCCACCAGCCTCTATACAAAGTTTCATTCATTTGAACCAGTTTTCAAAACACTTTTTCCAATCCGCCGCAGATACCTCGTTTACAGCCTGCTCAAACGTTGACAGCGCATCTTCCGGCGACGAAAATTGTATCCCTTTGAGCAGATTTTTTATTTTCGGGAATAAAAAGAAGTCGCACGGTGCAAGGCCAGGGCTGTAAGGAGGGTGACCTAGGAGTTTAACCGGAGTGCTGTCCAGGAAGTCCCTCGTTTTAAGCGCGGTGTGTGCGGGCGCGTTGTCATGGTGGAGTAGTATCCCGCGGAGCCCTGTGTTTGGTCGCTTGTAGCTCACTACAGAGAAAACTTCTGCCAAGCATTTGGTAGTGTACCATTCAGCGTTGATGCTTCTTTGATTTCGTAAAGGGATTGATAACAAGTAGCCAGACAAATTGAAAAAACTCGCTATCAAAATCTTCCCTCCGCTTCTAGATCGCTTCACTTTGGTAGGTGTTGATTCGTTTTGAAACACCCAAACCGTCGACTGGCGTTTTGTTTCTGGATCATACTGATAAATCCACGACTCATCACCTGTAATGATGTCATAAACACGCCGAGACGCGCCTGCTTCAAACTTGTTTATCATATCACGACACCATTCCACCCGGGCCTGCTTCTGAGCATCGGTGAGATTGTGCGGCACCCAGCGTGAAACTATCCTTCTCACACGAAGATGCACGTGTAGAATCTCGTGAAGGCTTCCCGATCCAATCTGAAGAATGTGCTGAATCTCTTGATATGTGACTCGTCTATTATCTTGGATTAAATTTTTCACTGCTAGCACGTTTTCTTCTGTAACAGCCGTCAAAGGGCGACCACTTCTTTCTTCATCCTCCAAAGTCAGTCGACCGCGCTTGAATTCGTTATACCAACGATACACGGTCGCCTTGGAAGGGCCTTCATCCATGAATGCCATTTGAAGTCTATCGTATGATTCGTCTGGTTTCAGGCGACACTTGAAATCGTAGAAAATCATAGCACGAAAATGTTCCCGACGCAGATCCATTTTTCAATGAGACACAATTATTGAAATTATCTTGCAAAAAATGCAGAGAGAAATTTTGAAATTGGAACGTACTTATTTTTACTCATAAATAATCATATTTTAGAAATAGATTATAACTGACCAGTCTCTCATATATAAAAACTTTTTTTCGCAATACTTTCTGAGTGGCCTGGTATCTGTGTTTGAAAAATACGTACCCTATCCACATTCTGTCGTGAGGTGGAGGTGGCAAATTGAATGCTAGACGTCCCTCTAGTCCATGGATCTCTAGGTGTAACTTGATGTCTGTGTTAGAGAGTCCCTCCATTGCGCGCTTCACATATTTGTAGTCGGTTACCTATAGCAAGTGTATACGATTAGAAAACTGACAGAGTGAGGATTGATCTTGCACAACATACATACTGAAAATAAAATAAAAAATAGAATAGGAATTATTATTTTTTTTAAATATATTGTGGGACAAAGTACACAACGCTATCTAGACTCAAACTAAAATAATAAAAAAAAAAAATGTATTTATTTCACAAACAAATTAGGTGTAACATTTAAATTGACATAATTCAAAAAAGTGTGCAAACTAAGCAGAGCTTGTCATATGGGTTCTAGAATGCGGATAAACATACTTAAATACTTTTTTTTTGTAAATAAATACATATTATACATAGAAACACCCAGACCAATGCATATACATATTTGCACTGAGCGGGAATCGAACCCGCGACCTCTGGCTTAACAGTCGAACGCACTACCGCTACGCCACAGAGATGGCAGATAGGCAACGAGTTATTCTTATTCTTTTATTTCTATTACTTTTTTTACGCCTGTTGGGTGTTTTGGGCCCCTCCAAGAACTTCAGGGGCCAAGCCAAGGGTTGAGAGGTCAGACGACAGTCGCTCCAATAAAAGCCGTACAAATCAAACGAAGGAGAAGCGGACCTCGGACTCGTGAAAACCTCGGATGCAACCAAGAACAACGTTAAGACGATGACTTTTTACGCTCTTTACTGCGCCTCTTTCCTTCACATTATACAGGCGTAGCCGAGGGGATAGGAAAAGTGTGTTTTATACATTTCTACCTAATATTCTCATGTTATAGAGGGCAACGCCATTGCCACTTACTGGATATCTTTCCTAGAAACATATTGGTACTAAAAATATAAGTACTTACTTGTTGGAAATATTTATTCGTGGCAATTTTGTCGACCATACGCAAAAACTTTTTCTTAGAAGAACCTCCCTGGTCCGTCGGTGTCGGTGTCTGCGGTCTACATAAAGGAATTAACTTTTAGGTTTGGTATGCAAGTTTTTAGTCATTTTGTTACTTCATTAGCTGAATTTACTTCGTGAATGTCTTATATGATTAATTATCCTAATTTATACTATTATAAAATCTTAAATTAATTGTTTGTACATTGGAAATATTAAAAAAAAAGAACTTGGATTATGTTAAAGGACGATTCTTCACACAAAAATATTTTCTTTTTGAATTGCTGTCTTGTCTGTTTGTTTGCGATGGAAGCTAAAACGAATAAACAGATTTTGATGCGGTTTTTTCTATTAGAAAGGTCTTGGTCAGACTTAAAATCTGCATGTTTATCCGTATGTTATATTGCAATTGGTTAAGTAGAACCGGAGATATGACCAAAAAACGATAACCGATCTCCACGCGATCATTGCTAATATAGGCACAGTGTCCCGAGGCGTAGCCGAGGGGGCCATCTCAAAACTGTAGATGGCCCAAGGTCAGTCAGGGTCCATCAACACGATGTCAGGCCCATTCCCTAGAATAGTCCACTCTGTGATGATGGACCGGTCCCAGTAGAGATACTTTGTTATTCTTATTAGTATAGGGAATAATATATATGGAATTAGAACGTACACGTCAACAACGCCGATGTTCTCGTGGCTGTCAACGGGCTGCACGGACGGGCTCTCGTCGTCACTACTGGACTCAGCAGAGTCCTCCACGTCGCTGTCGTATATCGCCGGCTTGGTTATCTAACATTGTACAATATTTATTTGGTCAATTGTCTTCACGAACAGTAACTACCATAAAAACCTTTCAGAAACCGGTCAGGTTTAATAAATAAATATTGTGGAAAGTACAAGTGAGTTAAGTTAGCAAGTTCCACCAAGTGCCATCAGTCAACAGTATAAATAATATAGAATATTATGAGAAAGAACACCATTAATTATTGCCAAGCATTTTGCCGGTATCCGTCTGCCCGATACAAGTTCGGCGGAAAATTGAGTTACGACCCAGGTAGGAATCGAAGCTACAATACTCGATGTCATAGTAGTAAGACTTAATTTTATACATGTTACTTAGATTACCATAGCTGTAGCGTGCCAGGTACATTTTAATAACAGTAATTTTAGTATTAGTAATACATTTTATACAAGTCTTATAAACACCTTAACTTATAAACTCTTTGCAAGCTTAACTTACTGTGTGACCAAAGCGTGTGATATTTTGATTGGTAACGAATAGTACCTATACTTTATTTGTGTATCAGTATAGATACTGATATGTTCCTGTGTTAAAACATAGGAAAGATATTAGACTTTTTATAAAGATTTAGATCGGAAAAAGAAAACATCTAGAACGGGACTTGAACCCGCGACCAGTCCCTTACAGGGGGAATGCTCTGACCAGCTGAGCTATCTAGATACGTCCCAGATATTCGAAATTCTCCGATATATTATATACGTCTTAAGGCGAGAGCATTCCCCCTGTAAGGGACTGGTCGCGGGTTCAAGTCCCGTTCTAGATGTTCTCTTTTTCCGATCTAAATCTTTAGAAAAAGTAAGCATACAAAATGCTTAAAAAATTTAATTGAATTAGACTTTTTATATTTACCCTTAACTGTTTCTCTGCAAAAATAATGCCGGCATTTGGTGAATCTACGTGTCTTCTAGGCGTAGGTAGTAATTGTTCCTCTAGTGTCATGTCTGTGAAAATTAAATGCAAATAATTCAATTAATATGATTTTTTATTATGGATTAGTTATATTGTAAACAAAATATATATTATATTGTATCAAAACGTATGTGTGTATATTATATGTGTCGTTACAATTTGTCATAAAGCATATTTAATAATTATGTAATAATAACAGAATCTGTGTCTAAACCATTAGGTTCATGACCGTTTCTATCGACTACATTAATAATGTGCGAGTGAGTGAGTGAGGGAGCGCGGGAGTGAGTAGGCGTGTGCGTGAGAGGGTAAGTGAGCGAGTGAGTGAGTGAGTTAGTACGTACTTTTCTCCTTGAGCTTCATGAGGTTGATCTGCGTGAGCAGTGCGATGTAGGCGCCGCCGTCGTAGCGCAGGTCGGCGTCCAGCCACAGGCCGCGCGCGTCGCACTCGGGCGCCGCCACGCGCTCCACCAGCGGGCACGCGCCCGCCAGCGACAGCTCCGTCACCACCAGCGGCGACATGAACGACGGCAGCTGCGCCACACACGCGCAACAGATTCACTATCGTTATCTATATATGGGACTGGTCAACCAATGGAGCGAGCCCGTGATTACTTAAATATAATCATGATTTTGCCGCCAAAGAGACCTACAAAAGCGCAGCTAGAGTACATTGTCAGGAAGTCGAAATTAAATTGAATGCTGTTCTTTAATAAGCGTACCAGCTGAAAACGACTAGGTATACTGATATGTCTGTTCTTTTTCACATCTTGGTGCTGGTTCGCATAAAAGTTTCAATGGAAAATCTGTCCAGCACAACGGAATATTCGAAAAACAGACAACAGACATTGCTTTTTTTCCATAGGAATTTTTACAAACTCGCGACTATAACTAATTATAAGTATACATATTTCATTTATCATCTAATTGAAAATTAATGGCCAAAATCTTTAATGTTAACAGTTAACATATTTTACCTTTCAAAATGCATACTTAAGATTACAAAATGCTGCATTTAAACTACAAACCTTGAGCGTATTGAGTTTCCTCTGTATTCTATCCTGTAGCCTTTTGATCATGATGGGGTCCCGCATTAAATCGAACACCACTCGCGCTAATACCGCGTTCATCCAAGTCACTTCCGCTGGTAACATTCGGCACTCGCAGTCAGGCGACGATGTCTTGTTCTATAAGCATAAAATAAGATGCTAATCAGGTTGATCAAAAGTAGTTTTGACTGAACATGTTGATCCAAATAAGTTATGACTGAACCAGTTGATCAAAAGTAGTTTTGACTGAACGTGTTGATCCAAATAAGTTATGAGTAAACCAGTTGATCAAAAGTAGTTTTGACTGAACAAGTTGATCAGAAGAAATTTTTACTGAACAGGGTGATCTGAAGAAGTTTTGGTTGAACAAGTGGAACAAAAGTACTTTGACTGAAATGTTAGTCATAAATATTATTAACCACTGGAGTGAGTTAGAGTCATATGTCAGTAAAACGTACTTTTATTCGACACGGCTAATGTTAGGTTAAAACAACATGAAATGACTAGAATGGATATTTATCCTGACCTAAAAATTATTGCGACAAATATAACTACTAATGACCCTTTGTTATCTTTGTGTAATGATGATCTATAAATAATATTGTTTAACTTATGTTCTACTTCAATATCACAAAAACTAGATAATATTACAAAAATGTATAAAGTACAAAAACAAAAAAAAACAAAATCAGACATCTTTTCTCTTCTTTTTGTTCTTGGCACGGTCTCGTGGCGAGGGTTCTATCTGACACATGACGGCTACTTCCGAAGTCTGCCTGAGTGTCAACTCGTGACTCTGTATAGTGCACAATTCAGTTATGTTGGATACATGGGCTCATGTACTCTGAATATAAAACTAGACAGTGATTGAAGATGGAAGTTAATACTGATACATTCGTTTCGCCTACTAATACGTCAATGCAATCTGAAAATGTCAATGGCAGAGTCCGGCAACATGCTCGGTAAACGACAACGAGCTCGTATATTATATGGGACCTTAAAAAATATAAATGGTTACGTATGGGTTTTCTACACATCTGCCTACATACAGTCTGAGTATATAATTGAATGTGAGATAGCTAAGACAAAATTGGATGGCGGTGAAAAAGGAAGCCTGGTCATTTTCAGTTCCATCCAAGCTTCTTGCACTTCACATCCAAGGATCTACTCTCCTCCTTTCCATGATTTAAATTTATCTGATTCTGATTTGAAATGCTCTCTAATAATGTAATTTTATTATAGGGTAAAAGTTTCCTCAATCACTAGTATACTTATGAAAATAAACTTAAGTAATAGCTCAAATTAATAAAGTTTTACCTGTATGATCTTAAGCAGATATGGCCAAAACGTCTTCTCATAATTATCTGTTTCTGGAATCGATTGAGACAACGAGGTGATCGTTACCCCTCCTCCATCAGTAAGCGAGTCCGATTTATTCTGTAAAAGTATTTATTATTTATATAAAGTCCACAATTGAATCAGAAGCCACCAATATAGGAAAAACATCCACTCTTCTGGAGTCACACATCACAGACAAAATAATCTAAAGTCGTATTCTAGCGATGAGTTACTGAATGAGTCTCCAGAACTCTTTAAAAAAAGGTGGAACCGCTGTAGAGTCAAGGGCTACTGTAAAGCTATTTAAAACTTCTCATGTTTATAGAGTCGTTAGTCTCATGATCAGCGTTTACTCTATAAATACCTGCAACACCCTACCGACCCTATAAGGACCGTTAAAAGTCACTAGCATTGAATCAAGACTCAAGAAAAAGCTTTATTTTAATTGAGTTTCTGTGTGTGTGTGCGTGTGTTCGCTTGTTTGCAAATGTGCGTGCGAATGCGTGTGTGTATGTGTGCGCTCAAGTGTGCATGCATGAGTGCGTGCGAATGTCTGGGTGTGTATTTGTGTGTGACCGCGAGTGTGTATGTGTTAGTGCGCGCGAGTATGCATGTATGTCTGAAGATTACGCCATGTTATATCTTTTATTAAGGTTGCTACGTTTATTTTAACTTACAGACAATTTAGCAAAGGCAACGGTTTCTTTATCTGCGAGTTTATATACAGCCATCTCGACACCTTCTTTTGTTTCAGCAGATGCATCACTGGCACTCTTGTCTTCAGTAGACGATGATAATTCCGCTGACGCTGCGTTGGCTTCTGATATTGCTATTATAAAGCGACGGTACCTGACATGACAAGAAAATATTTCAAGACAATGCAGATAAAAATAGTTTAGTGAAGACTATATCAACCGGTCTGCATAAATATATAATGAAATGATTCAATTAAAATTTTACTTATTTCATACATATAAAGTACAATGATATGTAATAATCAGAGATCGGAATAGGCAGAGTATATTTACCTAAAGTTGGAAGAAGTAAGTGACATAATAGTAATACCTCCTCTAAAATCCCGTCATCATAAATATGACAATTAAATTCAATCACATTCCAATTTTAGGGTTCCGTAATTATATTGTGGCAATTGTGTTTTAAATAGTTAAATTAAAACCAAGTTGAAATTGTTTATTTGGATATTAAATACATTTTAACATAAGTTACAAACAAAAATGTTGGTTAATATTATTCAAGTATAATTTACTATCTCATGAAGGAATTGCTATCTATTGTCTCTTTTATTCAAGCAAGTTGTGTTAAAAAGATAGCAACCATCGTTTTCTATTATAAAATGTGCGGGAGTGCATTCCTAAGTAATATTCTTTTGAATGCAAATGTGTGAACAAGTTTTGTGGAACTTCAGTTTTGACCCCAGCTTGAATTGAATCATATTACATCTGCTTACATTTGCTTTTGACAACATTTGCATTTTGCCCAACAGACGGCACGGCGGCAAACACAGAGTTATTTTGTTGTATATTTTTGAAAAATTGTATAGCAACTTTATGGTTCTTTTTTAAGTTTAAAAATAAAAGTTTTGTACATAAATATAATGTATATTGCTTTGATTGGATATTTTGTTTTAATTTTTAAGTTTTACTTTTTATTAGCATCGTCATCTTCCCAACCTTTTCCCAATTACATTGGGGTCGACTTAAATGTTAGTATTTTACGTAAAGCGACAGCCACATACCTTCATAACCCAGTATGAAACGAGTATGATTCTTAGTTAGACCAGCTGTTGTGAAACTTTTTTTAAAACTATCCTAATTCATGGATGGTAACCCATCCACGAATCAACCGTTGCTTAGCCTTTGACACCCTTTTTACTACAGTATAATCAGGTATATAACAGGATAAAAGCAACGCTTTTTAATTTAACACTTTTAGTACGAACTCTAAAAACATAATGCGATTCTTCAATATAATAATTTAGTACAAATGTATTCAAAGAGCAATAAGTACTTTGCAGTTTCTTATATCCCAAGACTTAATCTTCATGTTTATGATTCCGGGATTTTAGAGGAGGTAGTATCCACTCTATGTTACTTTCTTCCTCGAATTTTAGGTAAATATACTCTACCAATCTAATAATATATATATATATATATATATATATATATATATATATATATATATATATATATATATATATATATATATATATATGTATATCTATTTACTCTCTGGTAATAATTAACAGAAAAACTGACATCCCACTGAGCATAAACTAAATAAGACACATCTTATTTAGTTTATGCTCAGTGGGACTACCATGGAACATCCAAAACTTCGAGTCCGTACGAAATACGAACGAAAGACGTAGCATTTAGATACTTTTCGGATTTCTTTCGGTTCATGGTACCAATTTCCCGTAAATTCAGATGTACGTGTCTTGGTAGGAGTACTGATTATGTACTCACCACTCGTGTTTGTCTCGGCCGGTGCGGGCGAATAGGTACAAGTGCGAGTATGTGTCGGTGGTGAGTCTCACACGCACGCTCCACTCGCCATCCTCTGTGGCGTCCGGTGCTTCACGCTCCTGATAACCCAAAGACAATCAATCAAAAACATAGCTGTATGCTGTATGAGAGTATTATTAGGTAAATAAATGATAGTCAAGCTAGTATTCGACTTTGAGATTCCCATACTGTCTTTAAATCTTTCATACAACCCTGGCGAAAGGCTCGAGTATACGAGTAGGTATGTATGTATTAACTTTGAAATTCATAAATTTGATTCATATACCATTATTTTTAGTTTTAAAAGAAGTGTTTAAGTTGAAACATACGGCCTGATACCGGCCATCTTCTCGCTAGATGGCGCTGAATTTCAAAAATTACAGTTTATTTTGTTTCTTTCGTAATTTCAGCATTATTAACTCGAAGAAGAGGCATCGGCGACACTAGGATATCACACTTTATTTAACTTAAGATGAAGTGGGAACACGCGCATCGCGTTTGTGAGGGGGTGAGGTATGAAGTGCGGCGGGAGCATGCGCGGGGCAACCATCTTCCCCCCGCGTTTTATCTTCGCGGACCATAAGGGTCACCGTATACTTGACCGGCTATCGGTATTGTCTTTTACGAATACCAATTTTTTTTTTCATCAGTATGATGAGTTGACGTGAAATTGAGGGTCAACGTACATTTGACAGGGTATCGGTAATATCGGTATTGTTATGTAAAGATACCAATTTATTTTTCACCAGTATGAGTAGAAGTGAAATGATCACCGTATATTCGTACGTACGTAACAGCCTCTGTAGCGTGGTCGGGCGAGCGCCAGCTTACGATGCAGGAGTTTACGGGTACGATTCCCGCTGGGACCAAATATTTGTGTGGACCACAGATATTTGTTTCTGGTCTTTAATACACATTTATATATGTATTATAAGTATGTAATTTACACAAGAAAAGTAATTCTGACTATTTTTTTTAAATGAAATCAATTACACCATCTTCACACTATAAGAAACTTTGTTGTCTCCGATTAGAAATGTTCGATCAGATATTTCTTATAATGTGAATGCATCCAGGAAAATTCTTGTCTTCCGCAAGTCGTCGAAAGTCAGTTGATTGCCACAAGTTTTGGGTTCAATTTCATACAAACCAATGTAGGTATAGCGGACTAAAAAATCTAAGTTATCTATTTATTTTAATGCTTTTATTTCAATTTTTTCTAAAACGTAAAAAGGGAGTTCCAAAATAAAGTGACACTTATTAGATCTATTGAAAAAGTTTAATATATATAAAATAATCCCGTAGTAAATTTAAATGACTGTAGTTGCATTTAAATACAAATTCATGCTCTTTTTCTTTTAATTGTTTCAAAAAATAGCCGATGTCTACTATTCTCCTGCCAGTAATTTCCTCAAAGTTCGATGTATCTTCAGGAAGATGACAAGTTCACAGTCAATATTATCTATGGACCTGAAAGGTAAAAATGCATATTACAAATCTCTCAATGATTATTTAATTACTATGTTGTATGTACTAATAACTATGTATGTACTAATAACTATACTAGGAATTCAGTACAGGGTGCGACTGAAATAAATTGAGCTGAGCGAGCAGGACTCTTACTTGACAATAAGACGCCTTACTACGGTCGCGCGCTTAGCTAAGGCCGCGCGCTCGTGAAACTGTTTTTCGTTGATTATTCCTCAATGGTACATCGGCCATGAACCATCTTCAAAATACTCCTCAGTGTCCACACTAGCACCGCAGTAAATTTGGTCAAGATCGCGCGAGTGGTTACGGAGGAGTTCAGCCACCAACGAATGAATATAAGTTGTAAAATAAATAGCTTTGACACTCACTGTAATGGAGTTTCTGAACGTAAGGCATTAGAAGTGGCTGATAATAGGTCAGCATACACAGGAGTCAGTTCCGTTGGTGCACTTTGGTCTAGTAATGATTGAGTTCTGCAATGTAAGTAGGTACTTATTATCATTTCTTAAAAAAAAATACTTCATAATGTTTATTCCCACTCGACAACTGCAATTTATGATTTGATAAATGGTTATGCCTTACGCTGTTAAATGTACAATAGACGTAGATGACACCTGAACAGGAGTTTCTGAACTCAATTTTTTCGAATTAGTTTGCTCAGCCAATGCTCGTAATCTGCAAAACAGTAAGTCTTCTAATTTTTTTTTCTTATCAAACATAAGTAATTTCCAAATACCTATTCTAATCACCATAACAAAAGATTCACGTATATATCCTAAAACTATTTTCACACTATAAGAATTTTTTCATGTCAGACACAAGAAATCCAGTTAAATTGGTGGTTGTATGAGACCGTGCACATTACAAGAAATTCTTTCTGATGTCCGATAAGACACAAGAGTACTAATCTACAAGTCATCTTCTCAACTATCCTTCGTGAAGGATAGGTCTTGACTCCCACTGTTCCTGGTGGGTCCAGGAGTCAGGAATATTTGGTGCAATAATTTACTATCACTAACTATTATTTTATATTTATTAAACTTTTTCAATAGATCTAATACGTGTCACTTTAAATTTCTTATAATGTGAAGATGGTCTTGTCATTCCCACTCATACTGAGAAAATAAAATGGTATCAACACAAAACAATGCCGATATCCGGTCAAGTGTACGGTGACCTTTATTAGCATTCCCACTCGCACTAAGAAAATAACAAATATAATTATAGGTGGTACGTTGATACTCACTGAGATAGATTGTTTTGGGCGATCCTGCTTTTCCGCTAACGGGATATTTTCCTTCCTCTAAGGCTTTTATTGCCCATTTTACATCAAAATGCAATCACTAAGCGCGACGAAGCAGTACGTGTGTACTCGCGGCGAGGCCCCGCGGCCGACTGAGCTCGCACGCGAGCGCTATGTTTTATATAGTTAAAATAATAACTTCTATTTAAGAGAAAACCATCTGTACTACCATATGGGATTTGATGTAAGGTTTATGAAAATATAAATTTGGCACTTGTTTTTTCTTTACAATCGCCATAAAATTGTAAAATTCTAACTAAATTACGATTTTTTACGATATTCACAATTGTTTTCTATCGAGGCAAATCACTCTAATCGTGTTTCGAATTGTATAACAAAGCATTTCTTTACCTTTACGACGGTAGGAATATCATTTCATGCATTTGAGCGTTTGATACCCAAAAACTGTTTCCAAGACACCTCCTTTACAGAGGCGTACTTACCACTTCGTCTTAATCGAATTATTGCCTTAAAATCCAACCAATTTTCGAAATTGATGTATTTTTTGATTACAAGGTCGTTTACACACACATAGACGTGAGCGTTTACTTTCTATAGGCCAAATTCAGCTCAATAAGGACCAATAGATGGCGTGAATTTAAAAACAAACGGTCTGGTTATTTATTATGTATTCAATAAAATTGTGTCTGTGGGGATAGGCAGAACTAAAGAAATATCAAGAATATTAAAATAATAAAAGTTCTTTCGGGTGTAAACTACTAAATTTTGTAAAAAAGATGATGTGTATACAAACTATATTACATTTTAAAATGGTTTTATTTCATTACCTTGCAAATTGATAACATAACATAACTTCACGCCTGTATCCCCGAAGGGGTAGGCAGAGGTGTATTACACACCCACGATTCGCCAGTTATGTTTTTAGGTCCCAATGTAATAGGGGGCGAGCCTATTGCCATATACTGGGCACATTACTTAGCGAGCGATAATTAACATTTTAAATTACTCACATAACTACGAAAAGTCAGAGGTGTGCGCCCGAGGCGACTGGGGATCGAACTGGAGACCTCGTCTCAGTATCTTAGTTACTAGGGCGGGCGACTTTTTGTCGAATTTCGCAAATTCCTCAGACAGTACGAGTCCCAGAGGGACGGTTGAGGCGTCGCGTCGGGAGACGCCCGTCGTCAGCGCACTCACAATGAGTGGGAGCGGGAGTGGACGCAATAAGCGACTTCCACGCGAGCGGAGCCGCGGGCAACAGCTAGTTCACTATATGGACCTCGATACGGAAAATTTAAGAAAACTGTTAAAAACTAAATTTTGAATTCAACAAAATGACTTTAAACGTAGCTACTGTCGCGACTATGCGTCCCAGCTCGACGGGGACGGTGGCGTTCGGCTTGACCCCCGTCCGTTCTTAAAAAAGCGAGAAGAACGATAGCCGCCTATAGAAAATTTTTGAAAAATTCATAAAAAACTAAATTTTTTGGTAATCTGCGTGGAAATGTGTGAAAATCCGGGATAACTGGAGTCAGGTGGTGACAGCCGCGAAGGGCTGGTTCGTACCAGTTTCCACAAGTGTCACAAACCACGGGCACCTTGCATAAGATCGGATTTACAAACAAAAATTTAACTAGCCAAATAAATAAAAATCAGGGGAAGTACCCCGAAAACTGCCGAAAACCCGGTCCTATATACGCGTGTGTGGCGTCAAACGGCGCGGGGCGTTCTTGTGAAAACTGCTGTGATGTTACACTCCGGTACCTTTTTTTTTTGTATTTTTTTTTCGTGCGGGAATCCCTTCGGATACCCCCCCGCCGGCCAGCGGGGGCGGTTATGTCGGGTTTGAACCGACTAAAACCGCACGCCGCCTCGGGTCTTCAGACGCCGGGGTGTAAGATTTCCGGTTTCGAGATGGCCCCCTCGGGTTTGGAAACCACGGTGTCCCCGTCTTGCCCCGGTTTGGGGGAGGAGCGCTAGTCGCCCCACTGTCCCGGCCTGCTTCTGCTGGGGTGACAGACGGCCTCACCTGCCACCACCACACTCTGGTACCTTTTTTTTTTTTTTTTTTTTTTTTTTTTTTTTTTATCGTGCGGAAATCCCTTCGGATACCCCCCCGCCGGCCAGCGGGGGCGGTTATGTCGGGCTTGCACCGACTAAAACCGCACGCCGTCTCGGGTCTTCAGACGCCGGGGTGTAAGGTTACCCATAGAGCATATCCCTCGCACCCCGGCTGACCCTGGGCCATCTCACCACTAACAGCATCGCTCATCCTGTCTCCTCTGAAAGCAGAGGAGTACGGAGAGCGATGTGTTCCCGCCACGTTGGGTATTGGCCGACGATCAATGCCAACCCTATGAAGGGGTGAAGGGGAAGCCATTGACCGCCGCCCAGGGTGTACCGGCCGCTCCGATTCCGCTCCCCCCGGACTGCAGCGGGATCGGAATCGGAGCGACACTCGAGGAGGTTACCCAACACACACCCCCACACTCTGGTACCTATATAAAAACACACAAAATGCAGATACTTGCTAGATGTCAAAACAAAAAAAAGAAAACCGGTGAACGAAAATATGTGCTTCGCGTAAGGCTCAGCCGTACAAAAAAAAAGATGTCTGCAACTGATTTCAGATTTTTATTACTTTTATTAGATTTTACGTGCGGAAATCCCTTCGGATACCCCCCTGCCGGCCAGCGGGGGTGGTTATGTCGGGCATGAACCGACTAAAACCGCTCGGTGTCCTTCTCAAGTGTCCATTGCCTTTGTGTCACTTAGGTCGTTTTAGAATGCGCAGAAACACGAATTTCGTGAATTCCTCAGAAAGTACAAGTAAGAAGTTCCAAGTCACATTTCATTGCACTGATGTTGTTGTTTATAGTAAACAAACTAGAGTCGACATCACTTCGAAATGATTTCAAGGTATTCCTAAGCTCGGGAGCCATTGAGTTGAAGTCATCAGTAATTGAGCATTCGACATGTTTACGTTTTCTACAACTTCCGTAGTTGATCTTAGATCAGGACTGGAACTTGTCTTATTAGGTGATAAAACATTTTCTGTACCTTTTTGTTTTTTTTCGTGCGGAAATCCCTTCGGATACCCCCCCCCCCGCCGGCCAGCGGGGGCGGTTATGTCGGGCATGAACCGACTAAAACCGCTCGGTGTCCTTCTCAAGTGTCCATTGCCTTTGTGTCACTTAGGTCGTTTTAGAATGCGCAGAAACACGAATTTCGTGAATTCCTCAGAAAGTACAAGTAAGAAGTTCCAAGTCACATTTCATTGCACTGATGTTGTTGTTTATAGTAAACAAACTAGAGTCGACATCACTTCGAAATGATTTCAAGGTATTCCTAAGCTCGGGAGCCATTGAGTTGAAGTCATCAGTAATTGAGCATTCGACATGTTTACGTTTTCTACAACTTCCGTAGTTGATCTTAGATCAGGACTGGAACTTGTCTTATTAGGTGATTGAAACATTTTCTGTACCTTTTTGTTTTTTTTCGTGCGGAAATCCCTTCGGATACCCCCCCCCCCCCGCCGGCCAGCGGGGGCGGTTATGTCGGGCATGAACCGACTAAAACCGCTCGGTGTCCTTCTCAAGTGTCCATTGCCTTTGTGTCACTTAGGTCGTTTTAGAATGCGCAGAAACACGAATTTCGTGAATTCCTCAGAAAGTACAAGTAAGAAGTTCCAAGTCACATTTCATTGCACTGATGTTGTTGTTTATAGTAAACAAACTAGAGTCGACATCACTTCGAAATGATTTCAAGGTATTCCTAAGCTCGGGAGCCATTGAGTTGAAGTCATCAGTAATTGAGCATTCGACATGTTTACGTTTTCTACAACTTCCGTAGTTGATCTTAGATCAGGACTGGAACTTGTCTTATTAGGTGATTGAAACATTTTCTGTACCTTTTTGTTTTTTTTCGTGCGGAAATCCCTTCGGATACCCCCCCCCCCCCCGCCGGCCAGCGGGGGCGGTTATGTCGGGCTTGAACCGACTAAAACCGCACGCCGTCTCGGGTCTACAGACGCCGGGGTGTAAGGTTGCCCATAGAGCATATCCCTCGCACCCCGACTGAACATTTTCTGTATCCAAAACCCTCCAAATGGGCGAAAAATAAAAGAAAAAAAAATCAGAGAGGATTAAAATTTCTAATAAAGAAAAAAAAACACTAGTGATTGTTGCTATTTCGTGGTGCAGGTCAAAAATTTTTATATGTGGAACAATGTTATATCAAGCAAACTGTCGCTCAATTATCGCTCCTACGTCGTGCGCTGTATCACTGTGTAGCCATCGATGGTATATTTTCACGAAGGCAGCACAAACTGGTTGTATGCCTACAACAAAGAGATAATACAAGAAGTCCAAGCTAGTGCCGCCGTCGTCGCTTACGGACTGCGGGTTGCAATAGGTCAGTTTTCGGTAATAGATTTTAGGGTAGATTTATAGAATGCACTTCAAATACTGTTTGTTTCTACACTCTTTAGCACAATTTCGCAGGTTTTCACTGTAGATAATTACTTATTAACATAGTACAACACTGTAGCAAGATGATATGCAGATAATTAGATCGTTGATTTTGAGTTTAATCACTGTTCATCTATTTTTTTATTGAGCGTGACTAAGTAGTTACTATGCTGTATGTATGTATGGTCCATATGTTATAATATTGTTTAATTGTATTACCTATAATGTTTTTTTATTGAATCCCATTGTTGTTTAAAGTTGGTACATATAATGCTTTTTATAAATTTATTATATCGCTTGCACGCCATCTAGGGTAAAATTTCTAATGTTACGTAATTAGATGTTTAAAAAACTAGGTGTTAGAAGCTGTTACTGCTAGGTGGCGTTGTCCGCGGCGCCATGATGACTGTCAAAACACACTCACACTACGAAGCAATATCTCAAATTTCGATTTTACAATCGTTTTTCTCAATAAATCATGCAAGTTAGAAAAAGGTAAACTTGCGCGCCTATCTATTGTAGAAAAGTGATAAAATGAATAGTCCTATTGAAAAAAGTGTCTATGTTCAGAATAATGATGTTAAGTTAAATGTACGGAAGGGCCGGTCGGAGCAATCACCTTAAGCAGGTAGTGTATCACATAATAATATTTTAGTACTACTAGCACAATCTCCTTATAATTTATCTCCTTTTAATTAAGTAGAAGTTCTCTGTAATAAACAGTCCTTCAATGTAATTTCTAATTTTATAAGGTTATGGGACCACTGTAAGAATGCTTGTCTGCCTGTCTTTACGAGTACTTACAGTCTCTTCCAAAAAATCCTTGATCTTGGTTAGGTCAGTTTCGTCGATTTCTTCTTCGCCCTCGTCCTTAGTGCTGGTAGCCGATTTAGATGCAAGGTCTACATCAGGATCGTGAAAATCCTCAAGCAATAATGTATCCGTCTGCTCCGGACTTGGGCTCTGTGTATCTACCGGCTCAGTGCCAGTAGCGGTGGTCGTAATGTCAGACTTTTTGTCTGGAAATAATTGATACAGTTATAATTAAGTACATAGCTATATTATTATATTATATATTAACATACCCATATATTAACTGCCATATTATTTGCATGCGGTTTTCATTTCACCACACAAGCAAATAATTCACCTGATGGTAAACTTTTAGCACTACACTGCACTAATGTCGCCAATCTGCGAAGCGGCGGCCTAGGGTTAAGCCCGGTGCGGCAAGGAAACAGGTGCAAGCAGCGTGCTTGACCGTGCACCGCCGGTACACGAGGTTCCACCGGAGGCGTCACCGATCAGGCGATGCGGCAGCCCAAGAGGCGAAGCTATATGAGGCGTACAAGGGGGCCAACAGGGCCCAGAGGGCCAAGAGAAAGCTATAAAGCAGGCCAAAAGGCGGGCCCGAGAATAGTAACTGGAATCTCTGGAGCAGAACCCATGGGGGCGCCAGTATCTTGCGGTCAGGGGCAAACTTAGCCTCAGGGCGCCTCTAATGACCCAGAGCCACCAGCCGGAGCGGCTAGAGGGGATCCTAGGCTCCCTGTTCCTAGCGAGAGCGGAGGAACATGTTCCACCGCGCATGGCCCCGCCTCAGGCGCCTGACAGGATAATAGCGGCTTAAAGCTCGCAATAGCACTGCCCCTGGACCGGTATTCCGTACCGTGCATGGGGCCTGGGTCTTGAAGAACTTGGGGCTCTTTGATAATGTTGATAAGGGCGCATGCCTCGAAAGGGGCCAGTTTCCGAAGGCGTGAAGACGGAGAAAAGAGATTTTGAAAAAAAAAACAGTTTGCAATACCCGTTTAAAAATACAATGTTGACACTACGGCGGCGAGCGGATCTGATCACGGTCAGCAATAAACCTTAGACATTTAAAGAAAGAAAGAAAAAACGCAGGAAAGAATTGAAGCTTAGTTAGATAGATTTTTAGTTAGGTATTTAAACATATACCTATATCAAATCTACATTCAAATTTCGAGGTGCAACTAATGGTTGATAAATTTATTATAATCATGCTGATAATTTTTTTATGATAGTCGATTCTTAGGATTATTCTATGAAATTTTATACTAAGATAACATTTCCTCGCTTTCACATGCTAAAACATAATATTATTAACGCATTCATATTTCAGCATAATGAGCATCGAAATAGATTTCATTGTGCTTGTAAAAAAATAACAAGGACAGTTAAGGTGGGACCTAATCTTTCCTTCTTTCAAAGAAACACGCCTTCCTTCGCAAGTTTCAGAAGATTTAATGCACGATTTGAATAAAACACTAAATTCCGGTGCTGTTTTATGCGGTCATACCTAAATAATAAGAAAGCATAATGGCACATCATTTAGAGCTGATCAGCGAATTATGTGATAATTTTTTTTTTATTACTTTTTGTTCGTAGTCGTACTTACTCGTGATTACAGTCACGTCTTGTCTTATTTAAACGAGACTTTGAGAGAGAGAAAGAGAGAGAGAGAGAGAGAGAGAACGAGAGAAAGAGAGAGAGAGAGAGAGAGAACGAGAGAGAGAAAGAAGAGAGACAGTGATAGACAGAGAAAGAGAGAGACAGAGAGAGAAAGGCTGCCGAATTTAGGATGTCCAGATAATTTACTTACCTCTATGCATTTTTCTCACTAATCTATGTCTAAGGCCTTCTTTTCCAGGTTCTGCTTCGGCATGTGCAATACTGAAAGTATTTCAAATTAAATTACAAATTAAAAATCCCCGGCAAAAATTTATTTATAGTTACGTACTATCTCGAACATATCGGCTTTCGAACAAAAAAAAAATCCGCATCACGTCAAACTTATAACACCCCGTCGTTTTTGCGTCGGGTGATAATAATAGGCAACAACTTATTATCCTAAAACTTCACTGTATATTGAATACTCTATCTACTCTTCCTAACATTGCTTCTCGTTTATAAGTTGCGTTTATTACACAAGCAAAAAGCCAAATACTTCTTTAGTAAAAATATGCCGTATATGTACCTCTTATCTTTTCTCCGCCATACGAACTTCTTTTTTTTCTCTGGACTAACATTAGTCTCTGTTTCCATTTCATGTTGCTCCTTCTTCTTTTCAGAGGGAGATTCAGTTGCTTTCTTGTCTGTTCCAGAACTCTCTTTTTCTAAAACTTGAATTTTTTCTTTTTCGTTTAATACTATGCATATTGGGTATTTTTTACTCCATTGTCTGTAAAAGAAGAAAATAAATACTTTTACCTATCTACATTCAAATCGAAAAATTCGAATTACGAATTCAAAGACGATTCTATACATAAGCACTTTATAAACGCATATACATAAAATTAATAGTTATTTATGCAACTGTGGTATAATGAGGGGTATTAAAACATGAATGTGGGTTTATCACACGAAGCGAAGCTGAGTGTGATAATAGTATCACATGAGTGTTTTAATACCTAATTATACAGTTGCATACAAGACTTTATCTACACCCATGATGTGTCCTCTATAAAATAGTAAGTAAACAAAACAATTTGCAAAAATAATAACGAAGAAAAATAGCGGGAATTCGAATTCGAACGAATAAGCTTTAATTTTTTTTTACGGCGCGCCGCCGCCGCTGTGGTGGTGCAATGCAACGCGCGTGAATGACAGTTCTTTTTTTGAAACTCATACAGATTCCACGCATCGAGCGCTAAGAATTTGGCTGTCTGATGAGTAACCCTTTGCGCGGAAGAGACTGAAAAAGCGAAAGGAGTGTTATTATGAAATTTCATACAACATTATAACACCCGTTCGGATGATATTATGGTTATTATGACATTGAATGTATTAATGTTGGCAATAAGCTAACTGTTTCAGAATCTTTTATAGAGGATTTATAGCATGGGTGTAGATAAAACTTATTATAGTACCGCCAACAGTTATTTATGCAACTGTGGTATAATGAGGGGTATTAAAACATGAATGTGGGTTTATCACACGAAGCGAAGCTGAGTGTGATAATAGTATCACATGAGTGTTTTAATACCTAATTATACAGTTGCATACAAGACTTTATCTACACCCATGATAAACTAATAATACATCTTCAGAGAATGATGTACTGCCCTTTGATATTTTCCAATTCATGAAATCTTGGTACGCCTTTTCATACTGTTTTCTAGATTTTTCCGGTAGTAATTTGTTAGAAATGTCCTTTGCTGCATTCGAAATGTCTGGAGGTGTGTTATCAAAACTTGAATCGCTCATTTTCGTAAGTAAACAAAACAATTTGCAAAAATAATAGTGAATAAAAATAGCGGGAATTCGAATTCGAACGAATAAGCTTTAATTTTTTTTTACGGCGCGCCGCGCTGTGGTAGTGCAGTGCAACGCGCGTGAATGACAGTTCTTTTTTTGAAACTCATACAGATTTCACGCATCGAGCGGTAAGAATTTGGCTGTCTGATGAGTAACCCTTTGCGCGGAAGAGATTGAAAAAGCGAAAGGAGTGTTATTATGAAATTTCATACAACATTATAACACCCGTTCGGATGATATTATGGTTATTAGGACATTGGATGTATTAATGTTGGCAATAAGCTAACTGTTTCAGAATCTTTAATAGAGGATTTAAAGCATGGGTGTAGATAAAACTCATTATAGCACCGCTATCTTTTTTTATTCATTAAACTAGTCTAAGGTTTTAGGCTGAATATGAAAAAAAATGCGCACGCATGCGCAGTTCGAACTGTGAAAAAAATGGCGCACGCTAAATTACTTCCTTGTAACCTACCTACTTTGTTTAATTTCAATTTTTCCTATGAGTGAAGATAAAGTAGTATATGAAACTTCGTGTAACTTAGGTATTAAAACACTCGAGTCAACCTATTATGGCATTCGGCTTCGCCTCATGCGATAAACAGACTCTCGTGTTTTAATACCCCTTCTTATATGACAGTTGCTTAAACTACTATTATGATTATAAATGCATTTCAGAAATTTAGAAAATAATAATTTTTGATTCAACAGTCTCAGTGGTGCAGCAACGCGGATTATGGGTTTGAGATTTCGATTCCCCGATTAGTTTTTTCTGTTAGAAAATTGTTAGTAGCATAACGGAGTCTAGAAAAAATGGGTTTAAGCACAGTCTCGCGATCCCATTCTCATCAGCTACCGAAAAGGTTTACAGGTTGGACCGAGCGCAATCTGTACCCAGATCATGACAGGTATTTGTTTTATAAACTAGGTACACTTTAAAGAGTGTATGAGCTGGTAAAATATTGCCGAAATAATTTCCTGGCATCTTCTTAGTTAAGCAGACGTTTTTTCTACAAACAGTCGTATGATTAATTAAAATTATCGTTTTTTACACATCAAAATGAGTATCATTAAAGAGTAATTTTATGTGTGAAAAATGAAGCTCACGATATAAAACCTGTAACCTTTGGACAAAGTAATCTAAAGTACTCTAGTGGTTTAATTGGTAGAAGATGCCCGGACGGTAGGTATTTGAGATTTCATTAACTCCAAAATTCTAGTCTATAATCTATCTTTGTTTTATAACTATATTTCCAAGCGTTGGCATTCAATTCTGTGCTGCATAACTTACGTGATCCTGCTATAAGTTTAATGCGCGCTAATTTGAGTGACGGTGGTTAAAAAAATGCGACGTGATTTGTTGGTTGAATTTTTCATTTAATTTCGTCTGTCACCATCTTCCAAAGTTTGCACTTCGGAAACCATCTCTTATATTTCTCTTTTCCATCATTGGTTTATTTTAACTTCTACGGGAGAGATTGCCGTTTGACTTTCCAACCCCGAAAGTTGGGTCCCGTATATCTAAATAAATATTTTACTCGTAAATGTAGTATGAAGTACTTTGTATCACTCGAGACTAACTCAGGCGCTTTAAACCGTACCCCCTTATCGGTCACATTCTCCCCTCATTGAACTATGTACTATTTGTTATTTTAATATGTCAAAACTACTTTGACTAAACTGTGACCAGTGATAAATAAATGAACAGTGCTTAACCTTGAATTTTGTCAAAGCATTGACCTTACATGTTGTCAAATAGCAAAACAAGAGTTCTAAATATGTAAAACTCATTTCCATATTAGTTTATAAAAGAAAGGTGGGTACATAATTTTTCTAAGATAAGATTTTTAGAAATATCATCGTAGTTTAGAAAACTGGGTTTGAATCTACCGACGTAAAAAATTCGACATCATTCAATGATGTCGAATTTTTATTATCGTTATTTTTAATGACACTGTTTCAAATGAAGAATTTTTACGTACTTCAAGGTTTAATAGAAAGAGGTACGTATCAGGAAACTACTTAGAATATAAAAATGGACCTTATGTTTAAAAACTTCGGTTACTTATTTCCGGTAGGTAAATAAATAAATAATAAATATTCTACGACATTCTACACAGCGCTTTCTAGACCCAAAGTAAGCATAGTTTAACTAGCTTGTGTTATGGGTTCTAGAATGCGCATAAACATATTTATATACTTTATTTTTGTAAATACATAATCACATATGTATGTAAAAGTAATATATAGAAATAACCAGACAAATGCAAATTGACATATTCGTGCATACAAATATTTGCACTGAGCGGGAATCGAACCCGCGCCTCCTGTCGCAGTAGTCGAATGTAGGGCACGCCACAGAGTTATTTGTGTATTATATTAGTTGTTGTAGGATCTAATGGGAGCTTGACATGCTAGACAAAAAGCTTTTGGATTCCAGTGGTTTAAATATTTTAAAAGTCAATCTGAGAAGTTGAATATCAAAATGAATTAATTTGAATCTTTACAGTTAGAAACACAAACTCAAAAACTTTAAATATTGTTTTTGACATTTAGTCATCTACCCTAAAGAGGTAAAGTTTGTATGTATCCTGACTAACTATCTATTAATAATCAAATTTAAAAAATATTTCACCAATTGAAAGCTACATTATTCCAGAGTATTATAGGCTGTTTTTTATCTTCTAAAGCCCTCGCGGACGATGTCGCGTACAGAAGCTAGTATATAATATGCCTAATTCAATTTAAATTCCAAATTAGTAGTACTCTCTGTCAAATTTTTGGTACAAGAACACTTTGTATTTTAATTGTACTGATTAAAATACAAAATGTTCTTGTACCAAAAATTTGACAGAGAGTTTTTAATATAAGTATATAGAGATTTTAATATAATTGTTCATTATTGCTGATTGATGTAACAGATTTATGAGCCAAAGGTGAATGGGTACCCGGTAAAGGTCGACCTAGGCATTTGCAGATCGAGGACGTCTTAAGGAAAGTCCAGGTCAAGAGTACTTGCAACTGGCATGCATTTATGAAAGCAATTATGAAAGTTAAAGATGTGAAAGATATATACCAGAATCGTAGCAAGTGGAATGGTATTATCTTTGTCTACCTCAATGGGAAGAGGCGTGATTTCGTGTTGTGGCTTTCATGAAAACGCTCGCAACACGTTGTGACCATCATCGAAATACCATGTAGCGAAATTCGTGTCGTGGCTATCATGTCGAACGACCACAACGCATGGGAAAAGGCCAGATCTTTCGTTGATTCATTGAAAAATATGTGATCGTTCGGTGATTGCCACAACGCATCACGAACGGTTTCTTAAGAGCCAATGTGGATATTTTACGGTAACCAAAACGCATTGTGAGCGGTTTTTTCGCAAAATAAGCGTTTACGTAACATATGTAAACTTAACATTTTTTTGTAAGGGATTTGAACTACCCTCCCAATTATAGGCTACATGACATTCAGATTACAAAAGAACTCCGTACAATACGTGAGCTTAAGGTCAGAACAAAGAAAGCCATAGCCAATAGGTGTTAAAAAGACGAAGTGAACTATTTTTGGTTCTTGGCACTGTTTACAACATTTTCGATTTTGTCTTTTAAGCATGAAAATATAATGTAGTTATCAATCAAATTGTAATAATTAAGTAATTCTACGGATGAGCAAGTAATCTTCGGAAAATATTCATTGTATACAGGACGACCATTTTAAAAATAGGAAGCAATATAAAAACGGTGAAGGTGAAGTCAAATTGACGTGTCCTAAACATATAAAAAAAAAACAAAAACGGGTGCGCTGTGCACCCGATATCTAATCAACTACACACCTTCAATGTTGTATAAAAAATATATTGTTTTGGTTATCTCAACAGTACCTATATGAGTAAAGTGAATATCTACCAGGAAAATATTAGATACTAGCTGACCCGGCAGACTTCGTACTGCCTCAATCGATGACAAACCTTTTAAACCTTCTCTGGACCTCCACAAATAATTCAAGACCAAAATTAGCCAAATCGGTCCAGCCATTCTCGAGTTTTAGCGAGACTAACGAACAGCAATTCATTTTTATATATAAGAAGACAAGAAGAAGAAGAAGACTATAGTTTTCTGCATGCAAGGTAGGACTACACATTTTTTTTAAAGTGTTTTTGGCAATTACTGAAATGGCTTATATTCGTTGTGAACATAAATTACGATTTTTATAACATAACATAACATAACTTCACGCCTGTATCCCCGAAGGGGTAGGCAGAGGTGTATTACACACCCACGATTCGCCAGTTATGTTAAGGTCCCAATGTAATAGGGGGCGAGCCTATTGCCATCTACCGGGCACATTATTAAGCGAGCGATAATTAACATTTATTAATGCACACATAACTACGAAAAGGTGCCCGGGGCGACTGGGGATCGAACTCGAGACCTCGTCTCAGCAGTCCGTTACGTACGCCACTGGGCTATCGCCGCTGTTTTTTCATATCAGAAACTGTAAAAATGGCCAATTGATTTCTTGGCGATTTATCTTGATATGATGACGTCATAGAAAACAGTCAAGAATAATAATAAAAATGTTTTACAAACATTATAACGTCGAAATTCAAATCAACTGATAAAACGATAAGGATTGTCTTCAGTACTAGCCTTTTCGCGTTTTCGTATTCCACGAAACAACCGTTTAAATGCACCCAGTGTTTATAAGCTGAACAACTATTTTATTAAATTAGATTAATAAATGAGCAAAGATTGCAAAAATGCACGATTTTGACCTCAAGTAGCTTGAAACACGTATGAGATTCCATGAAACTTTTGAGATAAAATAAATCATCAAAAAACATTTTCATAAGTTTGTAGCTTATCTTTCATTCCGAGGTCGAACCCCTATTTGCCTGGAGTAAGTATTGGTCGATGCGTCATTATAATATGATGATAGATTTACGTACGAGTTTGTTTTCTTTATAAGTTGTTATACTTATTTCCTTGTTGCCATACTTTAGCCAATAATAATATAATATCAATTGTCGCCTGGTACACTTCGTGGTTCACTAATTACCAAAGCTATTTTGAACCGTATCTAGTTTTTGATAATGACAATAGGTTTTAAAAAACATTTAAGAAGTTTAAACGATAGCTACCCACGTATCTCGACGTTATATACCTATTAGGTTTCGTGTAAAGTAATCTTCATATTTGGCTTATTTTTCATAGCACTAAATTGGCTTGGGCTAATTTATCTGTCAAATTATCTAGCATGGACTTTTTATATATCTTTTTTGTTTAACCCATATTCCCAGTTCATCTAGGGTCGGATCTTTTTTTATATATTGGACACATCAATATGAATTTTTCCTCGCCTGATGGTAAGTTAAAGGTAAAGTATCAGGAATGGGGGTTGAGCCTCAGAAGATCCCCGGACATTAGGAAGAAGGAAACTAAGGAAAATCTTCATGGTGCGGTGAAGAAAAGAGTTGTCGAACCGGTTGGTTCTTGATGGAATTGTTTCCACCGTGTGAGGCAGCTCCTCCCACCTCAGCACTCTCTATCTGTACATTTGCCCCAGAGAATTCTGTTCTGAATTGTCTGGATAGTAAGGTTGTTCTGATCCATCTCTTATTTGATGTTGTTCCACCAAGTGACATGTGGTCTGCCTCATACTCTGAGATGGTTTGGCACGAGTACTATCTAATCTACGTAGTCGACTTCATGTCTTTGGATATAGCCATATCAACGTGAGCGGTTCTCCCTCACTTTGTCTACGAAAGGCTACCCCGAAGATGCCTCTAATATGTTCATTACGGACTTTATCCAGACGTATCACAAGCCATAAAATAATGTTCTACTGTACGTTGACCACACCTTGATAGGTACCTTTCTAGATATGGTCTTATCTATAAATAATATCGTAAAAGTTGTCAACAGTAATTAACGAATTTTGATATCCAATTACACAAATTTGGTAAACAATATTCTAATCATACTAAGCGATGAAATTTATATTTATACACAGAACACAACATGCCTGCATATTAAGATAACACGAGTATATAGCCCTAAATAGTAAATTAAAAAATTTGGTGGTTAGTGAATTCGGTAAACATAGGTGACTGACGCCTTCGTCTTGTTGCCTGACAACTGACTAACGTAAGTTATATCGACGTGACTGGTAACTATCACGTTCCGCCAACGCAATCGAATCGAACAATCGTAATGTGTTAGAAGTCGTCGCCAGGAATCTGCACATTGAATTGCGAAAGGGAGTAGAAATATATTGTGAAATATTTCAAGAATCTCAAATCTTTTGGTCGCTGACACGATGCAACCGGTTGACCGTTACATTGCAAGCATCCGTCCGTGTCGTTGATGTCAACTTGAGTCAGAGGACTATGCATTAATACTTGGTCGATGGACGACTTAAAGTGCCTGCCAAAGTCATCCTATTATATTCTTATTTTATGAATTAAATTTTGTTCCAATAACCGTGTAACAAATTGTATATCATCTATACTTTTTAATCGCGCTAATCTTAAGAACTAATGGTTATAATTGAGTTTTTTTTTGTGTTGGATAGCCTATTTATCGAGGAAGGCTTTAGGCTATATATCATCACGCTACTATCCAGGGGAGCGGAGCAGTAATAATGTATGTCTTCAAATCGGGCTAAATTTCATACCTTATTGTAAAACTAATAAATTACAGGCATGTAGGTAGGTATGGGTAAAATAGGTGCCATGGGGGATCGAAGTATGTCACGGGCGAAGCCGCAGGGGACAGCCAGTAACTGTATAAGATAGAAAATATATAAGGTGTCACAAAATTAGGTCTCTGAATTTGGTGAGATGACTTGGTATCGACAAAATATGTATTTGAAACAAAAAAAAATTGGGTAAAAAAAAAAAAAATGAAAAAAAAAACACCACCAGCGACCAGCGTCACGTGACGCGACGAGCCCGTGACGCACTTGGTAGGCGTGCAGTCCTTCTCCTCGCAGTATTCTCCAAGCCGATGTGTGGGAAATACCTAAATCGCCACCAGCGTCACATGTGCTCGTCGCGTCTCGTGACGCTGGTCGCTGGTGTTTTCTTTTTCATTTTTTTTATATTTTTTATATATATATTTTTTTTATTTAACCCGATATTTTTTTTGTTTCAAATACATATTTTTCGATACAAAGTCATCTCACCAAATTCAGAGACCTAATTTTGTGACACCTTATATACTGAATCATTGTTTATGCGTGTGATGAAAAATAACGGCAACTTTCGCGCAATACAAAATTAATAATGTATAGGAACCATTTAATAATTTATTTATTTAGTAATTCCAGTGAAATAACAATAATAGTAATAAAAATAATATTGACGTTTGCTGGTATACCATAGAAGCATAGAAGAACCTAGTCTCGTAAACCGACTCTGATACCGATTCATTGTCGTTCAGGATTAAATAAAATATATACATTTGTCTTCATAGTCTTCATATACTCAATTAAAGAAAACTGGCTTTATATAACAATCCTAACAAATTAAAACTATTTGACTACACAAATAGTTTACCTATATAAATATGTTACAACAACATAGTTATTAAACACAACAAAATGTGCCATTTATAGTGTATTACATAACAAACTGCTTCAATATGGATTGGTCTAAATAATAAATCCAGCAGCGAGCGGTGCGCGCAACTAAACGGTCGTTAACCTAATTGTGCGATAGCACTCGCGGGTTAAACTTTAGTCAGAGGAAGGTTGCACCGTTGCAATGTCAAACGGAAATCTTAATTCCTTTGTTACTTACCTTTAATTTGTACCTACATATATAATAACAGGTTATCATGCGTTAGAAATAAATTGAATTAGAGTAACAAAGAGAAACTCTTTGTTACTCTAATTGTTGTGTGTATTCAGAAATACTGTCAGGTCACGTATCTATTAATCTCATTCTAAAACATGAAATGAATTATTATTTTACATATTCCAATGTACTTAAATACGTAACAGTAAGCACTACTTAACTGTTGCCTGCGACTTCGTACGCGTCAAGTTCGGAACACATCAAAGTATTTTTGTTCTGTTGTCTCTAAGTTATTTCATTGTTATAATTTATAACTTCGTAATATTATAAAGATGCTGAGCCGAAACTCCCGACCGCCGGTTGTATGTTTACTGTCGCATAGAGTGGCAGAATTGTACAACATCCATAGCACGGATAGAGATGGGTTAGCTTTTGTATTCTAACTCGTAAGGAAGCAATATTGTGAAATGTTAAATGTACTAGAATTAATTCAAACGAACTTGTGAACTGTGTTGTGTGTGTGTTATGTGTAAGTAATACGAGAATTCTAATATTGAAATATTTGCATATTAGATATGAATATCAATTCTGGGGCATTATTCTATTTGACATCGAGTTGCAATCACAGTCGTGACGTGATAAGTCGCTTGATTTGAATTTTTTAACATAGAACATAGAACTGGCGTAAAACTAAACCAACGTAAATGCGTCGGCTAATGCGATCCGGTTTGGTTAGAGCCAAACGTGTCAAATAGAACAAGGGGCTTGTATGGATTTTCCTTGTAAGATTGTACCGGGTTAAAGCACCATTCCAGGTTACCAGCACTTTGGAGCCCGGGAGCCATTCTCCGTTGCATTCCATAATTTGGTTCGTTTTATTTGGGTGGTGGGGATCAGGCGGTTACTGCCGTAAAAGGAGCGACTATCGTCTGACCCCTCAACCCCGAGAAGAAAGTCTGGGCCAGAACAATGTCTGTCAATCTGCAGGTGAGGTTGGCTTGTGCCCCGAAGATCATAACGACGCGTGACTCTTGGTGTTTTTAAAAACCACTTGTGAAACACACAACGAAGTGCAAGTGATAATTTCAGAGTAGATGGAATACACTAAAACCACGTTTCTGATATAGAGTAGTTTTCAATGACTAATTCTATTTCCTTTTATACAATTTTTTTTCAAATCATGATTAATGACCTCCATTAATAAAGTGTTTAAAATACAGGAAAAGTTTTATAATCATAATACGTAGGTCTAATAATACAGCGTGTGCGTGTATCGTGACCTCCTGCCGCAGTATAAACATTTCTAACTTGAAGAATCGTATCGTACATATTATATTTCAGTGTAATCAATTTCCAAATAAAATATATATTACCTTCGTTTCACCAATCCCTTAGGCAGCAATATAACTCGAGCTCCAGTTAAGTTATACAGCCTGTGTTGATAAAACGCAACTTTTTCTATCTTCTCATCCCATAACGCTCTTTTTGGTATTTTAGTCTTTGTGTATGATATCCTTAAATTGCACCCTGTACAAAAAAAACATTGAAGTGTAAAATATAACTCGTATACCTTCGGTACTATTGTGAACTTATGGTGTATTTATATTGTTAGGTAAGCACTTTTTAATGATTTAGTATTATTTTAATATTTCTAAACACGCCATGTGTTTTTAGTTTTTATAAAGGTGTTCACTTCTTTCGGAATCTACATTTTTCTGTGTGGGAACCTTTAAGTACACACGACAAACGAAATAAGTATACACATTCATATGTAAAGGTCGGTGACTATCTCGTCAAGGTTGAGGATGTCGAAGACGACCCGACTAAAACTATGGTCTGGAGAGGTGGTATATAGCTGAGCTATGTGCACATAAGCTTCCGACAGAGTACCATTGAGGGAAAATCCGGGAGGAGAGTATCCTACCTCTTAACCCTCTTGAAAAATGTGTGTAAGACATGAGCAAGCCGCCTTCTCCGACTCGTTAAGAGTGGGGCTGAGGGCTGCCCAGTCCCCATCAGGATGAAGCTATGAGTATGACTTTTCTTTTTTCCTCTCAGTCACAAATGGTCAACATTCTCGTGCGTTGCGTGATCAGGTTTAGAGCTTAGACAAGCGAGGTCTGTGCTGGCTCCAAAAAATAATTTAGAGTCGGAGAATCTACCCGCACCATCGTCGTTTTTCCACTTGGGTCTCAGTTAAGCAAAGAGATACAGGTTGCCCAATAACCGAAACCATAGGTCACATCTGCCGTAGCAGGTAAATGAGCCCAAAGAAGCAAAACCTTTCTTAAAGAAAAGAGGGGCGTTGCCACTTACTTTGCCTAGAGTGGTAGCCCTTGTACCACGGGAAGGTTTCTAAGCGTTAGGCTTAGAAACCTAATCCCACAGCCTAATTGCTCGTGTTTTAGTTTTTGCAGTGAGAATAAGGTACTAAATGAGGCGGGGGTGTGTGTTGGGTAACCTCCTCGAGTGTCGCTCCGATTCCGATCCCGCTGCAGTCCGGGGGGAACGAAATCGGAGCGGCCGGTACACCCTGGGCGGCGGTCAATGGCTTCCCCTTCACCCCTTCATAGGGTTGGCATTGATCGTCGGCCAATACCCAACGTGGCGGGAACACATCGCTCTCCGTACTCCTCTGCTTTCAGAGGAGACAGGATGAGCGATGCTGTTAGTGGTGAGATGGCCCAGGGTCAGTCGAGGTGCGAGGGATATGCTCTATGGGTAACCTTACACCCCGGCGTCTGAAGACCCGAGACGGCGTGCGGTTTTAGTCGGTGCAAGCCCGACATAACCGCCCCCGCTAGCCGGCGGGGGGGTATCCGAAGGGATTTCCGCACGATAAAAAAAAAAAAAAAAAAAGGTACTAAATGAGGCGCCGGAGGTCGCTTAACGACCTCCGTCCTCCAAGAGCGCAGGCCTGGGGGTGACAGGTGAGGCCACTTGTCACCCTAGCAGAAGCAGGCCGGGACGGCGGGGCGACTAGCGCCCCTCCCCCAAACCGGGACAAGACGGTGACACCGTGGTTCCCAAACCCGAGGAGGCCATCTCGAAACCGGAGATGGCCTAGGGTCAGTCGGGGTGCGGGGGATATGCTCTATGGGCAACCTTACATCCCGGCGTCTTAAGACATAACCGCCCCCGCTGGCCGGCACGGGGGTTCCGAGGGAATTTCCGAACGAAACTAAAAAAGATACTAAATGAGTATTTCTTTCATAGGTGTTACTTTATACATGGTTTCTGTTTTATTTGAATGTACATATCTAGATTGCAATCAAACCCTTTATGAACATTCAAACGCAACAAAAATCCGCAGCTGGCTTGCACTTAGATGCGGTCTAGTTGGTTACACAATACAATCTAAGGTTAATGACCCAGGTAGATAATAGAAGAATACAAACTTAGTGAAGATAATAAAAAGATTAAATTTGATGACTACACTACTGTTTAACGAGATTGGCATCACAACAGAATTACTTAATTTAAAAACCGAACAGAGGTAGGTTATGATATGACGGAAATTTCCGTACGACATTTGGACTGCTTGACTGGGGCAGCGCTCGTATTGTATAATGGCAATGGTCTCAACTATTTCAAGTTTATTATAGGTACCAATAACCGTTTAAGCTTAGGTACTATAAGTTGTCAGTCTAGCATGAAACGTACATCCGAAGTTGCGAACTGAAATTTCAGGTGATTGGTGCCATGATGTCATGAAATTTATTCGCAATCTAGTCCGAAGACAGCACGTGACACTTCGATCCGCCTAAACCTTACCGAAAGCAATTCGAAGTAACTTCATTATAAGTAGGTACCTAATTACTACGTCTTTCGATCGTTATTTGTGCGGGCCCGAAATTGTATTTGCGTGTTGTTAGGTTACCACACAGATAACAGAGTTTAAGTTTAAAGATAGGTATTTAATGTTTTCCCACTCATATTATACAAACGAAACTGTCACTCCAAAAAAATTATGACCACGATTTTGCGAATATTTACTATGCACGCTCTCGAGGACACAGACTCAGACTGGTTTTGCTATCTATTTTCCTCTAAAATTATATTACGTACGAACACGAGTTACGTGTTTAATTCTAAATCGCGGTTTTTTCTTTGTTAATCGATTTAGTTTATACTACTAAGCTACAAACAAGTACTGGTACTGGTGGTAGAAATTTGATGACATAAATTTGTCACAAAATTCGGCCGGGTGGGTACCACCGTGCACGATTGCGGAAAACCCTCCATAGTAATCCAATTTCGGTTTGATTGCGTTTTGGGTTCAGCAAGTGCATAGCCAAGCAGGGGGATTGTGGTCGCAGCACTAGTGGGACCGGTGGGGGTCACGCGGTGCTGCGACGACAATCCTCTTCTGATGAGGCCGTCAAGCTGAGTGCCACCATTGTTAACATAGTAAATGTATGTAATGGTGACACACTTTGCTGAGACTTTACCTTCAGCTTACCATCATCGAGGTGAAGTCAAATTGACGTGTCTTAAATTTAAAAAAAAAAAAGCACATAACCGGCCTAATGGCAAGCGGTAAACAGTCGCAGTACCAGAAGTATCACTCGTACCTTGCCGAACTATTCGTGTTTGTAGTAACTTCTAAGTAACATCTCAAGGAGAGCATTATGAAGCGAGTCAGCGGATCTTAAACCAAAGTGAAACAGTTCCTTACCTGATGGTAAGGTAAGATGGTAAGCCTCAGGTAGTCTTGACCGTCCACTATTTTTGCGATTTCATCCATTGGCACCAGAGCCTACCTTTCTACTATCGTGAGAACCGCGAAACATGAGTGGGCCGCTTCCTCCGACCCGGTAATCGATTGAACTTTACGTATCACCATCAGGTAATCACAGTAATTTTTATAGAGATTTTCTTCACCAGGCGCAGCCACACCAGCCACAGTTGCTGTCTTTTGCCGGTCAGGATTACGACTGAGTTAGAATTTGGTATAAGACTACGTCCACCGACCCAAGAATCCAGTGAACCCACGTCCGTTCATTTCGCTACTGTGCTGAGAGAGACATCAGAGAGACATCAGGAGAAGCCAAGTAACTCAAAACGTGACCATTCCACTTTGGCAACACATTAGCCACAAACAGTAGGTATCAACTCAAAAAAAAAAACCTCTATGTAGCCGATGCGACCTTACGAGATATTTTAGTCAAATATATTGAAAGTCAATGAAATAGGTAGGCATTTATAATGCAGGAAATAACCAATTAATGCCGTATTCAATATTAAATCCGACTTGGCATATCAAAAAAAAAATATGATTACGTATTTTAAAAATACGTATCCATTAAAGTAAGTATACAAAAGATAAGGCTGTAATAACAATAGGATAAAGATATAGTTCACACATTAATATTTTTGAAATTAAATCTGGTATTAACAATCATCATAGGTACGTAAGGAGACATGACTCACCTTCAAGCTTCATAAATGCCGTCGTTGTCTTGTTGATGTGATAAAGGTGAGGTTCATACTCTGGAAATCTATAGTGATTGATCCAACCCTAGAATAAACCAATCATTGAGAAATACATCCACAACCATCTTCGATATAAGAAAGTAGAAAAGTTCTTTACCTCATATTTCTTCAAAGGCCTATGCTCCTTTACAACAGGTATCGTGTATGTAGGTGGCAGTGCACTGCTCCTTTGCATTGTGAGGAAACTAGGCTTTTGATCTGAATCACTAAAGTAGGTCTCAAGGACATAGCTCTTTAGATTGCTCGTAAAACAAAAAAACCACAGCCCTAAGATAAAACCATTCCAAATATTTGAATTTGGAAATAGGAAATAATTTACAAATATGAGAAATGTAAGAAAATACATTGGAAAGTTAAAGAAGTAATGCTTTGGGTCCTCAGTTTTCATGGGGAATTTTATATTGCTTCTACTAGGTGGGAAGCCGAAGTTGTTGGGTGTTGGTGGTTTTTGAACCCTTTCTATTTCTACAGGGTTACTATCCTGACATTGGAGATTGCTAATACTGCCAAACCCGTCTATCGTATCTTCTAATGCCTCTATTCCTGATTCGACTTCCAACATGTTATTGTCGTTGAGGTATTCTCTTGTCACTTCGGCCGATTCATTGTGTACTGTTAAACATAATGCAAAAATATAATGATATAGAAAATTGTTTTATAATATCTACATCTTTAACTCTAATAATAATATTTGACGACCTGCATGGCCATATGAGTATGGCCATGCAGGTTATGATTCATGTTTATTTGTATTAGTCTGTATGTTTCTATGTATTATATACCCATATGCATTTTAGAAACTGCATATAAGTATGTAAATTATATTTATCTATTCGTATTCTGGAACCCATGCATGCATGTACCAAGTTAAGGCTAAGCCCCAAAATAAGTACTGACTGACAGACAAATGCTATAGTCGGTAGATATAGATGCATTATTTTTATTCATATTATAAGGTAGCAAACTAATCTTGGTAAGAACTTGCCACGGCCTATGTACACTTGCAAAACCAGCAGCTTCGGCATGGAGCGCAAGACCCAAGTCTCTCAAATACCTTCGAACAAGGAAATAGCAGAAGAATCAAACCACTCAAACCAAAACGACCATTTTATTGGTCAGACTCAAGAGACACGAGTTTATTATGCCGTGCTTGAGGCTTCACTAAACAGTCCGGCCGCGGGTAACACCGATGAGTTTAGTGTGGCTGTAAGCTTACCTACACCAAGGGTCGGCTTAAAGTCCGTACCTCTTCGTGTATGTAATGCATGCACTGACATCGGATGTACAGGAAGAGGCACCCTGGTATATGCTATTTTCCGACGACATTGTCTTTGTTGTTGAGGATGTAAGCGAGGTCCAGAGCAAATAGGTCACATGGCAATAAAAGCTACAGAGTGTTGGCCTTAAAATCAGCAGCACCAAAATAGAGTACCTGTTCTGCGATTTCGGCGGTCTCTCTAGCCCCACAACCATAGCACTTAATGGCGCCCCTATACCAACCTACTCCGACTTTCGGTATATCGGTTCACTACTAAGCGATGGAGAATCGAGCCGTAAAGCATCAAATTCACGGTGGTTGGAAATGGCGTCAGGTTACGGCAACAGAATGTGAATATAATGGTAAAATAGGGTAAAATCTACAAGACCATGATTCGGCCTGCTGTCCTGCATGGATCAGAGAGCTGGCCCGTAAAGGCGACGGATGAAAGACAGCTGCATGCAGCCGAGATGCGACGGCTAAGATGGATGTGTGGTATAGCAAGACTGGATAAGATTAGGAATGAGTACATTGGTGGAAGTTTAAAAGTAGCGCCAGTCACAGAAAACTTGCGAGGAAATCGCTTGTCCTGGTTCAGATATGTGATGCGTAGGGATGAAAGTATTATCGTAAGAAAGGGATTAAGTATGGAAGTGGACGGATACTAGAGGAGAGGAAGACCTAAGAGGAGATGGATGGACTATGTGAAAGAGGATATAGCTAGGAGGGAGAGAATATTGAGATAACCGCATGCAGAGAAGAATGGAAAAAAACACACATGTTGCGCAGACCCCAAATAAATTTGGGATAGGGGCAGGAGGATGATGATGCTAGGGACCTCATTGCAAAGGGTAAGGGTGAAGAAGTGGATGGCAAAATGGAAAGAAAGATCATAAGAAATGCAGCGTAAGTATTGGTGTGACTACCATTGGTGGAAAAAGCATGTCTCTACATAAAAGACGGTGCAGGAATTTGTGTAAAGTAGGTAGCCAACACTGAAGGAATTCCGAGCATTTATTTATAAACTGTTGGCGTCATAAATATGATTATTATTCTCTCAATAAACTTCGTGTGCGATAAAAACCCGTGCTTCCGGCGAAGTACACCATTACGTGTAAGTACGGGTATTCCCCAGGGGTACAATAGACAAGTACATAATATGAATAATTCGCAAACACTTGTATGATATCTAATATATAACCTATGAACTAATATGAACCACGCCGTCAAATGTGTAGATAATGGAACAGTCATAAGTTGTATGATGAGGTTATTGAGGAGACTTAAGTTCTACAGAGTCAAAAACATCTGTGTGAACGATTTTATGCTACACTATATGGTTACTGGAATAGGATGAATGCGGAAGACGAAGGAATTGGATGGATCGGGTTCTTACACAGGGAGAGGGTCCAACAGTGGACTGCCATAGGCTAATTGATTGATGGCTACTTGAAATAAAAGAGATTCGTAACCTCAAAAAATGAAGGCACATATACCTATCTAAAAGTCAATGATGTGTCATGCCAAAGAGATAGGTGGCATTACAAAAAGGGCATGAAACGCACACTAAACAATGAAACGTCACATAGAATTAATGAGTTCTTACAGGTACAGAGACTGTGAGCGATGGCAGATGTAATACATTGTTGGTTATTAAAATAACATTATTAGCCTTGTTGCGAAACCATGTGACATGGAGCTAAATTAGCCTAATTGGTGCCACTTGAGCGAGTTCACTTTATTTACTTACCTCTCTTTTTGCTTATTAAAATCACGATATATGTATACGTTTGTAATAAATCATAAACAAAGAGAAGCAACAGCGTCAGTTACCAAAATTTTTGTGCGTGTCCTCACTGGAATCCGAGTTCTTATAATCCACGGGAATACTCGATTCTCGCTCAGTGGCCTTGGCCGTCAGCGGTTGCGTCATTTCCGATAAGTTCTGCATACTGCTGTCTAGTGAGGATACCTAGTGAAATAGGATATGATAATTTCATGATGGTAGTAAACATACATCTCGTATTCGGTATTCGCTTAGGAAGATTCTTATCGCAAAACGATTATTCTTAAAATTATATTGTTCCTGAACAATTCATTTATGCTTCTCCATGAGGCTGTTCTCACTTAAAATTGACGGGCAAAATGTTCAAAAACTCCTAACATTTGGGTGAACTCATATTTTTTTACCAAATTTAAAAGAATTAAAAAAATCGCGATACAAAATTGAAAGTGTTTGGCTCTGATTTAATCGGGATATTCTCAGACACGACCCGTGTCCGTGTTATTATACCTACACAGACTGTTTTTAATCATCCGTGCGGACCGGACATCGCCGTACGCCCTGCAAATTAGGACAAGTCCGGTGAAATTTAGAGACATGGCAGCACACTGAGTCACAGTTATTTTACCGCATATTGGGCAGTAAAAATTCAGTATATAACAAACTTGCATTGTACGCGTTGTTTCTTATAAACTAAAATTCAACTACAAAAACCTACTGGAAATCTGGCACCTTTGTAGGTAGGTATACATTTTAAGATCAATGGGTCACTGTTGCAATAGATGGATCATAACTGCTTTACATACAGGACAAGATACAATGGCAATATTGCGCAGCTATCTTAATGCTCCTTACAGATTCCTACGAGGTTATAGACACATTTTATAGCTGTAAATTGGATCGACAAAAGCGTGTCATTTGATTGAACATAAATTGTTTAGAGGAAATACGCAATAATTTAACGTGCGAGCTGCTAAAAGTAAAGCGAAAGAGTTAATTTAAATCAGGAAACCTATAGTCAGGTTTTCCAAAAACTAAATGTGTAGACTTGACATAAACAACGTTAATCGCAGCTTCTGCATTATGAAGCGCCACATAAAAAGCCACTCATTAAACTGTCGTTAGGTTGACAAAGTTACGAGTGATTATGAAAACTTGCACATACCGATAACGACGGAACTGATAAATCGATTCCTCAACTATTTATTTACACTTTGACTCCGAGGCCTGTGTTTTGGACAATGACACGTCCTGGTCTTTCACCGTTAGTCACTCAACTATTGCTAATTTAATCTGAATATGCATTTTATAATAGTTCTACTCGAATGCAACGCAGGCGAACGAGGGTCTGGCGTAGTTTCCTTTCGGGGTTGTGTGGTACACAAGTCTGTCATTCCCGTTAAACCTAAGCAATAAACCAAATCATGAAAAGAAGGAGTAGAAGGACTGACCCCGGGCTCCAAGACTGAGACCAATCCCGGTTGCAACCAAAGCCTGCACCTTCTTCATTCGAGCGCCAACGCTCGGATGAAGAACAGGGGACAGTTCTCGAGCAAAATTTCGGACAACAAATTCAACGTGTGATGCCTTCAGGGTCAGTACACCAGCTGATTAACGGGCGAGGCTCTGGCGCAGGCTTTCCTTCCAGGGTTCGGAGGTCAATAGCCAGTCGCTTCTATAAAAGCTGTATAAGCTAAATCAAAATGATGAGGAGTAAGCGGATCTCAGGCCCCGAGGTGAAAACTAAGGATGCAACCGGGAACAACTTTAAGATAATGATGAGAGAGGAAGCGACTGGCACTACACGGCTTAGGGCGGTTAAGAGTGCCCCCCTACACCAAAAAACAAAAACGGAACAGGAACGTGGATGCCATTCATTATTGGCTGTGCGAAGATTTAGCTAAGCAGTACCAAAGTAACAAATTAAAATTGGATTTATATTATCTTAATAAATCTGTCACATATCTACTGTAAGTCGATGTAACTTACACGTCGCTTTTACCATATTACTGGCCTTTGTTTACCAGCTAAGAAAATTCCTTAAGCCAGCCGTCGTCATCGGTATGCCAGCGGCCGTCTTTAGGCAATAGCAAATTAGCATTCACTGTCACAATTCAACCAGTACCAATGCATTTAACGTGGTCAAGAATTTTGTTTTATAAATACACACTGATATGCTCCAATGCAGTTATAGCTATTTTTATATCACTTACATGATCTTCATCATCTATAGTTGTGGGCTGTTGTAGTGTCAATAAAATACTTTGAGTATGTAACTAATATGAAATGTAGGCATGCTTGAATAAATACTGTAAGGTATGTTCGACATTTTATGTTTACGGGAATCAACGCCATCGTGGTATACATGTTTATAGCCATGTATATAGACAACGCCATGTGGAATACGTTAAAACAGGAACACCCACACAAGTGCAAATAATTGCATCAAGCGGTAATCGAACCCGCGACCTCTGACGTGACAGTCGAACGCTCTGCCGCCACGGCGCAGATAATGAACGCAACAATAATGTTTTCGCGACCATAGTACCGACATCATTGGGCTACTCAGTAGTATACAAGCCAGATTGGGCTGATGATCGAATTAATTTCCGTAAACATGCCGTATATCACATGGTACAAGAGACTTGTTAACACTTGCCTGGTTGTCTGTGTCCCCTACACTCTGTTGATCCGAGTCCTTGATGGCAGAGTTTTCCTCCGAATCGGACGTCGAATTTTCTCTAGGAATTGATTTCTCCTTAGTTTCTGTTTTTGGGTCAAAATAATTTTAATAGGGGTTTAGTGTGTTAGCATTATACTTGTTCAAACTTTTATATATAGCAAATGTTTCATGCCCATGTCCTACTACTATCCTGAAGTTCTATTGTGGTAAATGATAGGTTGAGATGTTGTGAAATGTTTGGTGTATGAAGTTGAAAGCATGTTACTGTTGTATGCATGTACTCTATATGCGCACAACGCGTTTTAGGCCTCTTTGGTCGTAAGCACGGGGCGAGACGGTCGGAGTGCTAATCTTCCAATCTTAGATTATATTAAACTAATGATGGGCTCAAAGGGCTCGCGTCATTGGTTGATCAGTGCTTTTATTGGTTTTTTTGTTGGTCAGTATTATAATACAAGCTTTATCACATCACTACTACACTACAACTATATCAGTTTTTCACTTTGTATCATATATCATAAAATCGAAAACAACACCTACTATTAATATTCATAATGAAAAGATATTCTCAACAAAACAACACAATGTGTCCAAATACATTTCTCTGTATATCATTATACGACACAAACAATTTTCTACACAACTGTTTAAATACTGAAGAATATTAATGTAGGACTCTAGTAAGATACAAATAAAAAGTTAAAATTATGATATTAAATTGTAATTCAAAAATGATATTTGATTGTGGTGGCCCTTGCCCTTGTTTTGTACTAGGACCATACAGGAATCCCTTCATATGAACAGACAAGTGTTAAGGGGTTGTTACATAGCCTAAACTTGTCTTGTAGTGTGTGGTATGCATCAAAACATTACTCTATAACATAATTATTATGTTGCTACTTAATTTATTGCAAAGTCACATGAGTTTAATATGTTAATCTATCTTGGTCCAATAACATCAGACTGATATTTCAATTCAATATAAATCTAACATAGAAGTAATGCCTCAATCCTCATAACATTGAATAAGTTGAATGATATATTTCTGTCACATATCTGTTGTTATTATATGTTATATGCAGTGTACTAAATGCAACATACTGTTATTGTATTGATATTAGGTGAAAGATGGTGCTTTCTCCATCTAGACAACCCATTCAATTTGGAAAAATTAAGGCTAAATGCCCTATAAGAATGACTGTTTATACTGGAGATTGATGGCACTTGGTGGAACTTGCTACACATATTGAATAAATCACTTGTACTTTTCCACAATTATTTATTTATTTGAACCTTACCGGTTTCACCTTATGCCGTAAGGTGAAACCGGTAAGGTTCAAATAAATAAATAATTGTGGAAAAGTACAAGTGATTTATTCAATATGCCCTATAAGAATGCCAGTTATGTGGAATGCAGTTTGTAGAGTACTCTAAACATTGGTTTTATTGTTAACTTCTACAACTGGTTATACTATTATACCGTTATACAGGCAGTAAACATGACTATTGTTCAATTACTCTTGTGAAAGTCAAGAATATGGGTGGTAAATGATGAATTTTTTGAATACCTAGTCTTTTGTAAAAGCCAGATTTTAAACATATACATTATATATTATATTATATATACAAGTTTTTCTTTTAAAATATATTAGTTCTTTAGTGTCTCAAATAGTCCTAAATTCGAAAAATAATATAATTTGTGCACCTCTGCGATCAGGTGCATCAACTCACTTTCACATTTAAGGTATTATTAGTATGTTATGTCTTATTATCACAACGTGCATGTATTTTACTATCGAGGGGTTCTAGAAGAGGCATAGGTCTCTCCCGACCCATAGAGCCCGTGAGGTGCCTGTAACCCTAGCAGAAGCAGGCCGGGGAGGCGGCATTTTGCTTGCCCCCTCCTTCCCGGGGGCAAGACCTGGTCACGGTGGTTCCCAAACCCAAGGGGGCCATCTCGAAACCGGAGATGGCCATAGGTCAGCCAGGGTGCAGGGGAAATGCCTTATGGGCCACCTTACACCCCACGGTGTTTTAGTGGTTAGAATAATGACCCACACAGCCCGCGGGGGAGTACACGTGGGGATTTAAGTACAAAACGTAAAAGTGTATTTTACAATGATGTTTAATAGTTTATAGGTTTTCCATGAATTAAGTAAAATTCGATGCTTACCTTCTGTTGACCTGGTTTTCATATCCTCAACAGCTTGAGCTAACTTAAACTTGAAGTCATGAAAAATTTTCCATGTCTCATTACTACCCTCTTTAATATCTGGTGATGTGTCTGAAGTGCTCCGTTTGCCCAGACGGTTTAGGTATTCCTTCATAGGAGACGATGTTGCTTCCTTGGACACAGAAGGTGGTCTTTGTTCTTCAATTGGTTTAGGCTCAACTGGTTTCACTTCCTCCGGCTTCTCAATAGGTTTCTCAATGGGCTTTTCAGTCCTAATTGACTTGAAGTATTTGTCTATGATAGATGATGATCTTTCTCCTCTTTTGGGGCTTGCATTTTCACTAAGTGGAGGAGGAGGCTCACATTGTGGTGTGGGTGGGTCATCCTCACACAGTTGGTAACACAGCTCTTCCAATTCCTCATTATTAGCATTGTATCTGAATGATAGTGAGGAACTGGGCGACTTACCTAAAAGATACACATTTATACAATAATTCTTTAGATGATGAATCAAAACATTTTCAGTCATTACATTTAATTACTATTAATAGATTTACATTCTTAAATTTAAACAGCTCAGACCTAAAAATAACACAAAGGAATATAGCGATATATAGAGAGTTACAGAGTATAATTATTTCAATTATGGCAATGAATTCGGAAAGATTGTTTGTGTTAGCGTCTTTGTTGTCAAAGAAACAATACGGGCTGCGAAAACTTATGAATTGTTCTTCAAATGTATATAACCACCTTTCGCACAATAGTGACTTATAAATATGCACACAAAGGATGATTTTTTGGTTTCTAATGACCGTACGCTGGATATATTTAGATATTTGTTGGCTATTTTGTGCGATACATACCCACTCCAGAAATCTCCATTTTACGGATTAATTATGGCTAAAATTATCTAGTGCCTATCATCATTTCATTTATATAAATTAAGACAATTTCATACAACAGTCATCCTAAATAATCTTTCCAATATAATTTTCTTTATATTTATTAGAACCGAACAATCACTCCTTTCCCACAAATCAAAAATAAGAACTCGCACTGCTCTGCGCTGTCAGTCAACTAAATGTCAAATAGACCAACTTGTCAGATTTTAAATGTCATTCCTTTTATTTGATGGTTATGTTGCGGGTGGTTCTGGGTTATGTTATATAGTGATTTAGTCGATACTACTTTGAAACCCTTGCAAAATCTGAACTCTATTTTACATACATTGCAAAGGCAAAATACAAAATACATTGCAAAATAAGGCGCTGTAAAACGTACTCTTTTTGTTACTGATACGGCATACCATCACAGGAAATCGAGCTGCTGTAGCGACGAAGGGACACGGGACACAGTCGTTTGCAGTCACTGGTTGTTACTTGTAAACATTAGTAACTGCAAGTAACAAAGAAATATGGAAAACATTTTACGGATCTATTGCCACCTTAGAGTATTGTTTACTCTAAGATTGTTTCCTTTTCAAACTTCATACGGACACCAATTTTATTGCAAATCGTTCGTTTACACAGCGCAGAACAATTGTAAAGAAATTTGCTAGTGTGGCTTGTGTCTTCTACTTTTTACCTACCGTATTAACATTCCTTCTACCCTCGGAACTTATATTATTTGACGAACAAGCTAATAAAAAAAATATAAATATATACGCTAGCAAAACTACTTTGATTCTGTGACTTTTAGTCGTAGCAGAATTTAATTTGTAAGAAAACTGCTTCTATCATTTTGCTGCGCGACGTATAATTGGTCCGAGATAGCGTAAAAACAATTTGCACCCCTTTAACAAGATGCCAGTCGTGGGACAAACACCACGGTGACCTCTCCTACCGAATGTGCCAGATAATTACCGGACGCGGGTGCTTCGGTAAGTATCTGTGGCGCATCCACCGGGAGACAACGCTGCAGTGCCAGCACTGCAAGGATCCTGGCGAAGACACGGCACTCCACACGTTAGTGGAGTGCCCAGTCAACGCCGGAATCTCGTTGCGTTCCTGGGCGTGGACGTTCTCTTCCTGAAGACCATGGTGCGAGCCGTGGTGTCCGAGGAGCAAGTGGCACGCCGCTGCCTCTTTCTGCGAGCAGATAATGGACGCGAAAGAGACGGCGGAGAGGGAGCGGGAGAGAACCCTGCCCCCCGAGTTCCACAGTCCACACCGCAGACTCGTCTACGTCCAGGACTACCAACCTCCATGATCGGCGCCGTCCTTACAAAAGCAGGCCAAGACGTAGGCGTGTCGTGTGTGTCCTACACACGCCTGCCAGTTGGCAGTTTTAAACAGTGACGGTGAGTTACCGTCACTGGATAAAACCCAACCCCACCAGGCGAGGCCGCGGTGGTGACCATAGTCCGCCAGTAACCCTGGGTTATGCTTTCGAGGGCTTACCCCCCACGGGCTTACAATGAACACTTATGGAGGGCACCGTGTGGTTTTAGTCAGTTCGATTAGAGCACGCCCACCCCATCGTTGACACCGATCGGGTGAAGCCCGTGGGGGTTTCCACACGATAAAAAAACCCCACTATGTATCCAAAAAATAAAATTACGTTCTCAGACTTCTGCAACCCCAAATATAAATTTAATTGAACTACTGTCCCTTAATTCGGTTGTGTACAAAACGTTCAGTGCACGAGTCCGAATCGCACTTGACCGGTTTTATTGAGAAAAGCAAACCTACAGTTGAAATAAGACTTTTACTTTAAAAACCCAATACAATATTGACTATATTGATACAAAGGCATATAATATATATCGTGTATCGACACAATTAGTTGTGATACATTAGGATATACCCATATAAAGTAACATCGCTAGAACCACCGTTTTAAGTAACTATTTCTATTTAGTCGATTAATCACTCAACTACTGTTATAATTGTGTTTTACTGTTATTCTGTTATCTGAAGTGTTTCTTTGCTGAAATTATACATACAAATATTTGGTCAAGGGCTCTAACTATTGGTACTATTGACGCCAACAACAACTTAAATAACATGGAAATTACAACGGCTACAAATGTAAATTTTATGTACACGTTTGGCACAAAGTACAAGCTATCTTTTTGGTAACTGTCATTCAGCTAGACCCCACTATAAATTTATTTCAAATCGTAACTCCAGCACAATCTATTTTTCGATGAATTATTCTTCAGCTGTTAATGCACTAATGTGAAAAGTAGTACTTTTGTAGGGCTTTAATAAAGAATACAAAAAAATATTTTGCTAGCGTAACGTACACCATTTTATCCTGTTATACCGCGCGTGGAGATAAATCGTGCCGTTGTCGTCTAAAAAAAAAACATCCATTAGGCCATGCCATGGTCATGGTAGTCGAGTTCCAAGAGGTCTTCACTGTGATACGATGTTACATCTGTGGGTGTATGTGATTGTGATCATTGTGATGTCAGTCGACTTTCTGTCAAAATCATACAAGTACCAGTTGTATTGTGATGTTTTGATTTTTGCGTTTATTGCGTTATAATAATGGAAATTACATACATAATTATTAGTAAAGTGAAATAAATAACAAACATGACGTACTTATTAGCGATATTATTTTTGTTTGGGTGGCACGGTGTCGGATCGGTTATTGATAAAAATGGAAAGGTAAGTTTTGTAAGTCTGGCACCGAATGCTTGCTATTTTTGATGAAGTACTATGGTACAATTAGAATTTATCGCAATGTTTAGTTTGTGTCGAGTATGCAATGTGTTTATTTTGTTGTAGGAAAATACAGAGTTGTCGAGAGCTTTAGACGACCGGCCGCTTTTGTTTGCCACGTTAGGAGGCGGCATGGTTGCTGTCGAACCTCTAGCGGGAAACATTATTTGGAAATTAAAAGATGGTAAGTTATTTTCACTTTAAAGTAAGCACTGTACTTTATTATCTAGTACGTTATTATGTTTCATTGAAGTAAGTAAAAAATAGGATGGTAAAAGTGGTAGTCACTTTTAGTGTAAATACATAACATATATTTTTCTCTTTTGCAAATATTTTGTTGACTATCACAGTATTGCAGCAATTTGTTTTTATTGTAATGAAAACACCTATAATTGTTGAATGTTTGTACAAAATACTGTTATATTTTCACAATTGTTTTTAATTAATAAAAAATGGCATTTTGGATGACTAATAATAACTTTCTAGTCTTGGCACCTTAGCTGAAAACTTCTTACCATTTTGTTTATAGTCAAAACCAATAGCTAGCTCATTTAGTAGACAAATTTATTTCATGTTCATTAATTTTTTCACTATAAAAGTGATAACCAATAAAGTGCATCATTTCACTATCCATAGAAAACGAAGATATTTTTAAATTGTTAAACATGATAAATATATTTTTAAATAAAATTTACTTTTGTCGAATGACTTATTAATCCATGATAATGGAATACTTTGACAGTTCCATGTAGGTTTTTAACCACTGATATGAAGATTTAGATAATATATTATATATAATAATAGTATTTTCAGTATTAGTACTAAAAATGAAGTTGTTAGAAAAGGCAAAAGAGTACTTTCTATCTTTACAAAAATGCATTTTTTGCAGTTCACCAATTGTTTCCTACCTAATATTCCTCTTTTAATCTCTTCTCAGCCGTTATTGTTTTATATTTGTTACATCCCTGTCCTTCCTGCACATAAATTATAGTTCTATTTATTTCTCTTAAAGAATACAATTTGTTCTTCACTGGAACACACTTCCTCTTGAGATCAGGGAGTTATCAAACCTTAAAATCTTAAAAAAGTGAGTTTATCACTTTCATCCATATTTTTTAAACTTTTTTTGGCAATATCATATAGTATTAGCAAACTATTATCATCATCCAAGCATTGCATCCAAGGTGTTCACCTTGGAGCCCCAGGTTTTGCACATTAACCTTCACATTCTGAAGTGGAAATGGCCCTCCTGTGCACCTGGAAAACTCTACCTTACCTCACCAGGACAGATTAAAATATCTGGGCCTACATATGGATTGTTGTTTGACATGGAGATATCATTGAAAGCAAGAAAGAGAAACTCAACATACATGAAAGAAATCTCTACTAGATGGCTGGTAGCTGCATAAATTATCAAGAGATAATAAACTACTTATTGATATACAATTCAATATTAAAACCGCCTACAATGGTGTACAACTATGGAGCAGTGCAAGTAACTCCAACATCACAATATTACAAAGAGCACAGAACACTATACTTAAAACCATGTGGATGCCCTCGACCTGTCACACCTATAGCATACCTTTTTTTTTCTCGTTCGGAAATCCTCTCTGATACCCCTCCGCCGGCCAGCGGGGATAGTTGTGTCGGGCTTGAACCGACTAAAACCGCACGCCGTCTCGGGTCTTCAGACTCTGGGGTTTAAGGTGCCCCATAAGGGATTTCCCTTGCAACGCACGACTGACCCAGGGCCATCTTCGGTTTCGAGATGGAACTCTCGGGTTTAGGAATCACGGTGTCCCCATCTTGCCCCGGAAAGCCGGGGGGGGGCTAGTCGACCATAAGCCACTCGCTATAGCGTGTCTTCTCCAAGATGTCCTTTCGCCACAGTCAGTACTCGCCTGATGAGTGCATCGGTCAACATCCTTGGCCATATGTAGATGTAAAGTTCTAGTTTATAGAATTTTTTTTTTGAACTATGTGAATTATGTTAAAAAGTTTTGCCATAACTGGATCTACTTGACCGTCATTGTCATTATCACCATCAGTTTATGCTATTAAAAAAAAACGTATTCCGGCAGCGCTACCTATGTTTCGTCGAAAGTAATAAAATGTGGTATTTATGATCAAGCTTCGCATCTACGTATTCTCTAGGTATACTATAAAGGGGTGTGTGTTGGGTAACCTCCTCGAGTGTCGCTCCGATTCCGAACCCGCTGCAGTCCGGGGGGAACGGAATCGTAGCGGCCGGTACACCCTGGGCGGCGGTCAATGGCTTCCCCTTCACCCCTTCATAGGGTTGGCATTGATCGTCGGCCAATACCCAACGTGGCGGGAACACATCGCTCTCCGTACTCCTCTGCTTTCAGAGGAGACAGGATGAGCGATGCTGTTAGTGGTGAGATGGCCCAGGGTCAGCCGGGGTGCGAGGGATATGCTCTATGGGTAACCTTACATCCCGGCGTCTGAAGACCCGAGACGGCGTGCGGTTTTAGTCGGTGCAAGCCCGACATAACCGCCCCCGCTGGCCGGCGGGGGGGTATCCGAAGGGATTTCCGCACGATCAAAAAAAAAAAAAAGCTAAAAAAGCTGTGTAAAAGCTAAATACTTGTTATGATGTATAACTATTGAGTTTTAGTATCAGATATATGTTGTGTTTATATGTTTTATTGCGGCGTCGCCCATGTTAAAGACAAATCGGTAATAAATTAAACTAAACACTCTCGCGCGATCGGTCAGCGTGCCAATGTTCCAGGTTGCGAAGTGGAGCTTGCGCGTTTTCAAACGTGTAGTGTCACTAACCGTTTTCCACTTTGGCACCTCTAGCACCACTAGCCCTTGCCCAATCGCCTCAGGAGTCGGGCTTATATAGGCAAGTGTGGCTTGGACCTCAAAGATCTTAGTAGGGCCCAAAACGCCTAATGTAAATCATCGTCGTCAAACTTAATATATAACATAACATAACATAAACTCACGCCTATATCCCCGAAGGGGTAGGCAGAGGTGCTAGCACCCACATTTCGCCAGTTTATGTTTACGTCCCAATGTAATAGGTGGCGAGCCTATTGCCATCAACCGGGCACTTATAAACCTGCGATAAATACACACATAACTTCGAAAAACATCGAAAAGTCATTGGTGTGTGCCATGGTAAAACCTGGGATCGAACCCGATACCTCGTCTCAGCAGTCCATTACCCATACCACTAGGCTACCGCGATTAATATAAATAATATAATGTATTCATTTATATTAATATAGTAAGACAGATATAGACAAGGTCAGGTTTAATAGTGTAGTGCAGTGGGTGAATTATAAAATAAACAAAGCTAGCATTGTTGTATTGCCTTTGAAATTTTGAATAAGTAGGTATAGTTTGAAAACATTCAATCTTAACATTAAATATTCTAGGACAGCCGTAGTGGCAAAGAAACAATAAAGAAATCATGTAGAATATACTGCTTCCGGGCTGTTTGGCCGTGGTCCATATGAAACTTGTGTTCCAAACTTTTCGTCGATCACTGCAGTCGACATCTTCAGTGGTCAGGTCCGGGCGGCGGCGTTGAGTGCGTAGAACTCTACTCACTCGTCGCCGCAACACAAGTTTCATATGGACCACGGCCAAACAGCACGGAAGCAGTATATTCTACATGCAACGCCGGCCGTGAAAGCCTAAAGAATTATAATAAAGAAATCAGACTGCATTTACAGTTGAATACTCCCTGAAACAAAAATAACTTAATCTCTTAGTACTTTACGATTTCTTAATAGAAAACTGAATAACAATGTAAGTGTTAAATCAGGTTTACGAAAATTATCGCGATTATTATTCCCATGACTAATTATATTTTCGAATTACTTGCTCTGCGTTCATATAATAATTATCTAATGACGCGTGGCAATGCCACATGAAAGTTAATTCCGATAAACGATTATATTATTAATAGGCTAGTTTCGAATGTATCTCAATAGGTCAGTGATAAGAACGTACCAGACTTTCCTTATCTACCTATGTAATATCATCACTTTGTATTTATGTTTTAATGAGTAGTATCCATGTTTAATTACATATCACTTTTGTCCTTTCTACAAAGTTATAGAGTGAATTGTAGGCATATATTATGTACCCAACTTCGTTGCAATGCCTGTAATCAGTGGATTGAAATAATCCGTGTAGGCGGAATGTCAAAATGTGATAATTTGGAAGGAATAAATTCGATAGATTATTCCTTACAAATTCGGCAATAAAATTGGTGAATGTATAGGTACAGTTTTAGCTGAAATAATTCAAAGTTATGTAACCTTTTTTTTTTGGAATTCCCTCCTGGATGCCCTCCCGCTGGCTAGCGGGGGTGGTTAAGTCGGATTTGAACCGACGCCGGGGTATAAGATGGGCCCAAAAGGCATTTCCCTCGCACCCCGGTTGAGGTTTATGCAACCTCGGTTAGAAAATTATGTTATGTGTTACGAAAAATGGCTCACATTATGTGTACAGCGGCCGAAATGTGGGTAGGCTCAGGCCTACATTTCAGCCGCATTTTCATTTCATTAAAATTCTGACAGCTTCTCCGTGGATTTTTACTAATTCAAAAATCGTACCTGTTTCGTCGTTTTTTTTTTAAATAAGTAATTTATTCATGACCTTTGTGCTATAAAGACTTGTAACCAATAACTTGATAACATAATAAAAAAAAAAACGATTATACTCCATGTGCGTATTTGCAGCCACCCTGTGTCTAATGCTATCCTTTTGTGATCTAGTACCAGCTTTTTTCTTTTTTATACGTGTGGAAACCCCCACGGGTTCCACCCCATCGGTGCCAACGATGCGATGCGGAGTTGGGACCGCTGGGCCTGGATTTCTCGGGGCCCCGGCCTGTCGCCCCGCTCCAGCGCCTTTTCCGCCATTGGAACAACGACGCAAGGGCCCTCGCTTTGAGGTCCCATGGAGGCGTCTCGGCTAGGAGGCATGCCGCCTCGAAGGAGATCGTCCGATATCCTCTTATAATTTTGACGGCCATCATTTTCAACGGGCTGTATAGAACAGCCACGTTGCGGGCTGCCAGATGTTCCGCCCATTACAGGGCTATGCTTTGCGCGATCCCCAGGTACAGTTTCCTAGCGAGAGCGTTGGGTCCCTTAATATTGGGCATCAGCCGAGAGAGCGCGGCCGCAGCCCCGTTCAATTTAGGACCCAGACTCTGTATACTTCATCGAAGGCTCGATGCTGATGCTAACGCCCTCTACGGTAATGCTGGTTTACGCGGGCGGCTCCTTCCGAGGCCCGTGAAAACACATAGCCTCGGATTGTTGAAGGGCCACCTCGAGTCCCAGCTGCTGTATTCGACCCACGACTTGAGCAATACCTGCCGTAGCCTTTAGTGCCGCGCATTGCTCATCGACATTCCTGCATCATGCATTGCATCATCATCATGCATTGCTCCTCGCGCCATTGCGAAGGTGTCGTTAGCGTAGCATGTCACGCTGACACCTTCAAGCAACGGACCGCGCAGCACCCAATCGTAGCCGATGTTCCACAGGAGCGGCCCTAGAACCGACCCCTGTAGAACACCGCACGATATTTCTCGCCGGTCTGGCCCTAGCCAACTCGGGTAAGCTATGACCCTCTCAGATAGGTATGCCTCGACAATGCGGCGGAGGTAGGAGGGCAGTTCGTGATACATGAGCGCCCCACCAACGCAGCTCCAGGACAAGGTGTTGAAGGTGATGTCGAGAGACACCGCCACTATCGCCTCAACCCGCGACCCTGCTTCCTCCGCCAGGCTCCTAACGCGCATGATCGCTTCCACGGTAGAGCGCTCCCGGCGGAAACAGAACTGGCCCCAAGTTCGTGAGATGCTCGACGAAGCGCTCTGCAATAATCTGCAAATAAATTTGGGATCAGGGCAGGAGGATGATGATGATGATGATGTAAAAGAAGAAAATTATAAATGGATTCATAACTCATAATATACATTGTCTGAAGTAATATACACTCGACTCACTAAGTGTGGAAAGAAATTAATGCCAAATAATGCTTATTTCTGTAGGTCCCAAAGTAAGCCGAAATTTACAAAATGGCCGGCTTTCTCATTATCTCTTACTTTGAATCATGATTAAAGATCTCACGTATTAACATTAGCTAGTGTAGTGAATAATATAAATTTAGAATTTTTAGGGTGCTGATACTAGTAAATCCGTCAATAATTCCTTTATTAAACAAAATTAAATCCTTATTATTAAACAAAATTAATGAAAAGACTGGTATTAGGGCCCGGGCTGTTATTAAGGTATTCCACCCTAGTGCAGGTTGCACATAAATCGGACCGTGCAACAATATTTTTTTTTTAAAGTATTATAGTAACCGAAATTACTAATATTCCCCCTGACCCCTCCAGGTAAGCTTAATTGCTTGTGTTAGGAGTGGGTTCACGTCGGTAGTGTAATGGCTAGGATTCGAACCCGAGACCTCTCGATCGTAGGGTCGACTCCTTAACCACTAAGCTACCGACGCTTCAAATCCTCAGCACTCAGAAGAGTTGAGCGATGTACCTAGTTATTAATAAATACCTACTAGTTAAAATAATATATCTAGTGGAATGTTATTGAATTAGCTGCGTAAAGATGCACCTGATTCAACCGACTATCGAAAACACTGATGCTTTAGTAATAGCATCGATATCATGAAAAAATTGACAGTGCGCCAACAACAGTAACAATTGTACCTATTCTTTTACACGCTGCTGCAGTCTCAACAACATCACATTTTTTACGATTTTTTTTGCGACGCGTTCGGTGACGTAGGGATTGTTCCTTTTTTAGTTTTCTTCCATTCCAGGGCCTGTAGACAAAGTGACATTCTACTAGTGGAATCTCTACGAAGCGAACCTACGTTATTTGTTATACGTGATATGTCGACAAATAATGTCTCTTTCATACATTTCAAACTGAAGGTTCGCTTCGAAGCGATTCCACTAAATAGTAGAATGTAACTTTGTCTTAGACAAAAAATACTTTTCTCACACTACATAACTACTAACAAAATCTTATTAGTATGTTACACGATTTGTATTGATACAAACTAAATTGTTGTTATGATGGCTATTTATCGAGTCAACAATTAGTGTTTAACTCCTGATCATGCTTTGGGAACTAAATTGCATTCAATGAATTTTAGTTACACCATATACCTTTTTTTTTTGTGCGGAAATCCCTTCGGATACCCCCCTGCCGGCTAGCGGGGGCGGTTATGTCGGGCTTGAACCGACTAAAACCGCACGCCGTCTCGGGTCTACAGACGCCGGGGTGTAAGGTTACCCATAGAGCATATCCCTCGCACTCCGACTGACCCTGGGCCATTCGCAGTGTCCCCTCTGATAAGAGCAGAGGGGTACCTGGAGCGACCACCTCCACGCGGGCCTTGCAGGCCCGCCATACCCCGACCCCCTCGTGCCATGGGGTCAGCTGGCCCTGAAAAGGGCCGGTTGGTCAGACTCTTGGCCGTTGACGTTGACGCCAGCTACTCCAGAGGAGCAACCAATGATGCGTCATCGCCCACGTTGCCGAGGGTGCACCAAACTTGGAGGTGATCCAACCAGTCGCACCCCAGTTATGTCATAAACAATATTGTATTCGTTTTCCACTGGACAGGCCGGGAGTGTACAAAATTGACTGTAGCTGCGGCAGTTCTTATATAGGACAAACCAAAAGAACGGTCACGTGCCGAATCAAAGAACACATCAGGGCAGTCAAAAACAATGAACCGCAAAAATCTGCAATCGCTGAACACCTATTGGATTCCGGTACCGACCACTGGATCGAGTTACATAACCCTCAGATGCTCTCGACAGAACGCCACTACATACCAAGATTGGTTAGGGAAGCTATAGAAATTAAAAAGCACAGAAATTTCAATCGTGAGGATGGGTTTCAATTGCCGAACGTCTGGCATCCAGTGGTCCGTCTGTGCAAAAATAACCGGGAACAAGCCAAAACAAATTCGCGAGTAGATACGGTAAGCGTCGTGTATCGCGATCGTGATCGAGTTCGAGTGTGTAGTGAGACCAGTGGTAGTGGTGTTGCGCGTCAGAGACGAGTACGAAAGAGGGTAGATCGATATATTTACTCTTAAACTCGTTCACCGTTAACCGCTATCTTCAGTTCCTCCGTGATCATGGCGCTTGCAACAGTGCCGAAATATCGGACACTCTTAGAAACACATGGTAAATATCCCGTTAACTCTAATACTTAGGTATATAGTTACACCATATACCTATTATGTTTTAAAAATATACAATATTGTTTATGACTCTAACTATATAAAAAATACTGGTACGAATGTAGCCGAAAGTAGGTACAGATTCATCATCATCATCATCATCATGTCAGCCAAACGACGCCCACTGCTGAGCATAGGCCTCCCCCAAGGATCTCCACAACGATCGGTCCTGCGCTGCCCGCATCCAGCGGCTTCCCGCGACCTTGACTAGATCGTTGACGTTGAACAGCTCCCCTATCTACATCCTCCATCTACATCCCGATGACACACACAGGTATTGCGATCAAGGCAAACAAACAAGCATTGCCAGTCAATGATGTTCATTGAGTAAAACGTGAGAACTCCGCTCTTTTGAATGAATTTCACTGGTGATATCCAGCCTTAAAAAAATTCACATAGAGCACGAAAAGTTTTAAGTTCTTTCACCGTTTTTTGCTTGTCATCATTGCTTTATTTGTTGAGCAAATATAAACAGAGCATTGCCTACAATGCGGACGGATTTTAGTTGGGAGTTTTCGGAGAGAATGGGTTTTTTCGGTGCTCTGGGGATACTAGAATATTTCATGCATTTTAGCGTATGTCGATCTCTCTCTCTCTCTCCCCCATTCGACCTCGCTCTTGTTTTCGGTCTAGGTCTGTCTCGCTCTCACTTACCTATACTCGTATAAGTGGAGGTTATTGTAAAATTACTAATCAATAAAAAAATGATTATCAAATTACATTGTCTTCAGTAGCGTACGTAGTATGTACCTATGTTCACATACTCACAATGCTCTGAGTTTTTAAGTTTCTTGATTCCTTCCGAGTCTTTTTGGACAGTGGTTCATAGTGCAGCATTTCTCTTTTACGACATAGATGTTGAAATTATGTCGTGTGAAGCTGGTTACTAATCTTATATTAAAGTGGGGAACCCGTATTCGATTAGAGGTAAACACATGTGATTAACGTTTTAATTGTATTGAAAGTGTTTCTAAAATTTATAATTATTATCTTTGTCAATGTCCTATTTAGCGTAACAATCGATCCTTTGGTTATTAACAATAATATTTGAGAATAAAAAGTATCGCACCGTAACAATATCAAAAACAATAAAAAAAATAGAACCCTGAATGCATTTGTGGTTCTTGTGTCTGAATATTCATGAATTTCATTCATTTTTGAGGGATGCAATTACCTTTAAAAATATAATAAAGAAATACGGTACTTATATCTGATAACGTATTTGTAGACAATTGTGAATTGCGAAGCGTAAAATAATAACAGATACATAAATTACACTATCAATTTTTAATTAAGGAAACCATTTACAAAAATTTTACAAAAAGATATCTAAGTGAAAAGTAATTATGTTTTTACATTAATTTTGTGATAGATTGCAAAGCAATTACTCTCAGGTTTATATTATAGCCGAACTTTAGAGCAGTCATTAAGTTTGGCGCATAGTGTACAATTGATTACATTAATTAATACATACATACATACATACATATAGTCACGCCTTTTTCCCATAGGTGTAGGCAGAGACAACATCTTTCCACTTGCTACGATTTTGGCATACGCCTTTCGCTTCTTCCACTTTCATAATTGTTTTCATACATGCACGCCGGCCGGTTACGGTTATTTCTGACCTGGCCCTTTAGAGCAGTCATTAAGTTTGGCGCATAGTGTACAATTGATTACATTAATTAATACATACATACATATAGTCACGCCTTTTTCCCATAGGGGTAGGCAGAGACAACATCTTTCCACTTGCTACGATCTTGGCATACGCCTTTCGCTTCCACTTTCATATTTGTTTTCATACATGCACGCCGGTTACAGAATAAATTTTAGAGCCTAATTCGGTATGCGACATTTTTTTTTATTTTTTATTTTTATTTTTTTATAAAGAATATTAGTAACCGAAATTACTAATATTCCCCCTAACCCCTCCAGCTAAGCTAAATGCTTGTGTTAGGAGTGGGTTCACGTCAGTAGTGTAATGGCCAGGATTCGAACCCGGGACCTCTCGATCGTAGGGTTGACTCCTTAACCACTAAGCTACCGACTAGCCTGTAAGAAAAAGGCGAGGTAACAAAAACCGGCCGAGTGCGAGTCGGACTCGCCCATAAAGGGTAGCAGCGAATAAATTTTTTATATTAGAGTTGACTGAATGAAAGGTAAATTGCGGTTTACGATTTATGACGTATTAAAAAAACTACTTACCTACTGGATCTCGTTCAAACCATTTTTCGGTGGAAGTTTACATGATAATGTACATCATATATTTTTTTTAGTTTTATCATTCTCTTTTTTTAGAAGTAAAAGGGGGGGGGGGGCACTCTTTTTACCACTTTGGGAGTGCACTCTCGCGCATTCTCGCGCAAACTATTCAGTTTAGAAAAACATGATATTAGAAACCTCAATATCATTTTCGAAGACCTATCAATATACGAGGGTCAAACTGAAAGTTCTTAGAAAATCAAAAACTGATTACATTAGCCAGTTATTAGTTTTATTATATCTTTTCAAAATATTGTCCATTCACGTCAATACACCGCTGCATGCGATGGAACCACTGGGAATTGCACTTTGCCCACTCGTCCTTAGGGGTCTCTTCAATGGCATCGCGATACGCAGCCACCGCTTCTTCAGCATTCATAAACCGCTTTCCTTTAAGTTTTTCTTTAATTTTTGGAAATAAATAAAAATCACAAGGCGCGAGGTCGGGGCTATACGGCGGGTGACCCAGTAATTAAACGTTTGATGTCGCCAAATAGTCGATCGTTCGCTTGGCGGTGTGCGACGAGGCGTTGTCGTGGTGAAGGAGGATCCTACTGCGAGGTCGTTTCTCTCGAACTTTTTCCAAGACAAGTGGCAAACAATTGGTAGTGTACCATTCTGCAGAAACTGTTTTTTGATCCTCTAACACAATTGTTACGAAATGACCTATCCTTCCAAAGAACGAGGCCACCATTTTTTTTCCCGCACTTCGGTCTCTCTTCACTTTAGTTGGCAACTCCTCGAAAGGAAACACCCATTGAGCAGATTGTCTTTTGGTTTCAGGATCATAACAGTAAATCCAGCTTTCGTCACCTGTTAGTATGTCGAACACAGCATTAGAGTCACCTCCGTTAAATCTTTCAATCATTTTACGGCACCAATCTACACGATGGAGTTTTTGAGCCTCAGTCAAATTATGAGGTATCCACCGGGCGCAAAGCTTCCTGACCGCTAAATGTTCGTGGAGGATTTTGTGCACTTGACTCATACCGATGCCTAAGCTTGTCTGAATCTGCTGATAGGTCACTCTTTTGTCAGTCTCTATCATACGCCGCACAACACAGATGTTATATTCAGTCGTCGCCGTAGAAGGCCGTCCCTCACGTAAATCATCAGTGAGATTAGTGCGACCACGTTTAAACTCATTAAACCAGTTGTAAACAGTCGCACGAGATGGGGCTTCATCGTGAAAGGCCAATCGTAGTCTATCATAACTTTCTTGTTGGCTTAAATGACATCGAAAGTCATAAAAAATCATTGCACGAAAATTTTCTCGTGTTAAATTCATGTTAACGTGACACAGACAATTTTCAATTTGCCGCCATATCGTAAAACAAATGATAAATGAATGAAATATATACTCAGTAATATTGGCAAAGAGTTCTATTTTCAAATTTTAGAATTATTTTTTTATTATATTGTTTATAAGTGGCCAGTTCTAAGAACTTTCAGTTTGACCCTCGTATTGGGTGTTCCCTTCTCGATACAAATACTACGTGTATATAATGTTGACATTGTGGTTAAACCTTCTCTCTTTTTTCTGGCTAAATAAAAATAAGTACGAAGGTACTTAGTACAAAGATTGTTTAACGTAGGTAATTTATTGACACACCTAAAATTCACACCTAATATTTACCTCGTAAGTTCCTCGTAACTAGTGGTTCCGGCGCGGCGCTTCGCCGGCCGCTACGGCGGCACGCTCGCTCGGCTCGCGCTCTGTTGGGGTCACAGTTCTAACCTAACCTAACCCAGAAGCGCCAGAAGCACTAGACCGTTTTCGAGATATTCTATAAATCGATTAGATGGTCGGTCGAGAAATGATGTTTCAAGATAATGAGCCTTCGGGCTGCCGATGATTCGAGCTTATAGTTATTCGAGATTTTGATGCATCGAGGGTTGGAGTGAACTGTCGAGAACTTTTTGATTTCAAGTACTATCGAGTAAACGTTTTCGAGCAAGTGTTATTCGATCTCGCGTCATTCGATTTGAAGTTGGGAACCCGACATGACGAATCTATAAGAGTTCCGTTTTTTGCCATTTGGCAACGGAACCCTAAAAATGAACTTACTACCATTTTTTCTTAATCGCCAAATCACAGCGTTTCCCAAATGGGAATGTTATTACTTCGGGCCACCAACCAGGTGGACACCGAAGTCTTAAAATCAAGCAAAAAAAATAAAAAACTTACACCCACTTTTTATCACTTTTCTCGACGTTTCACATGATTCTAAGTCTAATTACGCAAAAAAAATTTTTGTGTCTGTAGGTCTGGATGTCTGTTTACGCAATAACTCAAGAACCACTTATCCGATTTAAAAAATTCTTTCGCCAATCATCTTGTTTGGTTAATGGGAAGAACTGATTAGATTTTGGGGTTTGTGCGTTCAAGGTTTCGGGTACCTACCATACAAATTGTCCCTAAAAATATTTTTTTTGTGCTTTTGACGTCGAAGAAGTTTGATTTGATTTCATTTTCTTCATATTTATTGCTCAATAAATAAAGACGCGTCGAATAATATGCATAAAGCCTAAGGTCTGTTCCCAAGTTTATATTACTTCGGACCACCAACCAGGTGGACACCAGTCTTAAAATCACGCAAAAAAAATCAAAATCTTACACCCACTTTTTATCACTTTTCTCGACGTTTCACATGATTCTAAGTCTAATTAAGCAAAAACAATTTTTGTTTCGGCCTGTCTGTTGGTCTGGATGTCTGGATGTCTGTTTACGCAATAACTCAAGAACCACTTATCCGATTTAAAAAATTCGTTCGCCAATCATCTTGTTTAGTTAATGGGAAGAACTGATTAGTTTTTGAGGTTTGTACGTTCAAGGTTTCGGGTACCTTTTTTTTTTTTACGTGCGGAAATCCCTTCGGATACCCCCCCGCTGGGGTGGTTATGTCGTGTCTCGACTAAAACCGCACGGTGTCCTTCCTAAGTGTCCGTTGCCCGGCACCCCGGGTAAGCTCTCGAAAGGATAACCCCAGGGTTGCCGGCGGACTTTGGCCGCCACCGCGGCCTCGCCTGGTGGGGTCGGGTTTTATCCCGCTTCGGTGAGTTGGCAGGCGTGTGTAGGGCACACACGACACGCCTCCGCCACGGCCTGCTTCTGTAAGGACGGCGAGTCGGCCAACTGCCGTCCTCAGGCCCCGATCATGGAGGTCGGTAGTCCCGGGCGTAGATGAGTCTGCGGCGTCCTCGCCGCAGACTGCGAAACTCGGGGGGCAGGGTTCTCTCCCGCTCCCTCTCCGCCGTCTCTTTCGCGCGCATTACCTGCTCCCAGAAAGAGGCGGCAGCGTGCCACTTGCTCCCGTCGGAGACCACGGCCCTCACCATGGTCTCCAACGAGAGAACGTCCACGCCCAGGACCGCAACGAGATCCCGGCGTTGACTCGCCCACGCAGGGCACACCACCAACGTGTGGAGCGCCGTGTCTTCGCCAGGATCCTCGCAGTGCTGGCACTGCGGCGTTGTCTCCCGGTGGATGCGCCACAGATACTTACCGAAACACCCGTGTCCGGTAACCATCTGGCACATCCGGTAAGAGAGGTCCCCATGGTCCCTCTCCAACCACTGCTTCATGATCGGTCTCACCGCCGCATGGCATGGAGGGGTCCCGGCTAGGAGACATGCCGCCTCGACGGAGATCGTGCGATACCCCCTGATGACTCTGACGGCCATCGCTTTTAACGGGCTGTTTAATACAGCCACGTTGCGGGCCGCCAGAGTCTCCGCCCATACTGGGACTCCGTACAGGGCCATGCTTCGCACGATCCCCAGGTACAGTCTCCTAGTGGGGGCGTTGGGTCCCTTAACGTTGGGCATCAGCCCCCCTCAGTTTCGGGACCAGACTTCGGAGATGAGGTCCGAAGTCCCATCGGCTATCGAGTACGAGCCCAAGGTACTTCATCGTGGGCTCGATGCCGATGCTTACGCCCCCTACGGTTATGCTGGTTCCCGCAGGTGGCCCCCTCCGAGGCCCGTGAAAACACATAGCCTCGGATTTGTGGAGAGCCACCTCGAGTCCCAGCCGCCGTATTCGACCCACGACTTGAGCAACCCCTGCCGTGGCCTTTAGTGCCGCGCTTCGGTGCGTTGCTCCCCGCGCCATAACGAGGGTGTCGTCAGCATAACACGTTATGCTGAAACCCTCGAGCAACGAACCGCGCAGCACCCAGTCGTATCCGATGTTCCACAGGAGTGGCCCTAGGACCGACCCCTGCGGAACACCGCACGACACTTCTCGCCGCCCTGGCCCTAGCCAGCTCGGGTAAACTATGGCCCTCTCGGATAGGTATGCCTCGACAATGCGGCGGAGGTAAGGAGGCACTCCGTGATACGCGAGCGCCTCCCTAACGCAGCTCCAGGGTAGGGTGTTGAAGGCGTTGGCGATGTCGAGAGACACCGCCACCACCACCCCTCCCCGCGAGACTACTTCCTCCGCCAGGCGCCTAACGCGCATGATCACTTCCACGGTGAGGTTTCGGGTAGGTAGGTACCTACCATACAAATTGTCCCTAAAAAACTTTTACAAGTGAGTTTCTTTCGAGTTATCAGAGTAACGCGTATTTGACTTTGACATTTGAGTGACAATGACAATACGTATATTGTATATTTACATAAAACAACCAGACTCTGAAAGAAACTGAAATATTTATTGCTCAATATATAAAGACGCGTCGAATAATATGCATAAAGCCTAAGGTCTGTAATTTTGAATAAAAATACTGCAACAAAAATATCTAAGTTTGGCCCGAAGTTTGACAATCACTGTGTGATTTCAGCCCCACTAGTTTTTAATAAAAATACTGCAACAAAAATATCTAAGTTTGGCCCGAAGTTTGACAATCACTGTGTGATTTCCGCCCCACTAGATTTAGTTATAGTGTTAGGAAAATCCGTGATGATTTAATCGCATAATGAGAGTGGAGATAATAGTAGTCCGGCCAATTTACACATTTGAAGGTGCATAAAGTCCCAACAAGCTGAAAATCAGTAAAATTGTTCAAAACATAATTATAAATAATATTTAAAAGTTCCCCATCATTCCCGTGTATGGAATATTTTTATTCAACCCTAAAAAAATATTTTTTAGCGATTTTCAGCAAAACAGTAAGTTTTATCATAAAAGTACCTTAGACAAAATTGTAGATCATAAAATTATCTATAAAAAATGTAAATACTTTTTTTCCTACGAGCGCCACCGTTTCTGAGATATAACGATTCAAAAAGTTATAAAAAAAGTTGTTATCGTCATAATATGCACACGTTTCCACGCCACCTATGAGGTAGTGTACTTAGCGCGTTTCTTTAACCCGGCGAGAATGTGGTACAAACTGAGTACATCAAGAATGTGGAGGGTCTTTCTGACCCTGTATTTCAGTTACAGTTTTTATGTATCTATTATATTTTTTATCAAAGAACAGCTATCAATCTTACAAGGTAATCCATAAATAAGGGATTTTAATAATAAGAATGTTCATTGTACTCACAAATCTTTATTTATTAAAATTAGAAGTAATATCTAAAAAAAAATAACAATTTTTGGCTCTTTGCCTTACATATCAATTAACATAAAAAATATCAATCTTTCAGACTTCTAGTTTTATTACTTTGGTAATTAACAATGAGATCAACAAATAATCATCAAAAAATCAGTCTCATAACCTACTAATCAGTTCTCTCTATAGCACATTGTTGACAGAACGGAACAATGTGTTCTTGACAGATATACTTATGACAAGATTCGCATACGTGTGCTGTCTTGCGATGTTTTGCATAAGGACATGCTTGGCACCTTTTTCGTACACCTGGTACTCTAGCAGGTGGTTCCTCAGAGGATTCGCCACTAAATTCACGTATTCTTTTACGCAAATTACTCGGCAACTGTGGTATTTCTTTACGAGTATTCAAGTGTTCGCTGACAAGAGTCAGACCCAGTGTTTTGATGAAATGACGACGTTTTTGGGTGCTGTTATTATTTGATGAGTGAATAATATAAGCGTTTATCCCAGCCAAATTTAGCATTGCATAAAATACTGTCACAGGCCATTTTCGTGAATTTCCGCTTACATCATATGTAGCCGACAGCTCATCTGCAACGTCCACTCCACCTTTCGTTGCATTATAAAACATGTTTATCTCAGTTTTCTTCTTTTCACCAGTCGATTCATCTATTTGAGCATTGTGATGAAGGGTTGACATGAGTAGAACAATTTTGTTTTTTTTTGGTATGTGAGACACGAGGGTAATATCTTTTTGAAAAGCAAACTTAGACGAATAGACTTTTGCATTACGAGTACATAATTCCGGCGGTATTTGTCTCTTGTTCTTACGCACTGTTCCAACAGAGGTTAGCTTGTGTTCTTTGAGCAGATGAGATACTAGTTCAAAACTCGTAAATCAGTTGTCGAAGGTTACGTTACGGCCAGTTCCTGAAATTGTTTGTACTAGGCGATTTACCACATCAAATGGTTTATTGCTTAATCTATATGGACCTTCTGGTTGCTTTCCGGCGTAAATTTCGAGGTTGGCTACATAAAAGTTCTTGGCATCAACCATGGCTAAAATTTTTATGCCATATTTGGCCGGCTTGGATGGAATGTACTGCCTAAACTTACACCGGCCTCTGAACGCAACCAGCATTTCATCTATGGTTATGTATTCACCTAACACATAGGTTTGTTTACAGTTATCCACAAACCCTTCAAATATTTCACGAATAGGTGCTAAATTATCGAAAACTTTCCGTTCTTCTCTAGTGGATTTTTCGTCAAAACGAAGACAGCTTTGAATAAAATGAAAACGCTGCCTTGACATTGTCAACCGAAATATTTCAACGCCTGTACCATTTGTAGCCCAAAGGTCAATTGTATTCTGCCTTCCAGATCTATAAAAACCAGCAATATATAACAAGCCTATATAAGCCTTGAATTCACGGATGCTCATTTCCTTCATAAAAGAATGATTTGCAACATTACAAGCTGCTCTTCTCTCAATAATCTGAATGTTTGTAAATTTTAAAATAGTAGTTAGCATATTTTCATTACAAAACAGATCCCCACACTCAATTTCTGACTTTGCCGATCTAACTACTAAGGTCACTCCAGGTACTTGCGTAATTATATTTTCAAATCGGGTTCGCACTTGTTGTGGAGGTGGATTTTTACACCACTTAGTCCCATCTTTACCGTAGTGAAATAAACTTGTTACCTGGCTTTCCGATCGTTCACCTACTTCGTCTGACAAGTCTGGAATATTTTGCAGCTCGGATAGTGGTATATTGTCGTCGCTATCACTCATATCGCTTGCATCTTGCTCAGTATCGCTATCACAACTGCGCTCACTCACGTGGTCATCGTCATCGCTATCCTCTGTCATGAACTCGTCCTCACTTTCTGATATTGCTTCCAGTAAACCACGTATATGTTCAGCCTCACGCTCTTCCCGGTCCATTTTGTACAAAAATAACTAAAAAAAACAAAATATTCACTGAAAATCGTAAATCAAAAATGGAACGAAACTTCTACGTCACGATTGTGGAAGGGTCATACGTACCCTGTCGACGTTAGCGCACGTGTATCTCCTTGCGCGAGCGACGCTCGACTGAGGTGCGGAGCGCAGAGAGGAGGGGCGTTCATTAACTGCAGCTACTGAGAAGTTCGAAAATGCGCGACTGCGGAATGAAAGAATATACTCGAAACAAAATGAACAGGGTCAAATAGACCCCGCCACATCCTCGCCGGGTTAACGTGGTTTCCCCACGGCCTACTCCACGGGTCAGTTGTGATCCTGTTTAATGTGAAACTATTGCAAAATGACGGAAATTTACAAAGATTGGAAAAGGTAGAAGCGATGTAAATTAAAAAAAAGTGGTGAAGTTCATTCGCCTGATTCGTAAGTTTCAATTTCTTCTTGTTCTTCTTCTTGATCTTCTTCTTCTTCTTCTTCTTCTTCTTGATCTTCTTGTTCTGCTTCTTCTTCTTCTCCCGCTTCTTCTTGTTCATTTTGGATGCAAGTAAATTGCGTCAATAGCTATGTATCGCATGACACTTCGTCGGAATCAAACGAATCCTCCATTGTTTGTGTGTTGTGGTATATTTTAATGGTTATACTTTAAATTAGCAACATAGTTTTCTTTAATACCACAAGGAACGTTTTTATTTAAAAGTCCATTATACACTGAGGTACAGAATGATATAATGAATGTATAGAAGAGATACTCAAGAAATAAGGCAGCCTACCCTACAGCATTTGAGGATATAATCCCGTGTTGGCGGGTACAGCATTTCAATATTGGCAAAAATAGTCCCGCAAAACGTCAATTTGCGCATTTCTGTAAAATCCATCATTTATTCACAATTTCCAAGTTCAAACAATGTCAACCGCATTCTATTAACTATTTTTAAAGTTAACCGCCTTATAACAGAATTGGCTAATGTGAACTATTTAAGCGTGATGCTTGAATAGATCTTAGTATGTCAGTCAACAGTACCTAGACGCATCTGTTGTTTATACTTTAACCATAGGCACATACCTAGGGCTGCTATCTTAATAATTCTCAATTTTAATACTATTACCTATTACAGAACCGGTGGTCAAAGTTCCCAACCAGCAGGCAGATTTAATGCCCCAGTTCCTACCAGACCCTCGACACGGGTTCCTCTACATGTATGGTCCTAGAGGCGATCAGCAGATGCTGAAAAAGCTACCATTCACGATACCGGAACTGGTGGCGAATGCTCCGTGTCGGTCTACAGATGGTATTCTTTACACGGGGAAGAAAAGCGACACATGGTTCATGTTGGACCCCTTGACAGGGTCAAGAGAACATGTATCAGGTATGTAATAAATATTAAAGTCAAATTGTGAAAAATTCGAATCGGTTAAACTGTAAACTGAAATGCCTTACACTGCGGCGTCTGAAGACCCGAGACGTAGACGGAGTCGGTCCAGCCCGACATAATCGCCCCCGCTGGCCGTCGGGGGGTTATGTTGGGGAAAAAATGGTTATTAGTCGAGTGCCTTCTCTCTTTCATCAATTGTTTACCTTTCCTTAGTTGACTTTACCCCTTAGTCGACGACACTCACTAGAAGAGATTTGTAGGCCCGGTATTTTATTTCTTGCAAATCTATTATAATTGTGTAAATTTTGAGAAATCTTTGAAGAAGTCTTCATTCTGCTAACTCCTTTTAAAAAACCACATAGAGCTCGTAAATGACCGTCTCGACATTTAAGGGCGCGGAATAAAGAGGATACGAATTTTATACTTGCCTGCCTGGCAAACTTGATAGGCACTTTTTTCCATAAATGACTACTAGTTTTTAAATAATTTACAATTTATATTCAAACTAATATCTTGTTAATAAATAATGTGTTATAGGTAACGAACCACAGATTATTATTACTGTGTCTTTTGCCGTTGCGTTACTCCATAATAATACGAACAAATTCAATCATAAAAATAAAAACAATCTTATTTTCTAAGTATAGGCATAGTTGAAAATTATGAATTTGTCCTTGCTGACTTTATGGATTTTGCGATATAACTCCATACTTTACCGACTAGTACACCGTAATTATATAGCGTTTCTACCAGATAACCGCCCCATTATATTCATGTCAATGCACGCTGTTGTTAATATTTCATAGAATAGAAATTTATGTTGTTCCTTTCGTACATTGAAATGGTTAAAATACCATAATATATGGATATTATGGTATTTTAAATGTACTTATACTAAAATGATGAATATTGTCAAGTTTATGCGAATACTACTCAATGAAACAATGTAACTGGAACGTCATGTAAGTAATAAAATAACAAAATAAATCACGGCAGACTTCGTTAAAATAGTTTTTTTTAATGAATATTTGCTTGTCAATTAAACATTTTTAACATCATTCTGCATTTATGTATCCATTGGGAATTACCGTGTGAGTGTCAGGCAACACAGCCATATGTTTTGTGACAACCCGAGAACGCCTCCTGTTAAATAGGCACTGATATCGATTTAAAATGAATTGAAAAAATTACGACCAACATGTCCGCCCTTTTTTGTTTTAAATTTTTTCGTTGATAAATAAAAAGTGATGGTACTGAATAGACTACTGGGTACTACAAATGTACGTGTGTTTGCGTCACACTACATCCGACAACAGTTTTAAACTATAATTGTAACGTCATATAAGTATCTAAAATAATGTTATTAAGGCGAGGGTATTCGACGACTTTAGGTATTTTTGGCATAGTAAAGTTGCCACTTTACGACACAGCGAGGTGCTGGCGTGGCGGTCCGCGTCCAGTGTTTCTCGTCAATATACAGAAAAACGACGAAGGTTAACTTAAGGTTGTGTTGTAGTATCAACACAAATAATGACGCAATTGTTATTTACACAGATCTTCTAGTTGCACCTTACATAAGTGGAATAAAGCTTATCATAATTATAATATTGTAATATAGCTATCACACAATCGCTCCCGTAAAAGCATATATGATCCAAACTAAAAGAGCAATAGAAGAGTGGACCCCAGGCGCCAAGCTGCAAGATCTTGATGGGGCCGCATTAACTCATAGGGCCCCCTCAACCCAGTAATAGGCCCCACACATGTATGGGGCCCGTACACTCATGGGGCTTCATAAATATATGTAACCCATGGGGTACCCCAGGCGCCAAGCTGCAAGATCTTGATGGGGCCGCATTAACTCATAGGGCCCCCTCAACCCAGTAATAGGCCCCACACATGTATGGGGCCCGTACACTCATGGGGCCTCATAAATATATGTAACCCATGGGGCCCCATACATATATGTAAACCCGGGGTATTTTGAATTTTTATGGTATAATTCAGAATTTATGTAAATTTTGATAACCGTTTTTCATTCTCCTATCAATGACCTTCATTTTGGTATCATTTTTATATTTCTGATCTGAATACAACTCAAATAAAACTGGAATGCGTTTTTGGTTTGAAAGCAAATTCTATCGAGGAAAGTAAAAGTTATCGTGTATAGAATAACCGGAAGTACTAGTTTGAATAGCCTAGTATGATATATATGATTTTCAGAATACAGGGACTTCACATTTTCGAAAAAGCTTAAGCACTCTTCCTTGGGTACCCCCGCCTTAATTTAATTATAATTGTATTCCACACACCACATTATCTTTAATTTACTGCGTGTTATTAATAATAGTATTACTTAGTTGTATTTTTGGTATTATTATTTATACATATCGACATATACATAAATGTAGATTTATCTATCTAGTTTAAGGCACAGAATTGATAATAGTACTTTAGGTCATGCTAGCTCGTATAATATTTGTGTGTGTGAATATTTATGGCAAGTGAGCGTTTGTATGGACGTGGACACTTATTAGATAATTTTGCCTTACCTTAAAATACCTTTTTTTACGTGCGAAAATCCCTTCGGATACCCCCCCGCCGGCCAGAAGGGGGTGGTTATGTCGTGTATCGGTGTCCTCCCCAAGTGTCCGTTGCCGGGCACCCAGGGTAAGCCCTCGCAGGCGTGTGTAGGACACGCCTCCGCCACGGCCTGCTTCTGTAAGGACGGCGAGTGGGCCAACTGCCGTCCTCAGGCCCCGATCATGGAGGTCGGTAGTCCCGGGCGTAGATGACCTTAAAATACCTTCCATAAAATAAGAATTAAAAAAATATTTTTTGGTTAGTAGGTTAGGTTTAGTAAAAATTCTGATCCCGTATTCTACCTATGGGACAATATTCCACCACCACAACCTATATAAGATACACAATTCTACCATACATCATTTTGTTTTATCTCAAAGGGTTAAGGCAGTGTTTTCGTTAAAAGGTCCCAGACGGCTTATTTTTTCCCGACACCCCCAACAAATAGCATTATATTTTAGGTAATGTATACAAAAAGTTGAAAAATTATAAACTAAAACCTTCCTCGAGGACCACCCTATCCATTGGTGAAAACAGCATGAAAATAGGTGCAGTACTTTTTGAGTTCATCGCGAACAGACAGACAGACAGGCTGAAGCGGCGGAGGACTTTATTTTATAATATGTAGTGATGATAGTGATAGTGATGTTCTATCCCAGAATATTATTATAGATGTACAATAATAATATTTTTGTGACATACTCGGTATCTCTCGCAATTTTTGTATCTATATAAAACGGCTACAACGATTTTCATGAAAATTTTCATGAAATTAGTATACAGGGGGTTTTGGGGGCGATAAATCGATCTAGCTAGGTTTCAGTTTTGTCGAAAAAAAAACCAAGCGAATTTCGATCCCCCCGGTATTATGGATTAATTAATTTAACGGGATTTTATGAAAACAAACCAAACTTTGTATTTATGCTGAGTTACTCTCATTTTATTTATCACACTATTAACAAAGCGCCAGTGACAGCTCTGATGTTATGAGCAATCTCTTTCATTATTTTTTTTTTCTTATATTTATTTATTCTCTATGCATAGGTGCAATTCGACCGAATGCAATTAAACTTTCCTTGCTGGTTGTGTGCATATCCGTGAAGGTTTTTATGTGCTTCAGTTTTTATAATTTATAGTTTGTAATTATATTCACTCATCCATGATAGTCAGACAAAAAATGAGGACCACGTATGTTGAATGTTGGTACATATTTAAATAAAAAACGATTTTTGTAACACCAAAGGAATGATGGAAATCAGTATACAGGATCTTACGATTTTTATTTTCTTTTTTCAATATAAAGAGTGCCTTAAGAGCCCTTGTTTTTATATTATTACTTCAAGCCGCAACAATTTTTGCATTAAATTTAATTTTGTACAAAATGTTATGTCTATATAAAGTATCATGGTCATGGTTTAATTGAATCAATCAATTAGCCTATTGCATAACATTATTATTATGTATAATATGTATATATTTACAAAAAAGAAGTATATAAGTATGTTTATCCGCATTCTGGAACCCATAACACAAGCTAGTTAAACTATGCTTACTTTGGGTCTAGAGAGCGCTGTGTAGAATGTCATAGAATATTTATTATTATTATTTCCTTTATTACATTTTAAACACATATAAATTATATTTTTAAATACATTCCATATATATAAAAAAAAAAAAATATTTAAAAATATAAAAAATAGTAGCCCACCGGCATCGGGTACAGGGACCAAGCTACCGGTGGTTAGGGCTCCAGACAGAGGAATCTCCTCACAATACGTGCCGTGTCGAGGAGCACTGCCTTCTGCATCAAGCCCTTGACCCAACTGCCTAACGCGAGCCTCTGGAGATGTTGTTCGAGGCTCTTGGCAATCAGTCCGTGAACCGATACAACTATCGGAACAATAATCGCCGAATCCACATTATTATTGCCCTTTCCATAACACTCGGTTCTCAGCCTTCCGCATCCAGGCTATCTCAACTACCTTTATAAGGTCGTCAATCTATATTGAATGTCATCTTAGAAAAAAGCTCTAACTATAACTATTGAAATAATGCATCACTTTAACTTTTCCAGTATATTTTTTTAATAAATTACACTTGGCCGGTTTCACACGGCATAGTGAACCTTAGATGTATAAGAATATTTCTAATACATGTCAGGTTCACTCTACTACTTAGTAACTGTAATAAAAAAAATTACCTTTGAGAATTCCGTGAGGCGAAACCGGTCAGGTGTAATTTAATAAATATTATATAGTGCTATCAATCAACAGTAAAAATAGTCTCTGACTATAAGGTTCTAACAAATTTCTCATTTGTGTTCGAATATAGTATGAAGATGCAATCCTAATTGCCATAACTTCCAAATATAAATCAGTACTAAATCGGCATAAGCGTCACAACGGCTGAGTTTACAGGATGCTATTTATAAGATACATTTCTTTGTATTGAAGGTTTCGAGAAATCGAAGATATTCAAGAATTCAGATGACAATACGTGCGTGCCAGATAAAAAAAGGGGCATTTACGTAGCAAGAACTGAATACAATATACTGATGCATGATTCCAAGAATGACAACCATAAGTGGAATGTCACATTCTTTGATTACACATCTCATGCTATGGCCAAGGAGATGCTCAATGATTACGGTAAGTGTCTAACATCGTTATTTTTTAACCCTTCTACATAGCCGAGCATCCACCACACATAACTTAACCACACATTGTATATACGCATCAGTATGTGTACATGTGTATGTATTGTAGATACGCATAATTATATAATATACTAGCTGATGCCCGCGGCTCCGCCCGCGCGGAGGTTGGTTATCGTTTTTTTTGGTCATATCTCTGGTTCTACTTAAATAATTGCAATCAAACATAGGGCAGATTTCAAATTTGACCGTTCTAATAGAAAAAACGCATTAACATCCGTTCTGTAGTTTTTGCGTCCATTGCGAACAAACAAACTTTACTGGTGGTAGAAATTTGATGACACAAATTTGTCACAAATTTCGGCCGGGTAGGTACCACCGTGCACGATTGCGAAAAACCGTCCATAGTGATCCAATTTCGGTTTGATTGCGTTCAGGGGTCAGCAAGTGCATAGCCGGGCAGGGGGATTGTGGTCGCGGCACTAGTGGGACCGGTGGGTGTCACGCGGTGCTGCGACGACAATCAACCAAAAAAAAATCAATCAATCGACAATCTTCTGATGAGGCCGTCAAGCTGAGTGCCACCATTGTTAACATGATACGTGTATGTAATGGTGACTCTCTTTCCTGAGACTTTACCTTCAGCTTACCATCAGGCGAGGTGAAGTCAAATTGACGTGTCCTAAATATAAAAAAAAAAAAAAAAAAACGTAGAAGAATTTCAAAAAGAAATTAATTTAAATTAATTTTAAATTAATAAAAAAAAGAAAATCATTCGAACTCAACCACAGATGACAGACACACTAATTTACAATGATATGATAGTATAGATTAGCGAATGTATACCCATCTGAGGGAATATGAAAGCTTTTTATTAATATCCGATGAAAAAACGATAGGGTGTAAGTTTGACGTCTCTGTGTGTGTGTCTGTCTGCGGCATCGTTGCTCCCGAATGGATGAGCCGATCTTGATACTGATTTTTTTTCGTTTGAATGGTGAATTAGTCGGGAGTGTTCTTAGCTATGTCGGGGGTTTTTAAATGTTTAATTTTTTTATTTAGAGAACCTTTTTTATATAAACATTAACATGATGTTCTGGTTTTAGAACTAAAATTAATTTGTTATACGCAGGCATAATACACTTCACATCTACTTCAAGTGGACGTGTGATGTCGTTCGACCGCAAGACCGGTGATCTTGTTTGGTCACACAATTTCGAGACTCCTGTAGTAGCCGCCTATTTACTGGATAGTAGAGATGGCCTCATTACTGTCCCTTTCAATTCTATAGGAGATGACACGTTAGACCATATTATGGAGGATGCGACGACTCTGAGCAACGGGCATGGCATAAAGAATTCAAATATCGAATTGTAGTAAGTATATAGGGACATATAAATATTTGTAAATTGGAGTTATGGCAAACGTCGCTGATGAATATTACTATAAGAGTAAGAAGCGAAAGTAAGAATGTGAATCTATTTTTACTTATGACAGTTGTGACAGAAGAAAGAGTGAAAGTAGATAGAGGGAAATTGATAGGAAAAAAGGCAAGGCTGTTAGAGAGCATGGAGAAGAGAGGCAGAGGGAAGAAGGTAGACAGAGACAGAGAAGGAGTTTGTAGTGAATACCACTTATTTAAAAAAAAATACTCATTGGCAGTCGCAGTAGCAGAATTTTATAATTGCTTTTTTCGATACATGGCAGTGATAAAACGCGTTTTTATAATTTATTCAAAACGTTAACAATTTGCATGATGGTGGAATATTGTTTTAGTTTTTGTTCTAAGCTGATCCAATGATACTATTCTAACTACAAATATCAGGTAATTATGCATGGAGTCAAATTACATACCAGTTGATTGTAGTACGTTGATTACGACAATATTATGATTGTTTATGTTGCTATACAACATCTATGTAGCCTTTCTTTCTAATCAAAACAAGCTCTATCTATATGGCATAAGAGTTGTAATTGTTTGATCTCTTTTGACTACGTGAACTGCCTGCTTCGCTGAAATCGATTTCTGTTTTATTTTCACATGGTGAATATTGCAATTTCAATATGTACAGATGTAAATTTTCTCAGCAAATATTTCCCTTATTCAAAACAATTTTTCATTGTCGTCTCAATATAAAAACATAATTTGTTCCAATATGTATTTGAGAGACTTATGGCATGCTTATTATTACAATTGGGGACACCGGAAACCGGACGGACAATCCATCCACGAAGCTTGTGGGCCACTTCATCCATGTATGGCATGCTTATAGGCAAATTAGCCGCTGCCGGCGGCTTCTCCCGCGAGAAGACACTTTTGGTGGCAAATTGCTATTTTCTGAAATGAAAAAGTGTTCTATGCTCTTTATATCTCTATGCCAATTTTAACAAGTAGATCTATATTTACTTCTAGTCCTCGCTCAGAGTAAAGACTAGACCTTTACTCCAAGAGATTTGTCGTGATCATGTTGACACCCAGATAGATATTATGTTTTAGTAGCAACAGATCACGTAATAAGATGCCACGATTGGTCGCCATCAGTTGAGACCACATATATTATGTTTTAGTAGCAACGGATCACGTTACCATATGCTACGATTTGTCGTGATCAGTTGAGACCACAGATAATATGTTGTAGTAATAACGACGAGTGCGTAGAACTACTCACTATATACGCACTCGTCGGCGCCCGGACTAGTACTGAAGATGTTGACCGCAGTGATCGACGAAACGTTTGGAACATAAGTTTCCTATGGACCACGGCCAAACAGCCCCCTTGTTCATCAGTCAGGGGATGTACCGGTTTACGTGGTTTACTTAACTCGGTTCGGTATATAAATTCTATACTGTGCGGTGTTACTCCTGGTACTAGGAGCTGGTAATCGATTAACTGTAAGGAAATATGAGGCACTAAATTCACTTATTTACATTACATACAAGTAGCCTTCAAGTCTCAAGTATATTATTTACGTATGGAGCTACATCACGCTTCCCCCATATTATTAATAATATCCTGTCAATAATAATTAGTATATTATAATAGTAATTTGAATGACCATGTCAATCTAAAATCACGTATATTATTATAATCTATGCCACCGTCAAAGTTGTGTCTATATAAGCTTTATGAAGCATTTCATGTAGAATTTATAATCGAATGAACAGAAAAATATAAATTCAATACTACAGTGAAATAAAGAAATTTAACCATGATTGATTAATATGGTTAATTATATATTGAGGTATAACCATTATTTGAGTGTGAAATAGGTAATTTAAAAACGCGTGAAGAAATTGATTACATAACACGTGTTTTTTGTTTCTTTAATCGTTTCACGGGTAGTCACACACATTAACCCACTGTCAATTCAGTGTTAGGTCTGCCGCGTTCTCTAAAAAAATATACGAGGGATGAGTGTGATGCACAACATGGCAATGTGGAACAGTAAAAGATTAGTATATTAATTAAAGGGAAAGAATCAATTTAATACATAAATTTTTTTGCAGCCCCACTTTATACGTCGGCGAACACAACCACGGTCTCTATGCACTTTCTTCACTTGTAGACAAGAACACAATAACGATATCCACTGGTCACACACAGCCTTTACTTATTGAAGGTCCATCAGAAACGGATGTCAAACAAGAGGATGAAATATATGAACCTTTCAAAAACGTGCACTACAAACTAAGAGACTTAAACCTGCACGTAGCGGCACCTTATCTATTACTAGGGCACTACAAAGTTCCCGAATTAACGACAACATGGATGCCACAACTTCCGAATTCGAATTTTCTGCATGTACACAATACGCAGAAAAGTGCCTTAAAGTTAATTAACGGGCAAGTCCATTCTGAGACTCAGAATGACGTTGAGAACGAAACCAATTTGAAATCGAATTCGATATCAGTGTCCGTTCAGACAGAAGATTTGTTTGAAGGATTCAACTTCAGACCAGATTTGTGGTACAAGCGTGCTTATGTGTGGTTTCATCAACAAGAGAATCAAGTGTTGAAAGTTGCACTCATAATTTTGATTGGATTGGTGATTACCATGTTCTGGTATCTTCGTTATCAGGTAATTACCGTTTTGTTTTTTTGCTATCGTTAACGTTATCGTCTATGCATGTCTCGTTATTTTGATTCGACTAAATGCTTTACATGTTTGACGCAGATTCAGGAATTATACTATGAATTTGAGATAGAAAACATAGTTTGTGGGAATGACAACATATTAGTTTTTACGGCACCTTTGAATTAAAAAAAAATCTATCTATAGATAACTAGTGAATTCTGGCAATGTTTCCTTCGAATTAACGTCCCCAAAGTCCTAGATAGTGGTAATCGTAGATAGGTAAATTTCGACTTTCTCACAACTACGTCAGTGATTCCACATAGAACTACAGACATTTTAGATGTAAAAATTTTGCTCCTCAATGTCATCATTAAGCATGTTATAAATGTTGTTTGAATTTTTCTCCTCAATGTCATCATTAAGCATGTTATAAATGTTGTTTTACCTCAATAATACTTGTATGTTATTGTCACGTGGCCTATTCATCGGTCTGAACACGCCAATCTAAAAGTGATTGACATTATTTTCCTTATCTTGATGTTTATTCGCTTTAGGAGTATATACTCAATGTAGAAAAAAATATGTTACTCACTTAGCTTTGTAATGCCGGCATCGTTAGTATAGCGCATGCTCTGGCCTGACTGATATTGTTGTCTGAGGGCAGTGCGAGATAGTCGGGCTACGTAATTAATCCATTTTGTATTTTATTTGACAGAAAGATATAACCGTTATCCTTGAAATACTGTTGGCATATTTATGGTTGTGTGAATATTTATTTACACAGTTTTGTTCCTATCAGTGGTCAAATATGAGCTGAAAGATTTTAATGAGAGAATCTGGACAGGATTAAGCACAAATTTTAGATCTATCAACCTGAATACATTGATTCCTAACATTAATAGTAGCTGAAAGTTCATTTTGAAGATAATATTTAAAACCGACGAATTTCCCTATGCAAGTCAAATACACTTCAAAAGATTTCCTCGTGGAGTCCGATACCTTTTAAGATAGAAAACGATATGGCCCATAGAAGCGGAGCAGTGATCTTGATACGTGTCAAAGCACGCGGTACATCTGGATTTACCTATAAAAGGAATAGATATAGACTCACTTTAACAAAAATGACTTTTTGTCTGTGGTTTTAGTCGGTCCGATTCCGACACGCCCTCCCCATCGTCGGCACCGATGGGGTGAAGTCAGTGGGGATTTCCACACGCTATAAAAAAATAAGTATTAAGTACCATTTTTCTAATTTTCAAACTCTTGAATCAAGTGTTCCAGAGTAATGAAGTTGGCAGCTCAATTTGTGCGTCTCAGCTGAATAAAAATCCTGTAAAGTTTACAATTGTATGTTTTTAATCAATTCTTAAGTTCAATGGGATCCTTAAATTGAAAGGTGTTGTCGAGGTGATACTTATAGTTATACTCGAATATTACACATTTAAATAAAACTGTATTCAATGGATTCCATCGCCATTAATTTTATCTGGTTTTAACACAAAATATTGCGATAGAGTACGTTGAAAATAGTTTTATTGCAATGTGTAGTCAACTTTGTAATTTAATTTTATTACAATTCAAGATAAGTACACTTTTAATTAAAAATGTGTATATATAGTTATCGATAGTGCCTTTTGTGTGTCTTGGTAACTACTGTGCTATCGATGATGTCTTTACTGTGGGTATTGCGTTTATATAAAACGGGTACACAAAGTGCATATGCATATAGCATGCTGTGTCTAAGTGCTAGAAAAATATATTGTGACCTTGACAGATCGTTTTGATTTTTTTTAAAGTGCGTCACTCTCTCACTGCGTTAGTATTCTTGTTAACCCATAAGCTTAGCTACTTTTTCACTTTGATAGTCAACCCAGAACAGGGAGTCTGGGCCCGACCGAGATCTTAGGGCCCCAAGTCAACCTTAACTGCTTACTGGTAGTAAAGAGTACAGAGCTTGCTATGCCAGCCATATTACCTAAACCTCCTAATCTTTTAAAATGAGTAATTTGTAAGAAACTGCTGTCCTCAAAATAGTTACTAGCTTCAATATTTCAGTACCTGTATAATTTTAGTGTAACGAGTCCTAAATCCGATGTGCCAGATAAACGCGAGGCAACGGTATAAAAGTGTATCGTTCTACCATTACTTTTAAAAGTATGTATAGTTTAGCATAATAATAATCTATAAAATAAACGGTTATATATATTGTTATAGGTACCGTAATTTAGAATATTATCGTGTTCTACGGAGCGTGTGATGGAAATTCACAAAATTGAAAAATGCTCATCTACTTTTTTATATGACCCCTGATTGACACACATGCTATATTGTCATTTTAACATTAAAATGAAACTGTATTCTGAGTGTATGTATTTGTTGCGATGTAGAAAGGTGGGTGCCGTCCCTAAAGAAAGACTTACATAATGAAGCAAAGGAGTAAAGAATAAAAGGCAATGCATGAAAAATGTTGATGGATGGACGATGAGATGTACCGTGTCAGAATAGTATAATTGGCGCTCTATTATCTCTGGATGGCATCCATAAAGAAAAAAATCTACATAATACCCAAAAGAACTCGATTAAGTGAAGAGTATTAGGTACCTGTGGCGTGTAAGCTATTTATACCACTTAGGCAACAAACTTCAGATAAGAGGTCATTTACAGGACTTACTGTATGCTCTCTTTACTAGGACGGTTACCAGCTTCGCAATCAACCCAAACTTAAGCGTAGCGAGATTTGCCTATCCAACAATAGGTCAACGTGACCGGTCGACTTTTTCCATTGATTTGGTTTTTCGGTGATTATTCCTCTATGGTAAGACCGATCTGGACATTCGACCCCTTACGACACTCAGTAATGTCTACTTGATCACCGTGGTAAATTTGGTCGAGATCGGTCAAACGGTCTCGGAGGAGTATCATTTGTTTGAAATGCAACATTGAAACCAAAGACGCTTCGCTCGCCTTCGGCTCGCTACGCTTAACTAGTCTTTGTACCATGGTCTTTTTGAAAAAATTACAATTATCTCTTGACTGAACCATGACCTGCGACAGTGTCATTCTACACCGTCCTTCTATGTTCGGATATTCCTTTGGAACCTTCCTACTAAACCCAAATAATGACCTTGCGATTCATATTCAATAATTCTATAGCGTCAGTAGCTTAGTTGTTTAGGAGAGCCTTACGATCGAGAGGTCCCTGGTTCAAATCCTGGCCATTTCACTAACGACGTGAACCTACTCCTATAATAATACAAGCAGTTTAGCTAAGCTGGAAAGGCAATATCGGTTATTAGTAGTCTTTAGAACAAAAATCCACGCAGTGCAAATCATTTAACAAAGGATTGACTAGTGTTGGCGTTGTGCGTTGCGCTGTTACAACCTCTTATGACCAATTCTTCTTCTTTTTAGGCTCGTGAGTTTCAACAGTTATCACAAGGTGGTTCCCGAACATCAAATACTTCGACTTCGTCTACTGGTGAAGTAACTGGCCACTTGACGGACATCGGTAATGGCGAAGTACGCATTGGTAGAATTACGTTCAACACTGATGAAGTGTTGGGCAAGGGATGCGAGGGTACTTTTGTTTATAGGTAAGTACCGTTTAGAGCACCTACAACAAACAATGTTCTAGTAAACGGCTGTATAAATATAATGACGATAATACGATAGCTGTGTATTTACTTGCATGTAAATATGCATATAAATATAAGTACATATGTATCATAGCCTATGATACATATGTCCCCTATGATTCATAGGGCTATATTGAAAGAATATCATAATTGTCGTGAGGATGAGGATGTCCACATGCTTCGGTGACTCCGTATAACTTGTTTAAGCTGGTCGAGTCACCGTTCTTATAGTGTTCGATACCCGATTCCAATCATGGAATGAATCCCGCCCATTACAAATATTTATATGCATGAATATGTATATTTATATGCATTGGGCTGGGTGTTTCTATGTATATATCTACATATATTTGCCTATGCCTTCCCCAATGGGAAAGAGGCATCCGCATTCTAGAACCCATATGACAAGCTATGCTTAGTTTGATCCTAGATGACACTGTGTAACATCATCATCATTCATTCTCATAGCGATTGCCCAGTTGCGTCTAAAGTTTGCACTTTGGAGCTTGGGTTTTTGATTGGTGTTGACTTTTCCGAGAGCGACTGTGTAACATATCCTAGCATATTTACTATTTTACGTTTTTATTAAACTAAATATCTGTATTACAGAGGCACATTTGATAAACGCGACGTAGCAGTGAAGCGCCTGTTACCAGAATGTTTCACGTTCGCGGACCGCGAGGTGGCGCTGCTACGCGAGTCGGACGCGCATGCGCATGTCGTACGATACTATTGCACCGAAAGAGATAAACAGTTTAGGTATGATTTCACTGCTACCCCTTTTGCTACTTTTTTTTCAGCTTTGTTGATACTGCGTCATCTTATACCTATAAACGAGCAATTCTTGTAAATATATATATTCTGAATCTCGAGCTTGAGCGGTATTCACTGCCGCTGTGGGTCTCTCTCTCTCGTGTGTGGGGCTTATCTATATTTCTGTATCACTTTGAATTATTTATAACCCATGATAACAAATCAACTATGATTTAGATTTTATTTATTACAGTAATAAATTACCTGTGTATGACTTAGGTGCATTAGTTAGGTTAGGTACATAAAAAGGCAAGATTTTTTTTTTAAATAATAACATTTTTAACTGAAATTACTAGTATTCCGCTAACCCCTATAGCTAAGCTAAATTGCTTGTGTTGGGAGGGGGTTCACGTCGGTAGTGTAATGGCTGGAAACGAACCTGGGACCTCTCGATCTCTCGACCACTAGGCTACCAACCTATCAAATAATATTTTAAGGTAGTTATTATACTCGGGTTCATCATCCATCATTCGAGCGCCAATCCCGGTTGCATCCAGAGCTTGCGCTTTGGAGCCCGTGGTCCATCCTCCTACACCTCCTTTCCAAAGTCAAGATAAAAAAAGCGGCCATGTGCGAGTCGGACTCGCCCATTAAGGGTTCCGTTTCTTTTTAATTTTTATATTTGAGTTGATTGAATGAAAGGTGAATTGCGGTTACGATTTATGAAGTATTAAAAAAAAACTTTACTAGATCTCGTTCAAACCAATTTTCGGTGTAAGTTTACAATAGACTTTTTTTTTGCTTTTATCATTCTCTTATTTTAGAAGTTACAAGGGGGGGGGGGGGAACATAAATTTTACCACTTTGGAAGTGGCTCTCGCGCAAACTACTCAGTTTAGATTTTTTTTATTAGAAACCTTAATTTTGAATTTCAGTTCTAACGTTCTAAGTATGGGAGCCCCAAAATTTATTGTTTTTTTCTATTTTTGTGTGAAAATCTTAATGCGGTTCACAGAATACATCTACTTACCAAGTTTCAACAGCATAGTTCTTATAGTTTCAGAAAAAAGTGGCAGACATACGGACGGACAGACAGACAGACAGACATGACGAATCTATAAGGGTTCCGTTTTTTGCCATTTGGCAACGGAACCCTAACAATCCATACATTGTTTTTTTTTTCTTATATATCCGTAAGTGGTATTAAATCAAACATTAAGCATTTTTGGAGATATATAAATAACCGCAAGGGTAAACAAGGCATTCCTTCAACCATTAACTACAAAAGTAGGACATCGAATGAACCTGGTAAAATCTGTAATATGTTTTCCGAATTCTTTCACTCTGTTTACGAACCATGTACACTGAACTTAAACGAATGGGAGGCTCCTAATGATGATAGTAACAACGACGTACAGATCCACGATTTACATTGCAACGAAACTACTGTTAAAACCGAATTAAAAGCTATGGACCAGTCCAAAGGACCTGGACCGGATACTATACCACCGGTATTTCTTGTTAACACCGCTGATTCTATTTGTAGGCCGCTGTATATAATATTTAAAATGAGTATTAGCGAAGGAGTGTTTCCCGCGATGTGGAAACTAGCTAACATAACTCCAATACATAAGTCAGGCTCGAAACAAAATGTTGAACAATACAGGCCAATCTCTATATTAAATGCTATGTCCAAGTTGTTTGAGAGAATTGTTCATACAGTTATTTACCCTCAACTGCACAAAATTATAATTGCAGAGCAGCACGGTTTTGTAAAACGCAGATCAACGACTACAAACTTGTTGCTATTTACTACACATCTCTTTGAAGGTATGGATGATGGGGACCAGATTGGAGCTGTATATACTGATTTTCAGAAAGCATTTGACAAGGTGGACCATCAGGCGCTTTTAACCAAGATAGCTTTTAATGGCATACGGGGAAATTTGCTTAGATGGTTTTCCTCGTATATAACTAACAGAAGCCAAAGAGTGGTTATTAATGGGTTCCAATCAAGCACAATTAAAATAACTTCCGGCGTTAAACAGGGTTCCATATTAGGACCTCTTCTGTTCATTTTATTCATTAATGATATTAATGAGTGTTTTCTAAATTCAAAATTTTTACTCTATGCAGATGATCTAAAAAAATTTAAAACAATCAAGACTGATAATGACGTAATACTTTTTCAAGAAGATCTAAATCGCCTTTCCAGCTACTGTACTCGCAATAAATTATATTTGAATACCTCGAAATGTTTCTACATTAACTTTACTAAAAAAAGAAATATAATTAACACAAATTTTTCTCTATGCAATACCAAACTTGCTAAAGTTGATGAAATTAAAGATCTTGGTATTCATTTGGATTCAAAACTTCAGCTTAATACCCATATCGAGAAAATTGTCAATAAGGCTTTCCAACTCTTTGGCTTCGTTATGAGAGCGACTAAAAACTTTAAACGCCCAGAAACCTATAGTTACCTGTTTAAGTCTTTGATTAGACCACAGCTTGAATATGCAGTATTTATCTGGGACCCATATTATAAGAAGTACAAAGACAAAGTAGAAAAGGTTCAGCGCAAATTTCTTCGAGCTTTACACTTTAGAACTAATCGGAACCACTTATCTTATAACCAGTTGTTGGTAAAATATAATTTACCAACGCTAGAAAGTAGACGGCTGCTCTTGCAGACAATGACACTTCATGGTTTGTGTAATGGCGTCTTTGACTGCAATTCATTGACTAATAGACTTTGCTATGTTGTACCACGAACAATGCATGTCCGTATTGTCAGGAAACGCCTTTTCATGACCAATAAGTGCAGAACAAATGCTGGTTTGAGATCACCAATGCGGCGACTGGTCGAGGTTTATAATGCACAATTTGAAGACATCGACATTTTTGCGTTGGCGGCACATAGATTCAAAAAATCTATTGTAGGGATTATTGCACCTTACACAGTACGGTCGCCCTTGGAAATAACTTAGCAGTAAGAAATTAAAAAAAAAACAAAAACAAATAAAAAGATTTTTGGCCTTTTAGTCCTCTTCGGAATATAAATCTTTATTTTCATTTTACGTAAAGTTATAGAGCTAAGAGCTTGGAATGTGTTGGGCTAATGCCGAGGGCAACTGTACCTATTTATCTATTTATTTATCTAGAGAGCACATAACCAAAAACTCAACGAGAACACACTTTGTTTTGTTTAGACCTTTAATTAATGTAGTAGGCATCTATTAATGAAAATAAAATATTATCTTAGTAATACGAGGACAATATTGTGGGTTATACATTAGTAAATATTATACATGTACATGACTATACTGTAAACTTTCAATGTATATCTGTTTTTTGTTCCATGAAATAAATAAATAAATAGTTCTCTATATAAAATAATATTAATTGCTTCACGAAATCTACCTGTGTTTTCCCCTGCGGGAACGGATTTTTTGGTTTGAAAACTTTTATGAAACAAAAAAAGAAATCTAAATCGCGCCACGCGTCACGTGACGGGACGAGCCCGTGACGCACGTGGTAGGCGTGCAGTCCTCGCAGTATTCTGCAAGCAGATGCGTGGGAAATACCTAAATCCCGACCAGCGTCACGAGTGCTCGTCGCGTCACGTGACGCTGGTCGCTGGTGGTGTTTTTTTTCATTTTATTATTTTTTATATATATTTTTTTATTTTACCCAATATTTTTTTTTGTTTCAAATACATACCTATTTTGTCGATACCAAGTCATCTCACCAAATTCAGAGACCTTATATATGTATATTTCACCATTAATTTATGAGTACTAATAAAAATAATTTAGGAGGAAATATCGGTTGCTCCAATGCTGATGGCACTCTAGTTTTTATATTTTGAAACATATATTGGAAATCAGTTTTTATTTAAGAATCTAAAAAATAAGGAAATAAATGAATAAAGAGAAAAATATTTGAGGCGATACGCGTGCACTATTTTTTCATTAATTTATTAAAATGTTGAATCAATTCTAGGTATATTGCGTTAGAGCTGTGCTCAGCAACGCTACAAGACTACGTAGAGAAGAAGCTCAACTTCGAATGCAAGATCGACGAAGTGGAAGTCTTGAGACAAGCCACTATGGGCTTGTCGCATTTGCATTCTATGGATATAGGTGAGACTTTCAACTATTTATATTTGTTTCTTATTAATATATTTTATCTCTTTCTAATAAGCTTATGTTTGCTTCTGCTTTGTATATTTTGTTAAAAACACAACGGAGACGCCTGAAATTCTTTTGACTTACTTTCTTATCCTGCAACGAAAAATCTAAGTACTAAGTTACAAATCATGAGGCCTTTACTCGCGACGTTTTTAAAACAACATAACGACACGCGTTGAATACAATTAGGATGATAAGCAAACGCAAGACGTTTGACCTTCCAACACCGAGATGAAAGCTTGCGCTAGAGCATCGTCCCTTGATTAGCAGGTGAGGTTAGCTCGTACCCTTTTTTTTTTTCGTGCGGAAATCCCTTCGGATACCTCCCGCCCAGCGGGGGCGGTTATTCGGGCTTGAACCGACTAAAACCGCACGCCGTCTCGGGTCTTAACACGCCGGGGTGTAAGATTGCCCATAGAGCATATCCCTCGCACCCCGACTGACCCTGGGCCATCTCCGGTTTCGAGATGGCCCCCTCGGGTTTGGGAACCACGGTGTCCCCGTCTTGCCCCGGTTTGGTCTCTTGGTCTCTCCCGGGCGCGCTCCGCCATCTCCTTCGCGAGCATTACATGTTCGCAGAAGGAGGTGGCGGCGGCCCACGCGCTCGCGCTCCGCACCATTGCCGCAATCATGCTGCCGAGCGAGAGGACTCCCACGACGATGGCTGCCACAAGGTCACGCCTCGGCGCCTCCCACGCCGGGCAGTCCGCCAGCGTGTGCAGCCCTGAGTCCTCGCTCGCGTCGCAGTGATGACAATGAGGCGTTGGCTCCTTCCTGATCCGATGCAGGTGGTCCCCGAAGCACCCCTTCCCGGAGATCACCTGCGTCAGTCGGTACGAGAGGCTTCCGTGTCGCCTCTCTAGCCAATCCTCCATGATGGGCCTTACCACCGCTATTGCGGCGTGCCCTGGTTAGCTCGTACCTCAAAGATGACCGTAACAAATAACAAATGTAAAATTTGCGGATTTTGAATTTTATCGATTTAGGTTTAACCATAGTAAAATGTTTATTTTATTCAGTTCATAGGGATGTGAAGCCGCACAACGTTCTTCTGTCGATGCCAACGGGCGCCGGTGAAGTGCGCGCAATGATTTCGGACTTCGGTCTGTCGAAGAAGCTTAACATCGGCAGGGTGAGCTTCTCGCGGCGCTCTGGGGTCACCGGCACGGAAGGCTGGATTGCACCTGAAATGATGAATGGGGAGAGAACGGTATTCAACACATTCTTTTGTTACCACAATTTTGGAATAAGACGAGGTAGAACTCTCTAGGGGTATCAGTGCGCTTTAGCTCAATCACGAAGTGCCAATGCAAGGCCAATGCCTCTTTCGGCTGTTCGGGATTGGCGTCCATCGTGCTGAATATAGAATAAAGCTTTTTTTGTCTTTACTCTCGCTTTTTATTCTCAATTTTATCGATATCCCGGTCTTTTATGTTACTACTATCCTAATAATGTCTACAACCCTCCATACCTCAAGTAAGTAAATAATATTGTTACAGACTACATCAGTGGATATATTTTCACTGGGATGCGTCTTCTATTACGTACTGTCGAAAGGCCAGCACCCGTTTGGTGACATGCTTAGAAGACAAGCTAATATACTCACAGGAGATTACAATTTAGAACAACTGGAGTAAGTGTTGCGGAGTGGATTTTTCTGTACTTTTTTTAAACCTTTTTTTTTATAGAGTGCTCAGTTCACAAAAGACCATTTCGCCCTCGTGATCTCGTAATCATCTTATGGCGGCTGTACACACTCGTCGAGAGGCTCTCGACACTAGAGTCGGCCAAAGAGACCCTCGACGAAACAGGCGGAATCCATAACGGCGGGAATCTTCAGTTGTACTGAAGATTGTCTTTCTGCTGTGAGCTAGTTTACAATTTTTTACATGTACCATTAAAAGAAAATTCTTAAACCCAAATAGTACTCCAGAAACTGTAATTCACGCTCATTCGACCACATAGGAAAACGCGTTTTAACACAAACACAGTCATCGGGGAGCTAAATGAACAAGTGTGTACATGCTCGCTCTCGTTTTCCTGGCGAGAAGGAACGAGATCCGATCCAGGCGAGAACGAGAGAGCGAGACAAGACGAGAACACCGTGTACATTCTCGCTCTCGCTTGTCTCGGGGTATCTCGACGGGGGTGTACAGCCGCCATAAAACACTAAGCAACAGACTGTTTATACTGGAGATTGATGGCACTTGGTGGAACTTGCTACACATATTGAATAAATCACTTGTACTTTTCCACAATTATTTATTTATTTGAACCTTACCGGTTTCACCTTACGGAATTATCAAAGGTCTACAATGTTTTAAACTACAAATAAATAAAATAAAATAAAAATAAATAAATAATTGTGGAAAAGTACAAGTGATTTATTCAATATGAATACACTAAGCAACAAGTTATCATAAGCTATATTCTAAACTTAACTAATCTATGCAGTTCTTTGACTTTCTTAGATTCTGGCTAACCTTATATTTTGCAACTACAAAGTAAAATTACTACATTTTTTTTATTTTCGACTTTGTAAGTGCAGTGTCTTGCAAGGATTTTAATTTATTTACGTATTTTAATTTACAGTAAAGTATTACCTGACGAAGAAGTGTTGCTCACAAAGATATTAATCCGCGCCATGATATCGTCTCGGCCGAGCGCGCGGCCGCCCTGCGAGACAGTGCTCAAGTATCCCATGTTCTGGGGCAAACAGAGCATACTCAACTTTTTACAGGTAAAATAATTTCACAATATTAACTGCTTATTGTTCCCGGTAAAGTGGAATACAAGGGCCATTCTTTCAGTTCCCGTGGCTTGATCTCTGAAGATCTTTGTGGGGTGGGTTCGATACACACATCAAACTTAATATTAGGTTATTAAGTTTGCAGTGCCCAATAGGCCAGTGCAGATGCTCTAAAAACGACAAAGGAATTAATAACACCATGAGACCTGTTGCAAATCTAAGGTAATATAGCGAAAGTACCGGGAAACTAAAGTAGATACGTCGGGGTAAGTCGGGGTGTGAGAGATATGCTCTAGGGGTAGACCCGAGACGGCATGCGGTTTTAGTCGGTTCAAGCCCGACATAACCGCCCCCACTGGCCGGCGGGGAGGTATCCGAGGGGATTTCCGCACGAAAAAAAAAGGTACGTAGGTGAAATGGGGTGTTTTTAATTTTAAGTGTGAAAAATGGTTTTAGACTGTATCCAGCGTAACTAGACCTATCGAAAAAGAATCATTTTTTTCACATAAACCCGATCTCATGCTGTTAGTAATTATTTCCTTCCAAACTAGCATTTGCCATGTGTTCCAAACAAGGTTTTATGTGAAGGCTCGAATTATTCAACAACCGATAAATAGGTCAGGGGAAAAATCTTGTCAATTTACTCTCCCGCCATTAACCAATCTATAATATAAAAATGAATCGCTGAATGTGTTGCTAAACGCAAATCTCGAGAGCAACTGAACCGATTTCGCTAATTCTTTTTTTGTAATATTCCTTGAAGTACGAGGATGGTTATTACGGAGAGAATTTTTTTATGAATTGCCTGAATAAAAAAATAAAAAAAAAGCTTTTCTTTATACCCATACAAAAAATTCACGTAATTTTATCCCAGGAATAATATAAAAATGAATAGCTGAATGTGTTGCTAAGCGCAAATCTCGAGAGCAACTGAACCGATTTCCCTAATTGTTTGTTTGTAATATTCCTTGAAGTACGAGAATGGTTATTACGGAGAGAAAATTTTTAATAATTGTCTGAAAAAAAAGAAAAAAAAACTTTGCTATATTCCTTTGTATGGGCAAAGGATTCATGTAATTTTATGCCAGGAATAGGTTCTCATGGGTTACGGGAACGGGATCAGAAATCAACGCGGTAGCCGCGGGCAACAGCTAATAAAACTAATCACGAGCTGAAGACGTTCGCGTCATTGGTTGATCAATCCTTTTATTGGCTTTTTGATGGCCACATGCGCGAGCTATTGCCCCTTACTATACCCACGACTTCACTTTGCTAGGACGTGAGCGACCAGGTGGAGAGTGGCGGCGGCGGCTGCGAGGCGGCGCTAGAGCGCGGCGCGCGCAAGGTGGTGCGCGGCGACTGGCGTGCGCGCGTGTGCGGCGCGGTGGCCAGCGACCTGCGCGCGCGCAGGACCTACCGCGGGGACCGCGCCGCGCATCTTCTCAGGGCTATACGGAACAAGGTACTGCTTTAAACTCATCATTACCCGTAGACAGTCCCGTTGCATCCAAAGCTTGCGCTGAAGCCCGGGGTCCACTTTCCTTCTCTTTCACCTTGATATCGGTTTACTTTTTTTTAATAAGAATATTAGTCACCGATAGTTACTAATATCCCCCCTAACCCCTCCAGCTAAGCTAAATTGCTTGTGTTAGGAGTGGGTTGACGTCGGAAATGTAATGGCCAGAATTCGAACCCGAGAATCCTCGATCGTAACGTAAACTCCTTAACCACTAAGCCACCGACGCTTCGACTACCGTCTGTTCTCCCAACGAAGACTGCTTTCTAATCTATATATTATATATAACGTAAAGCATAAACTTAAGTACCTACACCTTTTAAGAAAATTACGCAAATGGAATTTGGCCAGTTAAAGTATGTATAAAGGAGTGCAGGAAGCTAATCTATATATATATAAAGAGTCGTGTTAGTGATGACCGGGATGAACTCATGAAAAGGGGACCGATTTTCATGATCTTTGATTTTTTAGATTTTCTCCGTCTATACTGTGCCTTTTTGAGAATGTTTTTTGCGGAAATCGCTACGGTTACCTCCTCTCCCCCGGCCAGCGGGGATGGTTATTTCGGACGCCAACCGACCAAAACCTCACACCGTCTCGTGTCTTTAATGCCGGGGTGCAAGGAGACATTCACAAAACAAATTCAGCTGATAAGGTAACAAACATAACTTGATTCTAAGGCAGAACGAACTTTGCCGGGTCAGTATTCTTATATAATAATATATGAAAAAAACCTAGCTATTGATTTAGCACGTCGTCGGATGAAGAGTCTGGCCTAAAATCGACTCGTATTGGTTTTGTATAGCGTTCTTTCTAGATATAGGATAGAAATATACGTATTTATCTAAATAAGAAAGTATCCTTAAAATGTGTTTATCTTTACCAGAAACATCACTACAGAGAACTGGAATCTGAAGTTCGGGAAAACCTAGGCAAGCTTCCAGACGGGTTCGTTACGTACTGGCAGAAAAGATTCCCCCTACTCTTGCCCCATGTGTGGCTTCAAATGCAAAGTTATCGCCACGAAGATATCTTACAAGCGTACTACCCGCATTCGTTTACATTTAACAGAGATGACGTCATAGAACTGAATGATGACGGGGAGTACGAAGAAATATCAGAAGAAATGTGCAACCCAGAAAGGAATGGGCTGTTTCAGAAAAGCAGGGTATTTTTAAATGAAGACCAAAACAGGTTTAGAAAAGACAGCTCGCCAAAAGGGTCACCGAAAAGAAACATCGTCGATTGGAGAAGCGAAGCGAGACAAGATGACGTAAGACTTAGAGACCGACATCACTACAAGAAAAAGGAGAAAAAGCGAGAGGAAATCGTAGCATGGACATTGCCTCCACAGTGAACTGTGACTAGAATAGTGTAGTGTATTAAAGTGAAAGAAACCAGAGAGCACAGGGAATATACTTTAAGGATAAGTACCTCAATAATCTTATATAAAAATGGCAGATATGTTATCCCAATACTATCACGATTGCAAAAGTGTACACACGTAATAGTCATTATAAAAATATGTTACTTAATTTGCGGAGACGAGATAGCATAGCATATAGGGGCGAAGAACTTGTTTCTTCGCCCTTAAATGCTGTAGCAGTGTAACATATAACCATCTTGATGGTAATATATTACACTGCTTTGTGGGTTGTATGACAGAATTTTGTTCTCATTGATACTGACTGATTAGTGTCCACTGGTGTTGCACTCGGTTTTGAAGTGCTGTATCTACCTTGTTCCGAGCGTCCGAACTCCATTATTTATTTATTATGGTTTAAGAAGCACTGCCGTCCCGCCTCCCAACCCCAAAAGCCGAATCCACTCCTTTTTAATCTAAGGTCATTGAAGTATCATGTTAGCTTTTTTTGGCGTTATAGTGTTATCCTTACTTTAAGATAGATTACTTTAAGATAGTTTAGCCAGAGTCGCTAGTGTCGTTAGGTTGCCGTGGAAACTGAAACTAAAGTATTATATTATTAATATATTTGTAGTGCTTGTTGATACTGTTAAAAATATTAACTATTGACTTAAAGGGCACTGCCTAATAGACACCGTATTACTAAATATGTAATATAGTTGTTTTTATGCAATATTTTAGACCTAAATGTTTTTCTGGTCAGGCTATAGAATGTCTATGCACAAGATTTATCACTGTTGTGATTTTTATTTATTCAAATGAACTTATTATAAGTGTAAAGACAATTAATATATGAAATCATTATGCAAGTAGAGACAGATCAAGAGGTATCATCATGAACCTGAAGTCTGAACTGGAATCTGGGTTCAGTATGAGTAAGAGGTATGCAAGGACAGAAAAAGTGTGGCGGGCTGGACTACCTATCGAAGAGGAAGAAAGGCATGTGTGTGTGTGTTTAATAATAAGTCAATAAATAATCTATTATAGAATTAGGATTGTAGTTAAAATAAGGTTAGAAGTGTTTTGATGAATGATTTGGGGACCAACTAGTACAGTTATATGCTTATATTTAGATTTTCTTCTATTCACAGTTCTGAAATCCTAACTTGTAAAACTTACCAATTGTTGCCATAAGGTTTCTGACTTCATGCAATCATATGCATAACAATATGCTAAATGCTATTAACCGCTGTTCTGCACACCGATTATCTTATTAACCTAACTTTTGCAATAATTAAAATAATCCTACTTCCTACTAATATTCTAAATTTGAAAGTTTGTGAGTATGGATGTATGGATGTTCGTTTCTCTTTCACGCAAAAACGGCTAAACAAATCTGGTTGAAATTTCGTACAGGGATAGATTATAGTCATGAATAACACAGGCTACGTTTATCCTTGGAAATTGTCTATGGGAAGCTGGAATGGAAACAGATTTCCACGCGGGCGAAGCCGCGGGCAATAACTAGTATTAAATATTTTAGTACGTAAATGACAGTAGACGAAGCTCGTGGAGTGTATAAGGACAGCAGTAAATGGCGGACTGTTCTTTGCATACCTCGTAGGGAGAAAGGCGTGAGTATAAGAATGTGTAAAAGATATTACGCAATGCACACAATCTTGACACAAACTATAGCTTAAAAAAGAGCTTTCAATTATTTATTTTAGTTTCTATTATTGGTTATCATGTTGTTATTATTTTTGTTTAAAATAGTAACAGTTACCAGTGTCTACTGTTACCAAAACAGTAGGCCGAGCATGTAAAGTACATCCGCAATTGCGAGCCCGCACGAAACAAGAACGGAAGTAGTATAATTTAGGTTCTTTCGGTCGGGTGCATAAAGTATGTTCGAGAGTAAATCAAACATATCAAGGAGGTTTTTGTTTACAGTATATTTTTATTTAAAAAAATAACTATTATAAACCAACATATTAAAAATACATTCCTTTGTATTGGATTATGAGACCGATATTCTTAGCAATCCATGGATTCTCCGTGCGGGTGCCGGGTCCATCGCGTTGCTGAGTTGGGAACTCGGGACAGTGCCTGGCACTTGCGACCCAAGTGTAGGTTTAGAAGGGGCCCCTTTTGTTGATGTACATCAACACTCACCTTCACTACCCAAGTTCCCCTCCCTGCCTTACCAAATTTGATACGAACCTACTAGTGCCGCTTTAGACATTCATCCTAGTAATGAGCTTATTGTAGCTCTCGATAGGCCTACATCTTTAAGTAGGTTATAGAGAGATTTTGCTGGTATACCTCTCGCTCCCACTTCCACTACATACAAACTAACCACGTAACCGTTTTTGATTAATTCGTTTGTGAGATCATAGTATTTATTTTTCTTTATTTTGTGGTCCTTCGGTATATTTGTTTCCCACGGTACAGTAAGTTCCACAAGAACCACATGTTTTAACCTCTTAGAATATAGGAATGTGTCAGGTCTAGATGACGAAACCTCAATATCCTCCGGAATTTTATAGTGCTTTTCATACGTGTCGATTAGGAGAGTCCAATCTGGGGCAGTATCTAAGATTGAATAAGGTTTGTTCCTGGATATTATGGATGAACCTTCAGACACAAAGTTGATATGACGTCTGTTAGTAGTCAATCCTTTTTTGGCTCTAGCTACTGCCAGACTCATTGCTTCACGTATGATGATAAGCACCTTATCGTGGCGGCGTGAGTAATGGCCTCTATTGAGAAGCACCCTACATCCTACTAATATGTGTCTAGCCGTCCCTATTGCCTCACCACAAGTATATCATTGTTTTTCTGTGGCCTTCCCCCACCTTACCAGATTACTCTGGTCTGGGAGGGTCATCTGAAAGGCGTTAAGATAGATAACATATTAAAAATACATTCCTTTGTGTTGGGTTATGATAAAACATTTCGAAAAATTCTTCGTAAAAAGCGGAAAAATTACAATATTACCTATTCAAATAATAAAAAAAAACTCACTTCGAATTTTATTTTGCGAATAATATTATACAATGTTCCGTTATGTATTATTTATAATATTCTTGAAATATGTAGGTAACTACCTACTATATAAATTATTTGAATAAAACAATGTGAAATTGTAATTGAAATGAGAATGTAATTTAAAAAAAAAATTGATACCCTCCTAACAGGCTATAAAAAAAAACATACTATAATTTTTTTGGCGGGCTGTGTCCTCCGTATTTTGCGGTCTTCTGGTCGTTTCATGATAAAGTGAACTGTCCCGTGCCGTCTTCGGGCCCGATTGCGGGATAAGTGCGTTTCATGATACCGATTGCCCGAAATTGCTGGGCCTGCTGTTTTACACATCTTGCTACAATATTTCACATGTCATTAGTGATTTTATTGTATTACTAGAACCGACATGCTTCCATGTTGCGCCTGCGTGGATGTCGGTTATCACAACCTTTAGTCATATCTCCAGTTCTACTGAACCTATTGCAATCGAACATATGGCAGATTTTAAGTCTGACTTAGACCTTTCCAATAGAAAAAAAACCGCATCAAAAGCAGTTCAGTAGTTTTTGAGTCCATCGAGAAAAAACAGAGAAACAGACAAGAATTCCTAAAAAATATCTTTGTGTTCAGAATCGCTCATTTAACATACACCTTAGTTTTTTTTCAATATCTCAATGTACAGACACAACTTATTTACAATTTTATAATAGTATAGATATAGTTTCCTATATAGATACATGTCGTGATTGATTCTAGAGTTGCCTAAATATCGATACTTCCGCTATCGATAGATGACCTCGAAAACTAGTAACAATATCGATAGTACTACCGATAATATCGACAATGTCGATACCATCGATACTATCGATAGTACAAATAAACGATACGATCGATGCAATTACACGAAAATACTATCAATAGTACCGACAGTATCATTTTTTTTATGTAATACTATCGATACTATCGATGTTATCGATAGTATTGTTATAATAAAACAACGATACTATCAATAGTATGAAACTATCGATAGTATTACACAATCGATAGTTTAATAAACGTCGATACTATAGTTTTCCAATTATAGCAATTGTTGCCCAGGCCTGTTATTTTATGATTGTATTCGGATACTCCATAAGATAATAATTCATTATTTTACTATACTTAGTATTTAAGTGAGATATTTACTTGCTATGTAACGGATTGATTGGAACCAATACTATCGCAGTTTATTAAACTATCGATAGTGTAGGCTATCGATACTATTTATATTATCGATAGTATTACACCTAAATAATATGCGCGTCTTCAATAGTATCGATACTATCGATAGTATTGATACTATTGGTGCTAATACTATCGATAATATTGATACTATTATTGTATATAAATAGTATTACCCTGACTCACACCATCGATAGTGTCGATACTATCGATATCATATCGATACTATTGTAATGACGTCATCTATCGATAGACTATCGATAGTTTAGCGATAGTCGACTATCGATTGGCAACATAGTTTGATTCATTATGCGGACCGCTACACATTCATGCGTATATTTTATAATTTGACATTGAAATATTCAGCATACAAAGTACTTATTTTAGATGACTAGATAAAAACAACAGATCGAAATAAATTTAAATATAAAATTCACAAAAATTATTGAATGTAAATGTTTAAAAAGGTTATTTTATGTGTTATTTGTTGCTATGCTTGTTGGCATTTAGATAATTTGATAAATAGATTATCTGGACTGGTTTATTTTTTAATGCAACATTAGTACCGTCAACGACCACCTTTCTAGGGACACCATGTAGACTGGTGGCCACTACTTTTTAAAATTAACCTCAGCTTACCATTAGGCGGGGTGCAGACAAATTGACGGATCAAAAATTAAAAAACCTTTGTGCCGATTCGGTTGTTACAAAAACTCAACTAACTTAGTTTGACAACAATAGTACAACAAGTAACAACAAGTATTTAAGGTGAGACAACGACACATTTCAGTCCTGCCAAGATCATTTAATTGAATTTTTGTTCTTATTAGAATATACTTTTGATGGCTCAGGTCAGATTTCACAAATGAAAATAACGGCAAAAAAGTCAAACTACACTGCGTTATTAGATATTACTAACTGAAATTACATACATTTACATTCAGTTAAACTCGAGAACCCAGTTTAGTTGAACTTGAATACAGTTGTTTTCACTGGTAAAATTCTATCTAAGTATATAATCATTTCGCAATTTGTTCGTTCTATTAACGTAACGTACAGTGAAGTATACAGGTTCCGCATTGCATCAAACATTGCATTATATTATATCTATAAATATACAGCTTCCTTCCTTAAAAATGGTATTTTTAACAAAACTATGCAATTAAATAATGAAATACATGCACCCACAATCAAGAATTTCAATATTTCACAACATAAAATAAATGTATGATTTTTTTAAGGGGACCTGTAAGAGATTGCCCTGTGCGATAATTGTACATGCCGCAAAACATTACCAACTGCATGTTCAGCATGTGTCTTGTGTACATAAAATAAAGAGATAATAAAAACAAAAATATAAGCATTCCCTTTAGGCAACTTTTATTATTATATCATTTCAAAATGTACGTACAAAATAAAAATACTATGGTGATAATAATAGTAGTTTATGCAACTGTCATATAAGAAGGGGTATTAAAACACGAGAGCCTGTTTATCGCATGAGGCGAAGCCGAATGCAATAAACAGGCTCTCGAGTGTTTTAATACCTAAGTTATATGCAGTTTCATACACTAATTTCATACATCTTCACTCATAGGAAAAATTGAAATTAAACAAAGTAGGTAGGTTACAAGGAAGTAATTTAGCGTGCGCCATTTTTTTCACAGTTCGAACTGCACATGCGTGCGCCTTGTTTTTCATATTGAGCCTAAAACCTTAGACTAGTTTAATGAATAAAAAAAGATAGCGGTGCTATAATGAGTTTTATGATACAGTTGGCGGTATGTACTATAATAAGTTTAATTTTTAATTTTATGTTTATACGTTTATAAAGTGCGTATGTATAGAATCGTCTTTGAATTCGTAATTCGTAATTTTTCGATTTGAGTGTAGATAAAATGATTTAGCGAATTGGCTACTGTTGCCTGATGTTACTTTAACGTGTTATGTGCAATTATTATAATTATTGTTATTAGTTTATTATAAGAGAAATGTAAATATTATTAAAGACAATGGACTGCCTCAGTGAGGCCATATCGAGTTTTCTGTGTTAATGTGTTTTCTACCCCCTTATTCGGATAGACCAACCATAACGTGAACACGCGCGTTCATGATATGTGACATATTTAAATTGATTTAGTTTAACACCAGATTAAATAATATATTCCGTTTTACGCTAGTTCTTTCTTCTATGTTCACCAATTGAAATACACTGACTACTCTCGATGCGGCTATGATTAAAACTCGTTTCTAAACATAATAATGCCCCAGTTCGTAAATTATTATTAGTAGCGGGAGGGAATCTGGAGGCCGGTTGAACGGCTCCAGAATCGCCCCATATTACGTAGTAGAACCCATAAGTTACTTTATTGTGAACGTTATTACACCACTACCTACGCACTCGGGCATATACAGACGTAAGTATAAGTGGATAAAATAATTAGGTACATAATAACTTGCAAAATGTGCAGAAAATGTTCCTGTGAATTGTAAATATTTAGTAAGTACTTATATAATTTGATTGATACTTTGATTTATGACTGGTTTCTGTTTTGAGAACATGAAGTTAAGTCTCGTAAACGCCTACTTACAGTTTCGTACCGCGCACTGTACGCGACTCTACTTCAATGTCTCAATCCAGAAATTGGGATACAGCAGGATACTGTTTTCTCCTGTTAAGAATATCAATTACCTAAATATATTATAATACTTATGTATTACTAAAATTGGCTTTTATAATCCTAAATATATAAGAATTATCTAACCATTTTTTTACCAAGTGATATTTTAATGATTTTTATGTATTATTTTGAAATTGATCATGAATTACTAACGATCACCGAATAACGGATGCTCAAATTGTTTATATATTTATATTGTAAATATTAAATAAAATTTAACACATTTTAGTGAAACTTTTATTTTCTTAAAAATAAAAATGTTTATTTATATTCAGTCTATAACTTAGAATTAAAAATAACAATGATTATTTGGAAACTTAAAAAATACTATTGATATAATAAAGTCAGTCTTGAAAAAATCCTTGGATGTGGGTTGTTGAATGAGCACAGAGGGAAGATAAGTTTTGTGCTTATAGACAAGTTACATAATAAGCAGATTTCTATAAAAACTGGATAGAAAAGAAGCAAAAGGGTATCGTCATTATGATATTATAGGGAGTTAATTCCATTTCATATTTAATTATATGATGTCTAGGTGACGAGTTTTGCTCGGTTTTGTAACGAAGTTTTCTAAAAATGAAAAATGGATTTATAGTCGATATATATACGTATATATACATAACCAAGCAATTATTGTGTGTAGATATATACACAAGAATTGCTCGTTTAAAGGTATTAGATAACATCATAGTGACACATGACACAAAAAATATATTTTATGAAGAGAAAACGAATGCGATAAAAGGTTGAGGCCTTTTGATATCAGCAGCAGATTACGTGATTTCAAAAAATTCTACGTAGGTATGTGAAATCAGCCTATGTAAGTAACAAATACAAATATAATAAAATTAAATTTGAAAACATTATATTGTGATGCAGATAAAAATTGGAATGTATCAGTGAATGCAATATACTATAACAACACAATAAATTGATACAAAATCAGAGCTTACAAGTACATTTGTTTATATACGCAGTAAGGGCAAGTACCTTAACTGTTGTAGTTACTGCAAAACTTTCTCAGGAGACCTTCCCTAACTTTTGAGATATTTTGAACTGCATTCACAGATTTTGCAAAAATCTTAGCAAAAAAATGCTTAAAGTTCAATTATTTTTTTTGTTCCTATCAATTCTATTTCATGTGGGGATCAAAAGACTATGGGATCATTTTAGCTTTGAGTACTAGGGAAGACAGAAATCGCCAAAAACTACAAAATACACCCTGTATTCGATAAATAAGTCGCCCAACCTATAACATTAAAAGTAAAAAAATTGTGGCAATGTATAAATAAACTCATAATATATAATGACTGGCAGGTGGACAGTGGCCTTGATTTTTTTTCTCGATTTGGCACCAATAGCTATAGCAGTCCTGTTTGGCCATGTTTAATGGAGTACATCATTCCTTTACAATACACAAATGCACTCTTCAGTGGAAGCATGGATAAATCGGCGTTTATGGCACCCCATTGAACATAAGTTTTTCGAAGGATGATGCCTTCACACTTTTAAAACTTAAACATTACAAGTGATAATAAACTTATTTTTTATTAGTATATTTTTCTATTAGATCTATAATGGTCAAATGAACCTTTTCTTTGGCTAATGTCAAAGGAGTCTTGTCTGCACCATTGAGCATGGATATGTCGGGGTCATAACTAATCAATGTTTTTACAGCTCCAATGTTTCCCATTGTACTGACGTCATGCAGGGGTGTGTTGCCAGCCAGATCTATTGCATTGATATTAGCACCATTTTCTAATAATAAACCAATCACATGGGTTTTATTATTCAAGGCAGCTAGATGTAAAGGTGTTTGTCCCCGCTTATTTGTACAGTTGATATTAGCTTTATTGTGTAATAAAATACTACACAGCTCGCTTAGTCCATACCTGGCAGCGAAATGCAATGCTGTATACCCATTTGTGTCTGTAAAATTGATGTCGAAGTTTGATGAAGATGTACCACATTTCTTTTTACATTGGTTGCATTCACACAGTGGGTGGCACAGTGTATTGTCTGGCTTGGTCTTCAAATCCATATAAGTGGGATAATCAATGTCCATATAGAAGCATGCAAGCTTTTCATCACCATAAGATATAGCTTTGAGTATTCTTTCAATTAATTTCAAATTTTCTACAGCTTTTTTCACCTTATTTATCTCATTACCCTTGAAACCAATTTTCTGTAATTTGAGCACAGAGTTATCGTTACATTTCAATGTTTTGACATCAGTATTAGTTATATGTATGTATTCATATAAATTAGGAGTGCAAGATTTGAGCACTTGTAAAATTTTTAAATTATGTGCATAGTCAAAGGCAGTTTTATTATTTCTGTTTTGCAAAGATGGTTCTGCACCATTCTCAATTAGTAATCTGGCTATCCCTTCATAACCCCATTTGGATGCTAGATGTAATGGAGTATTTCCACTCTCATTAGCATAGTTTATTCTAATTACTTTCCTACTGTGCTCAGCAAAGTATATAATTGCTTTGACACAATTCAAATGACCATTATTAACAGCCATGTGAAGTGGCATGTTTTTGTCTATATTTATTTGGTTTATGTCTGCTCCTGAATGTAGCAGTAAAAGTAAGGCATTTTGGTTTCCCCTTGATGATGCATAGTGTAGCGGAGAGCATTCATTGAGGTCTGTTGCATTAACATCTGCACCCATTTCTATCAGGCATTCCACTATATTTGCTTTCCCATGGATAGAAGCTACATGTAGCAGTGTCAAACCATGACTGTCCCTTGACATGACAGTAGGAGAAGTTTTTAAGAAGTTTCTTGATATTTTACTGCAACACTTCTTGCAATTGCACAAAGGATGACAGAGTTTCTGATATATTTCAGTATCACTATTATCATCATCTGTTAACTCATTTTCCATAGTTTGGAGTACATTATTTTCATTCTCTTCAATAGTAGCGAGATGTTTTTGATTTCTTTGCAGTATTACTTGCAGTTGTTCACAATGATTGGCTTTGATAAGGTCAAATAGGTATTCTAGATTTTCTTCCCTTCCATTTGTATCTGTTGAAGTTGTAGTAGATTCAGTTAAACTACTTTTCCGTTCTCTAGCATTTAAAACTTCCTCTGTCAGGTCACTTTCATAGTAATATGATTCCGGGTCTGGTGGTCCAATTAAGGCACCAGATTGTATGTGTTCTATGACAGCTTCTAAAGTAGTTACAAGAAAGGCACTCTCATCCCCATCTCCTCTGCCTACTCCGCTGAATCTAAACTCTTTCATATATGTCAACTGGCTATACCAGTTTGGCAATCCAGACTTGATGACGAGAAAAACAAACACTGGCAGCAAATCATCAGCAGTAAGTAAAACAATGTTATTGCTTTCATCCTTTTTGTTAATAGCATTCAAAGCCTGTTTCAAACATAAAACTTTTTCTAAGACTGTGTTGTATGTGTCTATCTTTGAGAGTATTTGTTTAGCTTTTGGCACTGCATGGTAAAGTTCCTTTTTAATTTCAAGGTCTCTAAGCTGAATATCACACATGTTCCGAATTTTCTTGTTGAGATGAGAGTCTTCATAAGCACAGCAGGTACATATAGGTTTGAACAAGGCATCAAAAAGCAAATGCTGCATATAACATTCCACCGCTAACTTAATGTTTTCTAATACTTGTTTACAAGACTTAGACTTGTCTCTAAGCCTTCTGTTCTGTAAGGTTATTTGAAGGCACTGAGTGTATAGTTCACTGACCCTATCTCTGAGAGGCCCTACAGCTACAGGAAGGGTTGGATTTCTTTTTAGGAACAGTTGCACACTGTGTTCAATTTGATCAAGTACTTGACGACCAGCCGCTTGGGTCCACAGTAAGTCTATACAATCGTTAATAGATGTGAGATATTCTTTAGTTAATGTATTGTCACAGAAGCTGGCAGTAGGCTCTAAGGGAGTTTCAATACACCAAACTTTGTATTTGTTGAAGTCTTCAGTGTAAAAGGTCTCTTCAAACAGTATATGACTTTGTAAAGGCAATCCTTTGGTCACTTCCAATGTAATAACTTTATTCAGTACCGTTACTTGCTTTTCAGTAAGCGTGCTGTGGTGTGTTTCCGGTAATTCGTCACTTGGCACAAGTATGTGAGCACAAAAATCCTCTACTGTGAATATTCGAGTAGTTAAACTGCCGATTCTTGGTACACATATTATCCAAGATTGTGTAATACAGTGTTGAAATAAATTTGCGTATTCCGTCCTCAATTCTACGAAGAATGGATTATCGGAGATGATCTCGTCGTAGCTTCCATCCATTTTAATTGTTAAGTTGAATATAACTATAGGAGTTCACACGACAGAAACTGAAGTAATTGTAAATAACCAGTCCCGATAAGCCTCTGTTAGCATTTGAGTGAGTCCGAATATAATGTATTGATGTTGATATCAATTACAAAAAAACCAGTTTGGTGACCTTGCACCGTGTGTAGGCATCGCGACTCACGCACGTTACGAGTTCCAATAATTGGTTCGTTGTTCGTTGTAAGTTGATCAAAGTAAGTATGCACTGATATGATAACAGGATAGCATAATAACAACCAATATTTTGTTGACATATTCTCTCGGTTAGGGATATTCGATATACATCGATGCATCGAAAACATCGATGTTTGCAATGAAAAACATCGAATCCATCCGATGTTTTGAAAAGCTTTCGAAATACTCGATGCATCGATGTTTTAAAAAATAACATCGAATTGGTGATAGACGAGTTAGGCCACGTAGTGATTATATCCTCTTTGGTTTGAGCTTAGTAAAAAAAAACTTAAGTTTTACCACTAAAATATTACTTATTACTATTATGAAATCATCATTATTCCGAATTCTCTAATATGGACTCAGTGACAATAAAAAAAAACTACTTTTCTCATGTTGGCTGGCGTGCGAGTTTCTATGTTTATAAACATTTAATTACATTTGGTTTTGTGAAACCAAAATAAGATATTTGTAAGCAATACATTCGTCAACTTGCATTATATACATAGATTTCTTAACAAATCAATACATTATGATGACAGACTTAGCAAAAATGTTGCGGGTTATTTAGTGCTTTTTTTAAATTTGACCTTTTGTAAGATATAATACAGATGTTTCTGACACATGGCTTTTACTTGTATTTTCTTTTACTTACTCATTATGAAAGGAGCTAAATCTATTATTTTATGAAAGATTATTATCTAAACTATAATAAAATAATGGATTTAGCTCTTTTCATAAACTTTTTGTAAAAAAAATTACTACGTAAAGATGGCCTCTTTTGAGATGGGTCACTTTCCACATTATTCGAGTTACTTCGGGCCACCAACCAGGTGGACATCCAAGTCTTAAAATCACGCAAAAAAAATCAAAATCTTACACCCACTTTTTATCACTTTTCTCGACGTTTCACATGATTCTAAGTCTAATTAAGCAAAAAAAATTTTTGTGTCGGCCTGTCTGTTGGCCTGGATGTCTGGATGTCTGTTTACGCAATAACTCAAGAACCACTTATCCGATTTAAAAAAATCCGCCCGAAGTTTGACAATCACTGGGTGATTTCCGCCCCACTAGATTTTGTAATAAAATTTTAGAAAAAGTACTCGATGTTTAAAAAACATCGATGTTTTCATCCGATACATCGAAAGACATCGATGTATAGTTGCGATGTATCGAATCAAAAAAAACATCGATGTTTTTTCCAAGTGGACACCCCTACTCTCGGTTGTCATTAGACTTGACATTCAGAAAATCAGGGTATCCAGAAAAAAAAACCGTTTTTTAAATAGCAATAGAAAACTTTCTTTTTCTCAGTTTTAACGTGCGGATACCCTCACGATGTAAAATGTAACTAATGTTATACGAGTATTCTCAAATTTTTTTATCAATGGAGTTGGTGGTTTACTCATATATCGCATTTGTTACATCTTGTTGGAATAAAATATATAATATTGATATTCTTACATAACGAGCACGAGCCTTTAAATACTTCTGCAACATAATTTTTTTTTCCTAAATATTTTCCCAAAATGTAGTTTTTTTCCCTAACATGGGAAAATCTCAATCTGGACTATCTGGAGATCACAGATCACACTGTAGACAATCAAGCCAAAGAGACAGAACTCTTACTTTCTTTTATTTAGACTGATAATCTGAAAGAAAAAGGTACTGTCTCGATACGCGAGCGCGCCCGGGAGAGGTTCAGAACTCTCCCGGCCCGCCGAGCCCGCAACGTGCTCGCCGCGCGTCGCAGGCGACTCAGGCGCCGGAGGTCGCTTAACGTCCTTCGTCCTTCATGAGCGCAGGCCTGGGGGTGGCAGGTGAGGCCGCCTGTCACCCCAGCAGAAGCAGGCCGGGACGGTGGGGTGACTAGCGCCCCTCCCCCAAACCGGGGCAAGACGGGGACACCGTGGGGGCCATCTCGAAACCGGAGATGGCCCAGGGCCAGTTGGAGTGCGAGGGATATTCTCTATGGGCAACCTTACTCCCCGGCGTCTGAAGACCCGAGACGGCGTGCGGTTTTAGTCGGTTCAAGCCCGACATAACGACATAACCGCCCTCGCTGGCCGGCGGGGGGTGGGGGTGGGGTGGGGGGGGGTATCCGAAGGGATTTCCGCACGAAAAAAAAATGTACCTTTTTTTTTTTCGTATTTTTACGTATAAGATAAGAAACGAATTTGTTCACTTAGTTTGTACACTTAGCTACCATGCCAACATTAGAATATTGGAACTTTGTGGGTATTGGCATTATGCTGCTATGATAACCTTACATAGATAGATGATCCATCCTATGCACACATACTTAATACATCGCGTCCAGTGTGAAGTTTCCAGAATATATTGTAGGCTTTAATAGGTACCTTAAATGATTTTTGAATACATGCTGACCCTGAGGCCATTCGACTGTTTTCACCATGTCTTCATGAGGTTTTCGGTGTAAGATCTTGTCATCTAATTAGTCGGCAAGGGTAACCAAGACTGCTCTGCACTCTGCTTATTAACTACATATCCACCCGCTGGTTTTAAACTGTGGTGATGTAGTACTGATAGTTGATGTATTGCGTTGCCTCACGAGGCTAACACACACAACAAGAAGAGAGAAGCCATTATTATAAGTAGCAGTAAGTAGTAAAGAATCATTACAACCTATCACACCTACATAGTGTGTATTTTCTTACCAGTGAAATATAATTAATAGCAGTGTTAACTTGAAAGTCGCGTATGATGCCCACGGCCACAATCTATCATCGCACCGCTCGCCACAGACAGGGAATTCATCCTCACACGTTGCAACCGGCAACGGTGCGTACAGTGAAGTACAAACTTCATTCCGCGCACGCTCAAACTGTGGAATGATCTCCCTACTGTGGTTTTCCTAAGCGACTACAATATGGGGTTCTTCAAGTAGGATGCAGCTCGAGTGTAACGCGGTTGTTGTTGCATAAGCCCGTCGGCCACGCAAACCGCTTCCCATCAGGTGGCTGTGTGCTTGTCTGCCACCCAAGTGGTATGAAAAAAAGTCGAATGAAAGTAATATTATTAATTGAAAATAATTTATTATACATTTTAAGTTATAAATTACACTAATACTACTTGTCTACTTTACTAAGCTATTATTTACGTGTAGGTATCTCAAAAGACAGTTCCTTATAGTTTTATTTCTTACAGTAAAGTAGTATAAAACGTAAAGAAAATATTAAATTATTGTAGCGATAATTGACAAAATACCAGGAATAAAAGCTACTTCTAGGAACCAAAAAGATCTTTCGACGTCAAACTAAATCCAGATATGAACTCGGAATAAGTAGTGGTACCTATATCTATTTTACCTAGTGACGCGCTTAACTTTACGTTCAGAACGACGCCTAGTTGATATACTTATTTGCTTGGTACCTACATGATATTTAAATTTACAATTTTTGTATAGTAGGTATTACCAAATCTACGATATCACTAATTATTTTATACAATTAATGAATCAGGTTAAGATCAATTATCCTTAACTATAATATTATCCTCTACCACCCCGCCCTCCCCCAACACCTCGTCCACCAAAGCCACCGAAACCTCTACCACCGATTCCCCTGCCGCCAAAACCTCTGCTACCACCGAAGCCTCTACCGCCATAACCCCTGCCGCCGAAACCCCTGCCACCGAAACCCCTACCTTCAAACCCCCTACCTCCATACCAACCTCCTCCACCGAATAGAACAGGTACGATGATTGGAGGACGCGCTGGAAGAGAAAGCTACTTGTTTAACGGTACTTCAACATACTTAAAGATAGTCAGTAATATTTTTGGCTGGATTTCATAAACAATAGAAATACGATTAAGACGAATAATGCTGCGATTTCCTGTAAATTTGAATTGGATGTAGTCAACATCCAGGACGGGACTTGAACCCGCTCCCTTTCCCTTTCTAGGGGGAATACACTGACCAATGGAGCTAGCTGGACACGTCCTGTATAGCCGTCGCCCTTTTTTTTCCGTTCGGAAACCGTGTCATCCGACGCCGGGGTGTGAGTTGGCCCATGAGGCATTTCCCGTAAAACCCAGCAGACCCAGGACCATCTCCGGTTTCGAGATGACCCCCTCGGGTTTACTGTCTTGCACTGTACGTGTACTGTACTCTTTGTGTCCTAAATACATTCGTGACTTCTAATCCGTAATGTGTATTTACCTAGTTAGTAAGTACTTCATTTGTAATATTAACTTTTTGTGGGCTACAACTGTAATAAAGATATTGACTAAAAGGGTCACGGGCTGGCCTAATTTAAAATATAAAGTTACTTACGTCTGCGGTAGTAAGGATCATAATAGAATTGCCGTTTCACTCTCGATAAAGCGTCCTTTGTGTGGTCTCCTTTGCGGCTGACATCTTCAGTTTCATTTTCGTTTAGTATTAGATTTCTTAATGGATTCAATATATTATCGTCCAACTGTTTTGTTGTAGCCTTCACATCGTCAACTTCTTTTGTGAAATGTTTTTGTATAAATATTGCTAGTACGATGATTATAGAGAGTTTGTAATTCTGGAATCATATTAAGTAATTATACTTATCATTTATATTACTTACTATATTTACCCTCTATCTTGGTTATCCACCTTTTTGTTTTGGAATTTTTATGTAGGGTGGGTATTCATGTGGGCTGTGCTGTGGGTCAGTGATTGAATACCCATACCCATTGGAGACGATTCACACGCCCGCATCGTAATTATAAAAGTATTGTAATGGATCCTCTGCCGATCATTATTGGACTACAGGTTTGAGGGTAAGTAAATTATACAGGGCAACAAAGAACATCACTGGTTTGAGCGGCTAGTGGCGTACTTGTAGCATGCTGTAGCGCTGGTTTTGTCATCACGGGTCTCCTTTGAAATGATTGGTTGTTCATTTCATGCGCGTTACTAAACTTATACCGACACACAAGAGATAATTAGATATAATTTCTAGGATTATCTACACAGTTTATTGTTGTTTATGCTGCAGAAAATACACCAAGCTAACCTAAGCTAGTTCATTGAATAGTGCGGTTTATGCACTCCTATCTAAAGACCACACAAAAATTACACTTTTGATACTACATTGATATAACCATTTTTAGGAACAGAATAGATTGCAGGATAGAAAAATAAATAATGGAGCACACTAGTAAAATAGAACACGACTAGAACTCACAAGGATATCCATGTTAACACGCTTTTCACGTAGGACTGAAGATAATTGTTATGGCGTCGTCGTTTTCTTATACCAAACTGATCGTGCTAATTATTTCTCTCAGGCGTCATAGGTACTGAATAAATACTATCAATAGGCTCTGCTGATGTCATTACCGGATTTTCTTATTAAATATTTTCATAAATCTATCTGGGGAAGTCCTCCATCCTAATTTCTGAGTCACACGTCGTGGCTAGTAGAGCTATTTCCGCCGGTGAAAGACCTAAGTTTATGTTTAATATGAATACCCAGATTCGACCGGGGAAATACCTTCCACGCTTTCTTCTTGTAAGTAATTTTCGTATTACGAGTATTCTACTAATATTGTAAATTAATGTGAAGTCAGTGATGATGGATGGATGTTTGCTACTTCAATTACGCCCGATCCGCTAAACGGATCAGGATGTAATTTGGCATAGCGATAGATTATAGTACTTTTATCCTGGGAATAGATTCCTATGGATCACGGGAACGGGATGAATATTTCATGCGAGTTGGGCCGCGGGGTTAAGTTAGTTGTTCATAATTGTGTTGTAACTGCTTCTGTAGTGCAGCGGTAACATGAGAACCCTGGTTCGTTTCTCGCTTTGAATAAAGAACAAAGTATTAAAGATAGTTTTCTGCCAGGAAATGCTCAATAGCAGCACAGTATCACATCTATTGCTTGGGACTAAAACATTGTACAGTATCTAGCTCCTGTGGCAGATCAATTCGACAATAATTGTCTATCCAATCTAATGAAGCCCTCCACGTTTTTCCGTTCATAATCCATTTAAAGTGAGAATTATCTAATGTCGTAAGTAGGTTATAGTTATAGATTTTTTGCTATCTATTTTTCCAATTGGAACACGCCTTTATACACTAACTGTGCTAACTTGTTGAGAGACAGATATATTAATATTGTTGACTGGTGACTCACACGAATTCTGTTTTATTAGGTATTTTTGTATATACTATGTTGCTGGAACTTGGCCTGCGCACTGCCGTGCGCTTAGATACTCTGTCAATATTAAATCTGTTTTATTAATTTTTAAATCCTGTGAAAATCCTTTAATGGATCCTGTGAAACATAGAAACACCTATCGGTCTAGACGACTGAAGTGCCTAGATAGAGATCTCTTCTTCTGAAAGGAATTAATTTGTCACCTCCAGTTGTAATTTACTGAAGTTGACACATATCTTCGTTAAGTTTTAATTAAAATAGATCTTTAAGCCCGTCCACTGCGTTAAGCAGGACCCGGCGCGGGCGTTCGTTAAGGGTGCCCGTGGTGGGCTACGTCACGAACATATCGTGTGATGGGCGACCCGCATAAGACGTGAATTATAGAGAAAAGGCAAGTAAGGTGTAAGGTACAATCAAACAAAAATGACTTCGATACGTACGATTTTGCTTTGATTATGCCTTACATGCATTATGCCTCTTGTCTTCTCTGTATAATTCTCGCCTAACGTAGCGTTGCTCTATGTATTTGTACCTTTTTTTTGTATGAGTTGTAAGAATTGAATATATGTATTTTTTATGGAAAATCAGTAAACTATTTAACCTTGTTAATTACTTCCAGTATCATGTCTATACTTGAAGTTTCTATAAAGGATAAAATTCGTAATGAGGTCTTTCGTGAAAGAATTAATGTTACCGACATAGCTCACAGAATAATCAAGCTTTTAAAGATGCGATGAGCTTTATTTTTTTGCTTTATTTATTTGTGCCCCGTTAATAATTGTATTTTTTTTTAACAATAAGTAGTTACAGCAGGCCGCCAACGAATAAGTAAAATTTACCATCTGTTAATTGCTAACTACCTCTACAAGATTTAAGGTCTAAAGAATAGACTATGACTGTGGGATTTTATATCTATATGTATTAATCATATCAAGTGAAGCATTGGCACTCGCGTCAAGGAACACATAGCTGATATACAACACAACAACAGAGGAGCAACTATTACTTAAGTTTTGATAAACCACAGATATGCGCTGAAGAAAATCAATTCCTACCTAGGGTGATCCGCGAGGCTATTGAATTAGAAAGCAACCTAATTTTAATAGAGAAGATAGTGGGAATTTACCACCAGTTTGGGATCCAGTTATGCAGTTCTTTCAACTCAAACAAAAAAAAAACGTAAGAATAAGAATCACCCTCATGACACTTGCAAATAGATTTTTTTCTGCGACAATTGCGAATACTTATAAAAAGTGCGACTATTAAAATTTTTACTAGTATTTAGGTGATAAAAGTTCACAAGATGAATGTAGAAAGTCGCGTTTGTTAATGAATTAAGTCCAAGGTGAACAAATGCCACCTAATATGTTGAATTGCTTCACCTAGGAGATACAGCGTAGGTGAAAATGATTCCGAGGAGGATTTACGCGCGGGCGCCTGCGACGGTCATCTGCACACAGCAGCGCACGGCGTAGCTTGTAGTGGAGCTAAGTTGTGAGTATAATTGAAAATAATGTCTCAGTGTTTAATTGCATTTAGAGAATAATGTACAAGTAGTAGGTACTTAGATTTACTTTCTTTTTACATAATTTAATCCCGACATCACTATCCTATAATCTCGAAACTGCATTTGACCAAAGTGCACGCAAAGTTGGTCAAAAGCTGTTGAGATGTCTACTATACACAGGAGGTGTCGATATACGTAGGTAGCGTTCTATTGAGACCAGAAATTGAAACATTATTATTTAATGCTTACAATATAATTTCGTTAATGCTTAAAATGTTACTAACTGGGAAGACCTTTAAATAACGTTTGTAAAGTTGGACAAAAGCAGTTTCAATATTATACGTAGGGAGTGTCGATCTGTGTTTTAATATGATAAAGATCGGTTTTTTACACAATAATTAGCACAATAAGAATATTTATCAATAGAGAATAAAAAGATACAAAAGTACCTACCTAATCACACGAAGTAAGGTACAGTAAACATACTATTTTTATTTTTCTTTGTATTTTCCAAACACAATATTTATTTAATTAGTACATTTTTATAAGCCCGGATTGCGTTAAACACTCGCCGCTAGGACTCTGTGGCTGGGCTTCTGGAGTTCAATACGGGGATGCTTGAGTAGGTTTATAATCAACCTGGTTTGTACATGGTCAAAACAAAGTCGTACACGACGTTATTTGTTTAACTTATTTCATGTTATTTTTGTTTGGGACATATTTTTTACGTTTCAATTAGATATATATTAGTATACTTGTTATAATTTTACAAGCTAACAAATCATCGGCGCAATACCGTGGTCATTTTTCCATGATGATACTACGCTATGGTACGATGGGTTCGTGGCTAAGTGGTAACCGAGTAGGTTGACACATTGCAAAGTTAAGCAATCCTAGACAGGTCAGTCTTAGAATGGATGACCATTCTTAACCTATTGAGACCCCACCCCGACCCCAACTGAGTTGGGAAAGGGCTCGGGGGTGGAGAAAATTACGCTATGTTATCTACCGAGGATTTAGGTGTTTTTAGAACATATTGGATTTGATCTTTCTGCTTACAATAATGATATCAATGTTACCTTTAAAGTTCGGGAATATACCCACCTAAGAATTTTGTTTTCAACGGTGCCGGATTGGTTTAGGATTTTTTAATAATAATTTTTAATTTAAATTTTTTAATATAGCCTTTTATTCAGATCTCTTAACTAGTTACAATGGATTTAAACTTATAATATAATAACACTGAACTCTTAAAGTAAATAAACTATTTAAGCTAATATCTGTTGCTTGGTTATCATTCCCAGATCTGTTTGCCAATCGGCAAAGGCCTCCTCCAACCTTTTCCATTCTCTCCTTTCATGTGTCACTCTTTTCCACATGACTCCGGCCACTTGTCTTATGTCGTCGTCCCATCTTTTTTGTGGCCTACCTCTCTTCCTCTTACCTTGTCTGGGATACCACTGGGTCACTCTTTGACTTCATCTGTTGCATCCTCTTATCACGTGGCCAGTCCATCTCCATTTGAGTCTTTTAATTTTAAGTGTTACATCTGTAGTTTTTGTTTTACTTCTGATGACGAGATTTTTCAGTCTGTCAGACTTTTTAATATTTAACATACTCCTTTCCATTGCGTGCTGACAAGTTGCTAGTTTGTGTAATATTTCATGGTTTAGCGCCCATGATTGACATCCGTACGTCAGAACCGGTAGTACGCAGGTGTTAAACAGTTTACTTTTTAATTTTATATGGAGTTTTTTATCTTTCATAGCCTCCCTCAGGCTCCAGTATCTCTTCCAGCCATTCGTAATTCTTCTCTCCACTTCCTTACGCATGGGATCCTTTCGAGTTATAAGCTGACCTAGATAGATGTACTCGTCAGTGTAGTCTATTTCGGTGTTCCCTAGTTTGATAGTGTACTTGTTTCCGTGGTTTAGGATTTACTGAAATTTAAAGTTTGAAGGCCCGTAGTAAATTTTATCGTAGGGATTTTGACCTTCGACAGGTTCTCAAGTTGAAAGTGTTCCCTGTGTCACTTGTCTGATGAAAATTGTGCAAAATGCAAAGATTCAACTGTCAGTAGATTATCGGCTTTTATGGGAGTCACCGCCATCTGTCCGCTGAGGAAAGCCTGCCCAGTCTCAATCGTTAATCCGCAGGTGTGTGCCGGCTTGCAGGTGGTGTTGACTTGGGCCCCTTTACACACTCAAGAAAGAAATGGGTAGCTATTGAAAAGATTACCACCGAATATGTATGTTATTCTCGGTTTTGTGGCTACACATCAGTCAACAAAAACAATATCAATCTAATTTGGTAAAAAAGTAATGGTCCATTGTCAGACATTGCGTTGTTATTTTAATATGGCGGGCGATGTGTGAGCGCCGTGAGGCCGTATAAATATTTCATCGCATACAGACCGGAATATGAAGTGGTTAATTTAAATTCTGGCTTGTCTGCGTGCTGCGGTCGAACACTTCAGTTAAGCCACTTTTTATTTTTCACTTTTCCATCCCCTTTCCTTCTGAATGCAATTCGACCATCGCGTTTATTGCTGAAGTTAGCGTAACGTGAACGATTCGAAAATCTCATAAAAACTAAAAGTCATCATGTTTGTAATCGATTTGATAAAAGGAGGTTCTGTATTCGGCTCGTATGCATGCATATAGTATGTATGTATTCATGTATGGACTGTACAGTACCCGGTTTTTGATTTGGCACATCGGGAAGGAGAGTGAGAGTTCGGCTAAGATCGGTTGCTTCAGTTTTGTAAAGCATGTATGTACCTATTAGGTTTGTCTGCGATTTTCTTAATCTCCTCATTCCTCTTTACCCGAGCAACAACCTCGGCTGCGCCCGAACGTGGCACTTTGGAGCTCAGGGTCGGCTCTTCTATTCCTCCTTTTGAACCCTCAACGCAAAAACGACGGGGTGTTATAAGTTTAACGTTTCTGTGTGTGTCTGTGTGTGCGTGTCTGTCTGTGGCATCGTAGCTCCCGAGCGGATGAGCCGATATTGTTTTTTTTTTGTTTGATAGGTGATTTAGTCGGTAGCGTACTTAGCTATGACGGGGGCTATTTAAATTTTTAAATTAATTTATCATTATTTGTTATTTTTTTAATTCGCAGTCCGTCAATTGACTGCATTGAAACTACTGCCGTCTAGTCCCCGACCCAAAGAGGAAAGCCTGCGTTAGAGCCTCGTTCGTCAATCAGCAGGTGTACCTGTTGCTCGGGCCCCGAAGAACTTGATAGGGCTCCGTGTACTCACTTTAAATTTAAGGCTTTTTCCTACACTCATGATTATCATCTTTGCGTCAATCCCCGTCGCGTAAGAGGTTCTCACCTCGAAGTCCCGGGCCGCTTTCAGTGGGAGGTGTCGAGGCGGGCCCTTGGAGTAGGAGTCCTCTCAGTTGTCGTCTTGCTCACAGCGATGGTGCGTAGTGCAAGCGCGTGGGCAGCCGCCGCCTCCGTTACGGGAGAGACCCATGTATCTCCCGATCCGCGGAGCCCGCGAGGTGCGGAGGCGGCTCTGGCGTCGGAGGTCGCTGAAATACCTCCGTCCTCAATGAGCAGGCCTGGGGGTGACAGGTGGAGCCGCCTGTCACCCTAGCAGAAGCAAGGGGCAAGACGGGGGCACCGTGGTTCCCAAGCCCAAAGGGGCCATCTCGAAACCGGAGATGGCCCTGGGTCAGCCAGGGTGGGATGGAAATGACTTACGGGTCACCTTGTTTTTTTTTTTTTTTCGTGCGGATATCCCTTCGGATACCCCCCCGCCGGCCAGCGGGGGCGGTTATGTCGGGCCTGAACCGAATAAAACAGCACGCCGTCTCGGGTCTACAGACACCGGGGTGTAAGGTTGCCCATAGATCATATCCCTCGCACCCCGACTGACCCTGGGCCATCTCCGGTGTCGAGATGGCCACCTCGGGTTTGGGAACCACGGTGTCCCCGTCTTGCCCCGGTTTGGGGGAGGGGCGCTAGTCACCCCACCGTCCCGGTCTGCTTCTGCTGGGGTGACAGGCAGCCTTACCTGCCACCCTCAGGCCTGCGCTCATGGAGGACGGAGGTCGTTAAGCGACCTCCGGCGCCTGAGTCGCCTGCGATGCGCGGCGAGCAAGTTGCGGGCTCGGCGGGCCGGGAGAGTTCTAAATCTCTCCCGGGCGCGCTCCGCACCATTGCCGCAATCATGCTGCCGAGCGAGAGGACTCCCACCCCGATGGCTGCCACGAGGTCACGCCTCGGCGCCTACCACGCCGGGCAGTCCGCCAGCGTGTGCAGCCCTGAGTCCTCGCTCGCGTCACAGTGATGACACTCTGGCATTGGCTCCTTCCTGATCCGATGCAGGTGGTCCCCGAAGCACCCCTTCCCGGAGATCACCTGCGTCAGTCGGTACGAGAGGCTTCCGTGTCGCCTCTCTAGCCAATTCTCCATGATGGGCATTACCGCCACCTTACACCCTGTCCGCAGTCTCGGGTCTTAGTGATTACACGTAGAATTTTTGAACATGGGAAATGCCACACGACATTTATGCACATAACCGTCAATCCGTACCGTTCTATGTACACGGCGATGTGTGTACATGGTTACATAGTACGTATATTATTCAGTTATTTGCTGCCTCCACTTACATTGTTAGTACCGAACAAACAACAAATAGATACACAAACTGTAAATACATTCCTTAACTACAGAAAACACATAACTTTACAACATAAGTTTATAGACATAAATGCAGACTTTCCAATTTAATGCATAAAATTATAGATATCACTAATATTATATGTGTATTGCTAGCTATTGCCCGCGGTTCCTGCCGCGTGTAATTCTGACCCCATTCTCCTAGCGGTATAAAAAGTAGCCTACGGCCTATTCTCAGACCTACCAAATATACATAAAAAAAATCATAAGAATCGGTTAAGCTGTTTCGGAGGAATTCGATAACAAAATGTGAAAGTTTGCGAGGATGGATAGATGTTTGGGAAGAACACCGTGTAGTTTTATTGGTCTGATTCCGACACACCCATCCCATCGTTGGCATCGATGGGGTGTAGCCCGTGGGGATTACCACACGTAAAAAACAGTTTGGATGGTAGTTTGTTACTCGTTCACGCAAAATTGGCTGAACGAATCTAATAGATGAAATTTGTAGCAAGGATAGATTTTAAATATTCTGAAATAATACATAGGTTATGTTTTATCCCAGGGTTAGGTTCCTCTGGGACCCAGGAGCAACATCAGTATTTCATTTCAGCGGGTAACAGATCGTATAGAATGAAACCTACATGCATCTTATTATAGTACATTGTATTTATTTTTATATGTATTCAACTGAAATAGAGTTGAAATTACAGACAATTAGTGATTTTTTCTAATGTATTTTCCTTTCAGGGGCATTATATTGTTTCTGATCTGTAATGTGGGTAGTTTGGTAGATTTCAATTAGCTAACGTTAAATAAGATCACTTAAAACTAAACCAGCTTAAATGTCTAATACGAACGCGCATGTTTCAAGCACGTTCACGTTTCGGTTAGTCAATCTGAATAAGGGTCAAGTTTATCTCAAGGACTCTATAATAGAGACGCTTCATTACATCTGAGAATGGTATTTTTACCATTTGTCACGCTATATTAAGCTTAATTACTTCAGTAAAAAGTAGCCTACGGCCCATTCTTAGCCCTACCACAAAAAAATTTATACACAAAAAAAATCATAAGAATCGGTTAAGCTGTATCGGAGGAGTTTTTCGATGGCTTACTAATTTATCAGCTGGCAGAGTATTACTTTATTAAGTATTACGTCTGGGTCTCAAGGAAAGTCATAAGGTCTACAGGATCTTGTGTCGAAGTTGAGATATATCGCAATATTTATAGGTTTAAAAATATACTACTAGGTTAACCAACTTACGACATTAACGCCTTCCCGGGATGCCTTGGACATAAAAATATCCACATCTCTTATTTGTTGGAAAAAATTCTACTTCAGACTAGCGTAAACGCTAACCTATTAACACTTTGAACTCCACTCTCAGTTACCATCAGGCGGGATGAAATCATAATGAAGAAAAACACGCGGGCGGTATGCCTGCAGTAAGCCTTAGGTAAAATACTAAAGTAATTACCTTTCTACATGTAACATGGTAACAAGTTTCAGGTTTACACAGTTGGTAAAAATATGGTAATTTAATGCTTATACAATTTATATGCATATATATCTAAAATAAGGTTTGAAAATATAAAGCCAGAAACTTCTAAAGCTTTTCATGAAACTGAGCAAAAAGGGCCCACATTTTTATGTTCCCACGAGAGCACCGGTGAGTGCCGGCCTCAAAATATTCAAGAACTCTAGTCGTTTTTTGAAGCAGTACTACGAAAGTAAGTACGCATAGTATTATAGAAATCGTGAGGGTATTTTGCATATTAGCGTTGGTTGGTTACCATAGAGGCATAGAATATAGTATTATTGTATACTTCTTATTGTTGAGTTCTGAAATTGTGATTCGTTATGAACTCTCTTTTTAATAGATGGTGACTGGGCGGTGTAGTCATTTCTTTGGTCATCTCACCAACAGCTACGCCGCTACGTGTTATATATGACACTAGCTGTGGTCGCGACTGCTTCCGGACTTAGATTTGGGTTCTATGATTTTGTTTTCGCGGAACACTTTAAAAAAAAATAGCCTAAATTACGCTTTATAACATCAGCCTACATCAACCAGTGAAGTCTTATTAAAATCGACCCAGCCGTTTCAGAGATTATTCAAGTCAAAAGGCAGAAAGACAGCCAGACAAAAAGTTTAATAATTTACTTCTTTATATAAGGACCCTATTGACATCGATATGTATTTACTAAAAAGATGGTATTTTAATATTACAGACACTAATTGGTTTTTTGCATATTTTCACAATTAAAGATTACTGTACCTTTTTTTTTTTTTTTTTCGTGCGGAAATCCCTTCGGATACCCCCCCGCGTGCCAGCGGGGGCGGTTATGTCGGGCTTGAACCGACTAAAACCGCACGGCGTCTCGGGTCTACAGACGCCGGGGTGTAAGGTTGCCCATAGAGCATATCCCTCGCACCCCAACTGACCCTGGGCCATCTCCGGTTTCGAGATGGCCCCCTCGGGTTTGGGAACCACGGTGTCCCCGTCTTGCCCCGGTTTGGGGGAGGGGCGCTTGTCGCCCCACCGTCCCGGCCTGCTTCTGCTGGGGTGACAGGTGGCCTCACCCGCCACCCACAGGCCTGCGCTCATGGAGGACGGAGGTCGTTAAGCGACCTCCGGCGCCTGAGTTGCCTGCGACGCGCGGCGAGCAAGTTGCGGGCTCGGCGGACCGGGAGAGTTCTAAGTCTCTCCCGGGCGCGCTCCGCCACCTCCTTCGCGAGCATTACATGCTCGCAGAAGGAGGCGGCGGCGGCCCACGCGCTCGCGCTCCGCACCATTGCCGCAATCATGCTGCCGAGCGAGAGGACTCCCACCCCGATGGCTGCCACGAGGTCACGCCTCGGCGCCTCCCACGCCGGGCAGTCCGCCAGCGTGTGCAGCCCTGAGTCCTCGCTCGCGTCGCAGTGATGACACTCAGGCGTTGGCTCCTTCCTGATCCGATGCAGGTGGTCCCCGAAGCACCCCTTCCCTGAGATCACCTGCGTCAGTCGGTAGGAGAGGCTTCCGTGTCGCCTCTCCAGCCAATCCTCCATGATGGGCCTTACCGCCGCTATTGCGGCGTGCCCTGCGCTTGGTTGCCCAAGTCGTTCCTTCCACTCCACCACGATGGCCTGGCGGAGCTGGGACTGCACGGCCTCGATTTCTCGAGGCTCGGGGTTCCATCCCTGCTCCCGCGCCTCCTTTCGCCACTGGTACAGTTGCGAAAGGGCTCTCGCTTCCAGGTCCCATGGCGGAGTTCCGGCAAGGAGACTCGCCGCCTCGAAGGAGATCGTGCGGTACCCTCGGATGACCCTGATGGCCAGAACCCGCTGCGGAGCGCGCAGCATCCGCACAGTTCTGGTCCTCAGGGCCTCCGCCCATATTGGGCACCCATACAGGGCCATGGACCGCACGATCCCCGCGTAAAGTCTCCTGCAGGAGTCATCGGGCCCCCTCATGTTGGGCAACAGCCGAGCCAGAGCAAGAGCTGTGCCCTTCAATTTGGGGGCCAGACTTCGGATGTGCTCTCCGAAGTCCCATCGGCCGTCGAGCACGAGCCCCAAATATTTCATTTGGGGCTTTATGCCGATGCGATTTCCTCCCACGATGAGACTGGATCCCTCGGGTGGCTTGCTCCGAGACCCATGGAAGAACAGGGCCTCGGTTTTATGCAGGGCCACCTCGAGACCCAGCCGCCGGATCCGCCTAACGACTTGGGCAACCGCGGTCGTGGCCTTTCGGGTCGCTTCGCGGTACGTCGCCCCGCACGCCGTCACGAGCGTGTCGTCCGCGTAGCACGTGACGGCGGCACCGCCTACGAGCTCACCGCGAAGCACCCAGTCGTATCCGATGTTCCACAGGAGCGGCCCCAGGACCGATCCCTGTGGAACACCGCACGACATTTCACGCCGACCGAGACCGGTCACGGTTGGGTAGATGACGGCTCTCTCCGTCAAATACGCCCCGACTATGCGGCGGAGGTAGAGAGGCACTTCGTGATACACGAGCGCCTCCCTAATGCAACTCCAGGGCAAGGTGTTGAACGCGTTGGCGATGTCCAGGGACACCGCCAACATCACCTCACCCCGGGCTACTGCATCCTCCGCCAGAGCCTTCACGCGAATGATGGCATCCACGGTGGAGCGCCTCTGGCGGAAGCCATATTGGCCATCCGCCAGGTCCGGCCCCACTCTTGAGAGGTGCTCGACGAGGCGCTTCGCAATTACTCTTTCAAAGAGCTTGCACACCTCGTCGAGCAACACTATGGGCCGGTAGGCGGACGGCGAGTCCGCCGGGCGCCCCTCCTTTCGGATGAGGACCAGTTTCCCCGTCTTCCACAATTTCGGAAACTGGCCCCGCTCCAAACATGCGCTGAGAAGCCCTCTCAGTCGGGGCTCGAGAGCGTCGTCGACTAGAGCTAGGACCCACGCTCGGCCTGGAATGCCGTCGGGTCCCGGGGCGGTGTGTTTGGCTCTTAGCCTTCTCACCGCCAGCTCTAGTTCTACCCAAGTGACCTCGGGCACGTCGTCGTCTTCCACGTCGGGCGCCATGCGCAACCGAGGCGGAGTCATCCGCGGTGGAACATGTTCCACCGCCCGCGCTGGGAACAGGGAGCCAACAACTCCTCCGAGCAGATCCGGCTGGAGACACCGGGTTAACGGCGGGGCCTTGGGGCGCAGCTTGCCCCTCACCATCCGGTAAGGCCGCCCCCAAGGGTCCCGCTCCAGCGTCTCCAGCAGCTCACGGAAGGCGTCCCGTTTGGAACGCCTTATCTCCGCTCGGAGGGCTCGTCTGGCCTCCCTGTATCCCTCGTACAACTCCGCCTCTCGGGCCTCCGCATCTGCGGGGCGGCGACGCCTCCTACGGAATCGGGCCCACCGGCGGTGCGTGATCACGCAGCCCCGTCTGAGCTGCGCGATCTCCGACGACCACCAGTAGACCTGACCCCTCGGATTATAGGGCGGAGCCCTAGGCATCGCCGCGTCACAGACACGGGTCATGGCCTCCCGGAACCACTCCGCCTCATCGTCTATGCTGACAGGCCTGTCCGGCGCAGGGGCCCAGGCCTGTACGATGGCGGCTTCCAGGAGGAGCTCCCGATCAAGTCGCTTAAGCGCCCAACGTGGCTCGGGTGGAGCCGGTGCAGCCGGCGCGTCGCTCGCAGGGGGGGACACGTCAAACCGAATGTATCGGTGATCCGAACTTGTGTCCTCCCCCAAAACGACGCGCCAGCCCTGAACACGTCGCGCCAACGAGGGGCTCGCGAACGATAGGTCCACGATGGAGCTACCCCTCGAGGTCACGAACGTGTCCACGGCTCCCCGATTTAGGAGGACTAGGCCGAGTCGTGCGGCCCAGTCCACCAGTGCCCTGCCTCTATGCCCCGTCGCGCCCCTTTCGTGTCGGGAACCCCAGGCATACGACCAGGCGTTGAAGTCCCCGAGCACAAGGACCGGACGGGGCTGGCAGGCATTGACGACGACGGCCAGCTGACGGAGCCACTGCTCATATGCAGCTTGGTCTCGGTTCGGCGTGATATAAGCGGCCACGACCGCTATATCCCCAACCGCCGCCGCCACGCAGCCGGGTCCCCTTGCAACGACGGCAAGAGGGGGGCTGCCGGCGGCAGGGTTGTGCACCAGTGCCGCCGACCCATCCAGCGCGGTTTCCCAGGTAGGCCCGAGGAACCGGTGGGTGTATGGGTCGGCGACAGCGGCGACATTTATGGCCCACTGTGCCATGCTCTGGCGCAGAAGATCCTGAGCATGGGCACCGTGGCCAACGTTCACCTGCAGGATGCGGAGTTGAGGATCCATTATGGAACCCCCATCTCCGCATCCCGCTGTGAACTGGAGGCGGAAGGCCGGCCTCCCGGCTTCGGCTCCCCTCCGGCGCAGGCCTTGCTGCCAACCCTGTGGTCGGCCGGCTTGCCTCCCGCTGCACACCTAAAGCAGTGCAGCGGGGCATCGCACGTGCCGGCCTTGTGACCGGGTTGGCCACAGCGGAAGCAACGGTCACCCGCCGTCACTTCCGCCGTGCAGTGCACCCCCACATGGCCCACCGACAGGCACCTGAAGCACCTGGCCGGTCGGGCCTGCAGGAGCCGTGCCTGCGCCCTCAGGAAGCCTCCCACCAGGAGGCTCCGCCCGTCTGCGACCTTTTGGGCCGCCGCGATAGGGCAGCCGACAACTGCTGCCCCCTGTCCACCGCGGCCGAAGCGTATAGCTCCGGCCTTTACTGTGTCCGGGGAGCAGTCCCCGGCCTCCGCCACGGCGAGCCTGAGCTCTTCTGCCGTGACGGAGTCGTCCAGGCCCGTAATGCGCACTTCTGCGCATTTAATGGGCCTGGACACCCGGACGTCGGCTGCGTCCAGCGACTCCCTCAGCCGAGCCGCTAGGGCGTCGGCCTTGGGGCCACTGGCGGCGCCAGGGACCTCAAGAAGTCGGGCTCCCGTCCGTGTGCTCTTGCACCGGACACCCGGGATCTCGAGGGCCTTGAGGTCTACGTTGGCCTTAACTTTGGCCAACACCTCGGCATACCCCATGCCCCTACCCGCTGCCTCCGCCGTCAGGGTGACGACGACGGCCGTGGTACGAGGGGCACGGAGCTTCCCCGGCGCTGTCTTCGCGGCGGCCGCGGCCTTCCTGGCCTTCTTGGCGGCCTTCTTGGCGGCCTTCCGCCTCTTCTTGTTGGCTCCAGCCACCTCCCAGCCCCCTTCCAATGGGGTGGAGGTGGCCGGAACCACGGCTGGGGCTGGGGCTGGGGCCAGGGCTGGGGACGTCTTCCCCTTGCCCTTCCCCTTGCCTTTGCCCTTCCCCTTACCCTGAGCGGGAGGGGGCTGAGGAGTCGGCTCCGGCAGGGTCACAACCGCACCCGCAGCCGGGCGGGTGGGGCCCCTCTTGGCTACAGCCGCGTAGACGGCCGCTGGTGGCGCCAGAGGCGGACGGCGGATGGAGTCCATTAGGGCCTCCATCCGACACATCATCCTCTCCTCCAGCGCCTCCATGTAGGGGAGCCAGGACTCCGCCGGCGGTGCCCTTGGCTGCGTCGGCCGCACCGACTGTGCCGGCTGCTGGGCCGGTTGCACCGGCCGCTCCGGCTGCGCCGACAGCGCAGGCTGCGCTGACCGACTCGCGGACGAGCGAGTCGCGCGCGCCGGCTCCGCCGGTTGCGCCCGCTGCGCCGTTTGAACCGAGCTCGCCATCCCCCTCTTGAGCTCCTCGACGGCTGCAGCTAGTCGAGCCGTCTCCCGACGGGACTCGGCCAGCTGCGCCGCCAGGCCCTCATTCTCGGAGGCGATGTCGAGCACAATGCTCAACATCGCCTCTTGCTCAGGGCTTGGGGACCCCCGGAACGACGCGGTCACCCTCTGGAGTTTCTCCAAGAGAGACCGCGTCCCACCGCTCGGCTCCGGCACCGCCGAGGTGGAAGGCCTCGACGGTGACTCCCGCATAACCCTGCCAGGGGCTGAGGGCGCTCGGGTGGATGGCCCAGCCCTCGTTCCCCCTCGCGCCCCTCGGCGGCCTGCAGCGACCTTGGACGCCGGCTTCGACGTCTCGTCACTGCTGGAGGAGGAGGAGGTCGTCCCGGTGAGGGTATAATCCTCATCCGAGACTTCCTCTCCCGCCCGAGTCCTTGCTCGCCTCCTGCGCTTTCGGGTCCTCTTAACCCCCAGACCCAACGGGCTACTAGCCCGGCTTCGCTCGTTGGCGGTGTCGAAACTCTCCGACACCGCCGAGGTATTTAGCGTCACCTCCACGCTTGACTGCTGCGCGATCTCCGCGCAGACTCCGTCGTTCTCGTTTTCCTTTATCATGCCGATTTCGTTATTTTTGGGGTTTCCATGCCGTTTTTTATTTGTATGTTTGTTTTCAATGTCCATAACATATCCCACGAGTATGGGGGAAAGGTGGTCCATCCAGGCGGTGCCCCCTGCACCTGGATAAGCCTATATACTATGGAGGTAGGCTGGTATCCATAGGTTTTTACGACTTTGCTGTCGGGTGTTATAGACTTTTCCTTGTCGTGGGCCGGCCAATAAAGGCAAGCCCTCCGGTCAGCAAGATCACAGCGTACCCTTCTGGAGCCACCAGTTAGGTCGTTGCTGATCACCTACCGATTACGGAACGCGAGAGGATGGCTAGTCCTCTCTCACCGGCGGCGGCACAAGTGCCCGTCGGCCCCTGCGTTAGCAGTGGGCCAACCCGCCCCTGGATCCCACAGGATCCTATGGTGGCCTCAGCCACTAACACCATCGCTCGTCCTGTCTCCTCTGAAAGCAGAGGAGTACGGAGAGCGATGTGTTCCCGCCACGTTGGGTATTCGCCGACGATCAATGCCAACCCCATGAAGGGGAAGCCATTGACCGCCGCCCAGGGTGTACCGGCCGCTCCGGTTCCATTCCCCCCGGACTGCAGCGGGATCGGAATCGGAACGACACTCGAGGAGGTTACCCAACACACACCCCAAGATTACTGTACCTACTGTTTTTTAGTGATACACAACAAAATGATACTGTATTATTTGTAAATAAAAGTATTTTTGGAGGAACTTTCTTTTATTAGGACTATTAGTATTCTAGTAATTACAATTATCGGCTACCGTACAAACTCTCAGTACTGTAATGACATTACTAATGAGGTGACATCACTGTCATATTGCTCCGAGTATTTAGTCATCTATAGTGATGTTACAGATACTTTAGTATTTAACTGTGTGATTTTTTAGCAAGTTTTTTGGAGTCTGGCTAGCTTTGTATCCGTTAATTGTGCCCGCCACAAAAGGATATAATTTACTAGTATATGAGAACTATCCATCAGGCAACCATTGTACCGATACCCAGGATCTTGAAGATATCTTAAGCGGCTTATATTAGGGACCGAATAGACGACCGCGAGGGAGCCATCTCGAACTTGGAGATGACCCTAGGTCAGCGGGGGTGGGAGGGGAATGCCTTATGGGCCCACCTTACACCCCGGCTTCTGAAGACCCAAGATGGCGCGTAGTTTGAATCCGACATAACCACTCCCGCTGGCAGGTGGAAGGGGGGAAGGGGGAATATACTGGGGATTTCCGCATGAAAAAAAAGGGCCCGTATAGACGAATACGGTACGTGAGAGTAGTGCGATGGTTCTGTATTTGAAGCTCTTACCAGTGGTAATTTGGACGTGTACCCGAAGTCGATGAACAACAAAATAAATATTTTTATACCGATTACACTTCATATTCATATTCTTTTAAATAAGTACCAACATGTTGGTACTTATTTAAAACTGTAATTTATGAAGGTTACAAATTAAAGAAAATGATAAATAAAAATAATAATTTCATAGCCTTATCAATTCAATTAACCCAATGGGATGTACTTTGGCCGATGTTCTATGTGCGTAATTGGGGGAGTTACGTAAAAATTGGAACCATTTCTACAAACCGCTTTTATAAAGACACTCAAAGTTGAAATAAGTTAACAACATCAATGCTTTCTGTTACTTACATATACTGAGATTGCATTGAGGTTAAAATAATTATTTTAAATATATATTACGTTAAATAAATAAGCTACCCAAAAAGCAGTTCAAAAACGTACTTTTTGTGCAAATAATCATAAATTCCTTTTTTATCTAGTCACGCGGCCGCGCCGGCCAATTTCAACTAACTTCACGTTAGAGTTGACAAAGTTGTTTCGACTGCCATTAATAAAATTATTTCAAAGCATGGTTTTTTTAAAATGAAGTTAGTTCTAGGTACAACACTGTCCAACGTAAAACAGGTTCCCCTACGTACAGTAAAGCCTATATTACAGTTCCTTGCCTTTGAAATAATGTGTCTGTCTGATTATTTCATAGGAACTACAATACTGAATACTGTGTCAAGCTTTCAACAGACGGGCAAATTTTCTTAACGACAGTGTAGAAATGCATGGTTCTTGGTTATTCACATAACTTTCTTCGCGAGCACGGTAACAAAGTTGCCGATCTCTTACCAAGTTACCAAATTCACATAGTATTTCTGGCACGCACCGATTCTATTGTTTCAATTTGTATCTACGTTCTGAATATATTATTATTATAGAGCATCAAAATCGTACTCGAACTTCGCATAGGATGGATCATATAACGTTTGATTGAGATTACTATACGATACGGCACGAATATCGGGGTATGCACGGAATGGAGGTTCAAACTATGTTGGCCAATTCTACAAAACCCTCGATTCTATAACTGTTGGCTATGTAAGTTTAGTGATACGTTCTTATACGGGTTGCTAGATGCATCTTGTATTAGAAGTCTAATAAAGTTAAAGAAATAGCAGGCACAAAAGTTCACTTTTGAAAAAATACGACGCCCTTTTGTCGGAACACGAAAATTCGAAGTATAAAACGTATGTATACTAAACACGTAAAATAGTTTATACCAAAAACCATACGGAGATGTGGTGCCGAATCAGGTATTGTTTGCCCACAAAAAGTTTGAGTATCTATTTTACTAACTAACTACCCGGATATTGTCACATCTCTCAAGAGACAAATAGTGAAAGCGAATACCGTGGGAACTCAAAAAGTGTACAAAATGCTGTATTGTGGTGTGTTTACAACATCGTCTGTGAGTGGCCGAGTGCGTATCAAACAATGAATGTTCTCCCCAAGTGTCACTCGTCGCTGTCTTGAATAGAGGCCATTAGGCCCGCCACAGTCGAGCATCGCACTAGCTTCCATAACACACTAGTAAGTACACAGGGGAAATCCTGCGGAAAATACCTCCTTCAGAGCTGTATGGGGATTTACATTAACGTTATCGTGGTTGGAGAACATTAAGTAGTGAACTCACTAAGTGAGATATTTTGGCACACTTTTGTTCCTATTTATTTGGAAAATAATCTATGTTAATGCGGTCGTTACTAGTTAGTAGTGTAAAAGGAAATATATAGATACTTGTCGTCAGGGAATTCCAATTGCGCTTTGCTCTTCCCCGTCACTCACTAGTTGCATAGGTAGAAATAATAAATAACTGAACAATTAATACAGATTGTAATATTCTAAATTCAACGAAATGGGGGACAGTTTTCAACAAATGTTGTTCGTTTGAAGTCTTGAAAATAAATGCTTGAATATGCAGGCAATCCCCTTCTCGACTTGCACGCAATTCCTGCCCTTTGACTATATATTATACTAAATGATGCCCGCGGCTACGCTGGCGCGAAGGTCGGTTATCGTTTTTTGGTCATATCTCCGGTTCTGTTTATCCAATTGCAATCAAACATACGGCAGATTTAAAGTCTGAATAAGAACTTTCTACTAGAAAAAAACCGCATCAATATCCGTTCGGAAGTTTTTGCGTCCATCGCGAACAAACAGATAAACAGAGAATTCCAAAAAACAAAAAAAGTGTCTAAAAAAATCACTCAATTAACATAACTCAAGCTTTTTTTTAAATATCTTCAATGTACAGATAAAACTAACTTATAATAGTATAGATAATTCCCATACTTATGACTGTCCTGATAAATTGAAATAAAACTATTTTTAACGGATTGTATTTATCTAATCAAAGAAAGAAAATCGATTCCTACCTAGGACGGTCCGCGAAGCTATTGAAATTAAAAAGCATCCTAATTTTGATAGAGAAGATGATTGGAATGTACCACCAGCTTGGGATCTAGTCATACACTTAATTAATTCCAAGAAAAATCAAAATACAATAAAACTTCATGACACTGTGAGCTCATTCTGCGTAAATAGTAACACCAACAATTCAGCATAGTTCGGGTACTTTGAGATAACTTACACTTCAAAGTACAAGGCAACAGCCATCTTTAGTCTGCCCGTGACCATGGCTGCTGAAAAGCAACCGAAACGTCGGATTCAATGTAAATTATAAAATAACATCAAATAAATCGCGATAGAACCCGTTAAAAAATTGTTTTATTTCAATGTGTGACGTGACATTCGCGTAAACTTCCGACATTATCATGTCCTGATATATTTATTCAATGTTCATGCAAGTTCATGTTAATATAATATAATTGTATGTGTTATATGCACATTTTTTTACAACACGACGACACCGCTAAAAATATCTAGACCCTCCACAAAATGGCTGCTGCATTACGCCTTTGTCTCAAAGCGGTGTAAACTGATGCCTGAAGAATTGCTTTGCAGCTCGTTGCAAATGAGCGGCTCTTTGTTCTATCCTTAGCACCGCTCAATAGCTGTAAATATTTATTATGTCTTATCACGCTGTAAATATGTATTAGCGAAGTGTTTGAAATGCAAACTTCAGATATAGTGCTTTTATGTTCTCTCCTTATTTATTTACCAGAATTGATGGTAGTAGTATATTTATTACTTCTGTTACCCTACATAGTACACATTATGTAGGAGGTAAATAATAACTTATCCCCCCCCGCCCCGTGATTATAGCGGATTCGAACCGACAAGGGACAAGTCGGAGACACCATGGTTCCCAAACCCGAGGGGGCCATCTCGAAACCGGCGATGGCCCTGGGTCAGTCGGGGTGCGAGGGAAATGCCTTTTGGGCCATCTTACACCCCAACGTCTAAAGACCTGAGACGTCGTGCGGTTTTAGTTGATTCGAGCCCGATATAACCTCCCCGGCTGGCCGGCGGGGGAGGTAAAAAAGGCCTGCGCTCATGGAGGACGGACGTCGTTCAGCGACCAGCGAGTCTCTCCCGGACCCGTTCCGCCGCCTCCATCTCGAGCATTACTACCTAATCAAAACAATACAGCTGCAGCAAGATGAACTAGTAAGAAAAGGCCAATAATTTGGAGCTAAAGGGAGAGAATAGGCATAATAAATGGGCCAAATGACTTGACCAATTTGGATACATTTGCAGAAGAGATGCAATTGGTCGGTAATGCAATTTTTATAGTCAACGCAGACCGCTCAACAGAAAGTTGTCTTGTTAAAATAATAAAATAAAATAGAATATTTTGTGATGCGATATGTACACATACATCGATTAGCTAAGTGGTTATTATTCTAACAAAATTAGTGAGTTTTATCCTAATGACTTATTAAACTGGGTTCATATCTCATTTTTTGTTGGTCGCAAACAAAATCCTAAACTCTGCGGACGTGCACCCTGATGTGCATTTAAATAAGCTATAAGAAGTACTTAGGTATGCAAATCGAAGAGAGCAATAAAATTAGAAAACTATCTTAATAATTAATTTGCGTAATATTATGTCAGAAGCTATAGTTGTACAAGAATCTTTTTACAACTGGCAAAGTAAATAATCACACTATACAACAAACGCAAATTAATGAAATTAATAATCAAAATAACCGCGCTAATCGCAGCAGAGGGTGATTTGTGGTTAAAATCTACAATAATTCATAAAATTTAATGCTAAACCACTTCGGTTTTTCAGTAGGTAGGGATATATATCTACTATACTTCTAATATTATGAATGTTATAGTTAATATTTATTTTTCATCTCTCCTGTTCGGAAAGTTTAATTTTCATGGGTAGATAGCCGGGTGGAAAGTAGCTTATTTCATCCCTAGGGTGGAAACTATAATTTTTTTTTTAATTTTAGGGTTTGCCATGGAGTCCATTATAGTTAAGTTACGTCATAATCCCTTGATATCATGGCGTTTTTTTACATGGCCGCCTAGATACTCAATTACAATGTGACCAATAGATTTGATTTTCAAAACTTTTCTAATGTTGGCAGTATGTACGTGAATATAACTTTTTCTTCAGAATTAAAAAAAAAACAATTTAAGATTGCTAAATCATTAGCGGGAAACCAAGATTGAATATAAATAAGTACCTTGTGTTAATTGTGGTTAAAAATGATTCCGGAAAGTTATTCCAGTGACATGGATATTAATTTAACTCCCGATGAAATTGATTGATGATTGATTGTTAACATGTTACGTGTATGTAATGGTGACCCTCTTTCCTGAGACTTTAGCTTCAGCTTACCATCAGGCGAGGTGAAGTCAAATTGACGTGTCCTAAATATATATATATAAAAAAAAAAGAACAGACAAAAGCTGTTGTTAATAATCTATTTCCAATTTTACTTAAAAAACTTTGTAATTTCAACTGATTATCAATATACGGTCTGTTTGATTAAATGTGTGTGTAGTATTTTAATTTCCTCACATAGTCGAAATGAAAAGTAGAGTGCTTACCTCGGGTGAATGTCACCATTTCACCATCGAACTATTGGCATCGAGAAGTATCTCCGGTGAAATGGCTGACTTTCTACCCTTGTGTAACAATCTACTATTCCGTATCATTGGGAGTCCTAATGTCACTAACACCTTAACACCAACCTCTACAGTTGCGTAGAGACGTAGCCTCTCTGGGTGTATTTTACCGCCCTTACCATGATCAGTGTTCTGATGAGCTCTTTAAGCTTATCCCACCGTCTCCCTTCCTATCCAGAACCACAGGTGCAGGACTGCAGTGTCACTCACACACGGTAGAATCAATACCGTCTCGAACCAAGCGGTTCGGGACTTCCTTTCTTTGTCGCACGATAAAATACTGAAAATCTACATGCACATGTGTTTCCTTCTTCTTACAATCCCAGGTTCTTTAACCGGGGCGTGGTAAAACTGATAAAGCATCTGTCTAGGCCGTCAAGTTAGAGATCACCATTTGAGAATCGATAGCATCTGGAATGGTGGCACATAATATATCTTCTGGACTTCACCCTAGCTTCTTACCATCCAGCGGGGTTAAGTCAATTGCAGGGCTAAATATAAAAAAACCCTGATAAATCTTAATAAGGATATAGGATACTTAGTACCTTTGAAGAAAAATCAAGTAAGTTCAAGTGAATTAAGTCACGGTTTCTACTAAAAATTACTTAAAAATATTTTACTGCCACCGTCCTGCACTCCATGCATTATATCATTTATAATACTGAAGGAATTGAACCACTTTAATTTATCACTGTCATACGACTAGTTCTTAGGTCTTATGACGATGATGCTTCTCCCTCTATTAGGAAATAGAGGTATCCTGGCATACCTCTATTACATGGGAGGGCTATGGGCTATGGAGACTATTGCCAGGGGAGGCATACCTCTATTTCCTACAAGAACGATGGTTCACGGTGGTAATATTTAGCTTAGATTAGTTTCACAAATTGATATCTTAGTATTTATTGATATTAATATCAGTAGTAGGCATAGATAAACAAAGTCCGTAATGAGTGTTGATTCTTGACACATTTTTGCACCACTTCAAAATAACCAAATAATAAACCAAAACATTATGACCGTGAAATTACTTAACATATTTCATATATTTGGCGCCATATTGGTGACGCTCTTACTGAACCCCCTTTTCGAATCGCTGCTGTTTTGAATTCTCTTATGCAAAGTTTCAAAATTATATTATATATATCTACTTTTCATTGAGCTTTTATTTAAAATAAAGGAAAATAGGTTGCTCCTAACCTAAAACTAACCTTTCAAAAACTTCTAAAATCCCAAACACTTAACACGTGGGTACTCTAACAAACACGACTGTTTAGGGAGCTCTATCGAAAATGTTCTTACCTTTGGTATCGCCTTCAGCGTGTTGCTGACGGAAAAACTTTAACGTGGACATGAATACGCTTTTAGAGGCCAATAGCTGTTCGGATGCATCCGCCCGCTGTGGCCGGAATAACTGGAGAACGACGATTTACTTTTAAGCTGAGATCTCGAAGTTGCAGTAAGCAACGTGGACTAAATATCGATGACGTTGTAGAACTGATGAATGGAGCGTGGATATTTATTCAGGCGGTTACCCATTTTGTATGTTTTTTAATTTATGTAACTATCACCCGTATCAAAAATGAGTTTTGTCTGTATGTACACTTAACGAGGGGGACATGAAGTAGGCTAGGATGACGTAACAGTCTGGAGCGCGCTATAAAGCCTAGCTCTCCTAACAGCTCGGGAGAATCAACGGCCCCAGTCGAAATCTTAAATAGATACAAATTATCTGTGATGCGTCGTCGTTCATATAAGGGTAGAATATGAAACCTCCTACACCCTACAATGTAGTTCAAGGTGATATACCTTTACGTGTTTTATATTGCAGGAAACGCAGAAACCGCTCAATCCGCTGAATACGCTCAATCCTATCAATGTATACGTTATATACTGGGTTGCATATTTGTGAGGCAGATTCCAAATGACTGCGTACAAACGCGCAGTATACAATTTTGAAGGATTTTACATTTTTGAAATCTATCGAGAACCTTAGTATGAAGCCAAGTGCTCTAGAAGCCTTCTTAACCATGTTATCAATATGTGCGTGAAAGAGTAATTTAGAGTCAAAAGTTACACCCAGCTCCCTAACAACACTTACTCTTGTTAAAATAAAATATATATATAATATAAAATTATTTTATTTTGATATACTCACTGTCACTGTTACAGTAAATACAAATCTAACGACACCTGTCGAACTAAAATCCATCGCGCCGTTCAGGCCGCAGCGCGTACCAAACATGCATATTCACCAAAAATATAACCCGCTTTCTGGCGCATTCGGGTAAAAACACGCTTTCATAGTGAATTGAACTAAAATTAGAAATTATTTTTAATTACGAATATTAGGACATCACATCATAAATAAGTGTAATAAAATGTTACTTCAGAGCTGCAGAGTAAGTATTATAATTGTGGTTGATCAATTAAATGAAAAAAGAAATATACCCTTACATAAAGAAAATAAACATTTATAATTTTCAACAATAATATAAATTGCATTTAATTTAATAGCTGCACGATGCAAAGGATATATTATATTACGTGTAATTCAGAGGCAGCGGAGGTTGGCGTGACCGTAGATAACACGCCGGAAGTAGAGGGAGGTGTCGCTTGCGGACGGATGTGAAGCGATCTACTGCGTTATCGCCAGAATTTCCGTGAACACGGCTATCCGAATAGGGTTATTGTCGGAATGTGTTATAAATATTTGTATAATTATCATTATTGATTGTATGGTCGATATTATTCATTACTCCAAATATTGAACAACGAATATATCACGTTTTGGGTTTACCCCTTATTGTTTGACGTGTAATATAGTCAAATTAATAAAGGTAAGCCACATAAAATTATAAGCTGGTGAAACTTTTGGGTTGTAAATCAGAAGGGGAAAATGAAATCACTATGAAAAGTGGAATCTGGGCATTTATGCACCCTGCCTCCAACTGATTAGAATAAGATCACAAGTACCTCAACTAATAACAGTTCGTTTACGTGTCCCTCACGCGTAAAAACAGAGTAACACAAACTGTAGGCACGAACATTATTTGGCAGCGGAGACGCGTCTAGAACGCCATTGGAACTGAATCACCATAAAAAATTCAACGTCCTAACTCATGTGACTTGCGACCTTCACAAACTGAAATACAAAAATTGTAAGTTAAATAAAAGCTTGCATAAATGCAAACATTTACAGTTATTACGTTACGATATTCATTTTAAATAATACCCAGAAAATTAAACTAAACATAAATATACACCTGTATTTATATTAATCTCATCGGCTAAATGCCGGGAGGTAACAATTGTATCAGTGAATTATTGCACCGGTGCAGTGTGCAGTCGTGCGTGCTAGCAAATTGGTGGGTCAGAGCCTCTCGCGAAACAGAGAGCTACGCTACGAGAACCCACATTAGAAATATTTTTTGCATGTTTTACATTTATAATAGTATGTTTTAGTTGTCGTTGAACATAAGAGAAAAAATTAAAAGTTTGACAAAGTAAATTGAGGTTTCTATAGTGGTTAATAGATCTATAGTGGCTATAAATGGATTACAGTTATTTTCAACATGTACCCTCTAGAAGTGGTAATCTGCACAGCGCTATTTAGACCCAAAGTAAACATAGCTTAACTAGATTGCAGGACTTTCAAAGCCTACGTAAGAGTCTCGTCTATATAAATCAACAGCATATACCAGCTTGGGCTCAGATGATCTCGATGGGCCCCAAATACCCCGTACGTGTGTCAGGTTTCCCAGGAATCTGGTCAGCCTGTGTGTGTGCTGGTAGAATAGAATCGAGAAATAAACTAGCCATGCTGTACTAAATAACTATTACTATAACTATTCTAATGAAATTGCCGCTACGATATGGTTCATTCTCGGTTGGAGCTCTTCGCTTATGGAACAACCTATCTCACCAAATACGCAATAGTTCCTCTCTCGGCGTCTGCGGGAGTAGAATAAAAAAGCATTTTTTGTCAATGACATAACTATTATTCCAATACGTACGCTTATTTATACGCTTCATTTTATAACTAGGTATTTACGTTTGATATCTATTTATTTATTCATGATTATAATTGTGTTTTAAGATACAGATTTTTGTATGTATACTTATATACTGAAAAGTAAACTCTGTAGTTGATAAGCTACAAATGATTAACTAAGGGCACTTAGTTTATCATTTGTAGCACTAAAAGCACTTTAGGGTATTTAGAACAGAATACGTTGTACTGATATATCTCTTGTAGAGTGAATTCTACGCGGAGCCAGATGAGGAGCAAAATTTAATGTGTTAATTGCAAAGTTTAGCAAGATGTCACTAAAATACACATGGAAAGAATTATTCAGTTAAATAACAATGAATAATATGAATTATAATGATTAATAAATTTTTTTTAATAATATTTTTAATTAATTCTTGTAATTAAAGTGTAGTACCTAATTGAATAATTGAAAATTCAGGAAAGACAATTAATTGATTGAATACTTTTCTATAGTAAAAATAAATTATTTGACTGAACTTATTACATAAGATACCATGAAACTTAAATCTACAATGGTAATAATAAAGGTTATTAAGTTTAGGAAAGAAATTTCATTAATCTTCAACAGCAGGAACGTAACAATATTAAACTTTATTTAGCAGTAAGATTAAAGGTGTTTGTTTATATTATGTAAAGGTTTTAACAATCAGCTCTAAATAAATTCGTAGCTCGGTCCCCCGCACGTTACGGCAGCCTCGCTCCTGCATTTTCGCACTGGAATATTGAGGTTCATTAAAATTTACCTCTGCTTAATATTCAGTTCTGTTTCAAATTTATATTCATTATGTAGCTGCTGTTCTAATTACAGATGAATGCGGTTACCTGTAAACGTAATGACTTTTCGAACCTGCTGAAATACCATTATAGATTAGTTAATGAGAGTTTTTATATATTTATTTATCAAAATATTACTAGCTATTGCCCACAACTCCGCTGTGCCGTAAGGCATTCATCCCCCCAGGCTTTGATGTGGAAGCTTCGGATGCAACGCAACGCAAAGCTAAGATGATGATGATTTTACCTCCCTTCCTATCCATTATAGTGTTCTCCTTCTTTAAACCCCCCTTCCTTCATGTAAGTGGCAACGCGCATGTCTTTGGTGTAGTTTGTGTATATAGACCATGGTAACAGCCTACCACCAGGTGGTACACTTGTTTGGTACCTTAGTAGTATAAAAAGGTACTTACCTAGTTTCGTAGATCTTATTCGAGCAATTATTTCGCTATCCACTGCAACTATTTAGGTTTAGGCAATTTAATATTTAATATTTGAACGATAGCTTTAATTAAATGACTGTGCAATTGCAGTGAAAAATAGCGTAACAGTGAACCATGGTGATGTTACAAGCGCCGAGTTCAGTGATAGTGAACTGACCGGAAGTGCTCTCGCGGATAACGGACTGGAACGTGTCCGGATCCGCTCGGCGCGCTGCATCGCAAGCTTCCGTTTCCGCCGCCACTACCAGTTTGTTTAATAAGCTCCAATAATGACCACCAATTATTATGTTTTCTGACTATGAATATTTAGTTTACGAGTTTTACCAATTGTACCATTGTACCAATGGCGCAAGGAGGCGCTGGAGCGGGGCCATAGGCAGGAGCGCCGAGAAATCAGGGCTCAGCAGTCCCAGCTCCGCCGGGAACTTATGGAAACATGGAGGGTGCGTCTTGAGCAACTAAGGTGGGGGGAATCCACCATTTGGCGGTGAGGCCGATCATGAAGGAGTGGTTGGAGAGGCACCACGGTGACCTCTCCTACCGGATTTGCCAGATATTTACCGAACACGGGTGCTTCGGTAAGTATCTATGGCGCATCCACCGGGAGACAACGTCGCAGTGCCAGCACTGCGAGGATCCTGGCGAAGACACGGCGCTCCACACGTTGGTGGAGTGCCCTGCGTGGGTGAGTCAACGCCGGGATCTCGTTGCGGTCCTGGGCGTGGACGTTCTCTCCACGCCCAGGACGCTGACTCGTCTACACCCGGGACTACCGACCTCCATGATCGGGGCCTGAGGACGGCAGTTGGCCGACTCGCCGTCCTTACAGAAGCAGGCCGTAGCGGAGGCGTGTCGTGTGTGTCCTACACACGCCTGCCAACTCACCGACGCGGGATAAAACCCGACCCCAGTGGCCGCGGTGACCGCCAAAGTCTTTCTTTCGAGGGCTTACCCGGGGTGCTCGGCAATGGACACTTGGGGAGGATACCGTGTGGTTTTAGTCGGTCCGATTCCGACACGCCCACCCCATCGTCGGCACCGATGGGGTGAAGCCCGTGGGGGTTTCCACACGTATAAACATAAATAAAAAAGAGCGCTCGACTGCTAATCAGGTCGCGAGGTCGATTCCCGCTCAGTGCACATATTTGTATGCATGAATTTATGTATATTTGCATTGGTGCGTCTATATATAATATGTACATACATATACATACATACATATACTTACGCCTTTTTCCCTCCGGGGTAGGCAGAGACAATAGCCCGCCATCTGTTTCTGTCCTTACATGCTTCACGAGCTTCCTTAACTGTCATTAAATCTTTCATGTACATAATAAAAAAAGTATTTAAGTATGTTTATTCTCATTTTGGAACCATTTATACAAGCCGGTTAAGCTATGCTTACTTTGGGTATATATGTATAGCGCTGTGTAGAATATCCTAGAATATTTACTTAGTGTCACGTTTCAACAAAAACAGTATGATTCTAAAACCTACGTAACAAAAGCTATCATAGAAAAGTTGTTTAAATAATCGCCGGCTCCATTTTAGCTGATTGCTGCGCTGCAGAGGGTTTGCGACCTGCCTTTTATGTTGCGCTCTCTTTGTGTTGACGCCTGTCGCTGTGAATTATACTTAGCTACGATATTCATATAGCGATAAGCATAGTATACCGTCAGATTTATACGGAGACAATATTTATTTTACATGTATAGAGGTACTGAGACCCTGAACTAAGACTTTGTGTGTTAATCAGGTCTGTACCTACTTCTTGTACCTTCGAGTTTAGAAATTAATGAAGTGATTAGGCTGACCTTTTGAAACTATATCTGTCTACCAGGCACTAATATATATTTAATCGTGTTTTATACGTTTTTATAACTGTTTTTTATTGTCCTGACACATGTTGATCTGATTATTATTTCTCCAAGCTCAGTCGCTCTTGTAAAAGCCAAAATAAATCAAATCATAATTAACATTGATTTCAAAATTAAGAAACCCCCGATGGAAATTTATTAAAAACTAATTAAGTACCATTTCGATCATATCGGCTTTCGAACAAAAAATCTACATCTAAATCGGTTCATCCGTTCGGGAACTACGATGCCACCGGCTGACACACACCTGCAAGCAGGCACACAGCGTAGGCTTTCCTCTCGAGGTTGAGGGTCAGATGGCAGTCGCTCCTGTAAAAGCCAAAACAAATCAAAAAATAATGAATAACATTGATTTACAATAAAACAGTTGAACATTGATTTACAATAAAACAGTTGAACAATAAAAAAAATGAACAATAAAACAGTTCTGACACAGATTTATTTAAAAGTAAAAATCATCTCGATCATATGGGCTTTCGAACAAAAACTCCACATCAAAATCGGTTTATCCGTTAGGGAGCTACGATGCCACCGACAGACACACACACACAGACACGTCAAACTTATAATACCCGAGATTGACTCTCGAATGAAGAAGAGCGTCTAGAAACTTTCAGCATAAAAATTCTATGTGGGTGCAAAAGTGTCAAACAAATTGCAGAATCGATCGGTTCTTGAGTGGCCATTAGTAAAGCTGGTGGAGCACCCTCGTGGTCTCACGCGCCAAGCCTACTTGATTTGAGAGCATTGTCTCTCCCCTCGACGTAGTCACTACATGTCACAATACACGTTTGTCTGAGCTATTAAATTCTGCTTAAAGTTACATTCTTGAAAATGTTTGCCGACAGATTTTTAGAAGGGTCTGCGTCATAATTTTCGCTTCGAAGGAGAATGTTTAACCTTTTCAACGGTGATGTATTGTTACATGTTACGATTTGAAATACGAATTCTGCACTGACATTTGCATTGCAAGAAAAAAAACGACTGGTTGCACTCGGGGAGTGCCGACAGAAGTGAAAACTTGACTATTAACGTTGTACATTTTTGATATTTTGGAATGGTTAGGGAATAATTTTGAACGAATTGCTTTAATTATCAGTATAAAAGTACTATCATTTATGTGGTAACATACAATATTCATTTATTGCGCTATCGTACATAAACATGACAATTTATACTACATTAAAAATTTAACACCTCAGAATTATTACAATTAATTTACATTAAAAAGTTTATCTCTCACAAAAATCAACTTCCATCCATAATCTCAACGACTTTTTCACCATCATTATTACCAGAACCATCATCGCCAATATATTTATAAAGTCATTCATTCATTTTCTTTCGCTATTTCTGCGTCAGATTTTTCATTAAATTATGCACTTTGTTTAATTTCCATTTTATTAATGGCACACAATAGAATAAATATTACAAAAAGTTATATGATGACAAAAAGTGTTTCTTCTTCGATCTGTTTTGACGAAGTCGACAACCACTCATTAGACGAGCGCGCCATCAAGGTTGTTAAGTATAGTGTGAAATTAGCGCTTCTATATTTGTTGTCTTACGTCACGGTCACGTGTTTACTGACACGAGTTTAACCTTTTTTTACCCATTACAAAAAAAGCGCACAACGGCGCTAAAGAAGTTTTCAGTTTAAAAATAATCCAGCAGTTTTAATATTTCAAGCTAAGATCGAAGTTCACAGATCACATTTAGACTACTTTGCTAAACAAGAAATCGTTTTGCATGAATCTTATTTGTTGACAGGTTCATAGAAAAATTTGGACTTTACTTCATTATAATGTTCGCATTTACATTTTCTCTTTATACAGGACTCGTCAAAATGACTTCACCCCGCTAAATCGTAAGAAACTGTAAGTGAAGACTAAGGGTCAATCCTTAATTGGGTTAATCGGGCCAGAAGAGCACCATTTTGAATCTTATCTACGTAAGCAAAAAGTTCATAGTCATTCGAAGGTCTAAGAAGGGGCAGAACAAGAACCTTCTACCAACTACTTCTAGTAACAAATTCCGGCTTCAGATGGCCGCTGCTCTTTCAGTGAGAACAAACCTTTAGGAACGCAGGCCGCCATTATAGATGCCAATAAAGGTCAATATGGCAGACACTTTTTGCTTCACTTGCTTAGTAAAGCCTTTGTGCAGTCTATGAATCTCGCCGTAGAATCTTCGGTTTTAGTCGGTTCAAGCCCGACATAACCGCCCCCGCTGGCACGCGGGGGGGTATCCGAAGGGATTTCCGCACGATAAAAAAAAAAAAAAAAAAAAAAAAAAAAAGGTACATCGATATGGGCGGAGGCCCTGAGGACCAGAACTGTGCAGATGCTGCGCGCTCCGCAGCGAGTTCTGGCCATCAGGGTCATCCGAGGGTACCGCACGATCTCCTTCGAGGCGGCGAGTCTCCTTGCCAGAACTCCGCCATGGGACCTGGAAGCGAGAGCCCTTTCACAACTGTACCAGTGGCGAAAGGAGGCGCGGGAGCAGGGATGGAACCCCGAGCCTCGAGAAATCGAGGCCGTGCAGTCCCAGCTCCGCCAGGCCATCGTGGTGGAGTGGAAGGAACGACTTGGGCAACCAAGCGCAGGGCATGCCGCAATAGCGGCGGTAAGGCCCATCATGGAGGATTGGCTGGAGAGGCGACACGGAAGCCTCTCCTACCGACTGACGCAGGTGATCTCCGGGAAGGGGTGCTTCGGGGACCACCTGCATCGGATCAGGAAGGAGCCAACGCCTGAGTGTCATCACTGCGACGCGAGCGAGGACTCACGGCTGCACACGCTGGCGGACTGCCCGGCGTGGGAGGCGCCGAGGCGTGACCTCGTGGCAGCCATCGGGGTGGGAGTCCTCTCGCTCGGCAGCATGATTGCGGCAATGGTGCGGAGCGCGAGCGCGTGGGCCGCCGCCGCCTCCTTCTGCGAGCATGTAATGCTCGCAGAAGGAGGCGGCGGAGCGCGCCCGGGAGAGACTTAGAACTCTCCCGGTCCGCCGAGCCTGCAACTTGCTCGCCGCGCGTCGCAGGCAACTCAGGCGCCGGAGGTCGCTTAACGACCTCCGTCCTCCATGAGCGCAGGCCTGGGGGTGGCGGGTGAGGCCACCTGTCACCCCAGCAGAAGCAGGCCGGGACGGTGGGGCGACTAGCGCCCCTCCCCCAAACCGGGGCAAGACGGGGACACCGTGGTTCCCATACCCGAGGGGGCCCATCTCGAAACCGGAGATGGCCCAGGGTCAGTCGGGGTGCGAGGGATATGCTCTATGGGCAACCTTACACCCCGGCGTCTGTAGACCCGAGACGGCGTGCGGTTTTAGTCGGTTCAAGCCCGACATAACCGCCCCCGCTGGCACGCGGGGGGGTATCCGAAGGGATTTCCGCACGATAAAAAAAAAAAAAAAAGGTACATCGATCGATGTCTGACATGATTACAAATTAAGTATTGTTAACAAGTTTATAGTTCCTTCATATAGTTTGATTGTATTCTCGACATAGTACTCTAACAGATCGAATGTCGATCCAGCCAACAAAAACGTTGTTCGAAAGGTTTTTCTTGTGATGTAACGAACTCTAATCATTTCCTAATCAGCAAGATGAAATCTCTTGGGGACTTTCATCAAATTTGCTTTGTTAGGAACATGGGAGTGCTTTGCTCTTAAATTAAGAGTTAAATTTTTAGGCAACGTGCATGCTAATGAAATATTTTTCTTTCATAGTGGCGTCCGTAACGGACTGCCGAGCCGAGGTCTCGAGTTCGATCCCCAGTCGCCCAGGACACACAACTCTGACTTTTCGTAGTTATGTGTGTATTAAAAAATGTTAATTATCGCTCGCTTAGTAATGTGCCCGGTAGATGGCAATAGGATCGCCCCCTATTACATTGGGACCTAAAAATGACTGGCGAATCGTGGGTGTGTGTGATACACCTCTGCCTACCCCTTCGGGGATACAGGCGTGAAGTTATGTTATGTTAATTTAAAAAAAGTTTTTTAAATAAGTATTCTACATACAAACTGGGACGTATTCATATCAAATATACAAAATATTAAAACTGTGAATACTGTTATACAAGCACTTGCACACAGTAGAAAAAATTGTCGAGATGTTGAGTACGCCATTTTCATTCTAGGGGATTTTCTGCCATTCAGCATTTCTGCGATTCATAACTTATGCACATAAATTACTATATAAGCGTACTTAACCGCGAAAATATGCAAAATTACATGTAATGTGCAGCGTGGCCACATATGGGGGGTTGTTAGGAAAAGTGGAAATTGTAATAAGAGCGCTTTAAAAGCACATATTGCTCAGTCACGAGGCCGTGGTAACGTAAGCGACGCGCTCTCCTGAACATTGTATGAATGTATTTAAATAACTCACCTTATTTCAACTCTGTATAACTAACTAAATTGGAGTGTAAACAAACATTTTTTAAATGACAAGCCCTGTTCATTTATTAACTTCCAAGAGTACTATCGATAGAACAACGTCTGCAGATCAGATCATTAGGACAGATAAGGCACGGTTCCTACAAAGTAAAAGGTTCCATGTATTAAAGCAGGGTAGCAAAAGAATTTACTTTGGTTAATGGAACAGTACAGAACAGACGCAAACGTTCTATCAATGGAATGCAATAGAATACAAATACAAAAATCTTTTGGTACTTCATTTGGTTATTTGTATTATATTGGTAAGCAATGGTGGCAATTGCTATATTTGCTGTAGTTATTAATGAATTTGCCCATTTGATACATTACAACGAATAGAAAAAAAATCAAATAAGTGGTTTTCTACCATCGCAAGGTCTATTGCCGAAAGAAAGGCAAAGGGTCCACTAGCATCTAGTACGTCTTGGTCACCATTACTGTTACAGTTTATATTTCAAAAGACGCCAGGTTTTTTGAAATCTAAGTTAACCCTCCTCTTTCTTCTCGTGAAACGCACGTTAGACACATGGGCTGAATGTAGTCGGCCTAATCATGCTAGGAGAAGCGATATTTTGTCTTTGGACCGTGTGCTGAAGATATTGTCAATATCGTACAATCAAGCATCTATTTTACAGATCAACAACGTATCCACTAATGACGTTTGCCATTTCGTAGATAATTATTTGCCCATTTTCGTATTTCATTATTTTGTTGTGCATTGAAAACCCGGCAAGCTTTGTGTTTTTACTTTTTCTTTTGCATATTTGATTAATAGATAAAAGAATCAATAATAAGCTATCCCTTTGTACATACTATTTCCGATATACGATGTTCCATTCAAGTGGATAATAATGATAGATACATAAATAAATCATTGTAGCTTCATCACTGTCTATACGTGCTATTGTATGTATATGACAAATAACCAAGTGAAGTGCCACTACAAAGCACACATATATCCAAATTCCAACATGACTCGGATTGTATAATTGCCACTCGATATTACAAGAATTGCAATATGAACGCTTCCGCCGAGTGAAATATTCGAGTACATTCTGTACACCACTTCTCTGTAGTGCTTTGGTATTCGTTATATATCCTGTGACAATGCAATCATATATTGTTTTAAACAATTGATGCTGCTAGTTCGAACGAAGCTCGTCCAATTTGTTTGTCATTCTAAAATGCTTTGAGCGCTGTCGACCAGCTTGCTATGCGGATAAAGTAGCGCGGTAAAATTAATAAAGCTTTGTATTTGAGAACAGCCGTGTTAAATGAATTCTTTAAATTATTTTCTTAAGAGAAATGAAGGATACATGAGTATTCGCATTTAAATTCAAAGCTGCCTGACTGGAGAAGTGCTCTTTAGAAATTCTCTGTAATACAATTATGCAGTTTTGTGTTCCTCCCACGTACCGTACAGCAGACTGTGTAAAGTCTCTTTGACCAAGAAAACGAGTCTTTTCGGTCATGCGACAGATTATTCTGTGATTTCATTGGTAGAAGCTGCTGAGGCGGCTGCTAGTGGGTACAATCTCGCAGGTAGAGTCAGCGATTAGCATGATCATTTTAAGCTTCTTTGATCGTTTCGCATTGATAGTGGCGTGGCGTGCACTTTTTATCATTTTGGTAGTATAAAAGTAATTACAAATAATTTTAACCATCAAAAGGATTTTGCAAAGCAGTAAGTGTTTCTTAGCGCTGTGTCATGAGTAGCTTTGCAAACGTCAAAGTAAAACTGAAGTGAAAAATTAGTCTTTTAAGAAACAGTTCCAGTTGTAAGCACTGTATGGACAGCTCTCTAAAATGCGGAAAATTGCAAGAGCATGTAGTATAAGAGCTTTACAAAGTGAATAAGAGAGGTCTAAGTGGGCACGGTAACCCTTGCGCAGCTGATAGGCGTCACAATAAAGTCGTACTATGGTTGTACTCGATGTATAAATATGTGCCAATAAAGGCAATTACGCGTGGTACTTTATTTATCTACTACCAACTGCCCGTAGTACGCGACCACTCGTTTTATTGTATTCACTATGTAGGTACAGCTGCAGTTGAATTTTTTTGTATAAAGCCCCATTTTTGCGTATTTTTCCATTGCATTCAATTTTATTTGATAGGATTCTGTATAAAATAAAACTCTGATACTTTAGAAAATGTAATTAGGTAATAGACTTGTAATAGACTTTCAAGTCAATTATCTAAATGTGCTGCATAAACGACCAATTATCTTTTGTTTCCGTATAATTGGAACTTTGCTTTTTTCACAGCTTCGAGGTGTTGCAGACATGAATATTTGACATTAATTTCAATTTAATATCTCCACGTGTTTCTGTTTGTCTGTCGAGAAAACTGTTATAATATTGACAGACAGACGGACGGACAACAAAGTGATGTTTAAAGGATTTAGTTTTTTCCTTTTGAAGTACGGAATCCTGGCGATTCTATATTTAAAACGTAACTCAATCTGAATGAAAAGAAAAGACGTTAATTTTTATTTTCTGACTCTTTTTTATAAACTGTACCAAGCGTTAAATCTAAATGTAAATAGTGACCTTTATAATCTGAATCCTTCGTCCACATTATGACAAATGAAATGGTTTTATTTCATTACCCTCTGTGTATACCTATACTTGACATCGTCGTGTATGTGTGTGTCTACAAGATTAATGATACAATATGAACATGAAAAATAACATCGGAGATGGCCCAGGGTCAGTCGGGGTGCGAGGGATATGCTCTATGGGCAACCTTACACCCCGGCGTCTGTAGACCCGAGACGGCGTGCGGTTTTAGTCGGTTCAAGCCCGACATAACCGCCCCCGCTGGCACGCGGGGGGGTATCCGAAGGGATTTCCGCACGATAAAAAAAAAAATAAAAAAAAAAGGTATAATGATGTTTTATGAGAACAAAATGGTTTATGATTATTTTAGAACTAGCCGTGCCCGCAACTTAGTGAACTGGATCTGAGCTTTAAATTTTTTGCGCTCAATCCAAATTCCTTTCTAAAATTAAAGAATTCTATGCTTGTAACATTACCTATCTACCAGCGAAAGTCCTATCAAAATTGGCCCAGGCGTTCCAGAGATTATCTAAGTCAAACATACAGAAAGACAGACAAACAACAATTTTTTTATTTTTATTTTCACTAGATGATGTGTATGCAATCAATAAAAATATTTTATTTTAATGTTATAGACAAATACTTCGATTTTATTTATTTGTAAAGATGTATAGACTAATCAGAATGATTTCATATTTATAGGAGGTAGATACTGGCGGGGTGTATAAGGCCAAACCAAGATCTTTGGGCTCAACAATTTAACCTGCTAGCTAGCCGGTATTCCTGTTGATTGATGGACGATGGTCTGGGGCAGGTTTACCTCTTAGGGGCGGAGGGTCAGACGGTTTTCGTTCAAATAAACCAAATCCTGGAGAGAAAGAAAGCACCAATTGCGGTAGTATCTAAAGCTTACACTTTGTGGCTCAAGACCGCTCCTACTCCGTGCGAATGACTTCCGTACCGTCAACTGCGGGAGGAAAGCCTGCGATAGAGCCACGTTCATCAATCAGCTGTTACCTTAATTAGCTTGGGACTAAGATACAAATCATTTTAATATAAGATCATTGACTGAACCTAATATTAAATTTTATAGAGGATTGTAAGTGGTTATACTAGAAACGTAATATCAAAAGAAAATAACCGAATAAAAAAAATACAAATAATGGAAAATACGAGCAGTGACAGCATCATATACAGCCTAGTAGTGCAGTGTTCAAGTATGTGAATTATTCAGACGATTGAATCGATTCATCCGGTGTGTTGTTTCCAAACAGCGCGGTTGGGCGCATCGCAGCGACGCCACGCATGGCCACCTTCCTGCAGCTTTGTCGCACTTCACATGATTTATTGTTAAAATTATGGCCATGTTGATGAGCAAATCGTTGGCGCGTGCTGAAGAAGAGTGAGAGACTGGCTGAGATCGTCTTTCTTCTGTTTTGAAAAGAAGAAGTGCATGTTTACAGTTTCCGCCATTTTACTGTAACAATATTTTTTATCCCTGAACGAAAGATCTGAATTCATTCTGATTAATTAAATTTCATTAATTTTTTGATGGTTTGGTTTTTTAATGCTCAAAACATTTCCAACAATCATTTAAAATGATTATGTAGGTACAACTAATTATAAATAAATGTAAAGAAAACTAAACCTAAAAGATAGAAAAATATTTACATACATGCATAGAATTCCTCCGCATCATCACCGGCTGGTAATGTTCTCAGAAGACAGGCAGCATTGCCTCGTTGAATGGCAATGCTAATTCTTTGTGCAAGATAAAGTCCAGCCTTCTGGTCACGTGTAGCGTCGATCAGCCGCTTTGCCAATTTTTTGTAGACAAAACGGGCACTTGGACCCCATGACCCCAACTTCTCTACCCCAAACGGCTCAAAAACATAATCCGCTACTAGGTTAGAGTATTTACGCCGTTTGATTTAATTTCATTAATTAATACCTGTCTTTTTTATTTTATTTTTCGTGCGGAAATCCCTTCAGATACCCCCCCGCCGTTTAGCGGGGGCGGTTATGTCGGGCTTAAACCGACTAAAACCGCACGCCGTCTCGGGTCTTAAGACGGTTGTTAGGTTACCCATAGAGCATATCCCTCGCACCCCGAGTGACCCTGGACCATCTCCGGTTTCGAGATGGCCCCCTTACTTGCTCTCCACTCTGCCATCTGCTAATCAGAGGGACACGTGGAAAGCTTCCGAACAGCCCTCAACAGGGCCGTCCTCGCCTCGGTCGGAGTTGGCCGTAGACGGCAGCGTCTCCCCCGCCCTAGGAGAGAGGCGCTGCTGTCTCCGTTGCCCAGGGTGCACCGCGTGGAGGTCCCCAACCAAGCACCCCTCATTAATTAATACCTAGTTTGACGACCTCTGTGGCGTAGCGGTAGAACGTTCGACTGCAAAGTGAGAGGTCGCGGGTTTGATTCCCGCTCATTAAAAATACGTATACATGACATTCCAGTTATTTTACTTTTATTATTGATGATATTTTTTGTAATAAGTTAGTTATTAAAAATTGACATTGACATTAACTTTCTACAATACTATATCATTTTTTTTTTGTTCTATGGCGATCCCAATAATTCCGCCAACAACTCAGTTTTTATGATTAATGATTTTGTGATTTATTTTTAAATATTTGACTTGTAGCATTTTTTTAATTATCAATTTTTGTATGCCTGTATGGGCAAAACATGTTGACAATATAATAAACATAAGATATTGTAATAACATCCGTTATGTAACACATCTTTATGTAAATAAATTAATCTTGAATCTAGGTTTTATTATTCTTTGTAAATGTGCAAAAGAGGCAGAGAGAGCATGCTGTTGTGGAGTGACAGCGCTTGGTTGCGGTCAAATTCTCAAGGACGTTGGCGGCTGTAATCACCTTAAAAAAGTACTAGCTTGCTGGTCAGAATAGCTTAGATCCCGAAGGTCTTCGTAGGGCTTCATACACCCATACATGTCTATTGTATTTTTTAAATAAAAACAATGCTGTAGAACTCAGTTATTAATTTTAACGAAGAGGTAACAAATATCGCTACGAGAAACAATAATTAAATTCTTCCATCTTGCAGCTCATATAAGAGAGATTAATCAAGAAATTGGATAATACCCGGTTGCTTCTGGACGTTGGCAATTACTTGGACGATCTATTATAGTTTCGTTTTTTTTTTAAATTGTTTTGTAGTAAAACTAGTTGTAGCTGTTTTGAGAATTATTATGATTGCACAATTAGTGGGAGAAATAATGTTTACAAATCAATTTTTTTAAAGAGCATATACAAAAGTATGCAAAAGCATATATAACTATAAAAAAATATTTAAAATATGGATTATTCCGAATTTGTCCCAGGAAGCTTTGGCCCATATTTTTCTGCTCACAAACTTTTCACCTGGAAACCACATAAGTTCTGTGAAGCCATGTCGACTGATTTGACCCCGTAAAATGTTCTATGGTCATCGACGTATAAGAGGCACTTAACATGTATCTCTCCCTGGTTATGTCTCGGTTATAAGAGCAACGTGAATAATTATATCAGTTTATTTAGCAGCTTTATCTAATACTTTAATAAACAGACCGAATGTAGAGAAATAGAGAAAACAAAATACATAACTTATTCATTTTTGCACAGCTAAACGCTGTGTTGTTCCCAAGAAAATACTTGCTGGAGCTATAACATGTGCCAAGAGCCCATAAAACTATGTTGAAGAATATGCAATATTTAGTAGTTAATAGCGACACTTCGCCTTCCGCCGATTTGTAAGTAGCGATAGTTAATTTACCAGGAATGCATAATAGCTGCGATTCTCACTGCGAGGCTGCAGTTGGCTCAAGAGGTTCATTTGAAATTCATAAAGTCGGCTCTGGATATATAGAGATACTAAATAGTGTATTTGAGCGTACTGCATTACGCTTAAGAGTTGGCTAATAGACTTTTTCTTTTATCTTACGCCTATATATTCCTAAAAGCAGAGATCTATGAACACTCACATTGAGCCAACGGTTGAAAGGCTAAACGGTGTAAGCAATATTGAAATTTAAAAGAAAATCGCGCTCCTGCGACGCGCGGCGAGCATGTTGCGGGCTCGGCGGGCCGGAGAGTTCTAAATCTCTCCCGGGCGCGCTCCGCCATATCCTTCGCGAGCATTACATGCTCGCAGAAGGAGCTGCTGCCGAGCGAGAGGACTCTCACCCCGATGGCTGCCAAGAGGTCACGCCTCGGCGCCTCCCCAGCCGGGCAGTCCGCCAGCGTGTGAAGCCTTGTGTCCTCGCTCACCCCGCAGTGATGACACTCAGGCGTTGGCTCCTTCCTGATCCGATGCAGGTGGTGCCCGAAGCTCCCCTTACCGGAGATCACCTGCGTCAGCCGGTACGAGAGGCTTCCGTGTCGTGTTTATCTCCTTCCTATCGTACTATCGTTTAGGATCTTTTTCCCTTTGAACTTTCGATTTCGCTTGCACCCTTGTGGCTTTCAACCGATATAATAGGGAGCAAGACTCATCAATCGGTTACTTTTCAGGTCTGCTACTGAGAATTTCACAACAAAATACCCAATTAAACCTTTTAAAGATCTGGCAATCAAACCAATAATCTCAGCTGCACTCGCTTCCGCAGTTTTTATAAACGTAATTTATTATAACCGAGTAGTTATACTTCGAAGAAAAAAAAAACTACGTGGAATCACTAGTGCGAAGGGATGGTAATATTTTGAAAAATATATGATTTAGCTGACCAAGCTTAAATATTGCAACAGCAATACAAAACACTATTAGAACTTTCCTTTTATTTATTTAAGCCATTGTCGCTTCATTTAAAATTGACTCAGTGTGTCAGTGTCCCATCTAGAGCGGCTTAGCGCGGATTCATCGCTAGCGACTGACGTAAATAAAGCGTTGGCAACAATATACACTTTTTCAAAATAATAGCCAACGATAAATAATAAACGTAGTCAGTAAAATTCTGTATATATTCAAGCAACGATTTTACATTCACGTTTAATATTCTGCACGTTAGTACACAAAAAGCTTTAATAGGCTATCGCGCTATGGTCAGCACAATTTACAGGTTAAAACTATCTTTCAAAGAACGTGGCTGTAATGGAACGTGGCTCTCAGTAACCAAGCGGAGCAATGGCTCACCGTTAGTGACTTCAGCTGGTTCTTACAAAATGGCTATAAAGGCAAAGATGTTGCATAAATATCTCGATGAAAGCAGTCTTTATTAAGTTACTAATTAAAAATAGCTTTTATACTTAACAGAGATCTTTAATGCGCCTTTCTATGTCCGAGTTTATAAACACGATAAGACTTCTGATAAGGGATTTATCGTAGTCTTTAGTTCAGTGATCTTTGAAATTTTGTGAACGCTTCGTCTCAGTAATGTTTGAATAGTCGAACACTTTTATAAAAAAAGAATCACTTGATTCAACCCACTTTTACAGTTCCCGCAGTGTTCCGTGCTCTATGGATAGCTAAGTATTACCGATGTCTGATCTTTCGCTGAACACTGTAATAGCTCCATTTTTCAGCATTTTCTTTTACCCTACCATTAGCGCTGATAGCAACGTTCGCTTCGAAAGCAAATAAAGATTCTGAATACCTTGAAACTTCGATCGGATTTAAAACCAATCATAAAAACGTAGTAGGCACTAATTCATATTGTTTACTCAGGATTAAATCTGTATCTTCGCTTTTTTAGGGTTCCGTTGCCAAATGGCAAAAAACGGAACCCTTATAGATTCGTCATGTCTGTCTGTCTGTCCGTCCGTATGTCACAGCCACTTTTTTCCGAAACTATAAGAAATATGCTGTTGAAATTTGGTAGGTAGATGTATTCTGTGAACCGCATTAAGATTTTCACACAAAAATAGAAAAAAAAACAATAATTATGGGGGCTCCCCATACTTAGAACTGAAACTCAAAAAAAATTTTTTCATCATACCTATACGTGTCTATCTATGGATAGGTCTTCAAAAATGATATTAAAGTTTCTAATTTCATTTTTTTCTAAACTGAATAGTTTGCGCGAGAGACCCTTCCAAAGTGGTAAAAAGTGTGTCCCCTCCCCTGTAACTTCTAAAATAAGAGAATGAGAAAACTAAAAAAAAATGTATGATGTACACTACCATGTAAACTTCCACCGAAAATTGGTTTGAACGAGATCTATTAAGCAGTTTTTTTTAAACGTCATAAATCGTAATCCGCAATTTACCTTTCATTTAATCAACTCAAATATAAAAATTTTACTTGCCGCTACGGAACCCTTCATGGGCGAGTCCGACTCGCACTTGGCCGGTTTTTTTAATAACAAATTTAGATTATACAAGAACAAATTTAACATATACCATTTAAAAAAGAAAATAATTGATGATTTACAGATATAAAAAAAAATGTATTAGAATAATTAGATTTTGTTTGTTTCCTTAAATATAGAAAGCTCTTACTGTTTATTCCATCTTTAAATATTTATAAGGAGCTCTCTAGAGAGAAATATTAATAGTACTTGTAGGCAGATATATTATTTTGAAGGCTTATGGTATGATACCTTCTTATTTATATTGTAAATTACAAACACGACATACGCAGATATGTGTTGTGAACAGAATCCGGCTGGCTTCTTCCAGAGCGACGGAGGTGACATTTTCATTTAAAATATTACCGCGCTTCACATGAGGAGCGGCGGAGGTGATCCGACATCACGGTGTATTTACATAAAACAGTCGTATTCAGCAAATTATGCGGGTATTCGAATGTTTTGATGACGGAATCTAGAATGAGCCGTATAAATCTCGCTTTGAGCACGGCCGGCATTCTTGGCAAGTTACCGAACAACAGTAATGAAGGTTTAGTCTGTTGAATTCCTGCATAATCCACTGGGATTCATTCAAGACTCGGCTTTGCTCTTTACCTATAATAGCCTAAGTTATACGTATCTTTGATAATTCGTAAGCAGTTAAGCAGTGATGAGGTTTATGCATTCAGCACCACTACCTTGCTGTCCGAGTTATGAGTTAGTTACGATTAAGATAATAAATAAAGAAATATTATAGAATTTATAACACAGCGCTATCGGGAACCAAATAAGCATGGCTTATAATGTGGGTTCTAAAATGCGGATGAACCTATTTAGATATATTTCATTTTCGTAAATACATATTGTACATAGAAACACCTAGAAATATACACATTTACACTGCATGGAAGTCGGACCCGCGACCTTTGACTTCCTCTACTACTGTGCCTCACTGCTCACAGGTCTACAGTTGAGTACATACCTTTAGATTGTTCAAACAATGGTAGATTCATAAAAATTAATTCACCAAACCATTTTGAAACTGAAACAATACATCCATAATTGCGCATTTCATTTAAGAGCATCTCAAATTTCCTAAGATGTTATTACAACATCTTTGTGAATTCAAGAAAACCGCTCGTAAATTTTAAGACTTTTTGTGGTAGCTATTACAATTTTCACTAACGACATCGCATTACAGTAGAGGTAGCTAAAAGCACATTTTAAAAGGGAGCGTGAATAATTCCGTGAAGACAGCGGGACACTGTAGGGATTACCGACTATGTAGTTAGAACACTTCGTACTTAATCATCCGCCTTGTCCGTGTGGAATAGGGAATCAGCGGTCGGACTAAAATCATAAAAGTGATCTTTATAGTAAATGAATACATTGTTATTAAACTTCAGTTAAACAAGAAGTAAAGGGGCCCCAAGACCTTCAGAGCAAAACCAACGTGACCTACAAACTGGGTACACCTACAGATTGATGGACGAGGGTCTGGCGCAGGCTTTCCTCTAGTAGTTATGGACCAGTTGGCAGTCACTCGTGACAGTCATGATAAGCCACATCAAGGAAAGAATACGAGAGCGGACCCCGGGCTCCAAGGTGTTAATTTTGGATGCAGGCGGGACTAACATTATGATGATAATGACGCATCGGCCGTCTATAGAACCAGAGTTTTGAAACTATGGTTACATGTAAATCATTTTAATTTGTGAGTTTAAATTTATGCAAATAAAATGATGGCAAGCGCACAATAATCGAGTATTAGTAAATGATATTTAAAAGAAAGATAAGTTACTTTTATACTGAGCAGCGTTCAGTTATTTTTGTTATATGCCATGACGTTTCTATATGAAGGTGTATATCTACAACTACGAATGCGACAGATAATATAGAGCGAATAATCTATCCAAAGCTTTCACCTCTACCTGCGCCAGAGCCTCGTTCATCAAATAGCAGGTGAGGTTAACTTAATCCCGAAGGTATTGGTGTAGCCAAACAGTTATTTGTATACAATATCATATTACATAATACAGGCAATGGTTAAACAATGTATTTAAGATGTGGAAATAGAGAGATGTTACTAAAATAGCGTCCTTCTACATGGGCTCGGTATTAGCTTCATTATTTAGCTTAACTTCTTGCAATGTTTAAACTCAATACGGACGGTATTTGGCTTTGAGCGCTTACAAAGGTATTACTGTTAGCCGTATTTTCACTGCAAATGTTTCTTGTATGTAGATCTAAACAAATGGAATGGAATGAAGTTATTTAATAGTTTATTCGTATACTAGCTAATATTCGGAGCTTCGCCCGCGTGGAAGTCTGTTCGCGTTCCCGCTTCCCATGGGAATCTTTTCCAACGACGAAAAGTACCCCTGTACGAAATTTCAGCCAGATCCGTTCAGTCGTTATTGTGTGAAAGAAAGAGTACCAAACCTAAAACCTTCCTCAGTAAATAGGGTATCATATCCAAAAATAACTTTTCAATTCAAACTAGTAAGATTAGAGCTTTCAACGAAACAATAAACAAATAAACAAACTCTTCAGCTTTATAATATTAGTATAGATTATAACTAGTTCTATTTTTTTTTCTAAATGTTTCTGTTTCTGCCTTTCATCTGTCGTTTCAATCACCTGGCCATTGTTTCTTTATTCAGGAACAGGTCTACACATCATTTACAATTGTATATTGATTAATTTGAAAAAAAAAGGTGAACGTTAAGAATAACAAAAGTAACTTAGAATAGCCGAATACAAAGGGCGAGGGAATTGCCTTATTGAGCCAATATGTTGTAAATGTGGGGATTTCCGCAATAAAAACAAAAAATGGCACAGCATAGGCGGAGACAAATCTAAAAAATCAAATTTAATGAAAATTGATGCACCCGTTCTCGAGTTATAAAGGGTATCACTAACCCGACTTTGTTTTATGTATATCCTACTTACTAATATTATAAACGCGTCAGTTTGTAAATATGAATGTTTATTAGTCTTTCACGCAAAAATGGCTAAATGGATTTTGCTGAAATTCAGTATAGGGATAGATTATAGTCTGGAATAACACATAGGCTACCTTTTGTCCATGGATGGTTTCCCTGAGAACGGAAATAGAATGCAATATCTAGTTTATTTAAAACTAACGAATTTACACATTTCAGAAAATATATAGGTAAGTTAAGTCTCTAGTCTAGTCTCAGATGCATTAGTTATTTAAAATTTAAATAACTAATGCATTTGAGACTTCAGTTTGGTTTTGGAATAAATTTCCTAAAACAAAATAACTTGAAATGATTATGTACAACTAATTATAAATAAATGTAAAGAAAACTAAACCTAAAAGATAGAAACATATTTACATACATGCGTCATAGAATTCCTCCGCATCATCACCGACTGGCAAAGTTCCCAGAAGACTGGGAGCATTACCATTCGTTGAATGGTAATCCTAATTCTTTGTGCAAGATAAAGTCCAGCCTTCTGGTCATGTGTAGCGTCGATCAGCCGCTTTGCCAAATTTTGTAGACAAAACGGGCACTTGGACCCCATGACCCCGTCTCAACCCCGAACGGCTCATAAACATAATCACCTACTAGGTTTGAGTATTTACTCCGTTTGAGGCTTTCCGCAGATGCAGCAGCAGCGCCGGCACAACCCGTTGTGCTTGGAAGGTGTGAAGGCGCAAGGGTGTCGACGCGCGTTGCGTCTCATACCAAAGGTAGGTATATAAAAATGTCGTCGATTAATCTCATCTTACCACTATTTTACTTCCTAATAATATTATAAATGTGGAAGTTTGTGAAGATGTTTAAATGTGTCCTATTCCTCAGGAAAAGTCCCGCGGGCTTGGAAGGAGGCGAACATACAACCGGTCCCTAAAAAGGGAGACCGTTCGGACCCGGGCAACTATCGACCCATAGCTGTCACCTCAGTCCTCTGTAAAGTGTTTGAGCATATTATAAACACACAGCTCATGCGTTACCTAGAAGATCACTCATTAATTAATGACCGGCAATATGGCTTCAGACCGAAGCGGTCAACGGGTGATCTTCTGGCGTACGTCACACATCTCTGGGGTGAGGCTATGGACAGGCATGGCGAGTCATTGGCTATCAGCCTTGATATCGCCAAAGCCTTCGATAGAGTCTGGCACAGCTCGCTTCTTTCCAAGCTTCCGGCCTACGGTCTGCCTACTCGATTGTGCAATTGGGTCGCCAGCTTCCTGCATGAGCGCAGCATCCGAGTTCTCTGTGACGGCCGAGCTTCAGAGTTCATGCAGGTTAATGCTGGCGTACCTCAGGAGTCCGTCCTATCACCCACTCTCTTTCTTCTGCATATCAATGACATGCTGTCTACTGGCAGCATTCATTGCTATGCAGACGATAGCACTCTGCATGGGGGATACTACGGACACCCTGCGGCCAAGCGGACCGATATTGAGGAAAACAGACGACAACTTGTCACTGAGCTCGACCGGGTCCTGACCCGCATTTCCCAATGGGGGTCTGAGAACTTGGTCGAGTTCAATGCCAAGAAAACACAAGCGTCCGCGTTCACAGCCAAAGTATCCTCCTTCCTTCCTCTCCCAACTTTTCAGAACACACCGCTACCACTGCAAGACCACCTTAACATGCTCGCAATGGACGTTCGCTGCAAACTGAACAATAAAAACTACATCGAGAGCGTCATCAAAACAGCTTCACGAAAACTCGGAGTTCTGAACAGGGTGAGACGGTTTTTCACGCCTGAGCAGCGGTGTCTTTTGTACAAGACACAAATTCGCCCCTGCGTGGAATACTGCTCTCATCTCTGGGACGGCTCCGCAAAGTACTTATTAGACGCTCTCGACAGATTGCAGCGGCGTGCCATCCGTATCATTGGGAGTCCAGCGATTACCAACAGCCTGGAACCTCTGCAGCTGCGTAGAGACATTGCCTCTCTGGCTGTATTTTACCGCCTCTACCACGGCGAGTGTTCTGACGAGCTCTTTCAACTGATCCCACCTTCTCCATTTCGATCCAGAACAACACGTGCTGGACTGCGATGCCATCCGCACACGGTGGAAACCATTCAGTCCCGAACTCAGCGGTTCGGTGCTTCCTTTCTTTGTCGCACGATAAAGAGCTGGAATGCTCTGCCCGCGCACGTGTTTCCTTCTTCTTACAATCCCGGGTTCTTCAACCGGGGCGTGTAAAAGCATCTTTTGAGGCCGTCAAGGTAGGGGCTACCATTTTGGGATCGTCAGCATCTGGGATGGTGGCCCATATCTTCTGGACTTCTCCCTAGCTTCTCACCATCCAGCGGGGTGCAGTCAATTGACGGAACAAATATAAAAAAAAAAAAAAAAACACGCTTTAACGACTTAGCGGATCTGCTTGAAATTCAGTATAGGGATATATTATAGTCTGGAATATAGGCTACTTTTTATCTCTGGATAAGGTTCCCATTGATTGCAGGAACGGGATCAGAATTCAACGCAGGTGGAGCCGCAGGTATTAGCTAAGTATATAAAACAAACAATGTATTATGTGGTTGAAATATAGTTGATTTATTGGCATCATTATCCCTATAGATTTATAAAGTATACTGATGTACTTAAATAAATCTATGGTTATACAGTACTAACTTTAAAGTAACAAATCTACCGTGTCGTATTTGACAGTGTCGTGTCTATGATGGTAACACCTTTGACAGTGCTCGCATTTAGATAATTGCGGGATAGTGGTGGGTGGAACTTTATTGTTGCTTTGTACGTGGTACCTCATAGTGAAGCTTTCCACAGCATAATAACGCAGTGTTACATTGTTCGTTGACAGGAGTGACAGCTGACATGCGGTCGATTCACTACCGCTGTATCAATTTATACTTGTGCCGGTTCATTAAAATAATGATGTGGTTCGGTTTATTGAAAGCGTACAGAATATTGTTATGTAGTATATTGTTATTTTTGTTTTAATCTCATGTTTCGGGTGCTCATTTTTTGGTTGATCTATTTTGGAGTATTTAATTCTTATTATTTTCCTTAATTTCTTTCATTACAAAACTGCACATTTAGATAATGAAGATAATCTAGTTGAGACTTTTTCAGCGCGTGTTACCGGCGTAGAACAAATTGTATACCTAAGGGAATCCTGAGACTTAGTAATGGGGTCCCGTTTTACAATATATTTTTTTAAAGAATATTAGTAACCGAAATTACTAATATTCCCCTAACCCCCCCAGCAAAGCTTAATTGCTCGTGTTAGGAATGAGTTCACCTCGGTAGTGTAATGGCCAACATTCGAACCCGGGACCTCTCGATCGTAGGGTCGACTCCTTAACCACTAAACTACTGACAGCCGACGACGGTACGGTACCCTAAAATTAACAGAATAAGAAAATTAATTACATTAATTGATTGATTAAGAAAAAAATGCAAATTTCAAGATTGCAAGATACTCTTGCAACCCTTCATAGTCAAAATTATGTGATGAACGAGACTTAGGGCCGCTAAATAATAACACATTTAATAAAGAATAATGAAGAATGCAAAAGTCAGATAAAAGCTACATTAAAAATAGATCAAAGCTCCCAGTAATAAATAATGCTTATTCAGACTTTATCCCGATGAACGGTATGCTGCTGACGTCACAAGGGAAATAACTTAATACTTTATTTTTAAACATCCACAATATACAAGCAAGCCTTCTCCAAGTAGTTAATCAAGGGAAGTAACGACTGACATCAAAGGTGTTTCATAACTTCGCTCAGCTAACTGCTAAGGAATATAAATAATATCCAGCTTCCTCTCGGCGATATTAAAATGTACGAATATAAAAGTGGTTATTATTTTTTCTACAACTGCGATTTATCTTTTGACGGCCTCTGTGGCGTAGCGGTAGTGCATTCGACTGCTACGTCAGGGGGCGCGGGTTCGATTCCCGCTCAGTGCAAATATTTGTATGCATGAATATGTCTATTTGCATTGGTCTGGGTGTTTCTCTGTATAATATGTATGTATTTACAAAAAAAAAAGTATTTAAGTATGTTTATCCGCAGTCTGGAACCCATAACACAAGCTAGTTAAACTATGCTTACTTTGGGTCTAGAATGCGCTGTGTAAAATGTCGTAGAATATTTATTTTATTTATTTTTATTTATCTTGTTGAGGATTAAATCTGGTAAGACATGATTAGAAGGACATTCGAACTGTAATTTCGAATGCAATGCCAATACACATTCATGAATACCTCTACGTGGATTTGATCTTGTTATTGAAGTGTGGATGTATATTTGTTTAACTACTACTACTAACTACTTACTTACTACTTTTATTAACTAATTTATTTATTTAACTTCTAATAAGTATTCTGTAGATGGTTTTTAGCATCTTAGAAGTTAGATAGATATAATATAGATAGAAATAAAGATTATTATATTATTATAATTTTTTGCAACTTCATTTTACCCAAAGAGAATAAATACTCAGGTCGGAATATAATACTAAGAATGCTACCATCAATTTTGACTTTTTTTCCCCGTGTGGACATCCCCTCGGATACCCTTCCGCCGGCCAGCGGGGGAGTTTATATCGGGCTTGAACCTACTAAAACCGCACGCCCTCTCGGGCCTTAAGATGCTCGGGTATAAGGTCACCCCATAAGGCATTTTCCTCGCACCCCGACTGACCCCGGGCCATCTCCGGTTTGAACTAGATACGTTACGTAATTGTTTTCCCAAGAAAATTAATGGAGTAAAACCTGATAATTCAGTTTAGTTTGAATTGAGAATGAAATTCGCTCTTAGAAAAAAAAAGTGATCTAAATGTTATAAGTCGATCGTCCACACAACTAATAATCTGTTCTCCTATAAATCCCTTTATTCACGACGTACGGTTTTGAAATAGAGCAGCAGGACGCTATGCATAGATTTGTAAGTGTAAATCGAACAATAGCGATATTCCGAGCCATTGGTCACACAGATCGGTGAGTGGACACGGACTGATTTCCTTACCATTGAGCAGAACGTTCCACTATCCATATGAACTCGTAAATAAAATGTTGCATTAAGAGCATTATTTATGCGCACGTACACTTCAAATATGCTTTGATAGTCGAGATGGAGATCGGCGAAGACCGATTTTTAATTTCTAGGTAGTGATCCAGTAGTACTACATTTTTTTGTCTTTTTTTATATTATTGTAAGAGCACAATGCTGTACTCGTACGGTAAATAATAAAATAAACCAAATCACGTAATGGAGGAGAAGTTGAGTGGATTTTAGCTCCACTCAACTTCAGGCTTGCGCCTTGGATGTAACTGGTATTGGTGCTCAGGCTATTATGATGCGAAAGTCGCATTTCCTTTATTTTTCTATTCTCCTCTATTCCTTCCCGTTTCGTCTCTACAGGTAGCAACGCGGCCCAAGTCAACCTCAGGTTGGCTTGGGCCGCTGGGCCTTGGGCTGTTGATCCACGGAGGAGTCTGTGGTGCAGGTTTTCCTCTTGGTGTTGGGAGGTGAGACGGCCATCGCTCCCAAAGAAGCCAAAATTAAAACCAATAAAAGTAAAAGTATGCACGTGTTATAGATACGATTGGGATTGGCGCTCGGTGGGAGTAGATTTAATAATTGGAAATACCAAAGAGTTGTCCATGTTTTACGTCAAAAATACCAGCTTCTACGTATTTATATTATGATTTCATTAGAAATTGAACGTGTAATCGATTACCTAGGCCATATCATTTCAAAGTGGCCAGCATACGAGCAAGACACAAGCAAGCGTATTAGTTATCCAGTATATCCGTAGGCTTTGGTCGTTTGTATAATAATAATTGGAAACCGGATTATGTCTGCCTGCCGCGTTGGAGTGTTTGCTTTCATCAACTGTTCACAGCCAATTCTGTTATGCTAACAATGTATTTTTAATATAGTCTGTACACTCTGTATGATGAATAATGGTAGGTGGCATAGGGACGTATGTTTCGTTATTTTTTTTTTCATTCGCCGTTCATTCAATTTGAATTTGGAAAATTGATTTTTCAAATGTCATTAGATAAAAGCTGGTTGTACATTTTTATTGTAAGGTTAAAATGCTGACTGGATACTACCGTTAAAGATGTGGCTAATATGGGCTTAAAATATTCCATCACCTTTTTGTTTCCAACAGTTGTTGAACACCCAGTTTTTATTATTGTTATTAACAACACTCTTTCTGTATAGCCAGTTGTATACGATGCTTTAGATATTATCTACCTTTTTTTTTTTTTTTTTCGTGCGGAAATCCCTTCGGATACCCCCCCGCGTGCCAGCGGGGGCGGTTATGTCGGGCTTGAACCGACTAAAACCGCACGCCGTCTCGGGTTTACAGACGCCGGGGTGTAAGGTTGCCCATAGAGCATATCCCTCGCACCCCGACTGACCCTGGGCCATCTCCGGTTTCGAGATGGCCCCCTCGGGTTTGGGAACCACGGTGTCCCCGTCTTGCCCCGGTTTGGGGGAGGGGCGCTAGTCGCTCCACCGTCCCGGCCTGCTTCTGCTGGGGTGACAGGTGGCCTCACCCGCCACCCCCAGGCCTGCGCTCATGGAGGACGGAGGTCGTTAAGCGACCTCCGGCGCCTGAGTTGCCTGCGACGCGCGGCGAGCAAGTTGCGGGCTCGGCGGACCGGGAGAGTTCTAAGTCTCTCCCGGGCGCGCTCCGCCACCTCCTTCGCGAGCATTACATGCTCGCAGAAGGAGGCGGCGGCGGCCCACGCGCTCGCGCTCCGCACCATTGCCGCAATCATGCTGCCGAGCGAGAGGACTCCCACCCCGATGGCTGCCACGAGGTCACGCCTCGGCGCCTCCCACGCCGGGCAGTCCGCCAGCGTGTGCAGCCCTGAGTCCTCGCTCGCGTCGCAGTGATGACGCTCAGGCGTTGGCTCCTTCCTGATCCGATGCAGGTGGTCCCCGAAGCACCCCTTCCCTGAGATCACCTGCGTCAGTCGGTAGGAGAGGCTTCCGTGTCGCCTCTCCAGCCAATCCTAGATATTATCTACCTGCAGTAGTATGTCTTTTGTTTGGATCCACCAAACAAAAGACATACTACTGCAGGTAAGGTTGCCATACTATTGTTGATTATTATCATCTTAGCATGGTTCACAGTTGCATCCAAGGCTTTCATTCGGGAACCCTTTGGCTTTTATGAGAGCAAATGTCATCTGACCTGCCAACCCCGAGAAGAAAGTCTGTGCCAGAGCGTCGCAGGTCAGTTGGCTTGATCCCGAAGCTCTTGGTGTGGCTCCATATACTATTTCTGATCAAAAAATTTTGAAATTATGCATCTGCTCATGTATCTCCAATTGTAACATTGGTGGTAGCTAAAGAATTCCATCCAAGCCTTTTATTTTTAATCACGTGATTTGGAGGTATTTCAATAACAGGAGCTAGAACTCAGAGGTGCTTAAAAGAAAACATGAGAGAAGTAAACCTTTACTTGACCTCATTGGTTTAGTCTGGTAGTATCAATTGCAGCATACATCTACTTATATTTGTTATTAAGTGAGAGGATGGTACAGTCAACGACAACATTTGGTTAACACTACAATATTTACAAACCTTTTTTTACATAGGAATATATGAACCAATAGTGGATGTTTAAGTAGCTTCATAATTCCCAGAGGACAAAGAAAATATTATTCATATTTTGATCATTGTTTTATGAAAGGGTTATCTAAGGTGATTAATCGATTAGAATTTGTTGAACGACTTCTATCGTTGACTGTACTTTCGAAGTTGAAGAAGGTTGCACCAAGATCTTCGGAGCTTAAGCCAACCTCACATGCAAGCCGGTAAACTTGGCTTGATTACCAACTTAGTGGTACCCAACAATAAAAACACGGGCTTGAGTGTAAGACGCAACTTAATGAACAAACTTTTCTTTTTTGGACGGCTGGAGGTTTATATTATTCAATAAAAAGTGATTTATTTAACGTGTTACAAATAAATGAAATCGAAGTGTCTGTTTTTAATATTTAAATGACAGCTATTTATCAAATGAATATGGATGTAGGTATATACACACTGAAAAAAAGCTAGAAGAATATAAGATTTTAATTTAATCAAACGAAATTTGAGTATACACATAACATTCTCAATCCGCCTCAAAGTGCTTACAATTTCATATACAATTCCGAGTATACTGTCTCTGATTGTCACCATAGTACTTAGGCTTGATTACAATGTACATACATGTACGCTTTTGCACGGCCCCTGCTGCTTTGCAAGTTAATAACCTATTTATACGTCGTTCAAAAGGCTACATATTCACAATGGTGATGGGATGGGGTTAGGTGTCCATCAGGAATCGGATTTGTGTGGAGAGCGGGTCACGCGCTGCCAGCGATAATGGAAAACGGATTACCGCGAACTCTCTAACTAAAGCCTGTGATCCATTCATGTAGGTCGGGCTAACGTCTCCCGACCCGGAATTTGCATGGAACCTCTATTACTGTTGTACTACACTGTTTATGTACTTATTTAACAATTTAATTGCTTGCTGTTTTTGTTGTTATTTTGTTTGGATCTTGTTAGTTTCGCGCGGAGCGAGAAGATTTCTTAATGAAATCTTCGTCCAATGTAAATGAGCAACCCGGTATTAAAATAGGATTATTTTTTTAATTTTCCTTATGTAAGCGTAGTCATTTTTAGGGTTCCGTTGCTAAATGGCAAAAAACGTAACCCTTATAGATTCGTCATGTCTGTCCGTCCGTATGTCACAGCCACTTTTTTCCGAAATTATAAGAACTATGCTGTTGAAACTTGGTAAGTAGATGTATTCTGTGAACGGCATTATGATTTTCACACAAAAATAGAAAAAACAATAAATTTTGGGGGCTCCCCATACTTAGAACCATACGTGGGCGAGGATAGGTCTTCAAAAATGATATTGAGGTTTCTAATATACTTTTTCTCTAAGCTGAATAGTTTGCGCGAGAGATACTTCCAAAGTGGTAAAATGCGCCCCCCCCCTGTAACTTCTAAAATAAGAGAATGATAAAACTAAAAAAAATATATGATGTACATTACCATGTAAACTTCCACCGAAAATTGGTTTGAACAAGATCTAGTAAGTAGTTTCTTTTTAATACGTCATAAATCGTAAAACGGAATTTACCTTTCATTCAATCAACTCAAATATAAAATTAAAAAAAAAAGCATTATTATGTTACTTACTGCTACGGAGCCCTTCATGGGTGAGTCCGACTCGCACTTGGCCGCTTTTTTGATCTTTTAAAAGTAAAATTAGAAAAACCGTAAGACAACGAAAATAAGTAGGTATAGAACGTTTTTTGAGTTAAATTTTAATTTTTCGTTTAGGAATATTGATAATGAACAATATTGAAATTTTATTCTAATTTTGACTGTTAACGGTGTGAGTCAGTAGGATACTTCTTTCATAAGACTGTCATTTGTTAATAACGACAACAACACACACAGGCTTGAGTGTGTTATTCCTAAAGAAGTCAAGCAACAGTCATTTTGGCCGTTGCATGAATGGGCCGACTCGACCGGGGAAGCACCACCCTCTCACAGAATATCGACGCCAAGTAACAGTATTTAAAATGTTGCGTTCCGTTTGGTGAGTGAGAGTGCCGGAGCCCAAACTCCTTTCCCATCCCCTCCCAAACTACTTTGCCATCCCCTCCCAAACTCCTTTCCCATCCCCTTTCCTTTACAGTGACGCCACTGGTGTTGCACACGTCCATAGGCCGCGGTAACCGCTTCCTATCAGGTGGGCCGTGTGCTTGTCTGCCCCCTTAGTGGTATAAAAAAAAAAAAACGCGGAGATAGTGATAAGTTACACCACCACAGATAATATAATTCTTATAAAAAAACATAAACTCACGCCTATATTCCCGAAGGGGTAGGCAGAGGTGCTAGCAAACAAATAATACTCAGGTATAATTAAGAAAAATTGAAAGTAACGTTGCTACAGTTACTTAAGGTGAGTGTAATATTTCCGCTGGCTGGCGGGGGGGTATCCGAAGGGATTTCCGCACCAAAAAAAAAAAAAAGGTAGTGTGACTTGTGTACTGCTTTTTGGTAAACGATCTGTCATACTTAATAGTTGTACCGATTCAGCGGATTCAATTGGCGTAAATGTTGGCGAGAGAGGGCGAGGGTCATGTGTTTCGTAACGGCTCCTTTTTGATGTAGAAGGGCCAGTCCAAGGATCTGACTGAGGCTCTTTCAGTGTAATGCTAAAGGCTCCTACGATGCCTTTACATATTTTAGACTTGTTTTGGATGCAATACTCTATGTATCCTTCTACAACCGCATTGGACTTCAAGCCTCCATGGCGCTCAAGGGACAGGAGATCAGCTCCTGAATCAGCCAAAAGTGTGGCTAAAGTTCGTCGGAAACAATGACCCGTGTACAACGGGGGTTCTGGAAGTTCAAGAAAAGTTGCTGTTTCTCGTGGGATCCTGCCAATTTCATTAGCACCCATAGGCTGTCTGACACACTTTCCGTTACGATATTGTGAAAAAAAATCGATTGATTGGCGTGTTAACCGGTTAACCGTAATTCCTTGCGAATGACGAAGTTGCGGTCTCTTTTAGTCTTTGTATTTGGTAAATTAATTAATAGTAGGTCGTTTTAGTTCATTAGTTCGACGTGCTCCGTTTATACCAATAATAAGAACAACCTGTACCGTAAAGAGTATTGTAATAGATAAATTAATAAAATTGATATGCACGCATAAATATGCCTATCAACATCTACTAAGTACGTATTAGATTATGTTAAGTAGTTGATTAAAATACTTAAGTAGTATACTGAATGCAAGTGACTTACTTTTGCCGCCACATATACGGAATCAGGTGCTTCATTATGAAACTTTTTAATTTGAGATGCTGTGAAAATCTTAGATTTTTTTTGGTTGATGACCAGATAGACTATTTTTAAAAATGCCACTAATTTAGGATAGGTGTCGATATGTATGTCTTTTTTCATCTTTATTGTTGGTTTTAGCATTGAATACGTACTCCATAGAGTGCTTGATTTCTTGGTCTCGGATAATTCAATAAAATATGCCAGCAAAACATTTTCTGAGAAAGTTTTGGCTCCATTAGCTAGTCACCACGTGTTAAATAATTTTTTTTCTTTCTTTCTTTCTTTCTGTTTCAAATACTTCTCGCGTGATTGTTGAGGCAGAACGCTTATTTGCGCATTATTAACAGTTTCAGTCAATTCCGTCGGCGTCAAATAAACTTCTTCGTCGCTAGAATCACTCATTTTAGGTGTTTCACTTGTTGTCAAGTTTCTAGTTTTTAACCTCAGGCTTTAATAAGACGTGAAAAGAAAGTGGCGCGCGCAAAACAAATTAAAAAAAGCGGCCAAGTGCGAGTCGGACTCGCCCATGAAGGGATCCGTAGCAACAAGTAATATAATAAAGCTTTTTAAATTTTTTATATTTGAGTTGATTGCATGAAAGGTAAATTGCGGTTTACGATTTAAGACGTATTAAAAAAAACTACTTACTAGATCTCGTTCAAACCAATTTTCAGTGGAAGTTTACATGGTAATGTATATCATATATTTTTTTATTATTCTCTTATTTAGAAGTTACATGGGGGGGGGGACGGGGGGACACAAATTTTTGGAAGTGTCTCTCGCGCAAACTATGCAGTTTGGAAAAAAATGACATTAGAAACCTCAAAATCATTTTTGAAGACCTATCCATAGATACCACATACATTATGAGGTTGATGAAAAAAATAATTGTGTTTCAGTTCTAAGTATGGGGACCCCAAAGTTTATTGTTTTTTTTTCTATTTTTGTGTGAAAATCTTAATGCGGTTCACAGAATACATCTACTTACCAAGTTTCAACAGCATAGTTCTTATAGTTTATATAGTATAGGTTTAATGATGTTTTGAATTCACAAACTTAGTGCACACGATGTTCTAAATTCAAATTTACTTTATCCACTAGCGGATAAAAACGACTTTTGCACTCAGATATCGAAGAGCAAAAATAGTCTTTCCGAGATGGGGGGATGAAAATGCTTTGCACTACGTCACTCCTATCTCACTCGAGTTCAACTGTACCCGGATGATAAGAGCGCGGATTGCAGCAGCATTTATTTAAGTAAATGCGTACTATGCCTATATTATTATACTTAGGTAAGTTTTCTGCATAATCATAATTTGGTTTAGTGTGCGTGAATATGGTTATTTGCATTGGTCCTCTCGGTGAAGTTACTTTCATACCGAGCTACGTTTAGTTATTGTTGTGTTGCTGTTATTGTGTAACTATATGATGGCGAATACATAATACATACAAATACGAATGCGATATAATATGTAGCGTATGCTACAGAAAGAGATAGCTCTGTGTAGTGAGTTGCACGAATTGTCTGATCCCAGTCCAATACTTTGGACATACCAAACCCACCGGCACAGCTTTATAAATTCTACTGAGGCTGAAATAGATGATCATTTGAATGGCTCCCTTGAAATATACGATGAGTACAGCAACACCACATAATAAATTGAAATGCATTTTCCTGACGTATAATTTTAAAATAAATATTCTAAATATTTTACAACATTCTACACAGCGCTCTCTAGACCCAAAGTAAGCATAGTTTAACTAGCTTGTGTTATGGGTTCCAGAATGCGGATAAACATACTTCTATACTTTTTTTTTGTAAATACATACATATTATACATAGAAACACCCAGACCAATGCAAATAGACATATTCATGCATACAAATATTTGCACAGAGCGGGAATCGAACCCGCGCCCCCTGTCGTAGCAGTCGAATTCACTACCGCTACGCCACAGAGGCCGTCAAATTGGTGGAACTCTTATAATTCAGTGCGCAGAGTCGGCAACAACGAAATTTTACCACGTAATGTGCTTGATGTATAACGTATAAATTTTATTGAACACTAGCTGTTGTCCGCGGCTTCTTCTGCGTTAAATTCAGAATAGATCAAGGTATGTTCACTTTTGCAGTTTCAAACCCAACAGGTATTAGGTTACCTATTTCGTCGTTATATTTTCAATCATTTATCATGAAGGAATAGATGTTATGTTAAGGAATAAATTCTACACGGTTCCCTAATATAATAGCGTGATGATATTTATCATCAAAGGTTGAATTTCTAATCAACGATCTTTTATACGTAGGTAACTATGTTGTTTCAAGACTTCATATTTTACAGCTTTATTGTATGATATGATTTATAGTCCGAAAGTTGACCATGTCTGAGTTCTATCAAACTGTAGAGTTTCACTATGATCTGCTTAGTAATAATAAAGGAATGATCATTAATAGATTTGCTCGATTTTACCCTGCTGCTTCTATCACACTTATAGTAGCGTGATGATATATAGCGCAGTTTATGACCATACCCTAGAAGAATGTACATGCAAAATTTCAGCTGAGTCTGTTCAGCAGTTTTCAAGTTTTTCTCGGACATCGATAATAAAAGCAGACACAGACAAAAAAATTAAAAATCCCATTTATGGCATCGGTATCGTTCCTAGAACACATAACAATTATTAAAAAAAAAAGAATCCAATGTACAGTTTTCATATCGTTACGATTTTATTATATGTATAGATTAAAATGTGTATATATGGACAGATTTATATCGTTACCAATGGAATATGACTGTATTTACTTGTGTCTTTTGGGTAAGCAATGGACCCAACATCTGTAGTTATCCTCATAGCGATTTTTTGGATTCTTTGGAGCCTGGTTCCGCTTAGCGACTGCCGGAATGACTTGCTGTCTGACCTTCCAACCTCGACAGGAAAGCCTGCGTTCGAGACTCGTCTGTTATTTAGCAGGTGCACCGACTATCAGGTGAGAATAGCTTGGGCCCCGAAGATCGTAGTGGGGTTCCCCTACATCCATCCAAACTTTGCCTGTAAGTTATTGCTTTTAGCGATAAGGCCGCCATTTGTACATTAATTGCATTTGTCATATATTTTATGTTTATTTTTTGACTGGCGTACAATAAAGTTCATTTCTATTCTATTCTAATTTTTGTGATATGCCATCTGTGCCAATTCCCAGCTCGAGTGCCAGTGTCATCCATTCGATTCCTATCAAACTTTTTACGCAATTATCATAGCTTGACCTTATATCACAGTATCTGTGATAAAATATCCGTGATGTTATTATATCTGCAAGAGATATTTGTTGCATAAGCTGATATTTACTAAAAATAAGGTCCACTCAAGCATATTACGGACTGGCGTGAATACATTTCATATCTATAGCTCTATAATTCTAATGAATGAAATAGTGTGAGGCTAAAGTAAATTCTTAGTTTGTCGGAGCGTTACTGAGCGTAAATAAGTTGTGAGCAACAAAATAGTGAAATAACATAAATCCTGTTATTGTGTACAAAATTTTCTTCTTCATTTTCTTCCTTCAATATTCTTTTCTCCATTTAGGTCAAACCTTGCTTATATTGTAATGGAATTGAATTACTGCACCAACCTAAAGTAGACTATAATATAGAGGTGGATAATGTTTAAGACCCATAGTCCTCTATTGTACAGACTGCATGTGTGGTAGTTAAATAAATATATGCAGTATCTTACTTATGTCTCTGAATAATAATAATAATAATAATAATAACAAATATAATAATAATAAATATTCTACAACATTCTACACAGCGCTTTCTAGACCCAAAGTAAGCATAGTTTAACTAGCTTGTGTTATGGGTTCCAGAATGCGGATAAACATACTTATATACTTTTTTTTTGTAAATACATACATATTATACATAGAAACACCCAGACCAATGCAAATAGACATATTCATGCATACAAATATTTGCACTGAGCGGGAACCGAACCCGCGCCCCCTGACGTAGCTGAATGGTGTATTAATATATGTCTTTATTGTATGTACACAAGAAGAAGATTACAGAAACATAAACTTGGTACAGTTTTGCGGCATATACAATTATATCGCACTGTGGCAACTGTATCTTACAGGCAACCATTAGATGGAGAGAATCAGTGAATAGAACTAGGGCAGTTTGTGGTGTAAATATTAAATTTTATTCTTTTTCTAATTTTTACTCTGATATATTATCTATATAAAATTGTGAATACATGCTATACTTACTATACATATAATATAAATAATATATAATGGTATTCCAGAACTAATATTTCAACCTAGTTAAGTTATGCTTACTTTGGGTCTAGACAGCGCTGTGTAGTTTGTCTTAGAATATTATTCTTATTAGTGTAAGCGGGAAACTTCTTGAATAAAACCTTTAAAAATTCTTAAAATCTTCAAAGTAGTCTTAAGCTTTATTCTGATTATGTTTATTCCAAAAAATCTGCTAAACATACTTCAATAACAATTTCCACTGATTTTAGGTTGATTTAGTCTCAGGAAGCAGGGGCTATAAAAATAGGAAAGTATTGTGGCCTTTTCCTTGAATAGGGTGCAAATGAACAAAATAGCTTCAGGGTGTCAAAAATAGATAATATAGCTTTCACGTTATTGTGAATGTAGCAACAGCTGGCGTAGGGGCGTAAATGGTGGAGACAAGTTGGGACAGGCCCCTGACGGAGTGGCTTTCGTATTAAAAAAGAAACATCGTTATTCAGGTAGGTTTATTTGGGGTTTATCATTTCAATATTATAACTAATTAAAGTAGTCGCTACGTGTAGAAAATACATTGTAATTTTACAATACAAAAAGAATACGGAGAGGAACCAACCATGCCACGCGCCTTTGAATTCCACGATAGCAATAACTACAGGTAGAACATAACATATTTTGCAATATAAAAGCGTGCCAAAACGCATCCCTTCAAAGTATAATAAACAGATGCTTACTAGAGTAACGGAGAAGATAAGAAAGCTTATTCTTTCATTAGTATAAGTATTCTTATTATGTATTAATCTTATGAAACGCCCAGCCGGAAATATTTTTACATACATACATCTAGTACGCCTCTTTTTCATTGGGGTAGGCAGAGACAACATCTATCCACTTGCTAAGATCCTGGCATACACCTTTCGCTTCTTCCAGTTTCATAATGATTTATTTATTACAATTTTTTTTTTTTTTTTTGATTTTCATACATGCACGTCGGTTACGGATACTTCTGACCTGGCCTTTCTTTAAAACGTCCCCGATCTGATTGGCAAACCTAGAATAGAATAGAATAGAATATACTTTATTGTACACCAAAAAAGAAATTTCACAATTACTTAGCTATTTAATATAATTATGTACAATGGGCGGTCTCATCGCTTGAAGCGATCTCTTCCAGACCTTGGTATGGATCTGGTTGTAATAACTAGTGGTGCAGTTGTAGTGACTAGGAATAATTATATTAAATAAATACATAATTTATAGTAAAAATATCATAATATATAGATACTTATAATAAAATAGTGTGTAGTGTAAACAATGTGAGGGATGTGATACTTAATCGACTCCTACAAAATATTATAAGCATAAATAATGTTTTTTTAAAGCGGTCTTAAATGCTTGCAATGTCTGAGAATGTCTGATTTGTACTGGTAATGCATTCCACAAGCGAATAGCTATGGTAAAAGACTTGTCGAGGAAATTTGTGGAATGCGCTGGCATTTATAACCGTAAGTTGTCTGATGACCTCAATGTTTTCCCATGCGTGTCGTGCAAGTACTCAAAGCGTTCTTTAAGATAGGAAGGTGTAGAAGGATTAAACAATATACTGTATAATAATGAATGAAATGAAGCTTTGAGTCAATAAGTATCCCCAGGTTCCTAACCTTATCACTGATTGGTATTACGTGATTGCTATTACGTACGCCTAGGGCTACCTAACCTTTATCGGGTTGCCCAGTAGCCCTCGCTTCATAAATTTGTTTCATTAATCTCCTTTCGTCCATCCTCTCTACGTGTCCGAACCATCTAAGCATCCCTATCCCTATATTGGTCACTAATCGTCTACCATACTCCAACACTTGCTACTCTTATTACGCTGTACCTTTTTTTTTTTTTTTTTTCATGCGGAAATCCCTTCGGATACCGCCCCCGCTGGAGAGCGGGGGGTCTCCAGCGGGGGCGGTTATGTCGGGCTTGCACCGACTAAAACCGCACGCCGTCTCGGGTCTTAAACCCCGACTGACCCTGGGCCATCTCCGGTTTCGAGATGGCCCCCTTACTTGCTCTCCACTGTGCCCTCTGCTAATCAGAGGGACACGTGGAAAGCTTCCGAACAGCCCTCAACAGGGCCGTCCTCGCCTCGGTCGGAGTTGGCCGTAGGCGGCAGCGTCTCTCCCACCCTAGGAGAGAGGCGCTGCCGTCTCCGTTGGCCAGGGTGCACCGCGTGGAGGTCCCCAACCAAGCACCCCAGGTCCCTAACCAAGCACCCCTATTACGCTGTACCTCACTCGTTTTTAATAACGTATTTTAGAATTTACATAATTTAGGGCATAACATAATATTGATTTCAATTTATGACATGTTATCATCAAACTCGTTCCGCATCCATAAGGCTCAATGACTAAGCCACTCAGCTATCACTTCTATAAAATAAACTAAAACTCGCCAAAACCGCACGAAACAGATAACATTTAAATTTATAGTCAGTGTCACTCGGGATGACAATTCTTATTGTAAAGCCTTGTACGGACAAATCGTTCCAATGAATTCGTAATCTAGATATGTTGAATACGCGTACGCGTATAGGTGTACTCGTATACAGGACACAATGCATTGCTGGAATATGAACGCGTTGTTGAGAGTCGGCCAGCCAGAATCCGCCACAGAGCTGACTGGCCACGACACGCCGCGCGCCGCCAGGCGGGAGTCGACACGCGTGCTTAAATAGGGATGATGCCATTATCAGATTCTTACAAATACTGCGTAATTTCTTAGTTTTTTCTGGTAAAAATCTGCATAGCAAAATAAGATATTACCTAACTAAACTGAAACTGTGATATTTCATTATTTTTAGTTCGTAAAGTAAGTTAAAATATAAACAATCAAATTAAAAAGCATATTGATTGCTTAAAAATTTCAATGAATCAAATTTAGTCAAAATTTCAAAGGACAATGCCCATGTCAGTATGGAAATCGGTTGCACACTTTTTTTTGCTATGTCAAATAAGTATAAACGGCATTAAAAAGCCTGCATTAAGTATTATCTGAAATATAAACGCATATTGTAACAGAAGTTGGGGTTATTGAGAAATTAAATGATTACAACGAGACAAACAGCAACAACAACAAGAAAATATTGTGACACTGACTGTTGAACTGACGTTTGAGTTTTCTTTTGGAATGTTTTAAGACAGATACCATGTATAAATTACGAGAAAACTACCACTGAAGCATACATTATTTTACAACTTTAACTGATTATCACTAATAAACTACGAATACATACACGAAATATTAAGATTAGACATAGAACATAACTGCAATATATTTGAATGTCACATTGCGAATTATTATCACGTATTATTATTTAACCATATTATTTTAAAAAGATTGGTATATTTGCATTCTACCACCAAAGGTTTATTTTATATAATGGTAACAATTAAATTAAAATGGAAACGATTATGTAGTCATTCAAGATTTATATCTTTATAATTTAAATTTAAACCCCAAGTTCTATAGAAGCGATTTAGTGTTGAAAAGTCATACTATAATCAATATTATTTTTTAACATTTGAAATATTGACGCGAACGTCTAAAAGCGCAACCAAGAATGGGCATTCTCCTTTTTATATTCCTTATAATTTTTTTTTTTTTATACCACTCAGGTGGCAGACAAGCTCACGGCCCACCTGATGGGAAGCTTTTACCGTGGCCTATGGACGTGTGCAACACCAGGGGGTCACACTCGAGCTGCCGACCCTAAAAAAAAAAGGAATTGCAAAGCCAGTCTTCCGGGAAGACCAAAGGCTACTCCCGCCTCTCCCTTCTTTTTTCGTTTTTTTGCTGTCAGAAGGAAGACTCTTCCCTCTGACAGCACAAAAACTCTCAGTGAGCTCTGGCTACCCTACTCACCGCCGGGAACATAACACGAAGTTATTATGGCCGCGGTATTCTGTAGGGCGGAGGTACTTCCCCAGTCGGACTGCTCAGTTGGACGGGAATACCGTCATGTCCTACCTCTCTTAAATAAAATTAATTTTATTGTGCACTATATACACTACATGTTAACGCAACTTAGACTTAAATAAATGCGATATTCTCTTGCACTCTATACATTAGCACTACGAGCCAACACACGGTGACGTCACTTCTATACAAGATTTTGTATGGAGCGTTTTAAGGCGGCTCGAGAGATTCGATTCTCAAATATTTTTAAAACTATTTGTCAAGGGAATATTCCATTTTAGCTGTTCAGTTTATATATAATTAAATATATTTTACATATATATATATATAATATGTATATATATATATATATATATATATATATATATATATATATGTATATATATATATATATATATATATATATATATATATATATATATATAAAATATAGACTTATCGCCACTAAAAGAAAATTAGTGATCATCCCTATTTACGCGTACTGTAGATACGGACTAGCGTTCCTGTGTACGGGTAACCGACTGCGCGTACATACATTGGAACTGGGAACGCTTAGTCTGTACAAGGCTTAGTGTGTAACGCTGACGCTACCTATTTGTGCTGACAAAGAATGGTAGAATAAAGAAACTTACATACATACACGAACCCTTAAACCATTTTTAGGCAGTCGTCTTATATGGCACTCAACATATAAAAGAAAACGATTTTAATATCTTGTTCTTATCGTCACTGCAAACTATTGCACGTTTTAATTTGAATTAAAGTACATATTCCGCGCTATCTGTTGTTCTAGACCAGTTAGTTCTGTCGCATGATTGTTTCATATTATATGCATTTAGCCACAATGCAGTGCAACACGCAACGCAGTCTATTATCCAGTGACCACAGAACACTGCAGCACTGTAAAAAATAAATTAGTAATTTCGCATTACAGTAATGTTTAAATATAATAAAGATTACTGCTGAAAGAGATGTTTTTCTATTTTGAAGTGCAGAAAAAATGGGAACATACTTAAAACAACCTTAATTTGCAAGTGACGGCAACGTTATTTATTTATTGTAAAAAGAAATTACTAAAAACGTGAGAAATAAGTGACACCTCATTTTAAGTATTTTCATGTCGTCTCAAGATAAACTAAACGGCTTGTTAGGACTGGGTTCATGGCGATTATACGGGGGCATTATTCTGTTTGACAGCGGTTTGTAATCACACTAATCACAGTCGTAACGAGAGAAATCTATCGGGATTTCAATTGATTAACATAGAAGAAAAAATAAAAAAACGTATAAAATAAAACGAACGGTAAAAAACGGTATAAAATTGAACGTAATGTAAATGTGCCGGATAGTATGGACGCGCGTGGTAAATAAGAAGGCTGGGTTGGGTTCGAATCTGTAACCTCGTAATCGCAACACCGACGCCTTACTTATTTCACCTTCGCTGCTAGTATAATATGTACCTACGTAATAAAATATAATATGCATCTACACAAATCCGAAGCCTTGTTTTTTCATCTACCCCAACTGAAGTATTTGGGGTTCCTATTCGATGGCCGATGGCACTTCGGTAAACATCTCCAAAAACTGGTCCCCAAGTTGAAGAGCACAGCTAACGTTTAGGCACGGCTGCTGCCTAACATGAGTTGACCCGATGACTCCTGCAGGAGACTCTACGAGGGATTGTGTGATCCATGGCCTTATATAGTTGCCTACTATTGTTTGTCTTCAGGGCATGATCTCTCTCAAAGTGGCGAGTCTCCACCATGGGATCTGAAGGTGAGAGCCCTTGCAATTCTTTACAAGTGGCGTAAGGAGGCGCGTAAGCTGGGATGGAATTCTTAGCCTCGAGAAGTGGCGAGGCGTTACCTCGTGACAGCAATCGGGGTGGGAGTCCTCTCAATCGGCATCATGATTGCGGCTATGGTGAGGAGCGCGAGTGCGTGGGCTGCCACCACCTTCTTCTTCCAGCAAGTAATGCTCGAGTAGGAGGTGGCGGAGTGGACCCGGGATAGATTTGGAACTCTCGCAGCAGGTAAGCAAAACTCAGACGCCCTCCATGAGCGCAGGCCTGGAGGTGGCAGGTTAAGCCGGCTGTCACCCCAGCAGAAGGAGAAGGGCGGCAGGGCGACAACTGCCCCTCCTTTCCAGGGTAAGATGGGAACACCGAGGTTCCCACACCTGAGGGTGTCATCTCAAAGCCGTGGATGGCCCAGGGTCAGCCGGGTGCGAGGAAATTTGCCCTATTGGGCCACCTTGCCACCCGAAACGGCGTGCGGTTGCGGTCGGTTCGAGTCCAACGTAACGTTGTTTGTTCAGTTGTTTCGAGGAAAAAGATTATGTTGCACCGATTCTAAATAATCAGGGAAAGACTGGATGTTGACTGATACTTCCTAACGTTAGAATCCGTACGAATTTTCTTGCTCCTTATGAGACAAACAGTTTATTTGCTTACCAAGAAGAAATAGTTAACGTAGGCAATTAAGAATAATTTCGTACTCCGTATAATATGCAGCCGTTGTTTGCGGACGATAGCATAATATATCCACAGCTTTGTCAGCTCACTCTTCCTACTTGAATATTATTATCATAAAAAAGGTACCCCTGTCCACACTAACAGCTGTATCATGTGATGAAACCTCACAAGGTATTATGATTCTTACAATAGATAAATTAAGGTAGAAATTTCTAGATCTATATTTCATTAATTGTGTATTTTCCCGCAGAAGACTGTACTTGATATCTAGAGTGGTCTCGCTACGCCACATTATGTTATAATTAGAAGAAATTGCGACGGTATTATAGTTGGAACGCTAAGAGGATTCAAAATCCTTGGTATAAGGTATGCGGTTAATACGAGCTTTTGCAACATAAAGGGAAAATTATAAAGCTGAGTTCAAATTTAGAATCTGGGTTGAGGTGCGCGTCTTGATAATGAGACGTTGTCGAAATTCGTGACGTTTAGCTAAAGCGAATTCCGTGAGAAATAACTGTCATCGATGTTGGAGCCCCCGCCCAACTTGTGAACAGTCACTGCGTAAGAATCCAACTTGATAAAATTCTTGAGCAGTTTAATACATCGTCTTCTTATTTTAGTTCTCAGCTTAGTAGAATATATGGGAGTATTTAAAAGGTTTTATAAAAAGGTTTTAAGATTAACTCGACAACGTAAAGGTAACATCATTATCATATCATCATTGCATCCTTAGAGCCTTGGGCCCTTTCGTTCACTCTTTCGATTGATTTGGTTTCTTTGGGTTTTGCGGGAGCGACTACCGTTTGGTCCCTCAACCCCGAAAGGAAACCCTGCGCTAGTAAATGAGGCTGACTTTGGTCCCAAAAGTCGGTATGGGGCCCCCTACACCCAACGGTAACTAAATGGTAACGTGCGGGTAACATTCCTGGTGTTAGAGAAACGTCTATTAGGCTATTTAGGCTGGGTAGCTTAGTAGTTACGGAGTTGGCCTTACAATCCAGGCCATGACACTACCAATGTGAACTCCCAACACATGCAATTTAGCTTAGCTGGAGAGGTTGACGTGAATACTAGTATTTCAGTAAAGTATTAGTACTATTTAAAAAAGATTCGATTTCGATTCCAGGTTTTACCATGGCACACACCAATGACTTTTCGATGCTTTTCGAAGTTATGTGTGTATTTATCGCAGGTTTATAAGTGCCCGGTTAATGGCAATAGGCTCGCCACCTACTACATTGGGATCTAAACATAAACTTGCGAAATGTGGGTGCTAGCACCTCTGCCTACCCCTTCGGGGATATAGGCGTGAGTTTATGTTATGTTTATTTGAAAAAGAAAAAAAGATGTAAACAAATTTAAGAGGTTTTGGTTACCTTTTTTTTTTTTTTTCGTGCGGAAATCCCTTCGGATACCCCCCCGCCGGCCAGCGGGGGCGGTTATGTCGGGCTTGCACCGACTAAAACCGCACGCCGTCTCGGGTCTTAAGACGCCGGGGTGTAAGGTTACCCATAGAGCATATCCCTCGCACCCCGACTGACCCTGGGCCATCTCCGGTTTCGAGATGGCCCCCTTACTTGCTCTCCACTGTGCCATCTGCTAATCAGAGGGACACGTGGAAAGCTTCCGAACAACCCTCAATAGGGCCGTCCTCGCCTCGGTCGGAGTTGGCCGTAGGCGGCAGCGTCTCTCCCACTTTTACTGGTGGTAGAAATTTGATGACACAAATTTGTCACAAAATTCGGCCGGGTAGGTACCACCGTGCACGATTGCGAAAAACCCTCCATAGTAATCCAATTTCGGTTTGATTGCGTTCAGGGGTCAGCAAGTGCATAGCCGGGCAGGGAGATTGTGGCCGCAGCACTAGTGGGACCGGTGGGTGTCACGCGGTGCTGCGACGACAATCCTCTTCTGATGAGGCCGTCAAGCTGAGTGCCACCATTGTTAACATGGTACGTGTATGTAATGATGACCCTCTTTCCTGAGACTTTACCTTCAGCTTACCATCAGGCGAGGTGAAGTCAAATTGACGTGTCCTAAATATATAAAAAAAAAAAAAAAAAAAAAACCCTAGGAGAGAGGCGCTGCCGTCTCCGTTGCCAAGGGTGCAGCGCGTGGAGGTCCCCAACCAAGCACCCCAGGTTTTGGTTACCTGGTGATTAATTTGTTTTATTACGAGAAAGCTTGTTGTACTTGATTATACGGAGACGGCCTCTGTGGCGAAGCGGTAGTACATTCGACTGCTACGACATGGGGCGCCGGTTCGATTCCCGCTCAGTGCAAATTTTTGTATGCATGAATATGTCTATTGGCATTAGTCTGGGTGTTTCTATGTATAATATGTATGTATTTACAAAGAAAAGTATATAAGTATGTTTATCCGTGTTCTAGAACCCATAACACAAGCTAGTTAAACTATGCTTACTTTGGGTGTAGAAAGCGCTGTGTAGAATGTCGTCGAATGTTTATATTTATTATTTATATTTATAAGTATAATAATACTTATGAGAACAGGTAGCTTGTTGATTATATTTTTTAAACTATTAGGTAGTAAGCGATGTGTAGGAGGCGTCGCCGCCCCGCAGATGCGGAGGCCCGAGAGGCGGAGTTGTACGAGGGATACAGGGAGGCCAGAGGAGCCCTCCGAGCGGAGATAAGGCGGGCCAAACAGGCCGCCTTCCGCGAGCTGCTGGATACGCTGGAGCGGGACCCCTGGGGACGGCCCTACCGGATGGTGAGGGGCAAGTTGCGCCCCAAGGCCCCGCCGTTAACCCGGTGTCTCCAGCTGGATCTGCTCGGAGGAGTTGTTGACTCCTTGTTCCCAGCGCGGGCGGTGGAACATGTTCCACCGCAGATGACTCTGCCTCGGTTGCCCATGGCGCCCGACGTGGAAGACGACGACGTGCCCGAGGTCACTTGGGTAGAACTAGAGCTGGCGGTGAGAAGGCTGAGAGCCAAACACACCGTTCCGGGACCCGACGGCATTCCAGGCCGAGAGTGGGTCCTAGCTCTAGTCGACGACGCTCTCGAGCCCCGACTGAGAGGGCTTCTCAGCGCATGTTTGGAGCGGGGCCAGTTTCCGAAATTGTGGAAGACGGGGAAACTGGTCCTCATCCGAAAGGAGGGGCGCCCGGCGGACTCGCCGTCCGCCTACCGGCCCATAGTGTTGCTCGACGAGGTGTGCAAGCTCTTTGAAAGAGTAATTGCGAAGCGCCTCGTCGAGCATCTCTCAAGAGTGGGGCCGGACCTGGCGGATGGCCAATATGGCTTCCGCCAGAGGCGCTCCACCGTGGATGCCATCATGCGCGTGAGGGCTCTGGCGGAGGATGCAGTTGGAGCTGGAGTTGCATTAGGGAGGCGCTCGTGTATCACGAAGTGCCTCTCTTTCTCCGCCGCATAGTCGGGGCGTATTTGACGAAGAGAGCCGTCATCTACCCAACCGGATCACCGGAGACCGGTCAGGTCTCGGTCGGCGTGAAATGTCGTGCGGTGTTCCACAGGGATCGGTCCTGGGGCCACTCCTGTGGAACATCGGATACGAGTGGGTGCTTCGCGGTGAGCTCGTAGGCGGTGCCGCCGTCACGTGCTACGCGGACGACACGCTCGTGACGGCGTTCGGGGCGACGTACCGCGAAGCGACCCTAAAGGCCACGACCGCGGTTGCCCAAGTCGTTGAGCGGATCCGGCGCTGGGTCTCGAGGTGGCTCTGCATAAAACCGAGGCCCTGTTCTTTCATGGGCCTCAGAGCAAGCCACCCGAGGGATCCAGACATCGTGGGAGGAAATCGCATCGGCATCAAGCCCCAAATGAAATATTTGGGGCTCGTGTTCGACGACCGATGGGACTTCGGAGAGCACATCCGAAGTCTGGCCCCCAAATTGAAGGGCACAGCTCTCGCTGTGGCTCTGCTGTTGCCCAACATGAGGGGGCCCGATGACTCCTGCAGGAGACTCTACGCGGGGATCGTGCGGTCCATGGTGACTGACGCAGGTGATCTCCGGGAAGGGGTGCTTCGGGGACCACCTGCATCGGAAGGAGCCAACGCCTGAGTGTCATCACTGCGACACGAGCGAGGACTCAGGGCTGCACACGCTGGCGGACTGCCCGGCGTGGTAGGCGCCGAGGCGTGACCTCGTGGCAGCCATCGGGGTGGGAGTCCTCTCGCTCGGCAGCATGATTACGGCAATGGTGCGGAGCGCGAGCGCGTGGGCCGCCGCCACCTCCTTCTGCGAGCATGTAATGCTCGCAAAGGAGATGGCGGAGCGCGCCCGGGAGAGATTTAGAGCTCTCCCGGCCCGCCGAGCCCGCAACTTGCTCGCCGCGCGTCGCAGGCGACTCAGGCACCGGAGGTCGCTTAACGACCTCCATCCTCCATGAGCGCAGGCCTGGGGGTGGCGGGTGAGGCCGCCTGTCACCCCAGCAGAAGCAGGCCGGGACGGTGGGGCGACTAGCGCCCCTCCCCCAAACCGGGGCAAGACGGCGACACCGTGGTTCCCAAACCCGAGGGGGCCATCTCGAAACCCGAGATGGCCCAGGGTCAGTCGGGGTGCGAGGGATATGCTCTATGGGCAACCTTACACCCCGGCGTCTGTAGACCCGAGACGGCTGGCTGGCGGGGGGGTATCCGAAGGAATTTCCGCACGAAAAAAAAAAAAGGTAGTAAGCGATGTTTCATCTGTTTCTTATGAACGCTTGCAAACTGCTAGCAAAGGAGAAGAGTGAGTGAAAAAGGAGATTGGGTACTTTAACAAACCATACAAAATGTAACATACTGCAACTTCACACACTCGATATCGAGTGACTCTATCAAGGAAGTACTACCCTTCCTTGATAGAGTTAGCGCGCATTTGTACGGGGACAACAATTTATGACTCTGGAGTAAGAAAATAAACTTTGAATTACCAGCTATGTGAATATGATGGCGGATATACTATCAACTAAGACTGATATAGCTTTATAATATAAATGAATGGATGAATTTAGACATAATGTAAAACCTCGTATTCCTCGGGTAAGAGTAGATACGATGAAAAAATTGCCGAACATAGTTCTTGTTCGTTATTTTTTGGATCTCTTTGAAAATAGGGCTAACCAGACAAAATATCTGCGAGTATACAATTAAATAAACTTAAACCAAAATTTTTTTTTTTAGCGTGTGGAAACCCCCACGGGCTTCGCCCCATCAGTGCCGACGATGGGGTTGGTGTGTCGGAATCGGACCGATTAAAACCAAAACATTACTTAAATTAAATTTTTCATCTAAATCGTTAGAGGGGTTTCCGAAATACTAATGTGTGTATAAAAATGGCTCGTTTAAATATATAAGATAATAAATATGGAAAGGAATTTGAACACAAATATGAATCCGAACGATTGAGTACTCAACGACTGATAAATCCATTAGGTATGGTAAATGTAAGTGGGCATGTTGGTCGGGATCGAGCTCGAAGAACATACATTGAACCAATTGGTAGTGTTTTGAGAAAAAGGCTGGTTATAAGCACTGAAAACTGGCAAGTTTAAATAAATAGTTGAATAAAAGTAGAGAAAAATTGTGGAGGATCTGAAACCATTTAGCCAATCTTAGTCGGACTCGATTCGGTCAAATATAATTCATGCAATGAAAACCTCATTTGATAGAGGCTTCCCACGTGGGACAGTATAAGGTTGTTAAGTACAACTCATGTGTTATTTATAAACATGAGTAGTAGTAGTACTAGCATACGTGGTTATCGCTAAAAGATTCCGTTAAGCAAAGCAACATTCACGGTGCGAGTTTTTAACGGCTATTCTATTATTTGGTGTGTATATTGTTCGGCTAGCGCATAAATCGTGTAATGGGAGGTACTAAGCAAGCAAGTTGCCAAATAATTCACACGGAAAGTGCTGTAATGGCCTGTGGGAGAGCACATAAACAATAAAATGCTGTAAAAATTCACAGTGAAAGTGATTTTGCCGTTACACCAAACACGACGAGCGAAAGCTTTTTACGAACACATTATGTTAATAAACACCCTATAATTTTGAATTGTAAGTCCCATTTAGAGGTCGTTTCTGCAATTTCGGGATCAATAAAGCGGAGATTATATTCAGAAACGGTATACCTATACTAACCGCTGGGCTCCGGTAGCAGGGGAAGAATTAAGAAGTGCTGGTTTAACGTCATGAGGTATCGTTTAACGTCATAAGGTCTCACTGTAAGGGATGCCGAGGGCTGGAGTAGAAGTCGGAAATCGGCTCCCGGGTTCTGAGGTGAAGGCTTCGGATTCGAACAAGACCCAACGCTAAGGTATGGTATACCTACTTACACTGAAGAAATCATCAACATATCTCTATTTGTTGATTTATTGTTTAGTGCGCTAATAAATATAGCTAGAGCAGTGGTATTGCGGACAGTTTAATAACCGTCTGACTCAGAACTTATAGGCTCTAGGTTCAAAGTTATCTAATACATGACCACAGTGAGCTGGCTTATAGTCTAAGATAGAAGTAGTTTCGTGAAACTAATGCGTTTTAGTCCGGATTTCGCCGATATAAAAGCGCATTTTTTAACTACGTTCACCACATGATATTGTCGGAAGTTTACGCAAATGTCACACATTGAAATAAAACTATTTTTAACGGATTTTATCGCGATTTATTTGATGTTATTTTATATTTTAGATTGATCCCGACGTTTCGGTTCCTTTTCAGCAGCCATGGTCTCCCCGTGACCATGGCTGCTGAAAAGCAACCGAAACGTCGAGATCAATGTAAAATACGTTAACCACTTTACTCAATGAATTTAATCAAGTCAAATGAGAGTGACAGGTGAATTTCAGCCTTAGTCTCAGTGTGATGTATTTTAAATTGCGATACGTGGGATCATTCTTTTACTTTTCAGATAACAATTTTGCGTCAGTTTAGATTTGGACGATTGAGTAAAATGCCTTCTTATTAAATTATGTGTCTGTGTTAACCCATTGCAGGCTTTAAAGCCCTTATTAAAATAGCATGGCCCTTGTAACAGTGCCAACTTATTGCAAACTGAAAATAAATAAAGCACATGACAAGTCGCCTAATTAATGAGTTAAACCTAAGTATATATATAATCAGATTTTCCGAAGCAAATTTATATATAAGTATATATCTATTTAATATATGGCTATACATCTTATTTACTTACTAAGTTTATTGCTAAAAACCATTCTAATATATATACTTTCTAATTTAGGTGGATTCACCTAAATTTAAATCTTATAGAATAATCCATGAACCATGACACACAAGTAAAGTTGTATTCTTATATGATACTGCAAGCCATAAGGTCCTCTGGTGTCCTATAAATTTTTGCACTAATTACAACGCTAAACCTTTAGAATATCATTCCATGTCATGTGTACCATAAACCTTAATTTTTACTAAATAGCTGTAATAATTATATCTACTTAATTGGAGAAATGACTATAATTTACGCCAAATTCATCCAGATAACCATACAATAAATTTTAATAGCGTTTTATAGCGTTGAATTATAGTTCAATCTATCAAATTCCAAACAATTAATTTTACTGTTGCGGCCGAGAGCTGTTACTACATTTCTGGCATACGTATGAACATTATTTGGTCTATTCTTGTTGTGTGTATGCATGTACACATATATGTAAATGGTGATTTTGAAATAGGATCTATATGCTTTGTTTACTCTTATGTGATTTTGACAGTTTTCCTACAAATGGAAATTGAATTTGTGATTGTATATTGCTCGTAGGTAAAGTGAATAAAGCTGTATAATAAATTAATCTTACATTACAAATTACATATCTCAAAACCATCACAACTGAACTGAAATTATAGTTTATCACTGGGATATTACCGTTATCTTCTGACTCCTTAGAAAAAAGATTGCAAAGATTTTATTTTTTGAGCGTCAACTTTTGTGTACTACAGTGAAGTGGTACAAGGTATCAACCAGTCCATTGAAGAATTTAAAAGAGAAAAAACTACTTTTAAGAGCGTGTTACCCTCCCTAAAATTCTGGATGGTGACACATCCTGATCGAACACCTGATCTCGCGCGGGGCGGACCCACAGAAAATAATTTACTAGCGTGACTAACGTGGCATTGGTCGAATTTCTTAGAAAACTTGACATTGGCGTCTTCGCCATTAATACTTTTATAGACATTTACTATATTTTACTTGACATTTCCGAAATTGCAGCAATTCTGCTGAAGCCAGAAATAAAAAGAAGAAGAGCGTGCTACCTACTCTGTTCCATTCATTGACGATCTTCCCAGCCTACCACCATCAGGACACTGGCTTTTTGTACTGAGACTACAAATTCGAATAGGAAATCCTACTATATCCATTTTCTTCCACCTCATATCTCTCTGGGACGATTACCTGTATTATAAATAGGTACCACAATATGAACATGTCACTCGTTGACCTTAATATCTTGGTTGATATGAGAAACGGTTGACATACGTTATGCCGAAACAGGCCTATTAGACTTGAGGATATAAATGTAACCTCTTGAATTGTTTGAGTTATTTATTTACCTCAATATGGGGACTTGTACCGCCAATTATTATATTAGAAATTGTTTGGGTTTATATACTCTATGCTCCTACTAGTCTTATAAATGTGAAAGTTTGTGAAGATGTTTGGTTGTTTATAAGTATCGTTGAACGTAGATGAAAAAAAACCACATTAATACAGAAGAACATAGAACCTCGTCCTTGTTGTACTCGGTTAAAAACTGATCCACGCATCGGGGATTTTAAACGCGCACAACATCCGAGAAAGTGGTTTAAGTTGGTCAGAAATCACAGAGACATATTTATTTAAAACCACCGGTACAAGACACGAACAGTGTGTCCTCAAATATTTGAAACATAAATTATGTTCTCAGCAAATAGCCATATTTAAACTTAAGAAGACATATAACATGAAAGCCCCATGTGCTTCAGAGGCCAAGACTTTGTAGCGGCAAAAAATCAGATTAAGTACACAAGAGTTAGCTTTGCGTATTTGCACTAAACCGTTGACGCCCTCTTTAGGGATTATGACGATTTACCGACCCTCTACAGACCCAGTATTGCGGTAGAACAAAAGCCAGTAAATTTTAATAAAAAAAAACGACGGGTTGCACTCCGGGAGTGCAGGTAGAAGTGAAAACTTGAATATTAACGTTGTGCATTTTTGATATTTTGGTATGGTTAGGGAATAATTTTGCACGAATTGCTTTAATTATCAGTATAAAAGTACCTAATGCCATGGAAAATGGGTAGGACTCTGGTTTGGGACGCAACATGCGTCGACACCATAGCTCCTACCCATATAGCCAGCACGGCTGGCAGTGAAGGTGCTGCTGCTGCTTCTGCGGAGACTCAAACGGAGCAAATACTCAAATTTAAATGGAGATTATGAATTTATGCCGTTTGGAGTCGAAACGTTAGGGGCATGGGATCCGAGTGCTCGCAGTCTCTTCAGGGAGATTGCAACACGTATGATCGACGCTTCTCGTGACCAGAAGGCTGGCTTCTTTTTAGCACAGAGAATAAGTATTGCCATACAACGTGGCAATGCTGCCAGTCTTCTGGGCACGTTACCACAGGAGGCATGTGATGCGGAGGAATTCCACGATGCATTTTAGGTTTAAGTTTCTTTTAATTATTTATTTTATTTTAGTTTTATCTAGTTTAGTTGTATTTCAATTAATGTTGTGTGTTTTCTATAGAAATAAATTTATCTATTATCTGTAAAAAAAGTACTATCAATTATGTCGTAACACAATATTCATTTATTGCGCTATCGTACACAAACATGACATTCAGAACTACTACAATTATTTTACATTAAAAAGTTTATCTCTCAGAAAAATCAACTTCCATCCATGGTATGGTATGGTATGGTTTCGCGAGCTGGTATCCGCAACTCCACGACAAGGCGCGGTTTTTGCGTGAGGGTGGGCATTTCTCTCGATCCACCCCAACTCATTGAAATACGCCAGCATTCTATTTACGCTGCTGGCGATCTCCCGGAGCGTACCTGTATTTCCGAAGTACTTAACCCTGTATGTGGCGGTTGCAGGGCAGTGTAGGAGCACGTGTGCCGCTGTTTCTTCTTCTCTCATGCAGGCTCTGCAGAGAGGGCTGTCGGTGATTCCTAAAATAAAAAGGTGTTTATTGAAGGAGCCGTGCCCCGTGATGGCAGCTGTGGCCGTGCGCAGTTGCCGTTTGGTCAGTTGTCGAAGACGCCTGGTCAGTCTATTTTCAAGCACGGGGAGTGCTTCCCTCGCCTGTCTGCAAACTTCCAGATTTATCCAATAGCTGTTGTGTTGATCTCTCGTTCGTTTGTTTACTATGGTTCGTAGGTATGCAAAGGGGATCGGTATTATGGGCTCAGGTCCCATTACCACCATGTCAGATCCTCTCCTGGTAAGCTCATCTGCTGCATCATTGCCGCGCGAGCCGCTGTGGCCCTTAATCCATTGCAAGGTTATGTTGTTGAAATGGCCTATTTGGTTCAGTTTACGATGGCACTCCAATATTAGTCCCGAGTTTATAGTGTGGCTGTTTAAAGCTTGCAGAACGGCCATGCTGTCGGAGAGTATGCGTATTGAGTGGCCTTCCACTCTCCTGGCTATTACCGCTGAAGCTGCTAGGGTAATCCCCATGCATTCAGCTTGAAATACTGGGTTATGGGTCCCCAGCGGTGTTGAAATGGATACATTGAGGTCCTCCGAGAAAACGCCGGCCCCGGTGCCTGTACCAGTTTTTGATCCATCTGTGAAGATGCGTACTTCCGTTGGGCATAAAGCCTCACAGCGGTGGTCCTCATGAAGTTGGATCTTGTATTTTTTGTCGAATACGTGTTGTTTGGGTACACGATCATTCATTGCTCCTATCATGGGTATCTCCTTTATGAGATCTGTGAGCAGTGAGGTGTGTCGTGTGTTTCTCTCACTCCATAGGTTGAGTGCCCTTAGGCGTATAGCCGCAGCTGTTGCTTCTTGGCGGATGAACAGATCCAAGGGTTGGAGTCCGAGCATGGCTTCCATTGCCGCGGTGGGGGTAGATTTCATGCATCCAGTGGTTGCCATGCAGGTTAGTCTTTGGGTCCGTTGTAGTTTAGCCGCTATTGTGCTGTTTTCGGTCCTTGGCCACCAGACGATAGCGCCATACGCTATCATGGGGCGGATTACTGTTTCGAAAAGCCACAGGATGATTTTCGGTGATAGCCCCCATTTTTTACCAATCATTCTTCTGCACTGCCAGAAGGTAATCCCGGCCTTTTGTAATTTATTATCTAGGTGGCTACTCCATTTTAACTTGCTGTCAAGAATAACGCCAAGGTATTTCACCTCTTTCGACAGTTGGAGTTCCGTGTCAAAGAGTTTGGGTAATCGGTATTCGCCTAATACTCTTTTGTTCGTAAACATGACTATCTCGGTTTTGTTCGGATTCACCGATAGTTCGAATTCCCCGCACCATTTTTCTACGATGCGTAAGGCTTGTTGGGTTAGGTTACAGACCGTTCCCGCTACCTTCCCTGAGATAAGGATTGTTAGGTCGTCTGCGTAGCCTATTGTGTAGTCGCGGTTTTTGTTCAGCCTTGTGATTAGGTCGTCTATCACTAAATTCCACAGAAGGGGAGAGATAACTCCACCCTGTGGGCAGCCTTTGGCTATCAGAGCTGTCTGATCTTCTTCCCCAAGGCGAACTACTCTTTTGCTGAGCATGTTTGTTATCCAGTCTGATAGTACCGGTTCCGCTCCATGTTTTGTCAGGGCGGCCTTAATACTGGTGAAGCTGGTTTTGTCGAAAGCTCCTTCGATGTCAATGAACGTTCCAAGGCAGAAGCCTTTTTGTTCGATCGCTTCCTCTATCCGGCTGACTACCAGATGGAGGGCTGATTCCGTAGACTTACCGGAGCTGTATGCTGTATGGTTTGCATGTAGGGGTAGCTGTTTTAGTGCAACATCTCTCAGCTCCCTCTCGCATAGGCGTTCCATGGTCTTTAGCATGAAGGAGGTCAGACTGATTAGTCGATGTGCTTTGGGATTCGTGTAATCACCCTTTTCTGGCTTCGGGATGAAAATTACTCCTACTTCCCGCCATCCTTTCGGAACGTATTTGTGTGCCAGATAGGCTTACAAGATACGCTCCAGTCTGCTCGCGACTAGTTTGTCGCCCCACTGTAGCATAGCAGGGATGAACCCGTTGGGGCCAGCTGCCTTATAAGGGTGAAAACTACTGATGGCCCACTGGACTTTTTCCAGTGTGACCACTTTGTGAACGATAGACGTCCCAGTCTTCATCTGCACAAGTATTCATAGCCCTGTTGAAAGCCCTTCTAACCTTCCTTCGCTTGCGCTCTAGCTCTGGGCCCCACCATGGCTGTTTGCCTGGGGTTTTGGGAGGTAGGGTTTCTGGGCATGCTATGTGGTAGCTGTCTATTATAGATTTGGTTAGGTGGTTTACCTGTTCCTCAATCTGTATGGTGTTGTCGAGAGTCCGAGGGGAGCGCTGTCGGGCAAGTCTATTTGCCAGATGCTGCTCAAATTTGACCTTGTCGGTTTTCCTCGGGTTGCGTTTTGGCAGAGTTTGTAGTGTTCCCGCCTGTAGATCGAAGCGAATCCACCTGTGGTCTGAGCAGGATGCCTCCTTGGAGACGTGCCAGCCCATGATGGCTTCCGCTGCGTTTTCAGTAGCTAGTGTTAGATCAATAATCGTACAGCTCTTTTTGGTGACTAAGGTCGGTTCAGAGCCGGTGTTTAGTAAGGTAAGGTTAGTAGTGAAAAGATATTCAACAAGGGACTTACCTCTGTCGTTTTGAGTGCTCATGCCTCATAGCGGATGATGAGCATTGGTGTCGGCCCCAATTATGACCTCTACCCTTTCCCTTTCGCAGTGGTCCACCAGCCGGGTGAGGTCTTGCGGGGGCAGCTCCTCCTTTTCGGGCATGTAGGCTGAGGCGATGATGACCACCTTGTCCTCGACGTCCAGCTGTGTGTGCAGCCTTATGGCAGTGAGGTCTCTGCAACAGAACTCTGTGAGCACCTGTGTTTTTAGGTTTTTTGTGACATATATACACGATCTGGGGAGATCATGTTCGCCAGTCACAATAAGCTTACCTCCTAAGCTGGAGAGCCCCTGGATGAGGCCTCCTCTGATCCAAGGCTCTTGGATGAGAGTAATGGCCGTTTGTTGAACCTCCAGCCATTTACGCAACTGAGCCGTCCCATCCCGGCTGTGCTGGAGGTTCGCTTGGAGGACACTAATCTTCGACGAAGGGGACGCCATCACTGGTCGTTCCCTCTTCGTCCCCCCCAAGTTTGAGCTCCGCGAATAGGTCGGCCGGTTCGAAGTCGTCCCCCAGGAGGCCAGAGATTGAGGCCAAAACGTCCTCCGCCTCTTCTGCCTCCATGGGTGCGCCTTCCTGTCCAACAGTGGCGGGGGCTGTTGTTGGCGCCGTTGCAGGCACCTCCCCGCTAGATTCGGGAGCGTTTGGGAGAGGATGGGACTCTTCTCTCGCAGGGAGCTGCTTGAGCTCCTGTTTGATGGTGGCCGTGGATGGGTCCCATCCCAGAGGGACGTCGGCAAACCTGCCGGACCGACCCTGGAATTTAACGTACACCGTCCCACTCCAAAAGCGAGACGGCGTCCGGCCTTCATAAGGGTCGGTACTTGGTCCTCTGGGACTCCGACCACCAGGAACCACGCGGCGTTTTGTTTCGTCGCGTTTAGCAAGGTCCACTTTGCGACCTCCACCTCGGGGTTCTGGAAGGACAGAACTCGCCCAACTTTGCGCGCGTCTTCCAGAAGCCCTTGTGGATCAGGGACCAGTATGCCACAACGTGCCCGCTGAGGGATCTCAGTCTGGCGCTTCACGACCACCTGGACGTTGGGCGTGAGCACCATATCGCTTACGGCACGTTGTAGCCATGTGCGTGTGTGTTCATCCGCACACCACAGTTTCAGGACCCCCTCAGCATAGAGCGGTTTGGCTCTAAACTTCGGGGGCTGAGTTTGTTTCCGAGCCAAGGCATCACCGAAAATATGGGTTTGTATCTCGGTGAGTACCTGCTCGGATACGTCCTTGCCGATACGCCCCGTGCGCGCGCATGTAATTGCGACGTCAAGAGGCATACTCGCAGCTTGGGTGTAGATTGGCCTGGCGACTTTTTTGGTTTGGTCCAGCCTTTGCCTTTTGTACTCCCCGCGAGGCCCCCTTTTGTACTTCCATCCATAATTTCAACGACCTTTTCACCATCATTATTACCAGAACCATTATCGCCAATCTCTAAAACTAATACGATAGGTTTATAGTAGCTGAAGTAAGAAACGAACAGTTTTGATTCGAACCTATTTAAATGTCTAATAAAGCCGTATCAATAGTAGTTTTGTGTTACGTTGTGCTAAGATTGCGATCATTTGACATAGTTAAACCAAATTAATTATTTAAAAATTCAATTAATAGTTGATTTTTATCGTCTGCAAAGTTTATGTTGAAATCTCCACGTCAACATAACCACACACGAACATTCGCGCAAGCGCCCTGCGCCGTCTAAACGAAACAGCAGGCGCAGGCATACATTTTCGCAGCGCAGTAGAAAGTAGAGGGGTTACTTCCTCTCCTACGCCGCACCAGCGATCGACTCTCCCTCCACTTTACGAATTTTTGATCAGGTCACGTGTCCTGACGCGAGTTTTAACCTTTTTTACCCATTACAAAAAAAGTGCACGACGCCGCTAAAGAAGTTTTCACTTCAAAAATCGAGTTAAATAGTGATTGAATGTGTGTGCGTACTGTATATGACCCTAAAAAGAGCATTGAGGCCTAAACAAAACTTACATCTGTAAGTTGATGCACCTGCTAAAAAAGGGGTTGGGAAGTCAGATAGTAGTGCTCACAAAAAACCAGGATAGGTCACATCAAGAGAAAGTCTAGGAGAGCCGATTCTCGAAAGTCTTGTACTTTGCCCGGAATCGGCTCTTTGCATGCAATCAGGACTAACGCTGTGATGATCATCAAATATATAAAGACCAATATAATTATTACCAAGATGTCTCTTTCAGTATTATAAAATATAGTATGATTATTCTGAATTATTAAATTTATATTACACAAAGATGAAATACGTATTCGAAAACATATTTTTGAAATATATCATGTGAATATGTCCATAACAAATAACATAAAAAAGCGGCCCAGTGCGAGTCGGACACGCCCATGAAGGGTTCCGTAGCAGCAAGTAACATAATAATGTTTCTTTTTTAAATTTTAATTTTAAAAACTACTTACTAGATCTTGTGCAAACCAATTTTCGGTGGAAGTTTACATGGTAATGTACACCATATTATATTTTTTTTAGTTTTATCATTCGCTTATTTTAGAAGTTACAGGGGGGACGACGACGACGACACATTTTACCACTTTGGAAGTGTCTCTCGCGCAAACTATTCAGTATAGAGAGAAATGATATTAGAAACCTCAATATCATTTTTGAAGACCTATCCATAGATACGTCACACGTATGGGTTTGATGAAAAAAAATTGTGTTTCTGTTCTAAGTA